>CM016623.1:6876293-8178765 GCA_005393395.2 Gossypium australe
TTATGCGTGAACTGTTTATACGGGCTTCGGCCATTAAATGTTATACGGGCTTCGGCCATTTATGTTATAAGGGCTTCGGCCATCATATGTGGATGAGCAGCATGACTGCAATCATGGTGTGTAGCGGTGTGGGTCGATTGTAGAAATCCCCAATGGTGTGTACGTTGGTGTGGGGGCGTGTAGCGGATGGAAACCTAGGCAAACGGGTTGGGCCTTGCATATTATTTGTTATTAATTTTTATTATGAGTATTAAACTGTTTATTTTGTTTAATGGGCCTAAGGCCCAAAATCTAGTGGTGCATGAGGGTTGCACACTGAGTCTCGTGACTCACCCTTTTAATTAACCTTTCAGGTGATACCTAGTGCTTCGGACCGGGCTGGAGAGGAACGCTAGGTGGCCATGCAGAAGAATATGTAGATTTGGAAAAAATACTCAAGTTATTATTTTATATTTTTAATTAATGGAATTTTAAACTTCGATGTAATAAGACCATGGGCCACTAGTTTATATTTTGTTTTATTATGGGCTTTTATTATTTTTAGTTATTTATATTTTTTTATTTTAATTAAACTAAGGCATGTAATTAAGCTCGATTTTATTTTACAAAGGCATATTCTATAAAATTTATTTGGGCTTTTTCTGAAAAATACGACAAGTTTGAAAAAAATTTTCTTAGTGACATACCAGATCCGGTCGTAGCAAATAGGCCGGGTTTGGGGTGTTACAATCCAAGACTGACAATGAAATCCAACTTTTGGAGAGATTAAACAGCTTTTAAAAGATGCTGCGTCCTTTTTGCAGTAAGTGATTTAACATTGAATTTTATTTATTCCGCTTAGCAGTCACAATTGTATGATGAACAAATCTATTCAAATTCATAGGCCGTCTACATTTGCAGAATCAACCAAACTTAAGAGGATGGCAGCTGAATGAACTTGCAAATTGTTTTGCATAGCCATTGGTAAATGACTTATTGATTTTCTCTTCGAATTAGCTAATATGAATTTGATTCTTTGAACAATCTTTTTGTGGTGTTTTGGGTTTCATCCAAATTTTGTGCCAATCAAAGGATAGATTGTTGATACAATGATTTGATTAGGATTTAGGCTATGGAACAAAGCTTATGTTCTAGTTTTGTGGACTATCAGGTTGTTTTAGGTGTATTAGGGGAAACCTACTCTCTGTTTATTGGTAAGTTTAACAAGCATATATTTAATCTAATTATATGGTTTTTATGTATCTACTTTCTTAGATTTTTGGGGCTTTATTACTATAAATTGGGATTGACCTTCTAATTTACTGTTTCATTTTTGAATACTAGAATTTGGTTGTTTTTCTTTAAAAAAATTAAAAAAAAATCTAGAATAGAGTTATTTACTTTTTTTTTTGAATCTAAAAGTGGATAGTTTTTGTAGAATTTTTAATATAAAAAGCAGCACACGTAAATTTTTCTTTGTATAAGTTGTTTGATACTGAATTAAGTTTATTGTTCCTGAATGAAAAAGGAACCGCAGCTTCTTCGAGTTGACACGGAGAGGATTCAGAGGCAAATGCTAGAAGTGGCGGTTCGTAATTATTGCGCTTTCATCTCTGCTGCGGATGCGTTGGTTGCGATCAAAGAGGAAGTATCTTCTATCAATAAGCATCTTGAATTGATGGTAATTACCTTTCTTTTTCAGTTCATTTAATCTATGGTGTTATGTAACTGAATAATAGTGGCACAGGCCACCTAGTGAATCTCAATTATACTGGTTACCTTTGCTTATTAATATGAGTAAGAGCAAAAAACTTGAAAAATAGCTTCAATTATCATGTGTTAGAAAGTATCTTTGAATAAAGCATGAGGGCATACACTGTGCTTTTTTTTTTTTTTTGGTTTTCCTGATGTGTTTGCTTCTTTTTGTCTGTCCCCATATTCATAATGGTGAAAGAAGGCAGAACTTGTACATCGGGTAAAGTTATTTTACTTAAGAGGAGGAATCAATCACAATATCTCATGGCTTTGCAAATAACTGTGATCCCAAACCTGACATCCAGTTGCACAGGGTTTGTTGAATCTGCAGAACATATCTTGGAGAAGAGGCAGATGAATCAGACTCTGCTAGCAAATGATAGTACTTTGCTCGAGTTACTTGAGATTCCTCAGCTTATGGACACTTTTGTGCTTGAATAAATTGTAAATGCTATTGAGACACTAATTGCTTCAAATGCACATTCTAGGATGCATAATTAAATTCAAATTTTCTGCAGATGTGTATGAAATGGCAATTATGATGAAGCTCTGGACTTGGAAGCATTTGTTTGCAAGCTTTCAACCTTGCACCCTAAGTGAGTTAACTCCTATTATTTCCTTGTCAACTTTGGAAGACAATTGACCGAGCTTTGCTTTTCCCTTCTTAAGAAGATTACCTGTTATTCAAGCACTGGCTGCAGAAGTTAGGCAAACAACCCTATCTCTGCTCTTTCAGCTTCTCCAGAAGCTTCGCTCTAATATTCAGGTATTTATTTGCAAGCTATGAGTGAAATTTTATTTTACTTGGAATTTAGTGAAGTACATGGTCCGTGTATTGCAGTTACCGAAATGCCTTCTAATTATTGGATATTTACGCCGAATAGGAGTGTTTGGCGAGTATGAAATGCGATTGTAGGTAGCTTTTTGCGCAGCCACTTCATCAATTTCCATCTCCGTTCCCTTATTTATATTTGGTCTTCATCATGTGTTGAAGTAATTGAGGGAGCAAACATAAAATAACTTAAATAATAAAAGGGAGGGACTGAAGAAAAAGAAAATAAAACAAAATTGGATACATAGAAAATAACACCAGAACTTAAGAAACCATTTACTTCCAATTTTATTTTCCTTTTAACTCATGCATATAAATGAAGAAATTCATAGCCCATTTATAAGCTTCTTAAGCCGGTTTAGACTAGATATACATATATGTAATATTGTTTTAATTTATGGATAAGATTATATGATGATAAGTTCAAAAGTTCTCTAAAAAACAATGAAAAAGATTGCAAAAGAAAAGATTCGGTGACTTCAACACTTTCTCTTATCAAACTTTTCTTATGTAATATTGTTTTTTATGTCATCTTATTGTGATAATGGATCAACAATTTAATTAGAAGAATCCAATATTTCATATACGAAATTAAAATAAAATATATTCATATAAAAAATTAAATTATAGATAATGTATCTCCATATGTTTCATTCATGAGTGAAAATCAAAATTTTCTTTAATTAAATTGGTGCTTAATCGTTGCAATTCAATTGAAATTAGTTCTTTCTTGTGTTAGGTGACTTTAGATAATCTAGATTCGGAAGTTTATGTTTTGTTTTGGTTAGTCAAATTTTTATTCTTATTCAATGACAGAAAAAAGAAAACCCCATATATTTGCCTGTTTGCAAGAATTTTGATTCCGGGTTGATGCTGTTATATGAAGTGATGATGTTGTGTAGATCTGACATGAAAAAAGTGATACTAGCACTATAAATATATGATCAAATCAAAATCTACATTAAAGGTGTTGCTGGTATTGGTGTAAATTGAAACATTCAATTTTCTTTTTTTTTGCATCGGTAAAAATTGCGGTCACATCGGTTTGTTTTGTCTAATTTTGGTCGTAATGTGTATTGTCTGGTATATGAAAGAATATAGAATTATAATTTAGTGCTGTTTAAATTCTTCAGAACATTTGATTATATCCCGATTTAGGGCTTATTCTTTTCATATATGGTATGATAAATTTAATCATATTGAATGCAAGATTGATAGACCACAACAGTCAACAAATTAAGAAAATATTTCCGACTTTTCATTGATGAATAGAGAGGATTAATTGCTTTGCACAACTGTCGTTAACCATATTCACAACTGACTTCAGTTACTAAGATTTTTATTTACATACATACCAAACATGGAATTTCTTTTATGTCTAATTTTATCATTAAAACAAAGGTAGTCCCCGTTATTTTGATACCTGACCTTATGAAGAGCAAGACCAGCAAGCATATATGTATAAACTGAAATAGTCAATCCTTTCGGAATTTGTTGCATATTTCTTGGATTATTGTTCTAGAAAATGAAGATAATACTCTATCCTTTTGTACAGATAGGTAGTCATCGATAGAGTAACAATTTATTATGTGTACTACTGTATGACCACATTACATAAGCAAACTTTAAGTCAACAAGATACGGACCGCCTTTGATTTTTGGTGTGCTTTAGTTGCATGTTTATGGACAGACCTTGTATGTTCTGGTTGCAGTTTAGTGATGGCAATGGTGACCTGCTTGGTTGGTTTACACTATGGGCATATAATTGTTCACTTTAAGGTGACATTTCCTTTTCCATGTTTTGTTTTTATATTCTCTCACTGGATTATAATTGTTACTTTTGCTCTTGTTCCCTCTTTTCTTATTGATGCTTTCATGATTTTCACAGCTTTTATACATAAAATTAGTTGTTGATCTGATTAAATTCTTTGTACCTAGTCATTTAAGCATATTATATATGGGTCCATTTATCTGTAGGTAAAGCAGTGGCCAAGTTTTGTGCCAAGCATCTTCATCAGCAGGTGCTCAAGCATGAGGCGTATTCAACTGGAGATATTGGGACTTCAGTTTGCTTGCGGAATTGTACTTAGCAGCTTCGAAGTTACAGTTTTACTCTCTTTGCGTATGTTTCTGGAAATAACTAATTCATTCGATTCCACCGTTAATATATCGTTTCCTTTTGTATTTCTTTTTTTCCCTTTTTTGGTCATTTATTGAAGGAAAAAATGTAGATTGATGTGACATATAATGTGGTGTTTTGGTATCAAACAAATTGGAGATTCAGTAATGCCAAAATTTTTATTTTTTTAAATTTTTTATATAAAGAAAAATATTTTAATTTTTTTATTTTTATTGAAAATTAGCGGCGTTTATAAAAAACCATCGCTAAAAGTCTGGTCTTTAGCGGCGTTTGTGGGGAAAAGCGCCGCTAAAAGTCAGGACATTTAGCAGCGTTTGTGGGAAAAACGCGCTAAAAGTCTTGTCTTTAGCGGCATTTTTATTGCGCCGCTAAAGGTCCTGACTTTTAGCGGCATTTTTTTCTCATAAACGCCGCTAAATTTTGCGGCGCCTCTTTTAGCGGCGTTTTTTGTGGCGTTTTTAAAAGCGCCGCAGAGACTATTAGTGGCGCTTAAAAACGCCGCTAAAGGCCTAAAAAAACGCCGCTAAAAGTCCAAATTGCTGTAGTGTACGCACGAGGAAGGATTAGCACCCCTGCAACACCCAAAATTGGCACCTTATTGATTGATTAGTGTCCTAATATCGAAATTGGAAGAGATTTTAAAATACGAATCCTTGAGAAAATGTTTGGATAAGTCGAATTGGATATCGAAATTCGCTTGTTCCGAAAGAATGAAATATCACATCCAGCATGTTAGGACACGATGTTTCAAACCCTTGACACCAAGATCATTTCATGATTTCCAAAATTCATGCATTGCAATTTTAAAAGGGTATTCCGTTATTTGGCCAAACGAAAAAACCGAAACCCAGCACGTTAGGGCACGATTCCTCGAATGTCCAAACATGAAATATTGCCTTATTTTTGTAGTTAAGAAAGCACGGTCAAAATCTTAAAAGGATATTTAGTCATTTGGACGAACGAAAAATCGAAACCCAGCACGTTAGGGCACGATTTCTTGAACTTCCAAACACAAAATATTACCTTTGTAAAAACCCTTTTTATGAGTTTGGGTAAAAAAAATGGAAAAAAAAAAGAAAAAGAAAGATAAAGTCCATGTAACCTTTAAAATAGAAAATCGGTTAAAACGTAAAAATGGTCATACTTAGTGAATAGTGATAATGTAAACGCGATAATAATAAAGAATGATAATATAAATATAATGGGAAAAAAATTAAAATAAACAATATTAATAATAAAAATGATGTAACAGTAATGATAAATAGTAATAATAATAATGGAAAAAATAATATTAATAATAAAAATAGTAATAATAGTACTAGTAAAAAATAAAAATAGTATTAATAATAAAAATAGTAATAATATTAATAATAAAAATAATATTAATAAAAATGATAGTAACAGTAATGATAAATAGTAATAATAATAATGGAAAAAAAAATATTATTAATAATAAAAATAGTATAATAATACTAGTAAAAAAAAAAATAGTATTAATAATAAAATAATAGTAATAATATTAATAATAAATAATATTAATAAAAATGATAGTAACAGTAATGATAAATAGTAATAATAATAATGGAAAAAAAATATTATTAATAATAAAAATAGTAATAATAGTACTAGTAAAAAATAAAAATAGTATTAATAATAAAATAATTGTAATATTAAATTTAATAAAAATAATAGCAGTAAATAAAATAAAAGTAATATTATAATAATAAAATAATGGTAATAATAATAGAATTAATAAAAATAATAGTAGTAAATATAATTATATATAGTAATATAGATATAAAAAAAATGACAGTGATAATAATAAAAATAACGATATAACTAATGAAAATAATAATATTAAAATAATAATTATAATCGTAATGAAAATAATAATAAAAATAATAGTGAAAATAAAAGTAGCATTAATAATAAAATAATATTGGCAATAACAAAAGTAAGAATAATAATAATGGTAATAATAATGTAAAAAATAAAAATAACACTAGTACTAATAATAATGATAACTATAATACTAATAATGGTACTAATAATATTAAAAGTAATAATGATAATAAAAATAAAAATAATCGTGGTAATAACGACATAGAAATAACAGTAATACTAAGATAATAATAATAATAATAATAATAATATTGATATAAAAATAATGATCCTAAAACCATATCAAAATAACAAAAATAATAAAAGAAAATAAAGAAAGGACCAAATTAAACTTAAAAACAGAATTTCGGAGTAAATTGGAAATAAATAAAAAAAGGACCCCATTGCAATGCGCGCCCGAAGTGGGAGGGTTAGAAGAGAAATTATCCCCTCCCCCTAAAACGACGTCGCTCTTCAGGGGGCAAAAACAGAATAAAATTAAACTTTTGGATCAAAATTAAAAATAAAAAAAACCTGATTGTAAAACCATAAAAAAGCGGAGGGGCTAAATGTGCAATTAGCCCCTCCATAAAAAATGCGCGGATCCTAGATGGAGCGGGTCTGGTCATGCGGGTCAGCCCGGTATGGCGCCGTTTCGACGCGAAAGCACCCAGGTGAAACGACGCCGTTTCCTGGGTGCTATATAAATCAGATTTTTTTTTAAATTTCATTTTTCTCTTTTTCCTTCCAAAAACAAAAAGCTTTCTCTACTCTCTCTGCAGCTCTCCTAGTCCGGCCAGGCTTCCGGCGAAGCGCCAGCGCCGGCCACCGCGCACGCTTGCTGGAACTCTCAAAACAGGTAAAATTCCCCCTTTTTTATATTTTAATTTATATATATATATATATATATATTTCAAAAAAAAAGAACAAAATAACAAATATAAAAAGCAACAATGTTCGAAAATGAGAAGAAATAGGAAAAAAATAAAACCTCTACGAATTTGGTGTTCTGACTTTGTATTGATTTTGATTCTCTCTGTAAAAGTATATATTATCCTCTATATCCGAAAAATTGTAGTTTTCCCTCCCTTTTATACAAGTTTTACTTTCGGTATTTATAGCCGGAAAATCCCCCCAAAATAGAATAGAATAAAATCCAAAATACAATCCCTTTGCTGTGTTGTGTTTTCCTCTTTTGTAGGTACAACTGTCAGAGGCGTGGAGGCTCACGATGCGAAGGGCGTGACGACGTGGCCAAGTACGCAAGCGTGGGAGGCTGCTGGCGGTTGCGGTGCATGTGGCTACTAGAGTTTCCTGATTGTGTTTTTTTTTTTTTGAGCTTAGTGGGCTTAGATTAGGTATTGGGCTTGTGCTTATTTTGTAACGGATTGTTAAAATTTTATTAGTTTATTTTTAACATGTGCCCAGGCAAATTTTTGCCCATTACAATAAGTTAAAAGCTTTTAAGCTTAGTTGGAGTAAAACTCATGAATTTCATAAACAATCTTATGTTAATGGCAGAGACTTTATCCCTACACATATTTCGATTCCTGTATCATTTTGAGATTGACTTGTCTCGTCATCAAATAAAAAACCCTTGACCACTCGAAAACTCTCAAACCATATCCTATAATATTTTCCCAAGTTGCAATCAGTTTGAAACTGTAACACCCCTTACCCGAGACCGTTGCCGGAGTCGAGCACGAGGCATTACTAGACTTAACTTACTAGTTCTGGGCATAAAAATTGAAACTGTCCGTCTGCGTCATGTTTACTAAATTAATTATAACTCGAGTTAGGAAACTCGAAATCAAGATCCGTAAATTTTCCCTGAAACTAGACTCATATATCTTCTTACTATAATTTTTCCAGAATTTTTGGTGTGGCCAATTAGTACAGTTTATTAGTTAAAGTTTCCCCTATTACACAGTTTGACAGTTCTGATCTCTCTTCACTAAAAATTAATTATCTCATAATATACAACCCTTTTTCCTACACCGGTTTCGTTATATGAAAATAGACTCAATAAGATTTAATTCTATATCTCATGCACAACCTAATTCAATTTCTACTATTTTTGGTGATTTTTCAAAATCACATCACTGCTGCTGTCCAACTATTCCCCTGCATATAATTACATAATTTCTTTAAAATAACTATCAACTAGACATGTCATAACATCCAAAACATGTTCTTAATTAACCATCTTAATGGCTAATCATTACCAAGCATTTACAAGTCCATATTAAGCCATATCATAAGGTCACACACATAAAATGGCTAAGTCCCTATACATGCCATTACTTAAAACGTTCGAGTCACAAACTACCAATATAATCCTTTGATAGTGTGTAACGATCTCCGACGTCCTTTCGATCCTCGAGTTGCCTTGCAATACTATAAAAAAAATAAAGAATGGGAGTAAGCATAAAGCTTAGTAAGTTTACATGTAAATAGATAACAACATTCTTAATGAATTATCTTATTCTTTTCTTATCAAGATCACTTAAGCTTTTAACTCAGTATACTCAAACTTGTATTCTTACCTTGCCTTTTAACATGAATTTATCTTACCTTACCTTTTTAGCTTGAACTTGTCTTACCTTTACTTTTTAGCTTGAACTTGTCTTACCTTACCTTTTTAGCTTGAACTTGTCTTACCTTTACTTTGGTTTACTCTTGGAATATTCCCGTTGAACCACTTGGAATACTAAGGATACGCGAGTACCTTTCCTTATGAAACTTAACCATTGCCATGTCTTGACATGGTCTTACGTGGTATCCTTGCCTTGTGAACTCACCAATGCCATGCCTTGGCATGGTCTTACATGGGACCTTTGCCTTATAAATTCACCAATGCCATGCCTTGGCATGGTCTTACATGGGACCTTTGCCTTATAGTAACTTATCAATGCCATGTCTTGACATGGTCTTACATGATTTCCTTAAACCCTAATGTCATGACATTTGTATCCTACACATTCCTAAGGTTCAACCGGAACTTTCTGAGATAGCTTTTCCGTCAATTCATACTTGAGTCTTTAAATAATAAATTTACAGAATAAATATGTAAATGCTGGAATTTAATGATATTAAATGTAAAATAACAGAATATTGCATTTATTTACTGCAAACTTACCTCGAAACAAAATCGATAAACTATATCGATTTAGTCCACTATCTTTTTCTTTCCCCGATCTAACTCTGGGTTTCGTTCTTCTTGATCTATAATAGCAAATTTAGCTTATGTAATACTCATATTTATCAAAACAGTCCTTAACTCTAACTTTGGCAAAATTACAATTTTGCCCCTAAACTTTTACATATTTACAATTTTGCCCCTAAACTTTTACATATTTACAATTTTGCCCCTAGGCTCGAAAATTAAACTTCAGCCCTTATTCTTATGTTTTATAACATGCTGAACATTTTTCCCTTCTATAGCAACTTTAAATTCTCACTAATTCACACACTTATGACCAATTTATAACTTTTACTAATTAGCCCAAACTACTTAAATTCATCAAAAAACCCAAAGACAAAACTTGTTAATCTAACACATGTCTTTTATTTTCTACCATCAAACAACAAAAATCACAAGTTCTCATCAATGGCATAACTCAAAATATTCATCAAAATTCAAAATTGAAGTATGGGTTTTGTAGCACTCGAAGAAACGATCTCAAAAACGTAAAATTATCAAAAATCCAAAAACTAAAACTCACCTAATTTGGTTGCTAATGGCCGAATATGAGAGGGAGCTCAAGCTTCTTCTTTTTTTTTCTTACTTTCTGCCAATTGATGAAGATTATGGCTTTTGTTTTGTTTTATTCTTAACATATATCTTATTATTATAAGTTTAATATAATGTATAATTAATAATAATAACATTTATAATATAATTTCATATAATAAAGTCACTAAGCATAATCATGCCGTCCACTATAGTTAAAGTTGGGCAAATTACAACTTTAATGCTTCTATTTAAAAAGATATCAACAATTTAGCCATTACACATTAAACTATCAAATTTTCAATTCACGCGATTAAGCCCTTTTTAATAATTCAACACCCAAACAATAAAATTAAATCACGAAAATTTCACACATAATAATTCACACATTATAAGCACTGAAAATAATATTAAAATATTTTACTGACTCGGATTTATGGTTTCGTAACCACTATTCCGTTTAGGCCCTATTTCGAGATGTTACAGCAACCCATCCTAAGTATTTCTCAAAACACAATCATTTCTGTTTTTTTATTTAGAAAAACTAGGGTGCTTCTTGTCTATAACATCTTATTTCTTCATTTAAATATATATACTCCTAACTTTTGCCAATAATCAAAGGGTACAAGTATCCATTTAAATGTTGGATTGAGACTGACATTATTTGGGCTTTTTCCCACTCTGCCCCAAATTTTGACCAACACTTGAACAGGTTGGTTCTACCCAAGAGAAACACCAATTTGTTGGGTGCAGCCTAACACAACTATCAGGGCCATTGCAAGCCCTATGTGGAGGACTGCTAAACCCACTCTTACTAGACTTCCTTGTAGACTTATTGGTGCTTACCCAACATAACCCGATTAACTTGAATCCGAAACCGGTTCAATATACTTTGATTTGGAAAAAAAAAAAGTTAATAAACGAAAGATCTCATGTTCCTTCAACTTAAACTCGAAAATCAGTGTTTAATTCAGTAATTCTTTTACGGGATGAAATTAAATAATAATTTTTTGAGAAATCAAAACATAATTTTTAATTAGTTAATTTTTTTAATTTATGGAGAGCCAAATGTATTTTTATCGTAAAATAATTTTTAATTTAATTAAGGACTTAAATAATAGTTTTTCATTTGGGGCTAAAATCTTTGCTTACCCTATTAAATTCTCCCCTGAGAGAAATAATTTAATCTTAAAATGATTTGAATTTAATACGATTATCTCAAAACCTTAAATTACAAACTTAAAAGAAACTTAACCCTAAAAAAATGAACTTATAACTAATTTAAACTTGAAATGACTTATCATTTTCAAAACTCATATTAATCCAATCTAAAATCAACCCTGTGTGTAGAATTGAAAAAGTCTAATTTCATGGAGGTTAGTGTCAATTTCATTAAACAACAACATGCCCAAATCATATGTTTTATTGATTGACTATTTCCAGTTTAAGTTTGTTGAGTATTTTTCTTTATGTCCTTTATTGAGAAGGGATTGTATAAAATTATAATTTCACATCATTCCTATCTTTTCCCAATAAATGACAAATCATATTTTTATTCAGCCTTTTCCTCCTGGAAATATTCAAATCAAACTAAAAATACTAAAAATCAAGAGAAAAAATTTGATTTATTATTCTCTTATTGGAAAGAGATATAAATGACGTGGAATCACAGGTTCATACAATCATTCCTCTTGTATATTTATATGATATGAGTATTGATGCTAGTTAGGCCTTATGCATATAAGCATGTATCCTACTCTAGACTCACCACGTGTTTATACGGTCTTATGCACATGTAGCCTCGCAGGAGAACGAGCTCGACCTGTAAGCTTGGCCTACGAGCTCATCCCATGAGCTCATTAGAATTTGGCCCAAACCCATTTAAATTTTGGACCGATGATAGTAATTATCCTAACAAAGTTAATAACTATTGATACCATTTATATATTTATTTTTCTTTCTTTAGTTTTAAATCCACCTATAACAAATTAAATGATCTAAATGGTCTCGACTTTGAGAAAGTAGTCGATACACTACAGTTAGGCTGACAAAGAAGTTTCCTCGTTGTGCAATTAATCTACCAGCATTCTTTCCTTATCCAACTAGCCCTCTTGTTTACAGTTATAGATGGCCCAATTGTTCAACAGCCTCTGCTACAATGGACCTTGTGTTGTCTACATATTTTTTCCCTTTCCTCAGTGTGTTAAAGCAACAGTCAACATGGGTGTCTGGTGTTTAACAACTGTTCGACAGTTAGTTTATCACTGTCCACTTCCAACTTGCAAATGTATCTTCTTCTTTGCTTCCCCACCATTTCAAAGACAAAACTTGCAAAAAAGCTTTGAACAATTGATTGTAGGACCCTTTCACTGGCTGGATTCCAGAGTTTACAGCCACCCACCACTCTCGTCCGTACGACTGAAACCAAAAAAATCTTCCACAAGTACTGCTTTTTTGGATGAAGACATAGTAATATAGAGTCATTTCATTCTTCCTTTGTCAATCCCAGATGCTTTACATTATATAATATATAACAGATGATAATTGCAGTTAAAAAAAATAGGAACATTTGGGTTTATACTATAATTTACATCAAAGTATTTGAATCTCTCATACTTACATAGACATATGACGAGATGTATGTGACATGTCTTAGAAAGGGTATTTGTGGGTCAGACAGACCCAAATTTTTTTATTATTGTTGAAAGAGAAAAGGGAATGACGTGGAAAAATATCTTCCAAATGTAACACACATGCAAAGCAAGCTTGAGTCTCTCCGTCTCTATCTTATTCTCACCCCATTAATCTTTCTTCTTATAATTTTCTGGAAGAGTAGAGTAGATAAGCAGTTAAATTATGTCGAGTGGACTGCTATCTTATCTTCAAAACACTGTTAGAAGAAAGCAGCACTTGGTCTTTCAATCATATCCCCCCAAAATGTGAAATGGCTGTTGCATTGCAGGTCCCCCTACTTGCCTTATATTTTCCTTTCGATTTATCTGGCACCATGTTTGTATGGTTAAAATGTGCTACAAGTCTTTGTACTTTTCAAAAATTAAGAATTTAGTCTCTGTTTTTCATATTTTAAAACTTAAGTCTAACCGTTAATATTTTTAACTTTCTTTTTGTTAAATTCAAGTTAATTATAAAATTATTTTTTAAATTACAATGCTATCAAGTGAGTTTTTTTATTTGAAAAATATCACAGCAGCGAGTTTAACATTGTTAACAGTTGGACCTAAATTATGAAATCTGAAAAATAGAGAAACTAAATTCAATGAAATATAAATACAATGACTGAATTTTTAATTTTCAAAACATATAGAGACTTATGACATATTTTAACCTGACCCTTATCTTTTTCCTTTCCCCCTCTATTAATTTCAAACTTAGTAACTAGAATATATTTATTAATTTCAAACTTTCACTTATATAGTTTAAGGTTTATCAATAAATTTTACTATCGATTTATCTTGAATAAAATCAAAATATATTCTCAATTAAAACTTCCAATCATATACAACACAGTCGGAATATAAGTATAGTATGATATATTTTACCACATCATGATACATTGCAACTTGTACACCTCCACCACCATCAAACTACCTTTGCCATCTCCTCTCCTTGGTTTTTTTTTCCAGCCTAGCTCTGCCTGTATGGCTCTACTGCAGACATTGTTTCGCCAAGACTTGGGAACATGTAAATCAACCACTTATGATTTCAATAAAATAATCATCACTTACCACCAACATACCTTACAACTTAAATAATGTCATATTGTTCACCTAACAATAATATTAGAAGTAACAAAAGAGACAACCAAAAGAGCAACATGTCATGTGTGATCACCTTATATAAATCCTCTCGCTCCCTTATTTCTCGATCATTTCCTTCCTCTGACTCCTGCCTTTCACCTTCTTCAACAGTAATAAAAGAGGGATAGAGGTAACAATCTCTGAAACAAAGACACCCAAATTCAATAGCAACATACAGAAATAATTGAAGTTCAGCATGCCCTTTTTTCTTCTCGTTGGGATCACAAAATTTGTTTATGAATCTCATTAAATTACTAAAACAAATCTTCTCAACTAACTACCGCATAATAAACCATAAAATTTGTGAAAACTGTAAAGCTAAATTTAAAGGCAAATTGTGTTCAAACATATTTGTTGCATATACATTTAAATATTATGAATAATTTTATTAAAAGTGTAAATGTGATAGTATTCACTTCATTATTTTTTAAAGTAGGGAGGTAGGCAAATGAAATAATATTATTTTATTTTTATTTAAACTAATAAAACATATATAATCTTTATTTTTAATGAATTCAGTGTTATATTATTAATGCAACAGATGAAGGTGATCCAATTTGTTGATTCTACGATGTTATAAAACAAAGGCATGTGATCTCGACCACCTTCCAATCCAAAAACTTTGTCGGTGTTTATATACACTAGGACCACTTATCAAATCCACAACTTTCTTCCTTTATTGCAATCTCACTTTTGCTAATTAATGTACATTTAAATTGGATTTTAGGATTAAATAAAAACTAGAAATTAAATGCATTGTTTAAATTACCAGTAACTTCATAATTACATCGAATTAATAATGTTAAATTATTTATCATGATTTTTTTTTTGAGTTGGTATCGAGTTGACTAATGACACCAACTTAATGAACAATACTATCAATATATACATAAGTTTTGGTCGAAGTGATAAAGAAATTTTTTATCAAATGTTGGTGGTATGGGTTCAGATCTTAACATCGACAACATTTTTATTTTTTAAAAAAGAGATAAAAGTACCCTTATAATCAAGGGTGAAGCTAGAAAATTTTTTAAGAATGTCGAAATTAAATTGTAATTTTTACGATAGTAAAAAATCTAATTTCACCGTTTTGATAACTTATATTTTTATAATTTTTAAAGGATTAAATCACATTTTTATCATTTTTAGGAGGGCTAAAGTGTAATTTTGCCTTTACTATTTTAAAATTTTAAATTTTTAAAGGGTCTAGATAAAAAATTTCTATTTTCATAATAATAAAACTTATTTGAAATGAATCGTCATCTATAGCCTCTCCCCAATCTATAAATAGGAGAATAGTGCGCTTCAACGTATTCAAACTCACGTCCTCTTGCATTGGCAATAATACCCATACAAATTAAGCTCAAACTCAATCAACAATCATATATGTTTTTTTAATATCTATATTACTCATTATTTTATTACTTAAAATCACATTTTTATTTATACTTTTTTTTCTCATACTAAAATTATAACTTAAATGCATTAATATCAACTGTTAGATATTTTCTTTCAATTACTAACTAAAAACTCATTAATAAAAGTTTGAACTTCATTACTATTTTCAGTCAAAGTTTAAGTATGGGTTGAATTTTTTATTGTTTTAAATAATATTACTTTACATTGATTATATAAAATTAAAAAATTTAAAACTACTAAAAGTAATAATAATAAAAAAAGAAATCTAGTGAGTATCCAAAAAATTTGGAATGTAAATTTTCCAAACCCAATCATTTTCCATGAGGCTATCCACAAGCTGTCTTGTAATAATCTAAGCTGTTAAACAGTAACAAAAAAACCAAAATGGAACCCAACATATTATTATTATTATTTCTTCTAAGATTTTTCTCTTAGATAATATATTTATGGTTGAGGATGAGTTTGGATGGAATGATGGGTTCGGTGTATTTAGTTTATTTTTTATTTTACGCTACAATATTTAATTTTATCGCCACATATATTTTTATACTAATTACAATTAAACACACCGTCTATCTAAACTCACCTTAAATTGCTGATACCCGAATTCTATATCTACTTTTATTATTTATTATAAAGCCTCTAAATCAATCACTGTCACGGGTTAAGTGAGTATCAATTCAATTAAAAAAACGAAAATATTTCTATTTTACAAAGTGAAATTATTGTTTTGAGTATCTATACAATAGTAATTACGTAGGAATCAAATTGCTAAAAGATAATATCCCATAATAATATTCTATAATATCATATTATGAATTAAATTGTTAAGAGATAATATCCTATTATAATATATTATAACATCCAATAATGAAATCAAATTGCTAAAAGATAATATCACATAATAATATATTTATCATTTTATATAGAAAATTAAAAAAAACAACATACATAATAAAATTTGCTTCTTTAAAATTTCACATTTATATTTTATCATTCAACCAAATTTTATTTATTTATAATTATATAATTTTATTTCCACCAAATAGTGGATTCTATGTTGTACTCTATAATTATATTTCAATAAATATTTGAATATAAAAAAAATTGATTAATTAAAAAAATGCCGTCAACAAGGACCCTTTCCAAACTTCATGTCTTCCCTCATTTTACAGTAAACGAAAGAAGTTTCTGGAGACACAAATCTGCAAAATATCAACCCTTTTCATCAAATCCTCGCCGTCCATCAAACCCCTAGATATCGCCCGCCATTAAATAAATAAATAAACAAAACATGCTTTCCAAAAAAAAGTTGATTTCTTGTATTACTATTTCTTTCATTATTTTATTTTCATTCACTTTTTAAAAATATTCTCATATAATCAAATTCTAAATTGATGCTTAAATTTTAAAGTATTTTAATTTATTCTTAAAATATTTTTATATCAATTAAGTCCTTCTAGGTTAGACATTAAATAATTACTTAAATAAAATATATTTGAAAAATATATTTTAATTGTGACGAATATTGAGATTAAATTTTAAAGAGTTGAATTAAAAATTGTTAAAAATTATGAAATTAATTAGAATTTTTAAAAATTTTAAGAGGGTTTAATTAATATTTTTTAAAAATAAAAAATGAGAATTTTAAGAATTTTAGAGGCTTCAACCACCATTACTATCCACCTTGTATACCAAATATTATAAATACAAATATGGTACGGAACAAATAGTTTAAATTTGACATGTTGAAAAAAATCATTTATCAAATTTTGTTGATATTATTTATTTTATTAATATGTTAAATCCAAATCTATGGCCATAGAATAAACAAATATTTTAATTATGTTTCATATTATGTCTGATTTCAGATTTAATAATATTAATACTTTTTGAGATTTAAAAGGAGAAATTAAGCATTTAAACAATAATTAGAAGATGTTGAATGCAATTAAGCCATTATATAGATTTATAAGGCAAAAACCATTTTATATATAAATGACCGGTTTCTAGAGAATTCTTGGGGGCCTTTAGCTTTGTAGGAGAGTGAAAGGGAGAGACCCTTTCCTTCCCCCCTCTCTCTCTCGTTTCATAAAATTCTCTTAAAACCTTTTCTTTCACGGAAACATAAGAATAAAAAGGGATTCCGTGTTGCAGTGTTTCCCACACAAAAGATGTAAATCCTAAGTCATGCTTTATAAAAATTCTAGTATTGATATGAATGTTCAATATCATAGGTGGGTTTAGCTTCGTTTCGATTTTTCTAGGTTTCCTAGCTTTAAGTTTTCGTCGTTTTTGGTACCATAATTAGTCGACAATACCAAGGACTGTTGGGTTTTGTTGGTTTTGAATTGGTTTTTTTGGGGGGAGGGGTTTGGGGTTTGGTTATTTTTTGAAGAATGGCAAGTGGAGGAGAGAAAAACAATGATTTTTATGCAGTTTTGGGGTTGAATAAAGAATGCACTCCAACAGAGCTCAGGACTGCTTATAAGAAACTTGCCCTGGTTAGAGTTTTAGTCATCTTTTCTTTTTTAACCATCTCTCTTTTTAATCTCCAATTTCACAAATATTTCAATATTGTGAGGAAGGAAAAAAAAAAAGGAACTTTGAATAATCATGCATTTTGAGCCTGAATACCATAATTCAGGCAAAGGCATTGCTCTTGGTTCCTGGGTTTTTGTTGGGGCATTGAAATGAAAGAGGAAAATTTGTGTTCAATATGAAAAAGAAGAAGTGGAACCGGGAACAATTTTCCGGGAAAAATTATGTTTAAATGCATTGAAAATTTTGTGTGTTTGTTGGGACAGAGATGGCACCCTGATCGTTGCTCAGCCTCGGGTAATTCAAAGTTCGTGGAAGAAGCCAAGAAAAAATTCCAGACTATTCAACAAGCCTATTCCGGTTAATATTATTTTTTTACTATTATTATTATTATTAATTTTCATTTTATTTTTAAAGTGGGAATTATTGACCTTCATTCACGAGATGCTGTCTGACTGCCATGGCTTTTGTCCCAACAGTTCTCTCTGACGCAAATAAGAGGTTTTTATACGACGTTGGAGCTTATGACAGTGATGATGACGAAAATGTAGTGAAACTCCTTGTCTTAGTTTTAAGGTTTAATCGAAACCAAACCAATGCTTAAACACAAAATCATTACCTTTTCTGTTTGATTTTTGCAGGGAATGGGAGATTTTTTGAACGAAATGGCAGTGATGATGAGCCAGACTAAATCTAATGTAAGCTACTAAGCTTATGTATTTTGGATCCAATTTTACTATCATTTTTTATTATGTAAAAATGGATGAGGATTGCTTTTGGAAAATCCTAGGTATTAGCTGTCTTTCGTTTTTCTTTTTAACCTTTTTTTTTTCATGGCACTGATCTGTTTTTAGAAGGCGAAAGGATCGTATAAACAAAATTAATATTATAATAATATAATTTGGGGATTGATCAGATGGTTGCTTATCTACTGAGAATCCCATGAAATCCGTTGTAGTTGGGCCCATAATAGGGATTGGCCAATGATCTCCCTGCCTTTTGGGAAGGACACTTGAAAGGCAGGCTTTTGTGGGTCCTTGGAAAGTGGATTTTTAGTATATTTGTGTCTGTTCATAGCATTCTATCAATCAATGGGGTTTAATTACTATTATTTCATCTTTAATGGTCTTTGAGATTTCAATGTTTAGTGTAGTAATCCTACAGTTTTTGTGACTTGTTTACAATTGTTGAGGACTGTTGATATTGTTTTTGAACATTTTTGGAACCTGTAGAAGAATGGAGAGGAGAGCTTTGAGGAATTACAGGAATTGTTTGAAGAAATGTTCCAAGTGGACATTGATTCATTCGGGTCTAATGGTCAGCCGACCACGTCCTGTTCTTCTTCATCTTCATTTGCATCGTATGGTGAAAGTTCTGGCTCCAACAAACAGAATTCCGCTGATATGAGCTCTGGTGAGACTATGCCGGAGAGTGGTTCTAGTTTCAATGTACAATTTCACAGCTTCTGTGTGGGAGTAAGTCCAATGCTACAACCAGATTCGTTGTGTTATGTAGTTACATTGAAACTGGATTAAGTCGTCTTCTACAAATTACATGCATAGTTAATTCACATGAATGCTATTTTATTTTTTTCTGATTGATGTTTTGAAGACAGGTGGAACACAAGGCAGATATAAGGCAACAGAGAGGAGCCAAAGGAGGAATGGTAGGCGGAGCCGGCAGTAGTAGACGGAGAAATGGCAGGAAACAAAAGGTTTCATCCGGCCACGATGTTTCTTCCAACGACTGCTGCATTTCCGGTTCATGATATACACCATCTTTACTAATTGATGAATGTAAATTTATCCTTGACTCAAAAACCAGTAGTGGCTGAGATTTCTCTTCTTTTTGAGCGTTACGGAGAGTGCCAAAGCCGAAACTAGAGCAAGAAGATTAGTTTTGTAGGAGAGAAGCGTGATGAAAAACCAAGGCACCATTCGAGTCTGTGACTTTGTTTTCATGGTTTACCATTCTAGCTGTGTGATAAATCATGGCAATGCATGTTCATTTTATAGCTTTGTTATACTCTTTGCTAAAGTACTCTATATTTGCTAATCAATAGATAATCAAACATTGGTCTTTAGTTCCTATTGATCTCTAATGGCACAATCAAATATTAAATTAAAAAGGAATCTTGGTAGTGCTGGAAAAGAAATAAATAGAATTCTCATAAAAAAAAAAAAAGAGAAAATATTTGTCTGAAGATTTTGTCTGAAATTTTGATGTGGTGAGTGTGGAAGTGGGTCCAAATTTCATGTGGGTTAAGGGACCCATAAAAGGGTTGTAGAGTCAAATGCAGAGATTATATAGCAGACCAGACCAGTTCCCTTCCTTGGGTTTCTGGCTTTTGGTAATGATGGCGAGTGAGAGGTGGAGATTGTCCCCATCAAACCTTAAATATCAAGCACCACTTTTGATTTCATGAATGCAAAAAAGTCATGGCTCCTACTCCATTGAAACCCAACCTTGCAACTAGCACTAATATTCAATGCCACCATGTGTCTACATTTTAGACCAAACATTTCCTATGATAATAAACGTTATGTTATAATTATATTTTAAATTTACTGTATAAATTTTGATAAATATTAAATTGGGTATTATGTGGAATTTTTATTACTTTTCTCCACGTTTCCATCGCTTTCCAAATTGCATACAAGTTGGGCAAGTTGCATGGTTTTGTTATAGCAACAAGTATATTAAAATTTCCAAACCAATTCAAGGGGGACACTATTTGATTCCATTTTAATGTGGAAAACCGTGGGGGACAATAAGTCGAATGTTCATGAAGCCACTAAAATATCTGATTTTAAAGAATGGCTGGGATTTTTTTTTGATTATATGCTATTTTATTTTTTTAATTATTCAATTCGTCTTTAAAATATTTTTATTATTGAGTGAATATCTATCAATATTAAAATAAGTTTGATGTACTTTAGAATTAAAATTTTATTTTATTTATATTTCTTATGTCTATAAGTATAGTCGTTAGAGAAGCATTGTAAACATCTCTATTAATCAATAGATCTCTTTGCTCCCATATTTCTTGTTATTTATTTAATAACACGTTATTAACATAATAAATTTTGGGGGAAAAAAATCTATAACCTAGCAAAAGAGTTAAACCTGTGGCCCCTTATAACCCACCCACACCATTGCCACTCCTTCCCTCTAACAATTTTGTTTTATGTGTGCAACGAAATTTGTCGAAACCATTTTTTTAATATGTCGACTTTTGGTTTTAAAACTAAAAATGGGAGTCGTCACCAATCTTTTTTTATGAGGAGCGGGCGACGTGACCGAGGGAGGTGAGCGACGCCCTAGGGTTTCTGCTGTTGTTTAGGTTGTGGGCCTAAAAATTGGGTTTAGGGTTTTCTAAATTTGGGTTTGTAATTTGGACTCTCTAATTTGACTTATTTTTATTTTATTTGATTTTTATTAATTTGGGCTTGGGCAAAATGAGCCTGTTACAAAATTATAAAGCAATTGGCGCCGGATGGAAGAAATAGACAATCGTTGGTAAAACAATTATAAAGTTTTTCCTCAAATTAGGGTTTTTTTTTTATTATATTATCCATGATATTTGGATAAAAAAATTGAGGATTAAATTTTTATTGTTAAATATGCTTGAAATTTAATTAAAATTGTAATAGGGAGTGTTATTAACATGTTGATAAAAGAGAAATTCAATAGGATCTAATTGATTCTTATTAACCTGCTATTGTTGGATGGTTGGATTTGATTTTATAACATATATGGTATTAAAATTTGGAACAATGTGTATCGATTAACTTTAAAGCATCGTACGCCAAAAAAAGAAGATTGTTTTATAAATGATTTTTATTATTAGTTTATAAATGTCATTATGAAAGCAAAGTTGTTTTAGTACTAATAGCCAAGGTAATGACAATATTTAGGTATATTTTACTATGATTTATTTTATTATAGCATGTTTATTATAATGGGAGACTAATGATGGAAAAAATATTTGATTGTTTTATAAATGGTTTTTACTATTAGTTTATAAATGTTATTATGAAAGCAAAGTTGTTTTAGTACTAATAGCAGGGTGATAACGATGGTGTTAAAATCTTTAGGTATGTTTTATTATGATTTTATTTTATTATAGCATGTTTATTATAATTGGAGATCAATCATGGCAAAAATATGAATAGATAGATTTTGAATTGAATTGAAATTCATGCATGTTTGTGATGGTGGTAATGAAAAAAATATCATGTTAGATTTTTATATTTGAGATGTGAACTTTTAACCATGCAAATTTTTAACTCTAAAAGATATGACCATCAAAATATGATAAATTTATGCACCTAAAGTTGCAAAATATCTTATCTAAAGCTCGTTATCATCAGATGCACCTAAAGTTGCAAGATTTTAAAATTATGAGTGAATATAACTTTCCTGTAATTAGAATAAGTTCTCAATTAAAATTATATGAGAGGATATTACTGATGATATTCAACTTTTCATGCTTCAAATATGCCCTTGCAGTAGCAATATTGTGAAAAATATTTTAAAAAATATTCTGAATTAATATCACATTTACTTGTGATTGAACAAAATAACGAGCTTTTAATGAAAATAACGAAGCCTATCTTATTGGATTTGCTCCATTCTGTGAAGCAAATGCATACATAATGAATTTAAAAGATGTAATTGTGGTCGTGGTAGGTTGAACTATAATAATCATCAAAGAGATTGTAACACCCCTCACTTGACTTGGTCTCTGGACTTGAGCTATGGAAATGCTACTACTATTACCAGAGCAAATCACATTAAAATTTTTAATAATAAATCATTCAATCATAAGCGCATGCACAATGCAACATATAATTAAAATCGAAACTCGATCAAGCTTGCAAAAGCTTCCAAGTTACCCCGAGCATGATTAAGGATCAAATTGCAAACCTTTCAAAGTATGAGCACCGGTATCGATACCTAGGTCAGTTACAGATATTGTCATTGGCTTCGATATTTCAAAAAATCAAGTTTAAAAATCACAAGTACCGATACTAGGAATAAGGTATTGATACCCTCGTTAGGTTGTATCGATACCGTTTAAGCATTCTGCCATTTTCAAAATTTTGGTCACAAGTCAAAATTTGACATGCATGTAATCATTGTTATTATAGACTTTTATATAAATCACTATATAGTGAAAGTTTATATTAAAATCCCTTAAGGGTATAAAAATTCCCAAAACATTGTTCAATATGCTTGCACAAATATTTATATGAATTGAAATGGTTTGAACATATATGTTAAATTCGACTCAATGAACAATAATTGAAGGAAGATTATAAAATGATTCAAAATACTCAGATGTATTTTTATAGAATGATCATGATCAAAGTTTTCTATGACTATTATTGGAACTCCTGAAGAGATTAAAATATATTTCCCCAAAGTTTTTCCTCACTCATTGACTTTGAAAAGAATGGTGATATAAATGCTTAGTAAATATGTTCAAGTGATCATTTGAAAAGCTAGCATTCAAAACTGAATATGTAGAATTTGAGATATCATATGCTGTTGTCATGAGGGGAATTAAATATGGCGTTGTACTCTTTTTCCCTTAATCAAGGTTTTGTCCCATTGGATTTTCATGGTAAGGTAGCATGTTATGTGTATTATGACAAGATACTCTTTTTCCTTCACTACATTTTTTTCCAAGGGGGAGTGTTATAAATATTTTATTATTAAGCGAATGTCTATCAAGATCAAGATAAGTTTGATGTACATTAGAACTCTAATAGTTATTTGAAGTAGAATTTTATTTCATTTATATACTTCTTATATCTATAATATAGACTTTGTAAAAGTTTTGATCAATAAATTTTATAAGTTCTCTTTGCTCCTTCGGTTTTTATTCTTTTACTTTCTTTGTTATTTATTTCAAAGCAATTTACTTTTTTTAATTAAACTTTATCTATCAATTAAACCATATAATGTGATTCTAAAAAATATATGAAGAATAAGTATCGATGTGTCTTTAAATTGTATTTAATTAAATAAAAATTATATAGGATATATAACAGATAATAATTCACATATGAATTTATTTTAATCGTCCATTATTTATCTATTCTATTGTAAAATTTTCATTTGATTCCAAAACACAAACTTGATATAATTTTTACTATATAAAAAATTACCCATTATTCATTTTTTTAATATTAATCTCATTATAGATCTTTATTATATCTGTTTTTTTTATAAAATGCCTAAAACTATTCATATTTCCTCCCCTGACCCTTAAATAGGAGGATAATGCGCTTCAAAACACTCGAACCCACATCCTCCTACAACGACAATAATACTAATATCAATCAAGTTAAGACTCAATCGATTGTTGATCTAATTTTTTTGACCCATACTAATAAACAACTATAATTAAAAATAACCATATACTAAAAAAACACTCTTTATTTTTAAATTTTTTTTTCTTTTCAAAGTATTTATCTATAACAAATATTATATTAAAAATTGTTTTTCAGATGTAATGTATTCTACACACCTCCAAAACCCAATATCTAACTTTTTTTTCTTTTTTTTTTTTTTTGAATTTTACGTATATACGCAGAAAAATTATTTTGTTTCTAGAACATGTGAAATGTCTATTCATGCATCTTCTAGTATGATATTATCAAGACACCCCTTCACACACATTTCACTTAACCCAAACTAGATTTTTGCATTGCTATTACTTGTTTGACAAAAAGTTCTCAATGATTTTATCTTCGTGTTTGTAGCCTGTACACTGCATCAAGTATAACTTTTGTATTGCTAATTTCTATTATTATCTTTTAAAAAAAGTGCAATAAAGAGTATTCATACAAAAAAAAAAAAAAAACAAGCAAACATTTCTATATATATAATTCACATCTTAAACTCTTCAAGCTAATTTGATAAAAATATTGTAGAGATCTTTGTAATAAAAATCAGATTGTATCTTATCTTTTTTACTCAAAAATAGGTGAATTAGTCTATAGACTAATCATTCTGTTAAAAATTACATCCATTTTTACTAACTGGTCATTGTACACGTACATGACGTACATATGACAACTCACATGTCATTGTCTGATTATTCTGTCAGGCACGCCACCTTTTAGCAGTACAAACAAATGAAATTTTTAACAGAAACGATTAATTTATTCTTTAATCTAATGTATAATTATTATTATTTTTATTTTTTTAATAATAGAGACAAAATGTGATTTTACTTCTTATGGAGGGAACTCTATCATATATAGTGCTTATATATATATATATATATATATATATATGCCAAATTAAGTTCCTCCACCAAGTGGTTAAAATGGTATAGCATTGGGCCTTGGGATAAAGTTATGATAATGAAAAGGAACTAGGCAAGTAGCTGTTGTAAGAATATGGCAAAGTGGACAAGTTGAGAAATACAACAATCACTTAAACAAAAAGTACAAGTTGATGTTAAAGTTTGATTTATTCATGTGATGTCAACCTTTTTGTAGTATTGGGGCTAGCAAGCTTACCATTAAATTTAATTTGGGTTTCCATTTATGAATAGTTCTACTTATACCTCTTCAAAAACAACTGATTTTGAAATTAGGGTATAAGCTGATTTTTGCCTTAGTGGAATCCAATTAGGGTTTTGAATTCAAGCCCACCCACTTCAACATTCTTTCTAATGAATCCGCCAGTGACAATTCCAGCCCATAAAACAGCTTGTTCAGCCCTATTTTTCGACGAGAGGCAATGCCTAGCCGAAGTTGATGTAACCATTAGATTTAATGATTGACCGTTAAATCCTAACCACCATGTTAACGTAATGTACCACTTGTTAACGTAATGGTTTTTATATTTTATTTTATTTTGTTAACATGACATGTAATATAAAATAGTATTATATCAACAAATTTATACGTGCAGGATTCTATGTCAAAAACGGTTTATTCTTCAATTGTTAATGGCCACATTAGTAATGCCGTTAAATTTAATAGTCAAAGGATTTAATTGATCAAAATTTTTGGATTGAAAAACTTAATTAGATGTTAAAAAAAATTAGTTATATATAAATTAAATGAATAATCAGATAATGACATGTGAGTTATCATATGTACGTCAAGAAGACATAAATTAAGTTTTTGAAGTTAAGGCAATACTATTAAGACATAAATTAAGTATTTGAAGTTAAGACATAAGTTAAGATATATATATATATATATATATATATATATTATAGATGCCCAACTTCTTAAGTATTTTTCATATTAATTTATGTTTTGATGTATATGATTAATGAATTAAATAATGATGCCTCACTTAAATTAAATTTAATAATTTTATTTTTAAAATTGTAAATATCGTATTATTATTTAAATTACTAACAACATATAAAATTATGCCACTAACATATCAAATATCAATCATATATATCCTACATCATGTTCCATCCATTTTTAAAAGCATGGCACATCCATTGTAGGAAATAAAGATATAGATAAATTAGTTTATTTTTCAGTAAATTATCATTACTCACTAAATTATAAGTTTTATTTTGATCACTTAAGTAAAAAGTTACAATTTGGTCGTTAAATTATTCTGAAGTTATCATTTAAGTAATGGGCTATTAAAATTAATGCTATATGGCTTTCTCTGTTCACGTTGCATGCACAAATCGAAAGTTGTCTCTTCATTTCTTTTGTACAGTTCAATATTTTTTTTTCATGAAACAGCTTTAGACGTCACAAATCTGTAAACCAAAATTTAAATAGTTTTTTCTTTTGATTTCTAACACTAAGCATCAGATCGACTGAGATCTAAGGTATGTTCTTCTACCCGTCGATGGGTACTGGTCTACTGTACCAATCATCAAATTGTCGCTTGGAGCTCACTAGCGAAACTTAAAAAGAAACTTAACAACTTAATAACTTAAATAAAAACTTTTGAATAGTTAGTAACTTAAATGAAAACTAGTGACCAAATTATAATATTTTTAGTGAAGTAACCAAAACGGAAATTTACCCGTAATTTAATGATTAATGGTGTAGTTTATTATTTTATTTTATTTTGTAAAAAGCTCATTATGTTTTTATTTAATATTGAGAAAAATTGAAAGATAGTAGTAACACCAAAAAAGAAAGAAGTATCTTATCATTTGTGGATTTATAAAGAGAAAAACAAAAAATTATATATTTAGTGGGTGACATCAAACTAAGGGCTTTTATGTGTAAATGGACCTCCTAACTATATATCTCTCATTCAACTAATAATTTGGTAAACCAAATCTTTAAGAAAAGTAGGTTCCATTGTTAGCCTATCAGTGAAATTAATTCTAGTGATATTGGAACCTACGGTGATAGAAAAATATTTAATATCTTCCAAAAATTATTGGGTAAAAATATAATGAAAATTTTTGTTCTAAGAATTAGATTGTATTTTGTTTTATTTAAAAATTGAGTAATTTAGTTCTTATACATTATATCAAAGAGCAAATTGATATTTTTGTTAAAAAAATTATTCATTTATACTGTTAAAATATGGTCTATGTACATCAACATTATAACGACCTGAATTTCTACTATGTCAGAAAATTTGATTTTTGGATCGAATTCATTCAATCGAGTTAATCGAAAATTAGAATTGAATGGCTATGTATAAGTGGGAAGTATAGAGTCAAATTAATAAATGAAATGAAATTAGATTGATTGTTAATAATAGTACAATGACTAAATTGTAGAGTGAAAAGAATAGGATAATTTTATTAAAAGAATTTAAAAGGGGTTTAAGGTGCTGATTTCACTAAGGACCTTAGGATAAATATACCATTTAAAATGCCTATTAATGTTGAACAAAATAGCATCAACCCATTCCCACTATCTATTACCATCAAAGTGTGGTTAATTATAAAATTAATAAGTTAATTAAGTAAATTAAACTAAACATTTTGCTAATTATATATATATATATATATATATATATATAATAGTTAGTGGGAGAAAAGAGAAATGTTTATCATCTCTTCTCCTTTAGTCGGCTAAGACAAACTAAACAAGGAGAAAGAAAATTTCCTAAAGGTAATCACCATTGCCGTAGCTTGCTCAAGGAAATTTACTAAGTTTTCTTTGTGATTTTGGTTGAATTTTTAATAAGCAATGATAGATATGAATAGCCCAATTATTAGATTTGTGTACTAATAAGTTTTTATTTGGTTTACCATTACAAAATGCTTAAAGAAAAATTTAGATGTTAAAAGCTAAAATTCACGTACGAGTGAGATAAGTTAATTTATAAAATTACATGATAAAAATGTTTGAATTGATTGTAACACCTTGTATCCGGTCTCGATCGACGGGTTTAATTACAAAATATCACGTCATCTCTGAAATAAATTATAAACAATTTACAACTAAATTGTACGACTAACATGACTAAAACAACCAAATATGCATTTTTCTTCTTTTTTTGATAAGTAAAGAAAGCATTCAACGGTCTTAAGGTCTAATATTTCTTATATGGAAGTCCCCCATTTTATCTTCTAAAAGAAGTTGCCTAACATCAAAAATAGGGAAATCAATAATTTCTAAATAATATTTGCTCTTAGAACAAGACTTAGCTATGCAATCAGCCACTTTATTCACTTCACGGAAGATATGTTGAAATTTGGCATGTAACATCCTCACTTTAAAAAAAAAAGAGCAGAAGAATATTTATGGTAGCAGTCCTAGAATAAATGATCTATAAATAAATAATAGTATAAGAAATTGTAATTGTTTTTAGAGAAAACCTTCAGACATGAAAACACAGAGGATTATTAGTAGGAGTATGTGGTTAAGTTAAAAATTCCGTATCGAGTTTAGAGATTAAATTGAATAAGTTAGAAAAGTATAGAGGCTAAAGTGCAATTATCCTATTTTATTTTGATGGAAATGATTTAATGACAATTTTTCCATTACTTAAAAAAAATCAATAGCTTCATGATGGCTTTTACATAATTTTTTTTATTAAGTAATAATATTTTAATAATTAACATTATAAACAAAGGGGGGAAAGAAAAAAAAATATTCTTCCATCATTTTGCTTCAAATTCAAGTGTAAGGTATGGTTTTTCTTCAAATTTTTTTTTTATAGATTTTGAATATTTGAAGCCTGCTTTACATATATATACCAATAGTTTTTGAATTTATCAAGTATTTTGAAAGTTGCCATTAAAAGACATCGACGAAAGTTTAGAAAACTTAAGTGAAGTAGATATATTTTTGGATAAGAAATTATTAGAAGATGAGTTCTAGCTTGTTAGAAGTGTGAAAAAGAAACAAAAATGGATGAAAAGTTTATTTGGTATATTTGACCATGTTAAAGGGGAAGTAGAGAATATTGGCCATTTTGTATAATATTTGTGCTAAATGATAGCTTGTGAAGTAGTGAGTACTCTCGTAAAGACGAAATTGAAAATGGATAATCGAGTTGAAAAATATGTGAATTTCGGACTAGAAAACTTAAATTGTCAATATGAGTAATCATGCATATTTAAACTTGTTTTTATTATTTTTAGTTTTAGAATTGATAAATGATGTTGTTTTGTATTGAATTGCTCCTATGGTAGCTAAAAACGAAGCAAACATCTTGAAGGAGAAATGCGAAGAAAATGAGTAAAGCAATTAAAACTTTGGTTTATGCTAATATCTTATTTTCATTACATAAAGCTTTAGAATATTTAATTTAATATGACTAGTTATATTTATTTTATTTTACTTTTATGAGTTTTGGATGAGTTTGAATGATTTAGTTAATATTTATAAAATTATGTTTTGAGATGAATAATATATTTTTCATAAGATTAAATTAGCAAATTCATGGTTATGATTTGGATTTGAGTATTATGATTTTAGATGATTGAACAAGAAAATATTTAATATTTTTGAAATTGGAAGCCTATTTTACATTAAGAGATATGTGATTTGAACATGAAACGGAATTGAAATGAGAATTATATGAAAATGGAATTGAAATGGATCATGAAATTTAGTTTTTACCTCGTTTCACTAAGTTAGACTAAATCAGATATAGTTGGCATGCCATAGAGTCTTTATGTTAGAGAATTTAGATCTCCCCAATTCCCAAAGGGTCAAGGGACAAAAGGCCAAGTCGGTCAGTTGTTATTATTGTTAGCCCCAATTCCCAGAGGATTGTGGGCAGTCCCACTTCCCAGAGGGTCGTGGACTGCTCTAATAGCCATTGTTGCCAAACAACTCGGGGTGGCGGATTCTTGTATCTAGTTATGAGTCTAAATTTTAGTATGGGGTCTAAATTGAAAGAAAGCAAAAATGAAACTTGAATTTATTTGAATTTCCATATTGTGCAAATTAAATTAATTCTGTGATTTTGAATTTAATTAAAAAGCTTATTTTCTTTATTTGATTTGTCAATATCAAAATATTAAAGTTTATTAATATTAGAATTTGCTTTTATTGTGATATTATTAATGATATTTATAATCATTTTAGTTTATTTCTATTAATTAATTTGTGTCCAATACTTATGTAATGATTTATATGATGTTAGCACCACTGAGCATAAAAATTGTTCAGCGTACGGTTTGTCTATTTTTCCGTTCGCAAGTAGTTAGATTTGTTAGATCGTTCCAGCAGCATCCGAAGAATCGAAGTTCAGCTCAAATAATGTTGGTGAAGAGTTTACTTTATAGTTGATGTAAATGGCATGTACCTAGGCTTATAAATATATAATATTATGTCATAAACTGAATTTAAATATTTTCATTATGTTTTCTTAACTAGTATTTTATAACTAATGTTTTGATAAAATAGTAAAGCATAGAAATCTAGTTTATTGATATATTTTGAGAAATCGTAGTGCTGGGAATTGATTTGGGAGATAATTTGAATGTGGATATTTTGTGAAAATCTAAATTTTGCAGGGGGTTTTATGTAGAATAGGCAGAAATGCTACCGAAATTTTTATAAAATAATTTTACCACTATGTTTTCTTTTAAAAAAAAAAAAGGAAAAAAAAAGTGAGTTGCTTCGGCAACGAAATGTGACATTTTATATTTGGATCCAACAACTAGGTCGGGTATAAGGTGTCACATGACAGTTAATTGTGCCAGCATTCCTCCTTTATTCTTCAAACTAAGGTTGTTGATGAAGACCTTAATGAATCATCTCTTAGCATATCCACTGGACTTTTATTATCAGATTCAATTATCACCTTGGTGTATCCCTTCCTCCAAGCTATTTCAAGACCATGGAGGATCGCCTATAACTCAACCGTTAGAGCTGAACCTCTCCCAATAAATCATCGAAATCCTACTAACCAGTTACCATGCGAATCACTTAAAACGCCACCTGCAGATGACCAATTTCCTCTCTCTGTTGTAGCTCCATCCGAGTTAATTTTTACCCAACCATGGCTAGGTGCCTTCCATTTGATGGCAGTAGTTCTTGATGATTCTTCTTTCGATTCTGCTGCTGCATTGCTTATATGAAAGGCGAGTGTATCAGCTTGTCCAACTATCATTTCAAAGCTACCGTATTTCCCCTGAAATATTACTGCATTCATGTGTTTCCAAATAAACTAGCAAGTAACTGCAAAAAAAACTCCCCATTTAATCGTTCCAAGGCCAAACTCTGCCTGGTTCTTTTAAATTTGATATCAACCAGTCTTCTATATCTACTTCAAAAAAATGGTTATAATCATTAGTAGCAATAGCTTTAGATCAAATACTTTTCGCAATGTTGCAATCCCGCAACGTGTGGATAAGAGTTTCTTGGCAGTTCCCACATAGAATACAGCTGCTATCGTTTGTCAATCTTCTTCAGACTCTTTCGTGATTTGTTAACAGTCTTTTCTTCAGCATCAACCATTTAAAAAATTCTTTATTCTAGGAGGCAGTAATTTCTTCCAAATTACTCTCCAGACATTGTTATGAGTACTAGGGTCAATTTGAATCTGACTTTTATAAGCCTCGTTAACTGAGAACTTACCCGAGTCATTATTCTTCCATATGCAAGTATCATCTCCCAAAACCTCCACTGGTGGAGGGCAAGCAGCTATATACTCCAAAATCTCCTAATCAAAGCATTGAGTTAGTACACTCCAATTCGAACCACCATTTGGGTCTGTCATATCTGTAATTTTGGCCTCCATGGGAACGACCGTTGATTGCCGTAAGTATCTATGAAGAGATCTCAGTCTTGATATCCAGTTATCCATGAGGAAATTAACTTACATTCCATTACCTATACTCCAAAAAATATTTGACCGAAAGGTTTCCCACACCATATTGATTTACCGCCAAGTATACGAGCTATTTGTTCTGTATAAAGAAAGAAGGCAAATCTCAAGCATATTATATTTATGCCACAAAATCTTAACCCACAACTTATCCAGCTTAGTAATAAGTTGAGAAGCCAATTTCATCAGAAAGGAATAGTTTTGAGAAATCATTTTTCTCAAATTTAATCCTCCATACATCACTGGTTGACAACAATTCTCCCAGCTCACTAACGGCATTTTCCTTTCTTCATTAGAAGACCCCCAGACAAATCTTTTAATCATTTGTTCAATTTTTTGACACACTCCCACTGGTATCATTGTTGATTGCATAAGATAACTAGGAATAGTTTATAACACTGATTTCACTAGGGTGATTTTTCCAACCATTGACAATAATCTAGCAGCAAATCCATTCAACTTCCTTTGGACTTCATCAATCAAGAATTGAAAAGTTCCCTTAGTCACTCTATTGTGCAATAATGGAACTCCCAAATATGTGCCTAAATCATTCACCAACTGGAAACCCACCTCCTTTCTTAGTTCGATTACTGTCAATAACATCTTAACATGTTTAATTAGTTGACCTGCTAAATGAAAATACAACTATAAATTTCTAGTTTAAAAATCTTAACAGATAGACTTATGAAAAATTAACAATAACAACTTTAATGCTTTGAATTGATTTCTCTTCGTTGTAAATAAAATACTATGGTTAAAAAAAATTTGACCTAGAGGCTCAACCTCTAAGCCACCCCATTATATGCATGTTACAATTAAGAACAAAAGTTCACCTAAGCTTAAACGAATTCTGGCTTGATCCCTCTTCAACTCTTTACATACACCAATATACTTGGAAAAACATAACAAAAACTAAGTAAGTTCAAATGAACTTAGTGAATTACTAATATAACATACCGTCTAAGATTTTATAAGTTAGAACTTCATGGGTCTGATCTCCTGTTTGACATCACTTGCACAAGTATATTTCACATATCTTCCTGGCATATTGTTGTCCTTCCTTGCGTTGGCTCAACTTGAAAATTTTTACACTTTCTATATTGTCACAATCCTCCATTTCTATCGCTCGTGCTATAGGCTACAATGCAGAATGATTTCGTTTACCCATTTGCACTAATTTCATACAAGATGGATTATTATCTCTTTTTCTAGCAGAATATATGCGAATTACCTTAACAATTATTACCATTGCGGGTTAACATACGACAGATTGATTCTAAAAAACTCATGTATAGAGATTCACACTTGGAGAATTTTACATACGAATTTACACATAAAGTTTTATATACGGAGACTCGAGCTTGGCAAGTATCTACTTGCAGACCAAACACGCAAACCTTTATATATGGAATCATAATCACAGATTCATATATGCGGGTTCTTACTTGTGAACTCATTCTTAAATGATAGTCATTGTTAAACTCTTGTTTGGCGGATGGATACTGCGGACTATTGATTTAAAGTTGTCCTTGGCGAACTACTACATGAAAAAAGATCCATGCGGGTTCTAGCTTGAGAAAAATAATTTATACGAACTCTCGTAGCTTGAACATAAGGACAAGCCCATGCGATCTCTTGCTTGGATAATAGTCCATACTGGCTCTTGTGAAAGATAGTCCCTTTGAACTCTTAAGCTTGAAACATGAATATAAGATCAGCAAATTGCCATAGCTTAAATCATAAAGATAAATCTAGCTGATTGTCATACATACAAATTCATATAGAAGATTCATGGATGCGAACTCATATATGGCAGACTCGTACATGCGGATCCATAGACAAATATTTACATATAAATACGGGTTCATATATGCGAACTGTTTCGCGGACTTTCGTATAGAGAAATTCCATGTATAACTTTGTCATGAAGCTTAGAGAACAAGTCTAATGGACTTCCGTAATTCAAATCATGAGCGATGATGTTACGAACTAACTAAAATGCGACAAAGGCAAACGCAACTATCGAATGGTAGTATAGCTATGGTGAGTTCGGAATATCGTATCCACAAGGACTAAAAGTACTAGTAATAACTATCTTTCTATTATTTAGCCTAATAATTAAGGGGATTATTTTTAATCTAAATCTAAACTAATTAACTATGAACGCGACAAAGAGTGAAGAAAGTAATCAAATAAACCAATGATAAAGGCAATACCCAGGAAAGAATCCACCTAGACTTAACTTATTATTCTAACTCTGAATCAAACCATTTATTCACTTGCCTTGATCTGTAGAAATCCCTAAATTATGTTAATATCTCTTTCGAGACTAAGAACAACTGACTATATGTTGATTAATTAAAATCTCTTTCTAATTAAAACCCCTATCGTTGCATTACCTCGATCTATAAATTCCCCTATTAGATTTGACTCTAATCTGGTAGATTTATGTCGTCCTATTTCTAGGATTGCAATCAACTCCGCTCAATTATGCTAGATCTACTCTTAAACAGGAACTTTTGCTCCACTGAATAAGCACATCAAACTTGAATTAATATCCTGAAAATATTAAAACAAGAATTAATAACACATAATTAAGAACAAGAACAAGTATTTATCATGTAATTCAGAAAATTAAATAATGAGATTCATCGTAGGTTTTATCCTCCCTAGGTATTTAAGGAGTTTGTTCATAATGTGAAAGGGGAACATCTCAAAATTAGGAAAACAACAAGACATAAAGAACCCAAAAACTTCTAAGAAAATTGGATGGAGATCTTCAATCTCGAAGTGAATCTGCTTCTGAGACGATTCCAACGGTGTTCTTCGAGTAATTTCTTTATTCTACTCTGCATGTCCTCTTAGGTCTTCTTCTAATATGTTATTTATAGACTTTAGAATGCTCAAAATACCTAAAAATTGGCTTTTTCTGCATGAAAATGAAACAGGGTTCGACTAGGACACGGGCGTGTGATCAGCCCATGTAAGAATGCCCAGGCCGTGTGCAAATCTGACATGGTTTGAAATCGACACGGGCTGGCACACGGGCGTGTGTCCAGCCCATGTGGTTCACACGGGCATGTGCTTAGCCCGTGCGGGATTGGCTTGACTGTGTGGATCCTTAAGACAGCCTGTTTTGTCCGATTTTGGCCCATTTTCCACTCCTTTTGCTCCCCTGTGCTCACCTAAGTATAGAAACATGAAATTAAAGGACCAGGAGTATCAAATTCACTAAATTATATAATAAATCATCCAAAAACATGCTAAGCATGAGATTAAAATATGTTACTTTTGTGGTTTATCAAATATCCCCACACTTAAGCATTTGCTTGTCCTCAAGCAAAATCCTCAACTCATAATTAAAATTAAACTTTCTCAATTTATAATTCTCATCAATAATGTTTTATCATAATTCAAAAATAATCACACATTGATAATTTAACTAAAAGAGCACTAAAGATTCAAACAATCCAAGTCACATATTTTTAAAGCATGAAAACACATGTATTTCCCCTTATCTAAATAATTACCTTTAATTCAAAACCAACAAGAATTGACATCCTTACTAAAGATTCACTCAAATCACTCAAAGTGTTTAAGGTTAAAAAATTAAGCACTCAAAAGTCAAACATGAAAAGTTATTACCATAGGCTTGCATGAAATCAAATCTCCACCACTATAAAATGAGATGATATACAAGTCAAAAGGTCTTTAAAAGGTTGTAATGGGGCTTGGGTTAAAGGTGTGGATAAAAGAAGGTTAGAATCGAGATCGAATTGATAAATTACCTAACTAGAAAAATAAATTACTATTGAATAATTACATCAATCGAAATTATTAAAGAAAAACACGAGCTTCTTCTCAGAATATGAAATTTTAAGCTCAAACCAAAGAACTAGTATATAAATATAATATTTTTTTCATCATGTATAGATAAAAAGAGATCATTTAACAACTGAAACAAAAGAACATAGTTAGGCAACTGACCAAATCAAATCTTGACAAAAAGGGAGTCGATACTATAGGAAAAATTCTTAATGAATAAAAAAGAATGAGTTATGGGTTAGTATTAAGGCTAGGTCAAAGAAACGATTTATTAGGCTCAAAGGGGTTCACTAAGGGTTAATTATGAAGGTAGCCTTTTTATGGAATAAGTGGGTTAGAACCTAAGTGCCTTTATCATTTCGGTATATCAAATCAAATGCATAGTCTTGATATGCATAATCGAAGCAAGTTCTAGAATAACAAATCAATATTGACACACTCATAACCAATAATAGAAGTGAGCAAGAAAAATATATGCTCTATAGGCTCAAAATCTCACAAAAATTTATGACTTTTGATGTCAATCCTGTAAATCTCAAACTTCAAGATACCTCGAATTGGGAAAACAACTTAGCGAATTTGATTTCTCAAAAATCAACTTATCATACTTGATTCTCTAGTGTCTTAAAGTTTAAACAATCAATGCACAATTACCTATGACTTAATCCAAAACACATCAATAAAAATCATAAATCAATCAAAATTCATTCCAATAGTAATATGAGACAATTACTTGAGAACAAGACATAATTCAGGGATTTTCTGATAATGATATAATTAACCTCCCCACACTTAAGATGTACATTGTCCTTAATGTACCAAAATAGATAATAACAATATAAACAGAATATCATAAGAGAAGGAGAGAAGCGAAACTGCCCTGAATTTTGGATGAAATCCGTAGAATAGTGAAAGCAGAATTGTGGATATAGCTAAATGAAGTGCATGATACTGAGCAACTATTAAGAAAATAAACACAACTGTGGAAGAAGATTAAAGGATTGCTCGATAACAACCATAAATATAGTTCGAGATATAAAAGACAATTATTGAAAAGATAATTAAGAAACATAAGAAATAAATAAAATAAAAATAAATAAAAATAAAGTAAATGGACACAAAGGTCTTCATCATCAGACACATCGTGAGTCGTCGGCGTCGAAGATGAAATATGGAGATGGTGGCAAATCTGCTGTAATATAGCCTCAAGACTATCGAACTGTTGAAAGTACTGCTGCTCGAAGCGAGTGAGAAGCTCGGATATGTTTGTCAAAATGGTAGCAGAAGAAGGAGGAGGTCGGTGACTCGGAGGTGAAGGATGAGGTTGGTCCTCGTGAGAGGGAGAAACATCATCAGTGAAGTCCTCGAGGTCATCCTGAACGTCAGAATGAAACAATCTGTACTGAGGAGGGTCCACTACACGTCATCGCTCGATCATCCTCATGTCGATCATGCTTGAGATGCCCTGAGGGGACATCTGACCAACTAGGGTAAGTGCCGAGGACTGCTCCGGTGTGTCGAGAAGACCGAAGTGTCGAGCGAGGTGTGTCACGTAAGGGCATAGACAGATGGGGCCCCTCCTGTGGTGGTCAGCCTGATGGCATAAAGATAAAGCAATGAAGTACGCCAAGTCGATAATATGGCAATGGGCCATGCTCCATAAGAAGTAAGCGTCGTGGGTGCTAACGACTCCAGTGCTTTCTCTCCATCCTGTTAAGGTGTCAGCGATGAGTGCGTGAATATATCGTAGGGCTGGAGAGAGAGAAGTCGCCTTTGAGTGACTCGTGTCATAAGGTGTCTGACTCGCTTTAAGATCGATCCAACAACACGATGGTGAGTGATGGATGTGCCGATGAAGCTGTAAGAAGTCCACGGTGCTCATGAACTTCTCTATGTAGAGTCTCGTAACAGCACCGAACTTTGGGACACTCATATGTCGCACCAAACCACCTAGGCAAAAAGTAACCGGCTCGTCATGAACCGTCATGACATGCTATACTAGAAATGTCGAGTAAAACTCTAATGTCAGCTCCATGTATGTGGGCTCGATGATAGCAAAGAATCTATTCCACGGAGCTGTGGTGATAATGACGCGCACATCATTAACGAGTCAGACCTCCTTTAGCGCGGCCCAATCAATGCAGCGACCTAGGCTTAGTGGTCGTACGCGAAGGAGCTGATATAAATCCTCCTAGGGGCTCACCAAAAATCGAAGATAGGGTGGCAAGCCTCAGCAGATGCGCTCGAGTAGGAGGTTGCACCGAGCCCCTTCCACTTTTTCGAAGCTGGGACGATGACCTTATACTTGTCGCGTGTGTTCTCACAATAAATCAACGGTGGTGGGGCAGTGGCCGGAGGCGCGACGGTCGACTAGGGTATGGTGAGGGGGTGGTGCGGACGGTGGGTTCGGGTAGGGGCGTATAGATCGGGTTTGAGGAAGAAGAGAATGGAAGAAGAATGGAGAAAAGAAAAGAAAAGAGAAGGGAAGGGGGGTTGTTGGGTTGGGGAAGAAGGGATGGAAAGGCTGGTCGGGGCTGTGGTGTGCACGCAAGGGAGGTGGTGGCCGGAGTAGAGGGAAAGAAAGAAAGAAAGAAGGAAAAAAAAGGGTCGGGTTTGGTGATGTTAAGGGGTTTTGGGTGGAAAGAGGAGAAGATAAAGGGCTAAGATCGTGATGGTGGTTGGGATGGTGGTCGGATGGAACGTGCGACGAGGTGAGGGTGGCCGGATTTTCAAAGAAAGGTGAACGGTGGCTAGGGTTTTGGAGCTTTGGGGAAGAAGACAAATAAGAAGAAAAAGAAAAAGGATTAGGGTTTTTAATGTGTGACACGGTCGTGTGAGGCTCGTGTTGGGCCACACGGCCGTGTTAGACGCCTGTGTAGTCTATTATTCAGCCCGTGTGTGATCAAATTTTTAAGCCCAGTCGTTACACGGCTTTAGACACGCCCATGTGTACAGGCCGTGTGGGTCACATGGTCGTGTCGCACGACCGTGTGCAATGTCCTTCGCTTCTCCCACACCCGTGTGGTATCCCACACGCTCGTATGATCGCACACATGGCCGTGTGTATTGCCCGTGTAACCCTCTAACTTGTTTTAAATTTTAAATTTGAAAATTTAAGCTCCAATTTTCACACGGCCTAGGACATGCCCGTGTGTCCAGGCCGTGTGGTTCACATGGTCTTGTCACACGCCCGTGTGGACTATATTTAGGTCATGTCTCTGTCGATTTTTTAGAGTTTAAGCTTTAGGATCCACAAAGCCAAGGACACGCCTGTGTGTTCAGGCCGTGTGGGTAACACGGCCATGTTGCCAGGTCGTGTAACTCTTTGTCGACTTCCTTTAAAATTTAAAAACTAAGTCTCAGGATCCACACGGTTAAGGGCACGCCCACGTGTTCAGGCCGTGTGGGTTTTAAAATCGCTCTATTTTTTTAATTAATTTCGAAAACATCATAAAATAAAATTAGTAAATTAGGCATGTTAATGCTCGGGTTGCCTCCCGAGAAGCGCTTGTTTAGAGTCTAAGCTCGACTTACCTCGTATTCGCTCGATTACGGTGGTTCTCGGAGTCGAAACTCCTGTTTCTCGCTGTCGTTTCTATTTTCAACATAAGATTTGAGTCGAGTAATATTTACTTTAAAAGTTTCGAGTTTAGAATGATTTACCTCGACTGTACCGTATGGGAAAAAATTCAGTACTGTGAAAGGAGTTGCTCCATTTGTATAAACCTCTGAATTAGCAATTTGAGGATCTGTTTCATCCAACAGCGCTTGGCCCCCAGCTTTGATGTGGTGTGTTCCTTGCTTATGCTCGTCATGGCGCCGCTTTAGTTCATCGTGTATGCTCGGTTTCCCCTTGACGTGTGTCCGCCATTCATCTAGTTCATCGATCTATAATCTTTGTTCCTCATAAGTCGTTCTGTGTTTGTCACATGGGATAGAATGTGGCTCCATCACTTTCTTCCTAGGGATTTCCTGTAAAGAAGTTTGAGCTACAATGTTACTCACATTAACAGAACTCGTATATTCATCTCGATCACTAGATATCCTAACAGAATCACGAGCTTGGAGTTTAATCATATCATCACCTACACGAAGTATCAATTCACCTGTACCAACATCAATGATAGTTCTAGCAGTCGTTAAAAAAGGCCGTCCTAAAATTAAAAGTACGTCACTATCCTCATCCATGTCTAGAACAATAAAGTAAACTAGGAATATAAATTTATCGATTTTGACAAGAATGTCTTCAACGATACCCCTAGGAAATCTAATGGTTCTATCTGCCAATTGAATGTTCATCCTAGTTTATTTGGGCTTCCCAAGACCTAATTGCTTAAACATTTTGTAGGGCATAACATTAATACTCGCCCCTAAATCAGCTAAAGCATTATCAACATTTAAACTACCAATTAAACAAGGAATAGTAAAACTCCCTGGATCTTTCAATTTGTTGGGTAGTTTATTCTGTAAGATAGCTGAGCAAACTGTATTTAGCTCCATGTGCGACGAATCATCTAACTTCCGCTTGTTTGCTAAAAGCTCCTTTAAAAATTTTACAGAATTTGGCATCTGTGAAAGAGCTTCAATAAACGGTAAGTTAATATGTAACTTTTTCAACAGTTTAAGGAATTTACCGAATTGTTTGTTTGTGTGGTCTTTCCTTGCTGCGTTAGGATATGGCACATGAGGTTTATACTCCTTACTTATCGGTTTTTGTTCGTTGTGGTTTACTTCAACCTTACTATTGCTTACCACAGTTTCTTGTCTCGGTTTAGATTCAGATTCTACTAACCCTTCTTCATCGAGCACAATGATGGCATGCAGTTGCTCCATTAGGTTAGTTTCGGTGTTACTCGGCAAGCTACCTTGTGGTCATTTTGAGATCAGCTTAGCAAACTGACTTATTTGGTTCTCGAGCCCTTGAATCGACGCTTGCTGATTTTTTAACACTGTTCCGGTGTTTTGAAAATAGGTTTCTAATACCGAGATGAATTTTGTTAGCATCTCCTCAAGGTTCAGCTTCTTCTCCTGCTAGTAGGGTTGTTGTTGAAAGCCTGGATAGGGTTGTGGTCTTTGATTTCCTTAACCACCCCAAGAGAAATTGGGGTGGTTCCTCCAACCTGCATTATAAGTATTACTATAGGGATTATTTTGAGGTCTAGAATTATTACCCATATAGTTAACTTGTTCGTCTTCGGTGCTAAGATTGTAGGATCGATTTTCTGGATGGTTCCCTCCTCCATTTGCGTGGTATTGCATCACCAGATGTACCTGTGTAGAACCATATAAACTATTAGTCTTTTTATTCAAGAATTCTACCTGGTTCGATAACATGGTGACTGCATCAACGTTAAAAACACCGGCTGTTTTCATCGGCTTTGTCCTCATAACTTGCCATTGATAATTATTCCGTGACATCTCTTCTATAAACTCGTAAGCCTCCTCAGGCGTTTTATTATTCAAAGTACCACCGGCGGATGCATCGATCAATTGCCTAGTTAAGGGGTTCAAACCATTGTAAAAAGTTTGAACCTGTAGCCATAGAGGTAACCCATGGTGAAGGCACCTTCTCAATAAGTCCTTATACCTCTTCCATGCATCGTAAAGAGTTTCTAAATCCATCTGCACAAAAGAAGAGATATCATTCCTTAAATTTTCCGTTTTAGTCGTAGAATTCTAAGAAATTAGCCAAATGAGTATTTGGGTCTTCGTCCTGCAAACCATCCAACTGAACAAACTATTGAATCATTTGAATAGTATTAGGTTTCAGTTCAAAATTATTTGCAGCAATAGCACGTCTAACAATACTCGATTCAGCCCCAGTTGAATTGGGTTTGACATAATCGTACATAGTACAAGAAGCAGGATTTTGATTCATAGGATGGCGGCAACCGCAGGAGGTAGCGGATTATTCTGATTATCAGCCATCTCCTCGGTAATATTGGTATCGTCCTCTTGCTCTTCCTCTATATACTGTAGACTTCGCCTTATTTTTCTACGATTTCTGCGAACTGTGCTTTCAATTTTGCTATCAAATAATAGAGGTCCTGACGGGTTTCTTCTAGTCATAAACTAAAGATACCTACCAGAATCAAAACGAAAGAAAGATTGGAGAAAAAATAATAATAAAATAAAAATAAAAAATAAATTGCAGAAAATAAAAAAAGGCTAAAGTAATAAAAATTAAGTGTTCCTAATATTCTAGTCCCCGGCAACGGCGCCAAAAACTTGATGGTAGTATAGCTATGGTGAGTCTGGAATATCGTATCCACAAGGATTAAAAGTACTAGTAATAACTATCTTTCTATTATTTAGCCTAATAATTAAGGGGATTGTTTTTAATCTAAATCTAAACTAATTAACTATGAACGCGACAGAGAGTGAAGAAAGTAATCGAGTAAACCAATGATAAAGACAATATCGAGGAAAGAATCCACCTAGACTTAACTTATTATTCTAACTCTGAATCAAACGATTTATTCACTTGCGTTGATCCATAGAAATCCCTAAATTTTGTTAATATCTCTTTCGAGACTAAGAACAACTGACTCTAGGTTGATTAATTGAAATCTCTTTCTAATTAAAACCCCTATGTCGCATTAACTAGATCTATAGATTCCCCTATTAGGTTTAACTCTAATCCGATAGATTTATGTCGTCCTATTTCTAGGATTGCAATCAACTCCGCTCAATTATGCTAGATCTACTCTTAAACAGAGACTTTTGCTCCACTGAATAAGCACATCAAACTTGAATTAATATCCTGAAAATATTAAAACAAGAATTAAGAACACATAATTAAGAACAAGAACAAGTATTTATCATGTAATTCAGAAAATTAAATAATGAGATCCATCGTAGGTTTCATCCTCCCTAGGTATTTAGGGAGTTTAGTTCATAATGTGAAAGGGGAACATCTTAAAATTAGGAATACAACAAGACATAAAGAACCCAAAAACTTCTAAGGAAATTGGATGGAGATCTTCAATCTTGAAGTAAATCTGCTTCTGAGGAAGTGAATCTGCTTCTGAGACGATTTCAAAGGCGTTCTTCGAGTAATTTCTTCGTTCTACTCTACGTGTCCTCTTAGGTATTCTTCTAATATTTTATTTATAGACTTTAGAATGCTCAAAATACCTAAAAATTGGCTTTTTCTGCGTGAAAATCAAACAGGGTTCGATAGGGACACGGGCGTGTGATCAGCCCGTGTAAAAATGCCCAGGCCGTGTGCAAATCTGACATGGTTCAAAATCGACACGGGCTTGCACACGGGCGTGTGTCCAGCCCATGTGGTTTACACGGGCATGTGCTTAGCCCGTGTGGGATTGGCTTAACCGTGTGGATCCTTAAGACAGCCCGTTTTGTCTGATTTTGGCTCGTTTTCCGCTCCTTTTGCTCCCCTATGCTCACCTAAGTATAGAAACACGAAATTAAAGGATTATGAGCATCAAATTCACTAAATTATATAATAAATCATCCAAAAACATGCTAAGCATGGGATTAAAATATGTTACTTTTATGGTTTATCAACGAGATAAGTTTAGCGGTCCGCCTTATCTTACGTGTGTCCATGGCCATGAGACTTGCATATATACATGAGGCTTTAAGCCTTAAACTTCGCAAAGTCTCATACTTGAAAGTGCCCACGTAGGGTTATCATAAATATGTGTGCATATATCTCCGTACAATCCAACTGAACCTCCGCAAAACCAATAACATGTGGCATAGGGTGCACAACATGACATTTCTTCAACGTCCATCCGCCATTACATACCTCTACACTCCACATATCATTCATTTTTACGAATGACATATAACAAGCATTCAACTAAACATACTGTTAATAACATAACACAGATCATACAAAACATATCACCTATCGGACCATTTCAATGATAACCTATTTAGTAATTACTTTACCAGTGATAGTTCATCAAAACAAAAGACTTATACATACAACCAAACATGCATCTGTAAATCATCACTTTGCATGCTTCAACCGTACGACAAACATCCCACAATAATTCAACTCCTATCATCATCAGAACATGAAGTCAAACATACTACAACAACAACGTACTGATATACATAAAACAAACACTAATGATTTGAGTTTAGAAACTTACCAATGAAATACCTGAAAGCTGATAGAGACTACATCTGCTTAATTTTCCCTTATCTTTTGAGCCTCATTTTTCTCAGTTAGCTAAGCATAACAACCACATCAGAATCAAAACGAATGCATACATATGTAAGAAAACCATGATTCACTTGCATGCAGAGAAACTTTAAAGGTTAATTATGACATTAATCATCACAATACAAATTCAATGAATTAAACTGAAATCTTCAATTTTTTTTCCCTTTTCCTTAATCAAAAGATACAGAAGAGTTAGAAAGATTATCAGTTTGCTAAATTCTCAATTTCATAAGCTAATACGTTAGTTTTTCCCCCCTGCAGACTACTTCTTAATTTCTCTCTCTTTCAAAACAAACCAAAGAAGAAGATAAAAGAAAAAAAAATGAATACAAAAATGAGAGAGTGCTCCTAGAAGATTTTACTAGCCCCCTCCCCAAAACCTTAATCCTAGGATCCACCACTATAGAAATGAATAAAAGTTTTAATAAAAATGACCAATATGCTCTTTGAATTAATGTATAGGGATTAATTGCCCATTTTTTAGTAGAGGAGACATGGTATAATCTAACTTCTTGTACAAGAGTCTCTATAATATTTTTACCTAAATTATTGTTGTGTGTACGTGTGGTTTCATTTTTCGTCTAATTGTGCATGTGATTTCTTATTAGGCTAATATTTGCAGTGAAGAAGTTAAGTATTTTTAGTTAAGAGTTGAATTTTTTTTTTAAATAATTGGAAGAACCATTATACATGGATTAACATTTAATACATATCATTATTGATATAAGATAAAGGAATATTGAAAGACTTGAAAATAATTATAATTAATTTTATTTAAATATTAATTGTAATTTATTTTGTTTCTCTTTTGAGTTTTGAGTTTCCAATTTCAAATTTTTGAGTTCTATATTTTGAATTTTACGTTTCGAATGTGATGTTTTTGTATTTATTTATGAAAAAGGGTTTATAGGACCAGTTGTTTGCATGAGGGGAAATGCCTTGTACTCATTTGTTACACATGAAATTGTGGCTGCTATTCAGTCTCAGAGGAGAGGGATAATGCTATATGATTTGGATTCCACCCATGGATGCAATCCATTTTAAGTTGATGATATTTATTATCCTTTTAACCAGTGGCATATCTAAGGGTTGGAAAGGATCTCGCTTCTTAAAATGAATTCCTTTTATTTAAGTCCTTTAATATTTTTAAAATTTGAAAATGATAAATATTTGATTTAATTCATTAAAAGTTATAAAAATATAGATTAATTAAATGGTGAAATTATATTTTTACTATAGTAAAAATTAAAATTTAATTTCGGTCTCCCTAAAATTTTTTTTGGCTTTACCCCTTCTTGATTACTCGATATGATTTGAATATATACTTTTGGTGAAATTATCATTAAATGCAATCTTAAATTAAAGTGTTTTAAAATTGATTCAATTACATTAGACATCCTTAAATTATGACTCTTGTTCCAAATTGATCTCAAAACTTCAAAACATTCTAATTACATCTTAAACTATCAATATTATATCAATCAGATCCTTTCGTTATTGAAACCGTTAATTTAACTATTAAATGACACACAAATTCTTATGTGATATAATTGAAAATAAAAATTTTAAAGAAAAATAAAATCTTGCTACATAACTTTTAAAATTAAAAACTAAACATAAAATAAAAAAAAAAAAAAGAGAGTGAGCAATTGTTCTATAAAATCTTCGAACACCTCAAAAATAAGATTTTTACAATATTCATTTTTCTTTAAAATTTTCATTTTAAATTATGCCAGATAAGAGCTAATATATCATTTAACACTTAAACTAACAATTTTAATAACAATAGAGTATTATTGATATAACATTGATAATTTTAAGATATAATTAAAGTATTTTAAAATTTAAGAATCAATTTAAAATGAATAACAATTTTATTAATTAAAAAAAATCCATGTGACACCGACTATTTAAGAGAATGGGGGCAATATAAAATTTCAAACCTAAGGTAGTTGTGGTAGGGATGATATAAGGTCACCCTCATGATTCACTCACACCCTCCATTTTCCATTTTCTTTCAAATGATTTTGTAGATACCATTTACGTGCATGATGTCTACTGATGGAGACCAGCAAACCCTCCTTTCAAATCATTAGTGAATCTCAACCGTTGTTTTGTCAAAAATCAATCTAACGACTTTTCTTTTTAAACAATATTTATTATAGATTTTGTAGAGCTTAAGAAAATTATATCTATACGTTGGAATATTTTTAAAATAAAATAAAATCAATATAAAACAGAAATAAATTAAAAATTAAAACAATCTATGTTAAAATCAATCCATGTATAATGATAACACATATGAAGCTGAAGATCCACACATGATAAATATTTATGGTGAGATTCAAGTTTAAATACTCGTTAACACGAGATACAATAACAATATTTCATTCCCAAATTTCAAAAATGATTTAAGCGATTTTTATATTTCTATTTTTCTAATTAATATTTGTATTATCTTTAGAAATTTAGTGATTTCAATTGAAATTAATATGTTAATTTCTCTTAAAATGAGATATCAATCTGCATATCTTTTCCGAAAATTCAGGTATTTGAAGCTTGTCAACCGATTAATAATTATCACATACTTTAATCATCAGTTTGGTAGAAACTAATAGAAGAAAATTACTTGCCTTCCAATTTGGATTAGAAAATAAAAGATCATAGTTGTTGGCTTCTATTTTTTAAAATTTTAATTTATTAGTAAAAATAAATATTCTATTTTTTGGCATCATTTTTATCGAATAATTATTGAGAACAAATATAAAACATTTTTTTTCTAAATTTTGAATATATAAAACATTTAAATCTTCAAAATTTAGACATGAAATAACATAATTGTTCAGATTTTTTAATTATATATATAAATTATCATGTATTTTAGATTTGGTATTCATATTGTATAACATTCGTTCTCTTGACCAAATTATAATAATCAAAGATTCAATTGGAGCATTTTTAATTTAATGCTCATCAAAGTACAGAGTTATAGAAAACTTCTACAATTGTCGAGTTGTATCAAGTACTAGTTAAATAAGTCAAGTATTTATCCTCTTCTTGATAGAATTATTCGTCTTGTGCTAACTCTTCCAGTGTCTACTGTAACAACCGAATGAACATTTTCAGCCATGAAAATCATGAAAACAAGGCTTCACAACAGAATGGAGGATGGTTTTCTTTCAACTTACTTGGTGACGTACATCAAAAAAGAGATAGCTCGAGAATTTTCAACAGATTCTATCATTGATGAGTTCAATCTTATGAAAAAGCAGAGGGTGCAATTTAGGATACTTAGAAATAGGATTAAGACCAAATTTTTAATTTAATTTTTGGAATTATAATGATATTTATGCAAATTTTAGTATAATATTAGTTATTCTTTTTTGCATATTGGGAAGAAATATTTAATTTTATATAGTGTGATTTTTTTACAGTTAAATTATTCATGCTTTTTAAAAAAAATGTTAAATTGATCTATTTGATAATAATAAAAGGTATTCGAGAATAATTGACACTTTTTTATGTTAAAAAAAAGTAGTTCGGATTTAAAAGTTTCTGTCCCTTAGAGTAAAATCCTGGATCCATCCTCAATGTAATGAATTTAAGCTCTGTTTGTTTCAATGTACAAGCTTTTACGGAAAATATTTTCAGCTTTTTTTTTTATGCTTGTTTCATGTAAAATGTTTTTACCCTTTCATTTCCGTAAAATGTCTTACCAATTTTTTTTTCCGTATGACATTTTCCAGACTGATAAGATTCTATTCACTGTAACACCTTCATACTCGACCTAAATATCGAGTTAAAGTACCGGGATGTTACATTCTATGCTACATTCTTCACTTATCAAATATTTTTTTATAAACTTTCATAACTTTTCAATTTAACTATTTTTGTCAAAAAAGTTCAATATTCAGTAATTAATTATATTAAATCAATTTTCTTTCTTATTACACTTTAATCACATAATTTATCTCAATATCTTGGTTCACATATGAAACTTCTATGTATTTCATTTCTATTATTTCATCCACATATTTTTTCAACTTTAACAATTTAGTCCTTGTCGTCATAAAAATTCCATATTTTTCCACAATTTCACTTTTACAATACTTTACGCATATTTCATCATCTCATAACACATTCATTAAAGTTTTATCATAGTTTCTTATTCACATATTAAATTGGTTCTCACTTAAACTTTTGTACAATTTTCAATTTAGTCCTTATTGCCATGTAATTTATTTTTCACCATATAAGCACTTTGATCAAATAATTCATTATAATATCTTATTTCACATAAAAAAAATTTCATGCATATCACTTCTCTTGTTTCAATTATAAATTTCACAAACTTTACAATTTAATCCTTAACATCACTTTGTAATCAATTCACTACTTCATTTAAACTCTTTATCATAAAGTTCAAATGTATGTTTGTTTAATTGAAAACAACTTTTACGAAATATTTTTAAGAAATCTATCAAACAACATAAAATATTTTACATAGATTCATCTAAACACCAAAAAATATTAATTTTTTCAAAAATAATTTTCTGGAAGTTATTTTTAGTGAAATAAACGGAACCTGAATTTGAGAAGTTTTCTAAGAAATAGTAATGAATCAGAAAAGGTAACTGGAAATGATAATAGATTCTTCCTGCTGAATAAGGTTAGAAGGTGTTCTTTATATAATAGTGTTTAACTAACAAAACAAAGTAACTACTTTCTTAACAGCTAACTACTTTCTACAGTTTGGTTGAAGCCGAATTTTAAATAAAATATTTTTGTTTATGAATATATAAATATTAACATAAAATTATATATTTATTAAGTAAAGGCTTAACTGATTATTTATTAAAAATTTAATTGATTTTTAATTATTTTATGATTTTTTTTGGAAAAATAAAACCATTGGCAAAAACAAGTTTCTTTTTTATTTTGGTTTTTCTAACGACAATTATGAGATAAAAAAAAAAAGAAAAGGAAAAAGAAGAAGAACTGTCTATATGTTGTTTAAGTCAGAAAACACAAACACTAATGGCCCTACCAAAAGTTGGAATGTAAACAAAGAAAAAAAAAAAAAAGGAATATCATGTGATGTTGGAATTTAATTTTCAGCTATTAATTAACTTTGGCATCTTTTTTCGCATCATTCCCCAAGAGTTAAGTGTAGTTAATTGATTTTGTTTTCAACTGTGGCTTCCCACCTCAAATCAGTATTTGTAAGTCGGTGGAGGTTTTGTTTTCCTTGTTTTAAACTAAAATTTAAAAATAAATAGTTTAATAAAACCATGATATGCTTATTTTATTTCAATTAATGATCATAATCCAATTCCAATGGACGGTGGTGATAAATGTCAAAGGGAGACTGATTGGAAAATGCTAAAATAATCTAATTTTGCTTCGCTCCTTATACTTTTTTGATTCTTCTATTTTTTATTCTAACAATTTAGTTTTTTTTGTTTGATTTAAAAATTAAAATCTAACTAATAACTTTATTTATAGAGTGGTGTAGACAATTTAATAAAATTTATTTGATGTATTTATAGTGTATAAGTTCATACATTGTAAGTGACTTGTAGTATGTTTAAGGTAGTTTGTACCGCACCTATGGACATATCATTTTTTCGACCATTTCAATCGATGCGCACCATTCCTATAATAAATCGGTGCAATTAACTTTCTTTTTCGCACCGGTTAAAATTTCAGTTTGTATCAATCATACCATCTGTTCCGCTCAATTACCATCACATCGGCCGGAACATTATATATAAGTTGGTGCATGAATAATATTAAAAAATATACTTTTTTCTAATTTTTTACAATTATGGTAATAAAAAATAAATAAATAAAACTTTTACCAAAGGTTGTTGTATGAGTATTTTATATTTAAAATTTGTTTAAAAGTTTGCAATTTAAACATCCACGTCACATAGTCGTTTATTTTTGTCACTCCTATTGAAATATAACATGACATTCTTTTTATTTTTTTATTTTTCATGTAATTAAAATAAAACCAACGTCATTGTAATTCATTGAAAAAGATTATGATTTGAGTCCCAAACTTTTAATTTAATTTAAATGAGGCAACCCTAAAAAATTTGGGACATTTGTATTTTAGTGACCCAAATGCAATTTACTAACATCGAGAAGCAAATCAATGAAAGCATCAAGGATATATCCATGCCTGCTTTCACCAGTAGCTTTCAAATACCACCCAAAAAGCTCTTCAAGGCTTCCCCAGTATTTTAATCCCTGAGCTTCCACCATTGCTTCCATGGAGTCTCTAAAATCAACAAAAGGATCTGATGAATCCATTCACAAAATGGTTTCAGATTCAGTCCCTAACTTGGTTTCACCGGGCTCGTAAAACAACCTCTCGAATATTAATCTTACCCTTGGAATGACTGTCTCGACTGAGTCAACACCACCACCCCTGGTTACTGAGTCTAGGGGCGAAGCAAGGGGGCTGGCATGGGCCCCGGCCCCCCTAAAATGTAAAATTGTTATTTAGGCCCTTAAAATTTTTTAAAAATTTTAAATTAGTAAAGGTAAAATTACATTTCCCCCCTTAAAATTATAAAAATTTGATTTAATCCTTTACAAATTATAAAGATATAAACTATAAAAAATTAAAATTTCATCTAGCCCCCCCTAAAAAATTGTTCTGACTTCGCCCCTGCCTGAGTCCTGAATCGTCTGAGGCAGCGACTCAGATGAGTTGGAGAACCATGACTCGGGCGTTTGAGATTTTAACAGGAGTGATCGAAATGAACGAATTATATAATATGTGTGCTTAAATTGTAATTTTTTTTATTTTGGGTGCTTAAAATGATTTTTTTTTTATAATTGAGTGACTATCTTTGTAGTTTACCCAATTTGTACGCACCAGTTCCGGTAGAAAAACATGTGCCACTGGGGCGGTACTAACTACCTTAACTGGAATTAGGGCGTAACAATACTAGTCTATTTCAGTGTACCATTTCGAATTTATCTATATTTTTGGAAAATATTTAATATATGTATATAAAAATATTTACAAACATCAAATGAATGGTATTAAATAAATTTCAAATATAAAATGTTGGTGCATCAGTTGATGCACAATGTTTTGGTAAAAGTTTTTATTTATTTATTACCATAATTGTAAAAAGTTAAAAATTTTAATATTATTCATGCACCAACAAGTGCATAATGTTCTTACTGATATGACCGGAATTGGGCAGAACAAACCGATGCGACAAGTATAGACTGAAATTTTAATTGACACAGAAAAATGAGTTAGTTGCATCAATTTATTATTGGAATGGTGTGCATCGGCTGAGACAATCGAAATTGGTGCAAAATTGACTACATTGAGTATGCTACCTATCACAAAATAAATCAATTATATTTAATTTTAATGATTTTTAAAATTATTCATTAATTTATTGTGTTTTAATATGGTTCATTGATGATGTACGAACTTATACATATATGCTGTCAGTGCCCTAAATGCATATCCTAATTTCACGAAGGCTCATTAACAGTACTATTGATTGGACTTTAATTTTTAAATCAAATAAGTGCAATGATTAAATTCTTAGAATTAAAAGTATTGGGATTAATTTTCAAAAGTTGGAAAAGTATAAGGATTAAGCATAAATTAAACAAAAAATTGAGGGCAATAGATGATTATTTTCTTTTTAGAAAAGGAAAACCGGACTCAGTGCTTGAACTGCACAATAGGAGCATTTTTCACTTTGGACGCCTTTTATTTTATTTCAAAAAAGAACCAGTAAACTAGGAGAATAAAATTAAAAGGTATAATGGCTATTGTGATTTCTTTTGGTGCTACAACCGGTGAGGCTGAGGATGGTGGTTCGCTGGAAGATTGCTCTACCAAAAAAGTTCGAAACAAGGATCAACGGACAGAGTTGAATATGTCGATTACGAAGAATTTGACTCAAACGCCAATATTGACCTGGAAAGACAAATTAGTAGGAGGTTAATCGGTATCGGAAAGGCCGAACGAGACTCGAGAGATGGAATTGGGTCATGATCTGGAGTTTGTAGAAGGGGATATTAAGAAATTGGCCATTAAAGGAATCCCATCTATTGATTTCTGAGAAAGGGTCAACTAGTTGCTTATTAAGGACACGGCCTTGACAGTCGTTGCCAAGCTCTTAGGCCGAAATATTGGTGTAAAATCTTTCCAACTCTTCCCTAACCTTTAATTCAAATTGACTTAAGGTGATGGACCCCGATCTATCCATTTCATTTTGAATCTTCACAAGTTTCTTCATCAAAAGCCTCTTGCGGGTGCCAATATTGTCGTAGATAGATTTATTCCACCCCTTAATATTCAAAGTAAACTGTTGGATAACCTCTGTCATATTACCCTTGAAAACCCAATTTTCCTTGACAAAATTTGAAAAGTTAGAATGTTCAACCCAACCAGCTAGGAAACTGAAAGGTCATCCCCTAGGTAAGTCGACCTCTGAATTGAGAGAAAGAAGCAGTGATCTGTGATAAGGTTTGAGCCTAGGAAGATGGGAGATTGAGCAACTAGGAAAACTCTAATCCAAGTTTCATTTTCGATCACTCTATCTAGCCTCTCAAATGTTCCTCCTCGATGCCAAGTGAAAGGTGGTCCCTTAAAACCTAAATCCTGCAAATTATTCACATCGAGAAAGTCTCCAAAAGGAGAACATCCAATTCCATCTCTTTTAATTCCTCTTTTATCTCTAGATGAAAGTAAAGCATTAAAATCACCGATAGCAGCCCAATGACTCTTTTATCTCTAGGTGGTATAACCGTATTAAAACCCTCCCAATGTTTTCTCCTTTTTTGTCTGTAAAGACTCCCATAAACAAAAACAACAATAACAACCTGGGTTTGACCCCTTTTTATAATCCAAACAAAAATAAATTAGGGGTGGTTACAAATTACTTCACTGAAATATTATCCTTCCAGCCAAGCCAGATACCCCCTGAAAAACCAATAGCCTCTACTCTATGCAAATTCTGAAAACCCAAACTGGCAATGATCTTATCTGCTTTGTAACCACTCACTCTTGTTTGTATTCTCAAAAAATACAGTGAAAATTTTTATTTGACATCCATGGCAATTCCAAGAAAACACAGATAAATGTATAAAAAATAATTAAAAGAAATAAAAAACCAATCTTACTGTTTGGGAGCCAAGACATCCTCCTCCTGCTTTTTATTAGCTGCTTAAGAGTCTTTGTCAACCTCGTTAAATTGAGCACTAATTAGCTCAATCATAAAGCTCATCGAGTCTGTCAAGGATACCCGAGCGATTCCAGTTTGCTTAAAAAGGTCCCCACTATCTTTGATAGTTCGATTAAGCTTTCGGCCGATGCGATTAGAAGTACCTTTATACCCACGGTATTAATAACACTAATTTTTTATGTATAATTACACCGAATCAAAACTAACTTGAAAAATTATATGTTCAATCAAAATTTATATATAATTTCAAGATTAATCTCTAATTTTTTTTAATTCAGTTTTCTCGCAGAATTAAATCTAAGCTTTCCTAGATAGTTTTCTAATATTATTCCTTCATAATCTGATGGAAAAAAGGAAATAATCTTCCATAAATAAAGCTCATAATAATAGGTCTTTAGTATAATTTATAGCGAAACATCTTTAACATTTTTGTGTACATTATTATGAATTAAATGTATTCCCAAATTTTTGGTAAAAATATTATACATGCCTCTATATAAAGAGTTAAATTATATTTTGTCTCGTTTATTTAAAAATTAAGTAAATTAGTTATTGTACGTTAGATCAAAGAGTAGATTTATTTATTTTTGTTAAAGATTTCATCTATTTCTATTATTAAAAACTAGCATAACTGACCGAATAACTAGACAAATACATGTGTCATACTATGTGTACCTCATTATGTCATACAGTGACTAACTTTTAATAGTAAAAATGGATAAAACTTTTAACAGAATGACCAATTTACTTTTTGATCTAACGGACAATAACTAATTTATCATTTTTAGTAAAAAAGTAAAATCTAAACTAACTCATAATAAAAGAATCTCCATGATTTTTTTACCACAATTTTCTTTTTCTTTTAAGATTATTACGCACATCTTGCTTCATTAGGCTATACTTAACTGAAAAAATATAACAATCAATATCGATTTACATGAGATGAAAAATATATATTGATTTCTTTACTTTAGTTTTTTTAATCCTTTTAAATTATTAATTTCTAAGGTTACATGTGTTGACATAATTTTATGTATTTAATTTTGTAATTATTTTTTAAAAGATATATTTTTAATTACAATAATTAACATAAAATTATATTCATTGTTCAAACTGTTAAACATAATTAGAATATATATTAATTTATTTGACAATTCAAATTAATATAATAATAAATTTTAAAATAATAATTAAATTATTTCTTCATATTCAATATAAAATAAAATCTCACTTGATATAGTTAATACAAAGTGATATTATTCAGTATAATAACTAATTAATATATATAAATTATTTTGATAATTCGCCCTAATAAAAAATTATAATCATTATTAAACCATTTGTAAAAACTAGACCAAACTCTTCACTGTTTAAATTTTTTTTTAATGGTCAATTTATTGACCATTGCTAATGTACAATTAAAATAATTAAAATATATTATATTATATATATATATATATATGCATTTTTTATAATATTTTGTAAATGGAATATAAAGCTAATTATTTTATAAATAATTAAAATTTTCTATTCAAAATAAATTAACATATTTTTTCTTTTTACATTTTTTGGTTAATGGAAACCTAATATTTTAAATATAAAGTAATTTAATATAAAAAATTTAATTTTATGTATTATATAAATTTATTTAATAATTTTTTTAATGGAATTAGAAATCTTATTTATAAGTATCATTAACGCAATAAATAAATTTACTTATAAATTTATTTAATAAATTTTTTAATGTCAATTGAAGATGAATCCTCTGAAGTGTGCTTTTGTTGTAACACCTCATACCGATCTGGTCGTCGAACTCGAGCTATGAAACGCCACATTAGCCACCTAAGTGACTCCCCATTAAATCCCAACCTAACCACATTAGCCACCTAAGTGACTCCCCATTAAATCCCAACCTAACCTCCAACACACCACAAATTAAAATACAAAATATGTTTAAGTTACTAACATGCAGCGGATTGTCATATAAGTACATTCATTAATACACTTTGACTAAATTTTATTCAGGTGGCATTCTAGTTTAAGTAAACAATATATACATCTCAACATCAAGGTTCGCTCCTAGTGTAGCTCGCACATTCTAAGTCTTTGCAATGCAAGACTCATTAAACAAGGTAAGTTTCATGAACTACCCCTACGTTTTTAGATACTGTGAACTCAATCCGCAGGGTTTCTCCTATTTTGCATATCAAATTTTATTGAGGGTTTGCATATAACAGTTCGCCAGTTGTTTAGGATTTGCACTTTGTATAGTTCAACAACATTGTCACTTCGCAACAACTTTGGCGAACTCTCTATAAGTTTGTCAGGTTTGAATATTCCATGCTATTGCTTATGGAAAACACTAAGTTAGAAATTAATTACTTAAGTATTAAATTTGTAAATTAAGAGAACATCAATCAAACTTGGACTTTATCCATATATTTAAAATTCAGATGTGTTTATATGGTATTATCGGTTCAAAAATAAAAACATAAAGAAAAACATAAGAAAACATAAAAATAATTATGTCCTAGGACAACCGGCAAAGCCAACAAAAATATATCTCTAAGCACAAGCAGAATCCCATATTGCTTATATGTCCAGAGTTCGCTTGTTCTACCTTTCCAGTGTTTATGCTTTACTTGGATCACTCACCTCGTTGCAACTTATCGTGCTATCTAACTATCTACAGTGTTTAGAAAGGAATGTGTGAGCTCTTTCAAATTTAGTGAATATATAAGAAAGAAAAATCACATATCACGCACAAAATATAAGTTAAGCAAAAGCTTTGGCAAAGTTACTGAACTGTGAATGATGCGTCCTTGAAGCACCAAATATATCCTATCCCTATAGAAATAATAAAAAGAATAGTATAAGGGAAGTAGGGTCAAATCCTCAGGGACTGGATTTGCACAATGTCTTATTTCGTGAGATCCTGGACAGAATCATGCCCAAGAAAACTTGCGTACCTGGGGAAAAAAATAAAAAGATAGAATTAAAAGTTTATTGAAGTTGTGAAATTAAATAAATTGCGAAAATTAAAATAAAGAATATAAAAATAAACAGAGTTCGGGAAAAGAGAGAGTTTCTTATTGATGGAGCTCGAAACTAACTATTATTTTGACAAAGGCAAGCGCACCTATCGAACAGTAGTATAGTTGTGGTGAGTCCGGAATATCGTATCCTTAAGGACCAAGAGTACTAGTATTAACTATCTTTTTATTATCTAGCCTAATAATTAATGGGATTTATTTTTAATCTAAAATTAACTAACTAATTTAACTAAATATGAAAGAGACAGGAAGAAAATTGGGAAAATACTTTTGGACAACTTCTATGAGATAGGCAATACCTAAGGAAAAATCCACCTAGACTTCACTTATTACCTTTGATTCATGCGATTTATTCACTTGGCTTAATCCATAGAAATCCCTAAATTATATTAATACCTCTTTCGAGGCTACTAACAACTGACTCTAGGTTGATTAATTGAAATCTCTTTCTAATTAAAACCCCTATTGTCGCATTAACTCGATCTATGGATTCCCTTATTAGGTTTGACCCTAATCCGGCAGATTTTCGTCGCCCTATTTCTAGGGTTGCAATCAACTCCGCTTAATTGTGTTGATCTACTATTAAACAGGGACTTTTGCTCCACTGAACATTCGACTTGAATCAATAACATGAATTATCAAAACAAGAATAATAACTCACAATTAAGAATAAGCACAAGTATTTATCTCATAAATCAAATAACAATAAGATCTGTCTTAGGTTTCATCCCCTTAGGTATTTAAAGGATTTAGTTCATACTAAAAGAGGGAACATCATAAAAGAGGAAAAACAACAAAACATAAGAAAACCCAAAAACTCCTAAAGAACTTGATGGGAGATCTTCAGTCTTGATGGAGATCCTTCTCCTAAGCTGTTTCTGACGGCTGTCTTGGGGTATTTTCTCCTTCTACTCGGCGACTATTCGACATCCTGTCGAACTCCCCTTTTAGGTTGCCCCCTAGGGTGTTTATATAGGCTTCGAGATACCTTTCTTGGCCCACAAGTATCCTATTCCGAATAGAATTCATCCTTATTTCGACAGGGACATACCTGTGTAACACGTCCATGATCGATAGCCCAGGCCGTGTTTGATCCGGCTTGCCACACACGGTAGTGTGGTTTTGCCCGTGTGCGGTGGTCCAGGCCGTGTAGGCCCATTTTGTCCCTTTTTGGCCCGTTTCTTGTTCTTTTCAACTCCCTAAGCTCTCTTGAGTATAAAACATGAAATTAAGAGATTAGGAGCATCGAATTCATCAAATTCAATGGAAAATCATCCAAATTTAAGCCAAGCATGGGGTTAAAATATGTGTAAATTATGGTTTATCACTTATGTGGCGAGATTCTAGCCTTTGGTTGTCTCGATCCTCCTTGGGTTCAATCCTCTGCTTTTAGGTGATCCTTCTCGAAATAAATAAGTTAGTTATAGAGGAAGAGGACGCCTACGACCACCAGCTCCACTTAGGGTTTAGACTTATAATTTAGAGGAACCTGACTCTAGCCAACCGTTGCTCCTGTGGGACAATCTTACACTAGATCATCACTTCCCAATGGCGAATCCCATGCCATTTTGTCTATTGGGCTCGACAATCATTGATGCAATAAGCTAACGAACCGACTATGCAACCTTCCCAAAATATACAAAGCGGCCGTTCCTTGCACAAGTTGGAAAGATCACTTTTGAAGGGACATGGATGAAAGCGTCAGCCCCGTAATGCGAAAAAGTGATGAATACTCGTTGAGAAGGCTAAGCGTGGATTCTAAGCCTCATGAACCTTTTTTGGGGATTTTTGACAACTTTTGGCTAGATGGATTTAGTGGCTGATGCTTTTGGGAAAAGAAATAGACTTAATAAAAAAAGTAATTTTATTAAATAAAGAAAAGAACAAGGCTAAGCTTTTTTAGGGGAGGGAGTGTTTATAGAAAAGATGATATGAAATTTGAGTTACTCCATCCCTTATTTATAGTACTAGGAAACCTAGTCTAGTCCTACTTAAATTCTAAAAGATAAATAAAGATAAATAAAGATGAAAACTAAAATAAAATCTAAATAATAATATTTAACAATTATCCTAATATAATTAATAATTAAATAGAGTCTTGTGTTTATAAAATATCTCTTCTTTGCATTTTTGTCCTTATGTCTTACATGCTTGCATTTTCGGCACCACATTTTTTCCTATGTCGCATGTTGGCCCACTTTATCTCCAAATTTACTCCTTTTGCCCTTAAATTTACTTTTGCCTTCAATTTAGTCCCTAAAAAGGTAAAAGGCCATAAATAGCCCAAATTAGTAGGATCATACTCAAAATAAATATACAATTAACACATAAAAATATGTCGTTCTAGAGTATTATCAGTGAACTGGGTTCGCCATACTTACTCGAAGTCTAGTTCGCAGGTACTAACTATCAATTAGCTTAAAACAATAAAACATAATATTTTGGAAAACACATTCTTATCATGTTTTTTCCTGTTGGATAAGTAGATCTCCTTATAACTCATCACTTTGACTGAATGAGTCTTAACATGTCCTATAAATGTAGCATAAAGCTAAACACTCTCCAAGCACACCAACATTCCCTTTTCTCTTTGAGCTGTCCCAAGGCCTCTCGCCCAAAACAAAAAAACATAAAGGTGAGAGTCACAATCCTATGGCATGCCACTATATCCAACGGTTTCAGAAGATTATAGCATAAAATCATTTACTTAAACATAGAGCTCGCAGGTCATGAGGAGCTTGCAAAACACTATTCATAATTAACTCACAATAAAGAGCTTGCATATCACTATTCATAAAAACACATATTTAAACACAATCACAAAATAAATTTTAGAGAAGACTTACTCTCAGAACTTAGGATAAAACACTAAGCTCTTGATTAACTATATGGTTCACACATACAAGTGGCGATCCCTGAACACTCACCAATTTGCTGAAAGCTTTTAAACAAGCTTTGTTTTTCCCTTATCTTTTCTTGAAGATGGTTTTGTCAGGTTCACAATTTCACAAACATACACAAGTCACTAACAGACAAAACACATTAAAACTCATACACGAACACAAGCGAACCTAAGTTTGTACATGCTAGTCTTTTGTCGCACCTAGTTTCTTTTATTACAAACCTTTTTAAGAGTTCTAAGAAACAGAGTCTTACCTTAAGTTTTAAGAGCCAAGTTATGGGTTATTGTTTTCGTAAAAAACTTGACAACAAGAAGTAACCAATGAAAAGATTTAAGAGAGTTTTGTTGTTTAACAGAATATGGAATTTTTAATGAAAATAGCTTAATATATAGGTACTAGGTGTTTTTATGTTCTTAGGATACCATAGTTGCAGTAGAAGTAGGAAAGAGTTACATGCATGGATGGTGTTGTAAAGAGGAAAGTAAGTTGACTTCCTAATTTTGGTATAATTACCTTTTAACTACTCCTACTTTTAACTCTCGACCCAAAACAACTATCACAGCTCGCCAGGCCCACTGACGATCCCTGCTTCATCAAGCCCACTAGCAATCATAGTTTGCTAAATCTACTGGCAACCCCAGTTCGCTAGGCCTTCTGACGAGCCCCAACTTGTTAGGCCTATTGGCGAACACCAACTTGCCAGGCCCACTGGCAATCCCTACTTCGTCAAGCCCACTGGCAATCATAATTCACTAAATCTACTGGAAACCCCAGCTCGCCAGACCTGCTGGCGAACCCCAGCTCGCCAGGCCTGCTGCCAACCCTAGCTCGCCAGGCCTGCTGCCAACCCTAGCTCGCCAGGCCTGCTGCCAACCCTAGCTCGCCAGGCCTGCTGCCAACCCCTTTTTATAACAGTTTAATTTTTAGTGGTGTCGGAAATAGTGGTTCGAGGCCACCAAATCAGGTAAGTAAGTTCGTAAATATTATTATTTAATATTTATGAGTCAAGTATGCTTTTGAAAAGGTTTTTTACCCGTTTCTTGTAATTTTTATGTTTTTGAGATTGTTACAATTAGGTCCAACTAAACCTTACCTTGGTTTTTTATTTTATTAAAAATTTTGGAAGTTGCCATTGATGAATATATATGATTTTAGTTATTAAATTATGAATTTGAGATATTAATTGTTATTTAAAAGTATTTTATTAAGTGACTTTTGATGAATTTCCCGATTAAGGACTAAGTTGTTGAAATAGTAAAAATACAAGGGTTTGTTGTGAAATTATTGCAAAAATAGGCTGTATTAAATGCCATGAATATTCGGCTAGCACGGTTTTGCATTAAAAATGGTTAATTTGCATGATTTGGGCTCACAGACTAAATTGAATAAAAGTAAAACTTTAGGGGCAATTTTGTAAAAATGTCAAAAAAACCAAATTGCATGAAATGAATTATTTTATTTTGTAAATTAATAAATTGAATGAAATTATTAATTTAGATCAAGATCGGGTGGAAAATTGAGGAAAATAGAAAATTATCAAAATGCCCCTGAATCTTGGTATTTCTGCAATTTAACCAGATAAGTTCGTATGAATTGTATTCTGTATAATTTTGATTAAAGTGAATGTTAATTGGTGATTGGTATTATATATATGTTCTATTGTTGGAATTGAATTATTATTGAAAAATATTATCGAATTTAATACTCAGTTTGGATTGAACGTGAGATTTGAGCACAATCGTAAATTGGTGTATGGTGGTATTGGAGGGAGACATCGACATATTACCCAAGCAAACTGGGGTTCAACATTTGTTTTGATTTCTCGTGTTTTACTTTATGTTTGGAGTGATTTAGGTGGATCAGCTCTCACGAGCTTCTGTTAACAATGTACTCTTATCTGTTAGTCGTTCTTCGATTTGAGAAAGTCTTGGTAAAGTGATTGATTTAATGAATTTGAAAGTTATCCAGCAATATTCTAAATGGTTCAACGGTCAATTTTTTGTTACGAGACGATATGAGTTTGATACAAACTAATACAAGTATATACATGAAATACATGGAAATGATGGGACACGATATATTGATATATAATGATATATTGAAATGAATGATATATGTATATGAAGAAACAGTAAGAGAATGATATGTATCATGACATGAACATATATGAATATCTTTGATATGTTGATACATGAAAATTATGTAAGTTGAGACGAGTAATAAACTTAAGTGTGATATGTCGAGATAATAAGATTATCGATGTTGAATTTATATGAAATATGTTCAAGTATGCTAATAAGTGTTGTTGTTTGATGCTTAGGCAAATGCCAAGCTGTTGGTTGAATGGTAATGTGTTTAATTATAAGTTGTATTGAAATGGTAAATGTTCAAATGAAAATATGCTTGTGATCATGAAAGAGTTGTAAGGTTTAAAGTTATTTAAAATTCTACTATGCTAGGGATGATATGTATAAATTTCATATTTGAAATGAATTGATATGATTAAAGTTTATACGAGCTTACTAAGCATTCATTGCTTACGTAGTTGTTTTCCTTTGTAACATCCCGAAATTGGGCCTAGTAGGAATGGGCCCAATGGGCCTTAGGCATAGGAGTGTTTAAAATTTTTGAGAACAAGAGAATGACATTATTTCAAGTTGGACTTATTAAGAAGATGATTTTAGAAGGTTACCGGATTCTATGAAGTTTCGAGTTCAAGTTGGGCCTTAGTAAAGTTTTGTGTTTAAGCCTATTAAGGAAAGATAGTAAGTGGCATCAAGGCTTATGGAAATAAAAGAGTAAATTGCTAGCATAAATGAGCATATGGCAAGGAGGTTATGGCATCAAGTGAAGTACCTTGAGGGAAGAGGTTCAAATCCCATTGTGTGCAAATTTTGACTATTATTTTTGTACTATTTCCCTAAATTTCGGCCAAGCTTGAAAATATGGCAAAATTGGATTTTTAAATTATGGTAAGGTGGACTTATTAAATTGTGGAAAAGTATGGTAAGGAGGAAAATAAGGAAAAAAAAAGGAAATAAAAGAAATAAAAGAATTTGGAGACTGGAGTAGGTGGATGAAAAAGAAATAAAAGAATTTGAGGAGTGGAGTAGGTGGATGAAAAAGGAATAAAAGAATTTGTGGAGTGGAGTAGGTGGATAAAAAAAAAGAGAGATAAAAAGAAAGAAAGAAAGAAAGAAGAGATAAAAAAAAGGGTTATGAAAATAAAGAAAAGAGAAGTATCATCTTTTCTTCTCTTCATCACCACCTAAAATTGGTAGCAAACAAGGGTTGGAGAGCTCAAAAATTTCAGCAAACAAATCCTTTAGCAAGTAAGTGATTTTGATGACTTTAGTTGATAATCATGTTTTGTAATAAAACAGTTTCGGTTAGAAGCAGTGATGTGTTTTTGAAAAATCACTAAAAATAGGAGAAAAGGAATTAGAAAGTGAATAAGATATCAAATTAAAGCTTACTGTATCTATTTTAATATGGAAGAAACGAAGAAGGAAAAGGAATTTTATATTCTGATATATCTTGATTTTAGTGAGACTGGTTCTGATTAACTTCGGGGTTCACTGATCTGTTTTGGAAAAATCATATAATATTGTACAAAATGAATTATGGGTTATAATTTATATGTACGGATTCCTTAGTGAGTCTATTTTCAAGAGAAACAAGTTGGAACAGTATATGAAAACTGTACAATGAGATATTTGAAATTAATTTAAGAGAGGTCAGAATCATTGGACAGTGAAACAAGGGAAACTTTAAGGAATAAACTGTACTAAATGGCTAGGCCAAAAATTCTGGAAAAATTTCAGTAAGAAGATACATGAGTCTAGTTTCAAGGAAAGTTTACGGATCTAGATTTCGAGTTTTCTAACTCGAGTTATATGCAATTTAGTCAGTATGACGCAAATGGACAGTTTAAATTTGTATGCCCCAAATTACTAGTTAAGTTTTAGTTGCGAAATTACCCCGTTTGGGCTTAAAATGGATTTTTGACCCAATAGTTCCGTAGAGACCCAAATAGAGTTCTGTATCACTCGAGGCGATAGTGAATCTTCGAAAACACCGTTAAATATGAAATTACCGAATTACCTTTGTAGGGTAAATTACCGAATTACCCTTAGAGAGTAAATTATTGAATTACCCTTAGTGGGTACGATTACTGAATTACGAAAATGCCCTAATGGGCCGAATTACGAAATGTCCTTATGGGCCAAACTACGAAAATACCCTTTATGGGCCAAAATGTTATAATTGCTATATGGGCCAAATGTTATATTTGCTACATAGGCCATATTTGGTATAAGTGGTGACCGATTGTGTATTTTGGTTTTTAAGGGTAAATCGATAGGCATAAGGAAGTTCCGGGATCGTGTTAAATTCAAGTAGCTAAGGATTTCGCTAAATAGTAAGGTGTGTGATTAACCCACTGTTTTCCGGGTTTATGTTATATTGTATGTGTGGTGTAAATGCTAATGTGTGCAGTGACAATTATGAATGGATACCCTTAAGGGGTATATCGAAAATCAGGTCAGTGTTAAATATTAAGAATGTGAATATGCCAATGAGAATATGTTTGTATGCCGAATAGCATGTGCATGCATCATTTTATTATGTTATGACATTATCATATGTTGCATGTGCATGGGATGGGATCTGAATGTGAAAGAAGAAAGGGTGTACATTATGTACGTGGTCTAATGTTAGCCTTGTGCTACATTAGCGCTTGATGTTAGCTATGTGCTTCATCAAGGGAGGTGTTGGCTAGGTGCCACATCTCGGCGGTTGATAGCTGTGTGCATCACCGTAGATTGATTGATATGTGGGATCACTTATGTGATCAGTGGCCTAGCCACGGCCTTGAGCAGCAAGTCTGCCAAGGTAAGATATGTGGATCACTATGTGATCGGTGGATTAGCCACGGCCTTGGGCAGGGGGTCTGCCAAGGTAGGTGTAAAGGATGGACCCTAGGCTGGGTTGGGTGCATTTTGCATAAATCTGTCTGCTATGTGAATTAATGTGGAAATGGGCCAAGCCCAGTATGAGGAAACATGTGGTTGATTACACCATTATAAGAATGTGATGTGGTTGTGGGCCAAGCCCAATAAGTGAAAGCATGTGATTAAATTATCTTAATATCTGTTATATGGGTTATTATATGGTTTGACATGTGGATGGAATTCAGTGGTCTAATTACACACTGAGTCTGTATGACTCACCCAATTTTTATCAAACATCGCAGATGATTTTAGGTGATCGGACCGGGTTGGAGTGAATACGAGGTGGCCCATACAGAAGTTAATTTTATTTGTTTTCATATTTTATAATTTCAGTATTTCGATAAGTATTATTGTAATAAGGCCACTTAAGCATTTGAAGTTTATTATTATGTTTTATTATGGATTGACGATGAAATGTTATTTGCAAATGATATTATTTTCTTAAATTTATATATATATTAAAGTTTTCAAATCTGGATACTTTATGACATCAAATTTTTACTTAGCATTTTAAATAAACAATGTTTTATAAATAAACACAAATTTCCATGTTTTATTTTAAGGTTAAAATATTTTAAACGTTTTTCCGCAGTGACAAACCAGATCCGGTCAAGACTCGTGGGCCGGGTTTGGGGTGTTACATCTTTTACTTTTAGATTATCAAAACCTCGACCGGGTTGGGAGCTTGTCGGAGCTATATCACACTATCCATCGGTTCTATCGGTACTTTCGGATGCTTTGATTTTGGTTATAATGGCATGTATAAATATTTTGTTTAATGTTGGCCTATATGTAATTTGTTGATATTAGCCACTTATTTTGGCTTGTTTTGGATGCCTAATTATGGCTATAAATTGGCCTATTTCTGTCTATATAGGCAGAGACACGAGTGTGTGTCTCAGTCGTGTGTGACACATGGCCAGGTGACATAGCCATGTGTCCCCTGTATCTTTTAAAGAGTGCAAGTCAGTATATTCACACGGCACGGCTTGGCACATGGGTGTGTAACTTGGCTGTGTGTTTTGGTCGTGTGACCAAGTCAGAGAGTTACACGGACACGGACATGGGCTGGGACACAGTCGTGTGTCCCTAATTCGAATGTCCACATGACCTGAGACACGGGCGTGTCTATTGACTGTGTGAATCACATGGTCTGGCCACACGGCCTTGTGACCCCTACAGTGTTGAAAATTTTTAAATGTTTTCGAAAATTTTTTTGAGTTTCCAATTTAGTCTCGATTTGTTTCTAAAGCATATTTTCGGCCTCGAGGGCTCGAATAAGGGACAGTATGTATGAGTTTGTTTGGTTTCTGACATGAATGTTATGTTATATGAAATGTTGAATTTTTTGTCTGTTTGATCTGTAAACTCCGATAATGCTCCGTAACCCGGTTTCGGTGAGGGATACGGGTTGGGTGTGCTACACTTCTGGCGAACACCAGCTTACTAGGCCTCAAACTCCTAGACCCTATTTTAGGATGTTACATTTGTTGTATCTTCAAGCAAGTTATTGGGGTTCATTGTAAGATACCATATGATTAAAATAAATTGGCCAATGAGATTCAAGCATGGAAATGCCAGAGCCATACAACCTTTATGAACTTAAAAGTTGCAGAGAGGATTAGGCATACATTCGGCATTTCATATCAAGCTTGGCAATTCAATGTCAATTATTTAGTTGTCTAATGAAGAAAAATGTTCCTTTTGTCTATAATGAAGCTTGTGGCAATGCTTTCAAAGTTATTAAATCTTATCTTCTAAGGCCACATATTTTAAAGGCACCTACATCTAGTCAACCTTTGATTATCTATATTGTTGCTTAAGAACGTTCATTAAGAGCAATGTTGGTAGAGGAAAATGATGAAGGAAAAGGAAACTATACTCTATTGCCTTATTAGAACTTTGAATAGAGCTGAACTAAATTATACTCCAACTAAGGAGACTTGTTAGGCATTGATGTTTGTAGTTAAGAAACTAAAGCATTACTTGCAGGCACACTTTTGCCCATTTCATTTTGCAAGTGAATCCTCTCAAGTATCTCATATTTGTGCTCAGTGGAATATTGGCCAAATGAGCTCTTTTATTGCAAGAATTCAACATAGCATATGTTCCTCAAAAGGTAGTTAAAAGACAAACACTTGTTGATTTCCTTACACACCATCCATTCTCAGATGATTGGACATTTTTTATAGATATCTTTGATGAAGATGTTCTTTTCATTAAAATTCCAAGACCATGAAATTATTCTTTGATGAGCATGGTAGTCGTAATGGAACGGGGACAAAATTGTTTTTGTCACTTCAGAAGGGGAAATATTGTCTTATGCATCAAGTCTTGCTCAAAATTGCTCCAACAATATGGTATAATATTAAGCACTCGTTATTGGATTGGAAATGAACATGGAAATGAGGATCACACAACTCAAAAAGTTTGAAGACTTGAAATTGGTCATCAACCAACTCCTTTCACTCTTTAAATTTTTGGACCAATTACAACGTGCTATGTGTCAAGCCGAAATTACTATGAGTAAAACTAATGACATCACATATTATGCCATAATTATTTTCTTTAATTAATTAAGAGGTAAATAATAAAAATTTATATTATCGCTATTAAATTAAATTAATTAAGTAATAATATTAAATAATTAATTAATTAAATTGATAAAAATAAATAAAAGAGTTTAATTTTTGTGGATCACTCCAAATGAAGAGTTTATATTCCACAAAAATCTTTTTTTAAAGGGCTGACACAAGTTCTTTGAAGGAAAGATTTTGCAAACTTGAAGCTCTTTCCAAAATCTCAAAAATTTTACGAAGAAATTGAAAATGTAATACCCCTATACCCGGTTCAATCATGCAGACCCGGTATAAGACTATTACATTTGGTGCCAAAACAATTATGGCCAGATACTGTTTAATTAAAACATTTGTATATAATATTTTAACTTACCAACCATTTTTACTAACATATTTATTGTTTATTAATTCATTCCATATATACCAAAATACTTCAAGTAACTGAAAATAGATAAAATTTCAAGAATCTACATTTTAGTCCCTATCACATGGGAACACCTTTGAACTACATATGTACATGCCATTTTAATACAAAATATAGTACCTACTTTTGAAGCCCTTGAGGATGTGATGAGATGAGAGATCTTCTAGTTGAACTTCTCTTCTAGTCTAATTGTACCTACGCGTTAAAATAAACGCGTTAAGCCGGTGAAGGCTTAGTAAGCACTACAAGAATAATTAAATAAGTAATCATATCAAAATATTTTTAACTCAATCAATTATTGCATATCTACTCACATATAAGTCTCTTCAACTATGCATTGCTTTAAATAAATTTAACTTATCTTTTGTAAGGTATAAAAATTACCTTAACACATCAGTAATTCACTTTGTTCTCATTTCATATTCTTAGCCCAAAGTAGACTTTATAGAACACATCGGATATACGGAACATATACAGAGGTGCATTATGATGCACAAGTGAACAGAGAGCACCAATGTGCTAATAATCAGAGAGCACTAACGTGCTAATAATCAGAGAGCACTGACGTGCTAATAATTAGAGAGCACCAACGTGCTAATATCAGAGAACGCGCTAAAGTTCCTTAATGGCATGCCACTAATATCCCAGTAGTTCTAAATTTCGTCTACTTGGGCATTAAAGCTGAATCTCATATATTTAAATAATTCACATAAATATTTCAAAAAAAGATAAATAACAATAATTTAAAATTCTTGTAGTACTTATAACAAAAGGTTGAGGTGATATAAATTCTTCTTCCTTCACTCCTTAACCTTCTCTTTTCCTTTTCCTTCAATTCGGTCCTCTCCTTCCTTTTCTTTTTCTTCAATTTCATATAAACATATAACATTTATATGTTAAAAATAATCAAATAATTTCCTGTACTATTTAATAAAATAAACATGTATTTTATGATAAACTCATGCTTTCTTACTTTTGCTCACATTTCAATTTAATCCTTTACTCATAAACTTATTCAAATCTGTCCTTTTCGTGTCATAGTCACTAAATTATTTATTTCCAGAGCTACAGAACTCCAAATGAAGAACCGTTAATTTTTCCTGAAACTAGACTCACATATATTCATACCATAAAATTTCTAGAATTTTTGGCCTAGCCAATTAGTACAGTTTATTCATCAAAGTTACCCCTGTTCTGCTGTCTGGCAGTTCTGACTCTTCTTCACTAAAAATTAATTATCTCTTTATAAAAAATTCATATGATGTTCTCGTTTATTTATATTGAAAATAGACTCATTAAGGATTCTAAACATATAAATTTAAGCCTCTAATTATTTTTATCCAATTTTTTATGATTTTCCAAAATCAGAACAGAGGATCCCGAAATCCCTCTAAACCAGTCTTACAAAAATATAAATATCTCAAATTACAGAATTCCTTTGCTTTCCCTGTTTCTTTCATATGAAAATAGACTCAATAAGCTTTAATTTCATATCTCATTCGACTTCTAATTCCACTTCTACGATTTTTGGTAATTTTTCAAAGTTACTCTACTGCTGCTGTCTGAAACTGTTTTCTTATAGCTTTTTTTACAATTAAATCCTTTACCCAATTCTAACTTCAAATTCTTTCAATTAAACCACTAATTCATCTTTTTGTTCATTATATGCTATATTCAACAGCTTTAAAACTTCAAAAACTTCAACTTAAATTCATCAAAACTTTGTTCTAAAACTTATAAAGTATCAAAATTAAAAGAAAATGACTAAATTAACTTACCAATTAAACTTCCAAGCTTCAAACTTTCAATTTCTCCTTTTTCTTTCTTTCTTTCTTTCTTTCTTTCCCCTGCTCTCTGTTTCGTTCTCTTCTCCGTTTCTGTTTCTCTCTTTTTTGTTTTATATATATAATAATATAATATATAATATATATAAATATAATAATATACTTAAAAAATCTCAGATTTTTACACAATAAACCGCCTCAACTATACAAAATGGCATAATTGCTATTTTGGTCCTTTATAATTTTTTTAATCTATAATTAAACTTTTGCACCTTTTTCAATTTAATCCTTTTTCTCAAATACTTCTAATTAAGTCAAATTCACCTAAATAAAACCTTATTAAACACACAACTAACTTTGTAAATATTTTTAATAAATATTTTATGAGTCCGTTTACTAAAAATAGAGACCCAATAACTCATTTTTCAATATCCATACTTTGAGGTCGTTACAGAAAAACTTGAAGAAATCCTAAATAGCACTAAATAAAATTTGAATAATGCCACATTCCAATATTATTCAGTTGAATAAACGAGGTTTAAACCCATTTTAAGAACAAGTCACCACAACACTTGAAGAAGCAATCCACATCCTTTCAAGAGCAAGTCACCATGATACTTGAAGCAAACCGCATCCATCCAATATTAAGTCTAGACAATCATTGAATTGAAGCTCTATTAAAGAGAAGAATTAATGGATTATTTATAATAAAAAAAATCAAAGATCGTAATTTTTTTTCAAATTTATAAATAAAACTTGTCTTCGAATGTTCGAGGTTAATTTTGGTTTCAAAACTTGTGTCTACACAATGTTCTAAAATTCGAAAAATGTTTTCCAACGAGCTTAAAAAGCTCTTTAATAAAATTTGGTCGGAGGGACCTTTGGAAGGCTCACATACTCATTGGATGAAATGGACTTGTTTTGATATTCTTAAAAAACCAGGGGACCTCGATTTAGGGACTAAAAACTTTAATTTGCTAAACAAGTTTAGAAAATGATCCAAAACACCGATTCTTTATGGGTTTGCCTTCTTGAAGGAATTTGTTTCTTGTCTTCTTCTATTATTATTGAACGTGGAATAAGATTTATGAAGGGTTAAGTTTACTTGAAAAGGGATTTCATTAGAACATTGGTAATAATAAGAGCATGTTGATATGGCATGGTAAATGAATTTCAAACCTTCATTCATTCAGTGTTAACTTTCCTCTACCTTCAACAAATAACGACCCCCAACTTGTTCAAGATATGATTAGGTCGGTTGCATGGGTTTAGGATGCAAAGCTCATTCACTCGATTTTCTCACCTAAATAAAGGCAATCTATTTAGAAAATTCCTATTGGCTCATTAAATTCTTAAGATAGACTTGTATGACATTTTTCAACTAATTGAGTCTATGATGTGCGATCAAGGTATAAGCTTTTATCTTAGTCATCATTCCTCTCTTAGGGTGTGTTTAGTATTGCTTCCAAGAAGCACTTTTGGGACAAAAAACACTTTTGGAACAGAAAACACTTTTGGACAATATCATTCCTAAACAAGCTGCTTTTTGAGGCAAAAGTGCTTCCCCCAAGCCACAAATTGGTCTAAAAGCACTTCTTTGAGAAGCTAAACCCTAAAAGTGCTTTTACTTTTGAGAAGCATTCCTAAACTAAGCCTTAATTTCGTGTCCTCTAGGTTGGTTGGATCGTATCCATTTTCGGAGTGGCCTTCGAACTAGAAGGTGCAGACAACTCTAAGGTCAAAATTTTCATTTGTAAGGCTTGTTACAAATTGTTGGACAACAAAGAAAAAAATAGTGAAATGACCCCATCATAGAGATCATATATGTCCAAGAGGTTGTGATAAGTATGAGTCTTTGGAGCATGTATCCTTGTTTGCCCTTATTCTTGAGCAGTCTGGGCAACCTCTAGCCTAAACAATTCACCTTCTTGAGAGGGATTTGATTGTTTCAAGATTTGGTGGGATGAAATTGTGAACTTCCCTAACTTCGTTATGTTTAGCGCTAAAAGTCTCATTGTTTACTTGTGTTGAGACATATAAAAGCTCACAACGAGTTTGTCTTTAATGGCCTAAATGGTGATTCAACGCAAACATGACTTGGATGTTTGATGCTCTTATACTAGTTTTTCGGAGGTATTATATGACAACATTATCTCTATGAACATGTTTTGTGTTTCTTTTGCTTGATTACAACTATGTATCGATTTTTTGAAATTAAATTGTGATGCATCAATGAGGAATGATGCAACTTGGGTTGGTATTGTAGTTTTTTGTCAAAACTATTTAGGAAGGGTTATCGATGGGTGTAGCTATTTGAGAACGATTGATTTTTGTGAGACAATGGATGCCTGGGTAGTCTAAGAGTCTTGCCTTTTGGCCATTCGTAAAAGATGGGACAAAGTGATTGTAGAGATGAATTGTAAAGACATTATTAACGTCATCTTTTCCACTTTCTCATCCTCTCCTATCCCTTGCCATTTCTCAATCATAATCAATGACAAAAGAAGGCTTAATGCTATCATTCCACAAATGCAATTATCACACGTTTTTAGAGAAGCCAATAAATTGGCTAGATGTACAATTTTCCCTCTCATTGGATATCTTGTTGTAATCATCTTCTACCATTTGTCAATTTTTAATTAAAAAACTTTAAATGGGTAATTTTAAATGAAACATTATGATAAATTGCATAGGTATAAAATCTATATGAAGTTGTTTAGGTTATTTTCATTCAAACCATTAAAAAAGTTTCGAAAATTTGTATATTTTAGATATATTCTAATAAATTTAAATTATTATTAGATAAACTGATAATGTAGCTTTATTTTATCTTTAAGATGTATTTAAATAGATAAAAATTAAGAAAAATTGCATTTGAAACTTTGCTCACAATTATCCTAATCGAATTCATAATTAGTTAAGAAATAAAAATTGTTCATGAAAATATAAATATTGAAAAAGCTAAATGTAAAGGAGAATATGGTAACTTGAAATAAAAAAAAAAAAGATGAAGCCCTTTTCTGTAAATAAACATTAGTAGTGAAGAGTCCATCCATGTTTGAAAAATTGAAAAAGCACAAAAGCAAGGAAAACCAAACAACCAAAGAAACTTGTCCTAAGAAAAACATAATCTCTCTCCTCTTCAATTTTCTTTCACTCAAAAAAAAAAAGTCTTTTTCTCACTCTACTGTATCTTATTGGACAGAGAGTTGCCTAGAGAGAGAAAGCAAAGTCATCATCCTCAGAAAAAGAAAGAAAAGATTTGCCATTTGAGTGCAAAAACCATCTTGTCATTCTTAGGGTTATCTTCAAACTTAAAGAAATAAAACCCCCTCAAAGAAAAAAAAAAGGAACCCATAAAGTTGAACTCTTTAACTTACTCAAATGAATGAAAAGCAACCCAAATGCAGGTGCCCATTTGAGAGTTGATTATCAGGACCCGATTCCCCACTCCAAGATCTCACATTTTTTTCTTTCCTTTTTATATACGGTAACTCCTTGGTTCTCAAACGATCTAACACTCTCATTTTTTACTTCAAATAAGTTCATTTATTTCTTGGGGATTTTTAGCATGCAGTTTATTTTCATTTCATATTTTGTTAAGTTGCTTTATTTATTTATTTATTCTGTTTTCCTTGTGCCTGCATGTTCTTAAGTTCTGTATAAATGGTTTACTTTATTTTAGTACTTGAAGTTGGGCCTTTTGGGTAGAATCGGATCTGGGATGCATCTGATTTACTCAATGAATGATGGATTTCTAATTTTGTGCCAAGAGTTTATTGTTTACTATGTGAATTTTTTGTTTTTCATCTGAGTTTCTAGATTGAGATCCATTGTTCATTTTTGGTAAGTGTTAGGGTCTAAAATTGGTAGCTTTTTTTCCTTAATTCCTTTTTTTGGGTTTATAATTATCTTCATTCCAAATTTATTGTTATTATGATTCCATCTTTTATTTGAAATGTGAATTATTAAGGTATTGATTTCCTTGTTTGATTTGCACATGTTGGGTTAAGTTAAAATTGCCTTTGTAAGTGAAATTGCTACATAATAAGTTCTTATTTGGAACTCTTTAGTTCACTGTTTTTTTTTTCTATGTTTCTTATTACAGAATCTTCTTTGTTGCTTTGAAGTCTTATTATTGAAGTTATACTGATTTTGACAACACTCAACAGCAGCAGCTTCTAGCTGTGCTAAGAAGTCTACTTTGCTTATGTGAAGGGTTAGCCTAGGGAAATTTGTAAATATTATAGAGGGAAGATGAAGTCTGACATGCCAATTGATTATGCGGTCTTTCAGTTGTCACCAAAGCGCTCAGGGTGAGATATAATTCTACAACTTTGTATGTTCTGCATTTTCTTTCAATTATACTCATTACCGTTATTTGCTATTGGCAGATGTGAATTGTTTGTTTCGAGCAACGGAAACATGGAGAAGCTTGCTTCTGGGTTGGTAAAGCCATTTGTTACTCATTTAAAGGTGGCAGAAGAACAGGTTGCACTGCCACTTCAATCAATTAAGCTTGAAGTAGAAAAACGTAAAGATGCCAAGACTTGGTTCACAAAAGGAACCCTTGAGAGGTTTGACATATTGAACAATTGTGGATTTTCTTATTATTTCTTGCAAAGACTTTTGGTTTCATATTTTGATATCATTGCAACTTGTTTCTAGGTTTGTCCGGTTTGTTAGTACACCAGAGGTTTTAGAGTTGGTGAACACATTCGATGCAGAGATGTCTCAGTTGGAAGCGGCTCGAAAGATATATTCTCAGGTAGTAATGGTCTTCATCTCTAATGTTTAGCAGAAGTGTTGCTTTATTTGTTGCTATTTTAGTTTACAATTATATTGAATCATGGAATCCTTTTGCTTAACTTTCAGGGGGTGGGAGATCAGCCTTCTGGTGCATCAGGTTTGTTTTTTTTTTCTTCTATCATGGACAGCTATATTTAATGATTTCGTTGTACTTTTCTGTTTCCATGTAGTACCAAGAGTTTGTTGGTATTTTGAGCCCTTGTTTGTTACAATTCAGTTTCTGATTCCATAAGCACACAACTTCAATAATTTTTGTTTTATTGCGAGCCTTAAGGTGGTGGTGAAGTTTCCTTTTATTTTGTGGAATACCATTTGACAATTACTAGTTTTAGGATTTGTGTTTGCTTAATTAATTATGCTTGTTATTGTTAGCCCAATGTGGTGGTGCAATCAGGAGGTGAATCAATTTTTGAAAAATTAATGCAAAATTAAAGACACATTTATATAAATTTAGAAATTAAGAAAATGAAGCAGTTAAGAGAGTAGGTAAAGAAGGTTAAACACGAGCAATTTATAGAGGTTTGACCTTCTGCCCAAGGTGTCTTGAACTTAAACACCTTGACTATGCTACATTGTTATCCTAATAAATTTAACTAAAGATTGTGATGCGATATATTAAGGATTATGATACGATATTCTTGTTTGATTCTGTCCTAATTTTGGGATAACCTTCTATATATGTATATATATGACACTTTTGTATAAACTTGTATGCAATTGAGAATATCAACGATGTAGTCCTTTGGGTATTTTTCCATAGATGTAGCACACCATGCTGAACTACGTATTTTCTTGTGTTATTCTGATCTTGTATTGTCTTACTCTTTTCCTTCTACATTCATAATTGAAATACAAGAACTTATTTTCTTGTAACATGGTATTAGGACTAAGATTTATTATGCTCTGTTACGTACACACGATGAGGGCTTGTAAAGTGGTATTATACCTTGTAAATCCTATATTTTATTGCCATGTATTCTTATCTTGTTCCTCCCATATGTTTTGTCAAGGTAGATTTTCTTACATGATGAGGGATCCCCTTACCCTAGTGTATAACTAAAGTAGTTTTACGTACTTTCATAACTTTTTATACAATTAATATTTTAACAATCTAACTGTTGAATTTATCAATATAATTTTACTTGTCATGCATGTAAATTTTTGACTTGATCTGATATTTTTATCATATTGATCTAAAATACTATCTATACTTATATATATTTAACAATTGAAAGTTTTTTACATAAGACAAATAATTAGAAAATTTTAATTTACTCCAAACTTGACATGCATGATCTACGTGAATGGAACATGAGATATGATGGCTGGATTATTAAAAATATTAATTGTACAAAAGGTTATGGAAGTGTGTAAAACTACTTTAGTTGGATTCCTTCCCATACACACATATTGCTTGGAAGAATTTGATTGAGGCAAGTTTTTGGTTTTTTTTTTTTTTGGTAATTTAAGAGCCTTCTAATGTTTTTGGTTCTTGCCTTCTTGGGTTGGTACTCTGCCATCTTTGTTACCTTTGCAAGTTGTTTTGGTCCATCACTCAGCATTCGGGTTGCCTTCTAATTTGGTTTGAGATGATGCTTTACTGTTTGCCTTGATTTAAATTTATTACAGATGTTTATACTTCTTCCACTAATCAGACACTTGATCTTATGTTTACTCTTAGATTTGTATATTTAAGTCTGGCCTTTAAAATGTAATTGAAGTAGACTTTGCGTTTCTGAAACAACTATTAATCATCATTCTTTTGTTGCGTTGAGATGGGTGGCATTTAGGTAAAATCTCAAGTTTATGATCTTGTTCTGATTGTAAGCAATAAACTGACAGGGTATGGATAATTTGTGATAGGTGGGGATGCTGCAGGAATGACAGCAACTGCTGATGCGACAAAGTAACTCGTTTTCTTTTTCTAGCTTTTACATCTTTGATGGCATAATTTGTTTGGTTGAATTTATCATTAATTGGAACTTGTTTTTGTGGATGATTGTGACATTCCGATACTGTTCTACTTATATGTTTGCAAATGTTAAGTTGATTTCTTTCGAAACTTTATACATGCTAGAAATTTGCATGCTTTAGGCATGGAAGGGACAGTCAACAAGTTAATAATGATCATATATGGGCCCACTGACAATCAATGCATGATGACATGTTCAAGAAAGTAATGGTAGCCTTCCTTTTCTAGCCTTAGGATGTTTGGAGTTGTTCAAGTAGAGTTTATATAGCATTGCACAGAAACTATTGAAATGCTTAAGTTTCAATTGAGATATTATTTTAGCTGTGGTTGGGAAATATTATTTTAGCTATGCAGAAAGTGGGCGGTTAATAAATATGCTGGAGTTATTGCATTTGGTAATCATATAGACAGAAATTGCTCTGAATGAAAAATTTCAGGCTAATGCAGCTTTTGTTTCTAATTTGATTTGTTGTATTTCCTATTTAACAGGAAGGAGCTTTTAAGAGCTATTGATGTACGTCTTATTGCAGTTCAGCAGGACTTGGCAACAGCTTTTGCACGTGCATCTTCTGCTGGTTTTAACCCTGACACTGTCTCTGAACTCCAACAATTTGCAGATTGTTTTGGTGCTCATCGCTTGAAGTAAGAACTCTAGAAATCCTATTCATTGTGATGCTGTCTGTCTGTCTGTCTGTCTGTCTGTCAGCTCTGACTATTCTTCATGTAGCATGGGACCCTATAGTTCAGTAGATCTTGGTTAGGTCACTCTGCAGTTTTTTGTAATGTGTCTAACTAAAAACAGTGAGCTTGGACAATGTTTCTTTATGTTTTCTCTCGGACTTTGAGTGGCACTGTTTTATCTTTAGGATTTTATTTAGTAAGAAGGAAAAATAGATTGAAAATTGTCTTATTTAGTGGATAGCCCGAAATATAAGAAAGGAGGTGGACACATCTAAACGTTAGATCAAACAATTTCCGTCTTCTCTTCCTTCCCTACCAATTTGATGATATTCACCTGTTTTCCAGGTAAGTGTAGAAATTTCACAATGCATGATCCCTTTCTCCGATAACTTGAAAAGGAGGGAAATGAGCAACTCAATGCAGAATTAAATGTTTGTTCAAGTTTTCCTTCTCTTAAACCATTTCTACACCACCGTAGTTGATATGTGTGACAGGTGCTGGTGATAACCATATCTGACATGGTTAGATTCAATCATCAAGTGTTTGGATTATGTTGAGTCCAAAGGAGACATAACCGTATCAGTTTGATGTGTTCAATAGTTTCCCTTTTGGTCAGGTTTTCAAAGAGCTATTGATTACCTGTGTCAGGATTGATAGGAGAGTTAGAATCAACATTGTGCTCTGTAAAATGATTTATATTCCTTTTCAGAAAGGGTGCGATGTCAAACCAATATGTTTCAGGATAACATGGTTTTACTGTCCTTGTTGTGGGGTTGTTTTGAGTTATAATGATTATTAGAAGGCTAAAGGGCTAAAAATTGCTTGAAATGGTACCTAGTTAAAACTGATCTAACTGCTAATCTGTTTTGAAAATGAAATCCTACCATGTGCTTAGTTGCATGCAACCTTCAATGAATCTAGATGTATTAAATTGACATCCCTTTTGGCTTTTTTTTTTTTCTATAAAACTTTAATCAACCGATCTAAGTAACCTTTTATCCCATGTATATGTCAACTTAAACAATGATTGTCTTCCATTTGTTGGGCATTGAAGGTCCAAACTAGATTCATGTTTATTACCAGCAGATCCCAATGATGCAGCCCTTGAGAGTAAGAAACCTCGCCAACATCATTTCTTTTAATTATTTGGGTTCGGGAGCATTGGACTCCCCTTAAAAGTGGATTATTTTGTTACAAACGAGTTAAAAGATGGAAATTGTTGAAATTGTCAGTTGGTAGAACTAAGTAGACATGAGGAATTATCTCATCCGAATTTAATCACATGCTACCTGATATTTTTCAGTTAAGTTTGTCATATTGTCCTTGTTTTAAAAGAAAAAGTGGGGTATTGTTGGTGAGATTTGGCCTAATTCCCTCAATATTGGAGTCTGACCTGGTAATGTAACTCTAAATAAAAAAGGAAAGAAAGAAAGAAAGAAGAAGTCCACTTAATGTGTGGATTAACTTACTCGTATGGTAGTTTCAGCTATGTTAATCTGTTCTACCTATTTGGAGGATATATAAAAGGTCATATCTCTATACCATGTTAGGATATATATCGGACACAGAGTCTGAGTAATTTAGAGTTTCTAAGTTCTGACATTTTGTACAGTTTACTTTTCTGTGATTTTTTTTCTTCTATATCAAGATAATGTTGGTAATGTTTATTCACATGCAAGTTTTAATATACGTGCAGTGAGGCTTGTACCGAATTCATGTCACTATGCCAGAGAAGACCAGAACTGATTTGTCGGTGGAAACCAAGTCTTGATGATCAAGTGGTCAGAGCATCATGGGGATCTGACATGTCAATCGATGACCCCGATGAAGACCAAGTTGGGTCCAATGTTAATAGCAGGCCCCACCAGCCTTCCCAAAATAGACACCAAGAACAACAACAATCAAACACTATGCAGACCCAGCATCATATAGGCCAATCAAAGTCAGCCACATCTCAACAACCAAAGCTCTCGAGTGCTACGCAACAACATTCTGAAAGTGAAAAGAAGGAAGAAGAGAAGAAAGAGGAGGGGAGGTTTGAGTCATCGCCTAGCCAAATCAGTCAAACTGCCAGGAGGCTTAGTGTGCAGGATAGAATCAATCTCTTTGAGAACAAACAGAAGGAAAGCTCAAGTTCTGGAGGCAAACCAACTGTTGTTGGAAAATCTGTTGAACTGAAAAGACTTCCATCTGATGTATCAGCTGCACCAGCAGTTGCTGAAAAGGCTGTGTTAAGAAGATGGAGCGGTACAAGTGACATGAGCATTGACTTGGGTAATGACAAGAAGGATGTTAATATGGATAGCCCTTTGTGTACTCCATCCTCATCTTCTGTCTCCCAAGGTAAAAACTACATGTTTCAAGGTTTGTCCGAGGATAAGGAACGAAAAGATGAGAAGGGTTTGAGTGACAAGGTAAGTTCAGTTAAAGTTGAACCTAAGAGTGTTTCTGGTAGAGCTGCTGATTCTGGGTTGAAAGATCAGGATGGAGTGCAAGCACAGATAGCTAATAATCTTTTGGGAAAAGAAGAGGATCTGGTGTCGAAGGGGCGAATGAATTTGAAGGATCAATCGGGATCACAGAACAGACATTATCAGTCTTTTACAAGTAAGTCAGAACAGGCTGAGTTGGGTGATCAAGTGGTTTCTCAGGAAAAGGTTAAGGGTTCTTTAACCAGAGAGAGGGGAGTTTCAGATGTGCAGTCTCGAGTTGTTCCTGATAGGACTGCGATTGTGGTGGTTAAAAACCAACCTGCTTATCGGTTCCAGGATGGAGTTTTTGTAGATGCAGTGGGGGATGCCACACCTGAGGGTGAATTAAAGAAAAGAGTGGAGCTTCAAGGGAAATACCAATCAGTGTCACAATTGCGATTTAGGACTCAAGGCCACTCCCGAACATTATCAGGGCAGTTTGAAGGTGGTATTGGACTAAAAACTAAGGAGGCTCAGTATAAAGGTAGTGAAGGCGAGCAGTTCGCTCCTCGGCAACACTGGAGATCTTTTACTGGGGAAGTTGAGGAAGTGAGAAAGAAACACTTAGCATCATCTGAAAAGCAAATAAGTAAAGTTGAGGATTCTGGAGTCCATGAAATGAAGTTCAAGAAACAGGTTCCAGTTGGTTCTGAATGGAGCAACAAGTCACAGGGTAGGAGGGGTGAAGTTGATTCTGTTTATGCAAATAACAAGCCTGTTCTTGGAAAAATGGTTCCTCAGAGTGAAGAGAGTTTAAGTGCCCCAATGGTGCCAGTAGATCAAACTCAGAGGATAAGGCTGTCAAGGGGAAACCAGGAGCTGAATGATGAGTTAAATGAACTTGAAAAACTTTTTGCAGAGCACAAACTTCGGGTTCCCCCTGATCAATTCAGTTCTGCAAGGAGAAGCAAGCCTGCTGATGTCCAGATTGAACCAGAACCAAGCCCAGCGTGCAAAAAACCAGCAGCAGTAGATGTATCTCCCGTACTTATGCCTGTTTTGAGTAATATGGCTGTCTTTTGTACTCCTTCGACAAAGATGGCAGATAACCGAGATTTTTCTGGTAGTTTGAGGCGGAGTTTCTCTGGTAACAGCTTTTCCGATGATTCTAGAGGAAAATTTTATGAGAAGTACATGCAAAAGAGAGATGCAAAGCTGATGGAAGAATGGGGTTCTAAACGGGCTGAGAAGGAAGCCAAATTGAAAGCTATGCAGGATATCCTTGAGCGAAGTAGAGCTGAGATGAAGGCCAAATTTTCTGGTTCTGCTGAGAGACAGGATTCTTTGTCCAATGCTCGTCGACGAGCAGAGAAAGTGAGGTCATTCAATTTTCGGTCACAGAGGGGGCAGGTATCTCCTATAGCATTTAGGTTTTCAGGAAATAAATGCCAAAATTCATAACTGGTAGAATTGAACCTCCTCTTTTTTTATATATTTTTTTAAGTTTCGGGAATTTCAAAACTTGTGATGGAATTGTTTGTTACTAATTTTGATAAGATTATGCATTTGGCAGCATCCAATAAGTTTAATTCAGAGTGAAGATGATCTTTCTGAGTTTTCAGATCAGAAGTACTACAAACATGATAGATCATATAATGACACATCTCTAGTCGATGGTTCTTCTAGGACCTCCAACACTAAGAAGCATTTTCCAAATAAAAATGTATCTTTATCCACTCCTCGTACCACAGCAGCTGCAGTTCCCCGCTCAGGGGCCAAAGTTTCTATCCCCAGTTCTGGAAGGCGAAGAGTGCAATCTGAAAATCCTCTCACACAATCAGTTCCCAACTGTTCTGATCTCAGAAAAGAAAATACAAAGCCCTCTTCTGGAGCTAGCAAGACAACTAGCTCCTCCCAAGTGAGAAACTATGCTCGGAGCAAGAGTACCAACAAAGAGATTGCACTCGGCAAGGATGACCAACCTAGACAATCAGGGTCCCTTAGAAAAAGCTCTGCTGGTCCTGTGGAATTTTCGGATTTGTCTGCCATGCCCTCTGACAGCATTGTTTTGGCATCTTTGAAATTTGATAAAGAGCAGATGGGACTGAGCTTGAATGACAAAATTTTGAAGAATGCAGGAGAAAAGCCTTTTATCAGGAAAGGTAATGGCATAGTTCCTGGTGCTGGAGTAAATTTTGCAAAGTTCAAAGCATCAGAGACTTCTGAGACTCCAAACGATGAAGACTCTGATGATGAGCTAGCATTTGAAGCAGATGATTCCATGGATATGGCAAAAGGAGATGAAGAGGATGTGCTTGAAATTGGAGAAGTTGATGATTCTGTTGACATGGAAAACGGAACAGCAAGACTGAGCCAGGAATCTGACAAGTTGGATAATTCTGAATCAGAGAATAGTGATTCCTTGATGTCTCTTTCTCAGGTTGACCTTACATCAGTTGCTGAACTGCCTGCTGCAGTACCCTCTACATTCCATCCTGCAGTATCCCTGCAGGATTCACCAGGAGAAAGCCCTGCATCATGGAATTCACGCATGAATCATCCATTTTCTTATCCCCATGAGACTTCAGATATTGACGCTTCTATGGATTCCCCCATTGGGAGCCCTGCATCTTGGAATTCTCACTCACTTGCCCAAACAGAAGTGGATGAAGCTCGAATGAGGAAGAAATGGGGAAGTGCTCAGAAACCTTTTCATGTAGCTCATGTAACCCATAAACAGTCACGCAAGGATGTGACAAAAGGGATCAAAAGGTTGTTGAAGTTTGGACGGAAAAGCCGTGGGACAGACAATTTGGTGGACTGGATCTCAGCTACGACTTCTGAAGGAGATGATGACATAGAGAATGGCAGAGATCCTGCCAATCGATCCTCAGAAGACTTGAGGAAGTCAAGAATGGGATTTTCGCAAGGTCACCCTTCTGATGATGGTTTCAATGATAGTGAGTTGTTCAATGATCAGGGTAACTCTTTTTTTCCTCTTGTATGTCAATTACATTTTTCTTAGAACATTCATTGATTATTCTGTTTTTCTTCGTATCTGTTTGTTAGTTTGAAGTTTCATTGATTGCATGCACTGTTCGATATTGTTTTAATAAAATAATTGCTATGGGCGTTTTACTTAGAATATCTTCCATTTATTGTAAAGCTATAGGACTCTCTTCAACTGTGGAAAAGCATTGTGTTTGTGAACAAACACGTTGAACTGGTTTAGCTTATTAGAGTGTATTATAGAAGTTACTGTTTTGAAATCGAGTCTGTATCAAAACATTTGTTTACTTTGTTTTGATGGGGTCCATCCTCCGGTAATTAATTAAGGAAAAATAAACCATTTGTTTATTGAGAGACTCTTGTACGTCTTATCTTGCTGTTGTTAGAATAAGAAATCTTAGTGCCTTTTGGTTGGTCAAGGAGGTTGCAGTTGTTTATATGGAGCAGGTCATCAGGACATGAATGGGAAAGGGTTTTTCAGAAGTGAGTTTACCTCAAGGAAACAAACCGCAGTGTTTGGTCTTCAAATTTAATGATACACATGCAAACAAATAAAATTTATTATTGGCTTGCTCATTGAACTTTATGATAAGTGTTTCTTTTCTTTGTTGCAACTTCTCCATTTCTTTGTTGTATATATGAACCCAATTTTAAACTAGAGCAATCAATGGGCCCTTGCAGTTCAAGCCTTACGCACTTCTATTCCAGCACCACCTGCAAACTTCAAATTAAGGGAAGATCATATGTCAGGAAGCTCCATAAAAGGTGATTCCTTGTTCATGTTAATGTACTCATCTGATGCTTCTTGTTCTTCATAGTAAATTATGAAGACATTCTATTGAACAAATGCTGTTGTCTCATAGATTATTGGTTTGAACCAATCCCCTTTCATACCAAGTCTGGTTCTATTTGATGCCCAAGAATGTCCTGTCGAAAGCAATATACTGTCTCTTGAACCAAGAGAGTATACTACATGAAAATTGCAATTATGGAATCCCAGTCTTTTGTTGAATGTTATGCAACCATTGAAGGTCCTACCTTATTCATTAAGTATGAAATGAAGTCATTGCTATTAATAATTATCTCAAAAGTTATTTTCTTGAGCCATATTTTAGAACTTCAGTACCATTGGACTAATCCTCCAGTAACATCTTGCATAATTTTGCAGCACCCCGTTCATTCTTTTCACTCTCAACATTTCGAAGCAAAGGTAGTGATTCCAAGCCTAGATGAATTTCTTCCTAGGAAGGTCTAGGTCAATGCTCGGAATCATCTTAAAACAGTAAGGTGTAAAGGAATATCATAAGAGACAAATGCTCAGGGCAGGCATGATATACCGAATGGTATCACATAAAAAATGGGACTTGTAAATTTTCAATTTATAGTGTCTCGAGTCCTTCCTCCTGATCTGGTAAGTAAATTTCCTATAGTTGTGTTGAGATTTGATTATATATTGCATCGAACAAGAAATCACCTATTGGCTTAGAAGTCACTTTGGTTTTGGTAGTCCACAGACCACAGGCATTCTTTTTATCCATTTTATTTGCTCTTTGCCTTATGAAGTATATCAGAAGTTGAACTGTGTTAGAACCAGAGGTATTTTGACAATGTGAATAAACAGAAAAAAAGGAATTACTTTTTATCTCAGTAGCAATTTGTACTATATCCCTTTTGGTTCACCTATTTTAATTCACTATACTGTTTTCCGAGATAAAAAATACTTCTGTTGTTGATAGATTTTTGTAAATAGAAAATATGTTGATGGCATACAGAGCTATCGATGGATGAACCAGGTTCTCATATTCTACCATTTTCAGTTCGGGTTTTCACAATATTTATATGTATAATTATAATATACCGAGCAGCGTTTATATGAGTTGGCAGTTAGATTTAAAAGTGGCAGCTGCCTTTGCATTCTCTTTTTGCGAGCCTACGAGAGGTTTCCTTAGTGGAAAATAACAGAACCTTTGTAACAGTTGCCCTGCGCCCTAGGCATAGTTTTCAGCTTAATTTTGAAGAAGACAATTAAAATATAACATGATATGCATGTATATTTTGTATGCTTAACAGATGGGACAGTTAGATAGAAGCATGCATGTGAAGCCAAATAAGAAAATACTTTCAATGGTCAAAGAATTTATTGTGAACCTCTACTTCTTCAGCTAGGCCCTGGCCGGACATGTATTTGCTTGAACCTTGTTGACAATTTGCTTGTTTTAAAAAAACATGAAATCCAAAGCGATATCAGTCTGGTCAACAATGTGTTGTTTATTTATCTTCGATGGTACTTAAATGACAAATGGAGAAGCCTCTTTGCTTTGCATTTGTTGCATTACGTATGATGGACACTGTCAGACAGGGAGAGAGACCTTTACAGTGATCGTTACATTTCTTATTTACATCTCCGTAGTCATTAAAATTTACAAGAAAAAGAATACCCACTAAAGTCAATGTCCTAAAAAGGATTATTGACATGAAAAAAGTTGTTCTGAATATTAAAAACATAATTTCTGAAAAGGGCAATGATTAATTTTAATGTCTGAACCATAATTTCTTACAACGACAAATTTTGTTCTTTAATAAATAAAGTTGTAATTTGTAATGCATGCCGGCCTGGCCTGGCCTAGCAGGGGTAGATAAGAAGCCAATGACAGATGAAGATTCCTTATATGCTTTTCATTGTTCATAGTTATGTGATGCACTTCTTGCAAAAGACAAAAATCTGCCAACGGGTGGTTATTCCTAGTATCCTTGATTACTTAACCATTTTTAGTCGGCCTATGATCCTTGATTACCTTGATTACATCAATTTCTTAACGAAAGATATCGCTAATCTCTGTCCTGAGTGATGTAAGGAATTGAAAGATTTGGAATTACAGCTTATATTTTGATCTTCATTGTAGACAAGCGGAACAAGCAATGGTCGTTGACTCCTAGGACAAATGACAGTCTTCGGACAGCTCTTCCTAAATTAAACGAATATTGTTTCGCTTCATGTTGTCCGTGGCATTCGTTTCTCATCTCCTTTTGCCTAACACTTAAATTTGAGATTCTTCCAATGTTTTAGTTAAGACCCTTGTCTTTCAATCTCTTCTATGGCTGATTCCTCTTTCGAATTCGACTTCTCTTCTTCGTTAAGCCACCATCAACGCCATAATACACCAGCTTCACACTATGCCTCAAGTACTGTCATGCCACGCCGCTTTGCTCGGGGGTCCCGTGCCACTCCACAGAGGTTCCATCACAACACTCCTGCAACGCCTTTTGCCACGGATGATGATATGTCATGGCAAAGTGAAGTTTCATGGCAGTTTGAGCCTTCTGGTTGGCAAGACAACCGCAATTTGGGTGCAGCCCTTAGTCCTTGGGCAGCATCCAGTGCATCATCATCAAATAGTCGGGCATTTCGTCGACGCTCAGCTAGTGAATATTATCTTTCTCACACTTCCAGAAGCTTTGTGAATCCGAGCTACGAGCTTTCAGGTTATTATGCTGTGCCTTCAGGGCGGCTTGAGCTTCAAAGCTACGTTGCTAGAGATAATGACAGTTCATCACATCTCCGTTTCGGAGACCATAGTAGGTCTCATCACGATATTTCAAGACTGGCTACTATTAAAGAAAGCAGCAGTAGAAATGCTGGAAGCCCTTTAGTTGACGAAGATGAGCTTAGCTCTGTAGATTATTACACTCCACGAGCTGTTGAGAGGCATATACACCTGCTAGAGACTGATCCGAACCGTCATACAAGAGCTGATTCACGTAGGTCTTCAGTTTCACAGGTTTATACGGGTGATGACCGGGACGACAATTCCATTGAAGGGCATCATCGTTCGCACCAGGGTGATCATGAGCACGGTAGGAGCCGTCACACAAGGCACAAGGTGGATAATGATCTTGATGTAGTAATGCAGCAGGAGCTTCGTGGGAAATCAACTAGTCATCATTTTCTTGGTAATCATCAGTACGATGACATGAGCTTGTCGATGGATTTGAGTGAAGATTTTATTACAGGGCATGGTCATGGTCATGGTCAAGGTCATGGGTTATCACATCACAGTGTTCATAGTGATCTTGATGGTCATCATCAGATGAGACAGAAGTTGGAAGGTCTTGACCATAACTTGCACTCAGCTAGCCATCAATTCGGTGGCGATCATAAGTACGATGATTTTGATCTGCCCCCAAATTTCAAAGAAGATGACTATGAGGAGGAAGAGGATGTAGAACCACCAAAGCCAGCCAGTTTGTTTAGTTTGTTCAAGTATTCAACAAAATGGGATATGGTACTAGTGTTTTTAGGTTGTTTGGGAGCCTTAATCAATGGGGGTTCACTTCCTTGGTATTCTTTTCTTTTTGGTAAGTTTGTCAATAAGATTGCACAAGAATCATTGGAAGGTGAACTGACCCAGATGATGAAGGATGTTGACATGGTAAGAATCAAAACAAGAACTCTTATATTATTTATACCCAAAATTTCCAAATAGTATTGGTCATCAAAGATATATAGTTGACATGAAAACACTTATGTTTTCTTTTCTCCTGCTTCTGTATCTTCAGATATGTAAATTTATGTCTTGCTTGGCAGCTGTAGTGGTGGTTGGAGCATACTTAGGTAATGAAAACATAAATTTCAGAACCTGTAATTACTTTGTGTCTTAATAAGTATTAGAAATGATTTTTCATTCAATCAATGGCAGAAATTACATGCTGGAGGCTGGTTGGGGAACGTTCAGCTCAACGAATTAGAACAAAGTATTTGAGAGCAGTTCTGAGACAGGACATCAGCTTTTTCGATACGGAAGTCAGCACCGGTGACATTATGCATGGTATTTCAAGTGATGTTGCTCAAATACAGGAAGTTATGGGAGAGAAGGTAACCCTTGATTTCTCATTCCAATTGCTGTAAACCTGAGTTTTTCGGACTTTTAACTTGTTACAGTGCCAACTAGCACTCAACCTGATGATTGCTCAATACTTGGAACTGTGATTTGCAGATGGCACATTTTATTCACCATGTATTCACCTTCATATGTGGTTATATAGTTGGGTTTTTGGCATCATGGAAAGTGTCACTTGTAGTTTTTGCTGTTACCCCACTAATGATGTTTTGCGGTATTGCTTACAAGGCTATTTATGGTGGTCTCACGGCAAAGGAAGAGGTAAAAATGACCACAATAGTTACTGGAAATGTTTTACAGTGTCAACTTTTTAGTCATATTGTGTTTTGCTCCATATTTTTGGAACTACAGGTTTCTTACAGGAAAGCTGGTACCATTGCAGAGCAAGCAATTAGTTCAATTCGAACTGTATTTTCTTTTGTTGGTGAGGATAATTTGGCAGCAAGATTTGGTGAATTATTGGAAAATTCAGTGCCTCTTGGGGCAAAGATTGGGTTTGCCAAGGGTGCGGGAATAGGGGTTATCTATTTAGTTACATACTCGACATGGGCATTGGCTTTTTGGTATGGTTCAATCTTGGTTGCTAGGAAGGAGATCTCTGGTGGTGATGCCATTGCTTGCTTCTTTGGTGTCAATGTAGGGGGAAGGTATCAGCCTCTCTTTCATTAACCATAATTACAGTGCAACTTCTAGTGCTTACAGAAAAACAAAAGTCACTAAGTTGTTTGATATTTTATTTCAGGGGATTGGCATTAGCACTGACATATTTTGCTCAATTCGCTCAAGGCACGGTAGCAGCGGGTCGAGTATTTGATATCATAGACAGGGTTCCAGAGATAGACCCTTATAATCCCGAGGGAAGGATGTTATCGAGTGTTCGGGGAAAGATTGAGTTTAAAGGTGTAACATTCGCTTATCCATCTCGTCCTGACACTACAATACTCAGTTCTCTCAATTTAGTCATTCGATCAGCAAAGACTCTTGCATTGGTTGGAGCAAGTGGAGGTGGCAAGTCCACCATCTTTGCTCTCATTGAGAGGTTCTATGATCCTGACAAAGGTATAATTCATTAATCATCTCAGTTTAATAGTAGCACTGAGCTTAACTATGTAATGTTTTAGTTGCTGATCTGGTTTGGGTCTTTTAACTGGTAGGAACTGTAACCTTGGATGGCTATGATTTAAAGACACTACAAGTAAAGTGGCTAAGAAGGCAGATTGGTATGGTTGGGCAAGAACCAGTTCTCTTTGCCACCACCATATTGGAAAATGTGATGATGGGTAAAGAAAATGCCACCAAGAAAGAAGCTGTTGCAGCTTGTGTTGCTGCCAATGCACATGGTTTCATTTATGACCTTCCACAAGGATATGATACTCAGGTCCACACCCAAAAACATACATTGAACATCCATATCAATAAACTTTTTCATGCCACTAACATGATTTCCACACATGTTCTGATTTCTGGCCTTGAAAATGGATTTTGCAGGTTGGAGCTAAGGGAACTCAGTTATCAGGTGGCCAAAAGCAGAGAATTGCTCTGGCTCGTGCATTGATTAAAGACCCTAGAATCCTTCTCTTAGATGAGCCCACCAGTGCCCTGGATTCCGAAGCCGAGGCAGTTGTCCAACAAGCAATTGACAAGATTTCTAAAGGAAGAACAACAGTGGTCATTGCTCACAGGCTGGCAACAGTAAGAAATGCCAACACCATTGTTGTTCTTGATAATGGATCAGTTGCTGAGTCTGGTAGCCATCACCAGCTAATGGAAAGAGAAGGGGCCTATTATAAACTTGTCAAACTTGCTTCTGAAGCAGTTTCAAACCCTGAACTGAATGAGACAAATACTCAAAAGGGAATGGAATTTTCCACATATGATAAATCAGCCTATGAAGCATCTAGATCACTATATGCATACGATATTTCGAAATCAAAGTACTTAAAGTCCATCCAAGTAGTTAACCAAGTGGAAGAGGAAATGCAACAAAAGCAAAAGTCTAGAGAATACCAAATTTCGAAGATATGGACTCTACAAAGACCAGAGCTCATCACGCTTTTACTTGGTTTTCTTTTTGGTATCCATGCAGGTGCTATTCTCTCCATATTCCCCTTGTTTTTAGGCATTGCTCTTCAAGCTTACTTTGATGACACGCCAAAAGCATTGAAGGCAGAAGTTAACAAGCTCGCCTTAGCTCTTGTTGGCCTAGGCTTTGGTTCTATAATTTTCTTAACTGGACAACAGGGTTTTTGTGGTTGGGCTGGAACAAAGCTGACAGTAAGGGTGAGAGACCTCTTATTCCGCTCGATACTAAAACAAGAACCTGGTTGGTTCGATTTTGAGGACAATGCCACGGGTATCCTTGTTTCAAGACTCTCAATTGATTGTCTCAGCTTTCGATCGGTCCTCGGGGATCGGTACTCGGTCTTGTTGATGGGTGTGAGTGCAGCTGCAGTGGGGCTTGGCATCTCGTTTTACCTCGAATGGAGGTTAGCCCTCGTGGCTGCTGCTGTTACTCCTTTCACTCTTGGTGCAAGCTACTTGAACTTGATTATAAACATTGGACCAAGGTTAGATAATAAAGCATATGACAAAGCTAGCACCATTGCTTCTGGTGCAATTTCGAACATAAGGACAGTGGCTACATTTTCTTCTCAAGAAGAGATAGTTAAATCCTTTGATCAAGCTTTATCTGATCCTAGGAAACAATCAGTGAAAAGGTCACAAATTCTAGGCTTCGCACTTGGTCTTTCTCAAGGTGCCATGTATTGTGCATACACTTTAACACTCTGGGTTGGTGCCTCCCTTATTAAACAGCGCATTACAGGTTTTGGTGAAGTATATAAAATCTTTCTCATTCTTGTGTTAAGCTCATTTTCAGTTGGACAACTAGCAGGCCTCTCACCAGACACCACCATGGCTGCGACAGCGATCCCTGCCGTGTTTGATATCATCAACCGAAAGCCGCTGATTGGTAATTTCCGAGATAAAGGAAAAAAGATCGAACGTTCGAAGCCATTGGATATCGAACTGAAAATGGTTACATTTGCATATCCATCTAGGCCACAAGTGATTGTGTTGAGGGACTTTTGTTTAAAGGTGAAGGGTGGTAGCATGGTGGCATTGGTAGGTGGAAGTGGGTCAGGGAAATCAACGGTCATATGGTTGGTACAAAGGTTTTATGATCCAAATCAAGGGAAAGTAATGATGGGAGGTATAGATTTGAAGGAGCTCAACTTGAAATGGTTAAGAAAACAAGCAGCCTTGGTGGGTCAAGAGCCTGCTCTGTTTGCTGGAAGTATAAGGGAAAACATTGCTTTCGGGAACCCAAATGCCACATGGGGTGAGATTGAAGAGGCTGCGAAGGAAGCTTACATCCACAAGTTCATCAGTGGTCTCCCCCAAGGCTATGAAACTCAGGTACATCCTAACTTAGCCTCAACCATACTCTTCATTTTTCTTAGGGTAAACTACGCCAGCTTTGGTTTTTTTTTTTTTCTTTTTTTGTCATCCAAATATGAAAAGTTATAAAATGATCATCAAACTATTAGTAAATTTTATTTTTGGTCACCCAACTATGAAAAGTTACAAAATGGTTACTCTACTATTCAACTTTGTCTTTTTTGGTTATCGGCTGACTATCGTAACAATGAAAACACTCAAAAATCTAAAATAGTTGGATGACCAAAAAAGATAAAATTGAATAGTTGAGTGACCATTTTGTAACTTTTTATAATTAAATGACAAAAAAAAAAAAAACATAGTTGAGTTACTACTAATATAATTTACCCTTTTTCCTAAAATATTCATATCTCTCACACATACATGCATGTCTAAACGTGGAATCCTTCATATTAACTTAGTGCACCATCCTCAATTATCTAACAAATAGTTTTATTTTTCTTGCTATATAGGTTGGGGAGAGTGGGGTTCAGCTATCAGGTGGTCAAAAACAAAGGATTGCAATAGCAAGAGCCATACTTAAGAAATCAAAGGTGCTGCTTTTAGATGAAGCAAGCAGTGCTCTGGATTTGGAATCAGAGAAGCATATCCAGGATGCACTAAGAAGGGTTTCCCAAAGTGCCACTACAATTATAGTTGCACATAGGCTTTCCACTATCAGGGAAGCCAATACCATAGCTGTTGTGAAAGATGGTGCAGTTGTGGAGTATGGCAGCCATGATAAGCTTTTAACTTCCCATGTTGATGGTGTTTATGCTAGCTTGGTTCGGGCTGAAAGAGAAGCCAATGCCTTTTCTTGACTTGGTTTTGACATTTTAGCCCATTAACAGTCCACCCAAGACCTTTTTGATTCTTTACAAATTCTTGGTTTCTGTTATAAACCTAAAAGGAAAAAAATGTCATTGATTTGGTTTTAAGCATATTCAGTAACTTAATTTGCAAGTAATTAGTTATTTAGTCTTGTGGAAATGGAGAAAGAGAGAAAGAATGTTTCATTTTTACACTTCTCAATGTCATTAACCTTAAATGGCACACTAAAGGTTCAAAGACTTATAATAATGACTTTAATTAGAATTTGGTTAGATAGTGTTATCCTAGTTCCACCTATACACACCTAAAATTATTAGGAAACTAGCCCCTGTTAGCTTATGTAAAGGCTAAGCTATTTGGTTTTAAGGGGGGCAAAATGAATAACATCTTAATTCGTTTCATGACAAAAACTAATATTACAAACTCAAGAAAACCCTACACCAACCATAAAAAGAAAAAGTAATCACGGCAAAAGGCAGCAATGGAGTGTTCTTAATGATACATAATTACAATTAAAAATTTGAGTTTATTCAGACAATTATTCTCATTCAACATATTTAAATTTCCCTATTTATCAATTTTCAAAGAAAAATATGCAATAAAATACTATGAATATATAAGCATTTTCTTCAATCATAATACGTAGATATTTGAGGATGAAACTGTTGGAGTGTTTTCCAAGAAAAATCTTTGCTAACAAATGATAAAATAATGTAAAGGAAGTAATGATTTCAAAAGTTTGCATTCAAACATGAGTAGTCATAATCAAAGCTATAAAAAGTCATAATGCACCTAATATTAATAATCAACAGATCCAAATCAAAAGTTTTTCGGTTCATTAATATAATAAAAAGCTATGGCATGCAAATTAAGACGAAGAGGACATTTGGAATACCCTTACCTTCCATCTACTTGTAAAAGGAAATGCGAGCATGAACTGACCCACACCGTCTTTACAAATGTCATCCATTGGAAAATAACAGTATAATTGTGCTCAAAACAAACTATTTCTTCATAGGGGAATGTCACATGTGAGAGTCATTTGTGTAACCACAGTGAATAAAATGGACCCCCAAAAAGGTTGAAAAGTCTCACACGATAACATGTCTCTTGGCTTTTAAGCCAAGAGATATTGATGGTAACGTGCCTGGCATGCAAAGCTATAGAGGGTTCTTTCGATCCAAATGGACCAAAACATTTCATTTTGGTTGCTCAAACTGTAGTCTTACGTGAAGAATTTTGTGAGCATTCATCAGCTCGTCTCAGGTACTTGGTTGCTTGCATTACTGATGGTATAGTAAATCTAGGAGGTTATAATTATATACAACTATAAACATGTTTTTCTAGTGTCTTACAGTTTTACAGTTTGAGGGTTGAACCAGAGATATTTCATGCAGAAGAAAAAGAATGGCATCACTTACACCAGGAGTGTTATCAAAGCTTCTTCAGAGCATGAACTCTAATGTGAAAGTTTTAGGGGAATACCGATCCGTGCTACTGCAAGTGATCAGCATTGTGCCTGCTTTAACAGGATCAGAGTTGTGGCCTAACCAAGGTTTCTTCATTAAAGTATCTGATTCTTCACATTCAACATACGTTTCGCTGTCACAGGAGGACAATGAGTTGATCTTGAACAATAAGTTGCAGCTTGGTCAGTTTTTTTACGTGGAGAGAGTGGAACCTGGGACCCCAGTTCCTATCCTTGTTGGTGTCAGGCCAGTTCCTGGAAGGAACCCTTTCATAGGCAATCCAAAGGATCTGATGCAGATGTTGGTGCCATCCGAGGGTCTTATGGTGGCCGATAACGAAGGAAATAGTAACGGTTCGAAAGCGAAGGAGTCGGTGGAAGTGAGAGAGGAAAGCCCCAGAAAGAAAATAGTTATCAAAGAGGAAAAAGCAAGTGTTGCATCAAGATATATGCAAGGTGTTTTGCCATCAAATCCTAAAGCAAGCGGACCAGATTCAAATCACAGTGTCAAAAACACTGACAATGAAAATGGTGGTGCAGGTAAAAAAGCAAAAAGCAAGCAACAAGAGCCTAAAGGTCAAGTAAGATTCTTGCTTAACTTACAATTTTCTTAATGACAATATAAATGTATGAAACAGATAGCAATTTTAGACAACTGTCTTTACAATTACAGGCTCGACCGGCAAGTCCTTCTCGCAGTAGGCTGGAGGTACCAGTTTCAAAGCCTGATGTTGTTGTTGCACCTAACACCAAGGAAACTACGGTGCCTGCGAAAAGCACAACCGTAAAACGCTCTTCAAGTAAACACGAAAATATGAACTCGAATTGTTCAGCAAACAACAAAGAAAAGAATAGTTTGCCAGAAACAGGTTCATGGAACTCTCTGCCTGCTAGTCTCTTGAAGCCAGGAAAGGTATATATACATCAATCCTGAAATGTTTTTTAATGGTTAATGCGCATTACATTATATTTATCCCATTTCTTCCATTACTTTTCAATTAACTGGTAAGACAGTGATGAATTCTACAGATCAGTGAAGTGAACAAAAATTCTATAAAAAAGCATAGTTCTTATATTTTCATCTTTGATTAACATTTTTACAAGGGAATGCTTAGAAGAAGAAATTTAGCTTCTTTGGTTGCAGCAGATGCTCAAAGGGAGGCATCTATGGCAGCAAATCTTGTCAAATGTCTTAGGTAAGTATTCTCTAGAGCAATATTTTGTTCCTATTACTCAATAAGAAAACATGAAGAATTGAATGCTTCATATATATATATATATATATATATATATGTAATGTAACAATGATTTATATCTTGTTCCAGCATGTTTTCTGATCTATGCTCCTCTGCCTCACCTGAGAACCCACACCTCACACTCACCAAGTTCTTCACCCTCCAACAGCTAATTGACCAGCCAAGTGTTGCACCACATAAAGATAAACACCATCAGTTACCTAATCTTCCATCTGTGGTAGACACAGAAAAGTCTAACAAGAGGAAAGGTCTAATCCATGACAAAAGTATGTCCACAAGGTCTTCAGTACAGTTGAGTGGAGCTGAAAAGCTAGAATGGGCCAAAGGAGATGGTGCCAAAGAGAGAAAAGAACTGAGGGAAACCTTGCTGCATGAAACAAGAACTTGGTTTTTGAAATTCTTAGAGGTGGCATTGGATGTTGGATTCCGGATCGGTGCTCAGGAAAAGAAAGGGAAAACCGGCACAGCACGATTGACGGAACAGGACAACCATATTGCTGTCACATTGTCACAACTCAAATTTGCAAATGAATGGTTAGGTAAAGTAAAAAACAATTTAAACTCAGATAACAATGGAATGATGGAAACTGTTGAACGGTTGAATCAAAAAGTTTATGCTTGTTTGCTTAGCCATGTGGACTCAGCAGCTTCAGCTCTAGAGAATCGACCTTGATCGTAGTTGATTCACCATGAAAGTCCGTTGTCTTACAACGTTTTAGTCACCTAATGTTTGTAATAACTTAACAGTTTGAGGGCATATATTTAAGTTTCTGGTTTGTTTTGTCAGCAAATATATGAATCTAAGTCAGCCATTTGTGTATAACAATAAACTCATTGAAGCTTTACTTCAACCATGATTGTTTACCTTTTTTAACATTTAAGCCTGCAACAAACCTTTTGCACTGAAGGGACTGCTCCATGCATGCATGGTGTTTGCATTATAAGGCAAGCCAATAGTGTTAGAAAATTGCAAGTGAAAACATAACCAACATGACATTAAAACAAACATCTAACAAATAAACATCAAACAAAACAATTGTAATGATGTTTTGCAGTCTTTGTGGTTAATAAAGGGAGAGTTTCCAAGATGGAGAGCCAAGGCACATGCAAAATAAAAGACAATATTTTTGCCTAATAGATTTAGCATGTGCCCTGCTTCTCCAGCATGGCTTACCCTCTCTCCTCCTTTTTTTGCCATAACAAAGAGAGTGATGAAAACACATATTCACTCAAATCTCAGTGGATTAGGGAACATTGATGTTAAGGGCATTGGAAGGCAGTGAGAATGGGAGTAAATTACAAGGGATTTTATAAAGGTTGAAGTGGAAGTTAAATGTAGGAAAGTAGGCATCCAAGTGTGATAAGCTGGCAAAGACCCCATAAGGGAGAATGGCAAACAATATATTGTTGGACAGGGTGGCTGGTCTTCTGGGTCTGCTTATTTAATAAATCAACCCCTTCTTTTGTAATTTATATTTCACAGAGTATTAAACGATGATACATTATTAAAAATTTTAAAGTTTAATTAATTAACTTAAATAGTAATAATGTTTCAAGATTTAACCTTTCATATATATATATTTGTTGTTTATGTTAATAGAAAGCAGATGGCATGTTGAGTGAAACAGGTTTTCCTTTTGGTTGGCTGCCAAAAGGAGTAGGGGAGTATAGGTTGTAACATAGGGTATAGGCACATAACTAGGATCTAATAATATGTAAGAAATCCAAGATTATGGCAGACCACCCACCGCATAATTATTAGGCCATCCACAAGTACCCAACTTGTCATAAAGAATGCTTTTATAACTTGGTGAAAGTTTAATATATATGGGGGAGATGTGTAAAACTAGAATAATTTTATATTTTACAATAATTTTTTATATGTTTAATATTTTAATAATTTAATTTTTAAATTATTGGTATAATTATATTTGTTATGCATGTAAATTTTTTAGCCGATTCGATATCTATATTATATTGATGTAAAAAAGTGTATATATTCATATTTATTAAACGGTTGAAAAAAAATTACATAAAATAAATAGTTAGAAATTTTAAATTTATGCTAAATTTGATATGTATGATCAATATGAATAAAACATGAAATATGACTATTAAATCTCTAAAATATTAATTATATAAAAAATTATAAAAAATATAAAAATATTTTAATTTTATACTGGTATAAATGAATCATTCTCAAATATATATTCCTCGTAATCCCTCCCACTATAAATCGGAGAATTATGTTAAAATTTATGTTCTTGTTAGTTGTTGTCATAACAATAGTGGCAATAATTTTGATTATTAATATTTTCTCTTTCAAAGATAAATCTTATATTTCAAAAAATTACATTTTAAGGATAATAATAATAATAATCAGGGGGAAGTCAGAACAATTTTTTAGGGGGCCGAATAAAATTTTAATTTTTTATAGTTTATATCTTTATAATTTGTAAAGGATTAAATTGAATTTTTATAATTTTAGGGGGATCAAAGTGTAATTTTACCTTTACTAATTTAAAATTTTTAAAGAATTCTTAAGGCCTAAATAGCAATTTTACATTTTAGGGGGGCCGGGGCCCATGCCAACCCCCTGGCTTCGCCCCTGATAATAATAGAGTTAACTCGAAATAAATAGCAGCATTATTTTACTTAATTTCTCTTCTGAAAGAATAATCTTTATTAAGAATAGTTGTTGTTTAGAACAATCATTATTTGAGAATAACTATGTTTTGAATAACAATGTTCGGGATAGGACTCTAGTTATAGAATAGCTACCATCAATCATTTGAGAATAACTCTTGTTGAGAATGTTAGAGTATAATTAAAGACCAATTATATAATGATTGTAATGACATATTTTTTTACATAATTTATTAATGAACACATTATCATAATTATCTTAAAAATATTTTTAAATAAATTTTCTATTAGATTGTGTTTTTATGATTTTAAGTTATCTGTTCTCAAGAAATAATTTTAATGTTGGAATTGGAATAAATTTGTTAGAACTATGAAATCCAATTTTTTTTTTTTTGAAAATCATTTTTTTGAAAAACAATTCTTCAAAGTATACAATACTTCAATATTATTGTAACTTGAAAACAATATATTATATGTATATCGTATATTTGACCTATGCATCATAGGGTATACAAACTTTATTATATATTATAAGGATTTAAGTTTTTATTTTGTTGACACATAAAAATATGATATGTGATAAGAAAAGAAAAATATTATTTGTGCAAGGGAAAATTACTGATGGTCACTAAACTAAATAAATACGACTAAGGCAAGCGCACCTATTAAACAATAGTATAATAAAGGTGAGTAGCGAATATCATATCCAAGAGGACTAAAAGTACTAGTAATTATTGTTTTCCTATTATTTAGCCAACAAATTGGAGTGATTGTTTTTAATCTAAAATTATTAAACTAATCTAACTAAGAATGCAACAGATAATGAAATAGGAAAATAATCGAAGATAACCAAAGAGATAGATAATACCCAGGAAAGAATTCACCTAGATTTCACCTATTATTATGAATCTGAATTAAACGATTTATTCACTTGTGTCTTGATCCGTAGAAATCCCTAAATTATGTTAATATCTCTTTTTGAGAGTAAAAACAATTGACTCTAGGTTGATTATTTGAAATCTCTTTCTAATTAAAATCCCTAGTCGCATTAACTCGATCTATGGATTCCCCTATTAGATTTGACTATAATCCGGTAGATTTATGTCGTCCTATTTCTAGGATTGCATACAACTCCACTCAATTATGCTAGATCTACTCTTAAATAGGGACTTTTGCTCCACTGAAATAAGCACATTAAACTTGAATTAATATTTCAGATATATTAAAACAAGAAATAAGCATACATAATTGAGAACTAGAGGTGTGCATGGGCCGGGCGGCCCGGCCCGGCCCGAAGGCCCGCCCAAAATGTGGGAGGGTTTGGGCAAAAATATAGGCCCGAAAAATGGGCTTGGACAAAAAAAAAATAAGGCCCGTTTAAAAAATGGGCCGGGCTCGGGTAAGGCATTTTTTGCCCGGGCCCGGCCCGGCCCGAATTCATTAAAGGAAAAAAAAAACTATTTTTTTAATATTATTTTCTTATTGTTTTTCTCCTTATTTTGCTACCATTTTACTATTATGTTTCTATTATTTGTTGTTATTGTTTAGATATTATATAAAACTTATTTTATTGTTAATTTTGTTATTATTTTAAAGACATTTGTTAATTTTGTTATTATTTTAGAGGCATTTGCTTGTTAAGTTGCATCTATTTTAGTGTTATTTAAGTCTACATATTTTTTAAAATTTATTTTCAATTTGTTGAAAAATATTTTTTGATTTTTTTAATATTTTTGATGTATTATATATATTTAAAAATTATATAAAATAATATAAAAAATTAATACGGGCAGGCCGGGTCGGGCTCGGGTTATAACATTTTTATATGGCTCGGGCTTGGGCAAAATTTTAGGCCCATTTTTTGGGCTCGGGCCGGAACGGGCCTAAATTTTTAGTTGGGCCCGGCCCATGCACACCTCTATTGAGAACAAAAATCAAGTATTTATCACGTAAATTAGAAATCAAATAATAAGATTCATCATAGGTTTCATCTTCCCTAGGTATCTAAGGAATTTAGTTCATAATCCTGAATGAAAACATCTCAAAGTCAGAATAACCACAAGACATAAAGAAACTCAATAAAACTTCGAAAGAAATTAAATAGAGATCTTCGATCTTGAGGGAGATCTGCTTCCGAGTTGATTCCGATGGCGTTCTTCAAGTGCTTTCTTTGATCTTCCCTGAGTGCCCCTTAGATCTTCTTCTAATTGGTATTTATAGACTTTAGAATGCTCAGAAAGCCTAAAAATTGAGTTTTTCCGCGTATTTGGGAAGCAGGGTGCGATATCGACACGAGTTGGCACATGGGCGTGTGGCCAGCCTGTGTGGATCTTGGAAACAGCTCTATTTGTCTGATTTTGGCTTGTTTTTCGCTCCTTTCCCTCTCAAATGCTCTCCTAAGTATAGAAACATGAATTTAAAGAATTAGGAGCATCAAATTCACTAATTTACATAATTAATCATCCAAAAAAGCATTAAGAATGGGATTAAAAATATGTTACTTTTACAGCTTATCAATTACAACATAAACCCTATTAGATACGGTGTCCTAAGTGTAATATTTTCGTCTATGTACATTTGTATTTTTTGAATAAATTGGTTTAATAATAATATCCATTAATTATATTAATACTCTTCATATTTTTTCCTCACTGGTTTTTTGTATGCAAAGCAAAATGGAAGCAAGTATTAGCTTACTGGTTATATAACATTTAACTAATACTAAGTGATATTACGTGGTTAGACTGTATGGAAAGACAACATGTATTAGAAGATGAATCTAAACATGTCTTTAGTCTAATAAAAAATGAGCAAATCAATTTACAGACTAATATATCGCTTATCAAGTCCAAATTGGGAGATGTTTTGTCTTAAGCATCGGAGCGAATGAATCTCAGAAGGTAAAGTCATGGATGTGACTAGCTGAATTAACAGTACATTAGACAACACCCAAGTAGAATAGATTCTAAATTTTTTTATGGATTTATTCATTTGTGACGTTCATAGTATGGTATACCTTAATCCTAAGTGGATGATGAACTGTATATGTGTGACTTGTTTTCTTTGATGTAAGTAAAAACTTGAGTTCAAATAGATAAGGAACTGAAAGTTGGTGTGTTGAGTATATGAGTTTTGCAGTATGTAGCATTATTTGCGAACATGACTCATTTCTCTGTTCATTTGATTCTATGAATTCATATTCTTCCTTGATTATTCCGAAGGAGAGATAACCTTAGAAACTCTGCATGGGGTGATGATCATGAGATTTAAATCGAAAAAAATAGGGAATTCAGTAAGTTGCCACTAGGAGAATGGAAGCTTCGGAGTTCGGGAAAGCTAAGCGGACAAGGAGAAGAAGCATCAAGTGAGTTTCTACACTCAACCCTTGAAATGATAAGTATGTTGTAAGGTTGCATGAGGTTAAAAGTATCCGTCATTCTAGTTCAATGTGCTTGAATTAGCTAGAATTTCACGGTACTGTATCCAGAAAATGCATGTAATGCATATAAGGGAAACACTGTCGGATTTAGGCGAAGTTAGGAAGGGAAAATGGGATGATTCTGTTAGATATCGCCATACGGTGTTGTTGTGTGCACTCGTGATGAATGAAGCTTCGGGCCTTATAAAGGAGACATTACGGTGTTCGAGCATCAAAGTATAGGATGGTGAAATGGAGGAATGGATAGAAGGATAAGGGAAGAGTAAAAATCATGGCTAGGCCATAGGACCGATGGGAGGCTATATGCCTAAAATAAGTAAGACCATAACTAAAAGATGCTATGGAATCATGATAAGGATGAGTAAGACCATAGCTGAAAGATGTTATGGCATCATGATATAAATGAGTAGGACCATGGCTGAAATACGTTATGACATCCTTTGATAGCCTGACTGGACATTAAACACGGGACAATCCAACGAGACATTAAACATGGGATAGTCCGACGAGACGTTAAACACGGAATAGTTCAACAAGACATTAAACACAAGATAGTTCAATGGGACATTAAACACGAGATATTTCAACGGGACATTAAACATGGGTTAGTCTGTCGAGACACTCAATATGGGGCAGTCTACCAAGACGATAAACATGGAGTCCTAATGCGTAAGACTATAGCTGGGCTATGGCAACATAGAAAGTCCGCCGAGATAATAAACACAGGTGGAAAACCAAGATAGGAGCTATGGGGAAATCCTACAGGTAAGAAAGAAGAGTTGGAAGAAAAAGTAAGTAATGGCAACGATGGCAAGCCAACAAACTATTGCGGAAATCAGTTGAATAAAGAAAAATAAAGTAGAAAGCGGAAGTTGTAACAGCCCAATTTCGACCCTAATCGGAACGGTGGTTTCGAGACCACGAATCGGAATCGGATTAATATTTTAATCTTTATTTATTTATTTTTATATATATTAAATTCTATGATTTTATAGGTGAATTATTGTGTGTGAAAAATTTCGTATAATAATTTTAGTGTTTCAGTGCTTAATTTTGAATAAAGGGTTAGATTGCATAAAAAGATAATGGGATAATTGAAGAGGTAAGTATTAAATTGATGATGGCTTCTTAAGTGAGGGATTGAAAGTGCAAATTAGCCAAAAGTTTAGTTAGTTCCGACCATCATTTGCATGTAATAGTGATTGACAAATTTCCATTCTTTTAATATAATAACTATTATTTTTGAATTGAATGAAATAATAATAAACTAAGAAAAGATGAAGGGTGTTCATCTTTTCTTCTTCAAGTGACCGAATTTGTTAAAGAAAAAGAGAGAAAGAAGAGTTCAAGCTCTTTCCATTTTCGGCATATGCATGATCAAATAAGGTTAGTAATTAAACTTAGTTTTTGTTAATTTCAACATTTTTGAGATTGTGGTCATGCACATTAACTAGCCCATTTTTTTAAATTTGTGTTTTGGTTGTATGTTTCGAATGTGGCTATGGATAGAAATTGGGTGATTGTGTGATTTATGATGGTACATGTTATAAGTGGACTAGATTAATAAGATTTCTTTAGAATTTTAGATGGATTTTGGTATTAGTTTGTTTTGATAAAAAGGAAATTTTAGAAAGGATTAAATAGCTAAATAAATGGAAGAAATGAGTTGGAAAAAGGGTAATGAACATTCGGCCCTTGGTGGAGATGGTTAAATTGTTGATATTTTTGTGTTTCGGGCTATATGGATTAAATTGTAAACAACTTAAACATTGGGGGTAAAAATGGAAATTTGTATAATTATGTAGTTTGGATTAAATTGAATGGAAATGTATTTGAATGGGTTGAATTTGTAACTATTTAGATCAAGAACAAAAAGGAAAGGAATTGGATCGGGGAAAGGAAAAATTAAACGAGTAGTCGGGAAGCTTGATTTGTCAACTTTTGAGGTAAGTTTATAAGCAATTGGGTTGATACAAATTTTATTCTATTTTAATATGTATATGATAAAGTGAATTAATAGACTAAATTGCACAAAGCCGAATATGGCATGGGAAATATTTGTTATATTCGAAAGTGAGATTAGCATGTATATTTATATATGTAAGCTTGGATTAATTGGGTTGATTGAATATATGTATAAGTACTAAAGAATAAATAAATATGAAAAAAAATGGAGTGTGAGTAATGATTGAAATTGAATATGCGAATACATGTATACGTTATTATGTATAATGGTGTTGTCGAATGTAATGTTATGTGATAGAAGTAATGAGTTGTTTTTGAATCTTTAATTATATAGATGGAATTGAAATCATATTTATATTTAGTATTGAGGAGAAGATGGACTAATGGCACTGTGTGTGCGGATTTATTCACCGAGCATTGTGTGTGCGAGATCGGTTGAATGGCATTGTGTGTGCAGATTTATTCACCGAGCACTGTGTGTGCGAGATCGGTTGAATGGCACTGTGTGTGCGGATTTATTCACCGAGCACTGTGTGTGCGAGATCGGTTGAAAGGCACTGTGTGTGTGGGTTATCGGATTTCCCTCAAGGACAGAGACACTTAGTAAAGGTAAATGAAAGTGTCAGGTATGTTCAAATTGAATAATGGTTTATTATCTTGGTGCAAAAATTAAGTAAGTTATTTCAATATGGGTATGAAGCATATGAATATTTAGTTCTTTTGTTTTGAGATTGAATGAGCATGAGATTGATGAATGTTAACCTAGTATGTGTGTCGATATTACGAATTATTCAGTAGTTAGATTGGAAATTAAAAGAAAAATGGTGTAATGCGTAGTTGTGCACCTTACCTTCTTGCTTATAACTTACTAAGCTATTTAAGCTTACATGGTGTGTTTGTTACATTGTTTTATAGATCTTTAAAGTCAAAGCTCGAGCTCGGGGATCCTTGTCAAAGTCAAGCACACTATCGATTATTTTGGTACTTTTTGGAAATAAACTTTAAGTGCATGGCATGTATAGGCTAAACTATTATTGTTGAGCTTATCTTTTGAATTAGATGTTATAATGCCATGCGAAAATGGCTTTACTTCTACTATGAATTAAGTGAATATGTTGAGTTGGTGTATATATATATGTTCATGAATTTTCGGTTGAAGGTTGCTTAATTTGAATAGGTACGTTTGTGTGATAATGAATGGCATGTTACTATGTGAAATGGTTGGCTTTGGTCTATTTGAGTAGTAAAGATGTTAAGATTATTCGGCCTTGTAGGTAACTTAATAAAAAAAATATATGTATTTAAAGATTAATAGTTTATGTTCCAACTATGGTATTTGGGCTTGTAACTAGATATAGATGGAGTAAGATGCTTTTTGTGTATGTGTGTACTAAAGGTGATGCTTTAAAGATGTAACATCCCGAAATAGGGCCTAAAAGGAATAGTGGTTGCGAAACCACAAATCCGAGTCAGTAAAATATTTTAATATTATTTTCAATGTTTATAATATGTGAATTTACATGTGTGAAAGTTTCGTGAATTAATTTTATTGTTAGTGTGCTTAATTTAAAGAAAAGGACTAAATCGCATAAGTGGTAAAAGTAGCCTTATAGCTTGATTGAGTGGTTAAATTAATGTGTCTTTTTATAAGGGAGGACTTATGTTGAAAATTGTCCATTTTTAATGGGATAGTGGACGGCAGCATGCATTTTTCATAATGAAGTTATATGTTTAAATTATAGGCTATGTTATAATATATTATAATAACAAAACATAATGGAAAGAAAGAGAAGATGCAAAAGTTCATCTTCTTAGCCGAATGTCAGAAAGAAAAACACCATTTTTGAAGCTTTAAGTTTCAGCATCTAGGAGGCTTAATTCGAGTATGTCCTTTGTTCGGTTTTTGATAATTTTTACGTTTTTGAGATCGTTGCTTTGAGTGCTACAAAACCCATGTTTGAATTTTGAATTTTGATGAATATTTTGAGTTATGCCATTGATGAGAACTTGTGATTTTTGTTGTTTGATGGTAGAAAATAAAAGATATGTGATAGATTAACAAGTTTTGTTCTTGAACTTTTGATGAAATTAAGTGATCTTCGGTGAAAACAAGCTAATTAGTAAAAGTTGTTATTGTTCATAAGTATGTGTTATAGTAAGAATTTGAAGTTGCTATAGAAGGGAAAAATGTTCAGCATGTTAGAAAACATAAGAATAAGGGTTGAAGTTTAATTTTCGAGCCTAGGGGCAAAATCGTAATTATGTAAAAGTTTAGGGGCAAAAATGTAATTTTTCCAAAGTTAGAGTTAAGGACTGTTTTAGTAAATGTGAGTATTAAATAAGCTAAATTTGCTATTATAGATCAAGAAGAACAAAATCCGGAGTTAGATCGGGGAAAGAAAAAGATAGTGGACTAAATCGATATAGTTTATCGTATTTTGGTTTCGAGGTAAGTTTGCGGTAAATAAATGCAATATTCTATTATTTTACATTTAATATTATTAAATTCCAGCATTTACATATTTATTCTGTAAATTTATTATTTAAAGACTCAAGTATGAATTGACGGAAAAGTTATCTCAGAAAGTTCCGGTTGAATCTTAGGAATGTGTAGGATACAAATGTCATGACATTAGGGTTTAAGGAAATCATGTAAGACCATGTCAAGGCATGGCATTGATAAGTTAGTATAAGGCAAAGGTCCCATGTAAGACCATGCCAAGGCATGGCATTGGTGAGTTCATAAGGCAAGGATACCACGTAAGACCATGTCAAGACATGGCAATGGTTAAGTTTCATAAGGAAAGGTACCCGCGTATCCTTAGTATTCCAAGTGGTTCAACGGGAAAATTCAAAGAGTATACCAAAGTAAAGGTAAGACAAGTTCAAGCTAAAAAGGTAAGGTAAGATAAATTCATGTTAAAAGGTAAGGTAAGAATACAAGTTTAAGTATATTGAGTTAAAAGCTTAAGTGATCTTGATAAGAAAACCATAAGATAATTCATTAAGAATGTTGTTATCTATTTACATGTAAACTTACTAAGCTTTATGCTTACTCCCATTCTTTAATTTTTTTATAGTATTACAAGCCAACTCGGGGATCGAAAGGACGTCGGAGATCGTTACACACTATCAAAAGATTATATTGGTATTTTGTGATTCGAACGTTTTAAGTTATGGCATGTATAGGGACTTAGCCATTTTGTGTGTATGACCTTATGATATGGCTTAATATTGGCTTGTAAATGCTTGGTAATGATTAGCCATTAAAATGGTTAATTAAGAACATGTTTTGGATGTTATTAAATGCCTAGTTGATAGTTATTTTAAAGAAATTATGTAATTATATGCAGGGGAATAGTTGGATAGCAGCAGTGACGTAGTTTTGAAAAATCACCAAAAATAGTATAAATGGAATTAGGTTGTGCATGAGATATATAATTAAAGCTTATTGAGTCTATTTTTATATATAAAAACGGTGTAGGAAAAAGAGTTGTATATTATGAGATAATTGATTTTTAGTGAAGAGAGGTCAGAACTGTCAAACTGTGTAATAGGGGAGACTTTAACTAATAAACTGTACTAATTGGCCACACTAAAAATTCTGGAAAAATTACAGTAAGAAGATATATGAGTCTAGTTTCAAGGAAAATTTACGGATCTAAATTTTGAGTTTCGTAACTCAAGTTATAATTAATTTAGTGAACATGACGCAGATGGACAGTTTCAATTTTTATGCCCCGAACTAGTAAGTTACGTCTAGTAATGCTCGTGCTCGACTCCGGCAACGGTCTCGGGTAAGGGGTGTTACAAAAGAGCTATTATATGTGTACTTATTTGTGGGTATTCGGGTGTGGCAAAATTCCTAGGATTTTGGTTGACTCGATTTGTTTTGCTTAATATGATATATATATATATATATATATATATATATATGTGTGTGTGTGTGTGTGTGTGTGTGTGTGTGTGTGTGTATATGTGTGTGTGCATTATAGGTTTGGCTTGAGCAGGTTTTTAAAGAAAAGTATTATAAATGAGCTGGTTTGATATATTTTTTTTAATATGAAGTTTAATTTGAGCATATCACTTTTATGGTCATATGCGATGTGATGAGTTAGCATACATATTCGGTCATGGCTAAAATTTTAATGTGGTTGGTATAGTTAATGGAATTTGTAAATTGATTGTATTTGGGTAATGGTAAGTCATCTATTAAGGTTTGTTACATATGTTTATATATATTGAATACAGCGTATGCTTTATAAAGATGAAATGAGATTTATGTGCCGTTGTAAGGAAATTAACCTATGACAATTAATTTATATATGTTTTTAAACTATATCGAGCCATGAATAATTGTATGGAAGACATGAGAAGCTAAGTGCGTTTTTAATGAAAATGTTCATGGGTTTAGATTATTGTATGTGTAATGAATTGTATATATGTATATAGGTATTCGGCCTTAAGTATATGCATGGATGCATGGTAGAAATTATAAAGGAATAAATGTTTGAATGTTTGTATATGTATCAATTCGGCTAATACTTGGACTTGATCATGTGAAGTGTATTTTGTTCATGGAAGAATTGAAATGAGTTGAAATATGCATGTTTAAGCCGGTTATGTGAAATGATATGAATTTAGCACGTGACAGTATAATTGAATGCTCTGACTTGATATTTAGTTTAGTGAGGCCTGTAACCCTAATCCGGCGACGGATATGGGTTAGGGGTGTCACAGAAGTAGTCCACCAAAACAGTAATCAGGGAAGCCGAAAAGGAAAAAGGGCGGTAGCTCGACAGTAATCAGTCATGTGAACTACCGAGCCAATTGTGCTTGATGTATAAATAAGCTAAAAGAATGAGTAATTGGAGGATAGTAGTAACGATCCGCCGTCAGGAACCGTTAAGAGATGCTCAGTGAAACTAGTAAGTTAAAGTAAGGAATGCAAGCACCTTAGCAAAAAGGGTCTTGGAATAAGAGGGGTCAGATGAAGACCCAGGATAGAAAAGTATTATGCTAGATAACATCAATTATAGGTATGTCTATTAAAACTATTCCTCTTTAAGGGAAAACCATAGAGGAAGTATCAGCCAAACGGCTAGTTAGGCGGAGATGCCGAATGGAATAGAAACCATGAACCCAGATAGGCCACTTAGTGATAGTTGGCTAAGTACTGAGGGTCATAGTAAGTCGTAGCAGAAAGGCATGTTACGCTTAAGGGTAAGGTCATACGACTGAAGCGGATTACGAAGAAATAATCCGACCTCTATTTATTCTAAACAGGACATAGTCCACAAAGCGGCGAGAGATCCCATTAGTCACCTCAACGAAAGGGAAATCAATGAGTTCTGCGGGACTATGATTAAGATAAGGAAAGAGTCTGTCATGAACTAAATAAGTTTAGCATAACCTCCAAAAGTCTTTAGAAGGATAAGGCGAAAGGCTACTTTAATAGGCCATAATGGTGGGAAGAAGAAATCCACATTGAGGATAAGTGGATAAAAAAAAAGTGAATAAAAGAAAGAATAAAGTCCACAGAGGTGGCAAGACATTCAAAGAATCTATAAAGGCCAAACAAATGTTGAGAGAATGGCCGAAAGGAAATCGTTTAACGATCTATCCGTCGATGGATAAGATTGGGAATAAGATATAGTCCACTACAATGGTTTAAGAGAAATGTTTCAACGAGCAGGGAGCTGTTGTATCTTTTATTATTTATTTGAACCCAGGCAAGGTGAGGTATGTTTTAAACTTACATGGTTTGACATATGTTATGCAGGAAATGCGGAATGAAGAACTCGTGGAAGGGGCTAAGATCGTCTTGAAATCAATGATTTATCGTTAAAATATAATCATACACATAAGAAGGGGGATACCTTTAGGAACTTTGCCAATGGGCTGCCATGTTGTATTTGTTTAAATTCCTCAGAGTCCGAAGTTTAAACAATGAACTTTGTATTAAATTTAGACTCTTTTGTAAGTTATTATAAATAGGTAATACAATTTGCTTTTGACTTAACGAGGTCTTAGTTTAATCGATAGCCCAGTTTTGTTGTGACGCTCGCACCTGGATCCGGCGAACTAGTCGAGTGGGGGTGTTACAGACTTAGATTAAATTATAAAGTATTAGGTTAAAAGTCCAAGAAACACATATAATTGGATGTGCTGCCCCCTTCTAGTTAGACTAGAAGACTATTTTTCTATTATATAAGTATTATTTATATTTTACTAATTCAACCAAGATTCTCTTATTTCTCCCTATAAACAAATGGCAATGGTAGAGCTATTTAGATGCGTTTTATACAAGTTTGAGATATTGTTATTCTGTTAAAAAGTAGAGAATTCATTTTCTATGTATAAACTTTATTGCCTGAGAATCACATTTTTGTCAGTTTTTATCGAGAGAGAATAGCGAAGAATATTGTTCATCGAAAGCCGAGAACGTCTAAGATCTGTCTCGCTCAAAGCACAAGTACTTTTCGAGAAAAAAAATATTGTTATAAATATCAACAACCGACTCAATTTTCAAAGTTTTTAATTTTAATTTTAATATAATTTTTTACATAAATTTTAACGGGCTAATATCAATTATCATATTTTTAAAATTAAACTTATATTATGTTTTAATTTTTAACCATATTATCAATTAAACATTACAAATTAAAAGAAAAATTTGCTTTTTGAAATAAAGATTGAATTCTTTTAATCTTAGATGGTTCGCAAATATATAAAAATTATTTTAATTAAATATTGCTAATATTAGTTAATATTTCTAATGCTGCATTGATTATTTTCAAGATAGACTATGAGCTAAAAACTATAATAAGGAAATATCTGAACTATTTATTTTTTTAAAAGAATTTATATCCAACGTATTGTTCTTAGTAACAGTGAATCAAATTATCATATTAAAAAATAATTATATATATTTAATGATTTTTAAAATAAATTATATTATTATTTTTTAATGATTTTTCACTATGACCTAAATAAACATGTGAATATTTAAAATTAACTTCGATAAAATTACCATATGAGTAGGTGAAATTGAATTAAGTCATCTTCCTTAACTTTAATGACCATTTTGTAGGGAGAGAAGTTCCATATTTAGGAAAAATAAATAGCAGGAAACGTGAATGTTTGTGAGCAGAGCACACCTCCATCATCAGATAAATAATGAAGCTAACATTACAGTCAGCTTGGAAAAGATGAAAACCTTAAAAACATAACACAGTTTCAAATTCAATTCCCTATTCAAAAGAAAGATATTTCCCAATGCTTCACAAGGGAATTTAATCATATACTGAACTACAATAAATAGCATTTGAAAACACAGATTTCCTACCACCAACCAAAGCCACCAATTCATATGCTGCACTATTCTAATTCATACAAGACACAAACTAATACCACAGTTAGCAGACTACACCAAGACTAAAAGTACAAATAGACAGAGAGAGAGAGAGAGTACATTCTTACGACATCATCATGGGCGAGCTCTCTTGTTGCTGCACGACGGGCATTTGTACTGCTTAATGTGCTCGGCTCTAGCAGGAGTGATCTTCACACACTTCCCATGGAACCACTTCTCACATGCATCACAACAAATCCAGAACTCATCCGAGGCATAGTTCTCACCACAAGCCCCACACAAGGTCTCTCCATGCTCGTCTTCATCTTCCTCGTCCAACCCTTGCTCTTCGTCTTTTGGCTGTGATGCTTTTGAATGCTTCGCCTGAGATTCCCGCTGATCAGAACAAAACCAACAGCAAAACAAATAAATAAAGTACCGAAGATGGGAAAACTTTTTGACTACAAAACATTAATTATAATAAGCGACTCGTCACTAAGACAATCCTGGATAGCTGCCACTTATATATTCATTAAAAGTATCAATACCATATTGAACAACACGATTTATGTACGGAAAGTCCTTTTTACCGCTTTTGAGTTGGATTTTGATTTGTTGCTACTATGATTTGAAACCAATGACTTCTCTTTTGTTTGTTTCTTGGCAACACCACCGGTTACAACTTCAAATATTGTTGGAAGATCATTAATCATGTTGAAAAGCCGTTTCCTGTATCGAAGGAGACATTTAATAATCCAATGAATGAACAGAATAAATATTGGTGAAAGATTTCCTAGTGGACCCAAGCCTGCCAAAACTAAGCTACAATACAACAGAGGGATTAGACTTCAATGCCGTTAGCATTAACTACGCAAGCAATTTTAATAGCTTAAAGCCCATAATGTGCATTTAATTGGAAAGTAATATATATAACAAATTATTACTTGTTTTTCAATGTCTCAAACTAATGGCTTCCAGCTTAAGAATGACACATTGCAAGTCACACACATATGTCTCGTTCAATTGATCAAATCATAGCAAATCATTCCACTTAATCAGACAATACAGAACTCGGGTCTGTAGTCAGACAGAAAGATACGCGGAGAAAAGGAAAAGGGAAAATCGAAAAAGGCTATTGGGCAATCTCTAACTTGCTTTTTCTTCAAGTAAGAACATGCTCAAGAGTAAAATTTTGCATCAGTTAACATACCTGTCAGCTTTATCAAATCCAAATCTTGCACCAAAATAGAAGGCAACAGAAAGTAGCCATGCGTCGCTGTGGACGGCAACTAAAGATAGCCAATCCTTTTCTTGCATGCCATCTCTTGCAAAGTTAATACCCAAGGCAGGCTCTGGTAGTTCTGGAGGGACCTCTTCAGCAGGTAAATTGACTTCCCATTGTTCACTTGGGAAGCCATACAAACACAGGTTCTCTTTCTCTGCAAATAAAATAACATAGCTCATGAAGAGAACATGGATGCAAATCAAGAAACTTGCAAAAACTAGCAATAATAGCAAAGGCAGCTAGACTAAATGGTTGGTCAGTAGCAAAAATGTTACCCCATAAAGCCACCTTTGGTTGAATAAGAAACAAGAACCTACCTCTATGTACAGTAAAATCTACAATGGACCCCACAATCAAGCACAACTAGCTTTACCATCTCCACTTTAAATTATAATTCATATTTGAATATTCAAAGTGAAAAAAAAAATGAAAAAGTACAGAGAGGAGGCTCAAGATGCAGTTCAATGAAGCAGTATTAACTACATGACCGAATGCCCAAGAGTTTGGTTCACAAATTAAGCATATCAGCACCACACTCTGCACTCCATGTATCATAAAGCAAAGGTAATAGCTATAAAGCTTTAAAGACCACTATCAGCAGGTCCTATCAAAATCCTAGAAACACATGGAGCCTCCAACAATGAAATGCATCAATTTGGTGTCGGCAGCTTGTGAATGAGACATGCCACAATTCTTAATACATTTACAAAAGATTGAGACCAACTTTATACACATTACACCCAAAAAGAAAAGTAAAACAAAATATTTTACGTATGTCTAACAAATTAACTTCAAAGCGAAACAAACAAAAAAGAAGGAAGCTTTACCAGGATCACACTGCTGATAAAATTCTTCAACATCTGCAACATGACAGAACCAAACCTTTTAAGCGAACAAATAGATCTCATAAAGATTATTACAAACAACATAACTTAGAAATACTTTTTCTCTTCGAATGAGAAACAGAAGACAAATTTATCAGTTTGATAAAACCAAAACAAGCAGCACTAAATTCACACATAAATTTACGTTATTTTCTGCTGAACATTTCAGAGCTGATTCAAGTGGAAAAGTGTTCAGCCTAAAATAACAATCTTAAAACCAAATGCCTATTATTTTAATATTGTTTTGATAATAATATATGCTAAATATTGGATTTTGACTAACAATGAATATTACATTTATCCTTTTCAACATTTTCTCAGTGATCATTTAATCAGATGAAGCAAAATGTAAAATTGAAAATCCAATAAAATGCAAACTCATTTATGATAAAAGTTCAATTACTTTGAGCTAAATTTGCACTAATTGATTCCAAACTAAAAGTGCACGCATTATAATCAATTTGCTTCTTAAAGAAAAAAGAATCTCAAAATAATAATAGTAAGATATACGATTAAAAGCTTACTTTTACATTCTATTTACATTTCTAAAACCTACAATATATATTATAAATTTAAGCAAGTCAATAATAGAAAAAAAATATAAATTCAAATTTATAGATTAAAGAACGGGAAAAAAAAAGAACGAAAATTGGAAGAAAAAAATTCTCTCTCCTCTACAATTTCTCGCCAGCCAAACAGAACAGGAAAAAATAAAACAGCAAAAAGAACAAAGAAACACTAAAAGAATAAAACAGAAAGCAACACAACCGCGTTTTTTAAGGAAATCGAAGAACAAAAAGGATTGAAACCCAAAACAACATTTACTTTTAATTGTTAATCTGATTAAAAAGATTAAAATTTTCAAAATTCAAACGGAGCTGTCAAGGAGAAATAAAAAAAAAAACAGTAGCTTTCAGTTTCTAAATTTGAGTGTTTTTTATTTTTCTGAGGAAACAAACAGAAGAAAACCTGTGGTGAGAGCTTTGATCATGCCAGCTCTTCGTCCTTTGAAATCCCTAAAAACTTCTTCAACTGTGCGAGGATTATACTGAGCTCCTCCTCCTTCCATTTCTCTCTTTCTCTGTTCGAAGACCCAAAAAAGAAAAAAGAAAAAAGAAAGTTTCTTTCTTTTGCTATGAGCGAAAACGAGAAGCCATTGTTTTTTTTTTCTATTTATATTATGTTTTTACATTAATTAATTAATGATTTGTTTTGTTTTGTAGTTTGATGGCTGCCGAGCGGAGAGGGATAGAGTGGGGGCATGGTTTCATGTTAGAGCGGATTTGAATCTGGGTTTGGTGGTCGGGTTAACTATATTTGAGAGAAGGGTGTTGAGTCCGACTGATGACGTGGAGGTTTGAGAGAGACGCGTCATCTTCTGGTTTGTTTTTGAAACATTGATTAGAGAAATAAATTAATTAGGAGCAAAGTGAAGAAAGTAGAAGAAACAAATAAAACGCCTAAACCTCGGGGTAACTCAGTCAGCAGCAGCGGGATCTTCAACTAAATCCAACCCTCCAGGCAGTGGCCTTTTTATTAAAATAACCTAAAAAAATTAATTAATTGTTAAAATAACCCACCTTTTTAATTAAATACCAAAATGATCCAAAAGCTACAGTAAATTTAGGTGGAGCCAAATTAAATGGCTCCACCAAGTTGCCATGTCAGCATAGGGGATTAAAAAATAATTTTTTGGTGGAGTCATTTTGAATGGCTCCACCTGTATAAAATACAAGGGAAATATTACAAAATTTGAAAAATTAGGGGCCTTTAAAACAATTTTCCAATTTTTGGTGGAGCCATTTCAAATGGCGCCACCACCTATAGACTTTTTTTTTAATTTTGTCTTTTTTTACTTTTTCAGGTATTTAAAAAGTTGAGGGCCTAAAAAGTAATTTCTCCTTTTTTGGTGGTGCCATTTGAAATGGCGCCACCACCCTTCTGAAACATTATTTTTTACTTTTATATTATTTTCTTATATTATTTTATTTATTTATTTTATATTATTAAATTTAAAAAATTTGTAATGTGTATTTAAAATTTTTTATAATATATTTTTAAAAATTTTAAATATTATTTTAAATAATTTTTTAAACTTTAGATATATTTTTGTTATTATTTTAAATATTATATTTTTTATTTCTTTCAAGTTTTTGAAAAGTTTGTGGGACTTAAAAAATTGTCAGTAGGGTGGTGGCGCCATTTCAAATGGCTTCACCTAAAAAAGAAAAATTACTTTTAAGTCCCCCAAACTTTTCAAAAACTTGAAAAAAATAAAAAATATAATATTTAAAATAATTACAAAAATATATCTAAAGTTAAAAAATTTATTTAAAATAATTTTTTAAATTTTTAAAAATATATTATAAAACATTTTAAATACACATTACAAATTTTTTAAATTTAATAATATAAAATAAATAAAATAAAATAAGAAAATAATATAAAAGTAAAAAAAAAAGAATGTTTCAGAAGGGTGGTGGCACCATTTCAAATGGCACCACCAAAAAAGGAAAAATTGTTTTTAGGCCCTCAACTTTTTAAATACCTGAAAAAGTAAAAAAAAGACAAAATTTAAAAAAAAAATCTGTAGGTGGTGGCGCCATTTTTTCAAATGGCTCCACCAAAGATTGGAAAATTGTTTTAAAAGCCTCCAATTTTTCAAATTTTGTAATATTTCCTTTGTATTATATAGGTGGAGCCATTCAAAATGGCTCCACCAAAAAATTATTTTTTAATTCCCTATGCTGACGTGGCAATTTGGTGGAGCCATTTAATTTGGCTCCACCTAAATTTACTGTAACTTTTAGGTCATTTTGGTATTTAATTAAAAAGGTGGGTTTTTTTTACAATTAATTAATTTTTTTGAGTTATTTTAATAAAAAGGCCTACAGACAGTGGGGTTAGCCTTCAGATCAATACCCCTAATTATATGAAATAGGGACGTCAAAACTATTTATATTTTTTTAATAATTTTGTTGAAACCATTTTTTTGTTTGAAAACGGGCCGACTTTAGAAATGAAAACGGAGTCGCCACCAATATTTTAAGTGTGACTAGGCCACTTTTGAAAATGTTTTGGTCTACGAATTTTTAGAAAACGGGTTCGGGAGTCGGTTATGCACGAGGAAGGATTAGCACCCTCGCAACGCCTAAAATTGGTACCTGATCAATTGATTAACGTCCTAATATCGAAAATTGGAATAGATTTTAAAATGGTCCTTTTATTTGAAGAGCAAACTAGACTTACTTGTCTCAAAGAAATAAAACACCATACCCAGTAAGTTAGGATATAGCATCTCATGACTTTGAAATTGGGCACGTTTTTATTTTAGCAAATCCCTATCTCGAGACACAAAACATCATATCCAGTAAGTTAGGATACAACGTTTTAGATTCCCGATAATAAGTTTTTTATTTAAAACTTGAGATTTCTTTGTTTCGAAAGAATATAAACATCACATCTAGCACGTTAGGACACGATATTTTTTAAACTCTCATAACTAAAAACATCTCATGATTTACAAAACTTGTTAAAAGGATATTTGGTTATTTAGCCAAACGGAAAATCGAAACCCAGCACGTTAAGGCACTATTTCTCAAATTTCTAAATACAAAACATTGCCTTATTTTCAAAAGCCTTACCACAAGATAACATAATGTCACATCCAGCGCGTTAGGACACGACATTTTGAATTCTCGAGAATAAGTTTTTATTTAAATTTTAAAAGGAAAATAATAGGTTCTTTAGACTCGAAAAAAAGAAATCGAAACCCAATAAGTTAGGATACGACTCCTTTCGAACCTTAGAACACGGAGAGTTTGCTTATTTTTGAAACAAAAATTATAATGTATTGAACAAAATATGATATGATTTAAAAATAAAATGAAAAACAAGTTGCTATGCTAGTTTATATAACCACATTACAGTGGTCGAACATGAATAACGATAATAAGGGTAGAAATGAAATACGAAAAAAAAACAAACCAAATGAAATATACTAATAAACAAATAATAAAAAGAATAAAAAGAATAATAATAATAATAGGTTTAAAAAATCAATAATTAAAATGATAATAATAGTACTAGTAAAAATAAAATAGTATTAATAAAACAATAAAAGTGATAAATAGAAATATTAGTAATAATATAACGATAAACATAATAATAATAAGTATAGTATAATAATGATAATATATATGAAAAATAATAGTGAGGAAAAAAAATAAGAAAAATAATAGTGGTAAAAAAATAGTAATAGGTGAAAGTAATAAAATGTAATATTAACAATAAATATAACTATAGTAAAGATTAAAGATAGTGTTAACAATAATAAGGGGTAATAATAATAATATCATATAACAGTAAAAAGCAATATTGAAAAGCATGTACATATGTAAAATAATAAATAAAATAACAATGATGAAAATACAACAACAAGTGAATAAAATATTAAAACAAAAAACAAAAGTAGTTTAGAGTTGTAAAAGGCTTGGGATTTAATTATAAACAAAACAAAATACGGGATGCAAATTATAAAATGCAAAGAAATAACAAATCATGAGCTGGGATCAAAATAAGCGCGGGTATAAAGGAGAAGGACTGATAGGGTAATATCCCACTTAAAGCACGAATTCCAATCCTCCCTACCAACATCATTTAATCTGCCGTTTAAAAAACCAAAAAAGTAAAAGATGAATGGCATTCTGCCATTTTTTTAAAAACTCAAGTCCTTTTATTTTTATTTCTTTGCCAGATTCATTTTAACAAAACAAAAGACCTTTCATTTCTCTTTGGCAGATCCATTCTAACACAAAAAAAAAAAAAAACAAAATCCTTCATTTCTCATCTCTGTTTCAAAAATCAAAGCCCCCCCTCATAACTTTATTAGGGTTTGAACTTTGAAATGCTCCCAAAGTCTCCCCTTCAACTGCAGCAACGCTACCGATCCGGTGTTCGACCACGCGCACAAGATCAGTATCCTGGTAAGCTTCTTCCCCTTGTTTTTTAAACAAAATGCTAATATATATATATATATATATATTATAGTTTCAAACGAAACAAAATACAAAGATAAAAGACAACAATACTTAAATCTGAATGCACTACCATAGAAAAAAGGAAAAAAAATAAAAATGGACCTCTACTGGTTTCTGTCTGACTTTGTGTATTTGAAAAAAATGCTCCGTATTCTTTCGCATTTTCAGTGTAAATTGTATCTTCCAAAAAAAATCTCCCTCTATTTCCAAGAAAATCTCCCCCTTATACAAGTTTACTTTCTGTTTTTATAACCGATTTTGGGGAAAAAAAATAAAACAAAAATACGAAGATCTTTTAATTTTTTTGTTATCCTTGCTGTTGTTTCCTTCTTTTCCGCAGGTAAGGCGTCGTGGAGAAGTGTACAACGTGACGCGGAAGGTTCGGAGGTGACGTGGCCGAGCGCGTGGCTGCTGGCGGCGGCACCAAGGGCTGTTAGGGTTTCCCTTTGTTTCTGATTTGTCTTGGTTTTGGGCTGACATTTAATGTTTGGGCTTGGGTAATTTGGTCTGGGTTTGGTTATTTGTTTGGGCCTATTTGTTTTATTTTCATTAAGGGCCCTGGGCAAATTTTGCCCATTACAAATTTAATATCACATCAATATTTTTATTTTATTTTAATAATTGATATAATATCCACCATCCAATCCAATTAATTTACACATCAGCATTTATTTCTACTTGAGATCTAAAAATTTCCATTTTACCTATATCAATCCCAATTAAAATTGGAGAAAGCAATTGTCTGAAACTTTTGAACCCAAAATCTCCGCTACTCAAAAACAAGAAAATTCAAACTAACCATTTCCAAGATTCAAGAAAATCAAAGTCTTCATATCTTTATCTATAATTGATAGAGTAGATGCTGATGACGACGAAGGCAAAAGAAATTTAATATCTTCAACAAGATCTAAAGAAGTAAGGAACAGAGAGTCATTAAGCAAACTTGGGGAAGAGAAACGAGAATGTTGTGGGATAATCAATTAAGAACGAGGCTCGCTCAAAAACAAAATCAATCAAGTCCAGTGAAATTTCGGTCAAATTCTGATCAAACAAGAAAAGTTTCATGTGCAGGCATAGTGATACAAATTTGCAGCCACTTCCAAGAAAATAAATTTTGATGATATTTTCTTGTTTAAGTATTAATTGCTTTAAGACTCAAATGGCGAAAGAAAAGGGGAGATTTGATACTCTCTATCAATCTTTGATCAAATCCAGTACTGCATTTATAATTTTTTATTAAAAATGCAGATTTTCAATGAATATGAATGCACTACACAGGTTTGCCGGCAAGCAATACTCAGTAAGGTTCTTTTATACAAAGTAGGTTTTTAGTTTATTTTTGTCCATGAATATGGATAGATTTAATTAGTAGGAAGGATTTATAGAATAATTTTTCCATTATATCTTCATTCATTTTAAGGGATAAAGTAACATTTTGTCCTCTAATTTGATAAATTTTTTTTAGCTTGATGTTTGATTTTTCTTTTAGTTATTTTGGTCTATGTGATAGGCGTGGCATTTTGAAATTGTCTTATCATCACTTAATATATTTTTTTATATAAAAAATTAAATTTTAAGATGATAGTTATAATATTAGATTGTCACTTTATCCGGCAAGATAAAAATTGAGAAAAAATTTCAATTTTCAACATTAATGTGAATAAAAAAAGTTTGAAAAAAATGTCGAAGTTCATCAAATGTTGTTTAATCCAAGACATACAACTCTATGAAAGCCATCCGAGTAAAGATTAAAAGTGTCATGGGTCAGGTCAAAGCTTAGGCCTATTTTTTAAGTTTGGGCCCAACTTGAAAAATAGATTTAAAATTTTATTCAAGTCTGACCTAGATAAAAATGCTAAAACGCGGGTTCGGCCCAGCCCGCAATTTTATATAATTTTTTTGAAAATATACAATATATCAAAAATCTAAAAATATTAAAATAAATATTTTCCAACAAATTGAAAATAAATTTTTAAAAAAATATGTATACTCAAATAACATTATATAAGTGCAACTTAACAAGCAAATATCTCTAAAATAGTAACAAAATTAATAATAAAATAAGAGTTATACAATATTCAAACAATAACAATAAAATAATAGCAAAATAGTGAGAATACAACAATAAAATAACAGTAATAAAGTAAAAAATTGCAATAAAAAATAGTGTATTTTTTTTTTTTTTGCAAATTCGGACCGGATTGCGATAGAGGCAAATTACATTTCAATCTCTCTATCGAAAAATGGATAAATTAGCCATTATACATTCCGATAAATTTTATCTGTTAAATGATGACATGACACATTAATTTAAATGATAATTACTATTTTAGTCCCTAAACTATAATTAAAATATCATTTTTTTTAAGATTCTAAAAGTAAAAAAAAAAATCATTAAAATTTATCTGTTGACATGAAAATGATGGACCAATTCCAATTTTTAAATAAAAAAATTTAAATAATTAGAATTATTGTTGAGAAAAAATTTTAAAAAATCAAAATACTATTTTAACCATAATTTAAAGACGAAATTAATAATTAACTATTTAAATTTTGAAATGTATAAACTGTGACTCCTTTTTTCAATAGAAAAATAACAAATTAAATTTTTACTCTTAAAAAAATTTAAATTCAATTAAAAAACTAAAAATCAAGAATAAAAATTTAATTTGTTGAACTCACAATTTTATATAATCCATTCTCTGCTCCTCCTAAAGTCCCGTGCCGCCCCCACCCACGTCGCTAATACTTTTACCGCAGATTTGGCGTATCTAGGAATTGAAAATGTATGATCGGATTGTCCAGCCATGCATTTTATCTTATGTACTTAATAATACCACTAATCACAAATTCATTAAATGTCTTCAGAACGAAAACATAACAGTAAAAAAGACAGCAGGCTACAAGTTCTTGTAAAGACATAACTGATCCATGTCCATGGTTTTGAAACGGTCTGATAATATAAGTAAACTAAACAGCAAATTAAACAGAGCCAAGGATGACTTCCCATGGGAACAAAGCAGTCACCATTTTTCAGTGGAGCACCAAATACAGGACTGCTCGGATGAGGATTCATTAACTCATCTATCCACAGAGACGATGATGGAGGTTCCCACCACCTTGCATATCGCCAGTATGACCAGGCATGGGTCCACCAATGTGAGAAGAATAGGTAGAGAACCTGAAATCAGGCTGCTGGAATATTTCATCACTGTTGGAAGCAGTTGTGACGTCGGAGCAAGAGGCAGTGGAAACAGCATCTTTGTAATTTTCCAGCTGATGAACTTCTGATTTGGAGAAGTACGTATCCAGTCCATTGCTTGTAGTAATACCCTTCGATTCTTGGAGCTTCTTTGTGTTGAGAAATCGCCCACTGTTTCCTCTAGCCCTTTTTAAAGCATGAAGATGTCGAGACTCATGCAGATATGGCTGCAAACATTTATAAAAAGAACTTCCGACGTAATATCTTTGTAAGCCAATTAGCCAGACTACCATCCTAGGCGAAGTTGCAGTTCACGTGCAGCAAGAAGGAAAAACTTGAAGAAACACACCTTTCGAACTTTGATGAGTTTGTTCTGAGCCTCAAGCTTCGCACGATATTGTCTTCGCCTGAGAATAGCCTGATATTGCTTTGCATTAACATAGATAGGTTCATCTTGCGTAAGCTCCAGAGGCAATGGAACACGAGCAGGGAGCATAGCCATTGTACGCTGATGATGAATCTGCTAGCAATGCAATGAGCCAATGACAAATATCTCACAAATGGATAACAAAGAAGACACATTTTTGCCTCACACATAACAAGTTGCGTGCCTTAAATAGATTTTCCTGACCTATGATGTCGAATTCATATCTACGGCAACAAGGTTACATTTACAGTAACTGAAGACTAGATCTAAAATATGGTATCGATGTCTAGGTTCTTTCAACTACCTTTCTCTTACGAGATTCCTCAAAGTGCAGACTATCTTTACAATAATCACAAGGAAAGGTATAAGTGACTCCTGAAGATATCACTTATGGTGTTCAATAAGATTTAAAAGCAACAATACTCTTTTCTATGGATTGATGTTATGCCAAAGAGAAGTGCCTGCCATCAAACAGACATAAATGCGGTGTAAGAACAGGGAACCTAATGAACACAGAAAGATTCTTACCATAGCTTGCGGTGTGTAAGCAGAAGCTACCACACCACCAAAATACGGATCAGCATAATGAAGTGGAATATGAGCCTGCGGCATAGAAACTGATATCTAAGCCTATGATACAATGTACAACACATAGCAGCCAAACCACATGAGTAGTTAACTAATAACTTACAATCGATTTGCTATAGTCAACTTGTGAAGGAGGGAGGACACATTCCTGAGTTCCCATTGAGGCGGCTAATTTAGTATGATCTCCAACAAGCTTCCCATGCATTTCATTACCTCCTAAGCAAATTTAAGAACAGCTAATTAGATATACCCAGTGACAAGAGAGGAAAAAGATCCCTTTACTTTTAACATATGAATTAGTAATATTGTGTTAAGGGAAGCTCTGCCACAAATGTAGCAGTATATTAACATCTACAGCCAGGTAGCACAGTGGAACCTGAAAGTTCCTTTTGCATATAGGCTTGCAACTCCCTTGTTCTATTCTACTCGATTTAGTCAGAATATAAGAGAAGTCAGTCCATCTGAACATGCACATAAAATCTAAGATACTTGCTAAGCAAAAGAAACATAGATTAAGGAAAAAATATCACAAGGATTGAGTCATTATCCAAAAATGCTACTTCAGGTTACTGGGGAAAATATAAAGACCTGATGATGCTGAAATTAAACTTTGCTCATAAAGATTGCTATCACCAGCACTAGCCACTTCAGGATAAGATTGACAAGTTGATTGAGTTGATGATGAGTCCTGGTCTTGGAATTGAAAACTTAGCTGCTTGTTGTTATTCAAGTATTGAGGCAGAAGTCCCATCTTCAAGCTTAAATTTTCAGAAATGCTTGAGTGCTGAACATGAGATTCAGTTGAGTTTTCCCAAGATGAGCAGCCAACAACATAGGTGCTCATTGAATGAGAACTGACAGCAGAATCCTTTTTATTTTGCATTGTTGTAAACTACTGTTCCAAGATATCTCAACTTATGAGGAAGCACAAAAGGATCTATGTAAATGTTGACACGAAATCTTTGCTGCTATTTGTTAAATCTGTATGATTCAGTGACCTAGCATCAAACCACAAATTGTCATTGTGCTTGCTAGATATTTAAATTAGAAAAGAAAGAAAGAAATGATCAAAATGCTTCTTTCATGAGGTATAGGAAAATTTATATAACCAACTTAATTCGACTTCAACAGATAGAGAGGAACAAGTATAGAGAGCAATTTGACCTTAAAAGCAATCATGTTATACTGCTAAATTCAGATATAAAATATGAAGTGGTGAAAAGAAGGCTCACTAGGATTCTCTAAGACATCCATAGAACCATAAAAAAAATTTCATGAGTTCCATACACTCCATTGCAGTTCATCATCTGAAGTTACAGTTACTCATGCCATTCAAATTGATTAATTAGACCACAAATCTAGAACAAATCTTGTCTTGAGGTAATAGTACCTCACTCAGCATGGAAACAATTTCACAATGAAGCAACTTTAAATCATAAGCGTAAATAAGGAAAACGATATAGCAGGTGCCTAACATTGAATTGTTTGATACAAGAACACCAAATATTATCAATAGTTTACACCAATAATAAGATTTAGAAAAGGATAATAGGAAAGGGGGGGGGGGGGGAGAACATAAGGGCAGAGAAAGGTAAATGGATTCTTGGTCAAATCAGTTATACATAACCTCAAACCCAAAAGCCCTTCCATGCATGCAAATCCAGCAACAAAGTATCCAAAGAAAGACCTCAAAGTTGAACCAAAAACACCAAAAGAAAAACTTTAGAAAAAAAAAAAAAGAACCCATTGATCAGCTATAGAAGTGAATTCCAACCCGCCATCTCAGGCACCAAATCCAATCATATTCAAAGGCTATAACCTTATAGACACCAAAAACTTTCTAAGCATATAATCTGTACAGAAAGATACATATATAGATAAGAAATACTAGATTAAACAACAACAAAAAAAAAAAAAAGTAAAAGAATCCCAGAAGAACAAAAGCCAAGTAAATAGAAAGAAAAGGAAAGGGAGAAAAAAATATTACCTTGGGGATTTTGATGAAGTAAAAGAGAAATAACACAAGTGAGCAATGTTTTACTAAGCTTGAATCTAGTGCATGTCTCCCCCTTTTCACCTCTCACACTTTCTCTGTTTCTCAAAGGTCACTCTTTTATCTTTTGGATCTTTTTTTTTATATTATTTAAAAAAAAAACAGAACAAAAAAGTAAACATCAGCTTGGATAATATTGTTTACATATCTTCTAAAAAACCTTTTTTGAAAAGAAAAGAAAAAGTTATCTGTTTAGTTTAGTAGCTCACCAGCGTAATCTCTCCTCTTCCTCCACAACCACCACCGCCATCAGCGTCGCTCCAGCTACTTCAAAATAGTGCTCAGCTCACTGTTGTTTTTAAGCTGGGTTTCATTATTTTATTGAATAATATTGTTGGGTTGTTTTCTTGTCGTGTTGTGGTGAGGTGTAATAAATTGTTTTCTGTAAGCAAATCTTCTCTCAGCCAGAACTGTTGCAAACGTCTTTTTCATCAGCACTTTCCTCACGCGCTCTAGAATCGCGTGCTTTTTCTACTTCTCTCTTCCCTTTTTTTCCTTTAAGTTTTAACTAAGGTTATTATATATTATCTTTGGAAGTTCGAAATTAAATTATATATTTTTATTAAAGTTAAAATGTAATTTATTAGTTTTAATAGTTTTATTTTATATTTTTTTAAATATTAAATAGAATATATTATATTTAGAGGGAGTAAAGTGTATTTTTATTATTTATTAAATTAAAATTTTATAAATTTTATAGGATCAAAAATGAAAAATTATATTTTTGGGATTGGAACTTCTACCAGCCCTCTTAGTACCACCCTTAATATCATGTTATCTAAATTTAGAAATTTTTATCTACTTGATATCTAAATCCTTTTTTTACTTAATTTATAAATTTAAAAATCTTAAGTCAAGTTGATATATTTTTAAGTATTTAAGGAACGTGGTTAAGTTTTTCATTTCAACTAATCAAATTATTCTAGATATACTATTATTAAAAAAAATGATGTGGTTAACTTCGAAAAGCCAAAGCTGAAAAGCTCGGAGAAAAAAAAAATGCTAATCCACATTTTCAACATTTGATCCATTTTTCATTCATTTCTTAGCAATATCTTGATTTTCAATTGTTATGGAAGGAAATGTTGACTATTGTTTCTGTTATTTTTATGTTATTTCCCTAGGCTTTTAGACCATTGGTTCAACGAACCATTAATGAAATGATGTGTTTTATTATGTTTTCTTATATTAATGAAACGTTGCGTATTGGAAGAAGGATACAATTGTCGAGTAACAGTCACAGTAACCACCCTCGTAATTGTTGCATTATTTCTCATTTAAGTGGAATGGTTATAGAGAGAAATAATTATACATTCAGTGGAATAGAATTTTGTTTCCTCTCTTTTCTCTCCCGATTCTCTTCCTTCATCTTCCCTCTCTCAATTACTTTTCTCTCATCTCTTTAGCTCTTCGATAACATAGGTATCAGGGCTAAATGATCCTCCATGGTTGGTGAAGGAGTGACCACCTGACTTCAAAAGGAAATGGGCCACCTTCAGCAGAAAGTTGTTCAACTCTAGTTTGAGCTTTCCCATTGGGACGCTAAGCTTGACTTACGCTTGAAGGAGCTTACGAAAGAATTCAAAGGCAAAATCTGGTCTGAATTGCAGTCCTTGTTGAGCAATATTTGGGCCATTCCTCTTCTGCTACTGCCACTGGGTCTTCTCAGGACAAAGGGAAAGGAATTCTGAAGGGTTCTCCACCTGGTTATGATTTTTTTCTCCCATGGTAGATTTAGGATGCATGGGAACACCTTCGTGAATGAGTCACTTGGAAGCTCTCTTACAACCTTATAAACTTAAATGTACAAGGTTTGATGGTACAGTTTTTCGGGGTTGGTGGTCAAAACTTGAGTAATACTTTAAGGTTGAGGGTGTAATCAGCAGTGCCAAAGTGAAAACTATCATGTTACACTTAGAAGGGAAGGCCCTTGACTGGCATCATTTCTATACCTAGAAGCAAGAGGGATTTCACTTACTCACTTGGGATAGTTATGCTCAAAGTCTAAAAGAAAGGTTTGGTTCTAGTTCCTTCCTTCATCCCATGGAAAAATTGAGACTCTTTCAAGCAACAAGATTCAGTAGACCAATATCATGATGTTTTTGTAAGTCTCCTTAACCACCTTCAATTACTTAAGACTTTTGCTTTAAGAATCTTTACTAGTATCTTGAAAATAGAGATTGGACAGTACCTGTAATTGTTTAAGCTTAAAATATTCGTATAAGGCTTCTTGATTGCTAGGCAAGTTAAAGGTATTTTACTGAGTAATCAGAAGAAATGGTTTCTAGTGAGGAGTGGAGGGTATTCTAGATTGCCAACTTTGTTCCCTACTCCACAAGCTACCATTACTATGAGTCACACTCTTGTTTCTAGTGGGAATTCCTAAGTTGCCACTAGTTAAAAGGGGTTTACTAAGTCCCTATCACAATCTGATATGGAAGATAGAAGGAAGAAAGGCTTATGTTTTTGGTGTGCAGTCAAGTACACCCCTGGTCACAAGTGCATGAAGTCCCAATTGTATCAATTGTTGTTGGATCCTTAATCAGATCGTGATAGTGAAGTAAAGAGTCCACAATTTGAAGATTTCCAAGATTGCCAAGAAAATCTTCAGTCCTCTAAGCAGGAGGGGGATACCTTCTCCCCTTCTATTTTGTCTTTACATTCCATTCAATGATCCTAAGGTCACAACACCATAAGGATCGTGGCTCAAATTGGTGCCGCTTAGGTTATCATTTTGGTGGGTTCAAGTAGCACTCACAATTTTGTGGATCCCAAGCTTATAAGAAGGCTTTGTTTACTTGTAGAACATTCTTGGAAGCTTAAAGTCACCATAGTTGATGGGTTCAAGTAGTTCATTGGAGAGCACAAGGGAATCATTTCATCACTAATTTCATGGTCTTACCACTAAAGGGTTGTGACTTAGTGTTGGGAATCCAATGGTTGTTGTACCTAAGGTCCAATGTTCGGAACTTTGCTTCCCTTACAATGCAATTTTCCTACCAAAGGCAGACTTGCACATTACAAGGCATAATGCCTGGTGCAATTCAACTCATGACTGCCACCCAGTCATTCAAGTGCTTCTCATTGTTGGGACTCATTGTTGGGACTATTGGAAAATCGAGTTCGGAAAACATAACAGAAAATAGGTTTAAGGGAAAACTAAAGTTTAAAAAAAAATCAAAATCAAAATCAAGAACTTGGTTTTGTTATCTAAATAAACACTTAATCAAAATCATACTTTTATGATTTGTCTAGGATGAACGTTTCGACCAAGTAGTCTTCTATGCTATCCTCAAGCTCATGTCTATCGAATGTGGGCTCGCTTCGAATCAGAAAATTTTTCACAAAATTACCAATAGGGAAATTTCATAATTTATCTAAACTTTTGGGGTCAAGTTGTTAATAACAATAATATTTCTAGAATATTTTTGAAATAATTTCAAAATTTTCTCTTTACAATTTTTCTTGAATTCGAGTGTTTGAGAATAATGACTCATGCTTTCTTTTATTTAGGAAGAGTTTAGAAAGAGTTCAACTAGGATTAGAGTTCAACACATAGGTTGAAGTCGAAAAGAAAGATAGAAGTGGTCCGAGACCTACTCGTCCCATTAGCTAGCTTGGTAAAGAGTACGAATTTGTATTTTGATGTTAGTATAGCATGTACATAGGCTTAAAGTCTACAAGTTTAAACTTGAAATTAAAATGATGAGTTAAAACTCTTGAAAATATAAGACCTCTTCATAATAAGCAAAATACTTTCTTTTTCATTGCTAAAAATAAATCATGGGAGTGACTAAATATCATCAATTGAATTACTTTACTGCTAACTTATATGCTAAAACATATGTAAAAAAAAATACTTCTACCAAACATATCATTATATTTCAAGTTGTAAAAGATAAAAATTTTAAAATTTACATTAGAGTTTTGTCAAATTCTTTTCAGATCAATCTTTTCATCCCTCGAAAAAAATTCGTGCATGGTAAGTACTAGATGTGTTCATAGGCCGAGTTGAGTCGGGCCTAACTAAAAATTTAGGCTTGTTTGCTAGGCCCGCCCGTATTAATTTTTTATATTATTTTTAAATATATAATACATCAAAAATACTAAAAACATCAAAATAAATATTTCTAACAAATTGAAAATAAATTTTAAAAAATATCTACTTAAATAACAATAACATAGATGCAACTTAACAAGCAAATGCCTCTAAAATAATAACAAAATTAACAATAAAACAAGTTTTATACAATATCCAAATAATAATAACAAAATAATAATAACATAATAATAAAATGGTAGCAAAATAGTGAAAAAACCAACAAGAAAATAGCATTAAAAAACAAAACAAAAAAAAAGTAAATTTTTTTATCCTTTAGTGAATTCGGGTTGAGCCCAGGCCAAAAATGTCTTACCTATGACCCGACCCTTTTTTAAACGGACCTTATTTTTTTGTCTAAACCCATTTTTCAAATCTATATTTTTTACAAACCTTCTCACATTTAGGACCAACCTGCTAGTCTGACCATGAGTACAAGAGATTCAATGTTTTAGAGCCATAATTTTTTATTGTAATTGATGGTTACGAATCATTTCAGAAATGATTAATTTCTGATAATTAATTAAACAATCCACGTCTTTCTGATAAGTAATTAAATGACAAATATCAACCACAGCAAGATATCAAGTTACCGTGAAACTCCTAAATTTTTTAGTTACTTTCTCAAGATTTTCACATGAATGACAGTTTCAATAGTCTTTTTTTTTATAAGTACAAAGGGAGCACGAGATTGCATCAACTGGAAAAATATAGTCTCTTTTTTCCAGATGGAGATCTAATCTAAATAGTTTCAAATTTTTTGGCTACCTATGGTGCAATCAAAACAGAATTGGGATAAGAGGTAAAGTTCCTCACCGGCAACATATGCTGGCCAAATTAGCAGTGCTTTTAGTGACAATACTAGCTCATATAAGCTTTAATTGGGCAAATGAGTACACTTAACCTAATCCATTTTCAGGAACATCAAATAAAAATGATACTACAGCCACATGCAACTTAAACTGTAGATAAGATTTACTGCATAGATTAGGATTCCAATACAATCTATTGGCCTTTGGGAAAAATGCATCTAATCCATTGCCAATAATAATAGGAATTCTAGAAAACAAAATGGTTTACTCTGAACCAAACCATTAAGAGTACAAGGTAAGAGCACCAAAAACCACCAAAACATATAACAATAAAATTAAAGAGAAAAACACTATTTAGCAGCAGCTTGACCTTCTTCTGCTGCAGCTTCAAAAGTCTCACCAGGTACAAGATCTGGTACCTCCTCATCATCCTCTTCCTGAGTGGCGACTGCACCAGTACCGGTACCATCACCAGCACCAGGTGCCTGCTTCTGGAATTGCTCTGCCAATTTCCTCAAGTTGTCCAAGTTATCAGGTCCTATAAGTTATAGAATCAAGGGTCAAAACAGCCGATATCAATTTACAATCACCCAAAAAAGAAAACACAACTGTTCAGGGTCAAGTGCACATACCCAACTGGTTGATGATTCCAGGGAGAATATCCTGCAATTCTGGAAACCAGGAAAACACACATCAGATCAACAAAGGTAATGATGCCTTTCAAGTTAAATTTCCTTTTTATCAACTATGGGAGCCTTTAAAGTTAAGAGATGCATACTCTTTGTCTGAGGAGAGCCACTAACAACCCAGGTGTTCGCAGCAATAGAAGCTTGAACTGATATATAGACCATCACATGTTAGTTTATTGTGCAAAACCTTTTGAGAATATTGTTTGAATAATAAGTATGAATCACGCAGTCCACTTCAATAAGGCTGTATCTACCTTTGGGATTAATAAACTGGATAACAACATCATCCTTGAATATGTTGACTTCCTCAATTGCAGGAATAGCATTCACTCCTATTCTCTTAAGGGTGCTCTGCAATCGTTTGTCGTCGGTGGTGGTTGTCTTGTGGACAGCCTTCTTCTTTCTATTAACACAAGTCAAAATAACAAGATAATAGTTAACATACAAATTACAAAGAGACATCAAAATTCAACCACCTCTCTCCCCCTAAATATTGAACAACAATTACATCCTATATTTGGAGAATATAAAGCAAAAAACTTAAAATAGCTACCCTATCCAATGTAATTCCAAACCATGAACGTACCTTCTCATGCTACCCTTCCCGCCAGTGCGGACTGCACCAGCCATTTTCATGAGCCTTTCCTTGTTCATCTGCCCAAAGGAGTAAATAGCAAATCAATAAAAATTTTGACAAATCAAGACCCAAGATAGACACAATAAAAACTAAGAGATACTTGAGGTAACAAGTTTATCAAAAGCACTAAAACAAACAAATCAAACACAATATGATGCATATGAAACAATCAAGCACCATACAATAGGCAAGAAAATCTAGGGAAACACAAACGAAATCAACTCCTAACTCACGCCTTATCCTTTTCCAAGCCTGTCATTTTTGTATGTGAAAAAATCAGGAAAAAAAAGGGTGAAAACAAAAATAGACAATGCAAATTTAAAGAAATATAAAAACTTTAGAACAATATATAAAAAAATATCACTGGCCCTAATTTACTTACTGTAATTGTATTTAATAGTTAAAGCATAAAGTATAAACTAAGCTAAAAATTTAAACAAACAAGCATAAACCTTTGGCAGATGAAAGGAATATGAAAGATAAGCTTCTTTACACAATACTTCCCGCAAAATTTATAAACAAAAGGGTCACCCAAAACAATCTAAAGATAAGAGATCAGCCATTGATTGAAATTAGAATGACAGATATGAAATAAATTTAACTGCTTTTTTTTTAATTCAAAACGTAGATGCCAAATGATAAGAGAAAGAGATAATTAAGATATTGAAACCTTTACGGTAGGAGTATTAAACTGGATATGCCGCGACTTCGACTGCAACTACAGCTGGAAAAGATAGGGTGACAAAATAGGGTTTACTTAACCCAGTGAGCAGAGCACGCTTAAGTTCCTGTCCTCAAGCTCCAACTTTTATGCCTTTAGGGTTTTTATCTCCGCCGTTAGATTTTTAGTATTTTGATCTGACGGTTCAGACGCCCTCAAGCTTCATCTTTTATTACGTGGTTCATTCCCATTTTCGTTTTATTTTACCGGGACAAATCTCATAATTATACTTAAAACTTCGATTTAGTGTGTAATTTTATAAGTAAATTTTAGTTTTATGTAATTATATATATAAAATTTTAATTTTGGTTACATGAAATTTTAATTTTAATTCAATTATATGCATTTAAAGAAATAAATATATTAAATTATTTTATACTAGATAAATATGAATATTTAAGTATGCAATATATATACATAAAATGATGTTATATCAATAATTGTATTAATAATTTGTGAGAATTGGATCAAATCAAAATTTCATGAATAAAATTGTAAAAAATTAAAGTTAATGTATAAAATTGTTTTATTCCTATTTCATTTTGGGTTAATAGAATTTCAACCATATGCCCTCTTTTTAAATAATTACTATCGTACCAATAGATACTTATATTAGGGGATAAATCCCAAAACTATATATGAGCAATGGTGCAATATTATATATAAATTTTAATTTTGTGTAATTTTATAATGAGATTTTGATTTGATTCAATTTTTGTAAATAACTAACATCACTATCAATATAATATCGTTTTACATTTACATATTAAATACACAAATAATTAGACTTATCCAACGTAAAAATAAATTAATGAAGACATTTCTTTACATGTGTAGAATTGAATCAAAATCACAGTTTAATGTGTGTAATTGCATAAAATCAAAATCACAGTTTAATCTGTATAATTGCATAAAATCAAAATTCATGTATCAAATTGCACATTGAATTAAAGTTCATGTGTAATTTCAATATTTATCCATTGTCTTAACTTAACCATTCCATGTGAATACAAATTTGAGTAAATTACACCTAAGGTCACTAACTATTTGTAAGTTTATGTAACATCCCTTTACCTGACCTAATCGTCGGGTCTAAACTACAGGATACCACATTCGTTACCAGAACAACTACGATCAATTACATTCAATTTATACTCTTGAACACTTACTTACGAGTAATACATGCATATGATGCGATATATAATCATTGTCGGATCTTATACGAGCTTGCGAAAACTTTTTTCTAACCCGAGGTCGAATTAGAACCAAATTGTAATGTTTTCAAAATCTTAGGTTGGCGTTTAAGACTTCAGGGGTTCCTCATCGCAACATGACTATATATTTGCAAATGATTCAAACTATACCAATCCAAAATGTTCTAACCAATTGGCCAAGTTCACTTTCAACCTACTAAAAACATAAAAACACATTTTCAATACCTCATATACTACCACGAATGTTCCATTCCAACCAATTCATCAAATTGACTATTCAATTCAAAAACTAACCTTAACATACAAGTCAATTTCTATCATTTAAGTCATTAAACTACATGCCTTATATAGATGCATAAGAAAACTTAACATTTCAACTACTATACTAATTACTTTTACACTATTAACCATTTCCAAAATACCAATTCTAACTTCAAATGTTCACAATATCACATATTATACCAAAAACCGACACAAAATAAGTACATGCCATATATTAAACAAATGGGATTATACAAACATTGCTGAGTCGAGGATCTCTGGCTGAATGTTGGAACCACTTCCGGTAATTTTGAAATTAACCTATACATGCACACGGAGAAAACAAACCATACACTGAGCAATAAAGCTCAATGGTACTTTTATGATTCAAGATTAAATATCTTAAACACTAGCAAATGATCACAAAGTATAAATACATTAGCTAACCAATTTATATTCTATCATGCCAAACAAATTCATTATCAATTACATATAGGAGTATACATATGGAAATTTAGCAAATCAATCCATTCATCATTACAATAAAATTGACCAATTCATTCTAATTGGCAAATGTCATACTTTATATTATTTAAACATTCCACACCACTTATGAAACAAACATATATACCTTTAACATTAAGCCATCCAATTTCATGATCAATTAACATCATTTACCTTTTAACTTACCATTCAATCCCTTTCTAGAGTCTACCGATCTATTCGTACTCATTTCGACCTCAAAGACTCATTTCCAACAATTTTCATAATCTCTTTTGTTTACTCTTTTTAAAATGAATCACATATATCGCGAGTCACATAAAAACACGCATATAGTTCCATATACATTTATCAAATCACAAACTCATAACAATCTCATATAGTTCATTTCATCACCATGTCCAATTATCAACCTATTTCATTACATATCCAAGTTTCCAATTTCATTTATAATGTTTCGCCCGATAGACTTTAGTAAAACAGACTTGGATACATGGGTGAACTAAGCTGCTTGCTTGAGCTGAAAATACAATAGGTTATCCATCCAGGTTAAACATGTGTCATATATTACCCCAAGGATCCACGACAAGGGCTGGACCTCATTATATTACCCAAGAATCCACAATAAGGCTAGATCTCGTTATATTACTCGAGAATTTGCAACAAATGCTAGATCTTGTTATAACCTGTGCAAGTGCGCATATGACCCTATTGACATGACAATTGTATTATAGCCTTTTATTACATTCATATGGGCAACATTTATACATATATGCATTATCATACCTGTAATCATTCTTATTCACTTGTCATACATTGTGCTCGATCACATTTGCATTATCGTACCCTGTACATTGTTCTATTGCAAGACAACCAGTTATCTCATTCCATTTCAATTTAATCAAATTCATATATATATATATATATATATACACATATATATAATTTTACATTCTATTTCAGAACCACAATTCAATTCATCATCAACACAAAATATCTCACATTATATACCATATTTCAGTCCCCTATCTCAGTATTCAACTTCAATCACAACAAATCAATTCATACGACAAAGATATAGTCACCTTGATGATTAACATCCAATAAACAAGTATATACAAATAATTATTTCTATTCCGAATCATAAAAGTACGAAACTGAAAATCTAGAGTCACTCATCGACAACTCTTGCTTTTCCTTTTCCTCTAGACGACTCAACATCGTCTTTAGGCACGTATAGTCATACAACAGATAAGCACTTATCAATTCCCATCCAATTCAAATCCAAACATAAATTCAAGTATATTTTACATTTTATTTAATTTAGTCCCTAAACTCGGGACAAGCATAACTCTTGGTATCGAACTTTGGATTAAAATATGATTTCACATCTATTCTTTACTTCATAACAAATTTATATTTTATTCAATTTGATCCCTAATGTACAAAGCTAACAATTAAGCTTTACAATTTCGTCCTTTTTACAACCTAAGCTTAATTTCTATCTTTTTCACACCAAATCCAATCAATTATCAACAATGAAAACTTATGAAAATTTCAACAATTAAACAAATCGGTACATGGGCTAACTAAACCAAGCTCCTATAATTAATATAAAATTTACATGAAACTAACTTAATTTACATTGTTAATTTGTAATGGCTGAATGCTTTTATGCTCAATAATGGTAGTTTTTTTTTCCTCCGAGTGGACGGTGAGGCTTGAAAAAGATGATTGTTTTGTTTCATCTTTCCTCTAACTTAAATATATATACATTAATTAAGGTTTAATTAATCTAATTTAATTAAGTTAATTAAGCTTTAATCATATTTATTTTATTCTTACTTAATCTAAGAGGAAACATCATCAATTTCCATTATCTCATGATTAGAAATGGTTCAATAACCATTTTGGCCCATTTGGTTAATTGCTATATAGGTCCTCAAACCTATTGTTAATTAAAATTCAATAGCAATTAGAATTTTATAATTTAGTCCCTGAGCATTAATTAAGCACTTTTTCAGCTAAATGATTTAACCGAATTTCAATATATTTTTATAATAACTTCATAAATATTTTTATTTAATATTCATGGGCTCGGTTTACAGAAATGGGGTTTTGAAATCGCATTTGACACTATTGAATTTCGGGTCTTATAGTTTATGTTTTGGTCATTAACTTCAAAATTTTACAAAATGGTCACTGAACCACTCGAAATTTTTTATTTATGTCATTGGGCTGTTAAGTTTTTCTTTTTCAAAATAAGTTTGGCTAGCAAGCTTTAAGTAACGATTCAAAAATCAGTATGATGAGTTTGTAGCCATCGATGCGTCGAAGAATATACCTTAGATCTAAGTTGATCTAACATTCAATGTCAGAGATTAGAGAAAAAAGTTATTTGAATTTTGGTTCTCAAATTTGTGACATTCAAAGATATTTCATGAAAAAAATAGTTGTAAAATAAAACGAGGACGAAAGCTTTCGATTGGTGTAGATGAATAATATGTATTTTTATGGAAGGGTTATATTTTAATTGGGGAATTAAAAAATTTTTTATTTTGATTTAAAATTTTTTACATATTATAAAAATGGAAAGGTTATATTGATTATCTTTATCTTATTTTTTAAAATTTAAAGCCAGAAATAAGATATATATGATATAGGACGTAAAAGATAATAAAAATATTTCAGGGTAGAAAATATGGGATAAAATTGAGGGATAATAGGTATTTTTTTTTTAGGTGTAATGACTTATTTGATCATAATATCGAGGGATAATATTAATTTAAAATCTAAAACATTATTGTAAATCTAATAAGTTAAGAGAAAAAAAATGTTATTTAGTAAAAAGAGAAAAATGCAATTTTTATAAAATTGATATAAAAATCGTGAGTTGGCCTAATATGAAAATTGTATTTAGCTGAAGTGTTCGTAGGCGTTGAGGGCTTGAAAGTTGTCACACAAAAGCGAAACCCTTACTCTGGGTTTTTTACCAAAAGAATACAAAAAAATAAAAAAATTTCCAAAATGGTATACGAAATCAATTATGTACCAAAATGGTACAAATGGGGTGGTGCCGCCTCAGCCACTGGCACTTGGCGCCGCCTCTGCCACTGGCACCTTTGGTGCCGCCTGTGGCACACCCTCAACCACTAATTTCTATTTATTTTTCAACAGTTTTTTGAAGGACTTATTATGCAAATTTTCCAGTTTTGAGAAAAGCAAGGAAAAGGTTGCGGCTGTCACACTCAACTTTAAATTTGAATAATTGCCTTCTAAGCCCTCCCTATTTATTATTTTCTTTTTATTCCCCTTCAACGCACTATATTGTGTTTAAACAAACCATTAATCTATTTTTATAGTTAAATAAGCCCTTTACTTATGGTTTTTACTCATAAAATTTAAAAACTTGTTGATTAAATTAAATATATATTTTTTATTTAATAAATTATTCTCATCAAATTTACATAAACATAAGATGTGAATTAGTTTATAAGTTTTAAATAGCTTTACTTTAATGTTAAAATAGCTTTACTTTAGCTTTAGTTTACACAATTAACAATACTTCACTCTTAGGGCACATGTTTGGAAATTGTAAACATTATCATATACATTTTTGGACTCTTCAAATTTCATATATGCATAGATTTAATAGTTATTATTATATTACTAAGAGTAATTGATATTATATTATTAATATATCTATTTATATATTTAAATTAAATATTACAAATAATTTAGATATTTAAAACTTATATGTCATATATCATTATATTAAATTATTAATTTTTTTTTACTTTCCATCATTATGTCTAAAATAGATATTTTAACTTTCAACCGTAATTTTACGATAATAATATTAAACACTTGAAATCAACATATTACACTTTTTTACAACACCTTTTCAAAATGATAAGTATCATTTCCTTTTTTTTTTCTTTTATGATAAAGCTTTATTTGTTTTTAACGTTGAATATCTTATATTATAGCTATTATTATACTTTTTTCTTGTAGAGATGAAGTCGAAAATTTTATGTTGTGGGATTGAGATAAATTTATAAAATATAGGAAGGGTGCAAAGCTAAAAATTTTATGATAAATTTCTTAGAATTATTTATTAAATTTTAGGAGGATTAAAATATTATTTTACTACAAAATTAAAAAGGTTTCAACTGAATTATTATTTTTGGGAGGGGATAAAATTGAAAATTTTCTAATTATCCAGAGAGGGAGAGCAAAGACTCGATATGCCACTTTGTCCCTATTCCCATGTTTACGTAACACATTATCATTTTTGTGTTTTTAAAATTTAATCAACAAGTTTTTAAATTTTATGAGTAAAAACTATAAGTAAATGGCTTATTTAACTACAAAAACAGATTAATGGTTTGTTTAAACACAATATAGTGAGTTGAAGGGGAATAAAAAGAAAATAATAAATAGGGAGGGCTTAAAAGACAATTATTCAAATTTAAAGTTGGGTGTGACAGCCACACCCTTTTCCTTCAATTTTTTCAAAACTGGAAAAATTGTATAATAAGTCCCTAAAAAAGCTGCTGAAAAAAACAGAAATTGGTGGTTGAATGTGTGCCATAGGCGGCACCAAAGGTGCCGGTGTCTGAGGCGGCACCACCCCATTTGTACCATTTTAGTACATAATTGATTTCGTATACCATTTTAGAATTTTTTTATTTTTTGTATTCTTTGGGTAAAAAACCCCTTGCTCTTTTATCTGCAATATGACTGGTAATTCGAGGGGAAATCATTTTCAATTTCGGTCAAACTGAAGAAGAACAATAGCGAGAGAGAGAGAGCTTATTCGCAGTTATTATCATGTGGACGCATGTTTTGGGTATCGTATGTCGCTTCTTTCGTTTCTCTTTTATTTTAGTTTTGTTACGATCGAAAGGTTTTTGTTAGTGCTGTTTAATTTAATAATTCATTTGCGAACTAGAGAATAATTCCTGGTCGAACTAGTTTGAATCAGGACTAACCTCGTACTGCTTACGTAATGCATGCTAGCTGACTTATTTGCGGATGACATTTAGGCATTTGATATCTCAGTTTAGTTTCACTTTATTTATCATTTGCACTTAAAGCCCTGTGCAAAATTTTGAAGGTAATAAAGAAATTTTAAGCTATTTTAAAGGATTGGCAATCCCTCAGGCTTACTAATAATTGAATTACATTTTCATTAAACATGGATAGATCATCATGCACTTGTGCCTGACTTTTTAATCATGTTTATCAGTTTGCTGTAAATTTTGTAGTTACAAACGATTATGACTTTTAACATAAAGAAAGAGGAGATATGCTTCTGTTAGTGGTTACAACTTTAGGTTTAATAATTTCCTGGTTTCTGAGCCCACTTAATTATTTTTAAAACTGATTGGTTTAGAAAATTTGAATGCTAATATTTTAGAATTGGATCTTGAAAGATTTGAATTTTTACTGTAAAGATTTATTTGTTAGGTTTTCTTTTTCTTCTGAGCTGAATATGCAACAAGCCATGTTGCCCAAATCTTCTGCTAATGGATTTGGCCGTCGGAGAGGTGATAGCGAGGTTGGGGCTAGGTTGAAGAACATGGTGCAGTCGGGGAAATCCAATCAAGGAAGACCACAAACTTCAGGTCATCATTCTCTAACCTGAATTTATTTCTATTTAATTATATTCTTCACCTAATACTACTTGGTATAGGTGAACTGCCTGGTAGGAGGACTGGAGGTTATGAAAGTTCTTCCCGTGATAGGGTAGTTTATTTGACAACATGTCTTATTGGGCATCCAGTTGAAGTACTCCATGTGAAAAATGGATCAATTTACACTGGAATATTTCATGCAACTGATGCAGAAAAAGATTTTGGTATGATCATTTATTTTTTATAGTAAGGATGCACCTGTAACTGGTTTTACAAATTGAGCTTTGTTCCCCTCTTCTCCTAATAGCCTGAACTTTGGAATAAAATGTTGTCTTCTTAACATCCACTCCTTGCCTTTTCAGGAATCATCTTGAAAATGGCTCGCTTGATTAAAGATGGTACTTTGCAAGGAGACAGAGCTATAATGGAGTTTGTTAGCAAGGCACCCTCAAAGATTTTAATTGTACCTGATGAAGAACTTGTGCAAGTTATAGCGAAGGTTTTTTTATTTTCCCTTCTTTACAGTCCAATCTCTAGTCCAGTTGCTAATGACAGATGAAAAGTGAAGTAGTTCTGTGAGGCTTTCAAAAGCTTTATAGAGTTTGTTTCGTTTAGATAATTGTTAATGGTACTTGAAAATTAAAAACTGATTAGCACAGAATGCGGCTGGTTTTGTCTAGTTTACCCTCAATATTAATTTGGTTGTTCAAATTATGATTCCAGGATGTGGCTATAACCAGGGATGGGTTTGCAACTGAACTCCAGCATGAAAAACATTAGGAAATTTTGATAGATTCTGCGATACCCCAATCCCCTCAACATGAGGGGGAGAGGGTGTTAGCGCCCTGGGTTCCCGGCGAAGATGATCCACAGTGTCCTGAACTAGAAAATATTTTTGACAGCCCGTGGATTAGGTTGAGTTCTCTCTTTTGAAATGTATGTCTTCCAATTGCTTTATTGTTCCAACATCTTATTACTTCAACCCACTTGCATCTATATTGTTTTTGTTATGTCTATTGCAATCTCTATTTCTATATATCAAACTTGGTTCCTTTGTTTTTATCGTCCTTCTTGTTTTCCAAGTTGCTTGGCCAAAAAAAATTTAGGAATTTTAAGATGTGATATTACTTCAAGTCTGGGAAATGTTTTTTAGTGGCTTTAGAGTTGGGGTTAATCAAGGGTGTCAAGAAAAACATGATTTCTCATTTGGTATTTGCTTCTGCAAGATTTGTTGATATGGAGTTGCTGTTTAAATCTTGCAGCAAATTGTTGTGTAACACTCCAAACCCGGCCTAGAAGTCTAGATCGAATTCGGAACGCTATATTGATCACCGAAGTGATCGTGAGAAAATTTTACAAATCAAGTCGTTTAAAAATTTAATTTCAAAAGCGTTTATCTCGAATCAATTCAAAAATGTTTAATCATTTAAATTCCCCAGTAAGTTCAATAGTATAACACTTACGAATGAAAACTTAAAACAAAAGTTGTACCACAGTATTATAAATCTTTACAGTTCAAAACCAAATGTAAAAACTAGAAAACACAAACTACTCAATTGCTGTTCACAAGCCTGTCCGAGTCCTCCGCATACTGAGTCCAACATCCAGATTCCAAAACTGTACCTGAAAGGGGAAACAGAAGAGGAGGTGAGCTACTCGAGCTCAGTGTGAGATCAAAATCAGTTAAACTACAGGAACGGAAATAGGGACCTAGATGCAGTTCAGAAGAAAAACACACTTACAGACAGATAACAATTAAGCGAGTTCGCCCATCAATACACACTCCATATGTACCTTACAGTCATATGGAACAAACAGACACACCTAACCTCACGTGCTATTCAAATACAATAGCAACAGTTCACAAGTCAGTCACATTATCACAATGACAGTTCAGTCAGACATTTATAGAGAAAGTCTATAGAAATCGCATAGGCACACGTGCCTTTCAGTCGATCAGTAACACATTCAGTCATAGTATCACATTCAGCCAGTCGAATAGTACATTCAATCACATGGATTCATTCAGATGCATATGAGTGCAAATGAGTTATAAAATAACCCACCCATCCAACCAACAGACCATCTCCGTCCAACCCTACACTTACTATGAGAATTTAATCAATCCACCCATCCCTGCACTCCGAGTAGGACCTCGAAAAGCCCATCCAACCTTATACTCCATATGATGTCATCCCGGGTTACCCGACAACGATGATCATCAGCATTGCCCTCGACCCTCAAGAAATTGGGACCGCCCTCGACCCTATAGGAATTGGGGCTAACAGTGTACAGATAAACTGCTAGTCTCATATATTACGTAGCAAAGCTAGTGTATAAGCTATACTGTGCAATACGGTAAACCGCAGTACAGACATGCAGTATGAACTGTCAGATCAAATAGTGGCACGTAGCGTAGCTAACGTATATACGGTACAGTGCAATGCGGTAATCCGCTATACCAATGAGTTGCAATAAAATTGCTAGATTAGTCAATAATACGCAGCGATGTTGACGTATGTGCTGTACAGTGTAGTGCGGAAATCCATAGTACAGTCAAATCGTCCACGACCCTCAGGGTATTGGGACTGCCCTCGACCCTCTGGGTATTAGGGACTTCAGTACGCAGTTAAACTGCCAAATCGTAAATCTTCCTTCTCTTCAAAATCTCAACCCAAAATACTTTATATGCAGATGTATGTATGCAAAAATATATGTATGTAGATGTATGAATGCAGATGCACCAATTCAGAATACAATTTCAGGCAGTCATTCAGAAGCAGTCACTTATAGTCAGTCAATTAGTTACAGAAACGTGCACACTTATGCACCCAGATTTAGTACCTAGCCTAGCACACATTCACTTATAAGAAGTACATAATTCGAAGTCAGAACAGAATCGTATTCACCCTTAGTAAGCTTAGTCGAGGGGTTGGAACACATAGACTCACAATGGCATTTGATTTGCCCTAAAATCAGAATTTGGCGAGTTATGGCCACACGCCTGTGTGCTCCAGCCGTGTGGGGATCCAAACGCCCGTGTGGTGCAGGGATATGGCCGTGTGAATAAGCCGTATAACTCACTGTCCAATTTCCCTAATATTGGTGCAGGGCAGACACGGCCGTGTGAAGGTGTCACACGCCCGTGTGGTGTGGCCATTAGACACGGTCGTGTGTCCCATAACACATGCCCGTGTGGAATCCCTAGGCCCCAAATCAGTCATACGGCCGTGTGTCCCGAAGCACACGCCTGTGTGGGAACCCTAATTTTCCCAAATCTATCACACGGCCGTGTGGCGAGGCCATGTGACTCCAAATCCCTAATTCCCCAAACTCACACGCCCGTGTGCTCAGAGGACACTGCCATGTGGATTCCAACAAAAATCTCCAAATAGGCCACACGCCCGTGTGGCTAGGCCGTGTGGCACCCAAAATCGGTCGGAAACCCTAATTTACAAATCCACACGGCTGTGTGTCTCGGCACACGCCCGTGTGGCTGTCGGGGAGGCTACGAAACCACTCTAATTCAGCCCCAAAAACACCGTTTTGGCTGCCGTAATAGTCCCTAACCTTTACCCTATCAACATATGTTAGAAAATAACGATTTCCCTTCACTTCTATCGTCTAAAAACTCAAAAATGAAGGGGTAATACATAACTACGAAAAGCTGAAGGAAAGGGATTCTTAAAACAAGATAGCAATTGATTTAAAAACAGAAAGTAGTAACCAAATTTGAATCCCACACCTGATTTAACGATGAAGAGAACGACGGAGGAGTGATAATCCCGAAACTGCAGTTAAAAACGTTTGAGCAATAAGAAAAAAATAAAAGAAAGAAAAACAGAGAGGAGAAGAGGAGAATGTAAAAACCAACAGAGAATAATGCCCCCCAAAAAAGAATAAAAAGTAACCTGCAATAATAATAACATAAAGAAAAATAATTTAAGTAGCACTAAGTAATAGCTTAATAAAACAAAATAAAACGTCCTGAACGCTCAGGGATTCAAACTCCAGACCCTCAGCAAACTAACACTTAACTTAACCACCAGACCAACAGGCCTATTCTGACACTAAATTGCACAATTATGCACATATGTGCCACCTCCTCACTGCCCCCTAGGCTCAAAGACCCTAAACTTCTAGGCCCAAAATTCAAGGCGTTACATGTTGCATTTTGATGATCGTTATATATGTGTGTGTCATTCGTTTTTGTTTTTACTTAATCTCTGCGATAGTCCATATTGTGATACTAATATTTATTTATATGCACACACACACGAAATTGCACTATTAGGAACTGGGATCAGTTTGAAACCAACCAAAAGTTATTTGGTGTAAAAAGTACTTTCAATGAGGAACTTTACACAACAAAACTTGAGAGAGGTCCCCATATGAGAGAGTTTGAGAGGGAAGCAATGAGAATAGCAAGAGAGATTGAGGGTGAGGAGACCCAAGATCTTCATTTAGTAGAGGTAACTTTTTGTAAAATCAAAATTTTGCCTCTTATTGTTTTGCCCCTTTTAACTTGTCTTTCAAATTTTCTCATGCTTTGTATGAATTTCTGCCAGGAGAAAGGGTTTGATCTTCATGATAATTTTGATATTGATGAGGAGATGAGATTTTATCTGTCCTAAGGGGTAGAGGGTTCGATAATAGTGGTTATGAAGAAGAGGAGGACATTATGTTGGATTCTCACAATATTGAGACCCTTAGAGATTCTTCTGATTCTCATAGTAGAAGGCCTGCTGATTTGACCAGTTTGCAAGGATCTGTAGGAGTTTGAATTCCATCAAGCTCTTCCTTAGTGGTAGTTATTGACCTTTGGAATTTGAGATATTCTAGTTCTTTCCTTGTTGAATGCAAATATATATGGTGATTGGTTCTGTCCAAAATTTTAACCAATTTTAGTTTGTGTATTTTCTTTAAAAAATAAATCAGGTAACTTATGGTCAACAATAAGCTTTGTTTGGCATGACCGCGGAGTAGTGGCTTTTACTTTTTCCCTGCAGCGGAGCTTAGTGAGGGTGGTGTTTGAGCTCCAATTAGGGCTCTGGCTTAGGGTGAATGACCTGCAATTTCACTGGGAAAATCTCTGAATAGTCCCTTTACACACAAGATAACAACTTGACCTTTGCTTATGTGGTCTATCAGAGATTAGTAAATTGTAAAGCACAATGCATTTTGAAGTAGATTCTTACTCGATGACTTATATATAAAGTTAGGGCTTTGCATATAAAAATTATATTTTATGTACACATAAGGTCTTTACTTAGTTGGAATCTTGTTGTCTTCTTTAAAGGAGTTTTGTGTAGAATTATGTATTTCTGTGGTTATGAATGTCATGACATGTTGATTGTACTTATATGAAGAGGCAACAGAATGAGTAGTTATTTTGTTCCTTGGTATCAAAGGTTTGTGACTAGATTGCACATTGACCGCAAAAATGTATTCATCTCATTGGAAAGGAAAAATGTAGGTGGAGAATAGTTGTTTGAATAGGACTCATGACTGCCATATCACCAAAAGAGAGTAAACAAAGTAGCAATATTTGATTTTTTTTAATGAAAAGAGAAAGCCATTGGATCTGATTGCGAGCCATAAGTCTTCCTAGTGGTTCTTTACTCAAATATTCACCTAGCCATTTTCATTTGATGATGAATTGGTTTGAGAGGTAGATTAGTGTATGTGTGTATGTGTGGTCGAGTGGGGGGTCAGTTACAATTTGGAATGCTTACTGAAGTTGATCATAAGTGACATTACTTGAGAAGGTACACATGCATTGCAAATTCCTATTCTTTATTCTTTCAATTATAACTCAGACAAGGTGAAACTTAATTTGCTTGCTGTCAATAATGGGAGATTTAAGTGTGCAAGGGTGTTGCGAAGATGTTTATGGAATTTGAGTGCTGAAGATGCTGATAATTTGATTAGGAGTTGAGAGCTTAAGGACTTTAGGATGGTTGTTGGAAGTAAATGTAGTTGTCATGCATGTTGGGAGGGCATGTTCTTCTTGGGACAAAATTTTGAGATGGAATCACATATTGTTTATTCTGTCATGGCTCCTGGTCTGGAGTGAGTTACTTGAATTTCCTCTACTTTTGTGAAGTTAGATTTAACTTTTTTTAGTAGTCTTATGAGTTATGACTAGTGATTTTTGGTTTACTTTTAGGTACTTGTTCAAACAATGCCATTATCCTGAAAATTTCTTTTCACAACTTATCTTTCATCATAGCCCTTCCCATACTTTATCTATCTGCACTTTGATGTTATTTCAATTTAACTTGTAGGAACTTATGAAAGATTTTTTGTCACTATTTTCCTAAATTATTGTTGCTTGTCAGTACAAGTTGCTATCAAAGATAGTTGTATCATCCAATGTGTTTTTTTATGCATGCATTTACTCTGTGATCCTTTCCCATTATAACATACTCTTATTTTTGTGTTTTGTAGGATAATATACCACCTTCCCTAGCAGCCATCAATTTGAATTGCTCTGACTTCAATGACCAGGCCAGATGTGTAACACCCCTAACCCGTAACCATCGTCGGTCTAGGGTTAAAGGCATTACCGGACAAATCAGATCCTTTTTCAGACATGTCATAGCATAATTCAACAAAGCAAATCAAAGTGTCCCTTAAATAGGTCTACAAGACCTTAAACATGCTTTAAAAAAGGGCCTAGATTAAACCGAACACATATAGAAATTTTCGGAACTTTAAAAATTTTTCTAAGTTACAGAGGTCACACACTCGTGTGAGTTGGCCGTGTGCCTCATACGGCCTCAGACACGCCCGTGTGTCTAAGCCGTGGCAAAACAGGGCATACATACTGACTTGTCCACATGGCCGTGGACACGCCCGTGGTCGCTACTGACTTGCACCACACAGCCAGTTACACGCCCGTGTGTCCAGCCTGTGGTCGAGTCTGACTTGTTTTGAAATGCAACCACGAGGGACACGATCGAGCTACCCGCCCTTGTGCTCCACCGTGTGGGCAATTATAGGCCATTTGCAAGGCCAAATTGCCACCCACACTTGGGCTAACCCTACAAACACATACATGTATCATTCCAAACACCAATGGCAACCAAAACATACCAAATTAGCCATCTTTTCTACCCATTCAAGAACTTTTCAACTCACCTACTTATATGCCATTTAACTCAATATAATCACAAGCATTTCCAAGCATAATTAATCTACAAACTTACCAATTCATTATGACATTCTATTATCAATAATAAACTAGCTTCGCATCATAAAACATATCATAAATTTGATCATCTCATTAGCCATCAAACCATAGCAAACTATGCATCATATAACATGACTTCTCATTCACATCACATTCAATTATCTAGCCATATCACATGGCTATATTCACATCTCAAACATCAACCATTTCAACTAGACTATACATGCCATACTTAACTATGTACACTTTCAAAAGTACCAACGTAGAGTTTGATAGTGTGATGATGATCCTCGATGATCCCCGAGCCTTTCGTAGCTTTGACGATCTAAAAAACAAAGCAAACACACACAGAGTAAGCTTTCCAAAAGCTTAGTAAGTCATATACAAATAAACTCAACATATAAACATTTATAATCATTGCAAATACAAGTTCATTAATGTATCTTCATTTCAAATACATAACTCCTCTTTGGCTCATTTGTTTAGCCATAGATTACTAACATATCATAACTCAAAGCATCTCTTTTGCTCATATCATAATCATACATATATCATATTTTATCTTATTGCATCTATGCACATATTTCTCTTTTGCAGGTCCACAAATACTCACCTTTCATGCTTAAACAAAGCATACACATCAAACATACCTGAAACAGTTATACAATTCACATAGTCTTTCATTTCTCGGATTTGCCCGTTGAACCATTTGGAATTCAAATAGGATACTCGAAATACTCGAAATAATCGTACAATGTCAACGTCCTAGACGTGGTCTTACATGTAGCCAAATATCGATGCCACTGTCCCAGACAGGGTCTTACACGAATCAATTACGATGTCAATGTCCCAGACATGGTTTTACACATAAATCTCAAATCGATGCCAACGTCCTAGACGTGGTCTTACACGATATCACATATCAGAAACCTATGTCATGGCATATAAAATCCTATCTATTCCTAGGTTCATACGGGACTTTTTGGATATTGACATTTTGTCGATACTTTCTCGATGTCCATGAATATAACATCTCATTCACATTCATCACAAATAAATTTCATAGATACATAAATAGGCCAATTCAAATACATTTATTTGTATATAGACTTACCTCGGATTCGGATAAACGAACGAACTCGGCTACTCAATCACTTTCGATTTTCCACGGTCTAAATCCGTTTTCTTCGGTTCTTGATCTATACATATTCAAATTTAACTCATTTATTCACCAATTCATTCAATTTAATCCAAGAACACACATTTAGGGAAATTTACAAATTAGCCCTAATATTTTCACATTTTGACATTTAAGTCCTTATTTCACAAAATCACAAAATATACAAAATTCAACATAACCCATGCTTAGCCGAATTCTCTATAGGTCCCTAGCAACCCATATTTTTCATTTATTTCACATTTTAGTCCCTCAAAATATTATTTACACAATTTAATCCAAATTACTCAAATTCACCAAAAATTCAAAGACAAATTATGTTAATCTATCACATATCTTTCATATTTCATCCTCAAACATCACAAAACTCATGAATTCATCAATGTCTCTTTTAAAAATCATCATCAATTCACAAAATTAAGGCATGGGCTTAGTAGATTTCATAGCAACGATTACAAAAACGTAGAAATTATCAAAAACCGAACAAAAACTAACCTTGAATCAAGCTAGATGAGTGTCGAAATATTCAAAGCTCTTTATCCCTAATTTTTCTTCTTAAATTCGGTGATGAAGCATGGAAGATGACAACATTTTGGCTTTCATTTTATTTAATATAACTTTAATAATCCATTTACATATTTACCTTTTTTAATTAACATATAATAACATATATAAAGGTTGGTCATTAATGTCCATTAACCATGCTAATGGTTTAATTATCTCATAAGGCCATCACATTTATAAAGACATAACACATAGGTGCTTTTAACATATGGAATGCTAATTTTTCATCTTTCACAATTAGATCCTTTTATCAAATTAAGCACCCAAACAGATAAATTAAATCACGAAACTTTCACACATGCTTAATCTCATATTGCAAGCACAAAAAATAATATTAAAATATTTTTATGACTCGGATTTGTGGTCTTGAAACTACTATTCCGACTAGGGTTTAAACCGAACTGTTAAAAGATGGCTGGCATCTGAACTTCCTGCTAAAAGTTTCCCCATATCTGACAATGAGAGCAGGTGTTTTATCTTTTCCCCAAGACATGCCAACGTTATCTGTGTTTACTGGTTTTATCTGCTATTTGATTCCTTGTTGTAAGGCAGTATTAGAAGTAATTACTGTAAGGATCAGTTCCCTGGACATCAAATAGGTGCCAGCTTTTTCATATTTTCTGATTTAGGCACTTGTAGTACAGAATCCAAGATGATTTGCTTGGGGAACATATTTTCTGATTTAGGCACTTGTAGTACAGAATCCAAGATGATTTGCTTGGGGAACACAGAGGAAGCAGTGATGCTAAAGAATTTGCTGAAAAACAATCTGTAAGTTGAACTTCGAAGTTTTGTAGATAAGCAAATCAATGAATGTGAAGCTCCTTATTTTGTTGCTTTAACTTCCATAAATGATTCATATCTCCATTTGAACTCCTATTTCTAGTGCATCTTCTTCTAGTCTATTTGCTTCTAACATGTATATATTTTCTGTTTGAATTCGTAATCCTGTTATGCAGCGATCTGAGGACCTGCAATTGTCAAATTCTGTTGGTAAGTATGCTTTACTATCTAGGCGCCAGCTTGGTGGCCTATAAAATAGAAACTGCATCTTTTTTGCAAATATCTAACTGCACTTAATTTTGCCGCTGCAGGTGGTTGATTTAATATACTGACCATAGATTGATTTGTAATGCAGATTCTCATTCATTATTGGATGACAAGATTGATGCATCTGATAAAGCTGGGCCATGTAAAAATCGTAGTTCTTCTTGTGAACCCTCGGAGGGCCCAGCTTCTAGCAAAGTAATTGGTGAAACACATTCTGCAAACTCCCACGGACAACCTGGTAGTTGTGCATCATCAAATTCAGATTGTGTTGCTGCTGTCTCAGCGTCTAGTTGCCCTGGTTTATCACCAAGTTCATCAATGGGTTCAATATCCTCCAAGAAGTCAACTCTGAATCCCCATGCAAAGGTTTGTTAACCTAGCGTCTAGTGAACTCTTTGCTCTTTTTTGTTCCTTCCTCTGTTTGTCTTTTATACATCTAATATGCTTAATGCTATCAGGAATTCAAACTCAACCCTAATGCAAAGAGTTTTACACCATCTCAAACAGCTGCTAGGCCTCCAACCCCAGTGTCTGATGGTTCTTTCTACTATCAACCACATATGTCTCCTGTACCACATGCACATGCCTGTTAGTTTTGGGGTAAGTTGCTTAATAAATAATTGCAATTTTTATGAACACTGATCCTGGAAGCAAGAAATGCAATTGACTGGCAATGATTGCATCACCTAGGGCTTTTTTTTCTCCATATTTATCTAAACCTCCTGATTTTGATGAGTACTGAAATTGATAGATCCTGTTCTCTAATGTATTCTTTTGGTTATATATTATGTATCAATTAATATTGAACTCGAGTTATAACTTATGACTGGACGCCTGAGCTCTGAAGGGAGCTTTGATACTGTTGCATTGATTCATTAATAGTATTCATCTTTGTCCATGTTTTTTGTTATCACAATTGTGATTTGTCTGGAATGGTTTAAGTGGGGTTAAGTTAATTTGATTTGACTTAATATATAAAAGGTTTAGGATATTAACTAGAAATTGCAATTTCTTTTACGTAAGGAATCTTGTATTTGGTAATTTTTTGCAGTTTGCAACTTCATTCAGCTGCATATATTTTAATAAATGAGATGGTAAAACTTTGGTATATCATATATGATATTACAATTCTTTGTCATACATAGACCTGACTCTTAAATTCATTGCAGATTTAGTCTTTTTTCCCTATGCAATCGGAAATGTATTCTTCTTCGTTTACGATCACATGGTTTTTGCAGATAGGACCCTCCTTTCCTGGCCACCAGCCTGTAATTTTCAGTCAACAGGTGGCACCAACACAATCATCACAACCATATTATCATCCAAATGGCCCTCAGGTTGAGCATTTATTTACAATTATCTCCATTGACCCATCTTTATATGCTTATTTCTTATTTACTATATTCTTCAAAGTTGCGGTATGGGCAGCAGACACTTCTTGGTCAACGGCAAGTGGTATACTACCAACCCGTAAGTGGTTCCGAAAATTATCCAAGTTTGTGTAGACTTGATTGCTGTATAGCATACTTGGAACACACTCCTATATATACTACTTGTATGATATGTGCGGAAACCATTTTTTTTTTTAAAACGAGAATCGACTTTGGTTTAGAAAACAAAAATAAAACAGGGAGTCGCTACCGATCTTTATTTGGTGTGATCGGATCACCTTTGTTTTAATAACACGTTTTGGTTTACCAAAACAATGTTTTTGGTCTACGAAATTTTGAGAAATCGAGTTCGGGAGTCGGTTACGTGCGAAGAAGGGTTAGCATACTCGTCACGCTCAAACTTGGTACCTAATTGATTGTTTAATGTCTTAATGTCGAAAGTTGGAAATTTGAAAAAGATTTAAAAATACGATTCCTTTAGAAAGTGTTCGGATGATTTGAATATCGAAATTTTCTTGTTCCGAAGAGATGAAATATCACATCTAGCACGATAGGACACGATGTTTCAAACCCTCGATACCAAGATCATTTCATGATCTCAAAAATGCATGCATTGCGATTTAAAAGGGTATTCCATTATTTGGCCAAATAAAGAAATCGAAACCCAGCACGATTGGGCACGATTCCTCAAATTTCCAAACACAGAATATTGCCTTATTCAAGAAATCATGGATAAATTTTTAAAAGGATATTTGGTTATTTGGTCAAACGGGAAACCGAAACCCAGCACGATTGGGCACGATTCCTCGAATTTCTAAACACGTAATATTGCCTTATTTGAGTAGTTTTTAAATAAGCACTTATGAAACCAAATCTCCAAATGCATTGGGTAATAATAACTACAACAGTAATAATGATAATAATAATAAAATACTAATAATAAAAGAAGCATTAGGTAATAATAAAAATACAATAATAATAAATAGCAATAATAATAAGCAAATGATAAAAAAAATAAAAAACAAAATAAAGGCAAAAGAATAAAATAGATAAATAATAGTAGTCATAATAACATAAGCGTAATTAAACTAAGTATGAAAAATAAAACATAGTATATGCGAATAAGTAAAAAGGACAAATAAATAAATAAACAATTTAAATAGCAAAATAAATAAACGAACAAAGTGAAATAAAAAAATAAGGAACCAAACAATTTAATAAATAAACGGATGAACAAATAAATAAAAAAGCAAAGTAAAAAAAAGGGCAAAAAGGACTTAATCATCATTTAAATAAAATTAAAAGGCGCAAATCAAAAATAATAAAAAGGGACAAGGGCCGAATTGCAATAGTCTGAAACTGCGGAGGACCTATAGGGAAAACAACTCTGGCCCTCATCCGCTATGTTTCAATTAGCCAGGCAAAGTATTAAATTAAAATATGAAACCAAAATTAAAGGGGAAAATTTTAAAGAAGAAAAAATGAAATGGGGACTTGATTTAAATACATCGCAAAAGCGGAAAGGTTGCTTGCGCAAATAACCCTTTAATCCAAAACACGCGGATCCCCCAGGGACGGGTCGGGTCGCGCGCGGGTCAGAGCCATGCGACGTCGTTTTGGCATGTGGACATATTGTCCAAAACGGCGCCGTTTTGATTATTTATAAAAACAATTTTTTTTCTAAAAATGTTTCATTTCTGCGTTTGTCTTCAAAAAAAAAAAAGGGGGAGGGTCTTAGGCTTCTCTCTAAAAAGGAATCTAGGGCCGGCCAAGGTCCAGTGGTCTTCCACCGTGACCCGCCGTGGATCCGCCTCATGAGACGGTTCTAACTGCCCCAGAACGGGCTTTTCCAGACCCTTTGTTAATCCTCAAGCAGAGATATTAACGGAGGAGAAGGAAAAGAAAAAAAAATGAAGAAAAAAAGAAAATAAAGCGAGAAAGGTTCGTCATTGGTAGCCTTTTTGGATCCTGGTTAGAAACACGAAGGGTTTCGAGGTATCCATGGAAGGCCGTGACGACCTTCAACAGCGGCTCGAAGGCTGAACAACAGGTTTTTTCTTTACTCTTTTTTATTAATATCTTTTTATTTCGAAAATAAAAATATAAAAGATAAGCACCTCTAATATTTTGAAACTGATCCTGGTTCTTTTTTTGTGTTCTAAAATTTCTTGTATTTATTTTTCTGTGTCTCCGTAAAAAATTACAATATTCAGTATGGAGGCTTTTATAACCGAAAGCGATACAAATTATTATTATTATTTTCTTACTTGTTTCTTCCATTTCTTTGTTGTTCTCTTTGCTGCTTCTCTTTGTTCTTCTGCAGGTATCCTCGTGGGTCAACAGAGGCAGATGAGGGTTAATTTTTGCCATTTCCATGCAAAGTGGCCTAGCGCGCGCACGGCGCTCGAGGGGGCTGCGGCGCGAGGGAAGGGAAAGCACTCTAGGGTTTTCTTGTTCTGTTTAGTCTTTGGGCCTATTGGGTCGTCTGTAATTTGGGCTAGGGTTAATGTAATTGGGATCTATTTGGACTGTTTTATTTAGTTTAGTTTTTGGTTTGTTTTGTTTTTGGGTGCAATGGGCCCGGGCTAAATTGGGCCTGTACAGCTGCCCTTCTTTGCTCATTATCGTGTAACGAGAATGGAGCAAAGACTTTAAAAGGGCCAATTTTGTCTGGACCTGCCGAGTCTTGACTCCTTTTGGCGTTTTTCTTCAAGTAGCTTCATTCCACTCCACTACATCTTCAGGGGTATAAAATCCTGTCTTTAGTCTGCCCCGCTGTAACTTAAAGGAGATAAGAACTGGTAATTTCAACCTGTTCTGTTGCAACTTCAGAGAGAAGATTGGTGGCTTCAACCTACTTCACTGCAACTCTAGGAAGGTAAGATCTGCCGTAATTTGTAGCTTCAATCTGTTCCACTGCATCTTCAGGAAAATAAGGTTTGTTGTCTTCAGTCTGCTCCACTGCAACTTCAGGGAGATAAGACTTGTAACTTCAACCTACTCCACTGCAACTTTAAGGAGATAAGGTTTGTGGTGATCTGCTCCACTGCAATTTCAGAGAGAGATAAGATCTGTAATTTAGCTTTAATCTGTTCCGCTGCAACTTCAAGGAAATAAGATCTGCTATCTTCAGTCTGCTCCACTGCAACTTCAGGGAGATAAGACTTGTAACTTCAACATGCTCCACTGCAACTTCAGGGAGATAAGGTTTGTGGTGATCTGCTCTACTGCAACTTCAGAGAGAGATAAGATCTGTAATTTAGCTTCAATCTGTTCTGCTGCAACTTCAGGGAAATAAGATCTGCTATCTTCAGTTTGCTCCACTGCAACTTCAGGGAGATAAGACTTGTAACTTCAACCTGCCCCACTGTAACTTCAGGGAGATAAGGTTTGTGGTTTTAATCAATCTTGCTGCAGTGTCCTCTGGGGGATATGATGCGTAGAATCGATTTCATGTGCTTATGTTTTTGCCCCATGATTGGGATGTCATGATTAGAATGAATCAAATGCTCCTAATTGGATGTGTATGGATGATATTTTCATGAATGCGATATTTATGAGAATGATTCCTTATTAATGTTTGGGTTATCATTGCCCAATGTCTGTCTAAGTTCTATTACTGATGTGTTACCATGCTTTCTTGTTCAGCTGGTATCTTTAACCGAAAGTCTAAAAAAATAGTCATCATTCCAATTATTTGTTCTCAAATGTTTCCAACCCCTAAGTTTGGTTAGTTCTTGAATAGTGGTCCTGTTATTAGATCATTGTATCTTTTTAGACCCTTTCAGAGTAATATGCAAAACTTTCTTTACTTGAATGTTAGTCCATTAATCGTTATTTCAATATAAAATGCTTGAAAGAGAGATTGTAGAAGTGGATAAGATCGAAGTTTATTAGGAGCAAGGCTCGAAATGAATAGATTTGTCAACATAGCAAATTCGCTCAAATACAAAATGAATAATATGAAAGTAGGTGCCCCGGATATCATAGTAAGAGTCTCTTTGTACTAACTTCCCGAAGACCCTTTTGGACTCGATGTGTGCTTTGGAGATCTAAAGCCCTTTGTTGATGCCCCAAGACATAGTGTATCTTTTCATTGTTCATTCAGGGATAGCAAGACTACCATATGCCCCATTCTTGATCAAGATTTGAATTGCCCTTTTTGTGGGTTTTCAATTCAAAACCCCTTTGGTCTCAAAACACTCTTTACGAGTTTTCACCTTGGCCTCTCCCTTTTTCTTTTCTTTCTTTCTTTCTTTCTTTCTTTTTTTAGGTAAAATATTTCTTGACTGAGTCTGAATTCACTGGATTGGGTAAGCTTTTACCATCCATCTCCGTCAGGATCAATGCTCCTTCAGAAAAGGCCTTCTTTACCACATAAGGTCCTTCCCAATTCGGCATCCATTTTCCTCTGAAATCTTTCTGTATAAGCAAGATTTTTTTTAACACTAGGTCCCCTTCATGGAATTCTCTAAGACGAACCTTTTTGTTATAAGCTCGCATCATTCGCTTTTGGTACATCTGACCATGACGGATAGCCTTCAACCTTTTCTCTTCAACTAAATTTAGCTGATCATATCGGGCTTGGATCCATTCCGCTTCATCCAACTTTACTTCTGCCAAAACTCGAAGAGAAGGAATTTCTGCTTCAATGGGTAAAACTGCCTCCATTCCATAAACCAAAGAAAAAGACGTTGCCCCGATTGAGGTTCTGACGGATGTTCGATAGGCGTAGAGGATGAATGGTAGCTTCTCATGCCAATCTTTATAAGTCTCAGTCATTTTCCCCACGATCTTCTTGATATTCTTATTGGCCGCTTCAACTGCACCATTCATTTTTGGCAGATATGATGATGAGTTATGGTGTTTGATCTTGAACTGATTGCAAACATCCGATATCATGTTGTTGTTTAAATTCAATGCGTTGTCAGATATAATCCTTTCTGGCATTCCATATCGACATATGATCTCCTTTTTTAAGAATTTACTGACTGCTGATTTCATGACATTGGCATATAAAGCAGCTTCTACCCATTTAGTAAAGTACTCGATGACCACGAAGATGAACTGATGCCCGTTAGAAGCTTTAGGTGAAATTGGCCCGATGATATCCATGCCCCACATAGAGAAAGGCCAAGAAGAAGTCATAACATGAAGAGGTGAAGGAGGAACATGGATTTTATCTCCATAAATTTGACACTTGTGGCACTTCTTGGCGTAGTTGATACAATCTCCTTCTATGGTAGACCAATAATACCCGAATCTCATGATCTGCCTGGCTATTGTAAAACCGTTGGTATGTGTTCCGCAGACACGCTCATGGACCTCTTCTAGGATTTGCTTAGCCTCAACAGCATCTACACACCTTAGTAACACCTGATCCTTTCTTCTTTTATACAGGATCTCCCCATCTAAGACATAGTCATTGGCTAATCTTCTCAACGTTCTTTTATCATTCTCGGTTGCTTGGTCAGGGTATTTACGATCTTTTACGTACCGCAATATATTGTTGTACCAAGGATTATCGTCATTTTCCTCTTCTTCTACTTCAATGTTGCAACAATGAGCTGGAGTTTCGTAAATACTCATCTGGATAGGCTGCACATCCTCTTGCTTGTTCACTCTGACCATCGAAGCCAAAGTAGCTAAGGCATCAGCCATCTGATTTTCATCTCGTGGGAGGTAATAGAAGGTGATGTCGTCGAAATCCTCAATTAACTCAAGAACCAATTTTTGATACTTGATTAACTTTGGATCTCTCGTCTCCCATTCTCCTTTAAGTTGATAAATCACCAAAGCAGAATCCTCATAAACTTCTAGTACTTTGATCTTACGTTCTATGGCTGTACGGATACCCATGATACAAGCTTCGTATTCTGCCATATTATTTGTGCAATCGAAATCTAATTTGTTAGTGAAGGGGTAATGTAACAGCCCAATTTTAATAGTGTCGGAACAGTGATTCGAGATCACTAAATTTGACGAAAAGTTAGAAAATTTTGTTAATCGATAATTATAAGTTAAGTGTGATTTTAGAAATATTTTAAAATTAGTGAATTTTGTGAACTGAAAGAATTAATTAGAAAAAATTGGGCCAAAAACGAGGTATTGAGACCTCGAATTCATAAAGTGAGCCATAAATATTTCTAAAAATATTTATGGAATGTCATTAAGTTATTATTAAACTTTCGTTAGAAAATTTTAACGTTTGGATATGTAATTAAATGAAAAAGACTAAATTGAAAAAGGTGTAAAAGTTTCATTATAGATTAAAGAAAGTATAAAGGACCAAAATGGTAATTAAGCCATTTTGTTTAATTGAGGCGGTTATTGTGAAGAAAATCTGAGATTTTTTTTAAGTATTATTATATATTATATTATATTATATTATTATATTATTATATTATTATATATAGAAACAAAAACAAAAAAGAAGGCAAGGTGAGAAGGGAAACAGAAAAGAAACAGAGAACAAGACGAAAGCAGGGGAAGAAAAAGGGAAAGAAAGAAAAAGGAGGAATTGATGATTTAAAGCTTGAATGTTTAATTGGTAAGTCAATTTAGCCCTTTTCTTCTAATTTTGATGTTTTATAAGTTTTAGAACAAAGTTTTATTGAATTAAGATTGAAATTCTGGAAATTCTTAGATTTTTGAACATGAGTTTTGTGGATCAAATTGGTGAATTAGGGGTTTAATTAATGAAATATCTAGTTAGAAATTGATTTTAAGGATTAAATTGTGAAAATGTTTGGAATTAAAGCCTATTATTGGAATTCTGATTTCCAAAGATTATAAAGTAGTTTAAAGTGATAGAATAAAGTGTTTATTGAGAAAAATCAGCTCAATTGAGAAGTTAATTGAGCAGGGACGAAATTATCATTTATAGAAAGCTTAGGGGAAAAATGGTAATAAACAGTTTGCACTAAACAGCTTTGGGACAGCAGCAGTAGACTAACTTTGAAAAATCACTAAAAATCATAGAAATGGAATTAGAATCTGAATGAGATATGAAATTAAAGCTTATTGAGTCTATTTTCATATGAAAGAAACAAGGAAAGCAAAGGAATTCTGTATTCTGAGATATTTAGATTTTGGTCAGACTGGTTCAGAGTAATTTCGAGATGCTCTGTTCTGACTTGGAAAAATCATCAAAAATTGTATAAAAATAATTTGGAAACATAATTTATATGGTTAGATTCCTTAATTAGTCTAGTTTTAGAAGAAATAAACTATAACATCATCTGAATTCTATATAAAAAGATAATTAATTTTTAGTGAAGAAGGGTCGGAACTGCCAGACAGCAGAACAGGGGTGACTTTAAAGAATAAACTGTACTAATTGGCTAAATCAAAAATTCTGAAAATTTTATGGTAAGAAGATATGTGAGTCTAGTTTCAGGAAAAATTAACGGTTCTTCATTTGGAGTTCTGTAGCTCTGGAAATAAATAATTTAGTGACTATAACTCAAATGGACAGTTTTGAATATACTTATGAGTAATTAATGAAATTATTGACAATGTTACTTATAGCATGTTATATACATTAAGGACGTGGAATGGAGAGGAGGAGGAGGAAAATATGTATGAATATTCAGCTAGCATGGCTAATTTGTAATGTTTTAGGCTCAGGGACTAAATTGAATAAAAGTAAAACTTTATGATTAGTTTTGTAAAAATGTTGGAGATGACCAATTTACATGGAATGGATTATTTTATTATTGAAAATTTCAAAATTGAATGAAATTATTAATTAGATTAAGATCGGTTGAAAAATCGATGAAAATGGAAAATTACCAAAATGCACTTAAATCTTGGTATTTCTGCAAATTTAGCCAGGTAAGTTCGTGTAACTTTAAATATGTGATATAAGGAACTATAAGTTGATAGTACGTGAAATATTGATATAATGAATTAACTAAATTATGTTTATGAATAAACGGCAAGAGAATGATATTTATCATGGCATGTCAATATGTGATTATCTGTAATATGTAAATAAAAGGTAATTAAATATGTTGAGACGAGAAATAAATTCAAGTAAGTCATGAAATGAGAAAAATAAATATGTTTTAAGGGACAATATGTTTGATTTTGATTGATTTCAAATATAAAAATGCTAGATGAAATAAAATGTTTGATAAATAAATTTGTAATTCTGGTAATGCCTCGTATCCTATTCCGGCGTTGAATACGGGTAAGGGGTGTTACATTTAGTGGTATCAGAGCTTAGGTTTAGTCGGTTCTCGGACCAAACGTAGTATATGTGAAGTCTAGAAATATATGCCATTATTAATATATAACTTGAGATAATGTGATATGTTCCGAATTTGATGATATTTGTATCACTATAATTTAAACTTTATCATTATTATGTGTAATTTATTAATTATGTGTGGTAAGTATTTTAAGGTAAGTATTTAGTAAAATGATAAATTTAAGATTGGGTACTGAAAAATTGAGACTGATACTGAACTGAATTATGGAATACTGAATATTATTTTGTGTACTGAATTGAATTGTGAAGTTATTGAATATTGTTATATGTATTGCATTAAACTATGAAATTATTGATGTAATAAATAACTGCAATATTGTGAAGCTGATTGAAATAAGAAGTGAAAATAGAATGAACTGGAATTTAGAAAGTTATTTAAATTACGTAACTGAATTATTAATTATTTGAATATTTGAAGGCAAATTAAATAAAGAAAATATGTGAGTAATTGGAATGTATATTGATTGGAAAGCAATTAGTGATTTTAAATTTGATTGGACAATAAATTAAAAATACGAATTGAATAAAAATGCATTAAATTATGAATATGTGTAAATATATGAATCGTGTATTGATTGAAAAGTGGTTGGAATTGAATCGAAGTCTGATTATATGTGAATATTTGCAATATGTATTGGTACTGAATTGTATACTGATTAGAAATGGAAAAGTGAATTTGAAATAAAAAAAAATGATTTGAATACCCTATTAACTTATCGGGCTGGATTGGATACAAATGGCATGCCATAGGATTGGAAGTGTTCAGGGATTCTTCGACCTTGAGTCGATGAGACACTGGGTGTCATATTATTTACTTCGGATAGATTCAATAAAGTACTGGGTACCTCTTTACTTCGGCTGGGCCGATGAGACACTGGGTGTCACTATATTGTTTCGAACTATCCGATGAGGCACTGGGTGCCAATATGCTTTGAACTATCCGATGAGGCACTGGGTGCCAATCTGGTGTGTTTGGTTGGATCCGCATATCCGCCAAAGTCCGAGTCTTGTTAATAGGGGTAGATATGAATATTAAGTGAAATTAAAAATGAGAATTGATTTCCCTATTAACTTGTCGGACTAGTCGGATATAATTGGCATGCCATAGGATTTGGAAGAGTACAGGATTTATCGGCTTTGCCGATCAGGCACTTTATGTGTCGTAAATCAGGCACTTATGTGTCGTAAATCAGGCACTCTACGTGTCGTATTTCAGACACCTCGTGTGTCGTTTCAAGCACTTATGTATCGTATACTGATCAGGTACTATGTACCGCTTTAGGCACAATGTGCCGTACTGGTGTGTTTGGGTTGAAATCCGTGTATCCATCAAAGTCCGGATTGTTAATAGGGTGAATAACTGAAACGAGAAAATTAAATAAATTTGATTGACCGTACTACTAAAGATATGAGAAAGACATTATGAGTTGAATTGTGAATCGAATTGGAATGTGAAAATTGAAGTATGAACTTAAGGTTCATAAATTTGCTAAAATATCGAATCATTGATATTGAAATCAGTTGAATAAATGAAATGAGAAAATTGAATGAATTTGATCGATTGAATTATTGACTGTACGAAAAAGTGGAAATATGAATTAAAATTGATATATAAAATTGAAAACTTGAACCAAAGGTTCATAATTTGATTAGATAATATAGATGATATATGATGCTATTTGAGGAAAGACTATTGTTGAGGTATGAAATTAAAGTATAAATTAACACATATGATTTATATTGTTACATGTTTGATATTTATTATTTATTATAATTTTTATAATTTGAATTATGGTAATACCACTGAGTATAGATACAGACATGCTCAACGTACGATTGTATTATTATAATCCAAATTATTCAATATTAAATGTTAAATTTAAATTATGCGTATAGTAAGTGAAATATGAGGTAAGTGTTATTGTTGAATTAAATGGAAATTGAATTAAGTGATGGATAAATATTAGTATTGAATTGTATAATGATGAAAAAGTGAAATTAAATTTAGTTGTGAATAAATTGAAGTGAAATTGGAACTGGAAAAAAAAAAAGTAAGTAATTTTCGTTATAAAGTATGTTTGCAATATTGAATTAAAAATAAATTGCGAACTGAAAGGATATGGAACGGATATAAATGATAAACTAGATAAATATGTGCACAAAGGAGCTATAGAATTATAGAAATAATGAAGTTTTTGATCAAAATAACAAGGAAATTTCGAGGACGAAATTTTTTTTTAGGGGGGAAGAGTTGTAACAGCCCAATTTTAATAGTGTCGGAACAGTGATTCGAGATCACTAAATTTGACGAAAAGTTAGAAAATTTTGTTAATCGATAATTATAAGTTAAGTGTGATTTTAGAAATATTTTAAAATTAGTGAATTTTGTGAACTGAAAGAATTAATTAGAAAAAATTGGGCCAAAAACGAGGTATTGAGACCTCGAATTCATAAAGTGAGCCATAAATATTTCTAAAAATATTTATGGAATGTCATTAAGTTATTATTAAACTTTCGTTAGAAAATTTTAACGTTTGGATATGTAATTAAATGAAAAAGACTAAATTGAAAAAGGTGTAAAAGTTTCATTATAGATTAAAGAAAGTATAAAGGACCAAAATGGTAATTAAGCCATTTTGTTTAATTGAGGCGGTTATTGTGAAGAAAATCTGAGATTTTTTTTAAGTATATTATTATATTATTATATTATTATTATATTATTATATTATTATATTATTATATATATAGAAACAAAAACAAAAAAGAAGGCAAGGTGAGAAGGGAAACAGAAAAGAAACAGAGAACAAGACGAAAGCAGGGGAAGAAAAGGGAAAGAAAGAAAAAGGAGGAATTGATGATTTAAAGCTTGAATGTTTAATTGGTAAGTCAATTTAGCCCTTTTCTTCTAATTTTGATGTTTTATAAGTTTTAGAACAAAGTTTTATTGAATTAAGATTGAAATTCTGGAAATTCTTAGATTTTTGAACATGAGTTTTGTGGATCAAATTGGTGAATTAGGGGTTTAATTAATGAAATATCTAGTTAGAAATTGATTTTAAGGATTAAATTGTGAAAATGTTTGGAATTAAAGTCTATTATTGGAATTCTGATTTCCAAAGATTATAAAGTAGTTTAAAGTGATAGAATAAAGTGTTTATTGAGAAAAATCAGCTCAATTGAGAAGTTAATTGAGCAGGGACGAAATTATCATTTATAGAAAGCTTAGGGGAAAAATGGTAATAAACAGTTTGCACTAAACAGCTTTGGGACAGCAGCAGTAGACTAACTTTGAAAAATCACTAAAAATCATAGAAATGGAATTAGAATCTGAATGAGATATAAAGCTTATTGAGTCTATTTTCATATGAAAGAAACAAGGAAAGCAAAGGAATTCTGTATTCTGAGATATTTAGATTTTGGTCAGACTGGTTCAGAGTAATTTCGAGATGCTCTGTTCTGACTTGGAAAAATCATCAAAAATTGTATAAAAATAATTTGGAAACATAATTTATATGGTTAGATTCCTTAATTAGTCTAGTTTTAGAAGAAATAAACTATAACATCATCTGAATTCTATATAAAAAGATAATTAATTTTTAGTGAAGAAGGGTCGGAACTGCCAGACAGCAGAACAGGGGTGACTTTAAAGAATAAACTGTACTAATTGGCTAAATCAAAAATTCTGAAAATTTTATGGTAAGAAGATATGTGAGTCTAGTTTCAGGAAAAATTAACGGTTCTTCATTTGGAGTTCTGTAGCTCTGGAAATAAATAATTTAGTGACTATAACTCAAATGGACAGTTTTGAATATACTTATGAGTAATTAATGAAATTATTGACAATGTTACTTATAGCATGTTATATACATTAAGGACGTGGAATGGAGAGGAGGAGGAGGAAAATATGTATGAATATTCAGCTAGCATGGCTAATTTGTAATGTTTTAGGCTCAGGGACTAAATTGAATAAAAGTAAAACTTTATGATTAGTTTTGTAAAAATGTTGGAGATGACCAATTTACATGGAATGGATTATTTTATTATTGAAAATCTCAAAATTGAATGAAATTATTAATTAGATTAAGATCGGTTGAAAAATCGATGAAAATGGAAAATTACCAAAATGCACTTAAATCTTGGTATTTCTGCAAATTTAGCCAGGTAAGTTCGTGTAACTTTAAATATGTGATATAAGGAACTATAAGTTGATAGTACGTGAAATATTGATATAATGAATTAACTAAATTATGTTTATGAATAAACGGCAAGAGAATGATATTTATCATGGCATGTCAATATGTGATTATCTGTAATATGTAAATAAAAGGTAATTAAATATGTTGAGACGAGAAATAAATTCAAGTAAGTCATGAAATGAGAAAAATAAATATGTTTTAAGGGACAATATGTTTGATTTTGATTGATTTCAAATATAAAAATGCTAGATGAAATAAAATGTTTGATAAATAAATTTGTAATTCTGGTAATGCCTCGTATCCTATTCCGGCGTTGAATACGGGTAAGGGGTGTTACAGGTAATGATCTCCATTCGGGGACAACAGGACTGCTCCGATTCCATTACCCACAACATTTGAGGCACCATCAAAGTTTAGCTTCCAAGAATGACTTTCTTGCGAATCTTCTTCGGTGGTTGCAACATACATCAGATCTTCATTTGGGAAATCAAAGTCCAAAGACTTATAATCCTCTAGAGCTCTGCTAGCCAGAAAGTCGGCTATTGCGCTTCCTTTGACTGCCTTCTGGTTCACATAGAGTATGTCAAACTAGGAAATCAGAATTTGCCATCGGGCCATTCTTCCATTTAAAGCAGTCGACTCCATCATGTATTTCAGAGGGTCCAGCTTTGAGATGAGCCAAGTCGTGTGGTATAGCATGTATTGTCTTAGTCTTCGGGTTGTCCAAATCAAAGCGCAACATAATTTCTCAATTGGCGAATACCTCATCTCGCATTCGGTGAACTTCTTACTGAGATAGTATATTGCTCTTTCCTTTCTTCCTGATTCATCATGTTGACCCAGCACGCATCCCATAGAATTCCTGAATACTGTCAAGTATAGTATCAGCTGTCTATCCAGGTTAGGTGGCATCAATACTGGAGCATTGGATAGATAATGTTTGACCTTATCGAAAGTCTTTTGGCATTCCTCATCCCAAACGCCTAGATTGTGTTTCTTAAGGAGACGGAATATGGGGTCGCATTTTTCAGTTAGCTGTGAAATGAATCGAGCGATGTAATTTAGTCTTTCCAGAAAACCTCAAACTTCCTTTTGAGTGCACGACGGAGGTAATTTTTGTATAGCCTTGACTTTGTCTGGGTCTATCTCAATTCCCTTCTCACTGACTACAAAGCCTAGCAGTTTTCCTGATCTAGCCCCAAAAGTGCACTTTGTTGGATTGAGCTTCAGCTGAAACTTTCTTAACCTCAAGAACAATTTCCTCAAAACTTGTATATGTTCTTTTTCTGATCGGGATTTCGCAATCATATCGTCAACATAAACCTCGATTTCCTGGTGCATCATGTCATGAAACCAGGTTACCATGACTCTTTGGTACGTCACTCCTGCGTTTTTTAACCCAAGGGGCATTACCTTATAGCAAAAGGTTCCCCACAAGGTCACGAATGTGGTCTTTTCCATGTCTTCGGGATGCATCTTTATCTGATTGTATCCATAGAAACCATCCATGAAGGAAAATAACGAGAAGCCCGCTGTATTATCTACCAATGTGTCAATGTGAGGCAATGGGAAGTTGTCTTTTGGGCTGGCCTTGTTTAAATCTCTGTAGTCCACACACATTCATACTTTTCCGCCCTTTTTAGGGACGGGGACAATATTGGCTACCCATTCTGAGATTTAACCACTTGTAAGAAACCGACATCGAATTGCTTCTTGACTTCATCTTTTATTTTTTACAAAACACCAGGCCTCATCCTTCGGAGCTTCTGTTGAACTGGTTTGCATTCTTCTTTTATAGGGAGTCGATGTACCACGATATCAGTATTTAAACCGGGCATGTCTTGGTACGACCAAGCAAAGACGTCCTTAAATTCTTGAAGTAATTCAATGAGGTCTTGCTTCGTCCCCGCAGCAATGTCAGCCCCTATCTTCACCTCCCTTTCATCTCCAAGACTCACAATTTCCACTGACTCTTTATATGGCAAGATTTGCTTCTCATCTTGTTCTATCATTCTCAACAAATCAGGAGAAAAATTACAATATTGATCATCTTCAAGGTCTTGGGAATCTTCCATGCCTAAATCTTGTCCAAAAGGAGATTCTGAGTCAGTAGTGACGTCGCTCATATCATTGATATCCGGAGACCTGCTATAGGGATGAAGAGAAAAACATCTACAGAACAAAAGAATCTAAAAATGATTGTTTGTATGGTATGATTATGAATGAAAAGAATAAAAGAATATGGGCTCAAAATGATACACAAAAAATGCATTTTCTTATTGAAGTAAATATTCAGAACATAAGCCTATTTCACAAAAGGACTCTTATTGCCCCTAGGCTTAGAGCAATAAGCGCGTTTTGAACATTACTCTGTATTGGCTCTAAAAACTACGGGAATCTCTTCTGCAGTCCAGTTGTTTAAAGTACTTCCAAGTGCATAGGAGCGGATGCCTGATAGATTCTCACCCCCAGTTCTTTCTTCTGATATGGCGTTAATGCTCAAATTTTCCAATATTTCTTTCGCAGTCTCTTTTTTTGACGTTTTCCTTTCGGGGTGAATGGTTCCTCCTGACACGAAGGTCTTAGATATGTGGGGAAAGGCCATCGGTTCCCATTTGACCTCTTCTCCGCTTAATCTCGCCCTTCTCCTTTCTTGTTTCTTTTCTATCTCTTTCTTTCTTTGCCTGGCGTCCGGCTTAAACCTTAAACCGTAGCGATCTCGTTTGTCCTTTAACACTGGTGCATCGGTCTTCTCCTGCAGGCATCTTCCAAGTCCTTTTCCAGGTAAGGCTCCTTTACCCACTTTGAATTGCAGACCCATCTTTGTAGTTTTGGATAATCTAGGCACCGGGATCTTATTCCCTTCGACGATAAAGGTTGCATTCACAAATTCTAGCGATCGGAATGAACATTCTAGCGCTTCATTGATAAACCGTAAAATTAACATATTTTAGACCCACATTTAGTATGCTTTTGGATGATTTATCCATTGTTTTATTTAAAAAGGTGCTTTTAATCCTTTCTTTTCATGTCTTATACCCAGGAAAGCACCCGAGGATGAAAAGAACACAAAACGGGCCTAAAAAGGAGTAAATAAGCCTTTTCACGAAATCGACACGGCCTGGCCCAAAGTCCACACGGTCGTGCCTCGACGAACACCTAGAGCACGGCCTCAACTCAGTCACACACGGCCGTGCCTCAAGAGAAATCCGAACACGGTCAAGTTTCGATTCACACGAGTGTGTGACATGGCCGTGCCTCTGGCGCTGGAAAGAGGAATTTTAGTCGAAAAAGGATACTTAGGGAGAAAGAATCGCTTTCCAAGAGCCTATAAATAAGTCCCAAGTATCACCTGTTAAAGGGGGCGAAAGCAAGGCCAAGGAGCCAAGCCGAGAAGGTCAGAGTTAGGGAATAACGCAAGGATAACCAGATGATCCATCCCAAGAAGCCGGAAATATACTCAAGACGGCAGAATTTTCCTTTGATTCCTTTAGGGGGTTTTAGGATTTTTCCTATGTTTTGTTTTATCTTTTCTCTTGCGATGTTTTGTTTATTCATTATGAACTAAACCCCTCAGATACCTGAAGGGGATGAAACCTAGATGGATTTTATTATTTGATTTTTAAGTTATATGATAAATTACTTAGTTTGTTCTTAATTATGTTGCTTAATCCAATCTAATGTGCTTAGGTGGAGGAGGAATAGACCCTGTCTAAGAGAAGATCTAACATAATTAAGCGGAGTTGATCGAACGCCTAGAGATAGGGTTACGAGATTTTTCCGGATTAGGGTGAAACCTAATATGGGAGTCCATTGATCGATTTACTGCTATCCTAGGGGGTATTATAAGCGAACGAGAGTTCCACTAATTAACCTAGGGTTAGACGTTATTCGCCTCGAGAGAGGGTTTAATATAGGTTAGGGAGTCTTACGGATCAAGCTAAGTAAAAGAAATCATATAATTTAGGGTTAATTAATAAGTGAAGTCTAGGTGGATTATTTAGTCTTCCTGAGGGTATCGTCATAATCAACTGAGTTTTCCCTTAAAGTTATTTTCCAATTCGTCTTCTTGTCTTTGTGTCCTTAGTTTAGCTGTCGTCGATTTAGTTAAAAAAATAATCTTCACTCTAACTTTAAGACTAAATAATAGAAAGAAGGTGAGTATTAATACTTTTAGTTCCTTTGGGTTCGATAACCGGTCTTGCCTAAGCTATACTACTGTTCGATAGATACACTTGCCTTAATATCGTTATCAGAGTTAGTCTCCAGGTTTGATCATTCTTTTATAAATATTTAAAACTCTAATTTTACAACGATCATTTATCGTCCGTCCCTACATACGGTGCATCGCTAGTTACAGATGGGATAATATTTTCCTCTGCATTTATTGTTATTAACCGTCCCTCAGTTACCAACTTTAGCTTCTGGTGTAGCGATGACGGCACTGCCCCAGCAGTATGAATCCAAGGCCTCCCTAGTAAGCAATTATAGGAGGGCTTAATATCCATCACCAGGAAGTCCACTTCATATGTATTTGGGCCAATCAAGAGGGGTATCTCAATTCTCCCCATCATCCTTCTTTCAGTCCCGTCGAATGCTATCACTATGTTTTGATAGGTTTTCATGTGAGAGCTATCTACGGGCAACCTATTTAGCGTAGACAGAGGTAAGACATTTAATGCAGATCCGTTATCAATCAGTACCCCTGGCAGCGTATACCCTTTGCAGCGGGTAGTGATGTGTAAGGTCTTTGTAGATCCCATGCCCCCTGGAGGTATCTCATCATCATTAAAGAAAATGAAGTTGTCAGCGCTTATGTTGTTGACTAGCCGGTCCAGCTTGTTTACGGAGATATCATTGGCGACATAGGTTTCGTTCAGCACTTTCATTAATGCCTCACGATGTATCTCCGAACTTAAAAGTAAGGCTAGCACTGATATACGAGCCGGTTGCTTATGTAACTGTTCCACAACACTGTACTCGCTGTGCTTTATAAATTTTAGAAATTCTCTAGCCTCATTCTCAGTTACTGGCTCTTTGACTGGTGATTTGGACCTGACTGTCTTTTCTCTTTTTTGTTCAGCCATGGGGATTTTCCCTTTAACAGGCTCAGCTCCTGCATAGCGCTTTCCGCTGCGTGTATAAAAACCATCCTCTCGACCCTCTTCTGAAATGCTGATCGAGTTTTCTTCCGGGATTGTCACATTGCAATCATAATTTCATGGAACCTTCTTACTATCTTTGTAGGGAAAAGCCACAGGTTTTCGAATTATGATCTTTGGTGCCACTTGCACTCTAGCTTCACTGCTTTTTGGTCGTGAGATGATTACCATGGGGATCCTCCCTTTAACAGGCTCAGCTCCTGCATAGCATTTCTCGCTGCGTGTATAAAAACCAACCTCTCGACCTTCTTCCGAAGTGTTGGTCGAGCTTTCTTTTCCTGAAATTGTTGCATTACAATTACTATCATTGTGAGGAAAAGCCATAGGTTTTCAAATTATGACCCTCGGTGCCACTTGCACTCCAACTTCACTGCTTATTGGTCGTGAGTTGATTACCGCCGGACGATTGGCCTCATAGACCCTCTTTGTCCATCCTCCTTCAGAAGCGCACACCTCTGCTTCTTCAACATTCTCAAAGAATTCGAGCTCTTTGTTCTCCATTAGACCCTGTACTAAAGCTCCGAAATCATTACATTCCTGAATCTCATGACCCTCCTCGTCATAAAACTCGCAATATTTCTTTACTTTCCGGGACCCATTCCTTGAGTCTTTCCTGATCAACCCTCTTTCTACCATCTTTTTCCAGACCCCTCTCATCGGGGTTTTTATTTCTGCAATATTCATCTTAACTTTCCTCCCTGCATTTTCGTCGATTGCATTTACCCTCTTATCGGAGTGGTTGGGTAACGGGTTTTCTGCACTAGATTGACCATCCACTTCTACAACGCCCATTTCGATTAACCTTTCGACTATTTTCTTGAATACCGTGCAGTTTTCAATCGAGTGCCCTGTAATTCCCGCATGATATTCACATTGGGAGTTTGCGTCGTACCATTTAGGGTATGGGGGTTGTATTGGCTTTATGTGGAAGGAAGATACAATGTGTGCATCGAATAAATTTTGGTACATCACCTTGTACATTATCGGGATAGGTGTAAACTGGAGTTTCTCTTTGTTCGGCCTCTGGTTGGATTCCTGCCTCTGAGGGGCTTGGAAATTGGTGGTTACCGTCTTTGGTGGGCCAACAGTAATTTGCTTTGAATAGCCTTTGTTATACGCCCCCACACTATTTACTTCACTTTCCTTTTTTCTCGGGGTTAATCTCTTGGAGCCTTCCCCCGCATCAATTTTGCCACTTTTTACCGCGTTTTCGATCATTTCTCCGAACATTACTATGTCTGAGAAACTCTTTGTGGTGTTCCCCAACATGTGGTTGATAAATGGGGCTTTCAAGGTGTTAATGAAAAGCATCGTGGTTTCTTTCTCTAGAAAAGGTGGCTGAACCTGTGTTGCCACCTCTCTCCACCTTTGAGCATATTGCCTAAAGCTTTCATTCTGCTTCTTCTCCATATTTTGCAGCGTAAGCCTATCGAGTGTCATATCTGTCACGTGACTGTATTGCTTCATAAAAGCTTGTGCTAAGTCTTTCCAGGAGCTGACTTGTGCACGACTCAACTGATCGTACCATTTGGCTGCTGACCCTATTAGACTATCTTGAAAGCAGTGGATCAATAGCTGATCATTATTAACATATCCTGTCATTCTTCGACAGAACATGGTAATGTGAGCTTCAGGACAACTTGTCCCATTATATTTCTCGAACTCTGGAGTTTTAAAATTTGGCGGGAGCACTAAGTCTGGAACTAAGCTCAGATCTTTGGCATCATGTCTGCCATGGCAATCAGCATTTTCCATGGCCCTAAACTTTTCTTCTAACCATTTGCACCTATCTTCGAGTTGTTTTGGTAGTTCTGCCCTTGCCTTATCCGTTTCAGTCACGTCATCTAGGTCGAGGACTACAGGGTTGGTTGGGTTATCCCCAGGGTTAGAGCCTGAGCCAGTTGTGTAATTCAAGGGTGCCGAGGTACCCAGTTGGTACTGTTGAGGTCTGATGGTCACGGGTGCCCTTTGCGGGTGCACTTCCAGTTGTGCTTAGACATTCACCGGGGTAGATCCTGAGGGGTAAGTAGGATCTTCATTGTCATCTCCTGAGTTAACCGTAGGACCTTTCCCTTTTCCTCGCTCTCCGACTAGCAACTGTGCCAATTGATTTACCATGCTCTTTTGAGATTCCAAGATGTGATCTCTCATCTCCTGTTGCACCTTCACTAGCTGCTCTTGTAGTTGCGCTTGCAACTGGTCTTGCATTTCCTTTTGCATTTGTTCTAGTCTTTCCAACCTCTGATCCATCACTTTAGACTTGGCACGAGTAGTATAATAGTATTCAATAGGTTGCTTCGTGTTGTCGTCCAGATTAACTCTGAAATAATTTAGTTTTAATTAGGATCTTTTAATAACCTTTAATGCATATGAATGGAATGAAGACAAATGCCAATGTATGAATGCAAAGAAGGTGTCGGTTCTGATTCAATTTCATTTAGAAAACTTTACTAGAGAACAAAGTCCTTTACATAGAATCAGATTACAAATAAGGCCTTGCCCTAGCACCTAAAACTTTAGTTTTCCCAAGTAATGAAGCTAACTCCTGTCCTCGATCTAACCGCGTCTCAAACTGCATGCTCAATATATCAGCTTGTACGGCCAAAGTCTGCAGGTAATCAGCTATATCTCGCATCTGGGTTATGGCTTCTCCCATGATGTAATCTCTACCTCTGACTTGACTCTGAGAGTAGTGAAGCTCCTCTTTCCATTGTTCTTCATTCATTTCTAGAGACTCGATACAGTTTTGGCAATTCTGCAATGCCATTTCTAATTCTTCAATCTTCTTTTTCATTTCCTCAATTTGGTTCAAACTTACTCTTAATTCATTCATAGAGTTACGGTTTCGGTGATGATGGAGAGATCTTTCGAGTTCTGCGACTCTAGCCTTTAACTCGTTTTGTTCACTTCGACTTTCTGAGAGGTTCTTTTCCACGAATTCATTTCGTGCTTGTGCCTCTCAGAACTTCTCCTCCCATTGACTAGTTTTAGTCTTTTCATCTTGAATCTCCCGATGCCACTGCTCCGAAGTCTTTCCTAAACCAGCAGTCCTCATTGATAGGCGCATCTTTTTATAGTCGGTCTTTAGACTATCCAGGTCTTCTTCAACTCTATTCTTCCCCTTTCTTAATTTATCGGCCTCTGACTTCTGTATTTCCACGTCTAATTTTAAGTACATTTTCTCTTCCTCTAGCTGCTCAATCCTCTTTCCGAACTCGAGACTCTTATTTTCAAAGTCTTGTCTTATAATCTCTAATTCAGACGGGACGACTTGCAAGCATTCCTCTATTGATCGAGCACCTTCTAAATTTGGCCCAGGTATATTATCATTAATTCTTCGGCTGAACCAATCATTATATTCAGGTGTCGTCGTGGAACCGACAGCTAACCTCTTCATCCGGCGAGTCTGTTTCCAAGCCACCGAAATCTCCCGAACCCTTTTCTTATAATTGTCCCCTTTATATGAGAACTCAGATTGAGCAAGTCCATAAGTCGTCGGTATAAATTGCCTCGAATTGTATTGCCTTAATGCAAGTAACGGAGTGTATCCCGTGGCCCCCCAAATTCCAGGCAGGGGCACGTAATCAAAGCTTCTACATCGATAAAAAATCTCATCGGGGACCATCCAAAAGGCTCTCCATTCAATATCCTCTTCTTTGAAATTTTGGAGAATTTCCATCCACCTATCCTCTGAGATATCGCTCCTCCTTTGCGTGGCTACCTCTTCCTTTAATGGGGAATAACCTTTGGAGAAGACCCGGTAAGAGACCTTGTCCACCTTCCAGAAATGCCCGTGAAACCATACCAGTAACATCTGTGCACATCCAATAAATCTGCCTTCGCCTACCCTCCTACACGAGCTCAAGGATCTGAACGTCTCGGCTAGGATTGTAGGTACCGGTGTGGTTCTTTTGTCCAGACGATCGAATAAGTCAGTGACTGCTTCATCTATATGCCTTAAATCTTTAGGAAAAATCACCAAACCATAAATGCTCAAGGCAAAGATATCCATTTTGTTTTTTTCATCCGGGTGTGCTAAGATCAAGTCTTTTAGGATCACCCAAGGAATACATTTACTATCCTATTTCTGTTGAATTCGAGCCGTAACCCAAGGTTCGCTCATCCCGGTAATACTCATTAACTTCTTCGGGGCATTAGCGGCCTTAAAGTAAGCTTTGTCAGCTAGGATCTTTGGACAACGAAGCAAAGTCGTATATTCCTCCACAGTAGGCACCAAGTCTACCTTCCCGAAAGTGAAACAATTGTACGCAGGATTCCAAAACTGAGTTATAGTCCGAAACAAATGCTTGTCTACCCTGACATCTAGCAGATAGGGTATATCGCCATAATTCTGGTAGAACAATTGCTTAGCTCCCTCATCCCAATGGACCCATATATCTCTCAACTCCTGTAGCTCATTTTGTACCACACTGACGCGAGTAAAGTCCCACAGTTCCGATGTGTATCCTTTAGCCAAACTGTCCCTTTTTTCTAATTGTAGCTTCTTTGACCACGTGCGGACGGCCGCATTATCCTCGACTCTATCAAGGAATTCATTCTCCATGTTAAACTTTCTAACTTAGCAACCGAACACGAATCGACTCCTCCTTAAATATGCAATGTCATGCAAATCACAAACAAAGCACACAAGTCAGTATCGGATAACAAGATTTAAGACAAACAGTAAATAATCAAACATCTATGTGGATAAATACTAGCATTTAGCACTATTGCATCTGGTGGGTTCCTATGGTTCACTATATGCAGGAAAGTTCTAAGGAATAGGGTACCCGAACCAGCGGATTCCTTAATCCTCACCCATTATAGGCTCATATGGATCAAGTTCGGTTCAGGGGGATACATTTCCCTATGACCATGCGGAGATGAAAATCTCACGAAGCACATAGGTACGGATGTATCCCGAAAGCAATCCACTAGCCCATGCGGAGGTGAAAACCTCACGAAGGCATAGTTTCTCACTCCCACTTAAGAGGTGTAACCACAACGGTCATGCAGTGCAATGCCAAAGTATTTTATAAGACTCGACATTTACTGTAATCATAGCACCAAAGAATGCATTAAAAGAAACATGATTTTTCAAAACAATTTTCCAAATTTTCGACAAAAGGACAAAGAATAATCAATTTTACAACTTGACTCTCTTATTGTTCCCCAGTGGAGTCGCCAAGCTGTTGAAACCATTTTTTTAAAAGAGAATCGACTTTGGTTTAGAAAACGAAAATAAAATAGGGAGTCGCCACCGATCTTTATTTGGTGTGGTTGGATCACCTTTGTTTTAATAACACGTTTTGGTTTACCAAAACAATGTTTTTGGTCTACGAAATTTTGAGAAATCGAGTTCGGGAGTCGGTTACGTGCGAGGAAGGGTTAGCATCCTCGCCACGCCCAAACTTGGTACCTAATTGATTGTTTAATGTCTTAATGTCGAAAGTTGGAAATTTGAAAAAGATTTAAAAATACGATTCCTTTAGAAAGTGTTCGAATGATTTGAATATCGAAATTTTCTTGTTCCGAAGAGATGAAATATCACATCTAGCACGATAGGACACGATGTTTCAAACCCTCGATACCAAGATCATTTCATGATCTCAAAAATGCATGCATTGCAATTTAAAAGGGTATTCCATTATTTGGCCAAATAAAGAAACCGAAACCCAGCACGATTGGGCACGATTCCTCAAATTTCCAAACACAGAATATTGCCTTATTCAAGAAATCACGGATAAATTTTTAAAAGGATATTTGGTTATTTGGTCAAACGGGAAACCGAAACCCAGCATGATTGGGCACGATTCCTCGAATTTCCAACCACGTAATATTGCCTTATTTGAGTAGTTTTTAAATAAGCACTTATGAAACCAAATCTCCAAATGCATTGGATAATAATAATAACTACAACAGTAATAATGATAATAATAATAAAATACTAATAATAAAAGAAGCATTAGGTAATAATAAAAATACAATAATAATAAATAGCAATAATAATAAGCAAATGATAAAAAAAATAAAAAACAAAATAAAAGCAAAAGAATAAAATAGATAAATAATAGTAGTCGTAATAACATAAGCGTAATTAAACTAAGTATGAAAAATAAAACATAGTATATGCGAATAAATAAAAAGGACAAATAAATAAATAAGCAATTTAAATAGCAAAATAAATAAACGAACAAAGTGAAATAAAAAAATAAGGAACCAAACAATTTAATAAATAAACGGATGAACAAATAAATAAAAAAGCAAAGAAAAAAAAGGGCAAAAAGGACTTAATCATCATTAAAATAAAATTAAAAGGCGCAAATCAAAAATAATAAAAAGGGACAAGGGCTGAATTTCAATAGTCTGAAATTGCGGAGGACCTATAGGGAAAACAACCCTGGCCCTCATCCGCTATGTTTCAATTAGCCAGGCGAAGGATTAAATTAAAATATGAAACCAAAATTAACCAAAATTAAAGGGGAAAATTTTAAAGAAGAAAAAATGAAATGGGGACTTGATTTAAATACATCGCAAAAGCGGAAGGGTTGCTTGCGCAAATAGCCCTTTAATCCAAAACGCGCGGATCCCCCAGGGACGGGTCGGGTCGCGCGCGGGTCAGAGCCATGCGACGTCGTTTCGGCATGTGGATATATTATCCAAAACGGCGTCGTTTTGATTATTTATAAAAACAATTTTTTTTCTAAAAATGTTTCATTTCTGCGTTTGTCTTCAAAAAAAAAGGGGAGGGTCTTAGGCTTCTCTCTGAAAGGGAATCTAGGCCCGGCCAAGGTCCGGTGGTCTTCCACCGTGACCTGCCGTGGTATCCGCCGCATACGACGGTTCTAACTGCCCTGGAACGGGCTTTTCCAGACCCTTTTTTAATCCTCAAGCAATGATATTAACGGAGGAGAAGGAAAAGAAAAAAAAATGAAGAAAAAAGGAAAATAAAGCGAGAAAGGTTCGTCATTGGTAGCCTTTTTGGATCCTGGTTAGAAACGCGAAGGGTTTCGAGGTATCCATGGAAGGCCGTGACGACCTTCAACAGCGGCTCGAAGGCGGAACAACAGGTTTTTTCTTTACTCTTTTTTATTAATACCTTTTTATTTCGAAAATAAAAATATAAAAGATAAGCACCTCTAATATTTTGAAACTGATTCTGGTTCTTTTTTGTGTCTGAAATTTCTTGTATATATTTTTCTGTGTCTCTGTAAAAAATTACAATATTCAATATGGAGGCTTTTATAGCCGAAAGCGATACAAATTTTTATTATTATTTGCTTGCTTGTTTCTGCCATTTCTTTGTTGTTCTCTTTGCTGCTTCTCTTTGTTCTTCTGCAGGTATCCTCGTGGGTCAACAGAGGCGGATGAGGGCTAATTTTTGCCATTTCCGTGCAAAGTGGCCTAGGGTGCGTCAGGGGGCCTTGGGATGAGGCGCGTGCACGGCGCTCGAGGGGGCTGCGGCGCGAGGGAAGGGAAAGCACTCTAGGGTTTTCTTGTTCTGTTTAGTCTTTAGGCCTATTGGGTCGTCTGTAATTTAGGCTAGGGCTAATGTAATTGGGATCTATTTGGACTGTTTTATTTAGTTTAGTTTTTGGTTTGTTTTGTTTTTGGGTGCAGTGGGCCCGGGCTAAATTGGGCCTATACAATATGTATATATATATATATATATAAAGAGAGAGAGAGAGAGAGAGAGTTGCAAATGATGCTTCCTGGAGAATTCTGTAAAACTTTCTTCAAATTTGGTGTAAGTGTTCTTCTCATTCTTGAAAAGGGGCAGTATACGATGATTATATGCGTATATATAATCATGTTGGGTCGTAGAAACTGAAACTTTGGTCTGCAGGAAATGCAATACAAAGGAGGACGGCGCCATTAACCAGTTAGTTCACTAACGACATTTTTGGGAGAGCTCTGCTCTGCTCGCAAATAATAAAACTTTGACTTTTGAGAGGCTGCTTGGATGGATCAACTTTCTCAAAACAAAGCCGGGGGTGATTATTGGTTAATTATATAACCCTATACACACTTCATTCACATTGTTACTCTGGATTTACAGTTTTTTTTTTTGGTTAATTAACCTGTACTTTTCTTATTTATTGTTTTTAGACTTTTTATAGTTTTGGATCGATCTTTGTTGCATTCTATATTATTTTTATTTCTTCTATTCTTTTCATAATATTTTTTTCTCGTTACTGTAGCTTGAATTCTTTATAATTTAATTTGGATCTAATTTTTCTTATGGAAGAACCCAAACAAGGTTCTTGTTTTGATACATTGAAGCTTGATCAACACTTATAATGATCTTTAAACATTTGATGCATCGATTAATATCTTTTAAACTCGAATTTTGTGAGACTTGATTTTATATGCATTAGTTTGAGTTGCCCTGGTAATGAGTGTGGTGCTTTACATTAGGTTGTCTCTTGGACCGAGTCTAAGGTCTTATAATAAGAAGATAACAATTCTGGTCTTAAAAAAATGGGGATCAATTTCAATTACACGATCAAGCTTCTCTCTCTCTTAATTCTAGTAAGGCACTGGACCCAACTTCATTACCTCTATCAACAAACTTGGCAAAAATAGTATTCTCAGAAGTAGAGTAGTATGTAGGATCAACAAGATCATCTACTTGAAAGATTAAGAGATTATCTTATGATAAATCGTCTTGGTTAGTTGCAACTAGCATCACAACTGGATAGTTGATCTTGTATTAGTGTGTCTTTAGTCATAACAATTAAAGAAGATCCCTTACCACCTTTTATAAATCGTCTCTGTAGAACGTTGAGATGGTAATCTTTGTTGAGAATTCTCAAAGGACGAGGGACTTTGTGTTCTGGTTTGCTTCACATGGCCATGAATAAGGTTGGAGGGTTCTACTTGGGTAGGAAGCTTTCTTGAAATGTTGCTACAAGAGAGATATTTGAGGGAATTTGCTTTGTCAAGAGCTTCTTGAGAGGTTTAGAGAGAAATTTACTTTAATGATGTACTTTATATGTCAAGTTAAACTCGACACACTCCTACTTTGTTTCTCAAATTTTTTAATCTAACAACAATTGATTTTCAGTTGGTAAATGTTTTAATTCAATTGTATTATTTTTAAAGAACTCCTTGATGAAGTAGGTTTAATGTCGTCTTTGAGTGAAACACAATCTTCATTAAGATGTTATTGTATTAGAGTTGTCATAATAAATCGTTACAACTAACGTTATGATTTCCAAATCTTTTAGCATTTCCCATATACGTAATAGTTGTGCACAATAAAAAAGGTATTTTTTTTTTAAATTATAATGTTTTCCCTAAAATAAATTAAATATCAAATTTTTTCAAAATAAAAATTAGTAAAAAATTTCTTTAAAAAATCCATTATTGTATTAACGATACTTTAAAAAAATTATTCTTTTCTAAAAAAAATTGTTACAAATTATTTGTTTTGAAAATTTGTTGCACATTAGTTATTTCTTTTGTAATTAATTAACTCATTAGATTCATTTTACCAAATAATTTGAAAAACTATTACTGTAAGAAAAACTTAATTTTGAATTACTATAAAAAAATTTTTTTTTCAAAAAAATTAATGAGTAAATTATATAAATAGTCACCCAACTATCAGTGTGTTTCTGTTTTGGTCATTTAGGTTGGTAAAATTTCTACTTTAGCCACTAGTATTATTAAAATTTGATATTTTAGTCATTCCTTCGTTAAATTACTAACGGAATATTAGTGTGACCATTTTTTATTGGCATAATAATAAATCTAGCCCTCCAATTTTTATAGATTCTATCAGTTTGATTCTAATTCTAAATAATTCAACAAATTTAACCCTCATGTTTACCCATTTTTTCAATATAATTTTATTCTTAAAAAATAAAAATTGAAAAACTATAAAAATAAAAATATTTAAAAGTTAATTTTTCAATAAAAATACATAAGATTTTATAAAATATATACAAAATTATAAAAATATTTAAAAATAATTTAATATACATTTTTCTTATTTTTTAACATAACATTTATTTATTAAAATAATAATTTTATAGATAAAACAGTTTAAGAAAAAACCATGATGAAGACTTAAGCATATTCAATTTTTCTCTTTTTTCAACATTAATGACCACCAAGTTCAAGTGTTAAAAAGTATGGCTTGAGGTTGAAAATGGAAAAAGTTGATTTCTTTAGGTTGATGCCTGAAACGAGTTTGTTGCGTTTGAAATTATGCTTAAGAGCAGGCATGATTGGAGATATATAAATAAAGATGATGTATTAGAAACCTAGTAGATAAAAGGTTATGTCAACAATTCTACAATCGATTCCTGATTCGATGGCTTGACAACAGAGGATGTGAAAATCAAAAAGTTCACAAGGTTACTGGTGCCGATGATTGTGGGCAAATATAGTACCCAATGCTCGACAAATTTGACAAAAACTCAAGAACAAAGTCAGACGTATAATAAATAAATTATTATTTATAAAATAAAATTAAAAAAGAGAGAAAAAGTTTGAATCTGATTTAATTCTTGTTTATAGATTTTTTTTAAAACTATTTTACTTATAAAATTATTATTTTAATAAATAAATTTCAAGTTAGAAAAAGAGAACAACAAATATTAATTTATTTATAATTTTGTATGAATTTTTATCAAAAAATGAACTTCTAAATAATTTTTATTTTAAATTTTTTTTATTTTTGAATTTTTAAAAATCGAAAGTAAAGTAACCAAATGTGTAAAGTTTTAAATTCACTCTGATTCATTACAATCACATTTCACTTGCATTGCATTGCTAGCTTCGTAATCATTTCTCTTTTCAAGCAAACAAAAAAAGATTACTTAAAAATTGTCTCACAAATCTACAACCAGGGCTCCCTTGAAATGATCTTACAACGATGGCACCCATGTTCTTCAGGTCGGCATAGTTTGCAGTCTTATATGCTTGTACTTTTGTTCAGTGTTGAACCGTCTTGCACCCTCTGTCAACCCTTTTAATAAAAGAAGCTTCAATCCTTCAACTCCCTCTTGCAATGCAGTATCAATCTTGTTCAGCAACATAAAAGGGGAAAAAAATTAGTATTCCTAACTCTGTTCACCTCCTAACAGATGAGTCGAGTTAGAAGCTCAGTTCTAGATCTTAAACAATATCATATTCCTAAAACCAGATGGGAGTTAAAGATCAAGAGGGAATAGTTCAAACTTAAAATATGTTAAAATATCATCTCTAATAAGCTAAAACAAAAAATTCTGATGATTTACATAGAAGACCTTATTCCCTCACGCTTAAGCTGAGCGCACTGCTTCTGCGCTTTATAAATAGGAGTGCACCTGATAAAGAATGCCTCACCTAAAGTGGTGCAAGGCACTTTGATATGTGTTGTGCCTAACTCCTTGATACCATTAGTATGTATTGCAGATGCATTTCAACTAAATATACTTGTTTAAATTATAACCGAATACTTCTCCTTTAACTGGTGCTGAGAGTTTATCAGAAGCATAAAATTTTCACCTATCAAACTATTCTCCAAGTGTTCATCATTTTTGTTTTGGGTAAAGCTACGTTTTTAGCTATTTTTCCTACCAAAGTCAGGGATCGAATCAACAAAGATGATTGGTTGTAATTTCTTAACTAAAGGCTGTTTACTTGAAAGAATGAAAATTTTTAACTTTTGGTATAATACTTTAAACTTTACCAAGCATTATAAATAATCCCTCCAACATTTATCGCATTTGATTGAAGTCTATAATACGCATCAATTTCAGTAAACTTGCAATGGAATCTAAAAGGAATAACAGAACATTTTTTTTATTGTTAATCATGATTTCGTAGGAACCATGTGGCATTTCTAGAGGAGCCATCAGGCTTGAAATATTTGCTTTTTTATCTTAAATCTTTTTTTTCCCTTCATCCCCACAACCCATGTTAGCAACCACTTTTATCTTGAAATGGGCCCCACATCATTGAATCAGAGGCCCAAATGCCCTATCAGTTACTGTTGCCAGTAAATTAGATCCAGAACCACCCTGCTGGGGACAACAATGGCCATATGTTATATTAGGGTCGTAGGCACTAGATTAAATAAAGAGAAGGCTCTCCAAAAAGACAATTTTGTATATTTGGCCAAGTTGCTGCCAAGTAAGGCATCAGCAGGGGAAATCTCAAATCTGAACAGTTAGGAAGTCTCTGGTTTCGGTGAGCTCACTAGGATAAAGGAATAAGAACAGAAGCAGATAAAAGAAAGAGAAAACTGAAAACAAAATGTTTGCTTATATAATTATATCAATTCATTGTCTGCTAGGGCATCTAACAAATGAAATTATTATTTTTTACAGCTATACAAAATTTTAAGGGAATATTCTATATCTCTTAATCCCCATGGCTTGATTGTACTAAATTTGCACTTCTAATTATATTTTCCAGTAAATTTTTAATGCAGAATCAGGTCTTATACCAGAACCTTTTGGACTACAAGATGTGAATAGTAAGTAAATTATTGCCAAACATGAAATAAGTGGTATGTTAAATCTTACTCGTTCTCGAGCTGATGCATTAAACCTTTGCAGCAAGAATGCCTTAGGATCCATCTGACCAGGCGGCTTACCAATACCTAATAAAAAATCATAATGATTATGTTATTTAATGAAGAAATAAAACATCTAGGAATAAAATAAAATAATATTGGATTTCAATCCAACCAATTCGTAGCCGTGCAAACTCTCTGTTTCCCCGAAAATGATAGATTACACTCTTCAGCCTATTAAAACAAGCAACAGTGAATATTTTCAGGAAAAATACTGAAAAATAAAGCAAAATACAAATATGTAATCAAATAAACAAGGTAGCCCATATGTTGGAAAATAAGAGACCTTGAACATGTATATATTGAACATACATATGTCATATACTAATATAGTGGCTAACACACTAAGAAATCTAGTTCTCTTTTTCCTTCTATTTTTCTTTCCTCAAATAATACAGTTCTTCAAAATTCCTCAATATTCACTAGAATATTGCTCGAGTATCCAAGGATATTTTGTTCATATAAGGGAATTAAGATATTTCTATTTCTTTCAAATTTAAAACACTAGCGGTTATGAGAAATATCCCTACACGAGACACCTTTTGATGCAAAAAAGCATAGATACATTGCACTAAATAAGCCAGTAAAAACTAGAATGTTTAGACTCACTAGCAAACTTGAATCAAGATCATTACACTGAATGTTAGAAACAAATCTTCAAGACTCATGCTTATGAAGATTTTAGTAAGTGGCAAAATAACAAAGAATGCATGTAAAACACAATAGCAGTGGAGTCAAATACCATCAAAAGAAACATATGTTTCAAAAACACCTTGCAAATGATGGGATTATTTCATTCAAAAAGCAATATATTCTTTTTGCACAACAGTTAGGCACGGAAAACACTGATGGCAAAGGCATAGCTCAAAACTGATTATCTGAAATGAGAGAACTAGTTTATCAAGCAACCTTTGAGGACTATTATTATTTTTAACTTCATATTCTACCTAATGATATATAATGCATGCCAATTTCTTTGTCCCCTTTTGTTCCTTTCTTTTAACTGCTTGTGTTGGGAAGCAAATATTTAGCACAAATAGCATAGGTTGAAACTTCACTCATGCAGTAACAAAGCATTTTATAAAGCAATAGGAAGAAAACTCAAGAAATTTAATGCAACTTCATACAAAAGTTTTCTTCAGGCAAGGTACATAACATTCTCCATTCATACCCATTATGGCTTCCATGACCTCCTTTGTCTTGAAGACGAAGCACTCCACATGGTAAGTCCATGTCATCATGAAACTACAACAAGAAAACATTACAGAAGAGCAACTATAAGATGTTGTGAATTATTTTTCATAAACAAAGCTGAAAAGAACTACCAAAATCTAGGAGGGAAATAAATGCCAGGCAATGGTAAAAATACCACAATTACTCGATTAAGTGGTAGCTTATAATAAGCTGCTAGGGCTCCAGTCTGCAATTAAATGGTAAAAGAGAAAGTTATGGCAGGTATGATGTCCATTAATGAAATTCCAGATATGTATATGTATCATCAATTTACAATTGCTGAATAACTCTTTAACCACAAAATGTTGACACTTAACCTCCAAACAAGTGATACAAAACCAAATCTAAATAAATAAGCCCTGACAACTAAATCCTTCAAATGTTTAAATCATAAGTGTTGCATCACTTTTGGAAAGAGTTGAATGTTTCTTGTTATCCCTTTCCAACTTAAACTTTCAAGAATATTGCTAACTGTTAACATCAGTAATTTTATGGCCTCTATCAAGCCTACAGTGATGCTCACTTATTCTACAACATAATGGAATAACTTCCATGCTTCCAAATAATATCTTACTAGTTGAATTATTTTTAGTTTTCTCAAACTCAATGATTAAAAATGATGCATATAAAAGGTCCAGTGACCACAGCTCAAAATAAGAGAGCTGCAAGATTGCTACAATCAACTATTAACCATTAAAGAAAATGTAAGCAATTGAAGCCATCAATCAAAACAATCGAAACTAAGAACATTATTCAATGGACTATCCTCGATTCCAAACATATTTTGTAAGTTATGAACTATATGTATTGGATGAAGGCATTTTTCAATTGTTTCTTCATAATCATATATCAATTATGCAACAATAGAAGCAAATTAATAGTACCAAACACGTTCGGTCATTGTTAAATGATTCAGTATTCTAATTTCAAGAAACAGATAATTGCAAGAGCTGAAAAGCTTTAAACAAGCAGATTAAGAAATAAAATGTCTAAACCACTAACAGATTCACCACTCAAGTTCATGTAAGTTTGAGGCTTAGCAAGAAGAAGTGGTGCATCACCCACAAAACCTGAAACAGTAAGGTCACCAAAGAGCAATGAGATTTCACATACATTAAACTAGAGAAGGAATTTAAAAAAAAAAAATTAAAGAAAATGACAGGCCTTGTCCAAAGATAGCCTTGCAATTTAGAGTATTCATTTCTATCCCTTGAGCTTTAGAAAATGCGTCGATCATCTCAAAACCCACCTGCTTCAAGTGAACTGATAAGTTAAAATCTACTTAAAAATGCTACAAAGAACAATATCATGAGACACCTGGTAATGCAAATGAGTTTTACATTGTGTCTTGTTCCTTTATATTTATCACCAGGGTTGCCTAGACCCACAAACAGCCATGGCCGCGGTGCAGAGCTACAAAAGCAACGCCTAGTAATCATCCTCTGTTCGGTTCATAGGAAAAGGAAATTACTCAGCGAGGATTTTAAAAAAAAAAAGTCTGCAGTTTGTTTAGATGCACAAGAGAAACATATCAATGAAATTGAACCCAACCATCAAAGTAACGATTTCTCAAAAATCAAATAAACAGTAGAATAGGGTTTTACCTTGTAAGGAAAAGCAGAGGTTTCTTGAAAGCAATCAAGTAAACTCGTGAGAGAGAGAGAGAGAGGAAACGGACCAAATGTGAAGCTTGTCAGATTGGTAGAGGAAGAAGACCATCATGAAGCAGTGAAACAGAAAGTAAGGAAATGTACGATTGGAGACGCCAACTACTGATAAATCTACACTTTGTTTCCCAATTTCAAAAATTGGAAGTTTAAAAAAAATACTTTTTTTTTGGAAAATGATTAATTTTTAAAAATAAATTAATTTTCTGCAAAAACATATTTATTTGTGGTTGGATGATTTTTTATAAAATATTTTTTCTTTAAAAAAATTTCATAAAATTATTTATAAAGCTTATTTTTAGTGAGATAAATGCAATTTAAATTATATTTATAACAAATGCTTTTAAGCATTTAGGTCGAAATTTATTTTATAATAAATAATATTTTATAATAATTATTTTTTTAATAATTAAGTTATTCCTCCAAACTTGAAGGGTGGTACTAAATTTTTAAGAATTTGGACAAAAATACAATACTTGAAAAAGAAACTTATATAAAGAATAGTTTAGTTTAAAATATGGGTCAAGCTTGAACTTCAACGATTAAGGCATGAGCCTAACCCCGTGCCTAACCTGTTTTATACTTTTATAATATAATTGTATTTTTATTTTTATTTATTATGAAATATACATCACATAAATTCAAATGTGCAATAGTATGTGAACAATGAAAAATATTTAGATGTCTGTATTTAAAATTTTAATAAAATAAAATTCTAAAATAATATATATGCTCCCTTATAATTTTAATTTTTTTGAAGGGCAAATTGTTTGCCAAAGCTTTTTGTAAAACACTTTATAAGTTAACCTCTGACGCTACCAATAATTTATAACCATTATGCATTATATACTCCCTTATTTGTTCCCCACATCAAACCAATCTATTCGAACAGGTTATCCTTGGAAGAGGAATACACAAAATACGAATAACATCCTATGAGATAAACACTGAATTCACCAATTATTCATTCCAAAATATGTTATAATAATTAATCAATTTTGTTAGAATTAAGTGACCTAAATTCTTATTTAAATAAAATATAATGGTAAAATAAAATAAAAGTAGAATCTCTATAGAATTACACTTCTTTTATTTTATTTTAAATAAGGTTTTTTAAACCTTATTAAACTCCATCTATTTGATATTTATTAGAATAAGGAGTTTCAATCTTACTACACTCCTATTAGAATATGGCTTTATAAGCCTATAAATAGACATGGTCTATTCCTCTTGTAATTGATTCGAATTCGACATAGTGAATTTTCTTCTCCTCTGCCCGTGGTTTTTCCCGAAAGGGTTTCCATGTAAAATCTGTGTATTCTTTATTTTTATTTCTATTATTTTTTTTTTCTTTACGATATATTGTCATTACCGACGTTATATTTTTCACAAACTGGTATCCGAGCTTCCGGATTTTTTTTCATCTCGATCACGGTAATGGCGTCTTTAAAGTATGAAATTCCGCTGTTGGATCGCAACACCAGATTTGCGTTGTGGCAGATAAAGATGCAGGCAGTTCTTGCACAGATGGATTTAGAGGAAGCCTTGCTAGGGTAGATAAGATGCCTTCGACATTAACGGAGGAAGATAAGAAGCGCAAGGATCGAAAGGCGTTAACACAGTTACATCTGCATTTGTCTAACGAAATTTTGCAGGATGTGATGAAGGAGAAAACTGTTGCAGCATTATGGAAGAGGCTAGAACAAATATGTATGTCGAAAGCTCTAACTAGCAAGTTGCATATGAAACAACGTCTTTATGCTCATCGTTTAAAGGAAGGTGCGTCTAAGCATGAACACTTAACAGTGTTTAAAGAAATTCTCTCAAACTTGGAGGCCATGGAGGTTCAGTATGATAAGGAAGATCTAGGGTTGATTCTACTTTGTTCGTTGCCCCCATCTTATTCAACCTTTAGAGACACGATTTTATATAGCCGCGAGTCTCTCACAGTTGATGAGGTTTATGATTCTTTGACCTCGTATGATAAGATGAAGCATCTTATGTTAAACCCGACTCCTAGGGAGAGGGTCTCATTGTTCGTGAGAGACAAGATCGGAATGCTGATGATGATCGTGGAAGGACACAGGATCGGAATCCTCGCGGTAAATCTAAGGGTAGATCAAAGTCTTCAAACAAAGGTAAAACTTGTAACTTCTGCAAGAAGAAAGGGCACATTAAATCTGAGTGCTATAAGCTACAGAACAAGATTAAAAGGGAGGCTGCGAATCAAAAGGGAAAACAACCAGAAAATTTCGGTGAAGCTGATATTGTAGAAGACTACAGTGATGGTGAACTTCTAGTCGCTTCTGTCAACAATTCTAAAGAGAGCGAGGAGTGGATACTTGATTCAGGCTGCACCTTCCACATAAGTCCCAATCGGGATTGGTTTACAAATTACGAAATAGTGTCTGAAGGTGTTGTTTTGATGGGAAATAATGCTTCGTGTAAAATCGCAGGTGTTGGAACAATTAAAGTTAAGATGTTTGATGGAGTTGTCAGAACACTTAGTGACGTACGGCATGTTCCAGAATTGAAGAGAAATTTAATTTCGTTAAGTACTCTTGATTTAAGAGGGTACAAATACACAGCTGAAAGTGGGATTTTGAAGATTTCTAAAGGTTCCCTCATGGTGATGAAAGGGCAGAGAAAGACTGCCAAGTTATATGTTTTGCAAGGTTTTATTGTTATTGGTGATGCAGCTGTCGCTTCCTCTTCTTTGTCAGATAATGATATTACTAAACTTTGGCATATGCGCCTAGGGCATATGAGTGAGAATGGCATGGCAGAATTGAGAAAAAGAGGACTTCTTGATGGGCAAGGAATTTGCAAGCTGAAGTTCTGTGAGCACTGCATTTTTAAGAAGCAAAAGAGAGTTCGATTCACCAGAGGAATCCATAACACGAAGGGTGTAAGAGTATGCCCAAAGATCAATCATGAGATGGTTGTAATAACATACTTTATTTACCATATTTATTAATATAAAGCGTTGTCATTATTATTTCAGTTTTTCTATCTTTGTATACAAATAAATTGTTTTATAATAATGTCCTGAGAATAATATGATTATTCTTAAAAGATCCTTAGTCGAGTATTATTGTTGACTAGGACAACAATAATGCATTAAGACTAACATGTAGTTGATTGATGATAAAGAGTTGTCATTGACGTGGATTGTCAAAATCAATGCATGAATATGTGTGTTAGAGAACAACATATTGGATTGACCCGTTATGAGTATGTTTATTGGATTATTATGTAATTGTCACAACATTACTCATAGTGATTAATATGTATATGATCCTCAGACTTGAGATAATTATTATCTCAACATCGTGAGTTGTATATTTTGATACAGTCAAACGTACACCGTAACTGGTTGTTCTATAAAGGCTGATGTTGGATATACCACAATCTATGTAGAGGGATATGGTTGATCAATATAGGATAAGTCCCTCCTACATAATGAGAGTAATATCTTAGGCCACTTGATTGAGTGAGACTAGAAATGCATGGCCATGCTCAAATAAGTTGACATGAGATGTCATACTAATTTGTATATCATAGTCTACTCAAGACACCAAGAAACATGGGATGGACTATACAAGTGTGACTATTCCATGATTTGTGTCCATTCCAGAGATAAAGGACTTAAGGATTAATGCATGAAAGGTTAATCACAAAAAGTTATGTGGAATCATGACTTCTTGTAACTTAGGTAGCAATGATGCATTGCTAGATGCCACTCATTGTTTGTGACATTAGAATCGTTCTATTATTACTGCTAACGTTGCAAGAACCTACAGGGTCACACCCTATGGTTTAAATGAACGGAATAAAATATAATTGGTATTGTTTTTTGGTTGTCACATGAATTAAATTAATTAAAGAATTAATTTAATTGGGCAATCAAATATTGAACATATTATATGTACAAGGATGTTGTACACATAATGACAACATAATTCTATTAATATATGAATTTGATTCATATATAAATTTAAATAAATATAGTTTACCGAAATCCTTATTATAATTAATGTAATTATAATTTTCGGTTAAAAACTTTATTGTATTTATTTAATCTTATGATACATTCAAGAGATACCAATTATAAAAGGGTACTAAAAGGATACCAACTAAATGGGCCCAATGAAAAAGATACCCATTATAAAAGACCCAATTAAAAGGATACCCAATATAAAAGGTATTAGACAAAGCTTATGGGAAAACCCTAATAGATTGCTTGTTAGGTCTAGCAGCTGTCAAGCAAAAAAAACTTCCAAAATAGTTTTGGAGATTTCTTCCGTTCATAGTCAAACCGGGTGGATTACGTAGAGGCCGACATCAGAAAAGGTTGTGGCTTGATTCGACAGTAGATCAGAACTCTTGTTGTCGAAGCATCGCTTTCTATTCAGATTGAAGTTTTGGTAATTTCTAAACCTTTATTTTACCTCGATTCGTTCCTCACACATGGATTCATGGTTTGGATCGCCGGAATTAATTTTATTTTGCTGCGCCATGGGGTGCCAGCGTTCCAACAAAGGGAACATTGGAGTATATTCATTCTGATCTGTGGGGGCCATCAAGAGTGCCTTCGAGAGGTGGAGCTAATTATATGCTAACTTTTATTGATGATTTTTTCAGAAAAGTTTGGGCATTCTTCCTGAAGCAGAAAAGCAATGTGTTTTTCGCATTTAAGTCTTGGAAAACTATGATTGAAAAACAGACGGGAAAACAAATAAAATATCTCCGCACAGACAATGGCTTAGAGTTTTGCTCTGATGAGTTTAATAAACTGTGCAAGTCAGAAGGGATCGTGAGACACTTAACAGTTCGTCATACTCCACAGCAAAACGGCGTTGCAGAACGAATGAATAGAACGATCATGGAAAAGGTTCGATGTATGTTGTCAAATGCCAACTTACCAAAGTCGTTTTGGGCCGAAGCAGCCTCTACTGCATGTTTTTTGATCAACCGATCTCCATCCGTTGCCATTGAGAAAAAGACTCCACAAGAGGTATGGTCTGGTAATCCTGCTAACTATTCTGATTTAAAGATCTTTGGGTGTCCTGCATATGCTCATGTTAATAATGGAAAATTGGAACCAATATCTATTAAATGTGTTTTTCTTGGATAAAGCTGGTAAAAGGGTATAAGTTATGGTGTCCTGAAAATAGAAAAGTTATGATTAGCAGAGATGTTGTTTTTGATGAAACTGCTATGCTACCTAACTTATCTCTTAAAGACTCTTCCAATAAAGAAAATCAAAAGCAGGTGGAGCATCAGATTAATACAGAGTCAACTCCTCAAGCCAGTACAAAAATTGAAAATAGAGTTGCTTCTTCACCACAATACTCTATCGCCAAAAAACAGAACTAGAAGAGAAATTAAACCTCCAAAGAAGCATGCTGAGGCTGACCTAGTCGCTTATGCTTTAAATGTGGCTGAAGATATAGATGCAAACCAAGAGCCGTCTAATTATTTTGAGGCGGTTAGCTGTGAAGACTCAGAAAAGTGGATGTTTGCTATGTAAGAGGAAATAGAATCACTCCACAAAAACAAAACATGGGATATTGTGAAACTTCCTAAAGGTAAAAAGGTTGTTTGCTGTAAATGGGTGTTTAAAAAGAAAGAAGGGACTCCAGGAGTTGAAGAACCCAGATATAAAGCAAGACTTGTTGCAAAGGGTTACAGTCAAATTCCAGGAGTGAACTTCACAGATGTGTTCTCCCCAGTTGTGAAGCATAGTTCGATTCGAGCTTTGCTTGGTATTGTGGCCATACATGATTTAGATCTTGAGCAGTTAGATGTAAAGACTGCATTTTTGCATGAAGAACTTGAGGAAGATATTTACATGCAACAACCAGAGGGTTTTACAGTCTCAGAAAAAGAGGACATGTTTGCTTGCTGAAAAAGTCTCTTTACGGTTTGAAACAGTCACCAAGACAGTGGTACAAGAGGTTTGATTCCTTTATGACTTCTCATGATTTTAAAAGAAGTAGTTTTGACAAGTGTGTTTACTTTAAGAAAAACAGTGATGGTTCTTTTGTGTATCTACTTCTTTACGTTGATGACATGTTGATAGCAGCAAAAGATAAAGGAGAGATAAGAAAGGTCAAAGCCCAACTAAGTGAATAATTTAAGATGAAAGATTTGGGACCAACAAAGAAAATACTTGGTATGGAGATTCTCAGAGATAGAAAAGAAAGTAAATTGTACCTAAGTAACAAGGGGTACATTGAGAAAGTTCTTTGCAGGTTCAATATGCAGAGTGCTAAGCCTGTTAGTACTCCTTTAGCAGCCCATTTCAGACTTTCATCGGCTTTGTCTCCACAATCAGATGATGAGATTGAGTACATGTCACATGTTCCATACTCTAGTGCAGTGGGATCTCTCATGTATGCTATGGTTTGTTCACGTCCAGATTTATCATATGCAGTCAGTGCAGTTAGTAGATACATGGCAAATCCCGGTAAAGAACATTGGAAAGCAGTTCAGTGGATTTTAAGATACTTACGAGGTACTACTGATGTTTGCTTACAGTTTGGAAGAACTAGAGATGGAGTCATTGGGTATGTTGATGCTGATTTTGCTGGAGACCTTGATAAAAGAAGATCTCTTATTGGTTATGTCTTTACAATAGGAGGTTGTGCAATCAGTTGGAAAGCTACTTTGCAAACTACAGTCGCTTTGTCTACCACTGAAGCTGAGTACATGGCGATTACTGAGGCTTGTAAAGAAGCTATTTGGTTGAAGGGACTCTTTAGTGAACTCAATGAAGACCTTCAAATCAGCACAGTATTTTGTGACAGTCAGAGTGCCATCTTCCTTACAAAAGATCAAACGTTTCATGAGAGAACAAAACACATTGATGTTCGGTATCATTTTGTTCGTGATATTATTGCTCGTGGTGATATTATTGTGAGCAAAATTAGTACTTATGAAAATCCTGCAAATATGATGACTAAGTCACTTCCTATAACCAAGTTTGAGCACTGCTTAGACTTGGTTGGTGTTCATTGTTGAAGTTAAACCCTTAAGGGGTTTTATGGAAGAGGTGGAGAACTTGTTCGTTGAGAGTTCGCGATGAAGAACTTGTTCATTGAGAATTCGTGTCAAGGTGGAGATTGTTAGAATTAAGTGACCCAAATTCTTATTTAAATAAAATACAATGGTAAAATAAAATAAAAGAAGAATCCCTATAGAATTACACTTCTTTTATTTTATTTTAAATAAGGTTTTTTAAACCTTATTAAACTCTATCTATTTGATATTGATTAGAATAAGGAGTTTCAATCTTACTACACTCCTATTAGAATATGGCTTTATAAGCCTATAAATAGACATAGTCTATTCCTCTTGTAATTGATTCGAATTCGACATAGTGAATTTTCTTCTCCTCTGCCCGTGGTTTTTCCCGAAAGAGTTTCCACGTAAAATCTGTGTGTTATTTATTTTTATTTCTATTTCTTTTTTTTCTTTGCGATATATTGTCATTATCGATGTTATATTTTTCACAAATTTCAATGCTTTTGTAATGTCATTTCTAATAGATGTTTCTTGAACCCTACAGTTATCAATTCCTTGTAACCAAAGATCATGCCAAATTGATATATTGTCCCACATACTAATTTGCCAACCGACACCCATTTCTATTAGTTGCCAAGCACTCCAAATGGTCTTCCATGTCAAAAAAAGGGTAAGAACCTAAGCTCGGATTTAAAAATTCAGTGTGAGGAAAATACTTAGCTTTAAGAACTTGCAATACTATCAAATCATGTTTAGTGATAAGGTGCCACCCTTGTGTAGCCAACATTGCAATATTAAATTGCTAAGATCCTGAAATCGCATCCCCATCATCCTTTAGTTTACAAAAATCCCCCAATTTGTATCAATGAATCCCACAAGTAGCATGCGGTTTGGACCACCAGAAAGTAACAATTATACTCTCCAACGTTTTGCACAAAGACAGGGGTAAAAGATAGCACAACATAATATAAGTAGGAATAGTTTGGAGAATGGATTTAATGAAAACCTCCTCACCTTCATAAGATGACATTTGAGAACTCCAATTACTAATATTCATTTCCAAATTATTGTTTAAATTCAAAAATGCCTCCATCTTCCACTTTCTCACAATTGTTGGTACCCCGATATATTTCTCAAGAGCATTAGAATTTTAAACATCTTGTCGAACATTGATAAATAAATAAGAGACTAGTCAAAATTCGCACATTGTCCAGAACATTTATTGTACTCTTCAATAATTTCTTCTACTATCTTCGCCCCTAACACAGATATTTCACCGTACACTATATTGTTACTTGTAAAACATAAATATGTAATACAAGGATCCTCCTCAACAAACTCTTATACCTGTTAAATATTTATCTTGTTGGGCTACCCTCGCTGCAAATAAAAAAAATAAATACATGATTTTAAAATTTTGAAAAAATAATCTTAAAAAAACTTGAAGATTCCTAAGAAATTTAAAATTTCGTAAAAACTCTTTAAAGATTTTTATTTTTTTTAAATGGGAATATTTATTTACTTATTTTCAATATAATATTTATTTTTATTCATAATCCATGCTTAAATGCATTAAAACATTAGCCCTATTGATTGTATAGTTAAGAATATTTATTGATTTTTAAAATTTATATTTTTAAAATACTAATTCAACGTTGTTTTGAACTTTATCTTTTTTAGTTCTTAAAATTTAACAATTAGGATCCATACATTTAGATATTTTCACAATTATTTTTATCTTTAGTTATTTCATGTTAGCTTTTTTGCAAGTGTATTTAGGGCTATTGTAATTGAAAACTGCAATGATATTCTTTTTTTTTTAAAAAATGCTTTTTAAAAAAATTGATAATGTATATTAGCGGTAGACTTGATTATGGTTCAGGTTATTTATTTTGGCCTGAAGGCTCGCCTGAATAGTGGAATGGTTTGGGCAAAATATAGGTTTGGAAAATGGGTTTGGACAAAAAATAATTCACGTTTTATAAATGGACCGGGCCTCGGTTATTATTTTTGAGTTGGGCCCGCCCCGCCCTAACTTTAATCAACTCTTGTTTATTGTTATTTTTGCTACTATTTTAGAGTCATTTGTTTGCTAAGTTACAACTATATTAGTATTATTTAAATATAAATATATTTTTAATGTATTTTCAATTTGTTAGGAACCATTTATTTTAATGTTTTTAGTGTATTTGATGTATTATATTTTTAAAATTTATTTTTATATAAAAATAATCTAAAAATAATAATACGGGTAGGCCGAGCCAAATCGAGCTTGGGTTTAGCATTTTTAATCTGAGCTAGGCTTGGACAGAATTTTAGGCCCATTTATGGATCAAGCCAAACTCGGATCTAGAAGATGGACCTAAAATTTTACATAAACTCTACTCGACCTATGCTCATGTCTAACCATTGCTGTCAAAAAAGTATTTTTAGAAAGATAAAATGTCAAATTTAAACATGATATTATAAAATGGAAGATTTAATGGGGATAAAAAAAAAAAAAACTTCACTGAAAATCACTTTTAAAAAAAAATTGGCTTCTTAACTTGGGTTGAAATCCAAGTCTTAGATAAAAGTTTAATTAAAAAAAGTGCTTTTCAACCTAATTGATAAACGTAATCTTATTCTTAGTTTAAAATTATTCTCAAAAGTATTTTTAGGCCAAAAAAACCACTATTAAGTGAAAGTTAAAAAAATTTCCTTCTGTTTTTAGTTAAAAAAATGTTTTGCAAAAATATATTTTTATCCTAAAAATATTTTTAAAAAACTCGAAAACATATTGTTTAGTAATATACTTTTGAAACAAAAAAGAAAAAAAAAATACTTTTTTAGAAGTAATGCTAAATTGGGCCTTAGTTAACATTGTATTAGATTATTCTTTATTTATTTACTTTTAAATGATATAAATTTGTTTATATTCCTATTTAAGTGTTGAGATGAATTATGTTTAGTTTTAAGTATCGTATCAACTTACAAAATTGAGCTAGATCTAAAAAAATAGCTTATGATCCAATAATTTATTAATGAAAATAGTTATCACTCTAGATTGAATTGTACATTTTTATTCCCTTTCTCATAGTATAAGCAATAAATTGTTTCACTTAGGTTGGGAGGGACGAAATTGCTCCTTACCCAATATTACAAGGACCTCTTGAGCATTTATTCCAATATCATATCGATAAAATTGATTCTTTTCAAATTGTAAGGGGGGCAGATCCGTCATTAAGCTGAACCCGAATTAGTAATTGAGAAAGATTTTAAAACCATCGCTCTGCCAACCTAATTTTCTAAAAGCCGTTCTTCACGCAAACCCTAGCTCTTCTCTTTCAAAGGGTTTTAATAGTAGTGATAATAACAAAAATCCTTTCCAAAAAAAAAAAAAAAAAAGAAGAAAAGAAAGAACCAGCCCTCTTTCGTAATCTGAAATCTGACAAGAATTTGGGTTATAGAACTGGGTTTTATTTGTTTAAAAAAAAAAACAGTGTGGAAAGTGAGAGTCTTTTTTTATTTTCTTTGATCTTCTTTTAGTATTCTGAAACAGAGATGGTAAGTGGGGCAAGAGCCGAAGGGCATATCTCAGCGCGAGTGAGCAAGACAATACAATCAATCAAGGAAATAGTCGGTAATCACTCGGATGATGATATCTACGTTGCCTTGAAAGAGGCCAACATGGATCCTAATGAAACTGCCCAGAAATTGCTTCATCAAGGTTACTCTTCATTTCAATCTTCTGTTTTGCCCTCTTTTTAAGTGTTTTGAAAATGGTTTTTTTGTTTGCTTTGTAGCTGCTCTAAGTTCCAGGAGTTTGAGGTCAAGATTGGTCTAGTTCTTGTCGCTCCTACTCTAGGGCTTTGTTTTCAGTGGTTTTATCGTGTTTTTGGTTTTAGGTTGTTTTGTAGTGTGAAAGTTGGTTATAGTTTTTAAGGAGTTCAAGGCCTGATTATAATTGCAAGATGTTTTAGCGTGCTTGATTGTCGTTTTTTTTGCCTGTTTGGTGTTACTTCTTTTAGTCTTTGCTCTGCTTTGGTGGTCATCTTTTCGTTATTGTAGGTGCGTTAAAGAGTCTGAAAGATTAATTCATCTTTTTCTTATGAGGTGCTTTCATTCTTCTAGTTGAGTTTTGAGCCAAAAAATATAAATCGATGGTTTCTTTTTTGAAATTTGTTTGGTCTCTCAGATATTGGGGGGAGGGGGGATAGTACAGCCTTAATTTTATTAGTACTACTGATAAGCTAAATCTAGGGTTATCAAGGTTGGTTGAATCCAGTGGACAGAGAGCAAACAGAGATATCATGTTATGGTAATTTCTGTACCGTTTTAGAATCTTTGATGAGTGATTTCAATGCATGGGAAGTAAGAAAAATATCCTTTTTGTATGTTATAAAAGTGGCATTGTGATCCTCATTGAATATCACTCCTAGATTGCTTGGACGTTTTAGCATTTTTTCCCTCACCAATGTTACGAAGGGGTGTCTGTGTTTTCTCCTAGATTGCTTGGATATTTTGTTTCAGATTGCCTCTTTTCTTTAGGATGATATTTCAAATGTACTTCCATAGATGTTACTTATTTACATCCAGTCTATTTGTTTCTTCTCAGATACATTTCATTTAGTAAGGAGAAAGAGAGATCGGAAGAAAGAGGTATACTTTTGTATATCATCTTAATATGGTTTCGGCAAAGCTATTCTGTGTGTATTTTGCTTTTTTGTTAGCAAGAAAGTGATGTTTTCCAATATCTTACATGCTTTTATCTTTGGCTGTTGATTTGCACATATATGGGTGCTTCTGTTTTTTGAAATCTTAGCCGTTTATTATTATTATCATCATCATCATCATCATTAGTATTATTCTGCTATTAATGCAGCCTATGATATTTATGCATAAGATTGTTTTTGTCCTCAGCGATAGACAATATTGATGGCTTAATAATGCCTTGAATATTGCTTGTTGCATCTTGAAATGTGAACCAGTAGAGGGGCTAATGGGCAACTTGTTTTTGAACTTTCGTTTCATCATGACAGAGCATTGGGTACCAAGGTTCCATGGATCCAAGAAAATTTTCTGAGAATGCTGGTCAAGTGATGAAATTTCGTACGTATCCTGAACGTGGTTCTCGAAGAGGAGGCTATTCTCGGAATGCTCTGCCTGGTAGGCTTTGATATGAAGTGTTTAATGATTTGATTATCTTTTGGCAAGTGAACGCTTAACTATGTAATCTATTCAGTCTAAACATTATACTACCACATGTTCATGGTGTGATGAATTTAAGCTTGGAGTTCTTTAGTGTAATGGTTTCCATCAATGTTAATCTGATAAAAAGCAGATTTTAAAAAATTTTGGATGAAGATAAAGCAGATTTTAAAAAATTTTGGATGAAGATGGTTTATATAGAAATTAGTGATTGTAATTATTTGCACTTTTGCACAGTAGTCTTTGTACATTGATGTCTATTCCCTTAGATATGCTAACTGCATGACATGCTGATAACATTCATTTATCAAAATAATCCATCCTCCCTTGAAATCCCACACTTTTAGGTATTCTTTTCGATCATTACAGTCTTTTACATCTTGTTCTGCATAAAGTTGTCAGCTGATTATTTATTATCTTGAAGTACCTTTCACCTTTTCCTGCCATTTAATTGATAATTCATTACTAGATGCAAGAGTCAACAGAGAGTTTCGTGTTGTGAGGGACAACAGAGTTAATCAAAATGCAAATAAAGATATGAAGCCTCCTGTGTCACCATGCTCAACTTCTTTAAATGAGCAAGTGCTCATGAATGTTGCTGAAAAGGGGTACGTTATTTGGAAGTGATTTATTCTGTTTGCTTGCTCCACTCCAATCTTGATTTATTCTCCTGTTCCTTTTGCCTGTACTTATTGATAATATATTTCTGGAATATACACTGAACTTTCTCCTTTTATTACCTTTCTGCAGTTCAACAGGAACAAGCAATCAGAGACCCTTTAGTTCTCAAAGTTCATCTCAAACTGCTAGTGCACCATCCAGTTCACATCCCAGACATGCACGAGATGCAAATTCAAGTGGTGCTTATAGGAAAGAGATATCGGAGGAAAAGCGAATTTTTATTCCTAATTCTGCTTCGCGGTCGCATACAATGAAGCCTAATAACATTCAAGCACATTCTGCCACTCAATCATCAAGCAGCTCAGTTGTTGGGGTTTATTCCTCCTCTACTGATCCTGTTCATGTGCCTTCTCCTGATTCCAGATCATCTGGTGCTGTTGGAGCTATCAAGCGTGAAGTTGGGGTTGTTGGTGTTCGCCGACATCCTCATGAAGATGCTAGCAAAGAGTCATCTGGATCTAGTACTCTTTCCAATTCACTTGTAGGGAAGGACGCTTCATCTGAGGCATTTCGACCTTTTCCTTCAATTTCCAGAGCAGAGCGGGAGGTCCGGGACAATCATACTAGTGCATCTGAATCTGCCATGTCTGGAATTTCTGGCAGTAGGTCATTTGTGAGCAATCCGTATGGAAGCAGGCAACATCAACATGTTTTAGTTCATCAAAAAGGTACTCTTTCTTTTCACTTAATTTTAAGCTTTTTGAAGTCTGAGGAACATCTATGTCTCAAGGTTAAATATCTGCGAATGCAAGGGCAATGGACTAATAGAATTATATATTTAGTCCATGCATCTTTGTGGTAGCTTAGAAGCTTTTTGTTCTAGGTATGTACATCATTCCATTGACCTAGTTAGGTGTTGCTTTAAACTGTTATTTTAGCAAATGGCTGCAATAGGCTGTAGTTATTATAGCACTTGATTTGAATTTGCTTCTTAAGTTTATGTGAGAGTTTATCATTCATATTTGATGCAGCTAACCTACATAACAAAGAGTGGAAACCAAAATCAAGCCAGAAGTCAAGTGTTAATAATCCTGGAGTTATTGGGACGCCTAAGAAGTCTGCCTCACCTCCTGCTGAGGATGCCAAGGGCTTGGACCCTGCAACAGCTAAATTGCAAGAGAAGTTTTCTCAAGTAAATATCTATGAAAATGAGAATGTTGTCATAGCACAGCACATTCGAGTCCCGGAGAATGATCGCCACGGACTTACTTTCGGTAGCTTTGGAGTGGAACATGATTCTTCGAGGAATTTTGCTCCTGGTTTTCATGCCACTGGTGTTGCAGAAGACTCAAATGGGGAATCTGCTGCAAGGTTGTCCTTTTCTTCCAAATAGTTACTTATGTTTGATAGTATATATTTCAAATTTTGTTATTGTGTCAAGACTCAATTTCTGATGTTGTTCTACTTATTTTTGCTTTAAGCAGTTTGTCTGTAGCTCCTGATACTTCCAGTGATGATTCTGCTGCTGGCAAGCCCATTAACATTATAGATGATCAACTTAGAAATTCTGGATCTAACTCTCCACCCTCTGGTCCTGCATCTGAGCATCAATTTCCTGATAAGAAAGATGCTTCAAGCCCCCAGAATTTGGGCAGTTATGCCGATATTGGAATGGTCCAGGACAACGGTCAATCGTATGCTCCTTCAGAGCCACAACAGCAGCAAGATCCTCCTGAATTACCCAGTTTTTCGGTAAGCATAATCTTATAGACAATGACTCTTGTCACATCCAGAATGAGTTACCAGTACTTTGAATTCTGGAATAATTACCCTTTTTTTCATTGGTCCTTGCTATAATATGGTGTTGTCTTGATAGCAGGCATATGATCCCCAAACTGGTTATGATTTACCATATTTTAGACCCTCAATAGATGAAACTCCAAGAGGACAGGGTCTACTATCTCCTCAGGAGGTTAGTTCCAGTAACATGCATTTAGATAATATTCATTCCTGAAACTGCTTGTTTGTTTTTATCACTTAAATTGATGCAAATTCTAAATGGTACTCAGGCCTTAAGCGGGCATGCTGCCAACATTCCTTCATCAACAATACCAATGGTGCAGCAGCAACAACCTTCAGTAGCACAGATGTATCCTCAAGTTCATGTGCCCCATTATGCTAATCTTATGCCATATCGTCAGTTTGTCTCCCCGATTTATCTGCCACAGATGGCTATGCCAGGTTATTCCAGTAACCCTGCTTTTCCACATCCATCAAATGGTAGCAGCTACTTGCTCATGCCAGGAGGTAGCACTCATCTTGGTGCAAATGGCGTCAAGTATGGGATTCAGCAGTTCAAACCAGTCCCTACAGGCAATCCTACTGGGTTTGGAAATTTTACCAGTCCGTCTGGGTATGCAATCAATGCTCCTGGTGTAGTTGGGAGTGCAACAGGTCTTGAAGATTCATCTCGGACCAAATATAAAGATGGCAACATATATGTTCAAAATCAACAGGTAAATAATTGTTCTTCATTCTAATAGCACTAGTGTACGAGCCCCATATAAACTAAAAATTTAGGCCTTTGTTTCAGAGATTAGAGGGTTTTTGAATGTCCTTTTCCGTCTGGGTTTGGATTGAATTGTTCTGCCAAAACCACATGGTGTCTAGGTATCTTCTCAAAGAATGTTCCTGTCAGTGAGTAAAAAATAATGAACATTATGTAGATAATATCTAGGATGTCTGATTCAAGTTTTTTAAGTTACTGGCCCTTGCTTTTAATGCTATTTATTGAGTCAGAGGTCTACTTTGGATTTGGCTGCCCTCCGATAATTTTTCATTCATTTTTTGCAATGCACCCATAGCCATTCTTCGTACATGTTGAGCTGTAGTCAATGACTAGCCGGAGACATGTAAATTATGATCAAGAACATATTTGCCAAGTAATAGAGTTTCACCCTTACCTATAGGTTTTGTAGTTTGATTTTTGCACTTATGGAAATTGGCTTTTTTATGATATAGTCATCAGATCAAAATTGAGCGTGTTAAGAGTATAAATGAAAGATTATTTCAGTTTGTGCACCTTGAGTTTTCTGTAATGCTGCTTGTGTTTCTTTGGTTTAATAAAATGTTCTTTTGTCCTTGCCTTGTGTTCACTTGGTTAGTTTGATTTCATAGTCTCTTTTCTGACTGCATTGTTATTTGACAGGCTGATACATCAGATCTCTGGATGCAGAACCCAAGGGAGGTACCAAGTTTGCAATCTGCTGCATACTACAATATGCCACAAACACCACATGGTTATATGCCATCTCACACGGGCCATGCTTCTTTTAATGCTGCTGCTACACAATCTACTCACATGCAATTCTCGGGTTTGTACCATCCTCCTCCTCAGCCTGCTGCAATGGCAAACCCACATCATCTAAACCCTGCAATGGGTGCCAATGTTGGTTTTGGGGTTGCTCCAGCAGCTCCTGGGGCTCAAATAGGTGCTTACCAACAGCCTCAATTGGGTCATCTTAACTGGACAACAAACTTCTGAATGGTATCAAGCTAACCCTTTGTCTTGTAAGGGAGTGAAGTAGCTATAGGAAGTTCTAAAATTTTCTTTGTGAAATAACCCACAATCGTTTTAATTCAATGCATAATGGTGTTTAATCTCTTCCAACTCCTTTTAATTGCTTTAAGCCATTGATGTTTGTCTAGCCTAAGCTTAATTAAAATGCAAAAACTAGAACATCTAGTTCTAACTTATTACTACTACCCACTGTAGTAATTCACCTAAGCATAGTGTACCACTCAAGTGTCAGATCCATATATGTGCCTTTGTTTTATTCATCCCATTGTTTATTATTATTACTACTAGTAATAGGAAGTACTTTCATTGAAAGGGTGTATGTTGCATGATTCAGATCAGAGATGGATATATATTTTAAATGTTTGGGTGCCTTGCCCTGCCTGCCTAATGGGGATGGCTTTATCTGTTTGTTTGTTGAGAGGACTTGCACTGCCCATGTGATCTTTTAGCTATGTTCCGTTGCTATGCTAAACATCAACCTGTTTGTTGTATTGGGACTTAAGACTAGGCTAAACATCATATAATGTAATTGGATCAATTTGAATGAATAAAAGCTGATCTATGGACAGATGATGATGGTACTGGGAAAATGCGGGTAAGGAACTTTATCTTTGTCGGCCCCCCATGGCTATACATTGTTATTCATAACGAGAAAGGAATCTCTACTTTTCTTATTTTTTGCGCATACCAACCTTGTGTATTCTGTATGGTCCAACCTTTCTCACGTACTATAAAGTGCCATTATAGCTTTTCTATGTTGCTATGGGATAAAAATCTAAATAATTATTTTGTTCAATGTGACGAGCTTTGCCCTTAATCTCCAATAAAACCGTGACGGTTTTTCTACTTAGAAATATAGGTCTTAAGCTACTCATTTCTTACAAACCAGTATGACCGTCTGATCGAAGGTTAGATCATACCGGGATAACACGTGACCCTAAAAGTTGTTCTACAACGAGAAAACAGAGCCTACTGTTTGATCACGAACATCATGAAAGATACGTCCATCAACCTTGTGAGGTCACGTGTCAAAAGCCCATTGGATCAAGCATTGACAAAACTAAGTCTCGGCTTGAGCAAAGAAGAGTCGGATAAAATAATCCATAGTACTTGTTGGCAAAGGAGCTACAAACAAATGTTTTGCAAATGCTTCACCAAGAGTTAAAAGGGTTTATGACAAATAAATGAGTGAATACATATAATAATAAACTACATCATTAGTCACTAATTTATGAGTAAATTTTTGTTTTGGTCACTTAATTAAACAAGCTACAATTTGGTTAGTAAACTATTCAAAAGTTTTTATTTAAGTCACTGGGCTATTAAGTGTTTTTTTTTAAAGTTTTGCCAATTAGCTCCAAACGATGATTCGACAATCAATATGGTAGATCAGTATCCATCAATGAGTAGAAGAACATATCTTAGATCCAAGTTGATCTGACTCTTAGTGTCAGATATCGAAGAAAAAAGTTGTTTGAATTTTGGTTCTCAAATTTGTGATGTAAGTTGTTTCATGAGAAAAAACTGAACTGTAAAAAAGGGGGGGGGGGAGAGAGAGAGACAGCGCTTTTGATTGATGTAGGTGCGAATAGAGAAAGCCATATATGATCAATTTTAGCAGTTCAATGATTTAAATGAAAATTTTCGTATAGTTTAATGATTAAATTGTAAGTTTATTTTAATTAAGTGACTAAAATGAAAATTTACCTATAATTTAATGACTAATGGTGTAGTTTACATTATATATAGTCATTTGAAGTAATATTTTTTTTATTTCCAAGCTACAATTTATTTATTTTTGGCACTGAAACAAGTATTACAAATTTCATAATTATTGAGAGAAAGAGGGATTTCTTGCTGACTTCGATGAAATAAATTTGAAAATTTACTATTAAATCAATAGTAGACCTGTTCATAGGTCATGTTACTTGTCCATGTTCGAAGGACCGCTCGAAATTCAAGAGGGTTTAAGTAAAAATATTAAGCTTGAAAAATAGGTTTGAGCAAAAAAATTAAGCTCATTTAAAATATAGGATGGGCTTGAACATTCAAGGTCCTGGCCTAACCCGTTTTATGTTTATAATATTTTTATGTTATGTTATTTTTATATATTATGTAATTTAGAACACATTTTAAAAAATAAACTTATATTAAATATATAATACTATTATAATATAAACATTAAAAAAAGGTTAAGATGACTATATAAAAATTTTAAATAAATAAAGAATGTATAAAATTATTAAATATTAAAATAAAATAATATAAATATTAAAAAAATTAAAATAATATGGGTGGGTTTGGGCGAAAACTTAAGTTCAAATTTCGGGTCGGGTCGGACTTGAACAAGCATAAAAATATTACTATTATGCTTAAACCCGACCCAAACTCGATCCGACCTAACTCATAAACACCTCTAATTGATAACAAATTACAATCTATTTTAACTTGTATACACGCTATTACTTTGTCACAATGTTTTTCTAAATTAGATCTATCAAATCAAATCAGCTTTAAGCTTTATTATTATTATTTTTTTTGGTGAAATTAAAATAACAGGGTAAAGCCCTTACAACAAACGCGACTAGCGCAACTCGAACCCAAGCCTCACCTGGGGTGGTGAACACCCTTAGCCATCTAGACTACACATGGGGTTCGCTTTAAGCTTTATTAAAGCTTTATATTTTAATAAGTATTGGAGCCACGAGTGTAATGATTGAGCAAATAAGTACCCACATCCACCCATGCCCATCCCTTATTTTAATTTCATATTTGTTTTGACAGCAAATAGGAGTAGTGCAGTTGAAATCCATCAACCTATAAAAGAAAACGTGTCGGTGCTAACTACAGCAAAATTTCCCATATCTAATGGGAAACATATCATATATTTTAATATGGTGTTGCATTTGCATCCCAACACCTCAATCCAAAGTTTATTGCCACTAGCTAGGCATGCCCCCAGTTTGTTATTATTATACATCTGCTTGCGTGCTCTCTTGTCATGGATGCTTGAATACACGTATACATGTGTGTTGTATGTTATTATTTTACTCAACTCTAAATTTGAATTTATAATATTAATTTGATCGTTTTAATTAATAGATGTCGAGTTATGAAAATTATTAGGCTTAATTTGGTACCACTTATAGTGATGAATCAACATCTTCTAATTCTAATTGAAAAAGTCTAATGGTTGAGAGAGAAAGAAAAGCTAGTATGAAAAATTATGATTTGAAAGAAGCTTTGTCTACTAATTGTTAAATCGTTGGGATGTTAGGAAATGAGCAGCAAATGAGTGCCCACCGATATATATCACAAATGCTGACAATTTATCACAATTTTTAAGTCTTTCATAAAAATTACTAATAACAAAACAAATTATACTTTACTCAAAAAATAAAAGCAAAAAAATTTATACAAATATAAAGTTTATTGGATTTGAGATTCAAATATTAACATCTTATACATATATGGTAATCTTTAATTAGCAATGATGTATAAAACCACATAATTAGAAGTATATTCTATGTTGACAGCATAGCTTTGTAAAATATGATATTATAAACTAATTATGATTTGGATTGCATTAATTTCCTGTTCACCAAATCAGCTGCATCCATAATTATATTGCTGATTTGCTAAAAAAGAAAGGGTGTTTTTGGGTTTCCACTATCAAGTCCATTGATTGATTCTCTGTGTTTTATAATGCCTAACTCCCATGATTTAGTTAAATTTTTATTTATTTTTATAAAAGTTAATTTACTTCCTTTCATATGAATGTAACATCACAATTTTCAATCTTTGTGTCTAGAATTACTCATAAATTTTTCTCAATCCTTAAACCCATGTTTTCCTACATTGAATATTATAATACCGATGCCATGCCAGACTCAATCGGCTTGAATAGTAATATTTAAAATCTTTATATATATATATATATATATATATAATAATAATAATTTTTTCCTCTAAATTTATTGGTTGAATAATACTAATACTAGTGTTTACTCTTTACCTAAAGATAAAAAAAAAAAAAAAGAAGAAGAAGACTTGGTTAATCATGGTGAATCTTTAATAAATTTATAACACTAAACAATATTCTCACTAAATATATTAAAAACATAAAATTAGTTATCTATTAATCTATTTAATACAAAAGTTTTATATTAAACAGTATATGAGGAGGTGAGCCTCTCAAGAGCCTAAGGGGTTGCATGTATTTATATATTAAATAAATGACTTTAGCCTCGCAAAATAAATTTTATATTTTCATCTATCGCTTAATTCATGCATTGTAGTATTTTTATCTATTTTCCATTTTTATACTTTATTGGTGTTAAAGAGAAGAAAAAGGATTTTGAGTTAGTTTATTACTCCAATGAGCTAATCATTTTATTCAATTGTTGATGCAGCACTTCTTATGGATCACCAACGCACTGGTTTTGGAGTAGTGGTTCGAGATGAGAACGGAGCTTTCGTACAGGCAATGTCCGGTCAGTTAGGCCTTGTGTAGCCAAGGCCGTGGTTATATGAGAAGCTATCTTGTGGATAACATTATCTTTGAATATGATTGCTTAGAGGTGTTCCTTGCTTTGAACTCACACAATCGCCACACCTCTGAGTTCGGATTTTTTATTGGTGACTGTTCGCTGCAATCGCAATTTCAGCATCTATCATTTCATTAGATTCATTGGAGTCATAATAAGGCTGCTCACCAGCTCACTCGTGTGGCTTCATTTCAAGCAAGCCCTCATATTGTTTGAGTGTAGAAGATAAGTTTAATCTTTTAGATTTTTCATAATTAAATTAATATCCAGTTAACTTGTAACATCAATTTAGTCAAAATCGTTATATTAATTGCATTTTGTCACACCCATAACGTGGGTGAAAGAAAATATTGTATGTTAAAAATATTTTATTTTAAAATTTATTTAATAATGAATATAGGTAGAGTAGTAATTAATAATAGATAGAGTGATAATAAACTTGTATTTTAATGCTATTGAATACATATTTCTATTCTTAAATTTGTAATTTTTTTATTATTTAAAGATGATATAAAAGTGTCATAATAATATTAATTTTAATTTAAAAGGAGTATTTCTATAATTTCATAATTGATACACCTATATATAATACATTGGGAGTAACTTATATTAGGATCCTAAAAACTAAGATTTTTAGGCACCAATAAAATTTCGCCACATCATCAAAATTTAAAGACATGAAATTATTATTATACTCCCATCCATATTCAACTTACTCTCCAACTTTAGTTTTTTTTAAAATAAAAAATATAAGTAATTAAAATTTTAAAAAAATCAAATAACATAAAAACTTTAAAATTTACACAATTCTTATTATTGAAGATTCAATGGAATATAATTTTTACTTTTAAAAAATGTATAACATGAAATAGAAAACAATTTAAAATGGACAAAAAAGGAAAAAATCCACGGTCTAGAAACTATTTTTTTTAAAAAAAAATTACTTGCACAAAAATAAAAAATATTAACGCAGAGAAAAAAGATGATTAAAAATTGTAAAAGAAGAAAAAAAATGTTTGCTTATAATTTAAAAAATTAATTATTTCAAGTAATTTAAATAAAGTTAAATTAAGTTGGAGAAGATAGTATATATAGATTAGTGTATAATAATACTTTGTTATCTTTAAAATTTAATGATGTGGCCGATTGAGTTTTAGCTCGATTGACATCGACATTATTGTCAGTGCAGGAGGATGTGAGTTCGAGTGCGCTGAAATGCATTATTCTCTTATTTAAAGATTAGGAATGGACTATGAATAATTCTAAGTATTGTAACAAAGATTTAAAAGCTAGTATATCACCCTCACGTAACTGAGGATGAGGAAAAATGGCGCCAAACTCATCACCCCCAACTCCTTAACTTGATTCGTATGAACTAAAGTTTCCATAGGAAAAACCAAATTAGGGTTATTGACCGACTGATGACATTATAGCAGAAGTAGAAAGACCCGATGGAAGAGATGATTCCTTGCTACCCGACACCTCCTCAATAGTGGATGAATTGAAGGGAGTGCCTCCCTTAGTCGTTTTTTAGCCTCATTGATTCCATCAAACAATTTTTTGCATCCCCCACAGCACCTGACGTGGCCATGCATTCCCCATGCACTGAACATGAGCCAAGGAAATTAGTGGCCCCCCAAGCTGTTGCTGACAGTAAAAGGGAGTTTAAACTCATTAGTATTGGGAAAGTGTTAATAAGGATTATCAATGACTTTTCCCTTCTTATCCAAATTCAAATTTTGAACTCCTTTACTCGAAGCAGAGTCCTTACCCCCCGGGGTTCCTGATTCTTCCGCCACGGAACCGGTCTAAGTCAAGCTTGCCTTCGGACCTCCACCCGAATCCCTTCCGACCAGAATCTCAAGCAACTTAATATGATTGGCTTCGCTGTGCCCAACGACCCCACATATATAACAGATCAACGACAACCGTTCATAGCTAAAAAGAGTCTTCAAAAAAGTCTTCTCCTTGCCGACGAACCTTTTTTTCCGCATCAAAGACTCACAGATATTTAGGTGAACTCTAATACACATAAAGTTGCCCAAATAATTCTGCTAACTGCTTGCATCATACTCAAAAAACCGACCCTAGGCTACGAGCCAAGTTTTCTGATGCAAATCCATGGTGTAAGTCATGAACTTGGACCCAAAAGTCGGCATGATTGAACTCAAATAGCTCAGGATTCTCTCCTCTAGAAAGCTGGTGGATAAGCAAGACACAGTTGTTGAAAGAACAAGGGCCACCCAAAATCACCTTCCTTAGATCAATAACATGATAAAAATGGATCAAATACAAACTCGAATCCTCAGAAGGCTTTAGACTCGCCCCTTGAAGTGGTCTCCGCAGAGAAAGAATAGTTCTCTCCATCGCAGCAAAATTAATGGCCCTTTCGCCCAAGAACTTGCTAACCAAGCAAAGATCATAATTGATATCCTCTCCTAACCCCTTTTCGGCTCTACAATCAGTTCGGAATCTTCTTTTTCCTTAAGTAACAAATCCCTATGGTCAGACTCCATAACTAAAGCAACGCACAAAACTGGTGAAGAACGCCAAAAATCTTGCACGAGGGTAAATTGAAACCATGCACTAAGGAAACTAAACTTGCACTTGAAGAGCAAAGCTAGGCGAGCGAGGCAATACTCTTATGTCTTTTAATAATTTATATAAAATATTTTAAAAACCTACTTAAAATACACATGACTAAGATTTGAATATTTAATCTTATGATAAATAAGAATCAACCACTATTAATAATTCTAAGGAGATATCTTCTTTAAAGATAAAATAATAAATTTTTTTCTCTAATTTTTTTTCTTTTATTCGTAACTTAAATATCACATAATTTAGTAAGTTAATTATCGTTTAAACTAAAAATTGACCTGAACCAAAGTATTTAAATAGTTTATAAAATATAAGTTCAAAAAACTCTTATCTAATATATGATTAATTAAAAAAAGACAATACTTATTTTACCAAAATAAGTCTAAAAAATTTAAAAAATAATATGAAAAAATCAAAAATCAAAAATCGAATTACAATAAACAATTAAAAAAATCTAAAAAATTCAATCAAACCGAACAATATCACCTAACGTTAATACGGGAATATAGAAATCAATTTGTAGAAAGAAACAGTGGGAATATGTTTTATGGTATGGCTGTTTTTCTCTAATCCACTTAGACTAGTGAATGACCTTCAAAGTAAATTTTAAGATCCACCGTTCAAATTATTTTTAAAATATAGTTTTAATTGGAACAGTCTAGAATAAAGAATATATATAAAACAATCAACGTCTTCTCTATGCAAATTTAACAATATGGTCATGCACATTAATTACTTAGAAGACAAAAAAGATTAAATCATTAATTAATTTGCCACATCATCATTCCATCCCGGCATTGGTTCCACCTCGGACCCACTTACCCTAACCATTTATAATTACTTTCGAAAGACAGAAAACACATTGAAAGGAAATAAAATATTATATTATATGAATATTATTTAATACACCTAATTTTTTAGTAGGGTTAATAAATTATTTCTTTTAAAAAATATATTTGTTAATATTTCAAATATTCAATTTATGTTTTATGATAAACTTTAGATTACTTTTGTATTGATTTATGATTTTACTCTATAATTATTCTGATACATACTTGTAATCGTTATGGATTTATATTGTAATTATGACAACATTATAATTGCACTCGTAAATTCTTTAGAAAACAAGACAAAAACCTAAAATTTTATGTCAATGAATCGAATATTGCCATCTAAATTTCTTTAAAAATAAATTCACTTATTTTCAATTTAGATGAATCGTGGTTTAATGGTGTATAAAATTATATACCATTATAACATCACATATAATGCATATGAGAAGTCATCCTCTTACATTAATATAAAACTTAAGTAATTGTAATTCATAAATTTTTATATGATTAACTTTTTCATATTCTATTACCATGCATCTAAAATTTTAAGTAAAAATATTACAGTTTTATGCATTGACTTTAACGGAGAAATGGTTAAAATTTTTATAAACATCTGTTTAATATTAATTCGAACTTGAGTTACCTTATTATAATTGTATAATTAGGTGGAAAAGGTTGAATAGTTAAATAATTAAATGGTATTTTTAATAAATTAAATCGATGGAAATATATATATACATGTATATATAACGAAAAGCACACACTCTCAAATCATCTCTTCTCTGTTTCTCTCTGTTATTCAGGCGTGGCTTTTGGCTTTCATTACTCTCTTTCTTTTCCTTTGTTTCTCTCTCTGGAAGCCACCAACATTAATCCATCAATGAAAAATGTCTGCTTTCTTCTTTTCCTAACTTCTTTTTTTCTTTTTAGAGCAAAATTGTCTATTTGTTTGTTTTCACATCATTAATCATGGTTGCTGCCATTAATCTCTGTCTTGTTTCCACCATTTGACTGAACTCTTCGAACCAGACAACAAAGACCAAACAATATCATTCATATCCCACACTGTTCGATTCTCTTGTTTTTTTCACCGTATAAAGCTTATGGATACGTGGGATAAAATGGTAAGAGAAGAACGGTATCGAACCAAGACAGAAAACCCATCTTTCTCTTCATCTCTTCTCGATGCTATCTACCGTTCAATCGACGAATCCAACGGTGGTGGTAAAAGGAACGATGACCTGATTTTTTGCAGAGAAACCAGTTCGATGAGGAAAAAGCAAAGCAATAACAGTTCTTCGTCGTCGAGCTTTCAACGTGCTTGCATGATCGAGAAATGGATGGAAAAGAAGGAAAATAAGGTTTTCGTTACACCAAAATCCATGGCGGATTTTGATGATCCGGTGTTGTTGAACTCGAGCTCCACCTCCTCCGATTCCAGCTACGGCGGTGGGTTTTCATCCTCGGAGTCGGATTCCTTTTACAGTGCGAAATCAAGGTCGTCGTCTTCATACCATTGCCATAGGCTACCCAAGCCTATTCGGACCAGTACCATTTCAGCACCTAAACATGAAGTGTTCCAAAACAATTTCCATGGCGCCACTCAAAAGCCAAAGCATGAAGGTAGTTTCATAAAAACGAAATCCAAGGCCTTGAAGATTTACAGTGACCTAAAAAAGGTCAAGCAACCGATATCCCCAGGTGGTCGGCTTGCTAGCTTCCTTAACTCGTTGTTCACTTCGGGGAATGCGAAGAAGACAAAAATTTCATCGTCAAAGACAGAACAGGCAACGTCAACATGTTCTTCAGCTTCATCGTTTTCAAGATCTTGTTTGTCGACGACAAAAACTCCATCTTCGAGAGGGAATGTCGGGACAAAGAGATCGGTCAGGTTTTGTCTTGACGAGGATTCCAGGCCATGTGGGGAAACTAAAATCCTCCTTGAAAATGAGCTTCGAACTTCCATGAGGAAACCAGTGAACAAAGAGCTTGAGTACCGCATCATGGAAGAAAATCGTAGGGTTGCTGAAGCTGCAAAGGAGCTTTACAACAGCTACCAGAAGAAGAAGATAAAGGAAGAGTTATATATGAGAGGTATTATCTACAATGGCAATGAAGTGTTAAGCGATGATGAAACTTCCGCCGTCGCCGCGGCCGCCATAGCCGACGACAATGACGACGATATAGCTAGTGATGCAAGCTCGGATCTGTTTGAATTGGATAATCTATCGGCCATTGGCAGTAATGAAAGGTACAGAGAGGAATTGCCTGTGTATGAAACAACCCATCTCGATACTAATCGAGCCATTGCTAATGGTTTGATTCTGTAATATTGTCAGTTTCAACAATTTGGGGGGTTTTACATCAAAAAATTAATATTAATTTCTCTTTTGGTATAGCATCAAATTAATTATTTTCTTTTCATGTTCCTATGAGTTTTCTTTGGTTTGGCTCCATAATTTTCCCCTTAGATGTCCATAAACATAGAGTATGAGCATACGATCATCATGGTCTAAAATAATAAGGTTTAATTATGGTTTTAGTCCCTTAGCTTTTTTTACTTGGTTTAATTATTGTTTCCATTAAAATGATAATATGAATTTATTCATCATTCCATAGAATTCAATTAAAATATTATATGAAAGAATTGAAGGTGTTTTGATTAGGTTAGTTCAAACAACTGTTTTTTTCCACATGATACTTGTTCTCTTCTTACTACTAACCTTTTATTTGACATGTTGAGATCTTACTCAAAAAATTAATAATTAATTTTAAAAAAAAATTCTAAAAATAAAAAAGATTAGATAAAATTTGTACTATGAGTGAAAAGATTGAAATTTTTAGATAACCCTAATAAATTTGGATCATCTCATTTCCTAACTCGTATTAACAGTAAGTGATTGGAAGTAAAAAGTGAATAATTTCTCCATACATTTAGGGTTATACCAAAATAAAAGCAAGTAAAAAAGAGAAGATGGGTGATGAAGATTAAGACAATGAGGTAAAAAAGCTGTAATATTATCATGAAAATAAAAAAGTAATTTTGTTTAGCTGTCAAAGTTCGTGGGGATCTCCAACATAAACATTTATTTCTGGTTATTGGTCAAACAATATGTTAATTCTTTTTTGTTGGTCATATCAAAATTCTATTTCTTTTATAATTTTGAAATGGTAATGTAAAAAAGAAAAAGAAGGGTAGAGGAGATAAATATACAAAAGGTCTCAAAAGAAGATGACAAAATATCTAATCTTTGATCCTCAATCTTCTTAATGTCAAATTTGGTTGGCTCCCATGTTATAATACCAAAGAAAAGTTGAAAACACTATTAAAAATATTATGACATTTAAATATATATATATATATATATATATATGTTCTTTTTTACACAATGTTTAAAACTATTCATAGTCCTCCTCAACTCATAAACAGAAGGATGATACGTTCCGATACACTCGAACCTACGTACTCATGTACTGATAATAATATATATATTAATCGAACTAAAACTCAAACGAATTTAAAAAGTGAGAGTTTAATACTTGAATTACAAATCATTATCTCTCAAAGAATTCAAAGGAAGCAATATGTTAAGATATATACTTAAAGAGGACCACTAAATCTCAACAGTTTGGATATCCTAATTAAGTTATCATAGCATATACTTAAATTAATTAAGGGGAATACATATAAGCCATACTTTTATATAGTTAGCAAAGACTAAGGGAAAAGCAAAAGGCTTATCCTATAGTCAAAAGTGGTATAGGCTCTAAATTGTCTATGAAAATGGGAAAATTAATAATTGAAAATATATAATAGGGGACCAACCATTTCTTTTTTATATATTCCATTCAAACAATACTTAATTAGTACTTCCTCTTATACTTTCACACGCGATTATGAATTCATTAACTTTTAATCAAAGATTTAAGATCTTCTTCGATAAATCAACATCATTTTTTTAATGTATTCTCTTATTTCTTTTTTTTTTTTAATTTTCATATTCATATTTTATGATAATTTTTTATAAATTTTTTTGGCACTCCAACTAAAAAAAACATTTATTTTAACCCTTCATTTAATTTTTCACTTTTATTAGTTTTTGAAGTTTTTTTTTTATCAAATCACTCCAAAATGAATAGAAAAGTTAATGTTTGTTAACTTTATTGGTGTGGCATGCATGTGGACTACTGCATAAATGACATGTCAGTATTTAATAATTTTTTAAATTTTAAAATAATAAAAAATATTTTTATTATTTTAAAAATGAAATAAACGTTGATGTGTCATCCACATGACAATCTATGTGTATGCCACAACAACAAAGTTAAAAAAAGTTAATTTTTCTATCTATTTTGGGGTGATTTGACAAAAAACGCAAGTTTCAAGCTAAAAAAGATAAAAAATTAAATAGAATGCTAAAATGATTTTTTTTATAAAGTTAAAGGGCCAAATAAGTCATTATGTCAAAATATTTTAGACTTGTATTGGTTCCATAGTTAGCTAAATAAACTTTAATTATTGGTATTCAAAAACTTAAACTATATACATATAGGATGAATTCACCTACAACGATGTAAAGTTAAAGTGATTTTACACACTTTCCTAACTTTTTGTAGGATTAATATTTTAACAAACCAATCATTATACTTCATGCTTTGTTCATATAAATAATGTATATCAGATTTAGCATAAACTTTTAAAAGAAATTAACTATCCATTTTATATAAAAAAATTCAACCATTAAATATATATAAATGTAAACAACATTTTAAATTGATATGATAGAAATATCGATTAAAAAATTTACATGCATGATAAGTATAAATATTTCGATAAATTCAACAATTGAATTGTTTAAATATTAATATAATAAAAAATTACGAAAGAATGTAAAATCACTTTAATTTTTCAATCTTGCTGTATTTTTAAAATTTAAAATTTTATTTCCATTCCTTCCAATATTTTATAATTTTATTTCCACACTTTTAATATTAAATTCGTGATTTCGACCGGAATGAAACAACAAAATTAACAAATAAAAACGAACCATATCTATAAGTTTCTTGAGCTTAATTACGCATCAAGAGGAGCCCTTGACTAAGACATCCATGTTACTTGCCAACCAAGCATAAGTCAATGGCTTGCACCTTTACCATATTAACCATGTCCATATAAACCCTAAACCATATATACATTGAAAGCTAACCCTAAATCATATTTATACAACTATATAAAAGAAATGCCATAAAGTCTTCCACAATGGGCACTTGTACGTTTTTTACCCTTTTTTTTTACATAAGAGCATCAATCTCTATTTTTTTTTAGATTAGAAGAATGGTTGAATTAAGCTCAAAATTGAGATTTAATTTATATAAATTTTAATTTTGACATAATTTGATATTTCAACTTTTGTAACTTCATTAGTTAGTCTAAATATTTTATTCTAATTAAAATGATAATGTAAATTTTTAAGAATTGTTAGCACTTTTAAATTTTTTTATTAAATTTAAGTTTTAAAGTTAAAAGGAAACCTGATGGATCAGTTGATTGGCGGAAGGCGCGCTTAGTTGCTAAAGGATGTTCCCAAGTACCGGGATGTGACTTCACAGAGACGTTTAGTCCAGTGGTCAAACCGGCAACCATTCGTACTATTCTCTCCATTGCTGTGTCGCGTGGGTGGCAACTCAGGCAAGTTGATGTTAATAATGCTTTTTTGAATGGAGATTTAACTGATGAGGTGTTCATGCAGCAACCTCCGGGTTATGTCCAATATGGTCCACATGGTGAACGGTTAGTGTGTCGTCTAACGAAAGCTCTTTACGGGTTGCGACAAGCTCCTCGTGCTTGGTTTGACAAATTAAGACAATCTCTTGTTTGTAGTGGGTTTGTGGTCTCTAAGTCAGATGCATCTTTATTTGTCAAAGTTGTTAATGGGGTTACCTTATATGTTCTTGTTTATGTGGACGACATTATTATCATTGGAAATTTGCCTGCTGAAATAAGCCGCTTTATTCAGCAACTCAACGACGAGTTTGCTCTGAAAGATTTAGGAGAGCTTCATTATTTTTTGGGCGTTGAAGTAAGCAAATCTGCTTCTGGAAGTCTTCATATCTGTCAGCAGAAATATATTAAGGAACTTCTTCATCGATGCTCTATGACTAATGCGAAAGCTGTTCATACACCAATGGTGAGTTCGCCTATGTTGTCTAAAGATGAAGGTGAACGCCTTGCTGATCCAACTGAGTATCGCAGTATAGCTGGAGCTCTTCAATACATTGTTTTAACACGACCAGATATTTCGTATGTAGTAAATAGAGTGTGTCAATTCATGCATGCACCCACTACAGTTCATATGACAGCACTTAAACGTATTCTGCGATATCTACGTGGTACACTGACTCATGGTGTTGTTTTTCGTCGATCTGATAGACTTTCCTTGGTCGGATATACGGATGCAAACTGGGGTCTTGATTTTGATGATCGTCGCTCTACAACAGGATATTGTGTCTACTTTGGAAATGCACCTATATCATGGTGTTCTAAGAAACAGTCTGTTGTTTCTCGCTCTACAGCTGAAGCTGAGTATCGAAGTTTAGCTGCAGCCACTAGTGATGTTGCCTGGCTTATGTCCTTGTTGTCCGAACTAAAACTCAATTCTGTTGATACTCCTACTGTATGGTGTGATAATACTAGTGCCGTTGCTGTTGCAGCTAATCCGGTTCTGCACTCCAAATTCAAACATGTTGAACTTGATCTGTTTTTTGTTCGTGAAAAGGTGGCTAGTGGCGAATTGGTTGTTGGCGAAGTTCCGGCTTGTGACCAGGTGGCAGATTTTCTTACTAAACCATTGTCAGTATCCATGTTTACCCGTTTTCGTCATATTCTTCAGATCTTACCACTAGAAGAAGCTAGGTGAATGTTATAGTATAATACACACGTGTTTACTATGCTAAATAGATAGTTAGTAAGTTAGCATTCTGTTATGAGTTGTTAGCTCTTCTGTTAGGCACTGTTGCCTATAAAAACTGTGTATTGTGAACCAATAGAGGTACAGATTCATTCTCACAAATATTACATCAATTAATTCAAGAGTTAGTATACAATACTCTTTCATCTTACAATATTATTTTTTGTTACATGGATATCAAGTTTATTTTATTTTTTCAATATGTCACACTAGCACAAAAAAATTCTAACCGTGTTAACAAATGGATTTAAATTTTTAAATTTAAAAAGTAAAAATACTAAAATCATGAAAATAAAATACGGAGATTAAATTCTAAATATACGAACAATACAAAAATTTCGAACAAATTATAACCTTAAAATTTTTACAATATAATTTAATAAAAAAACAAATAAATAATTGGTGAAAACCATAGTAGTGTATGATTAATTAAAGGGGTTATTTACTTGCATAGCGAACTAGTTTTAGATTAGGGGCAGATTCCACGATTAGTTGCTTTGATCACTGGCTCGACAATCTTTCATAGCCTGTCCATACAAAAGGGTACATGCTGGGTCAATAAAACATGCCCTAACTGATAATCATCATTTATATTTAAATATAAATTAATTAATAGTATTAGATACATTTTACCCTCTGGGACTGTAAGATGGAGAAAATATTATTTTAAACAGTTGCATGGGGATATATCAAATTTCAAATTATATTATGAAATAAGATTTTTTAATTAATTAATTTAATTGGTTTAATTCACATTTTGGTTTTTCAAGTATATTTATTTTCTTATTTTGGTACTTAATTTTTTTGGCCTAAATTAATACCTAAAGTACACTCACTTCTTAATTTGGTACCTAAAGCATGTCTCTGTTATATATTTTAGTCCATTTTTTATCAACATTAAAAAAAAAACTTTATAGCCTATCACAAAGCCTCATGGCGTCTTTATGTAAAAAAAAATAAATATATAATAATTAGAAATATATATAATCTGGAAAAAAAACATATAAATTATGAAAAATTATAAAAATAAAATTTACAAATAAATCGATAGTTGAAAAGAAATTAGTTGAAATTAACAATATTATTATAAAAAATGTGAAATAAATTCTAAAAAATTATTTTTTAATTTTTAAAAATATAAAAATATTTAATAGTTTTTAAAATTATAAAAATTTTAAAAAAATTATTAAAAACAATTGATGTAAAAATTTATAATATTATGTTTATATTATTGAATATTATGTTTATAATTTTAAATATTTTTTACAATTTGGTTTACATTTTTGTCATAATGTTATTAATTTCAAATAATTTCTTTCCAATTATGGTATTTTTTGTATATTTTATTTTTATAATTTATATGTTTTTCTATATATTTTATAAAAAATAATTTTATTTTAAATTGCTTAATAATATTTTATAATTTTTTAATATCAATATCTATTAATGAAATTTATTTTTTAAAATTTTTAAAATTTTTACAAATTATTAAATATTTTTAATAATTTTATATTATTTTTAAAATTAAAAAAATACAATTTTTTTATAATTTTACATTTTTTTTCACAATATTATTAATTTCGAATAATTTAGTTTCATTTATCGGTTTTTTTTTGTAAATTTTGTTTTTATAATTTATTTGTTTTTCTCTAGATTTTATATAAATTTATTTCCATTTTTATATTTTTAATATTTATGTTTTTACATAAAAGCACCATGTGACATTTTGTGATTGGCTATAATATTTTTTTAACGTCCGTGAAAAAATGGATTAAAAACTATAACGGAAGCATACTTTAAGTACTAATCTGAACCCAAAATAATTTAAGTACTAAAGTGAGAAAAATAAGTATACTGTAGAAGCCAAATAGTGAATTAAATAGATATTTATAATGCAAAATGTTTAAATAGTAAAATAATAATTATAAGTTTACTTTACAAATTTTTTAAAAATTGTTAAATGATATTTACAGTTAAGGGTAATTAGGGTGTGTTCATAAAACTAAAATATTTTGTCGCTAAATCCCATCTACTTTATAAAAATTCAGAAGTTTATGTTTTTATTATAATTTATCAAATTTTAATTATAGTTTTTTTATGAAAATTGAGAAGTTAGTCTAATTATTAGTAAATAAATGAAATTATATCATTGATTTTTATTAGTTTATTACGGACAAATTGTTAAACTGTTGATTTTTGCCAACTCTTTATGTATAAATTATTGAATTGTGGATTTAAAAACAAATTTTAATTGTATTATTTGGTTTAATTATCGAAATTTTCAGTTTTTATTAATATTGTAAAATAATATATGTAAATTGAATATTAAGTGAAAAAAGTTTGGTTTTGTTTTTACCGACCAACAATGATTAGATGTTAATAAACATAGGTTATAGATTAACGACAAAACTTTTCACCCTTGTCCTCGGAAAGATTAAATCTAATAGTGAAAAGGACACTAATCCGCGTAGAGGGATTGGTTAACATTTCTTCATATTATTTACATTTTTTAAGTGTTAGTGCTAATTACACGTATCAGTCGTACCGTTAATTACAATTCACTTTGTGTCTCAATAATTATACAAATTGTCATATATGTTGGCACTTTGAAAACTTTGAGCACCAATTTTATGAATTGTACCACGTTGAAAATTAGTCAAATAAGAACATTAAGTGAAAATTTACCTTAAATTATAAGATAGAGTTTCTATAGAATTTTAATCTTTGAATATCTCTCTACTTATTTGTTACCATATAGAACTCTTATTAAGCATAATTTAAAGGAATTCATGTTCACACTAAAAGAATTACAAGTCGAAAGCACTTATCTATTTATTTTTAGGAACTTATTTCTAGCGCAAATACTTTTTATACAAATTGTTTTCATGTTTAGTTTGTAGCTAAATTTTAAAGGGGAAAATCTTAGTGGGGATAGTGACGTTAGTTGATATATAGGAGTGAAGTTGCAACTTGGTTAGTGAGTTGAATTTAAATTATGTCTTGTATTGTTGATTAATAGTAGAATACTCTCTAGATAAGTTCCCATGGATGTAGAAAAGTATCCTGAACTGCGTAATCAATTCTCGTGTCCATCTCTATTTTTACTTTTTTACTTGTTCACCGAGTTACAACTTAATTGACAATGTCAAATGCTTACAATATGTTTTCACAATTGGTATTAAAGCTAGACACCTAATGTACTAAGTGAAAGATCCTACTATTGAATTGCTTAGAGATAAAAGGTAGTTCGATTTCAAGACCCCATATGCTTGATGGCTTTAACAATGCCCATTAAAAAGTTCGAATGAGGGCCTTTATCAAGTTCTTGGACGAGAAAACTTGGAGGATTGTGCTAACTACTTGGGAACCTCTTACAATTGATATGACTAGTATGAAAACTATCAATTTAGAAACAATATGGGCAATCAAGGAAGACAAACTAGCCAATGCAAACTCGAAAGCCCTCAATGTTTTATTCAATGGCATGGACCTTTAAGAGTTTAGACAAATCTCTAAATCTGCTATTACAAAAGAAACTTAGACAATCTTGAATATTGCACAGGAAATAACTTCCATATAGTCAAACAATCCAAAGTTGGAATGTCGAAACTTAAAACTATTAAAGATAATTTTTAAAAATATCTTGAAGCAGGTGAATTTACTTCAAATCTAATTTATTTTAATACGGTTTAAAGAAAAATTCAACCTAACAATTTAGAAAAAATTGAAATCCACCAAATTTGAATATTTTTTTTTTGTGATCCCTATTTTCATCTCCATCGCCAAATCTTGTATTATCAATTTTATAAACATTAATAGATACCGATTAACATAATGGGCTAAAAAGAAAGACAAAATCATAAGGATCTACCATAGTTGACAAGTATGATGAGTGAGAGAAGAAGAATATAGTTTAATTTCCTTTATTGCAATCTCATCCTTTTCTTTTTCCTTTAAAGTTACTTTTAGGCGCACGTGAAGTGGTGGACAGCATGTTCAAAATCTGTCGCGCATGCACACGTGTGACCCTTTCTTCACAGATTCCCGTGAGATACGCTAATCATAAAAGAAAGGAAAATCATCTCTAGCCCTAAAAATTCTCACTTTAACGCGAGAAAAAAAAAGTGTTATTAAATATCAGTAAAATGTGAACATTAAATATATAAACTTTATCTTTTAATCAATAAACATAATAATTAAGATTATGTTTCTATAGTACAGAATAATTGAAAAAAAATGTAATTATTAACGTAATAATTATAAAAAAATTAATTACTTAGACGTGTTTGGCTGACAGATTATAATTACATCATAATTCTCTAAGTATGATAAAAATAATTTCTAAACAACTAACAAAATTTAAAATCAAATCATCATATGTATTATATTAGTCTAGAAAAATAGTTGATATACTATTACTAATAAAAATAGTGAGAAAAATAACATCGTATGCAATTTTATTTAATTGTTCTAGTGCATATTTGTTGGGTTACTTAACACATGCTCTTTATCATCATCATCAAAATTTAAATTTGCATCGTTAAGATTATCAATATTTCATTCTTACTTTTCAAAGCATGGATCATCTGAAATTATTGAAATTATGAAATATACAACAGGCTAGTACAATCCAAGTTTGTTTTTTTATGCTATAATAAGGTGGTGTTATTAATACGAGAAATACTTTTTAGAACCACAAATGTCTTCTCAATCATATTTTGAAACTTTGAATGCCTCAAATTAAAGAGTTCACAAGTTGTCTATGGTGCTTGTGTCTGGCATAATTCTCTCAAATGGTATCATACCCCACGATATGATGTAAGAAAATCTTTTTTATTTACATAATTAGCATCGACATTACAATATTTGAGTTCACAGTTCAAATAGTTTGTAACTTTAATTATAAAAACTTAATTTGGAGAAAGACTTATGCTAGGTTATATCTTTTTTTATAATACGCCAAAAATAATATAAAATTTATAATATATAATATATAACATTTACAAAAAAATTATAAATTGTCCAAAACTTTTATAACACTTATTATAAATAATATAAATTTTTTGTCATAACTTTAGAAAGTTATTTTTTTTATAAATAAGTTTTAATAACAAAAATTGTAACATTTTTTCTCATGAATAAGTATATTATTTTTATAATATATAACATAAACATATAAATAAGTTATGTCCATACTTGGCTATAATTTTTTATAAATAAATATATTATAATACTTTTATAACATATAAGTTGTTTTTTATTACAAACTATTTTGCCATAACTTTAGAAGTTTTTTTTAAGATTTAAATAATATAATTTTTTATTACTTTATAAAATATACAAATTATTTTATAATATAAATTTTTTTTTGTTATACTTGTCGTAACCATTTTTTTGAAAAACGGGTCGACTAGGATTTTGAAAAATGAAAAATTAAAATGGGAGTTGTCACCAATCCTTTTTTGTTTAGGTGTGATCGAATCACCTCGTAATCTGATTGTTTTAGTAAAATGTTTTGTTTTACTTAAAACAATGATTTTGGTTTACGAAATTCGAGAAGACAGGTTCGGGAGTCGGTTATGTACGAGGAAGGATTAGCACCCTCGTAACACCCAAAATTGGTACCTAATAGATTACTTAGTGCCTTAGTGTCGAAAATCAAAAACTCAAAAATAATTTAAAATACGATCCTTCTTTGCATTATGTATATTTTGTTTTGAAATGTTTAAATAAGTTGAAAATATAGTGAAGACTTTCTTATCTCGAGACAAAATGTCACATCCCGTAAGTTAGGACACGACATTTCGAATCCTTTCAAAAATTTAAACGCTTAAGATTTCAAATAAAAATCAAAGCCCAAATTATTCTCAAGGATTCAAAATGTCGTGTCCTAACTTACGGGATGTGACATTTTGTCTCTAGATAAGAAAGTCTTCATTATATTTTCGACTTGTTTAAACATTTCAAAACAAAATATACATAATGCAAAGAAGGATCGTATTTTAAATTCTTTTCGAGTTTTTGATTTTCGACACTAGGACACTAAGTAATCAATTAGGTACCAATTTTGGGCGTTACGAGGGTGTTAATCCTTCCTCGTACGTAACCGACTCCCGAACCTGTCTTCTCAAATTTCGTAGACCAAAATCATTGTTTTAAGTAAAACAAAACATTTTACTAAAACAATTAGATTACGAGGTGATCCGATCACACCAAAACAAAAAAGGATTGGTGGCGACTCCAATTTTAATTTTTCATTTTTCAAAACCCTAGTCGACCCGTTTTTCAAAAAAAATAGTTACGACAGCTTGACGACTCCACTGGGGAAAAATAAGGGAGTCAAGCCAAAAATCGATTATTTTTTGTCTTTTTGTCAAAATTTAAAAATACAGTTTAAAATTACGATTATTTCATTGCATGTTATTCTTTACTTTCATGGTTTTCTTTATAATATGCTTACTCTAGTGATTTAAATCTTTTGATGTATTTTTGTATATCACATCATATCAATTGGTCAATTTTACCCTCTTAAGTGGAAGTGAGAAACTATTCATTTGTAAGGTCTTCACCTCCGTATAGGATAGTGGATTGCTTTCGGGATACATCCGTACCTGCGTCTTCGTGAGGTATTCATCTCCGTATAGCCGTAGGGAAATGTATTCCCCTGAACTGAACTGGGTTCACATGAGCCTATAATGGGTGAGGATCGAGGAATCTGCTGGTTTAGGTACCCTTACTTTAGAACCAAACCACTTATAATGAGCCCTAAGAGCCTACCCTAGGTAGAACCACACCAAATCCTAGTGGTCACCCGGATAGGTGCTCTATTTTGTTTATTTCTTCTGTGCTAATGCATTTGATTTTGTTTCGATCACATTGCATTTTCATCGTAAGAGATCCTTTCGTTGCGTTTTTATTCGTCTTTGTTACGATCCTTATCATTGTGGTTTATAATTGTTGTGTTGGTTTGAGTTTAGGCATATCTCTGCACATTGCATTACATGACCGCTCGGTCACACCCTTTTAAGTGGAAGTGAGAAACTACGCCTTCGTGAGGTTTTCACCTCCGCATGTGATAGTGAATCGCTTTCGGGATACATCTGTACCTATGTCTTCGTGAGATTTTCATCTCCGCATGGCCATAGAGAAATGTATCCCCCTGAACTGAACTCAGTCCATATGAGCCTATAATGGGTGAGGATCGAGGAATCTGCCGGTTTGGGTACCCTTACTTTAGAACTAAACTGCATATAGCGAACTTTAGGAGCCTACCTTAAGTAGAGCCGTGCGAAACCCTAGTGGTCACCCATTTAGGTAATCTATTTTGTTGTTTATTTTTTCTTGTGCTAACGTGTTTTGTTTTGTTTATGATTGCATTGTATTGCATCGCATCATCTTAGAAAGGAGGTTTTGATTCATATTCGATTGCTAAATAGAAGAGCTTGTCATAGGAAAACGATCTTCTTGATATAGTGGAATATAGTACGGCCGTCCGAATAAGGTCCAAGTAAACACAATGAAAGAAAACTAAATGTTCGCGGAGGAAAACAAGACTTTGCTTCATTGCCCGAGGACTTAAGCCAACAAGGATTATTCGAGAGCCGTCACGTCTCAACTTTTTTAAAAGGAGTTAATGAGTATTGCGGGGATAAGTGAACAATGGGTCGCGACACGTATCGAGCAATAAAGGAGACAATAGAGACATCTTTGGGAAAATTAGCAAGATTCAACCATATCGTCCGGATATGAAAGAGAAGATCGATGTCTTCACCAGGAGTACGAGGGAAAGGCCGCATATGTAATCCGTTTTATGCAAAGAAATTTGTTTTCTAGAAAAGTTGTTCTAATGGAATTGAATTCAGAATCAACGCCTTTCTTTCTTTTGCATTCATTCCATGCATCTACATTGCATTGCATCATTTGCATTAGATTTTCACAAAAGGACCCTAATTAGGTAAAATTATTTCAGTTAACCTGGAAAACATAGAACAAAGGTTGGAGAGATTAGAGCAAAGGCAAATACAGATGCAGGAGCAATTGGCCGAAATCCAACAGGATATGCGAGATCAAACGAATGTGATGAGCCAATTAACCTAGTTACTAGCCGGAAAGCTTGAAGAAAGGAAAAGCCCGATGGTCAACAATGAGAGCGATAATGAGGACCTTATCTATTCCTCAGATTTTACTCCAATAAGTGTCCCAGTCCAACCAGACGCGTATTCGCAAGGGGTACCCGTCATTATCAAACCCCGATATCAGACTGATACCTCGGCATTGTTAAAGTTCCCAATGGGTTCAGGTTTTAATTCGGGGGATGATTGAGTCAATTCTGTGGTACATGGCTTAGCTAAAACAAAGGAAAAGAGAGAATGGACCTTAAAGGCCCTGAAGAAGAAAGAAAAAGAAGTGAATAATATGAGTAATTATAACAAGGGTAATTCGAAGCTGATTACTGTAAGCTAGCCAAAGACAGCAGCTACCAGCTATCAGGTCTCCTCAAGACAAGAGCCCGATCCAAAATCAAACTTGGAAAAACTCCAGTTCACGTCTATTCCAATTTCGTATAGGGAGTTGTACCAATTTTTGTTTGAAGCACATGTTGTATCCCCTTTTTACGTGGAACCAATACAGCCTCCATACCCTAAATGATACGATGTGAACGTCCAATGCGAATACCATGTAAGAATCACATGGCATTCGATATAGAACTGCGCCGCTTTCAAAAAGATAATCGAAAAACTCATCGAAATAGATATTGTAAAATTCGATAATCCCTCTGGTGCAGAAGATCCATTACCCAACCTTTCTATTAAAGGGGTAAATATTGTGAGGGCCACGATGGATAGCGGCATGAGATCCAAGAGTACGTCGAGTTTAGGGCTCTAGTGCAAGACCAGATATTGGGGAATATGAACATTAACGGCGTATCCGAAAGGGGAACCAGGGAATAAAAGTTTCTAAGCCCTTGTATACTTAGGAGCGTTCTGAACAATGGGACTGTCAAAGAGATCCCTATATTTTTAGAGCTAATTTAGAGTAATATTCAAAACACGCTTGTTGCTTTAAGCATAGAAGCAACAAGGATCCTTTTGTGAAATAGGCTTGTGTCCAGAATCTTTATTTCAATAAAATGCATCTTTTTAAGCAATTTTTTTCTTTTTCATACTATACATTCTTTTGTTCTTTGGAATATTCTTTCATTATTCATCCATGATCATACTACACAAATAATTATTCTTAGATTCATTTATTCTTTGAATATTTCTTCATACCTACAACAAGTCCCTAGATATCAATGACATGAGCGACACTGCTACTGACTTAGAATCTACTTTTGAGCAAGATATGTGTCTAAAGCAATCTCTGGACTTTGGAGACGATAGAGATTGTAACCTATCTCCTGATTTGTTAAGGATGGTAGAACAAGATGAAAAACAGATCATACCCTACAAAGCGTCATTGTGAGCCTAGGAGAAGAGAAAGAGGTGAAGATCGGAGCCTGTATCACTACAGAGACAAAGCGAGACGTCATTGAGTTATTCCAAAAATTCAAAGATGTTTTCACCTGATCGTACAGGCTAAAGAAATCTTAGAGGAGGAACACATGCTGATGGCTTTACAATGGCCAGGTAAATCATGAAGTTCGGGTACTTCTGGTCCACCATGGAAGGGGATTGCATCAGCTATACCAAAAAAAAAATGGCATAAGTGCCAAATTTATGGAGACAAGATTCATGTACCTCCTTCATATCTTCATAGGACATCTCTAGGGTCTTTCTATATGTGGGGCATGGATGTCAGTGGGCCAATCATGTCGAAAGCTTTCAACAAGTGTCGATTCATCTTTGTGGTCGTCAATTACTTCACCAAGTGGGCGGAAGCTGCTTCATATGTCGATGCCACAAAGTCGACAGTTAGCAAATTCTATGTCGATATAGAATCCCCAAAAGGGATCATATCTGACAAATTGAACAACAGCGCGAGTTCAGATTAAGAACCTGTCTAATCCTATGAGTTCAGATTAAGAAATATTTCATTAAAAAAAGAGGGGGAAGAAAAAAGAAGTAAAAAAGAAAGAGAAAATAAAAAGAAGAAAGAAAAAAAAAGAAAAGGAAAAAGAGAGGCCACGGCGAAAACCCAAAAAGGGCGCCTTGAGACCAAAGGGATTTTGAATTGAAAACCCGTAAAGGGCAATTCAAATTTTAATAAAAAATGGGGCATGCGGTAGTCTCGCATTCTCCGAATTAACAAAAAGGAGAGTTGTTACGTCTTGGGCCATCAACAGAGTACTCTAGATCCTCTAAACACATATTGAGCTTAAAATGGTCCTTAAGAAGTTTGAACAGAGAAGATGAGGCTACGATATCTGGGGCATCTAGTTTCCATCTTACCCATTCTGAATTTGCTATCTTTAATTATTCTATTCGTTTCAAAATACACTACCAATAAATTTTCTTCTTGATTGAATTTGCTATCTCTGCTTAACTTACTTATTTTGAGTTATGCTCCTAATTAATTGTTATGATCTTTTTCAAGAATTTTGCATTGAAATAACGATTAGTGGACTAATAATACTTTCATAAAAGGGGTTTCGCATATTACTCTGGAAGCTTCTAAATAATACAAGAACTTGCAACAAGACTATTGTTTAAAACTCACCAAGCTTAAGGGATGGAAATATTAGTGGAAGAAGAGTCTAAGCTGAGGCTATCTCTCCGGATTTTTGTCAAAAATGGTGATTGAACAAAATGACAAGATATTGCGTCAGTAATACAATCTTGACGAAAAATGGGCAATGTTAACCCAAGTGTAAAAGGAGAATCATTCTCAAAAAAATGATATTCTGCATCCATGCAAATATCATGCATACACATTTGGTTAGGTCACTCGGGGAGTGATCAGTTGATTGAACAAGTTACAGATCCTATACCTTTGATTTGTAGCCGGTTGGATTGAAGAAGATGTAGATCCTATACTCCTGATTTACAGCAATTTGGATTGAAGATGAAACAAATTCTACACCCTTGAATTGTAGTGGGATGGGTTGAAGTTGATACAGATCCTATAGCGATAAGTCTCAGTGGAATGGTTTAAAGATGGTACAAACCTTATGTCCCCAAGGTACAGTGGAAAGGACGCTGAAATTACAGTAGGGCAAACCAGTTGAGTAAAATACGATTGTTTTTTCGGGTTTTCGGTCAAATACCACCCAAGCAAGAAAACATCATAATACGTCAGTGATAAACATGAACAATGAGCAATAACGCCTTAAATATTAAAAAGGATCATTCTCATGAAATTTTGCATTCATTATTCATAACACACTCAGTTAGGAGCATTTGAATCATTTTGATCATAGCATCGTAATCATTTGGCATAAGCATGAGCATATGAAATCGAGTCTACAGTTAATGTTCCCTAGAGGACTGTGTAGCAACATCGGTGAAATCACAGATCTAATTTCTCTAAACAGTAGTGGAGCAGATCGAAGATGGCAAATCTTATCTCCATGAGGTAGCAATGGAGCAAATTTAAGCCATCAGCCTTGTCTCCCTAAAGCGGCAGTGGAGCAGACTGAAGATTGTAGATCTTATCTCCATGAGGTAGTAATGGAGTAGATCGAAGACGGCGAATCTTATCTCTATGAAGCAGCGGAGTAGATTTAAACCATCAGTCCTATCTTCCTGAAGCGGCAGTGGAGTAGACTGAAGATTACAGATCTTGTCTCCCTAAGCAGTAATGAAGCAGATCGAAAACGACGAATCTTATCTCCATGAAGCAGCGGAGTAGATTTAAGTCACCAACTTCGTCTCCTTGAAGATACAGCGGAGTAGGTTAAAATTACCAGTTTTTATTTCCTTAAAGTTTCAGTAGAGAAGATCGAAGCTACAAATCTCTTCTCCTTGAATTCTTATCCCTTTGAGGTTCCAACGGAGTAGGTCGAAGCTACAAATCTCTTCTCCCTGAATCCTTATCTCGTTGAAACTTCAGTGGAGTAGGTCGAAGCTACAAATCCCTTCCCCTTGAGATTACATTGGAGCTACAATTCTTACTTCTTCGAAGTTCCAACGGAGTAAATCGAAGCTACAAATCTCTTCTCCCTAAAATTACATTGGAGCGAATAAAGCCACAAACTCCCTAAAGTTGCAGTAGAGCAGGTTAAAGTTAAAGTCTTATCTCCTTGAAGTTGCAGTGGAGCAGACTAAAGATAGCAAATCTTATTTCCTTGAAGTTGCAGTGGAACAGATTGAAGCTATAAATTATAGATCTTATCTCTCGGAAGTTGCAGTAGAGTAGATCATAGCAAACCTTATATCCTTGAAGTTGCAGTGGAGCAGGTTAAAAAATTAACAAGTCTTATCTCCCTGAAGTTGCAGTGGAGCAGACTTAAGATAACAAATCTTATTTCCCTGAAGTTGCAGTGGAACAGATTGAAGTTATAAATAAACAGATCCCATCTCTCTGAATTTGTAGTAGAGTAGATCATAGCAAACCTTATCTCCCTAAAGTTGCAGTAGGGCAGGCTAGAGTTATCATGACAAGTCTTATCTCCCTGAAGTTGCAGTGGAGCAGACTGAAGATAGCAATCTTATCTCCCTGAAGTTGCAGTGGAGCAGATTGAGACTATTAATCCTATCTCCCTGAAGTTGTAGTGGAGCGAATTAAAATGACGAACCCTGTACCTTTGAAGTTGTAGTAGGTCAGATTAAATATACTATAACTACAAATTTTATATCCCTGAAGTTGCAACGGAGCAAACTGGAGCTACAAGTCCTATCTCTCTGAAGCGATAGTGAAGTGGATCAAAGCAACAAGATGTGGTGGACAAGAATGAAGCTACCTGAGGAAGAGCACCAAAAAAGTTAAGATTCAGTGAGACCGGGCAAAATTGGTCCTTTTTAAAGTCTTTGCTCCATTCTCGTTACACGATAATGAGCAAAGAGGGGCAGCTGAACAAGCCCATTTTATCCCGGGGCCCATTAAAACCCAAACCAATAAATAAAATGTCCAAATTAAGAGTCCAATTACAACAAAAAAACACAGCCCAAATTTAATCCTAGACCCAACAAGACCAAACCCAAACTTAAATCTGCCCCTAACCCAACAGACCCAATTAGCCCGAATTAGGGTTTCAAAAAAGGTGAAACCCTAAGCGTAGCCGCCTCTGCCTTCTGACTTACCGCCGTCACTGCACGTCAGCAGATCCTCCGCGCATGCTACCACTCCTCCACGCCTCTGACACCACCTGCAAAACCAAGATCTACACGCAAGCAAAGAGGACAAACAAAGAAAACAAAACAAAAACAAACAAAAACGAATCTATGTAACTCGACTATAAAAGCCGAAATAAATCCCTTGTAGTTTTTTTACGAACATCAGAAATAAAAAACAAAATAGAAGCTTTAAGGTTGATTTCGATCTTTACGTTTTTATTTTCTATTATTATTTACTGCTACTTTTTATTTATTTTTTTATTTTAAAACTTTTACAAACTAAAATAATAAAAAGAAAAGGAAGGATATTACCTGTTTCTCGGAGTTGCGCCACCATCGGAGGTCACCTCCGCTCGCCGAAGCCACGGAAACCCTTTAGGGTTCCGTTTGGGTTTCGTCCAAAGAGAAAATAAGGGGGATTTTTGAATAATAAAAAAGAGTGTTCGATGAAATAAAAGAAAACTCACAAAAATATCAAAAAACTGAATAGAAAGAGATGACTTCGGTTCTTTTATTTTTATTTTGCTGTTTAAATTTTTTATTTATTTTGGTATATAAAACACGAGAGAAAGGGTAAAAAGTTCTTACCTTTTCGATGATTGGAGTTTCTTTGGGGAGTCGAAAGGATTGGCCCGATTTGTCTCAAATTTTTGAAGGTTTTCGAGTGTTTTAACGTTAAAACGTTGTTTAGAGGATTGAACGGTCGAAAAAAGGCGTTTTTAAGACCCCCGCCGCTGCGCACGGAGGCGCCGGCGTCGGAGACCCACATTGGCGCGCGGTGGTCCGTGACCGGACGGTGACTGACTTCTTGGGGGGCTTGAGAGAATTTTTAAAGGCTTTTGTTTTTTTTTTTGTTTTTTGAAAAGGGAGTGAAACTAATTTTTTTGGGGCAAGACTTTGGCTTTTATAATGATCAGAAACGACGTCGTTTTGGATAAGGGTTACTAACGCCAAAACGGCGTCGTATGAGGCTCCAACCAGCACACGTGACCCGACCCGGAGAAGGATCCGCACGTTTTGCGTAATTGGGTTATTTGCCGCCTTCCGAATTTTTCACTTTTTTAATTTAATTTTTTTATTTTTAAATTTACCCCAATATATTTTCTTCTGTTCTAATTTAGTCCTGCACAAAACGTAGCGCATAGAGGCCAAGGATATTTGCCCATTCGGTTCTCTTTGTTTTCAGCACATTATGTTTTAGTCCCTGTTCGCCCTTTCTATTTTAATTTATTGCAATTTTAACCCCTGATTTTTATTCTGATTTCAATATAGTCCTCAGATTAATTTATTTTATTATTTGCTCATTAATTTGTGTAATTATTTTCCTTTTAAATTAATATTAGGTATTATTTATTTTAAATTGCTGTAGATGTTATTTATTTCAGATTATTTCACATGTTATTATTTTGAATTGCTTTATGTAATTTGTTATTTGGGTTGCTATTTTGAATTGTTTGTTATATTATTCATTTTTAAAATTGTATTGTATATTGTTTGTTTCAAATTTCCTTTATACATATTATTTATTTATTCATGTATTATTTATCTAAAATTGTCTTATTATTTATTTTTACATCCACTGTCGTTTTACAATTCTTTTATATATTTTAAATTTATAGATATTATTAATTACTTTTAAACTTTTGGGCATATTATCTGTTTAAATTTTTATATGAATGCTTAGTTTAAACTTTTCCATACATTATTTATTATTTATTTTTTTATTTTTTATTATTTTGTTTATTTTAAATTCTTTTATTATTATCTTATCTTAATTCCTTTTTATAAACTATTTATCTCAAATCATCGTTCACTTTAAATTGTTTTTGTATCACTGTTTATTTCATTCTCCTTTGATTATTAATACTAGCATTTAAATGATGTATGACACGAAATTCTCTCGAAATACTCCTTTTAGTATTCGTATCTTGTAATTCATCGATGTAACGATTTTATTCATAAACTATTGTTTTCAAAAATGCATTTCATTATTTTGCTATATCCTGGTTCAAGATGTTTTCACCATGAGGCAATGCTCAGAATTTGAAAACTTCGAGAAATCGTGCCCTAACTTACGGGGTTTCGATTTTCCTCGTCGAATTCGAATAATCGAATATCCTTTCAAAAATTTAAACGCTTAAGATTTCAAATAAAAATCAAAGGCCAAATTATTCTCAAGGATTCGAAATGTTGTGTCCTAACTTACGGGATGTGACATTTTGTCTCGAGATAAGAAAGTCTTCACTATATTTTCGGCTTATTTAAACATTTCAAAACAAAATATACATAATGCAAAGAAGGATCGTATTTTAAATTCTTTTCGAGTTTTTGATTTTCGACACTAAGACACTAAGTAATCAATTAGGTACCAATTTTGAGCGTTACGAGGGTGCTAATCCTTCCTCGTACGTAACCGACTCCCAAACCTGTCTTCTCGAATTTCGTAGACCAAAATCATTGTTTTAAGTAAAACAAAACATTCTATTAAAATAATCAGAGTACGAGGTGATCCGATCACACCTAAATAAAAAATGATTGGTGGCAACTCCCATTTTAATTTTTCATTTTTCAAAACCCTAGTCGACCCGTTTTTAAAAAAAAATGGTTACAACAATGCTCATTCCAAACATTCATATTCATGCTTATAATGTAATTTTTATAATTTAATATAAAAATAATTTTTAAAATTAAATTTGGGTGTAATTATCTGTATAATTACTTCAATTCTCACCCTTATTTCGTAATAATTGAAAAATGTCTAATTATATCAAATTCAGTAGAACCTATTAATTACAATGACTTCCCAAACATACCACTTTTATGTAATTATAAAAAATTTCAATTACGGGGATTTTTAAATAAAAAATTCATTAAATATTTTTTATTTCACTTAATTGAGTGAAATAATTAATCGGAACGATAAAATTATTGCCTTTCTTCTGCTTAGCACTCCATTACCCATATGCACGTGTGGGGTAACCCCACTTTGATTGATGAGATGACCAATATGCCCTTGGCAGACTGAATGAAATATATTTTTAAGATGGGTAGTTCTAGAAAAGTGAAAAAGATGAGGAGGGACGGGAGGGAGAGCAGGCAGGCAGCTTTAGTTATTAAAGAGTGAAAATAAAAGAGGATTTTTGGTGATCCCAAGATAATAAATTATTGGGAAAACCGTTTGTTTCAAAGTTATCAACTTTTCATACAATACAATTTATAATGTAATATCATAAAAAATAAAATAGATTATATAGAAATATAATCTGCCTTACATTGAAATAGTAATGTTGAGGAAGGAAATATTTTATTGTATATAAAAAATAAAACTACTCTTAAAATTATATTTATTATTTTATAAAAATATTAATTTTTTAATAATTTTACCATTGAAACTGAAATTGATTGAAGATGAGTTTAAATAATATTACAGATGCTACGATTTATATCATAATTAATATATCAAAATTTGTACGGTTTAAATTTGAAAAAGTTTTGAGTTTACTCTTTTATAGGGGAACCTTACATCATCACATCATGAGCTGATGACATTAGATCATGATCAATATTGATTAATTACTAGTTAAACGGGAAAGTGGTGATCATGGCATGGCATGCCATGCATGATCATTACATTAATTTCTTTAATCCTATCCAAAGTGTGTGTACTTTTCCACTTATGATTGAATTGAAATGTACAATTTTCTCTTGGTTAATTTAAGAGAATTTTCCATTAAGATTTACTGCTTTTTGATTAAAGTATTAACAACTTAGTTCAATAAATGAGTGTTGTTTATATATATATATATATATATATATATATATATAATTAGAGAATGGAGTTTATGTTTTTTTTAATAATCTCGTTATAGGTAATGATTATATATGTTCTTTCTGATATAATGATTAGAATTATCCATTGCCCTTTCTCAACCCATAAATAAAAAGATAATGCACTTGAGCGTACTCGAACTCATATCCTCTTTCATTACCAACAATGCTCATATCAATCAAGCTAAAACTCAATCGGCTTATGTTTCTCCATTTTTAACATGTATTTTTTCTATTCAAATTATGTTACATGATTTTTAATTGTTTTTATTCTTTATGTCCATTTTACAGTTCATGGTTACCCCTCAATAATGTCATTTTTGAAATTTGAGTCTCTATCTCCCCTTAAGAATGCAATGTACACTACCATTAACAACATATAACATTTAATCATTAAATGTTATAAATGTTAATAATCATTTACAAATGTTAATAACCATAACACTTATTTGTTTGAATTAAAGAGCTATCAATAATTGATAAAAAAAAGTGTTGTTTATAAAATATAATTTTGAATTTAATAAAAAAAATTGAAATGATTCAAGCTTGAAATAACTATACAACTTAACCTGTAATTACTTGATTTGGAAAAAAAAAAACCGCCTGAACTCTAATGCCCCTAACCCAAGATGAGACTTAACCTAAATGAATAGTGTTCAAAATTAATTAAAACTTAAATTAACTCAATTCGATTTAATATCAATTAGGGCCGGTGCTGGGGTGGTGGTAAAGACTGGCTCCCCTAAAATAAAAAAATTTATTTTTAACTCATTAAAATTTATAATTTTAAGTTAGTACATTGTAAAATTATACTTTAACCTCAAAATATAATAAAAATTTAATTAAATCATTTAAAAATTATAAAAATAATGTTAATTTTCATAAAAATATATAACTTAATTCAAGGTACCTAATTTTTTTTTTTTTACTTTATCTTGGATATCAACTTAAACCACATAAGTGATTTATATATATAAAAGAAGTAAAAGATTGAAGAATTGAACCCAAAAATGATGTAACTTAAACGACCACACAAGTCCTTGGTGATTCTGTGTAGGTCAGATGTAAAAGTTATGATTTGAGAAATGGGTAAATATTCCCAAAAAGTGCAGCCATGCGTACGTGAAAGTTAGTAGTCTTAAAACTCAGAGGACTTTCTCTTCTTTTGATTAAGGAAATAAAGGAACAAAATGGCATCTCTTTATATATTTTCGTGCAAAACGTTAACTTGTTCTCCCGCTATTCCATGTTTTATTTTCAGAAAAGCTGCTCTTTCCATCCCTAGCTTTCGATTAAATTATAGACACTGCTTTTATGTATGTAAAACAAAGTCTGGTGGAAGTTGGCATGCATGCATGCATGCATACATGGCCCCTGTCAGTTTCCAACCAAAAAAGGGAAAATTTCAAAAGGCTAAAATATTCTAGAAATCGATATGATCTCTAATTAAGCTCATCCGTCGGCAGTAATTATGGTGACTTTGTTTGAATGTACTATAAGAAACAAATAGTATTAATACATTGTGTTTTTTTGGGGGGTCGTCATCAATCTATCTACCAAAATTGACATGAAAATTACCATAGTATAAGCAATGAAACAGTGACAACGGCCTAAAATCAGCCATGTCACGCTACATTAATTATGGAGAAAATGATGGCTAAGGGACTCACTCACTCGACGCATATGCTCATTTGCCCTTCAGTTTTCACCAACGTTACATGACAGACTCTGTATAGTACTTGGGGAAAAAAAAAGCAACGGCAACTAAGGTGACCACATCTTTTAATTGCCTACCTCACACTCGTATCAAAGTTGTTCAAGGAGAAGCCGTACCTGACCAAATTATGATTGCGTCAAGTTTATGTATGATATTAATATATATATCATATATTTTATATCAGTTCAAGCTTGATTTAATTTAAAATATAGGTCTAAAATTTTGTCTACATGTGTTTATATTTATAAATGATTATCTCAAGCTCATTTTAGGTCCACTCAAATTATTTTTAATATAATATTTAATGTTTTAGATGAATTTTCTTTTATTAAAAATTTGAATTTAGACAATTTAACATATTTTTTTAATGTTTAGATAGTATTGTATTATTATATATTTAAGTTTATGTGATATAAATTACATAATATATAAAAATAAATTAAAAATATTACAAAAGTATAAAATGAGTCGGGTTGAGCCAAGCTTTGGTCAAGAATGTTGAAGCCCAACCTATATTTTAAATGGGCTTATGGGTTTTTGTCTAAGCCCATTTTTGGGCTTCATACATTTGTCCAAACCCTCTAATATTTCAAGTAAGCCTTTGAGCTTAGACGGATAACTCGACTCATAAATAAGCCTAATATGTATAAGTGAACAATTGATATACCGTTAGTGAACAACAATATGACACCTCATTACCGGTGAAATAAAACAAAATGAAGGAACTATAAACAAACACTAATAACTTTGTTTAAACATAAACCCTAAACGCTTAAATTTGAGACCCTAAACTCAATATAAACTCTAGACTATATGTATTGTGATTTTTTTAATAACATATTGAGATTTTTTAAATACTAACTCCTTATGTCACATGTAGTGCATATGATTTTACGTTTTTAATATTTAAATAGCTTTTCTAAAATATTGTACTTTTAACTGCAACAATTAACGTAAAATAATCTTTCTTATTTGAATTATTGAATATAATTAAAATATATTAACTTATCAATTCAAATATTATAATAGAAAACTTTCAAATAATAATTAAAGTATTTTTAACATATTCAACATCAAATATAATTTTACTTTATGTAATTAATGAAGAACAACATTATTCAAAATAAGAAGTAATTAACTAATTAACTTCAATATTAATTAAGTGATAATCAATATACTTAACATTCCATTCAAATTTTACATCAATAAAATTAGTGCAATATTTTTTTTAAAATAAAATTTGCACAACTTTTGTTTACGTCAATTTTTTTAACTAATAATGGTAAATTATAATTATAATTATCACAACCTTTTTTTACCTATATTTTATGCTTAAAGTTCTATTCAAGTAATGGCATTATTTTAAAATTAACACAATTTTTTTAATTAATAATTGTAATTTATATTCTAATTATTTTTAAATATGTAATTATCACAACTTCTATTAAATATAATTATTTTAAAATGTATAATTATCTCAACTTCAATTTTATTTCAATTTTTTAACTAACAATTCTAAATTAAATATTATAATTATTTTTAAATGTGAATTTAGTAATATGATGGAAAATAAAGGGTATTCTCGTCAGTTTAAAAGTTTTTCTAAACTTGTGCTTTTTTATATATATTACTTGGGACAATGCAAAATATATATCACTTGAGTTCTGCAAAAAAAAAAAAAAATTAAATAGGCTAAAGATGTAATGCCCCAAAATATATAGGGTTAGTTGAAATAAATAATTAAGAAGTGAATCCGGTTTGATGGTTAGGTACCACTCCCATATCCTAAAAATCCTAGGTTTTATCTACATTTCTCCCATTTCTTATCTTTTTCATTTCAATAGATTAGGATGAAAAACACCCCTAAAATAAAAATTAAACAGAGCAAAGACTTAGCAAAAATGGGTAGTAGCCCAAATTATTAGGCATGCTTCTTCCCCCAAGCCCAATCATGTTCGAGCCTCAATTCCTCCATTTCTATTTATATTTTTTCGATAGAAGGGGTAAATTTACCCTTCAGCCCCACAAAGTTGAAAACCCTAGGTATTTAATCATTTTCCTAACTATAATTGAACTATAGTTTCCTTTCCAAATTAGAAATGATTTTTTGCTCCTCTTTTTCCTATTTCTTCTCTCTTTTCTTTCCCATCCTCTTCTTTGCAAATATCTTCTTTACATTGTTGAAATTATTTTCTTGCATCCCAAATCCGAAATCAATCACCGTTCAACCAGTTCTTCCTATCAATTTAACAAATCACCGTCAATTTCATCTCTAATCTAGTCAAGAATTGGTAAGTTCAATTCGATCCTGGTGATTAATCCCAAATTCTTGTAGTATTTACATCTGGTGTTAACCTTTCATCCAAATTAATGAATCTTTTATGAATCTTACCAAACTTCCCGATAATCATGATAAACCTTGAAAATTGTTATTAATTTTTGCTAAAATGTCATTTGAATGACTTGATTTAGGTACCTTGGATCAAATCTAATCGCGAAGAACGACATTCAAGACCTTGGAGATAGGTGTGCATTTCATTACAAGTGAACAGGGCAAACTATGCCTCGGGATAAGGCCACACAGCCAGCTGCACAAGCGTGTGGACCAAACATGTGGACCACACGGCCCTCTCACATGACCATGTTCCCCCTGAAATCCTTGAAAATTTGATTACCACACGGCTTGCCACATGACGTGTCTCCCTTATATATTGATTTTACGTATACTGTAACAACCCAATTTTCAGTGAAATCGGAACAGTGGTTTCGGGACCACAAATCCGACCCAAAAATATAATTTATTTTTATTATATTATATGGTCCGTATCATGATAGACATGTCGTGTGAAAATTTTGATACAAAAATTTTATAGATTAAGTGTTTAATTACGAAAAGGACTAGATCGCATAAAATGTAAAAGTTGAATTCTAGTAGCTATAAGATTAAATAGCTATGTAATTCAAAACTAGAGGTCCTTATATGGTAGTTAGACTATTTAGAGAAGTATGTAGATTTTTCTTGGTGGCTCATCCATGGAAATATAGAAAATGGGTAAGGACTAAATTGGAAATTGAAATAATTTAATTAATTAAAAGATGATAAAAAGAAATATCATCTTATTTTGTCATCTTCAACCCTAAAAACACATGGAAACCCTAGGAGAGAGAGAAGAAACTTTCAAGGTCTAATCGGGTAAGTTTTCTTGTCCTATTTTTAGTACTTTTGATATTTTTGAAATCGGGATGGCTTAATCTATCTATTTGGGGGATCAATTTGAAAAGTTATCGAAGATGATTAAAGCTATTTATATAGATCCGAACAACACAAATTCGAGGTTAGATCGAGGAAAAGAAAATGTTTCGGATTAGTAGATTACTAACGTGAACAAGTGTCGAGGTAAGTTCGTGTAACTTAATCGTGCATGTAATTATGTTAATTGAATGTTGTGTTGTATGTAATGTGATTTTTATTGATGTGTGTAACACCCCTAACCAATATCCGACGTCGGAACAGGGTTACGAAGCATTACCGGACTTATAATCGAACAAACAGACATTTCATGTTCATTTCACATTCAAATGAAAAACTATTCATAATCAATCATAAAGTCCCTTATATGGGTCCATGAGGCTCAAAATAAAGATTAGAATCAAGTCGGGACTAAACCGGAAGCTTGGAGAATTTTTCGCGAAATCACAAAGTTTCTCCTAAGTGCAAGGGACACACACTCGTGTGGCTCACACGGCCAAGTGACACGCACGTGTCTCAGGCTGTGTGGGCATTCGATAAGAGGCACACGGCCGTGTCCCAGCCCGTGCCCATACCCGTGTAACTCTCTGAGTTAAGTCACATGGCCAAGCCACACGCTCGTGTGCTAGGCCGTGTGAATAATTGAATTTGCATGAATTAGGTGCAGGGGTCACACGGCCAAGACACACGCCCGTGTGCTAGGCCGTGTGTCACACACGGCTGAGACACACACCCGTGTGGACGAAAGTAGGCTATTTTCCAAGCCATATTTCTCACCCAAATTGGTACCAACCTAAACACCTCAATGTGCATATAAACATGACATATTTAGAAATTCAAAACCAATCAATAACAAGCTTATAACATCTTATAAGATATCACACAACCATGATACTAATAGGCACCTTAATTGGCTACTTTAAACATGCCAATTTAAACTTCCAAAATCTATCTAAATGGTTGAACACATAAAGGAGACTTTGTGCCTAAAATTTAATATGCATACCATATCTCAATTTCAACCATTTGGTACACACAATACCAATTCATAAACAAGACATTCACTTGGCAACCATACCCCACATATCATAAAGCCATTTACACATGTTTACATAACAAAACATATACCATTTTCAAGCCAAATCGAATGGCTAAAAACACAACAAGACATATAAGCTATCATTAGCCAAAATGACATATACATGCCATTATAACCAGAATTATAAAACCACAATACCAAAATAACCGATAGATAGTGTGATGAAATCTCCGCCAATTTCCAACCCGAACGAGCTTCTGATATCTAAATACACAAAGAAATTAACACAAAGTAAGCATGTAATGCTTAGTAAGTTCGTAACTCAAAAATAAAGCTTAACTACAATTATAATCATAAGCCACTTTAGTCAACCCAACATGTCTTTGCCTTAGTCTAAACAACATTAGCCTCTCAATTTTAATTATCACATAAACTAACAAACCATCTCAAAATATCATAGCATAAGTACACCCTACTTAAATGCATTCACATTTTCAAGCATTTGTCTAAGCTTATTTCCATCGTCTAATATTTCATACATTTCCATGCTTTCATAGCAATTCTAATTGAAGCATTTGACAATCTTTCCTTCTTTTCATACCAGTTTAAATACAATTGAAGTAAGTAATACAAGGAATATCACAATTCAATTTGGCCCAAAAGCCTAACCCACAATCATCAACCCAGTTAGCCATGCAATGAATTCATATGCAATAAATGTATATCATTTCTACGTATTTCACGTACATATCTGTACTAGTTCGTATTGAACTCATATAACCTTGTAACAGCACTGTGTCCGTTGACCCACTTAGAATAATACCAGATAAGCGAATATCTTGCACACTATGTGCCAACATGTAAATCAACTTACCATTAATCGGTTCCATTTATTAGCTAAATACAAAAATAATCGATATTAGTATGAAATTATAACTTAACCAAATAAGATTTCAGTTCTTTCAATAATTCAAGTAACCTTACCGCAAGATCTATTAATGACGTGGCACCCAGTGCCTAGCGGTAAACTGCAGAAAAGGTTGCGCCCAGCGCTAGTCGGATTAATTGACGATATTGAATGTGAGCCCAGCTCTAGTTGGATAAACCAACGACATTTGCAACCAGTGCTAGTCATATATACCGACGATAATAATTGTGAACCCAGCTCTAGTTGGATAAACCAACGATAATTGCACCCAGTGCTAGTCGAATATACCGACTATAATAATTGTGAGCCGAGCTTTAGTTGGATAAATTAACGATAATTGCACCCAGTGCTAGTCGGATATACCGACGATAATAATTGTGAGCCCAACTCTAGTTGGATAACCAACGATAATTACACCCAGTGCTAGTCGGATAAACTGACGATTGTGTGCCCAGCACTAGTTAGATAAACTGACAAAGATTCGCCCAACGCTAGTCGAATATATCAACGATTGTACAATTATTTACTTCCATAAATTCCTCATTCATTTTCCTTAACATTAATTCCATAATATGCATATCTTTTTTATATCCAGAGCTAATTTAGCATTAATTAATTTAAATTGTAATTAGAAATAAAAATTAAGTTCGGGTCCACGAACTTACCTCAAATTCGCACGGAGATAACGGTTGTTTAATCCACGACTTTATCTTTTCTCCGATTTAGTTCTGAAAGTTTCTTTTTTTGATCTATATAATCAAATTTAACTCATTTAATCATATTTCTAATTAATTCGATCCAAAATTCATGTTATGGAAAATTTACTATTTTGCCCCTATACTTTTGACCTTTTTACAAATTAGTCCCTAGGCTCGTAAAATGAAATTCATGTAATTTTATCCACATCTAAGCCTATAAGAATTTAGTATATCCTATTACCAGACCATAGATTTCACAAATTCACACATTTACCCACAATTTTCACATATTCTCAAATAAACACCTAATTGACATTTTCATCAAAAGTTCCTTAACAAAAGTTGTTTAATACCCCACAAGACTTCCTTTTCTTCCATTAAACTTCATAAACAACCATCATGCTTCCATGGAAAAACCCTAGCCTTTCAATTATTTTACAAATTAGCCCCATATTTTGCTAGCTTAAGCTTTATGGGTTCCAAAAAATATAAAAATCAACAAAAATCATTATCAAAATAACTTACATGAAAAGGTTTAAGTTGCTGAAAATTTCAAGCTTTCCAAAGCTCCTCTTTGCTGAAAATTTTGGTGGTAGTAGGAAGAAGATGAAGCTTTTTCTTTTATTTTTATTATATTAACCAATTAATACCTAATACCAACCTACCATCCAAATTTCATGATTACACTCCATGTACCTCCACTATCTCATTTAATGGTTTAATTACTACATAAGGACCTCTACTTTAAAGTTCTATAGCTATTTAACACCTTTAGCTAATAGAACACAACTTTCGCACTTTATGCGATTAAGTCCTTTTTCACCAATTGAGTATACAAACGATAAAATTTCTTAACGAAATTTTTATACCAAAATTCTAACATGCTGTAGACCTTAAAATAATATTAAAATAAATTTTACAACATCGAGTTTGTGGTCCCAAAACCACTATTCTGATTTTAACGAAAACGGGTTGTTACAATGTGCATTACTTGTATGCTATGATGGAAAATTGAATACATGCTTGTAATGGTGAAAAAGGGGTTAAGTCCCAATTGAATATTGAATTCCAATGAAAATATATGCTTTCTCGAAATGAATGAGGTCCTTCATTTGTTGCAGACGAGATTTAGCTCGGACAAGTAATCCTATTGACCTTGTTATAGAAAGGATTTAGCCCGGACGGGTAATCCTGATATAATCCCTCTCGAGCTTATGTTACAATAAGGATTTAGTCTGAACTGGTAATCCTAGTTGAGCCCTTTTGAGCATACGTTACATAAAGGATTTAGCCTGGACTGGTAATCTTGTTATACGATATGTGGCTCGAGAGTGTGTCCCACGATTAAGTGCCCTAAGGGGTTATCTTGAATAAGAATTGACAGATTAATGAATCGTACACCTCGAGTGTACTACTTGAACATCCATCAAAATTTCAATTATTCAACGGACACAAAAATTCTTGACATGGTATGAGAATTATGTGATGAAATGTTAATGTCTTGAAAGAATATTGCATGATGAGCTCATCTGTGTTTAATTGATTGATATGAAGATTTGGTGACTAACATGTTTGATTGAATGCAAGTGTTTAGGAAATTTTGTTAATGGATGGAAAACATGATGTTGTATGCTTAAATTTTAACAAACAGGATTGGTAAGTTTAGTTTCCATTATACGAACTTACTAAGCATGTAATGCTTACTCCATTTTATTTTCCCCTATTTTATAGTGCTCAGAAGCTTGCGAAGGTTGGAGATCATTGGAGCATTGTCACACTATCAACTAGTCATTTTGGGTATACTTAGTAAAATCATTTAGGTATATGACATGTATAGGACAACTTGACCAATAGTGGCTTGAAAATGTTGTTCTGTAACTTAGCCATTGGAATGGCTAGAAATGGCTTATTTTGGTATGCTTAAGTAGGTTATGATGATATATTCATGTGATATATGTTATGTAAATGTGATCAAATAATGCTGATGCCTAAGTTAATCCAAAGTAAGTTTATAAACACATATGCATGTAATGATATGCCTTGTTGAATAATGAAGTTTGTTAAATTTGAAAGCTTGGAACGGTTGGTATTGGTTGTGTGTTTCAAGTGCAGGTCTTGGGTGAAATTTTGGGTGAGAAATAAAGCTAGAAATGGCTTCATTTTATCCACACGGGCATGTGTCTAGACCGTGTGTGACACACGGCCGAGTACATGAGCGTGTAGTTAGGCCTGTGTCTTTTGCACCTTAATTGTGAGAAACAGAATGCTTAGAATTGAGCACGCAGGCAGAGACACGGGTGTGTGTCTCAGCCGTGTGTGCTACATAGCCTAGAACACGGGCGTGTGTCTTGGACGTGTGAAACCTGCACCTAATTTCAAATTGAATTAATTAACCACAAAGCCTATCACACGGGTGTGTGGCATGGCCGTGTGTGCAAGTCAGAGAGTTACACGGGGTTGAACACGGCTTGCAGCACGGGCATGTCCCTTGGACCATACGTGTGTGTGAACCCTGCACCTTAGAAAAATTTTGTAATTGCGCGAAAAATTCTTAAAGGTTCCGATTAAGTCCCGACTCATTTCTAATGCTCGTATCGGGCCTCGAGGGTCCATTTAGGTGACGTTGCAAATGTTCTCGGCTAATGAATAGTGATTGACATGATTTATCTATAAATGTTTCTAAAAGTTCCGGTAATGCTTCGTAACCCTATTCCGGCAATGGATAAGGGTTAGGGGTGTTACATATACCACATGGCCACAATCTGTCATATGACCTAGCCACACGATAGTGTAACCCGTCCATACGATCCGATCACACGACTGTGGGTCCCATATTTTTAGATTTTACAGTCTTTACTGAGAATTTTATATTTTGTGCAGTTTAGTCCCTAAATGGTTACCGAACAATTTTTAATGCTTAATTTCATTCAATTGAGTCACTGATAATCTTAATATAACTAGATTCCATAATCTGATTGAATGAATTATTATATATATGTATGCATGAACGGTGAATCAAATATATGTCTCTTGTATCTGTACTTGTGATTATATGTATAACATGCCATATTTGTACTTTTAATTCGAATCCATGCTAAGCATGTTTTTGCCATTGTAGTGATTAATTGTGAGCCTATTTATTGCTACCACAATGATCTGTTATAAGTATATAATTTTAATCTCGTTCTAATCAATTATAAGTATTCCATATTGCATTGCATGGGGTGGGACTAGAGGTGTTCATGGGCCGGGCAACCCGGCCCGGCCTGAAGGCTCGACCGAAATTTGGGAGGGTTTGGGCAAAAATATAAGCCCAAAAAATGGGCTTGGAAAAAAATAAGGCCCGTTTAAAAATGGGTCGGGCCTCAGGTAAGGTATTTTTGGCCCAGGCCCGGCCCAGCCTAAATTCACTAAATGACAAAAAAAATCTGCTATTTTTTTTATTTTTGAATGTTATTTTCTTATTGTTTTCTCCCTATTTTGCTACCATATTACTATTATGTTGCTACTATTTTGTTGTTATTGATTGAATATTGTATAAAACTTATTTTATTGTTAATTTTGTTATTATTTTAAAGGCATTTGTTAATTTTATTATTATTTTAGAGGTATTTGCTTGTTAAGTTACATCTATCTTAGTGTTATTTAAGTCTACATATTTTTTTAAAATTTATTTTCAATTTGTTGGGAAATATTTATTTTGATTTTCTAGTATTTTTTATGTATTATATATATTTAAAAATTATATAAAATAATATAAAAATTTAATACGGGCGGGCTGGGCCGGGCACGGGTTTTAGCATTTTTATATGGGCCGGGCTTGGGGAAAAAATTAGGTCCATTTTTTGGGCTCGGTCTGACCCGAGCTCGATGGATGGGCCTAAATTTTTAGTTGAGCCCGGCCCGGCCCATGAACACCTCTAGGTGGGACTCTTTGAAAAGGTGGAAGTCCTGGCAGATTATTAATATGCAACTCTGGTGGTTTATCAACATACCTAATGGCAACTTTCATCTACAATTATGTTGTGTACTCACAACCATCTGGCAGCGTACTAACCTGCAACACTGGTGGCTCGCGCATCCATTATTTGGCAGCTCTCATATGCATTTATGTTGTGTATTCACAACCATCTGGCAACGAATTAACCTGCAAATTTGTGGTTTATCCACAACTTGGTGTGTAGGAATGGACGAGTTCTGGGGAACTTTTATTATGGTGTGTAGCGATGGGGTCAGATCTTTTCCGTTAAAATCTGAAACTATGTTGCATTCACAAAAGTATGTGCAAACGATTATGAGATTTTCTAAGATGATATATATGTGTGTGTATATATATATATATATATATATATGCTTATGATGTTGATACGTTAATCCGATATTTCGAATCTGTTATTGCAAGTTGTTATATGTGATATGATTTTGTATGTTATTTGGTTGCACTGTTTACCTTGTGATGGAACTCACACTGAGCTTCGTAGCTCACTCTCTTTTATTTTCCATCTTTTCAAATAACCTAACAGGTTAGGACGCAGCCACAACATCTAAAGGGTCTTGGCTCAGTTTTGTTAAATATTTTAGATATATTAATTGGTATTTTATTATTATTTAGAGTTTGTATTATTTTATTTTGAACTGTGGCATGAGACTTCGGGTTTGATGTTTTTAGTTTATTTACAGCTTTCATTACAATTAATTTAATTTAATTTTAGAATATTTAATTATTTAGTAGTTATGCACGGGCCTCGATTTTTATTAAAAACATAAATAAACATCGTATTTTTCTGTTACTAAACTTATAATCAAAACTTTGAGGAATAATAAATCAGTTTTTAACTAAGTTTTCTACTAAACTAAATAAGTGTTTTAAGATGACTGTTTTTGAAACTCCGATGGCTCAATGGGTCACTTCCGTGGCTAATGTAATCATCAGAATTCGAGTCTAACGTTTAGGCCAGGTTGGGGAGATTACAAAAGAGGTATATAAGCCCTTCAACCTTTCTAGAAAAATCAATTAAACTCCTATACTTTTTCCACTTAATTGAGTCCTTAAACTTCAAAATTATAATCAATTAAGTCCTTTAACCATTAAAGTTAGCGGTCAACCATTAAAGGGTAACTATTGTCGTGTTGAGGGACTGTGTTTGTCACATCAAGATTGTGTCACATGATGAAATATGGTGTTTTATAATTAAAATCATTTAAAATTTATTAAAATTATAAAAAACTTATAAAATATTATAAAAATAAAAACTATTAAAAATTATAAATATATATAAAAGTGCAAAAAATATTTAAAATATTAAAATATATAAGTGAAAAAATCATGAAAATTCAAATTATATGAATTGCAAAAAAAAAAGAGTAAAGTTATTAAAAAGATATTAAAATTAATAAATTTTACAAAATTTTATAAAAACCATAAAAATTATAAAACAAACTAGAAATATATGAAAAAATTATAAAAAATCATTTTTTTTCATTTGCACACTAACCATCATTTAATCGTTAAAGCTATTTGTTATGCTCATCTATTGTGAACCTCCCAAAAGCTTGTACTCTTTTATCCATTGTCAATAACATAAGAGTGTTTTAAGATGCAAATTAAAGAATGCTAGCGACAAACTGACAATGAAGACTACATATAAAATTGTAAATATTTTTTTAAAATTTTTATTCTTTTTTTTATTTTGAATATATTGTAATAACTTGTTTGTAATTTTATATAATTTTTTATTTTATTTTTTTGTACTTTTTTATATTTTTATAATTATAATAATTTTTATATGTTAAAATTTTCCATATTTTTACAATATTTAATTCATATAATTTTTTAATAATTTATATAATTTTTGTATAATTTATAATAAACTTTATAAATTTTTAGTCATTTATAATAATTTTTTATAATCTTTCTGCACTTTTATATTTTTACATATTCTTTTGTAATTTTTAATATTTTAATTATTTTTATGATTTTCTATAATCTTTTTAATGATTTTAAGTATAGAACACTGGAATTTGCCATGTGACACAATTCTGACGTGTAAGTGGCAAAAACAGCCCCCAAAATAACAGTTGTTACTCTTAATTATTAAATGGTTGACCACCAACTTTGACAATCAAAGGGCTTAATTGATTATAATTTTAAATTTTAGGGGTTCAATTGAGTGAAAAAAAGTATAAAAACTGTTTTTTTTGAAAAGTTTAGGATTTATATACACCTTTAACCTTTTAAATATTTATTGATATCGTTATTCTATGTAGTATGACCTTTGAAATATATGAAAAAGATTTTTAAAAATTTTATAACCATATTAAACATATTTTCACACAACATACATAGCACATATTTCTCATGCGTTTTCTCCGTCCATTTTAAGGATGGCTTGGATCACAAGTTGAGATATAAAATACATGTGAAGGTGTAGAAACCCCTTGATGGAAATTGGAAAAAGCTATGAAAGCAAAAATAAAGTGTGATAGCTATAGCGAGTGAGGGCTAAAGGCTCAATCATATTCATAATACCCCACAAGTCCTTTCCTTTGGACGCTTCATGTGATGTAGCTAGTGTGTGTGCATATAAACACACTATAGACTTTGCTAGCACTTAGTAAGTTAATAAAGTAGATTGTTATACTCACTACGATGTTTCATGTGGACTCTTTAGAACTCTTAATGATAATTCATTGTTTAACGGTTAATACGATAAGCAAGTATACTCATTAGATAGTATTGTACAAGATTGTTACGTTAGAAAAGAACAACTTAAGACACATGCAGGATCGATGTATTGTAATGCCAACTTACCTAAACTAGCAGTATTTGTTTAGCTACCAATATGGCCTGCCACGTGTCACTATAAAACAATGAGTGATCCACTATATAAATCCGAGAGAATGAAAAAAGAAGAAGCTAGAGATCAATCCTGTCATCTTTATTCTTCTCTTCTTCAACCTCCTTCTCCACCTCCACCTGAGTGAACCAACCTCATCCCTCATCCTCATTCCCTTCTTTGTTGGTATCTACAAAAATACAAATATATAATACATAGCATATTTTCTCAATTTAAAAAAACCCTTCACTTGTTTGATCAATTATTCCTAAAAAGTTGATAATAACAAACGGTCAGAAAACAATTGTCCATATATACACACACCAATTAAAAAAGTTGCATCCAAACACTATCTTTTTCTGCATTGGATTCATGCATTCATCATCATTTCTCCTTTAAAAATGAAAAATCAAAGATTACCCCTTTTTCACTATTCACATTAATCTCAAGTTTCCTCTTTCTTTCTCTTTTTATAAAAAATATTACTATTTAAGTCATAAACACTATAGATATTTAAGTTGATGACATTAACTAGAAAGAGATAAGGATATCTCCACCAAGGCTTCAAGCATAAACATTGGCTTTAATGGGGCCTAACAGAAGAAGATTTCCCAGAAAACTGACAAAATAAGAAAAAAAGGAAAGAGTATACTGCATATCTCTAATTAATAAATTCAACATCAAAGTGGATGAAGTTGGGAGCTGTATTATCAACGGATGCGAGCGATCATGAGCCAAATCAGGCGCCCAAATTTCGGCAACAATACCCCCATGTGTTAGGTGTGCATAGACGCCTAATTTTAGGGTCGTTTTCATTGATTAATTTTTTTTTAAAAAAAATGCAGTATTTAATTGAACCAAATTGAATAAGGTAAGGTCTAAATTTTTTTTTTCCAAAATCAAATTACGATTCGATCAATCCGAGTGATGTAGACTTCTATTTAGTAACCAATATGGACTCCATTACTTGCTGAGACCTGAACTAATAATAACCCCACTTCTAACACTGATTAGACCAAAATAAACGACAAAAGAAATTGGTGAGAGTTTATCAATGACAAAAAAGAAATTTCATGGAAAGTTTGTTTTGATCATTGATAAGTGTAAGAGGCCACTTAGTTTACGTGCTTGCTTTTAGCATTTTGGGAATTAGCTTGTTAGCATCTAACTCTAAAGACGAAAAATACTTAGGTATATGTCTTTGTGAGTTGAGGTTGATTTTAAGTTTAGTAAGGTTATAAATTTTCACTTCGATTTCTTCTTACGTGTATAACACAAGGATAATTAAAAGTTTTTAAAATATAAATTTTATAACAATTAAGTTATATAAATGATGTATTATAGGGATGAGTGTTTAGTTGAATCGAACCGAATGAAAAAAATTTGAGTTAATCGAGTTGACGAATTTTATTTTATCATCCTAACTCGATTTCAAATTTTCTCAAGTTGAGTGAGATGGAATTCAAATCGAATATATTTGTTCGAGTTAAATTAAAAAAAGGACGCCGGGTCCTTGTAGCCACTGGCACCCACTGTAATCAAATTTGTTATTTACTTTCATCCCCTCATAATTTATTTATTAATCTTTTATATACGAATTAGCTTCTTTGTTTGCTTAGTTACTTCAATTATCATATGATTCTTGTCACCATGTATTTTGAAATTAAAAAATATATTAAATGTAAGAAATGTGATTTTTCAATAAAAATTATTTTAAAGATAAAATGTGAAATTGATACCAACAGAAAATTTTAACACAAATATTTTATGTCGTCGTCAATAATTAAATTTTAACAAAATTGATAAAGATTCAGTATGATTAAACAATTCAGTAAAATAGATATTACAAAATGTGAGATTTAATTTAATAATATAAATAGTAGACATAAATTCGAAGAAAAAAAATTTAAGGTTTAAAAAGAAATAAAAGTTTTGGGGGAAAGTAAAAAAGAAAAGTTTTGAGAGGAAAATAAAAAGGAAAAAGAAAATTAAGAGTTTGAGAGTTTGAGGGGAAGTAAAATTTTTGGGGGAAAAAGCAAAAGGGTTTGAGGAAGGAAAGTAAAATGGTTTGATATTTAGTTTATTCGAGTTATTCGAATTCGGAAATTAAACTTGATTTGAACTCGAAATTCAAAAAAAAAATTGAATTGATTCGTTTAACTCGATTATTCGATTCGAATAATTTGATCTTTTTGAGTCGAATTTAATTTTGCTCACCTCTACAATAGAGTAGTTCACATAAGAGTGGTACAATAAACCATTAAGGATAAAGTTTTAAGATAATGCTTTTAGCACGAATTGTGCCTGATGGTTGATCTTGTGTCCCTTTTATTTTCGAAGGAGTATCTATAAAAAAAAAAATTTAGAATTACTCTCTCGTAAAATGATTGTCTCTTTAGTAAAATAATTGTCTCTATACTCGACTCTATCTTAAACCCTAAGTTAAAGTATGATTTGAATGTATCCGATATGGTTGATGTATTTAGATAGTTGAAACAACTAAAGAGATTGGATTGATATCATAATTGTTTTTTTTATGGTGCCGTGGTGATGCTCTTCGTAGAGCTGATACTTATTATGTATAACAATAAATCTCTGAAAAAGTACAAAAATAAATATAATAAAAAATTATAAAAACAAATACATAATAAATTTCACTTATAAACTTCTTTTAAAATAAATAAATATTGAATCTATACTTTATGACATGGAGATATTAAGATGTGAAGTATTTACATTCAATACTTACCTTGAAAGTAGAATAAGTTAATATGATTTTCTAAAAAAGGATTTTTATGATTTGTCACTAAAGATACTTTATTGTATATCATAACTATTTTACTTGTTTAGTTTCAAAAAATAGGTTTTTTTTTTTTGTTTAAAATAGAAAATATGAAAGAAAACATGTTTAGTTGAAATTTTTAAAAATAATTTTTGAAAAATGAAAATAGAAAAATATGAGAAAATTAAGAAACAATATTAGTTAATTTCAGCTCACGTCATTTCTTCATAGATCTTTCAATGGCTGCAACTTCGCAATATCTTCTCTCAAGAAGAGAGGAACTTCTATACAATCACTTTGGATAATATGAAAATCAAGTAACAAACTTGTTTTCAACTTCTTCTCGCCCAACCTCATTGGTGCCATCAGCAGATTTTAATGATTTGAGTCTCTCCGTACTGTCATCCTTCAAATACATACCCCATAGAAGAAGCACCAACTCACCTCTAACTATAGATCTAGACACTGGAAATAATATTACTCCATGGACTCTTGAGCCTCAACATTTGCAGGAATTGCAATAGTCATCTCATCGGAGGTGCAGCTATTGTGCAAAATGACAATGACATGTTCCTCATCTGTGTCAAAAATCATAAAATCACCTCAACAATGCAAGCCAGGATTCTGACTCTTCGATCATCCCCAACTCTAATGAAGATTCATAATATTTCATCTTGTATGTTAGCCACTAAAGACAAGTGGACAAACATTATCTTTGGCGAAATAAAAGTGGGTTGGAAACTTTTCCCAGCATTCCACAACGCTCAAAAATATTCTTGAACTCAATCAAGATTGTTTAAGATATCAGTGACAAACAAAAATAAGGAAAACAAGAAATTGGGTAGCGTGTGCCTCAACATCCAATATTTCCTTTCTCAAGACCATAATCCTTTCATCTTTTTAATCTTTACGATTCACATTTTAATCTAGTAACTTTAGATTACAAAATGATCACAAAATTATTTAAAAGTATTTATTCAAGTCGCTAAACTATTCAAAAAAAATTATTTAAGTCATATAGCCGTTAAGGTACGTCGATTCAACAATCGATACAACGAATCATTACCCATTTATGAGTACTAGATTCAACTTCAAATAAATCAAATCTATTATGTTCTTCTACCCATCTACGTTTGTGAGAGTTGACGGATTCATCTAAACTTCAGATAAATCATATCTAAACTTTTTTAGCCAAACAAGTAATGTCTAAACTCTTTAAATTTATTTCAACTTGAATCCCACAATCTCACGTGTAAATCCTACTTAAAGTAATTCCGATTTAAGATCTATTGTTTATGCTTCTGTATTCTAGCAAGGAAAGAAAACACAAAATAGAACCCCCAAAAATGTGAATCTGAATTTTCAAAACAAAACAATCATAATTTTGGGTTTGGAAGTTAAAATTTTAGGGTAGCAAGGAATCGAGAGTTGAAGCGAGTCATCGTAAACCTGCAAAGCATTGAAATTTCAAATTCAATCATTACCACAGCATTTGGAAACGGGAAGACTGGCAATCTGCATTGCAAGTTAACTCGCAAGTCCCAAGTTTGTATTTGAAAGGCCATTCCTGGTTCAAACAAGAAGGAAGAAATATCCTAGTTAGCACAGCTTATGTTAAACAAACTTCTCTCATCTGCCCATCCGGTCCAAACCATTCAGCACTTTTTTCCCCTCTACCTTCTAGACAGTACAGTCAATTAGACTATTATTTCTAGTTTAGACACAACTAATATCTATTATTATATTATTTACAATGTTACAAGTATCCGGGTCTTGTTTCATTTACACTTCGGCCACCACATGCCGACAGCTTCCCCGTGCTCAGATTTGGCAATGAAGCCTGTGCCTGCATCTCGGCAAGCTCTCTCACGCGTAACAAAATTGGTGCCGGAATCGGCATCGAAGGATGCTTCCGCGAATTTGCCTACATTCCCAACCACAAGGAAATCATACATTATTGAAAAGAATTGGACTTAACATTTTAGGTCTTTCAAGGAGAACCTCTTCCACAAGGAAAAAAATGAAACAAGTAGAAATGCTGCTATTCAGGTATTTCTGCACGCAGGAGCAGGATACAATTGAGAGAATTAAATTAGAAAAAGGAAATGATATCCCTCACCCCTTTGTCCGTAGGTGTCTGGGCAAAGCTAGCTTTCAGCAGATTCCGCCATTTGTCCTGCATAATAACATTTATTGGAAAATTTATTTTTCCCAGCCATAACAAATTCTTATGTTCAACCAAATGGCAAATTATTTTTTCACCATTTGTTACTGACAGGAAACTCTTATGCGTACCTTGAGATCAACAGAAGTTCTATACGAATAGGATGCAAAGGCAAGCCTTTTAATCTCAGACCATCGGCCAGCTCCATACTTGGAAACACCCTCAACTAGCTTCATAACCTCAGAGAGAGTCCAAGCTCGATGATGTTTCCTTCTAATTCCACCTTTTGCTGTTGGCACTGTAACAACATTATCATCTGAAGTATCTCCAGATGGATCTACATATTTTAATCCCATATTCTGCCCCATATCAGTTGGTGTCATCTCTTTCTTTGATTCAGCTACCTGAAAGTAAAAACAAAATGTTGAACAAGCAAATAGAGTTCAGTTTCAATCAACTAAAGAAAGTGCAAGGTAAAACATGGCTCATATCATAGACAACATTTACTTTTCACCTGTTCCGGAGCTTGCTCAAGAGTAGATTTGGCTTCCAAAACTTTGTTCATACTCCCATTGTCCATTTGAGAGCCATGTACGTCAAAACCCTTCTTTATAAACGTAGCTGTCATGCCCATGCCACTGGGATGGAATTTCTGTATAAGTCAATTCAGGTCGCATCAGTACCATAACATCTAAATCTACGAGGCAACAGTAACACAGGTGATTATAGTCCCACTAAAGCATGAAGTGAACACCCTTCCAGTAAAAGACATGTCAAAGCAAGAAGTAACAACTCATTCAATTCACAGGTGATATTGAGTTCCAGAATTTCAGAATTTATTATCTATCAAGTTGAAAATGCTCAGGTCAGAAATAATACTGATGAATGAAGTAATAAACCAACTAGAGATGCAAGACAAATGCAATCTTTTGCAGAAGAATATGAAAGCTAGCAAGGTATCTGAATGTTCTTTCCAAAAGCAAATATCAAACTAAGAGACCTAGATATTTAAAGCCAAAATCATATGCTGAGGTAGATAACCAGTATCATCTTTTTCACATACCAAAAGTGCTGTGACATTCTTCCTTGGTCGGCTTCTTCGAATCCGATAAACACATGGAACCTGAATCCCAAATCCTCCAAGGGAATCCAACCTCGTGATAACAGTTCTCCCTTCCAAGGACACATTTCTAGCAGGCCTAGCATGAGCTTTTGAAGGCAGGGGTCTAAACCCAATATTTTTAGTTGAAGCAATTGACCTGCCACTGTACTCTTTGGACTCTGCTTCAGAAAGTTCTTCAATATACCGCTTTGTTGGCTTCCGAACTCTCTTTGCAGCTCTCTGATCTGCAGCAAGATCTTCACTTGCAAAATTGTTTTCCACAACATTATTTCCCAATCTCACCTCCGAAGTAGTATGATGTTCATCAATTTGACTGCTAAGGTTATTGAGCAATTCCTCATTGTATTCAACTGCAACTGCCAGGTGTTCTTTCCCAGCACCAAGATTCACATTGTTAAAACCATCTTCATTATCCTTTTTTACCAATTTGTTGTCTTTAATTACAAAAGTTGTAGTAGAAACATCACAGGAATTGGTCAATCCCATAGCAATCCTCCTTTTAAGCCACAGCTTGTCCTTAACAGTAGTGTCTCGCCCAAATGTTGCCTTAAAAACCTCATGAAGTTCTTTAATTGATAAATTATCCAAGCATATTTCGCCCTTCAACTTGGAAAAATCAGGTTTTGAACTAATACAACCTGTAGAAGTTGATGACCCACCTTCTAGCGGCCCATCCAGAGGCTTTAAGCACTCCTCAACTCTCCCAGATTGAGTAACATGATCATCACTCGAGCTTTTAGCACCAGAAGGAACAGTTTCCTGCAAAGGAATTTGAGATTGGAGCTTCTCATCAATACTGGGCAATTTATTATGCTGTTCAGAACAGTGGCTGTCTACATTCACATAAGCAGAAGAATTATCAGGAGGTAGACATGCTAAGCAGAGCCTGCTTGGTAAGTTGCAAAGAAAATTGAAAACATGAAGAATTGGAGGATGGGAAAAGTAGACAGAAAATATATGTTTTCTTCCCATTGGTATACTTGGTAGGAAATATGGAAAATTTGAAAGAAAAAATAATATTCTTTCAATTCATTGCTTGGTAGAGTTGTAAGAAAAAAATTCTAAAAAATGCTTAATCTAGTAAAAATGCACACTTAACTTACATCTCTCTCATATTCTCTCAGCTTATCATTCCAATTTGGAATGATTTGTTTTTATGCATTATAATGGAAAATAGTATCTTTATTCTTTTGTACCACTCAAATTTTTATTTTCTTTCCACTTTTCCACCCCTTGTTCATCCTTTCACTTTTCTACTCGACCACAAGCACACTTAATGTTTGGCTTTGCGCAAACCTTCTTCAATGCACCATACAATATGATACGGCCAAGGAGGATTCAAGATTATTAATAGTTCAATTAATGCTAAAACAACTCACTTCAAATCAACCACATGCTTGAACATGTACAAGTGGGGGGGGGGTAACATTGAAAGATCAAATACAGTGAGAAAAAAAAAAAGAACCTAAAAACTATAGTATAAAATAGTATATATCAACCCTCCACTCGACCCCCCCCCAAAAGAAAAAAGGGAAAGAAAGAAGATAACACTGTTCTCTAAGTAAGGAATGTTAACCCCTTCTTATTAGCTTGCATGTAGTTGATGAAATCATTACCCGTTTTAAATATTGAAAAAGATACTCATGTAGACATGAGCACATAAAAAAAAATTTATCCCTTATGTCAGATTATTTGAATTAAAAATTACAGAGAAAAAACTAGAAGCAGCTTTGATTTCTTCTTCTTAAAAAAAGGGGGGAGAGAGAATAAGTCATGAGAATGATAAGAACAAAAAAGAATGTACGGATGTACAATGTTCAAGGCTGAGTAGCTGTTAGAATATGTAGCAGTTTAACAGCTAGACAATTGTTCTCACAAGACAGAAGTTCTTCGAATTCCAAGAAGATAGCTTCCCCTAAAATTGGAGTACAAATGCCAAAAATTAAGGATTAAGGCCCTCCTAAAGCATCAAAATCCATTAGTAGATTATAACATATTCTCCGGGCTCAAAGTAAAAAAATAAAGCTTTGACAAAGTGATCTTCAAGAGAAAAAACAGAGATTAAGCACTAAGCAACGTTTACATGCAAATATGATAAGCATCTCCATTAATACATTTAAAGAGAGTTAAGAATCCAAGCGCAGAAAAAAATGGGAATACCTCAACGTATGCACTTAACTTTTCGGTATCAGCTTCTGTGTTCTCAGATTGTGACAAACCTGGCAAATATTAATCATTCGGAAGATTAAAATATCTAAGATTATCACAACAAAATTGAAGAAGCACCATGGACGCCCTTGTACTACAAGTCAGATTGCTTTTGGCCCCCTCTACTCAAAAAATGGGTAAATCGGTCCCTGTACGTTAGATCAAAAAGCCAACTAGTCCTTCTGCTAAAAATTTCATCCACTTCTATGGTTAAAAACTGGTCTCTCTATGTCAACATGAGGTACACATGGCACGCCACGTGTAACTGTTTGGTTGTTTCTTCAGCGCCACCAGTTTTTATCAGTACAAATGAATGAAATTTTTAATAGAAAGGGCTAGTTAGCTTTTTTATCTAACGTACAGGAACTAATTTGTCCAGTTTCTTAGTAAAGGAAGCAAAATGCAATCTGACTCCCAGCAGCTCTATGGTGCTTTTACCCAACAAAATTACATGCAAATGTTAATCCTGAGAGCATAAAAGCTGACACAGCAAGACTGGAAGTAATGTCAGCAATAAATAATTTGAAGAAAGCTACCCACTGCAACTTCAAATTCAAAGCTAGAATTTAAAGTTAGCCTTTTCTTATACTGCATTGCTCATATTTTCATTCTTGAATGATGGTTTTAAGAATCTACTTCTCAGTACTGGTTTAGCCCATTCCATGGGCTTTGCCACATCCAGGGAGATTTCTCTTATACAAGTCTATACCTACTTGACATTTGGCATGTTTTAATTTAACCATTTATGTATATATAAGGGAAAGATGTAAGTTGCATGCTTAATAGAAATGGAAAATTCTATGAAACAGAACAGAAATACACAAAACGCATGCAACAAGAAATCAGCCCACACCATCAGTGCAGACTAAAATTGTTCATGATGTAGGGCTAAGGAAAGCATACCTTCTGAGCTTTCTAGTTGAGGCATGCCAGAGGGTGACACTTCATTAGAAATGCACCCTAAAGCCTGCCCAGTGTCTGAAACAATATGGGTCTCACGCTTCTCATTTTCAAGCAAACCCTCAACCTCCATGAGTTCATCATCTGTCGCAGGCACTAATCTTCCATTCCCATCAACCTGTATGAAATAAATTTCAATTTCAGATTGCAAATAAGAATAAATCAAACCTGAAGGTAGGAACCTTAAAAAAAAAAAAAAATTTGTTGATCGTCACAACTCATGAAATATACTTTCAATAAAATAAAAACTTGAATATTTCAATACTTTAGCAGAACTCAAGAAACCTGTGTGTTTCACAAGTAAAGCCTACTAGCTGTGCGATATTTTCAAAAATCAACAGAAGGGTTACAAGTGTTATTTTATTTTTCTAAAGGAGATATATCCATTTCATTCAGATATGTAAAAGCATCAGTCCTTTTAATCTTTTATAACAGACTTGCTAACCAAGAACACTTCAAAAATAAGATTCAAGCTAATAGAATAACATAAAGTTACCTGACATTAATTACCTTTAACTAAGCAAAAGCTCAAACATGGTATCTCCCTTTTAAAAACCTATTGTTCCAATACTGATTGTAAATATCGTATTACCTTCCAACTAATATTTTGATATGACCACATCATGTCATCAAAACCCAACCTGCACTCAGGTCATACTGACCTTCCCATTCAACCAACTTCTACGCATTATTGTTTTCTAAATGAATAGATGGTAGATACCAAATTCATTTGCCTTTCACAAACCAGTAACTAGCTAATTTGGCCCAAAAAATCGCTGATATATAAAGGACCAATAATCAATGACTGGTAGTGTAGAAAACACAATACAACACTTCTAGTATATTTTATTTGACACAATCAAATAACTTTCTTATTGATTTTTTACATTAATGTAGCTCAGATATCAAACTAAAGCAAATCCAAGTCAACATTCTTAGTTCTTGCATGCCTACACGGAAAAATGGGAAGAAGGCACAAGTTATTTGTATATCAGTGGGGGGGGGGGGGAAGATTAGCTGAAAGAGGTACCCGGACGAGCTTGTAAACAACTGGATCAGTAACATTCTTTGGTGAAGATAAAACAAAGTTACTTGTCTCAAGGCCAGTCTCCTCAAATTTCCCTTCATCACTCCCCTCAACTTCAACCACTTTTTCCATGGAGAATCCAAGACATGCAGCTTAAAAACAAAAACTGGAAACCAAAATCAAAAAAATGGCCAAATGAATCGATTCATCAATTTTCATTGATATTTCAAAATGAAATTTTCATTTATGGACGTAAGAAAAAAAAAACACAGCAAACAAAAGTAAAATCTTGCAGTTTGCAATATGGATATAATTTATTAGGTCACTTGAACTTGCTCAACAGTCAAATAACCTACTTTCTTGAATTGATTATCAAATTCACCGAAAACAGTCCAAATTTTAACACAGCGTACAATATAAATACTAATTCACACACAGACACAAAAATAAAACCTATATTTCAAAGTAAACAAAAACGTGATAAAACAAACTAATACATTAAAATTTCCACTTAAAAATATACAAAACAGCTCTTTTCATGCACCAAAATCCCCAATTTAATAAATTGAAACCCTAACTCTCAAATTCTAACAACCTAAAGTAAAATATGCACGTTCTCTAGCTAATTATATTTCCATACAAATAAACAAGAAAAAAGAAAGAAAGAACACATAAAAACGTCACAGTTTTCTATAAATAATCAAATAAATTGCATTTTAACTACACATAAAGAGGAGGAAAAAAATTAAATTTTAAAGAAAAAAATTAAGGAGTTTGTCACCATAGGACTGTGATTGCTGACCGAGTTGACTCAGCCCCCCTCCAAACGACAAACAATAAAAGGACTGAACGTGGCAAATTTGTAGCGAGTTAGATGCGTTAAAACTGAGTTGATAAAGCGAGTTAACGAAATGAGACACAGAAACTTCGAGAATAAGGTAAAGGATTTTTCTTTTGTAGTGAGAAATTTTTGCCTTTTTTTTTTTTTTTTTTGCCTTTTCTATTTAGCGAGCGCTTTGGGCGAGTGAATGCGAGTTTCCTTTTTGTCACGCTTTTTCAGTACGCTGAGTTTACTGTCATACAGTTCCGGATTTGAAATGTTCTTAATGTGTAATTTTATAAAATGGCGTAGAGTCCGGGATAATTTTTCGGGAGTCTTTTTGTCTTTTTGCGTACGGTTTACAGAATACTTTCTCTTAGGTTCGCTTTCCCTTTTTCTTTTCTATTCGGTCCGAACGAGATAAATTTAATTTTGAATTTTTGGATTGATTTAATTTAGAAAACTACAATTAATGTTATAATTTGCTAATAAGTTATACTTTAGTCGATTTTGAAAGGTTTGAAAATGATTATTAAATTATTCAAAAAAAATTGTAGATTATTAGGTTGTTAAAATTATTGTCATATAAGTTTTTCCGTTCATCCCGTCTACATAAATAAAAAGTTTTTATTATCTTTCTCTTCTACAATTTAATTTTTTTCATGAAAAAACTTTAAATGTCACAATTTTATGAACCAAAATCTAAACAATTTTCTTCTTTGATCTCCGATACTAACCATTAGATCAACTTAAATATAAGATATATTCTTTTACTCGTCAATATGTATTAACCCGCTATACTAGACATTGAATCGTCGATTGAAGCTCTCTAACCAGATTAAAAAAAAAAAACTTAACAATATAGTTACTTAAATAAAAACTTTCAAACATGTCAATAACTTAAATGAAAACTTTTGAATACTTTAGTGATCATTTTATAATTTTTTAAAGTTCAATGACAAAAATGTAAATTTACTAATAATTTAATGGCCTTAAGTATAATTTACTCAATTAATTTTAGGTTGAAATCAGTTTTGAGTTGGAGTTATTTTTACTTTAATCATTTTCGATTCCAAGTCATTAAGAATTGGCACTCAAAATTTTAGATTCTTTGGATTATATATGTAACCACCCAATATCTTTGGATTATGCAATGAGCTAGCCTAAATTACTTTAGTAATGTAATATGATATCACACATTTAGATTCAGCAATTGAGTCGAATGTTACAGTATTATTTAAAATTAATAATTGAATTATGTAAATATTCCATTTAATATTCAAGTCAATCAAGTTTCTTATTAGGGTTCATTTGGAAGGACGGTGAAATTAAAAATAACAGTAGCGACGAGATTAGATATTATAACAATAAGATTAAAACTTGTGATGGAACATATGTTTGGATGCAAATGTAGTAGTAGCAACTAGGGTAATAGTAGTAAAAATATAAAATGACCATTAAAGATATCAAATTAAAAATTTTAGGATAAATTACTTAATTAATCATCCAACTTTTTAAACATTTTCATTTTAATAACTTAAATAAAAATATTTACAATTTAATCACTACCATTGTAATAAGCACTCAATTATTAACTCGGTAATGATTTTGAATGCAACGTTCCACGTCATGTCCACAAAAGCAATAATTTTACAAGTAAAATTTTCGGTTGAAATATAATGAAAAACTAGTGGTTTTGGGTTTAACCCTAAACAAATGAAACCAAAGAGTGACTATTACTCTGAATAGTCAATCGAAAGAAAATAATTTTAGAGTGAATTTGAATAGGCAGTGGGGTACGGTGCAGTGCGTTTAGTTTATTCTTTTTCTCATGTTAAGTTGTTTTTACTCTAAATGCAGTTAAACGCATAATCCATTTAAACTTATCATTAATTTAGAAAAACCACAAAGTCCAAATTAAAGATGTTACCACCTAGAATCTCCCTCAACCCATTAATTTTCAAAATATAAACAACTGTATGTTTTATTATTTTATTAAAATTCTAAATATAAATAACTTAATATATTTTAATCGTCTACTATATTATAAATTTGAAAAATCTAAAGTCTAAAAATCTAAACTCAATTCATATTTTAAATAAATATTTTTTTATTCAAATTTATTTTTTAGGTATAATGTTTTTTTCCCATCCTTTTAATATCGGATTTTAAACAAATCTTTCAACTTGGAGTGAATAATCAGATTTTAAACAAATCTAACCATAAATTGATAATTTTTTGGCCAAAAATCATAAATTGAGATTTAATTTCAAAATAAAATAACAAATATCAATTAAGATAAAGTGGAATAAAAAATATCATTTAATCAAAATGTTGATGTACAGTACAGCTAGCCCATTCAAGAGATGTCCATCCCTCAAATCAGTCGAGCTCCAAAAAGTTTGTTCGGGCTTAAAAGCCCATATTCTTTTCAATAAAATCTAAAATTCTGCTATTATTATTTTTTAATATGCATTAGCTTACCATTTTAGTTTATATATTTTAATTTGATATTTTTTGTTTTTATATTTTTAAAATTTTAAAACTTAAGTCATGATTAAAATCTAGTTGCTTGATATTAAATTTCCTTGTTTTCAAATTTTTTTATGCGAAAAACATATTATTATTTTGAACAATTTTATTATAGATTCTGATTATATCTGTTTATTTTTACATAATGCTTAGAACTACCCATAGCTCCTACCCAACTTATAAATAGGAGAATAATGCGCTTTAACGCACTTGAACCCACATCCTTCTACATTGACAACAATATCCATATTTTTAAATATACAATGTCATGTCAACTTGCTACTTTTGCATAATATTTACAAAAAAAAGCCACATTATTTTATTTAATGGATTTAAATATCCATAGTTTATAAGACTAATAGTAGAATTTGGCCTAATGAATTTTATTGTTATTGTTTAGTTCAGAACTAAAAATTTAAAATTAAAAAAGTACATAATTAAAATTGACCAGATTAGAATATAAAGATTAAATCCACAATTTACCATACCGGACTAATAGAAAAAGTTAATATTGATAAAATAATAAATATTTAAAAAGGATTTTATAGTAAATTTTATATATTATAATTATATTTAAATATTTAAATTTATCATAGTTCAAATTTGAGTTTGACTCCAAAATTCGGAGTTCGATATTTGATTTGAGCTTGATCAAACATCTATTTTTAAACTTGAGCTCAAGCTCGATTAAATTCGTCTATTAATTTTCGTACTCAAGTGCTTGACTCAATAATTAAGATTTGGGTTAATAATAGGCGTAATGCCAAAAATAGCCCCTAATGTTTGGTTGTTTGGTCACTTTGGCCATTTATCTTTTTTTAGCACTTTAACCCCTAACATTTATTTTTTTGGTCAAATTGGTCTACAATTAACGGACATGTTGATGTGGTCGTTAAATGTTTAATAGCGCTGATGTGGAAAATTTATTTTATTCCACCTAGGCGCCAACGTATTCCACACGTAATTAAAATAAAAAATAATTAAAAAAACTTTTATTCATTAAAAAAAAAATAAAAACAACAAACGTAAAACACGCAGAAATTGAATCGTTTCAGAAATGAGAAGGCCGATCCTAAAAAAACAAACACTTGAATCAGAAAATCTAAGAGAAAAAGAGAGCGGAAATTGAACTCTAACTCGATAAAGTAAAAAAGTTGTGTGAAAGAAGATTACCCAAAGCCTGTTGCAGAATTGCATTTTAATTTTCGATGAATTTATATAGGCTTGTTATTTTGGCTATGTTTCTGAAAGTTTTTACATTGAAAACGTTATATATGTTATTTCAATTTTAGCTTAGGGTTTTAGAATGGGTGGTCTTATATAGCTAACCAAAATTTAAAATTTGGGCTATTTGCCCCTTATATTGTCCATTGTTCTAATAGCTCCTATTTCAATTAAAACTCTAAATTTACACATTTGACCTCTAATTTAAAAATTGTTCCAATTTAATCCCTACTAATATTTACTTATTAACACAATTTTTTATAAACTAATTAATTAATTATTTTTATTTTATTTTACTTTATTTTTAATTTCTACTACACTAATTTCGATATCCCACTCGAGCCCACGATTTAAATTACCCGATTTTCAGGGTGTGGCAGTATATGTAACAAACTGATGTAGTATACAATTATTGCTATAGGCAACTATGTGGGTTTAGAGTCATTTTGTTAGTTACTTTTGTTCATGGTGCCTACAATTACCCATACAAACAACTATTTTGTACATGACATACGATTGTCAAATATCCAATATTTTAGTACATGTAACATGTAACATTCTCTTGTATCTCCAATTGCTCCCTTTCTTTATATTTCCCTCAAATTAGCTACAATACCAATTCGAATGTGGGCAATTTATGTCAACAACAAAGTTTGAAGGTACTAGATATACAAAATACAAGAACATGACACCATGCTTTTCAAATTATAACATTCTACATAATGTGAAACATAAGATAAATAATACATTGCAAATAAACATTTTCTTATAAAACTCTGTCTCTTTCTTGAGTGATATACATTTTTGCTTCAAGCTCTTAATCTTTATCTTTGATTTAAAGTGATCCACCACATCATCTTTGACCTATTTATAATTGTTCTCCTTACCTGTAATGACCTGATAATCGCGACTGTCGAAAAATGCATTTCCGAGACTCCGTTTTCGTAAATCAGATTCGAAGCTAGTTGTGTAGTTAATTAGGTTTAGGTTAAGTGAGTTTGTATGAATTAAGAGTAATTAGGTATAAAGACTAAATTGTATAAAGGGTAGAAGTTGAATTATAGGTTAAAGAAAAATTAAAGGGACTAAAGAAACAATTATGCCATTGTCTTAAAATGAGGCGGCATAAGGTGAAAATTAATATAAAATTTAAAGTTAAAATATATATATTATAATAGATTTAATTAATATTTAAGTATATATTATATTATAATAATAAAACAAATAAATAAAAGAAAAAAAAGAAATAGAAAAAGAGAAAAAAGCAAAAACGAAACAGAAAAGAAAGAAAGAAAGAAAAAAAGGGAGAAAGAAGGAGATGAAGGCCTTGGGGATTCAAAAATTCAACGTTCAATTGGTTAGTCAATTTAATCCTTTTTTCATGTAATTTTATATTTTTGGAATCCTGATGTTAAATACTACCCGACCCATGCCAAAATTTTAGAAATTATTGAGTTTTTAAGTGTTGCTAATGTTGAATAATTTTAGTTTTAGGGATTAAATTGATAGATTTTTAAGTTAGAAATGAAAAAGGATTAAATTGTAGAATAAAGTAAATTTTGAGAAGTAGGGACTAAATTGTGAAAAATTTTGAAATTTAGGGATTTAAGTGAAAATAAGGAGTTAAATTTAGTCTAAAGTGGAATTTGCATGAAAATAAAGAATTAAATGTGAAGAATAAAAGTTAGTCTTGGTTTAGGGACTAATTTGAAATTTAGGCAAATATTGAGTAAAAAAAATTTGAAATATTCAATATGAAATTGAATTGTGTTGTATTGATGAATTTTAATTGTTTTAATTCCGTAACTAACGTCGTACCGAAATCCTCAACTAAAAAGGGGAAAGAGAAAGTCGACGATGAATAGCTCAAAATTTACGGTTTGTATTTCTACAATCCGAACTTAGTTATTAATGTTGTATTTTTTATTTAATGCATATGGTAAGTATTGATGTGAATATTTGACACTTTGTCATTGAATTGAATTTAAGTTAATTGAATGGATTAAATTGGAATATATATATTAAATATGTTGATTATTTGAATTGAAATGAATATTGGTTGTATTTGAAAAGTGAATTGGAACCCTGTTAACTGTATCAGGCTGAGTCGGATATAGATGGCATGCCATAGGATTGGAAGAGTTCAAGGATTTCTCTGACTTCGAGTCGATGAGACACTGGGTGTCAATTTATTACTTTGGATTTATTCGATGAGGCACTGAGTGCCAATTTACTTCGGTTTAACTGATGAGGCACTAGGTGTCAATTTACTACTTCGAATTATCCGATGAGGCACTGCGTGCCAAACTTGTGTGTTTTGGTTGGATCCGTGTATCTGTTCGAGTCCGAGTCGTGTTAATAGGGGTAATTAAATGAAATGGCAATATGATTGATATTGTATGATATTGGGACATGAATTGTGTATCATATTGTGAAAAGCTATTATATAGCAAATGATGAGAATTGAGTATGGTATAAATTGTAACAGTCCGATTTAGACCCTAATCGAAATAGTGGTTTTAGAACCACAAATCCGAGTCAGAAAAATATTTTAATATTATTTTTGGTGTCTGCAACATGTTAATTTATATGTGTGAAATTTTTGTGATTTAATTTTATCGTTTGAGTGTTTGATTTAATTAAAAGGACTTAATCATGTAAAATGCAAAAGTTGGCTATTAAATGTATAAGTGCTGAATTGCTATTGTTTTTATAATGTGGGGTCCTTATGTGGCAAATTGTCCATTAACTAATAGCATGGACGGTTTTGGGCTTGAGATATATGGTTTACTAATTAAATTTATAAGGTTAAAATGGTAATTGATATATTAATATGCATTAAATAAAACAAAAACAAATGGCCATGCATGTGTTCATCTTTCATGACCGAAATTACCAAAGGAAATAGAAAGAAATAAGCAAGTTACATTCAGCCTAAGTCCAAGCTAAATTCAAGGTTCATTTTTGCTCGGTTTTTGATAATTTTTACGTTTTTGAGATCGTTGCTATGTAATCTATCAAGCCCATGTCTCAATTTTTGAATTTGATGATGATTTTGTGCTTTGTCATTGTTGAAAGCTTGATGAATCTTATGTTTGATGATAGAAAATAAATATATGTTGTTAGATTAATATGTTTTGTATTTGAATTTTTGATGAATTTGAGTAATTTGGGTTAAATTGTGAAAAAAATAAATTGAGGGACTAAAATATGAAATAAATGAATGTGTGGACTTCTATGAGCTTAGTGAACATTCGGCCAAGCTATAGTGTGGTCAAATTTTGAATATTTTGTATTTTGTGAAATAAGGACTAATTTGTGAAAAATGTGAAATGTCAAGGGTAAAAGTGTAATTTGCCCATTTATGTGTTTTTGGATGAATTTGATTAAATATGTGATTAAATAAGTTAAATTTATATTAATTTAGATCAAGAAAAGAGGAAATTAGAATTGGATCGGGGGAAAACTAAAGTTGTCGAATAGTCGTCCCGGTTCGTCCGTCTTTGCCGAGGTAAGTTCATAAGTAAATAAATGTCGTTAAATTCAATTGTATATATTTTATTTGTGCCGAATTGAAATATTACTTGTATATATATGTTCAAGCCGAATTTGTATAAGTATGGGAGAAGTAATTACAAGCCTGAATCGATCGAGTTATGATGTTCAAAAGCCCCGTACAAACCTTAGGAATAGTTAGGATACATATGTCATGACATAGAATTTCCGATATGTGATTTCGTGTAAGACCACGTCTGGGACGTTGGCATTGACTTGTGATGTACGTGTAAGACCCTGTCTGGGACAGTGACATCGATATGTGATTACATGTAAGACCATGTCTGGGACGTTGGCATTGTACGAGCTCTCCAACTATCCGAATATCCTTATTAATTCCGAATGGTTCAACGGGCATTAACGAGTTGTGATTGAATGTGAAATTGAGATAAAAGGTTCAGGTATGTGCTAAGTTTAATGTTAATGAAAATAAGGTAAGCTTAGTATTTGAAATGATAATATAAATTATGCTGATATAAAGTGACTTATATGTATGTGTGAATGCTCATAATCGGCCAAGTGATGCTATAATGCTAATGTTTATGTATTGGTATATGAATTTGCAAGCATGATAAATGTAAACTTGATTAAGGTTTGCTTGATTCGGCCTAGTTGATTTTGATGTTCATGAATATTAAATGAATTACTTGCTTATGACTTACTAAGTTATTCAAGCTTATTGTGAGTGTGTTTGTTCATTGTTTTATAGATTTTGGAAGCTGGTTACGAGCTCGGGGATCGTCAAAGAAATCTGTCACACTATCGATCGTTTTTCTTTTTGGTACTTTATAAGTTGAACTTTGAATCTATGGCATGTATAGGCTAGCCTTTGTTTTGGTTGATTTTGGAAGTGTGTATATATATATATATATATATGTATGTATAAGCTAGTCTTAATGTTTTTGAGTTTAAAGGTGTATATATATAAAGCCATGCGAAAATGGCTTGATTTTTTTGCTTGAGTTCGATTATGTTTGATTATGGTTTAAGCTCATTTTGGTAAATATGCTATATGACATGCATGAATGGTATTTTTGATTATGCAATATGATTTGTATTCATATATGTGATTAATGATTTGTGAATTTGACTTAGATTATAAGGTAGATGATTAATGGTTGATGATTATGACAAGTGACATATAAATTGATTTAGTAATGTATAGACATGATCATAGTATGCGAATTAGGCATGTATGGTTTAATATGAATGTTCAAAAATGACTCAAATGGATATGGTCATATATTCATAAAATATGTAATAAGAAAAGATGTATATTTGGTTTATTTTAAAGTCACTTTATGTGTATTATATAGGAATAAGTGTATATGTCTTGTTTGCTGTGTATGTGTTAGTAATATGCTAGTAAACTAGGTATATTATGAACCTATCAATTGGGACCGAAAATGGTTGTTGGTATAATAGTCAAATGGATGTGAATTAATGGTTAAGTTGTTGGTTACTTTAGTATATAGTAAATGGTTAATGATGGACATGATTTGTGGTTAAAATTTGGTTGGTGTTTTGGTTATGCGTTTGTAATTTAAGTATGGTAAATTGGTATGTGAATTGAGTGTACTTTTAGTTGTGATTTGTGCTCAAAATGGTTTAAATTAATATAGTCATATGCGAATGGTCTTATGATTAGGAAAGAGGTATGTTTAATCTTAAATGATAATTGTTTAAGTGTAATATATGTAAATGTATAACTTTTGTCGTGTGGATGTTTAACTTAAATTAATGTACCAATCATGTTTGCTCATATTGACTAATATCAATGCCGCATAAGTGGGAGGTATTTAAGTTGTGTAATATGGCTCATATAGTTTTGAAATCTGCATGTGCTGAGTTAAGAAATGGTACGTTGATATTTGACAGATGAAATAGATATATTGGTTCATATTAGTTATATGAAATGTATTGATATATGTTTGCATGTTTTAATGTATGTGCATATAATTTGAAAAGTAATAAGTCATCTTATACTTTGATTATTGAATGTTATATGAGAAGTATATTTATATGATTGAATGGTGGAGTTTTAAAACATGTGAACTATGACTGTTCTGAGATGTGCTTTGGTCGGTAATGCCTCATAACCCAAGTCTGGCGACGGATACGGGTTAGGGGTGTTACATAAATGATGTATTTATGAATTGATAAATTGAATGACTAATGTTATTGTATGAATAAATGTGGTTTTTAATATTCAATTGTGCTTATAATTAAAATGTACATATTATATTATCTTTTGTCTTTAAATATTCGGATTATAGAAATACCACTGAGTCTTACTCAGCGTACGGTTTTGTTTTTCGTGTGCAAGTTATGTACTTAATTTTGATCATCGATTCAACATCCAACAACGGTCCTAATCTCAAATGTGGTGATGTTTATCCTTTTCCGTCGGCATGTACCTAGGGTGTCTAAATAATAATTATTAGTGAATTATTTGTAAATGAGATTATAAGTTTAATATTGGTTGGTTATAAACATATAAACATGTGTTTGTGTTAAAGCTATATTATGGCAAGTTAAATTGGTGTTTAAGTGTTCATAAATTAGGCAAAATAGATGGAATTAGGTATGTTTATAAATTGGATTTGAATGGTACTTTGACGATATGTTTTGATGATATAATTATGGTACCAATGAGGATACATTGGTTAGGCACCTAGGATGTTTGTTTGATATGATTTGGATGTGTTTAATTGTGTTTTGAATTGGTTAAATGAATGATTTTTGAGTTACTTATTGTCTAAGCTCGCAAGGAATGGTAAACTTGTTGTTTAAGGTACGAGTCCACACGACTAGACACACGGGCGTGTGACTGGGCCGTGTGAGACACACGGCTAGCACACGGACGTGCGAGGCCATTTTGAAAGGGCACACGGTCTGGCACACGGGTGTGTGGTTCGGCCGTGTGACCCAAGTCAAAGAGTTACATGGGTACAGACATGGGCTGGGACACGGCTGTGTGTCCCTACTTCGAATGCCCACACGATCTAAGACACAGGCGTGTCTCTTGGCCGTGTGAGTCACACGGCCTGATCACACGGTCTTGTGAACCTTACAGCTTTTAAATTTTTTAATATTTTTCAAAAAATTCTCCGAATTCTCAAATTAGTCCTGATTTGTTTCTAACATGTATTTTGGGCCTCGAGGACTCGAATAAGGGACAATATGTATGAGTTTAATTGGTTTTTTGACCTGAATATAAAATAATAAGAAATGTTTGTAATTTATGTCTGTCTGATCGATAAGCTTTGGTAATGCTCCAAAACCCTATTCCTGCGACGAATGTGGGTTAGGGGTGTTACATTACCCACATTTTGCACATTGCCACTCTCAGACATCTCAACATTACTGTTTTTACTACACATAGACTCGCACACTTCATAATCTGCTTCCTGAATCTCATATTCTCTTTTGCAAGTATTCTTTCACTGTCACATAATTCATGTATTACTTCATTCGCCCTGTTATAGAGCTTATCATCATACCACTTAAAAAACCCAAATCCACTAACCTACAATTCACATAAAAGAGGTCCACATTTTATTATGTAAACCCTATAATTCACTCAAAAATCTATTGCTAAGACGAAATGTAGCACCAATTAAATCCAACTGACACAAAAATCAAACAAGCTAAAAAAATCTCCAATTTCATATGAACCCTAAAATAAAATTGCAAACTAAAAAAAATCTACAATTTTATATAAACCCTAAAACAATATTGCAAACTACAAAAATCCCCAATTTCATATGAACCCTAAAACAAAATTGTTAAATATATTCTTACCCGAAAATCTGAGCAACCATAATACATTCTGCCTGGATTTAACTCGCTCCACAAAGTCTCTCTCGGAGCTAACTTGTTACAGAAACATGTTATTTTTTCTCCATTATAAACGAACTCCCCTCGCGATGAAGAGACCAACTTTGAATAAGGCAGCTTCTCCATTGATGGCTTCCAGCCACTATTTTCAAATAATATTTTCGATTCTTTTACTGACCCACTAGATTTCAAGCTTCAATTTCTACAAAGTTTTAGTGGAGAGGGAGAATGTAACAGCCCGATTTTGACCCTAATCGGAAAAGTATTTTCAGGACCACAAATTTGAGTCTGAAAAATATTTTAAAATTATTTTCCGTATTTATTATGTGTGAATTTGTTTGTGTTAAATTTTCGTGACTTAATTTTGTCGTTTAGGTGTCCGATTAAATAAAAGGACTTAATCGCGTAAAGTGAAAATTAGGTGGTTATTTCTAAAAGGGGCTAATTTGCACTTGGCTTTTAAAATAGAAGCCTTTAAGAAATAAATAGACCAATATTAAATGAATTGGGCGGTGGTGGCATGATATATGTGATTTTATAATTTATAAATTAAGGTTATAAAATTTATTTAATTATTAAAATATATATATGATATGTTAACATAAAATAAACTATGTTTTCATTCTTTCTTTTCACCGAAACTTAAAAAAAGAAAAGAACAAAGAACAAAGGCTAAAGTTTGGCACTTTGAAGCTTGATTAAAGGTTCGTTTTTGTTCAATTTTTGATAATTTTTACGTTTTTGAGATCGTTGCTTAGAAATGAACAAAACCCATGTTTTAATTTTTAATTGTGATGATGATTTTATGTTTCACCATTGATGATATCTTGTGGTTTTTTATTTTTGGTGATGAAATATGAATTATATGTGTTAGATTACAAGTTTTGTCTTTGAATTTTTGATGAAATTGAGTAATTAGGATTAAATTGCAAAAATAAATTTTAGAGGGTTTAAAATGCAAAATTAATGAATTATATAGGCTTGTATATACATGGGTAATATTCGGCCTAGCTTAGGTATGGAGAAATTTGGTGTATTTTGTGTTTTGTGCAATAGGGACTAAATTGTAAATATTGTAAATGTCAGGGGTAAAATGGCAATTTACCCATTTATGTGTTTTTGGACTAAATTGAATGAAATTATGTTTGAATGAGCTTAATTTGAACATGTTTAGATCAAGAATTAAAGAAATTGGATTTGGATCGGGGAAAGACAAAAGTGGTCGAATAGCCGATTTCGTAGTCGTCGACGTCCGAGGTAAGTTCGTAAGCATTTAAAAGTTGATATAACTATGAATATATATTTGTTATGTAACAAATTGAATTATTTGAATATATATATACCATGGCCAAATGTAAACAATGTGATTTGGCTAACTTCCAAGCTTGATTCAAACGAGTTTCGACGTCCGTAAGCCCCGTACGAACCTTAGGAATAGTTAGGATACATATGTCATGACATTGGATATCCGATATGTGTTATCGTGTAAGACCATGTCTAGGACGTTGGCATCGACTTGTGTTTACGTGTAAGACCCTGTCTGGGACGGTGGCATCGATATGTCATTACATGTAAGACCACGTCTGGGACATTGGCATTGTACGAGCTTCCGACTATCTGCGTATCCTTTTTAATTCTGAATGGTTCAACGAGCATGTGTAAGTGAAGGCCAATATGTAATTCGAGTTAAAAGAATTCAGGTATGTATATAAACTGTGCTATGAAAAGCAAGGTAAGTTAGATGTGTAGTTCGTTGGACAAAATCTAATGTATGAGCATGTGAAATATATATACGTTTCTAATTTGATGTATTTGGCTAAATTTGGTAAAATGTGATTTGATATTGAACTCTAGTAAGTATTTATGTATGTGGATTATTTAAAGTGTTTGTTATAATTTTGTATAATTGATCTTGTTGAGTTGAATGTTATTAACTTGCTTATGAACTTACTAAGCTTAAATAGCTTACTTTGTGTTTTTCCGTCTACCTCTGTTTTATAGATTTTGGATATACGTTACGAGCTCGGGGATCGTCAGCAAGACTTATCCCACTATCAACAGTCTACTTTGGTATTTTGGCTATGTTAATTACGAATATATGGCATGTATAGCATAATAAAAGGGTGGATATAAATCGAGTACTTTTGTATACAATTAATAGCCATGCGAAATTGGCTTATCCTCTTTTGATTGATTTGCTATCTTTGCTGATGGTTTGTGATGGTTATTGAGAATGTGATTATACTTATGCATATTGATGATAGAGTATGTCCATAGTAGGTAAGTATATATGATGTTTATAAGTAGTTTTATTGAATTTAGAAATGTGGTTGATACATATATATATTAGTATACTTTGCATGATGGATTGAATTAGTGAAGATATGAATTCGAATTGAATGCGTACTTGTATATTTTGGCTATAGTAGGTGATGATGTTATGGACATGTTGTATTCGATTAGGTAATGTTTAAAGGTATATTTGTTACGTATTGTGTGAAGTTTGAATTACTTATTAAATGAATTATGACCAAATGTGTCTTTGCATATGTGTATATATATATATTTATATTCTGTCATATTGTGGAATTGTTATGGATGACTATTTGTTATGCAAATGTACGTAGCCTTATGATTAATTTATGAATTAGGTATTGGTAAATGTTAGATGAAACTTTGCTTATATGAAATAATAGAAATTTGGATAAGAAAATTCATGTAATTATATATGTGCATTCGACTCAATATGAATAAATTTATAAATGGAAATCATGTGGATATTTGTAAAGGTATTCAGCCTTACATAATTAATTTATTCATATGTATGTACAAAATGTTACTTATATAGGTGAATTATGCATGTATGAATTATTATAGGTTATGAGTATAGATTTGAAATGATTCAAATTGACTAGGTATATGTTAAATTGGTGATGGATTATCAAATGAAAATTGAGATAATAGATGTCTATTTGCATGGTTGTATAAAATGCTATATATATATATATATATATATGTGTGTGTGTGTGTGTTTGAATTTACATGGATTAATATGTCTTAATTGTATTGTTAAAATGTGCAGTTTTACTATGTTTAGATGAATTAATATGCGAACACTAGATACAATTTGAATGTTAATTATGTTAAATTGATATGTTATGTAATGGTTAATTTTATTAGGGAATATATGTGTTACTTAAAAAAAAAATATATGCCTGTTTTGAGTTGTGTTTTATTCGGTAATGTCTCGTAATCCTAGTTCGGCGACGGATATGGGTTAGGAATGTTACAGAGAAGATTCGAGATTTAGGGTTCTTCGTTTAGGGGATCTTAGATTGTTTTATCTGTGTTTGTGTGTGTGTTTAAAAGTTTTTTTATTGTTTTTTAAATAATATTAAAATCATTTGCTAACGTGGCTTATAAGACAAGATAATGCCACGTCAGCATTTAATTACATTTTGACTGCCACATTAACTGTTAATATTAACTGTTAGTCGACTATCGGTTACATCAGCATGTCCATTAAAATAGACTAATTTGACAAAAAAAATAAACGTAAAGGATTAAAGTGCTAAACAAAAGAAGATAAAGGGCCAAGTGACCAAACAATCAAATGCTAAGGGCTATTTTAGGTATTATGCCTTAATAATATATATTAAAGGCAATAATGTAATTTAATAATATAAAAATATGAAAAATTCGATAAGGCTCACGAGCTGTTCAAGTCAAGTATTACTTTGATCGATAACTCGAGCTTAGCTCGATAATTACTAAATCGAGTTTAAATTTTTTTTCAAATTAAACTCAAATAACTTGCAAATATTAATGTCTCATTTACACCCCTTATTCCAATAATAGTTTTCCACTTTGGTAGTGCTTTACTGCTTCCTTTTACAGCGTTTGAAAGAAAACCTAGACGAATTTTATTACAAAAGAAAAAGAAAAAGAAATAAGAAGAACCCCATTTTTGCTTGTTTTACTGATAAACCGTAATTATAACATATTTTAATCCCACATTTAGCTTGTTTTTGGATGATTTATTCCTCAATTTATGTAAAAAGGTGCTCTTAATACTTTCTTTTCATGTCTTATACCCAAGATAGCACCCGAGGATGAAAAGAACATAAAACGGGCCCAAAACAGAGTAAATGGGCCATATCACGAAATCGACACGGCCTGGCCCAAAGAGCACACAGTCGTGCCTTGTCAAGCATCTAGAACATGGCCTCACCCCCGATCTACACGGCCGTGCCTCAACTTAGAAATCTGAACACGGCTTGAAGACGAGTCACACAGGCGTGTGACATGGCCGTGCCCCTGTCGTGGCTTTAGACAATTTCAGTCGGAAAAGGATACTTAGGGAGAAAGAATCGCATTCCAAGAGCCTATAAATAACCCCTAAGTACCACCTTTGAAGGGGCGTCGAGCTAGGCCAAGGAGCCAAGCCGGAAATGTCAGAGTTGTGGGAATCGCTCGAAGTTAGCCAGTTGATCCATCCCAAGAAGCTGAAATTCTACTCAAGACGGCGGATCTCTCCTTCAATTCCTTCAGGGAGTTTTAGGGATTTCTTATGTTTTGTTTTATCTTTTCTCTTGAGATGTTTTCTTTATTTGTTATAAATAAACCCCTCAGATAGCTGAAGGGGATGAAACCTAGATGAATCTTGTTATCGTTTTCTGAATTATATGATAAATACTTAGTTTGTTCTTAATTATGTGTGCTTAATTCTTGAGTTAATATTTCGCGGATATTGATTCAAGTTTGATGTGCTTAGGTGGAGGAGGAATAGACCCTGCTTAAGAGTAGATCTAGCATAATTAAGCGGAGTTGATCGCACGCCTAGAGATAGGGTGGCGAGATTTTGCCGGATTAGGGTGAAACCTAATATGGAATTAGTGCTATCCTAGGGGGTTATTATAAGAGAACGAGAGTTCCACTAATTAACCTAGGGTTAGATGTTATTTGCCTCGAGAGAGGGTTTAATATACATTAGGGAGTCCTACGGATTAAACTAAATGAATAGATCGTATGGTTCAGTGTTAGTTAGCAAGTGAAGTCTAGGTGGATTCTTCCTGAGGGTATCTTCGAGATCAACTGAGTTTTTCTTCAAGTTATTTTCCAATTCGTTCTTTTTTTCTTTGCGTCTTTAGCTTAGTAGTCGTTAATTTAGATTTTAAGCAACTTCACTTTATTTTAGGCTAAATAATAAAAAGAAAGTTAGTATTAGTACTTTTAGTTCCTTTGGGTTCGACAATCCGGTCTTGCCTAAGCTATACTACTGTTCGATAGGTACACTTGCTTTTAATCGTTGTCAGAGTTAGTTTCCAGGTTTGATCATTCGTTTTATAAATTTCAAAGCTCTGATTTCAGCGATCATTTACAGCACCTAATTTTTGTATACTCATACGCTTTAGAATTGTGCCCCATGCATGGCAGACAATTCTACGAAATTAGCTGAGAAAGATGAATGATTACTGATGCCTGATAGCTTAAGGAATGAATTCTCGCACACCATAATTACAGCATCAATGCTGCTACCATTCTATTGCAACACTTTTGTAGGAGGAACACAACTTCTCTTCACTCTTTTTAATAGATACAAGTGCCTAAGACATTGTCCATTTCGAGTTCATTGGACCTTACGATTTGACTTGCAAAAAGCGCCTCACTGTCACAAGTTAAAGATGATGTGAACACTGAAATTGTGCATACTCTTTTCTAAGATCATACATCAAACATGCTAGTGCTCACCAGTTTGAAATCTGCAAAACTGGAATATAAGCATGTTTGCTGAATTTAGAGAGCAGGTGTAATTAACAGAGCAGGCAATAACTTTTGCCCCTTGCCTTGCGATAATAAATTTAATCTCTCTTAACTAATAGCAATTCAACTTAATCTCTTTCAGCCTATTTTTTTAATGAAAATTTTGATAGTTTTATCAAGGTCTTCCATCTTACAATTTTTTTATGCAATTTTTTTAATCTCTTTCATCTTACATCGAGCTCAGACTCATCAGAAAAAACCAACCTTTTTCACTATAATGCATTCAGATAAGATACTGCATTTTTATACATGTGTATGTTGTGATGAATCACTTGAATATACTACAGCAAAACAGACTTTTAGCGGCGTTTAGACTAAAAACGCTGCAAAAGTTTTACATTAGTGGCGCTAGTAAACAAACGCTGCAAAAGGTTAGAGCTATAGTGGCGTTTGTGTTAAAAACGCTGTAAATGCTCGAGCGATGGCGGCACTTTTCTAAAAACACCGCAATAGATCGAGAATTAACGGCACTTTTCAAAAACGCCGCAACAATGTTAATTAAAACGCATTGTTTTATCTTGAGCTTTAGTGGCATTAGCGGCGCTTTCAAGAAAACACCGCTATAGATCGAGTATTAGCAACGCTTTTGGAAAAACGCCACAAAATGTTGAGCAAAACGACTTTGTTTATTGTGGAGCTTTAGTGGCGTTTTTGATAAAAAAACCGCAAAAAATTATTTTATTTTAAGGTTTAGGATTTAGAATTTAAGATTGAATGTCTATGGTTTAGAGTTTTAGGGTTTATGGTATAATGTTTATTATTTTAGGTTAAAGGTTTATGTTTTAGAGTTTGGGTTTGGGGTTTAAGGTTTAAGGATATTGTTTGAAAACTGAAGAACATTTGGATTTTACTAGTATTCATGCCATTTTGTACTACACCCATATTATTTAATATAAGAATATAAAATACATATTTTGTACTACACTAGCATTGGCCACATGAATTCCCAAAAATATGGTTTATGATTATGGTTTAGGGTTTACAGTTTAGAGTTTAGGATTTTGGATTTATGGTTTAAGGTTTAAGGTATATTGGGGGTTGGATTTTGGGGTTTGGTGGTTGGTGTTTGTGGTTTAGGTGTTTAGGGTTTATGGTTTATGGTGTAGGGTTTAAGGTTTAGGGTTTAGGATTTAATTTTGGATTTTTTAGAATATATATCTAAATAAGATAAATATAAATTACTATTTTAAAAAATATATATCAAAATGGGTTAAATCCCAAAAGCATACATTAACAATGGTTTAATGTTCAATTGTATACATGAACTTTAATTTGATCCAGACCTTGTAAAATATTAACCCAATTATTGATATAATTAACATCATTTTTTATTTATATATTGCATACATAAATATTTAGATTTATTCAATATAAAAATATATTGATGTATTTAATTTTTAAAATGTGTACTTATTTTTTTAAAAATGCATTATTCTCTCCTTTTTTATTAATTAATATTTTCATTTTATAACTTTTGTTTTAATTTTGGATCAATTTGACTTCAATCTTGGATGACAGTAATTTGACAACTGACGTGCTAGTATATTTGTATTTTATTGTTGGCGTAGATATAATTTTAAAGAAATTATAAACATTTTTAAATTTTGTTGAATTTTTAAATATTTATTGGTATGAAAGGCATTAGCGGCATTTACATAAACGCCGCAAAAAGTAATTTCACGTTAATAAAAAACGGTGTCGTTTTTGTGGTGATGGTAGTATCATTAGTGGCGCTGATAAACCGTAAAAGTAACATATTTTAAGCCCACATTTAGCATGCTTTTGGATGATTTAAGCTTTGAATTATGCAATTTGGTGCTTTTAATCCTTTGTTTTCATGTTTTATACTTAGGAGAGCATCGAATGACGAAAAGAACGGAAAATGGGCCCAAAACGGAGTAAATGGGCCATATCATGAAATCCACATGGCCTGGGCCCAAGACCACACGGCCGTGCCCCATTCAACAGCCTCGAACACGGCCTGGCCACGACTTACACGGGCATGTGCAATGGGCGTGTCCCTGTCGTGGGAAAGAAGAGTTTCATTCGGATTTGAATACTTAGGGGCAACGAAACATATTCAGAAGCCTATATAAACACCCTAAGTATAACCAGAAAGGGGGGAACCTAAGGCTTTAGTCAGAGGGCGTCCAGCTAAGCCAAAGAGGGCAGATTTGTGGAGATTTACTCGAAGATAGCCAGTTGATCCATCTCAAGAAGCCGGAATTCTACTCAAGACGGAGGATCTCTCCTTCAATTCCTTCAGGGGATTTTAGGGATTTCTTATGTTTTGTTTTATCTTTTCTTTTGAGATGTTTTCTTTTATTGTTATGAACTAAACCCTCAGATACCTGAGGGGATGAAACCTAAGATGAATCTTGTTATCGTTTGCTGAACTATATGATAAATATTTGACTTGTTCTTAATTATGTGTTCTTAATTCTTGTGTTGATATTTTCGGAATATTAGTTCAAGTGTGATGTGCCTAGGTGGAGGAGCAAAAGTCCCTGCTTAAGAGTAGATCTAGCATAATTAAGCGGAGTTGATAACATGCCTAGAGATAGGGTGACGAGATTTTGCCGGATTAAGGTGAAACCTAATATGGGAGTCCATAGATCGAGTTAATGCAATTCTAGGGGTTTTAATTAGAAAGAGATTTCAATTAATCAACCTAGGGTTAGATGTGATTCGCTTTGAGAGAGAGTTTAATATACATTAGGGAGTCTTACGGATCAAGTCAAATGAATAAATCTTCTAGTTCAGAGTTAGATAACAAGTGAAGTCTAGGTGGATTCTTCCTTGGGTGTCGTCTTAATCAATTGGTTTTTCCTCAAAGTATTTTTCCCAATTTCATTCTTCTTTGTCTTAGAGTCTTTAGTTTTAGATTAAATAAAAATCACTTTAATTCTTAGGCTAAATAATAAAGAGAGAGTTAGTATTAGTACTTTTGGTTCCTTTGGGTTCGGCATTCCGGTCTTGCCTTAACTATACTACTGTTCGATAGGTGCACTTGCCTCAAATCGTTGTCATAATTAGTTTTTAGGTTTGATCATTCTTTTTATAAATTTTAAGACTTTGACATCGCGAAAACAACGATCAAGTTTTTGGCGCCGTTGCCTGGGAACTGAAATATTAAGAAAGCTTAATTTTTATTACTTTAGCCATTTTTTATTTTTTGCAATTTACGTTTATTTTTTAACTTTGCTAATTTTATTTCTTTTGTTCCTTTCAGGTACTTCTAGTTTATGACTAGAAGGAACCCGACAGGACCCCTACTTTACGACAGTGATATTGAAGGTACCGTTCACAGAAATCACAGAGAGACAAGGCGAAGCTTAAACTACATAGAAAAAGAGCAAGAAGCCGAAATTAATACCACAGAAGAGATGGCTGAGAATAATCCGCCACCTCCAGAGATTACCGAAAATCATGTTCCTCGCACTATGTATGATTATGCTAAACCTAGTTTAACAGGAACTGAGTCTAGTATTGTTAGGCCTACTATTGCTGCAAATAATTTTGAACTGAAACCTAACACTATACTGATGATACAACAGTTTGTTCAGTTTGATGGTTTGCAGGATGAGGATCCTAACACACACTTAGCGAATTTTCTAGAATTCTGTGATACCTTTAAGATAAATGGCGTTTATGATGATGCCATCCGTCTTCAATCATTTCCCTTTTCTCTAAGGAATAAAGCCAAACAGTGGTTGCATTCTCTTCCACGAGGGTCGATCACTACATGGGACCAAATGACCGAAAAATTTTTATTAAAATATTTTTCGTCGGTCAAAATGGCCAAATTGAGGAATGATATCTCTTCTTTTGTGCAGACGGATTTAGAGACACTTTACGATGCATGGGAGAGATACAAAGATTTGTTGAGGAGGTACTCACACCATGGATTACCTTTGTGGCTATAGGTCCAAACTTTTTACAATGGTGTGAACCCTTCAACACGGCAACTAATCGATTCAGCCACCGGTGGAACTCTGAATAACAAAACTCCTAAAGCAGCATACAAGTTTATAGAGGAGATGTCACTGAATAACTATCAGTGGCAAGTTACAAGGACAAGGCCAGCCAAAGCAGCCAGAGTTTTCAACATCGACGCAGTGACCGCGCTATCCAATCAGGTAGAGTTGTTACATAAAAAATTTGATGGTTTATATGGTTCTTCGCAGGCACATCCAGTTATGCAGTGCGACGCAAATGAAGGATGGCGAATCCTGAGTACTCACCCCATGGACATGGCATGAAAGCGAACAGATGAACTATATGGGTAACAATTTTCGATCTAACAATAACCCTTATAGTAATACTTATAATCCAGGTTGGAAGAACCACCCTAATTTTTCATGGGGCGGTCAAAGAAATCAAATGCAACAACTATCCCAAAACTTCCAATAACAGCCCTACCCACAGGAAAAGAAGCCGAACCTTGAAGAGATGCTGATAAACTTCATAGCAGCCTCAGAAATACGTTCCCAAAATACAGAAACACGTTTCCAAAAGATAGAAGCAAAACTTAAGGCATTGACACAAGAGTTCAAGGATCAAATTGGGCAACTTGCTAAGCAGATCTCTGAGAGACCACAAGGAAGACTACTGAGCAACACCGAAACTAACCCAAGGGAGCAAATTCAAGCCATAATAGCTCAAGATCGTGAAGGGTTAGACGAGCCTAATCCAAAATAAAAGAATGCGGTAGAAGAAAATATGGTTGAGGTCAATAACAAGCCAAAACCGGTAATCAAAGAGTACAAACCTCGCATACCATATCCAGAAGCGATAACGAAAGACGACACAGAGGAACAGTTTGGTAAGTTTCTTAAACTTTTAAAGAAATTACATATTAACTTATCGTTTCTTGAAGCTTTTTCGCAGATGCCAGATTCCAAGAAATTTTTAAAGAAGCTATTAACAAATAAGCGGAAGATAGACGAGGAATCACATGTGGAACTGAACGCAGTATGCTCAGCAATGTTGCAAAATAAACTACCACCAAAATTAAAAGATCCAAGGAGTTTTACAATTCCATGCTTAATTGGTAGTTTATCTATTGATAATGCTTTAGCTGATTTAGGGGCAAGCATAAATGTCATGCCTTATAAATTGTTTAAACAACTAGGTCTAGGGAAACCCAAACAAACTAGGATGAGCATTCAATTAGCTGATAAAACTGTTAGAATTCCTAGGGGTATAATCGAAGATGTACTCGTGAAGATTGATAAATCCGTATTCCCAGTAGACTTTGTCGTTTTAGACATGGATGAGGACAACACGATCCCCCTAATTTTAGGAAGATCATTCTTAGCAACTGCCAAAACTAAAATCGATGTTGATGCAGGTGAACTCATACTTTGTGTAGGTGAGGAGATAGTCACTCTTCAAGCCCTCGATTCAGCTAGAAAATCGAATAACCAAGGTGAGAAAGTAAATTCTATGGATAACCATTCGATTAACCCTTCTTTTCAAGAAGCACCACAAAAGAACACAATTGAATCCGATCCTAGACCCTATACCAACAAAGAAATAACTAATGAGGAACAAAGGATTCAGATCGATGAACTAGAAGAGGGGAAGACGCATCTTAAAGAAGAATTAGGGATACATGAGGAAGAACCAAGGCCACCCTACGAGACAAACAAGTTTAAAATTGGAGATCGGGTATTGCTAGATAAAGTAGATCCATGGGTATCCCCTTCTGATCCTAACACCAGTAAGGAAATCCCTTTCAAGGTAATCGATGTTTTCCTGTACGGAACAGTCGAGGTAAGTAACCCTATTTTTGGCACTTTGAAAAAAAACGCTACTCGTCTTACACTTTATCATGATAATGGAGCTGCTAGCATGAGGAAGGACTATCAACTCCTCAAACCACCATCATGCAAATGAGAGGTAAGTCTAGCTTAAGACTATAAACGAGCGCTTCTCGGGAGGCAACCCGAGTACTAACCTCATTAACTTCTACATTTTTATTTATCTTATCGATTTTATTTTATTCTTTCTTTTTATCACCTAGCTTTAAACTAACCAAAGGTGCAGATTTCCAGGCCACACGGCCGTGGCCGTGGCCGTGTGGACCTCCCGAATCTCTGTACTGACATGGCAGAAACGGTACGAGTCAGAACAAATAAAATCTTCGAGTCACGGACTCCAACCACCACACCACGGGCACCGACAAAACCCCACGGTCGTGCGACGCGACCGTGGACAACACTGTTAGATCACATACGGCCGTGCGACACAGCCGTGTGATTCGACACGCTCAAGGTACACGGGTGTGGGGATGTGTCAGGCTTGAAACTTTATTTAACCCACCACCCCCTTCACTCCCCACTTACTCCCAAACCTCTTTTCACTCACACCTCTGTTGTTTCACCCTTTCATCTTCCTTCATTCTCATTTTTCCAACCCTTGACATCCACCATATCCATGTCGAAGAAGCGGAAGGACCAAGCACCTAGGTTTTAACCGACTCACTCCACTAAAAGCCTACCTTCATAATTAACCCCTAGTGAACCCCGTTGATCCTAACAACCCTTTTTATTGACTCACCCACTAATATTAACCCAAAACCCTTTGTATTTGTTATCACCATTCCTTTTTACTACCCTTATGTTGAGATTTGATTTGATCAGTTGCCTGACTATGATCTTTATTTCAAGTAGTTGACTTGTTCTTAAAAAAAAAATCGAATTATATTCATTATTAGTTGTGTGATTGAATGAGCTTATATGTTTGAATGCCAATTATTGAAGAAGAAAGCTCGTGTTAGGGTAAAGCTCATATTAGGGTATTATTATTAGTATGACAAGTTTTCAATTGATGTAATTATTCATTATTAGTTCGTTATTTCTAATTAGGTAATTTGTCAGGTCAATCTCGATTCTAACCCTCTAATTCAGCCTATATCCATACCCTTGAACCTAAGTCCCGTTACAACCCTGTAAAGACCTTTTGATTTGTGTATCATCTCATATTTTAGTGGTGGATATTTGATTTTCATGCAAGCCTATGGGATTAACTTTTCATGTTCAACTTTTGAGTGCTTAATTTTGAACCTTAAACACTTCGAATGATTTGAGTGAATCTTTAGTGAGGATGTCAACTCTTGTCGATTTCGAATCAGAGGTAATTATTTAGAAAAAAGGGGAAACACCTAACGTTTTCAGGACTATAAATGTATGACTTTGATTGTTCGAATCTGTAGGACCCTTTGAGTTGAATTATCCATGCATAAATTATCTATGAATTATGATGAAACACTATTGATGAATATTGTGAATCAGGGAAGTTCATTTTAATTATGAGTTGAGAATTTTGCTTGAGGACAAGCAAAAGCTTAAGTGTGGGGGTATTTGATAAACCGTAAAAGTAACATATTTTAAGCCCACATTTAGCATGCTTTTGGATGATTTAAGCTTTGAATTATGTAATTTGGTGCTCTTAATCCTTTGTTTTCATGTTTTATACTTAGGAGAGCATCGGATGACGAAAAGAACAGAAAACAGGCCCAAAATGGAGTAAATGGGCCATATCACGAAATCCGCACGGCCTGGGTCCAAGACCACACGGCCATGCCCCATTCAACAGCCTCGAACACGGCCTGGCCACGACTTATATGGGCGTGTGCCATGGGCGTGTCCCTGTCGTGGAAAAGAAGAGTTTCACTCGGATTTGGATACTTAGGGGCAAAGAAACATATTCAGAAGCCTATAAAAATACCCTAAGTATGACCAGAAATGGGGGAACCCAAGGCTTTAGTCAGGGGGCGTCCAGCTAAGCCAAAGAGGGCAGATTTGTGGAGATTTACTCGAAGATAGCCAATTGATCCATCTGTAATAGCCCAAATTTCAGTAATATTAGAAATAGTGGTTTGAGACCACCAAATCTGACAAATAAACTCGTAGATTATATTATTTAATATTTACGAGCTAAATGTAGCTTTTAAAAGATTTTTGAAATAGTAAATTGTGTTTTATAAAGATTTATTTGGTTAAGAAATTGAGAAAAAAAAAAGGTATCGAGATCTCGGTGTTATAAACCGAGTCATAAATATTTTTTTGAATATCTACGGAATGTCAATAAGGTAGTATAAAAATTTCATTAGAAAATTTTGACGTTTGGATGGTTAATTAAAAAAAAAAGACTAAATTGAAAAAGGTATAAAAGTTGCTAGAAGGATTAAATAGCTTAATTGTCAAATGAGGAAGGACCTAAAATGCAAATAATCCCAAAGGAGATATTTTGGGTGGCAATAGCTGAGAAAAATCAGGAAATGAGTGAAATAAGGGCAAAAATGGAAAATTGCCAAAATTGGTTAAATAAAAATGGGACCAAATTGGGATATCTAGATTTCTCTTCATTTTCTCTTCATTTTTCTTCAGCTGAAAAACAGCCATGGGAGAGAGTTTCAAGCTGGTTTTCATACTCAAGCTTCATGTAAGTTTAATTCTTGCTTTCTCCTTGAAATTTCTATGTTTTTGGACTTTTACAATTGGATCCAACTTACTATGTCACTAGTTTTTGATTCTATAGCTAACTTTTAAAGTTGATGTGGATTATTGCTGGAAGAATATAATGAATAAATATTGAATTGAAGCTTTAATTTTGTTATATGATGATTTTATTAAGTAAAATTGATGGAAATTGATTTTAGGACCTAATTGTGAAAGAGTTGAAATTAAGGCCTAGTGTTAAAATTCTGATTTTCAAAGGTTATGAAGTAGTTTAAAATGATAGAGAAAAGTATTAAATGAGAAAATTAGCTCAATTGAGGGGTTAATTGAGCAAGGATTGAATTGTATGAAATGTGGAATTTGGGACAAAATAGAAATCAACATGTTATACTAAAGCAGTTTTGGACAGTAGCAGTTGTCTAACTTTGAAAAATCACCAAAAATGGTATAGATTGAATTAGAAGTTGAGTAAGATATAGAATTAAATCTTGTTGAGTCTATTTTCATATAAAAGAAACAAAACAAGTAAAGAAAGTCTACATTTTGAGATATTTAAATTTTGGTAAGACTGGTTTAGAATAACTTCGTGATCCCCTGTTCTTACTTTATAAATTCACTAAAAATTGTAAAAAAATAATTGTGAGTTATAATTTATATTTCTGTATTTCTTAGTGAACCTATTTTCATTAGAAATAATCAGAAAAACTATATGAAAATCGTACTATGAGATATTTGACTTTTAGTGAAGAGAGGTCAGAGCAGTAGAACTGTGTAACAGGGGAGAACTTAACTAATTAACTGTACTAATTGGCCACACCAAAAATTCTGGAAAAATTATGGTAAGAAGATATGTGAGTCTAGTTTCAAATAAAATTAACGGATCTTAATTTGGAGTTCTGTAGCTCAAGATAAAAATAATTTAGTGACTATGACACGGATGGACAGCTTGAATATTCACATAAGTAAATAGTGAAAATTATAGATAATGTTACTTACAAGTGTGTTGTTTATACTAAGGATGTGGATGGAGAGGAGGACGAGGAAAAATAATATATGAACGACTTGTGTATAAATTGATTACATGCTCGATTATAATTGATAAATGTTGAATTAGAAATGATATAATGTTTTATTTGGAATATTTATTATGAAATTATGATTATCGTTATAATACAAAAATTGAACTTGTAAGTTTATATGGCTAAATTTTAGTGATCATTTGTTAATTTTATGAACTTCATGATGTGTTATTTCATATGTATTGATGATAAAATCGTGCATAATGTAAAAGCATGGAAATTGAATAAATGATCGAATTAAGCACTTCAGTTCAGTGACAAGACGAATTGACAGAAAAGACCATGGTTGAACCATGACAACAAGTGATAAGTGATAGCTTCGGCTACCTGATCAGTGAAAAGTGGTAGCTTCGGCTGCCTGATTAGTGAAAAGTGGTAGCTTCGGCTGCCTGATCAGTGAAAAGTGGTAGCTTCGGCTCCCTGATCAGTGAAAAGTGGTAGCTTCGGCTGCCTGACCAGTGAAAAGTGGTAGCTTCGGCTACCTGATCAGTGAAAAGTGGTAGCTTCGGCTACCTGATCATTGAAAAGTGGTAGCTTCTGCTACCTGATCAGTGAAAAGTGGTAGCTTCGGCTACCTGATCAGTGAAAAGTGGTAGCTCTAGCTACCTGATCAGTGAAAAGTGGTAGCTCCAGCTACCTGATCAGTGAAAAGTGATAGCTCTGGCTACCTGATCAGTGAAAAGTGGTAGCTCTAGCTACCTGATCAGTGAATAGTGTAGCTTCGGCTACAAGTGACAAGTGATTTCCGTGTAAGACCATATCTGGGATATGGCATCGGTGTGATACGTGTTTAAGATGTAAGACCATAGCTGGGCTATGGCATTCTAGTGAAAAGTGATGAATTGACGGAGAAGTTCATGGTTTCACCATGACATAATGACAGTGAAGATGTAAGACCATGGCTGAGCTATGGCATTCTAGTAAAAAGATCATAGCTATGTTATGGCATCAGTGATTATCAGTGAAATTCAATGCATACCGGTGCAGAATAATTTTGTAAGACGTTCACTAATTTGACGAAGTTGGTAAGTGTTATATGGAATTATGTGGTATAAGGAAATATGAGTTGATGATACATGAACATAGAACTTGGTTGATGAATGAGTTCATTTGTGATTATATATTTGTACACCCTTGAGTGTATTATCCGTATGAAATGGTATTCTGAACGAGTTGATGGGAAGAGTTTTAATATGACATAATCTGAATTCGAAATGAAATATTATGAAAACGTACTTGGAACGCATTGGTATGTCTTGTGTATGTTATTTGAGTTCATAATATGGAAAGTAAATGTATGTGAAAATATGAGGTGATGATATCTGTACATGGAATTTATTGGTGGATACGTACATCCTAATGGATTTTAGAGAACATTGAAATTGGGCTCAATAAGTGATTTGTCAATTTAAATTGTGACTGGCAGGAAGAGTTAGTGAATTGCATGATTATGAATTGTTACATGTATTTGTCAAAAATACGAGGAAATGATGGTAATTGATACATGGAAATATGAGACTATAATATATAAAAACATAGAATGTGTTTGGTAAATGTGTTCATTCATAATTATAGAATTTTTGCATCTCAAGTGCACTATATGTGTAAAGATGATGTTTCAAATGATTTGATAAGTAAAACTCAAATATGAAGTAGTTTGAAACCAAGACAAATTGTTATAAAAATGTATATGAAATACAGAGGTGTGGTTGTTATATGTTATATGAATACATAGTATGAAAAAGTATGAGTACAAGAGAAATTTAATGAGAATTGAGCCCATATACGTTTCTTGTTATTTATATGAAGTGTACGACTAACAAATCGTATTAAGTATAAGGCTCAGTTGAATATCTTAAATTGGTTTTTGTATGTATTAAACGTGGGTAAAGAATAAGGATCAAAATGAGTGAGAAATATGGCTTGGAAAATAGCCTAATTTGTGAAAATTAAATTTACCACACGGCCTAGCAACACGGGTGTGTACTAAGGCTGTGTGACCCAAGTTACTTCAAAGATGCAAGTCAGAGAGTCATACGCCCTAGAGGCACGGCCATGTGAGCCACACGGGCATGGGACCCTTGTAAATGAGATAAACTTAAGGATTTTATAAAAAAAAAATTATACGATTCTAATTTAGTCCCGACCCAATCCCAATGCATGATTTGGACTTCAAGGGTCCGTTAAAGGAACTTTTATAATCAATTTTGATATTTGAGCGATAAATGGTTTAAATAATCTGTAAGTGTTCTGTACTATTCGGTAATGCCTCGTACCCTGTTCTGGCATCGAACACGGGTAAGGGGTGTTACACCATCTCAAGAAGCCGTAATTCTACTCAAGACGGAGGATCTCTCCTTCAATTCCTTTAGGGGGTTTTAGGGATTTCTTATGTTTTGTTTTATCTTTTCTTTTGAGATGTTTTCTTTTATTGTTATGAACTAAACCCGTAAATACCTGAGGGGTTGAAACCTAAGATGAATCTTGTTATCGTTTGCTGAACTATATGATAAATATTTGACTTGTTCTTAATTATGTGTTCTTAATTCTTGTGTTGATATCTCCGAAATATTAATTCAAGTGTGATGTGCTTAGGTGGAGGAGCAAAAGTCCCTGCTTAAGAGTAGATCTAGCATAATTAAGCGGAGTTAATCGCACGCTTAGAGATAGGGTGACGAGATTTTGCCGGATTAGGGTGAAACCTAATATGGGAGTCCATAGATTGAGTTAATGCAATTCTAGGGGTTTTAATTAGAAAGAGATTTCAATTAATCAACCTAGGGTTAGATATTATTCGCTTCGAGAGAGGGTTTAATATACATTAGGGAGTCTTACGGATCAAGTCAAATGAATAAATCGTCTGGTTCAGAGTTAGATAACAAGTGAAGTCTAGGTGGATTCTTCCTTGGGTGTCGTCTTAATCAATTGGTTTTTCCTCAAAGTATTTTTCCCAATTTCATTCTTCTTTGTCTTAGAGTCTTTATTTTAGTAGTTAGTTAATTTTAGATTAAATAAAAATCACTTTAATTCTTAGGCTAAATAATAAAGAGAGAGTTAGTATTAGTACTTTTGGTTCCTTTGGGTTCGACATTCCTGTCTTGCCTTAACTATACTACTGTTCGATAGGTGCGCTTGCCTCAAATCATTGTCATAGTTAGTTTCCAGGTTTGATCATTCTTTTTATAAATTTTAAGACTTTGACATCGCGAAAACAACGATCAGGCGCTTCACCAGAAACGCCGCAATAGGTGATGTATTGCCGGCGTTTTTGTAAAAACGCCGTAAATATTCTTTAAGTGTTCGCAAAACGGCACCGTTTTGTGCTTTGCTTTTAGTGGCACTTTTCAAAAACACCCCAAATATGTATTAGGATTTAGGAGTTCAGGAAACGAGACCGTTTTCTCTTGTTATTAGTGGCGCTTTCCTTAAAACGCCGCAAATATGTTTTAAGATTTTTTAAAATGTCACCGTTTTGTCCATGTTATTAGTGGCGTTTTAGCCAAAAATGCCACAAATTTGAGTTCAGTGTTTGGGAAACGACTGCGTTTTGTGCTTTTATTTAGTGGCGCTTATTTAAAAACGCCGCAAATGGGTTAATTTTTATACGAAAAAGGCGTCGTTTTTTTCCATCCATTTTACCAATACTAAACTTAAACTCGAAAGCCTGTTTCCCCCAATTTTGCTATTTCCCTAAATCCCAGCTTCACCTCCTTTTGCATTCCCCTCCCAATCCCTAATTTCTTCTTCGATTTTGGGGCCAAATACTTCAAAATCTTGTAGCATCAACCATTTGTATTTTCAATTTCACACATACCCATCACCATCTTCTTCGCTTCATATTGATAACACGGCTGAAGACGCCTCCCCAGAATCCATTTACGACTTCACTTTCAAGGTATTTATTTCTTGTTTTTTAGCAATTTCATTACTCATCCACTAATACTATGTCTATGTTGGGAGTGGTGATTGAATTTTATTTATTTTTTTCCTTTAAAACTTGAATTACTTCCCCCAAATTTTATTTATTTGCTTCTGGGACTGGATTTCTATTACTGTCGAATTACTTGTTGCTTTACTCTCTGCGTGTATTTATCATCACTCTTATTAACTATTCATCATGCGTATCAATATCTGTTTAATAAACGGGAAAATGAAGTTAAAGCTTTGTTGATGTGCTTCGACCTTGTTTCTTTTCTTTTTTATCTGGTTAATAAATTTTATTTATTGTTTGAAATTTATTGGACCAAAAAAAGTAATAGGAAAGGAGTTGAATCTGAGATTTTTAAAGGGTCCTTTGCAACTTTGCTCCTAACTTAATATTTGTATTTTCTGAAATCAATTTATCCATATGAATGAATTTGTTAATCTTGAATAAATCATTTCAAGTGTGCATCTTGGTTTCTTTTAACTGTAAATATTGTTGAATCTCAGTTGCTGTTTGAATTAGGTGCCATTCCAATGAAGTTGCTGTTTGAATCTCAATTCTTGTTAGTGTGCATCTTGGTTTCTTTTAACTATAAATATTGTTTTGCTTCATATCATGTACTTGTACACAATGTATTTGTTCATTGCCAATGGACTAGACCTGCACATTACAAATAGAATGCATCAGTCTAGCCCTTCATTGGATGTAATCTAGAAGCAACATAAGAGCATACATACCATTGTAGTTTTATCAAGTGAAACACTATATAATCTTTCCCCAGATTGTAGAACATACAAGCTTGTAATAGCCTTGGTATGTTCTCTAATTTCTTGGGCAAGGTGAAGAATGCTGTCACTACCAGCCCAGACCTTCAAAAATTAGAACAGTAAAAACTCAAGTTTGATAACCTCCTGTCACTGGAATTAAGAAACTTAATAGGAGAGCTGAAGGTTACCTTTATGATTCCATAATTCCTGTAGCTCAACAGAAATTAATAAGTTTGCTTGGATACTTTCAAGTTTCACCCTTTTTTTTAATGGATTCTGCTGCTATTAGTTTATTAGCTAGTTTGTGCTAATTCTCTTTTGTTAAAAATATATATATATATATATTTAGATGAAAATACATAAGATTTGTGGTAGTTGTTGGTTGATTTCTAGTTGTAAATTATGGATTTCTATATTATTTTTAATAATTTTTTTATTGATAGAAAAAAAATCAAATGTTAGTGTTTATAATATATTAAGAAGTGTCTAAATTGATTTGCTGAGATGATTTCCATTGTCCAATGTCATGCATATAATCCATTGTCCAATATTTGGTGCTAATCTTATAATCTTACATCTGTTCTAGGTACTATAGAGCATCTGAATTAATATTTGGTGCAACTGAATACACCACGGTCATTGACATCTGGTCTATTGGCTATGTTTCGGCTTAGCTATTGCTTGGGCAGGTACATGTTTCGTTGTAAAATTTTTTGCTTATTTATATGCATTTTCCCTTTAAATTACTTAACAAATACTATTTTTCTGACTCCAACCTCTGTTTGCTGGTGAGAGTAGAGTAGACCAGGTTGTTGAAATTATTAAGGTACGTTTTAGTTCAAAATTCTAATCAATAATATTTTTATCATGACGGTGTTTGAAAAATTAATCTTTTGGGGCTCCGATTTTTTATAGATTTAATTGTTGGTTTTCTTTTCAAATATTGGATCATTTTACTTACTTTACATTTGCCATCTACTTTTCTGTCTTATATATTCTGTTATAATCTGGCATCCAGTTTGCCATGTTTTTTTTTATTAAATTATTTTGGACGTCCTTCACAAATCAAAGACAATATAGCAGCCATACGCTAAGTAAATATAATGTTGAGTAAAATAGAACCGATGAAAGAAAGATGGATCTTCGATGACATCCGAAGCTGGAGAAATTATGGTATATTTACTTAATAAAATTTGATTTATTATAAATATTTATAATGTTTAATTATAATGGTTTGATTTGTCTTTAGTAGTTTTAAATAATGTTAAGTTATGTTGCATTCCTTTTTTATTATATATTTCGTTTTTAACTCTTTAATTGATTTATTAGGAGAAACTAAAAGATAAGAAGGCGGAGTATGAAGCGATTGCTTCGACTGATAGTTCTGTTAATTTTGAGGACATTGATAACAAAATTATTAATGAAGTTTTGGGTCCTGAAAGATATGGTCGGGTTCGATTTCAAGGATCTGGTGTTAACCTGACCCAATATTTTGGATCCAGCTCGCAGCAATACATGCCTTCCAGGAGTCAAGCTCAAGCTGAAGTTCAGAGGTTAAGAGACCATATAGCTCAGATGCAAGCTAGCACAGTTGAGCAAATTTCTCAACTTAGAGCGGAGGCAGCAGCGAGGGAGGTGGACACAACAGCGAGGGAGGCAGAGCAGAACAGAAAGTATGATGAACTCCAGCTACAGCTTCAAACTATGATGGAGATGTTCCAGCAGTGCAAATGCCGCCATCTTAGACATTTGTTTTCTTGTAACTTTTAACATTATTGTAAGAAAATTTTGAATTATACTTCATTTATAATTTATGCGTTTTCTATAAAAGCGCCGCTAAAAGTCACGGCGTTGTCTATAGCGGCGTCTTTTGCGGAGCTCTAAAGGCCAAAAAAAACGCCGCAAAAAGTTTGTTTTCCTGTAGTGATATGAGCATGTCTGCATCCAATATCTATTAGTCATTGGTGCATGAAATATCTAGTTATTCTTCGTTGAACTATTAAAAGGAAGTCTTTGTAGAATAAATGCTAACTAGTTTGAGCCTTGATATTCTAGGGGTTGTCAAATTTTTTTCTTTTTCTCCATCAACTGTTAGCTAGTTGATATGCCCTGTCAAAATTTAGAGTTGATACCGCAACTTGGAATCAGCATCTTCTCTTTCAATATAACTTAAATTTCACTCTTATGTATAATGACATATCACATTTAAGAATAATTTCGAATGTAAAACGAAAAATGAAAATGGAAAAGAAAATAGAAACATATAGAATAATAAGATAGATGCAAAAGAGCAGGGACACAATCTTACATTCTTTATGATGTGATTCCTCCATTGCCAGCCCCAGCTATTTTTAAAGCTTCACTCTTAAAAAGCTTTTTTCTTTTTGTTTCTATATTTCACTTTCGTTTTCTAAAGCCTTTTATATTCCCACGTAATTTAATATTCCTCCTTTGTTCTGCTTTTGGCTCTTTTATTTATTTAAATTAATGTAGGTGAATCCTATGCTATGCAGAATCAAGCTTTCTTTTTTCCCATCATGCCAACAAAGTAGTCTAAATTCCTTAATTTTCAATCTATTGTTGCCTCGTAACGTGACTCACGCTGCTAGAATTGGAATTTGCTGTAGGCTATGATTTAATTGTGTTGAGAATAAGTGCCCCTATAGAGTAGCAGCCTGCTATGCTGCAACGAACTTTTTCTTTAAAGAAAATTCGGGAAAAAATCATAAAAATTTTAAAGACAATTACAAACCTGACAAAAGAAAAATATATTAACAAGAAACTGGGGAAATTTCTCCAAATGATATGAAAAAGAATATTTTTTTACAAAATTAAGTAGTTTTCCACAATAAAAAAAACAACTTGATTGAGGTTCAAATCCAAATTGTCGGTGTCAATTTGAGCCTTAAATTCAATGTAAAAGTTAAAACGTTGATGAGTAAAATGAATGTCAGGGGGCCTCCTCCTAAACTTGGAAATCTGATACCACCGGATTTAAAACTCAAATTGGCACCCATAATTTTGATGTCGTCCTTTATTAAGTAATTTTTTTATTAGTAAAAAACATATCATTTTAATAAAAAGATATTATTTGAATAATTTTTCGCAAGAAACCGAGGAGGAAAAAAGGATTAATTCCGTCATTATTATTGCGTAATAATGTGATTGGATATCATAGGTTAGAAGGTTGAATTACTAAATTAGTAATTATAAAAGAAATTAATTTTAATTTTATAATTTGTTTTGTTGGTAGGGTGTAATTAAACCTTTAAGAAAAGTGAAAACCAATCACGATTAATTACATGACATAATTTTTCCAATTGCTCATCCCATAATAATTGAACCAAATAATTAGGATGCTCTTATGATCCTTAATTCACTATAACTCTTTTTTTTAATTGGGTTAGGAGTGGTGGAGTGAGATTATTAGGAATTTAACCCAATTTCTCTTTAAATTAGTATCTAAATTATATTTTATTATTTAAATTATCTAAATCATTAAAACAAATTTCTTTACCACTTATTTTATAACACGTGAAACTTTTAAATTAAAATAAATAATTAATTAAATCATAAAAAAACAAATTTATTAAATTAAAAATTTTTGAATTTTTACACTCTCCTGCTAACCACTATTATTTTTCTCCATGCACTTTTTTTTTTAATTATTAGATAACTTTTCTTTACAATCATTCTACTTTTTTTTTCCTACTCAATTTTTTTTGGTTAGTGTTGAATTTCATGTTTTATATGTTTTTCTTTATAAATGTTCACCCAATGTTTATTATTTTATACAAAATATATAGAAAAGAATAGAAATGTTATTTTTAAGAAAAAATACATAGCTTTTGAAATGGTGCGAGAAATGAATTGAAATCGAGGTTTAAAAATGAAAAAGAAGCTTGCCAGAATATAGATTTTGTCGTCGAAAATTAAGTTCGGATAATTTTTTTATGGGTTTTTAAAATTTTTCATCATCAGAGTTCTTGAGGGTAATAAACAAAAGAGATGAATATGTTTATAATTTAAAAAGAAAAAGCTTAAGGAAATAATATTTAATTTTTTTGGATTTTTTAGTTAAAATTTTAGCATGTGTCACAAAATGATTGGTTAAGACATTTTTTTTTAAAAACGGCTGAGGTAATTATGGTAACAAAGTATCGTTTAGATATCACTCAAAGTCATCGTAGGTTAAAATATCCAAAACATAGTTATTTTTTAATAGGTAAGTATATTATTTGGTATCTAAGTTTGGTTTCAATATTCAAATTGGTACCTGAATTTTTTTTCCCCAATTTGATACCTGAATTTAGCTTCAATGTTTAATTTTGTACTCAGACTAAACAGTATCATGTAACCCAATAAATATTTGACATATGTGCTATAATAAAAAACATCAGTACTTAATTGAAAAAACTAACAAGTATCAGCCTAATAAACTTAAATATCAAATAATATTTTAATAATTTTTAATTAAAAAGAGTAAAGTGTGGTTTTTTTTTTTTTTTTTTTTCAGATTTTAGCCAAACCACCCGAACTGTTAATCTGTTTTTTAATCACTGGCATGATGAGTCTGATAGTCATAGATGGTGCTAATCAGCCTAAAATTTTAACATTATCATATATAATTATATATTAATGTAGTTTCAGCTAGGTATTAATTTATTGTTGAAGATAAGCAAAAAAGAAAGAAAAGCTTAATATATCTGTGATCCACTAATCTAAAAACCCTTATTAAAATATGACCAAAAGCTGAAAGGCATCATTGTTATTGTTATTCCAATCCAGATGAAGAAAGTGCAAAGCAGGAGGAGTGTATATATACATATATATTCTGTTCACATGTTTCAGTTCAGACAGTGTTGTCTGATTTTGTCTAAGCTGTCATAAACCATATTTTTTGGATGGTCAACACCCATACCTTATTTAACATATTTATAAAAAGCAATACATGCAATCTTGCTTTTATTCTATGAGCTTTTTAAATTTATGTTGAAATGGTGGAATATTTCCCAGATTCCCCCCAGAAAAGGGTTTTGCACATTTGCCTTGTTTGATTGGCTTCAAAATAGATGCTAGGTCAAATAAAAAATCAACCATCTCTGATAAGTAGCAAATATCTAAAGAATAAACGTTTCTTCTAAGTCCTTAATATTTTATTATTATTTTGGGTGCTAATTACATCAACGAATCTGATGATTGCCTGATTGAAATTCTAATAAAAGGCTGGTAAAATTATTGTGGAGGTCCCTGTATTAGTAGTTAGATTACATTTTATCTTTTTTTCTATTTAAAAAAATTAGTAAATTAATCCCTGTATATTAAATCACAAAGTAAATTGATCATTCTGTAAAAAATTCATCCATTTCTGGTGTTAAATATGGTCTTTGTATGTCAGCATGAGGAACACGTGACACGTCTTTTAACAGTATAAATGAATGAAATTTTTAATAGAAAAGATTAATTTGCTTTTTAATCTAATGTATAGAGATTAGTTTGCCTATTTTTTGAGTAGAAGAGATAAAATACAACCCGACTCTTAATACGGGAGTCTTCATGATACATTTACCACAAAAGACCTTAACCACAACTCATTCCTTTAATATTTATCAATACAACAGCTATCAAAATATCTATAGCCAATACGATATGTATTAAAAATGTTGTAAATTAAAAACAGAAAGTAGCTAATTACAGCAAAACATTCACATGGGGTTCTCCACTCAAATCTAGAAAGTGAAGTGGCTTCTAAGAAATTAAACAAAAGTGAAGGGTCCACTCCACTAACAAAATTGTTTTGTTCTATCAACTGGCCTGTGTTTGTGGGTAAAAGAGGGGAGAAATGAAACTGTAATGATATAGAAAGCAAATGCAAAGCAAAAACAATACATAACCTTGAATCATTGGACCCTGCCTTTCTTTTAAACTACCTCGGGTAGAATCTTCTCTGTTATTATTAATATTAGCACTTAATTTCTCTTTCACCTCAAAAGAATGGATGCCTATGACTCCAATTTTCTTTGTTGATGCAAATCTTTTCAAACCCGGGTGGTATTTGGTTTACAAACTCAGTCGAATCCATGATTAGTCGATACGGTATCCTTTTCTCACTCAATGCCAGTAACATAATAGCCAAAAGGCCAATTTGTCCCACAACCATCTTCAACTCAAAATGGCCTCAGAAAATTACGAGTAGAGATTATTATACTAGGAGTAAGATTGCATTTTACTCTTTTTATTTAAAACATGAAAAAATTAGTTTTTGTACCATAGATTAAAAAGCAAACTAATATTTTTATTAAAATTTTTATCCATTTTTATTGTTAAAAACTATCGTAATTGACAGAAGAATCAAACAATCTAATGTATAAAGACTAGTTTTTTTGAATAAAAAAAACAAACTGTAATCCGACTCCTAGTCCAAATATGCGAGAATCATGGATAAGAGGAGCTTCTAAAAACTTAAAAAAGGAGGAACCCTGCAACAATCTGTTGGGTTATTAAAACAGTATATACCAACCCTTCATTACAATCTACAAGGCACAGTGATATGAGGAATCTCTTTTGACAAAACATGGGGGAAAAAGAACAAAAAGTGGGGTTGTTGAAAGTTCCCATCAAAGGCAGGCAGATCAAAATATAAAATGAAACTGAAAATGCTTCATAACTGCTTTTAATGACAGAGTTAAGCATTCACCTTAAGGTCCATTAAACAATAATAAAACTTGCAGCCAAAGTACAGATAAGATAACCCCTATACTCAATTTATAATAAACAAAACAAATCCACATACATTATTACAAATGCAAATTACCTAGGATGTTAACTAAAGATTGAGTTTTTGTTTTTGTTGTGTTGTGTTGTGTTGTGTTTTTTTTTTTGTTACCCAGATCTGATTCTCTTCTGACTAGTAGCTTTACCATCAGATTTGAATGTGCCAGCTGATGAATCACCTTCAGATGAAACCTCCATTGACCTTGTGTAAGAGGTTGAGAGATCAGCATAGAGATCAACTACTCTTCTAATGTTGTTGTTCAACTCTTTAATTAACCCCACATTGCGGCTCAAGTTGTTTGGGATTTTGGACTCATGGTTTTGGTTAATCTCATTGATTAGCAGCCTGTTTTGGTCTAGGATGTCTTGTACCTGCACAAAACTCTTTTGAAATGTCTGCAAAACTTTCCCATCTATTTGAGTCCCATTGCTGAACCCTGAAAACACATCACCTTCCATCCCAATTATTCCTGCAAGGGGTAGAAAATTTTCAACAATTTTCTCAGTAACCAAGCAGAGGACTGAGAGTTTGTGCATAAAAGACATGTATTAAGCAGAAAAGAACAGACTTTGGTATTTGCTGTTGTTCTAAAAAAGAAGGCAGACTCCTTTGCACATAAAAAGCTACTTTTTTTTTTCTTCCTATTATCTTCTTGTTGTAAAAAGAAGAACTAAGCTATCATAATTTTGAGAGACCCCCCACAAAGATCATTAACCTAAATATAAAAAGACATTATTAAAAGAACATCAGAAATTATGAAAGAAAAACTAAATCTTTGTGTAAAAAAGGGAAGGGGGAAGGAACATTGGAGCAATTTAATACAACGTTACAAAAGAGATAGCCTTTATATATCATTATATATCACTCAAAACAATGAAAAGTAAAACAAAAAATTGACTACTTAGAAACATAATTAATTGCCTTAATTAGAATTAAAACATCACAAACATAATAACAATTATAAAATACAATATTGAGTTGATATTCATTTTCCATTTCTTACCTGCAAACAACAAGATATGCCTTGGGGTCAACACAAAGGGCGAGAAAAAGGCAACAAATCTGGAATCTCTGGAAAATCAAAATGGGATTTTGATTCTGATTTTGATTTTCAGAAAAAGAAGAAGATTTGAGCAGTTTTTATCTAGAGATTGGATTCAAGGATGAGGCCCTGAAAATCATGGAACTCAACAAAGAAAGAGAAAAAGAGAATATATATATTTATATATAAAGAAGGGAGATTTGATTGACACAATCAGAGAGACACAACTACATCGTTGTTTCCGACTTGTTGTTGACGTTGGGTTCTCTCTCTCTCGCTCTTTCTATCTGTTTTGTCTCTCTCTTGACTTTTATTTTATTTTTTTCCCTTTTTGCTCTGCTTGCTCTCTCGTTCATTAATGGTGATGCTGAGGTTTTAATACTCTGTTATATAGATCAACTTGTTTCCCTGGGGATGCGTATTTGGAGTTCTCTGGGGTGTCCATCAAAAAGGTTTTATGGGTCACTCCATCTTCACCGTTCATTTGGATTTCACTGGGTTAAAGAGCCGTCGGATCAGTTGATTAGGACCTTTTGGATAAAAGATTTTTATAATATGGTTAGTTTTCCGTAAAATTCAATAATATTTTATAGGCGTTAAAAACTTTTTAAACTTTTTTTGAAAATTAAGTTTTTTTTTTCGTTTAAATGGATATTTAAACTTACACGATACATAAAAAAAACCTTTAATTTTTTTTTGAAAAACAATTAAGTTTTTTTTAACACTCAATCCATATCAAAATTTTCAAAATGCATTAAAAATATCCTCAAATTTTTTTAAAAAAGCAATTAAACCTATGCTTTTTTTGCACTCAATTGGGTACTTGAATCACCCCTAATTTTTTCAGTTAAAGCTACCACATGTCACAACCACAGCATGACATGTGATAAAAAGTGATAAAAATAAAAATCAATAAAAATTATAAAAAATTAAATTTTAATAAAAATATAAAAATTTATTAAAATTGTAAAAATTTATAAAATTTATAAAAATCATAAAAATACAATATATATATATATATATATATATATATATATAGAAATATAGAAAAAAATTATAAAAATTTATAAAGTCGTAAAAAAATTATAAAAAATGTAAAGAAATATAAAATATGTAAAAAATATATAAAAATGATTGTATTAAAAGAAGCATTTTATAATTTTTCTATAACTTTTTTGATTTTTATTTTTTTAATCTTTTTTGGTCATATGTCACACTATGTTGTGACACATGATGACTTTAACTGAAAAAAATGGGGTTGTTAACTTTAATGATCAACAGTTAAAGGGTTATTTTGATGCATTTTATAATTTTTTATGATTTTTATAAAAAATTTCTAATTTTTAATAATTTTTCAATATTTTTATTAAAATTTAATAATTTTTATTGATTTTTATTTTTATAATTTTTTTTGCCACATGTCATGCCATGGTTGTGATATGAGATAGCTTTAACTGAAAAAAATTAGGGGCAGTTAACTTTAATGATCAACTATTAAAGTTAATGGTCAAAGAGCCTCTTTAATGCATTTTACAATTCAAGTACCTAATTGAGTGCAAAAAAAATTAGAGGCTTAATTTTTTATTTTTTTTTTAAGTTTAAGAGATTTCTTTAATGCATTTTACAATTCAAGTACCTAATTGAGTGCAAAAAAAAATTAGAGGCTTAATTTTTTATTTTTTTTTAAGTTTGAGAGATTTTTTTAATGCATTTTAAAAATTCAAGTACCCAGTTGAGTGTAAAAAAAAAAGGGGCTTAAATACTTTTTTTTGAAAAAATTTGAGGGTATTTTACACCCTTAAGCCGATTTTATACAGATGAAAAATTTTAATTTCATAAATCATAGTTGAAATTAAATAGATTAAGGTTTAATTCACTATTCAACTCTTAAAGTATATTTGTTTTTTTTATTTTTGTATTTAAATTATTTTGTCCCACTTTGATATTTAAAATGTCAATTTTTTTTTATTTTTGATCCATTTTGTAACAAACGTTCAAAAAATTTGTTAAGTAACTTTGGCCAATAAAAAAGTGTCACGTGGTATACTTTAGATAATAAAAAATACCACATGACAATTAGGTTTATTTAAAATAAATTAATAAATTTAAATAAAAATAAAAATTATAATATTAAATATTTCAATATTAAAAACACTTTTGACTTTGATAGAGCGTTGACTGGCGTTGATTGTCCGTGTGGTGCTATTAGAAGACACCACATATCTTTTTTAATTTTATTTTTAGTATTATATATATTATGTAAAAAATTGAAAAATGTTATAAAATTAAATAGGTATTTAAATTTCAAGTAATTGTAAAAAAAACTTGTAATTTAAATACCTTTTAGAATTTTATAATTATACAATAAATTATTTTATAATTAAAAAAGTATTTATACCTTTTTAAATTTTTTTTTACAATTTTTTATAATTTCTTGTAATAATATTATTAATTTCAATTAATTTTATTTCAATTATCCCATTTTTTTATTAACTTTACTTTTATAATTTTTTTCTAGATTATGTATATATATTTTTGAATTTTTTATATATTTATTTCAATTTTTTATATTTTTAATGTGTATATACATTTAATAAAAGAAAATATTTATTTTTTTTACATAAAGACGACAAGCGGCACTTTTTGATTGGTTATAAGATTTTTTTTAACATCTATAAAAAATGAACTAAAAAATATTACAAATGCATACTTTAGGTACCAAATTGAGAATCTGAGTGTACTTTAAGTACCAAATTAGGACAAAAAATAGTACTAAAGTGGAAAAAAATGTATAATTTAAGGGTCAAATTGTGAATTAAGCCATAAGTTAATTTCGAAATGCTCGAAGGTTATCCATTCAAGTCTGAAGTTTTCTTTGAAGTTTGAGAAAGTTTGGATAAAAATATTAGGCTTGAAAAATGGATTTGTGTAAAAAAAGTTAGACTCCTTTAAAATATAGGTTTAGCTTGAGCTCAAATATTCAATGTTTAAACCTTATCCCGTCTCGTTTTTTAAGTTTGTAATACATTATATTAGTTATTTTTTTATATTATGTAAATTACATAACATAAAAATTAAATCTATGATAATATATAATATTATAATGTAAATACTAAAATAAATGTTAAGTTGCCTATATAATATTTTAGTGAATGAAAAATATATATAATTATTAATTATTGTTATAGGGCATGTTGCTACTCGACTGGAGATTCGTATCTGACTTGACCCTCTTCGCTTTACACCTCTCCTCTTATGGGATCGCTTAACTCGCCACACCGTGTCTAGCTTGCCACCCAACTTAGCTTGCCACGTTCTTCTCAGCTCGTCACGTTTAGCTTACCACGTCCTTCTTGGCTCGCCACCGTCCAACTCACCCTCTCCCTGCTCGCTTGTATTCAGCTCATCAACTTAGTTTCCCAACGAGTATCACTTAGGACATGTGTCACCCCTAAGGGAGGTAATGTGTCACCGTACACAACACTTAGTTGTCTCTAGTATGTCACATCAGGGAACCACACCTTATAAATATGAAGAATGAACTCTAAGAGAAGGGAGATAAAACAAGATACCCAACAAGTGTTAAATTTAAATAATATAAATATTTTTCAAAAAATAAAAATAGAATTGAGCGGGCCTAAAATGTGCTTGGGATACGGGTAGATTTTGGGTTAATCATTTACAAGTATAGGCAGATTTGGGCAAATTTTTAAACTCATATTTATGGTTGAGCTAAACTTTGACAAGTGCAAAGCGTATTAATATTGTACTTAAGTCAAGCCCGACTCTACCTAACTCATGAACACCTTATTTCATACTAATACAACTTTATCAGATCCAAAATATAATATATTAACAAATATAAAAACAAATGAATTTAAATTTTTAATAAGGCTTAAAAATAAAAGAACAAATGAATTTATCATTATTTGATCCCCCGTTGTTGGCCCATTGATTAGGGTATTCATCCTTCAACCCATATTATGGGTTCAAGTTTTAGAAATTGCTTACTTGTGGTGTGTGCATATGTTCATAGTGATATGCTCTTATAAGGGTGTGCGAATTGTAATAAAAAAAATGATCATTATTTTATATTTAGAATCTATTTTCATTACTTTAATATGTTTTATATACATGTTGTACATATTTTTCAGAAACAATGACAAGCCCAAAATAGGATATTGAAATAAGTCCATGTCTATACATAACAATATCAATAGAAAAAATGACATATACAACAATATGGTGTTTACTACTTTGATTGAAATACTATCATGTGTTTTTTTAATACTTAATTTTACTTTTTTTTTACGAGAAAAATAAGAATTTTATTAGCTGAAATACCATAAATAATAGGATAAAACCGAAGAGCAAGTAAACCTAAGCCCTTAAGCTTACCCAATACCCCTAACCTAGCCCCACTTGTTATTATATGGAACATTAGAACAATCAGCAACTAAACTATCCTTGATAGAAAACAGACAACTAACAAACTCAAAATAGATTGCATAAGGTAAAGTCGTTCGCACTAGAGTGTGAGTAGTTTTATTAGCGTTCCTACGAATCCACTGAATAGAAAATGACCGAAAACTAGAACTAATTTGAGAGAAAACATTAATCAACAACCCTAGATCTGACATATCCAAAAAATTATGAGCAAAAGCAAACCAGAGCCATTGACAGTCAGTCTCAAACATAATATTATCCACTTGTAGAGATTTTAACTAAGTGCAGCAAGAACTTCAGCCATAAAGGGGTCTAAATCACTTTTCATGAAACATGTGGTACAACGAACAAAGCCTCTCGTATCATTTCGCAACATTGTTGCCCATCCCATAAAAGCACAATTAGCAAAAATAACATTATCAAAATTACATTTTAATTTACCTATTGGTGGGAAGCACCTAAGGTTGTTTCCACCCTCAACTACCACTCCAAGCACCGATTGTGACTCAAACACCTAGAGAGTAACCAACCAATAATGTAAAAAGACAGCGTCCGATACAATACAATTTTTGGTGTCGACACGTGCTACTTCCATAGGCAATGTTACGATGGTGCCAAATACTCTGAAAAGTATATAGAAGCTTCCATTAACGCTCAATCCGATGATTAGCAAGGATCATGACGATAAAATTTAAAATGACCTCGAATACAAATCCATGCCCAATAAATCCTAAACAACTCTGGCATATGAACACCGTAAAAAGGCATGATTAATATCTTCTTCAACTTGGCGACATCGAAAGCAAAGAAGATCAACATGGATTCCACGATTAACAAGCTGACTATTACACGGGATGAAACCTCGCAAACAATGTCAGAGATACACTTTAATTTTAGCCAGCAACACTTCGTTCTATAGAGCTTTCCAAGGACCATCATCATGAAAACTCTCGTAACTAGTAAATATATCCAATGCCATTTTAGAAGCATATTTTACTGTATGCTTACCATTAGAAGGGAAGTGTCAAACAAGTCGATCAACACCCAACGACCAGCTAATCGACATGCAAATATATGACCCGCATCATATGGTGTTAGAAGCCCCTCAACCATATCTGAATCCAAGTTACACCATTTGTGTGAATTAAACCATTTACCTTCAAATGCTCGCATCCCTCACTAGGAATGGAATTAATAAAAAAATTCTCATCATTGCAAAGCCAAAGGTCATTGAAAACCTATCAGCTTTCCATCGCTAACTCTTCATCGAACCCCTTCAGAAATCACTATAATAGCCATGAATACTCTTCCAAATAAAAAAAAAAAAAAGATGGCGCACCTTTAGATGCATCAAGAAACCTGCAACTTGGGAAGTATCTAGCTTTGTAAATTCTACTACAAAGAGACTCAGGCATAGAAAGAAAGCACTAACCTTGCATCCCGATGAGCGTTATCTGTCGTAATTTAATACGTCAAATTAGGCTCTCTATTTCACTTAAGCCATTTTTGATACCCTAATTGGCTAATCATACCATATGGAACCTAACGAGTGGATTGAGTGCTGTAAAGAGTCAATAATGACCCGAGTACGAAGAAAACATCATCTAGAAGGGGGTATCGTGATATCGAAGCATGAAAGTCGTGATACCTCTGATAGTGTTGAAATGAAGAGAATCGATGCCATCTACAGTGGTATTGCAATACTGGTACCCCTAAGACTCCTAATTTCAAGACTATTGTGGGTATCGCGACACCTAATCCTGACGAGTGAAAAAAATTCAAGGGTAATTTTGTGTCCAAACAAGCTTGTCTTTTTTTTTTTTACTTAAGGGCAAAATGATCACTGTTAGGTTAAATGTTAGTAGGCTATAAATACAACTTTATAAGCCTTTGTTTTTAGATTTTGGTGGTTAAAAGCTCTTTAGGTTTTCATAGTTTAGGTTAGGTTTTCTTTTCTTTTTCTTTTCATTTTAGGTTTTCTTTGTTTCTTTTTAGGTTAGATCTTAGTGTGACAGTTTTTTTGTCCCCTATTGTTAAATATTTTGTAAATAAGTATGAACAAACTCTTGGGTTTTAATTGATGAAAATCCATTGAATGAGCATTTTCTTAAACTCTTTGCTTTCATTTTATGCTTACAATATGTTTGATAAAATGCATGTTTGGAATTTGAGTTTGAGTATGTGCCAAATTTGTTGGATGATTGATTGTTTGGTTGTTTGTTAGCTTAAGGTGATGTCTATACTTGATTGATTGGTTATTCTATTATATCAAAATGCTTAATACGCTAGAATTGACGCCTCTAGTAGAAAACCTAGGTAAACGAGACTGAGAGGAGAGTTTATCCTTAGATAGTTTGATATAATCGTGCCGAGTAGTGAGACCGAGAGGTAATCTATATGCCTATGTGAGATCGATAGGTAATTGTTAAGCCATTTAAGCTGCTGCCAACCATTTATTTTTTCTGTTTTGTTTGAATAATTCTACTTGATTTTAGGAGATAGTTGATAGATTTTTTGCTTATTTTTTAGATCTAAATCTCTATTTTTAGTTATGGATACTAGTATATAAGTGTTGAAGTATTCAACAATAAAAGGCATTCAAGTCTTCAAGCTTCATTCTAATTTAGAGTTTTCTTCTCCTCTCTTCAATATTTTTTTAGAAAATAACAGTAAATTTAGTGTGTAAACACCAACAACTTGGTATCAGAGCTTCTTTCTTGAGGGACCTGTGAGGTTATTTGAGTGATTTAATGGAAGGAGAGTCCAATTTTTCAGCCATGGCACCACCAGTCTTTGATGGAGACAATTACCAGATGTGGGCAGTGCGCATGGAGACTTACCTGGAAGCTTTAGATCTTTGGGAAGCTGTAGAAGAGAACTACGATATTCTTCCACTTCCGGCAAATCCTACGGTGGCACAGATTAAAACGCAGAAAGAAAATAAGACGAGGAAGTCAAAAGCAAAAGCTTGCCTGTTTGCAGCCGTGTCTCATATGATATTTACACGGATAATGTCCCTGAAGTCAGCAAAAGCAATCTGGGATTACCTCAAGGCAGAGTATGCAGGAGATGAGAGGATTCGTGGAATGAAAGTGTTGAATCTAATCAGAGACTTCGAATTGCAGAAAATGAAGGAGTCAGAATCAGTAAAAGAGTACTCTGACAGACTTCTTAGTATTGCCAAGAAGGTGAGGTTGCTTGGATCCGAGTTGAGTGACTCGAGAATAGTGGAAAAGCTGCTTGTAACTGTTCTAGAGAAGTTTGAAGCCACTATAACCACTCTGGAAAACACAAAGGACCTGTCGAAGATCTCTCTTGCAGAGCTCTTAAATGCTTTGCAAGCACAAGAGCAAAGAAGGGCCATGAGACAAGAAGGAGTGGTAGAAGGTGCCTTACCTGCCAAGCATCAAGATAACAGCAGGTATAAAAAGAAGAAAAACTTGAAGAACCAACCAGCAAGTGGAGAGAATTCATTCAACAATTACCAAAAGGGCAAAGGAAGAGACTCAAAGAAAACTTATCCACCTTGCTAACACTGTGGAAGGAAAGGCCATTCACCATTCAAATGTTGGAGAAGACCTGGCGCCAAATGTTCCAAATGCTACCAACTTGGACATGAAGCAATGATATGCAAAAACAACAATCAGGTGCAAGAAGAAGATGCTCAAGTTGCTGACCAAGAAGAGGAAGATCGATTGTTTGTGGTCACTTGTTTCTCAAGTAGAGAATCAAGTGAGAGTTGGTTGATTGACAGTGGTTGCACTAACCACATGACATATGACAAGGAACTCTTCGAGGAATTGAGAACTACCGAGATTAAAAGGATGAGGATTGGCAATGGTGAACACTTGGCAGTGAAAGGAAAAAGCACTGTAGCTGTCACAAGCTATGAAGGTACAAAAACCATTACAGATGTTCTTTTTATGCCAGAGATTGATCAAAATCTTTTGAGTGTTGGTCAATTGTTGGAAAAAGGCTATAAGGTGCTGTTTGAAAATAAACGGTGCTTAATTAGAGATGCTGATGGCAGAGATTTGTTCAAAGTCGAAATGAAGGGAAAAAGTTTTGCTCTCAATCCAATAGAGGAGGAGCAAATGGCCTTTAAATCCAAAGTAAGTGTCACAGAAATTTGGCACAAAAGACTCGGGCATTTTCATCATCGAGGGCTGCTTCAAATACAGTCAAAGAAGCTGGTGGAAGGGCTTACTGATCTTGAAGGTGATCTGTCCTACTGTCGAGCATGCAAATTTGGGAAACAGCATAGGCAAACATTTCCTAAACAAGCTAGGAGAGCTTCGAAGAAGTTGCAGCTTGTTCATACTGATCTTTGCGGGCCTCAAAGAACGCCATCGTTAAATGGTAACCTCTATTATATAGCCTTTATTGATGATCTAACAAGAATATGTTGGATTTTCTTTTTGAATCAAAAATCAGAAGTTGCTGGTGTATTTTGGAAATTTAATGCCAGGGTAGAAAATGAAAGTGGTTGCATAATTCAGATTTTAAGATCTGATAATGGCAAGGAGTATACTTCAGAAACTTTCAATCGGTTTTGCAAAGAGGCTAGGATCGAGCATCAATTAACAACACCGTACACTCCACAACAAAATGGAGTCAGTGAGAGGAGAAATAGATTCATAATGGAGATGACTCGTTGCATGCTTCACGAGAAGAATCTTCCAAAGAGTTTTTGGGCAGAAGCAGCAAACACTGCTGTGTTTTTGCAAAACCGGATTCTAACAAAGGCTGTGAAAGATCTGACGCCATTTGAAGCTTGGTATGGATATAAACCTTCTCTAAAATTTCTTAAAGTGTTTGGCTGCCTGTGTTTCACTTACATTCCACAGATCAAGCGTGACAAGCTTGACAAGAAGGCAGCAGCTGGCATTTTTATTGGCTATAGTACTGTCTCCAAGGCTTATAGAGTGTTTCAACCACAGACTAGAAGCATTATTGTAAGCAGAGATGTTCACTTTGTGGAAGACGAGCAGTGGAGTTGGGAAGACTCAAAAAAGGCAAATCAGACTTCAAATGTGCCAAAACACTTGACCACTGTCAACTTGCTAGAAGAACTTGGAGATGAGGAATGGCAGGATGCGGTAACAGATGATACACCTGTTAGAGGTACAATGTTGCTCTCTGATATATATCAGAGATGTAATGTAGCTATTTGTGACCCTGCAGGGTACCATGATGCAAAAAACAGTCGACATTGGATGGCTGCAATGAAGGAGGAGCTCTCAATGATTAAGAAAAATAGAACTGGGAGTTGGTTGATAGACCTCTTAACAGAAAAATAATTGGAGTGAGATGGGTATTCAGGACTAAGCTAAATCCTGATGGCTCAGTCAACAAGTTCAAAGCAAGGCTAGTAGTCAAGGGATATGCTCAAGTGTTTGGAGTTGATTATTCAGACACATTTGCATCGGTTGATAGGCTTGACACAATCAGATTGCTTCTCGCTCTTGCTGCTCAAAAAAATTGGAAAGTGTTTCAATTGAATGTCAAATCAGCATTCCTCAATGGTTTTTTACAAGAAGAAATTTTTGTTGAACAACCTGAAGGCTTTGTGGATAAAGGAAATGAAGACAAAGTGTACTTGCTGAAGAAGGCATTGTATGGCCTAAAACAAGCTCCACGAGCCTGGTACAGTAGAATTGATGATCATTTGGTTGGTCTCGGGTTTAAAAAAAGTCAGTCTGAGCTCACTCTATATGTCAAACATGAAGGTACAAACATTTTAGTCATCTCTCTTTATGTAGACGATTTGTTAGTTACTGGGAGTAATCTTGATCAGATTGATCAGTTCAAGTTGGAGATGAAGAAGGTCTTTGAGATGACAGACCTTGGCTTAATGACTTACTTTCTTGGAATGGAAATTAAGCAAAGTCAAGATGAAGTGTTCATTTGTCAAAAGAAGTATACAAAAGAAATACTTAAGAAGTTTCATATGGAAGATTGCAAGGCAATGAGTACTCCTATGAATCAAAAGGAGAAGCTGGTTAAAGACGATGGAGCTGCCAAAGTTGATGAAGCGGAATTCAGAAGCTTGATAGGATGTCTAATGTATTTGACAGCTACCAGACCTGACATTCTAAATGCAGTAAGTATTCTATCCAGATTCATACATTGTCCGAATGAGACTCACATGAAGGCTGCAAAGAGAGTCATCAGATACATCAAGGGAACTTGGAATTATGGAGTTAAGTTCTTAAAGCATAGAGAGTTCAAGTTAATTGGTTTCCCTGACAGCGATTGGGGTGGTTCAAGTGATGACATGAAGAGTACTTCTGGTTATTGTTTTTGTTTTGGATCAGGGATGTTTTCTTGGAGCTCGAAGAAGTAAGAAATTGCAGCTCAATCCACTGCTGAAGCAGAATTTGTTGCTGCGACAGCCACCGTAAATCAAGCTCTCTGGTTAAGGAAGATCCTAACTGATTTGAATCTAGAACAGAAGCAAAGCACAGAGATCTTTGTTGATAACCAAGCTGTTATTGCAATCTCTAACAATCCAGTGTTTTATGGCAAGACTAAGCACTTTAACATTAAAGTTCTTTGTACGAGAAGTGCAGAAAAGTGGTGATGTATTTCTTTGTTACTGTAAATCTGAAAATCAAGTTGCAGATATCCTTACCAAACCATTCTCACTTAGCAAGTTTGAAAGCTTCAGGAAGAAACTTGGAGTTTGCAGCATCTAAACAAGGAGGAGTGTTAAGCCACATGTTTAAGCTGCTGCCAACCATTTATTTTTTCTGTTTTGTTTGAATAATTCTACTTGATTTTAGGAGATAGTTGACAGATTTTTTGCTTATTTTTTAGATCTAAATCTCTATTTTTAGTTATGGATACTAGTATATAAGTGTTGAAGTATTCAACAATAAAAGGCATTCAAGTCTTCAAGCTTCATTCTAATTTAGAGTTTTCTTCTCCTCTCTTCAATATTTTTTTAGAAAATAACAGTAAATTTAGTGTGTAAACACCAACAGTAATCTTAAATGGTATCTTTTAGTCTAGAATAAGAACGAGTGGAGATTCTTAGCTAATAGTGTATAGGTTTATTAATTTAATTAGCACTCTACTAATCAATCAACCATCGTCTAATCATTTACATTATCTAAAACATTAGGAAGAAACTTGAGCTCAGTTAGTTTACTTAATAGTTTAATTTTAGTTTATAAACAAATTATATTTGAATTTGCACTAATAGTTTTTGACTCAATTAGATTAGTAATTGTTTAACTTGTAATTAACTTAATAAAAACATTTACCCACTTGGCAATCCCTTGGGTTCGATTCCTTAGAATACTTTGTATTCTATCGAAACTATAAATATTACAACCGACACTACACGCTTATAGTTAAAACCTCTCTTCAAAATAGTTTTTCCGAAATTATTTATTTTAATGTGCACGAGCGCGGATAGTCAAGTTGTTGGTGCCGTTTCTAGGGATTGGGATGGTGTAAATGTGTAATCAAGTTAGCTGCCTTTGAGGCAATATTAGTCAAAAGATAAATAAATTATATAGTGCTTTTTTTTATTTCATTGTATAGTGTTCTATTTTTGTGATTTTATTTAGCTTAATCGTGTTTAATAACAATGGATATAGGTGGTTGAGAGACCAATACAATTATGAAGATCAATCAAGTTCAATGGATTGAGATTCAACAAACTATTAGAGTTATGATGGTGATTACTGATGGCAAGAGTATTTATATGAGCATCCTTATGGTTCGTATAGATATGCATCTGATATAGGTAGCTACAATCAAGGGTGGTCGGATAATTATCCGGAACAAGATTCATATTCTTCATATTACTATCTAGAAAGTAATATGGAGAGTGATGAGTACATGGAAACCCATACCTTGTCACACGGGTTGGAATGTTGGAGGAGAGCATGTCTTCATTACAAGATGAAGTGTCTTCCATGTCCAAGATGGTGGAGCAAATATTGAAAGTCATCCAACGCGAAACTACAATGAACACTTCGATGGAAGAGGTCGAGCATGATGTTCCCAAGCTCGAATACAAGGACCAATCCACCGTTATTGAGAATGATAAGTTGAACATCAGTGTTCAACAAGAGTTCGGAGTTGAAGATTGTGCTGAGATTATGAGCAACAAAGAAGGTGGCTTCACTCCAATTGACATAAGAGTAAGATTAGGAATAGGAGTAAAAGTAGAGTTAGATGTAGATGTAGATGTAGATGAAGAGATAAACCGAGAACTAAGTGAAGGTGTGGATGAGCTAACACATTTTTCGACTATTGCTGAAGAGAAGCCAACCGACGAACCTAACAAGCATATCTACATTCATTTCGAAACAAGAAGTAAAGCCCGAGCCCAGTCTACCCGTATTAATTTTTTTATATAAAAAAATTTAAAAATATATATAATACACCAAATACATTAAAAATATTAAAATAAATTTTTCTCAATAAATTGAAACCACATTAAAAAAATTCTTTATACTTAAATAACACTGAGATAAGTGCAATTTAACAAGCAAATACCTCTAAAATAGTATCAAAATTAACAATAAAATAAGTATTATACAATATCCAAACATTAACAATAAAATAGTACCAACATAATAATAAAATGGTAGTAAAACAGTGGCAAAAAGTGGGAAAACAATAGGATTTTTTTATTTCAAATTTGGGCCGAGCTGGGCCCGAGCCAAGAAAACCTTACCCGAGGCTTGACCCATTTTTTAAATAGGCCTTGCCTAAATCTTCCCATTTTTTGAACAGGCTTTTGGACCGGGCCATTGATAACTTCATAGAATGCGTACCCACCTTATTAGTGCATTTATGTCCCATCATCATAGAGCATAAAGATATAACTTACCCATTTCCTTTTACTCACCCGAGCATGAAAAAAAATTGTATTTGTATCACCATGACGCATCCATAAAACCTTTGCCTACTATTTCCAAAATACCTCCTTTTCAGCAAACAATGAATTTAGCTTCTAAACATCGTTGTCATTATTCCTTACGGAACGCACCATGGACAGATGATCTTTCAAAGCCTTGATGAGGGAGATAAAATTACCCCCAACGTGATTTTCCATTGAGAGAGAGAAGCAACATAGTTACTTAACTTAGTAGAAACAATTCCATTCAAAACCTTCGACCAAGCTTCAGCAACAACATCAAAGAAATCGGTTTCGCTAAGCCAAGAAATTTCAAACTTGAACCGACGAGCCTTGGTTGTTGAGAACTTAACTCTAGCCACCAATTTGATAAGAGAATGATCCAAAGTAGGACATAAAAGGTTAATAAGCTTATGAAATGAATAACATTGCACCCAAGCAACATTCGTAAAAGCCTGATCGAACCATTCCATGATAAATGAACTGGTCCCCCTACCCCGCCCCTAAGTAAAAGTCGGCCCAATTAGAGGAATCTTTAATAAATTACAATTCAAAATTGTATAACCTACAATCTGAAATACAATTTTGACATCCATCAAACCATGATATGGGATAATCAATGCCATTTTTATTATCATTAACTAACAATAGAAAATTATTAAAATTTCTAAAACACATCCATAAAAAGGAGCTAAGTGAAGCCAAATATTGAAGCAAATACCAATAATCACATTTTTTGTTTGGCTCTAGAAAATTGTAAAAAATAAGTGTGTCTCCATTGAAACCCATTGTCTAACTCAATAACAACATCAATGTGATTCTGAGAATATCCAGAGATAGAAACATCAATAGTAGAATTCTAAAAAAAACTTAAGCCACCACTACAACCAAGACGGTCCATACATAAGCAAGAATCAAATTGTAAAAAAAAATGCATAGTTCTTCAATTTAATTATAATTTACTAAAGTTTCAAAATAAAAACAAAATACTAGATTTATTTGATTGGACAAGCTCCATGAGAGTAGGTACTGCACGGGGATTACCTAGTCCCTAGAAGTTCCAAGCAATACAAATCATGGCTTTTGATGGGTCTCTTCTAGGAAACCAGCTGATACAGAAGATTAAATAAATGTAAAGATGTCCAAAACATTAACAGGTTGGGTTAAACTATTTGAACCAGGCCTGGGTCGTTTCTTCTGCATCCATAACGTTGCTTTCTTTAGCATGTTCTTCATCTCTTATAAGCTCATCTTTACTAACTGATAACCTAGTCATTTGCTATTCACCCGTAACTTTACCAGTCATGTTGAAAGTTGACTACTTTAGATAATTAATACATCTGTTTTGGATACGAGATTCGTTTCCTTCACCGTTGGATCCTTGTGAATCGACTTGATTTGTCACCCCATGATTATCTTTCCATCTAAAATCATGCCTCCATTAGAGTGACCTCTTTCGATTCCAACACTGGACCTCAGCTCGTATCTCTTCCGGCCACCCCCTTACAAGCTTCCCTTCTGGTGAATCAAGTAATTTTTTTCAGCTTGAATCACTATGGCCTATTATCCTGCACAAACAACATACAATGGAAAGCCTCTTGTAACTAAAATTGACCTTAAAAAAAAAGACCCATACTTTCTCAATTTCTTTTTGCTCACCAATGGTTGATGAATGTCTAAACGAACACAAATCCTCATAAAATTACTAAACACATTCATTATACTACTAGCATCATAATATAAAAAAGTGCCCCTAACATTACCTAGATTTCTTGCCAAAGGTTCTGATGCAAACCTAGACAGTAGATCATGAACTTGGAACCAAAAATTTGCATAATAAAAATTGTCATCCTCCGGATTCTTCCCATAAACCAGCTTATGAATAAAGAGATGATAATTGTTAAATGACCACAATTCGTCTGAAACCATCTTTTCAGATCCACCACATGGGAAAATTGAATCAACTATAACCTATTCCCACTAATTAACTTGATGCTAGTGGCACGAGCCAAATTGTAAAGCCCGTGACCACGGTACAAAATGGGTCCCATGGAGGTCTATCGATAAGATGGGAAACATTTAGCCCATGTGTTCTTAAGAGTAATAGAATATTGAGAGTATTTACTCAAACACCTTGCGTGCGTTCTTTTCTATGGCTTTTTGTTGTTCTTTTGTGGCTTCTTTTGGCATAGTTTGCTTTTTCTATACAAATTGGTGCCTTTGAGGTATTCTAAAGGAATCCTTACTTGAGTAAAGGCTGACTTAGGTGAGTTTGGACGAACAGATCGCCTAAGGCCGTATGAATTGCGAGACTAAAGATCTAGCCTCGTGACAATTAGTATCAGAGCTATCGGTTCGAAGGTACTGCTGGGATGTCGAAAGAAGTTGTCGGTCAAAGTGAGCCAATGGAGACCCGTGAAAGGGCCAGAAAAGTGAGTCGGTCGAGGGATTTGTTGTCAGTTTTGGAGGATTGTGCCGTCACTCTCGAGGAGTTCATGTGGGACGTCAGAAAGAGGATCAACGATGTCGATGGTAGAATCACTGATGTGTTACAAACGATGAAGGAGTAGCTCAGGGAATATGTGTGGGATACTATCGATTCCTCAGAGAATAAGCTGGCTGGGAAAGATAATGCTCTCGAGGCTATGGTGATAGCTTTGAAGGAAGATATCAATGAGCTTAAGGGGGAGCTCAAGATTTTCAAGGCTGCCGTAGGTAATGGAATGTGGGCTTCGAAGTCGAAGCAACAAGCAATGGATGTGCCCAAATTAAAATCGTTTAAAAGGGCAAGGTTCGCAACTGAAGTGGACAACTTTCTTTGGGCCATAGAGCAATACTTCTGTGCGATGAGCATTGAGGATGATACCACAAAGTTAAATACTATTACTATGTATTTCACTGACGTTGCTTTATTATGGTGGCGATGTAGGTCCACAAATATGAGATGTGGTGGGACTGAGATTGGGACTTGGGAGGAGTTCTAAAAGAAATTCAAAGCACAGTTTTACCCCGAGTATACCGAGGATGAAGTTCAAGCAAAGTTGTAGTGGCTTACGTAACGAGGCACGGTTACGGAGTATGTACAGGAGTTCAGTGAACTCATGCTCCAGATTTTTTATTTAAGCGAGAATGAAGCATTTTTCTCCTTCACGAATGGGTTGAAACCATGGGCGAAACGAGAGTTGCAACACTGAGGAGTTCAAGAACTTACCAACGCCATGATGGTAGCGGAGTTCTTAGTGGAACTTGTTTCGAGAATATACAGGTTTGAATCTTATAAGCCTAACGGGAGAGGCAATGGTGGGTACCATAAAGAAGATGAAGAGGGACATAGCGATGATGGCAATGGTAGTAGTAGCGACGGTGGTAATGGAAAACCACGAAACGAGAAGTGGAACCCTAACAACACGAAAGGGAAGAGGGGAAAGTTGATATACTACATTTGTAAGGGACCGCATATGAAGAGGGACTACCCAAAGGTATCTTCAGTTTCAGCTATCAAGAGGAATGATGAGTTGGAAGAGGCGGAGACTATTGAGAGAATGACATCGAGGGTCAATTCGATAATACTCATTCCTAAGAAAAAAGGATGGCAAATAAGGGTTGATGTTTGTAGACATCAACATTGCAAGTCAAAAGAGGAGTGCTCTTGTTGATACGGGAGCATCAGACTTGTTCATATCAGAAAAAGCTGCGAAGAAACTTGGTTAAATTCCGAGGAAGTCTCAATTGTGGGAGTAGTTCGAAATGTGGAGCTACAAATCGGTGAATGAAAAGGCAGGAAAGAATTTGAGGTAATCAAATTAGATGATTACAATTATGTACTTGGCTTAAACTTCCTTGACAGGATTCAGGCAGTTTTGTATCCATAGGCCGATCAGATTCATATTGTCACCGGTTCGTTATAAAAAAATTATTGTGCTAGTGCATCGGGATATGAAGGTTTGGAAAAAGGTGTTGTCATCAATCCAACTAGTCGAGGATGTTTCATATGGGAAGAACATTGACTCGATGGAACAGAATGCTACAAATGCTCCTTCAGAAGTGTTAGTGGCGCAAGAGATCGATATGAAGCCTGCAGAATCGACTGTAGAGCCGACACCTTTGGGAAATGTGGGTTGTGCATCAGGCTTCGAGAGAAAAGAAGCGATGCAAAAACAGTCAGGATGAGTGAATGCTGCGACTAAGGTACATTACAAACACTTTGATAGTGTTTTGAATCCTGACTTGTTAGCTTGGCAAGGTTGTAGGGGCCCTTTCATAGTTCATAAGCAATGAGGCAGAGGGACTGTGGGCAATACAAAGCCAAGGTGTGAGAATCACGAGGATTTAAAAGTAAGCAATTCAAAATTTGGGCAAGTTAAAGCAGATACTTCTTGCCAATGAGATGTACCAACGGGTGGAACAGTTCAAGTCAAGAGGCGACAGAAGCTGAGGTAAAGATTCCAAATGAAGGGACAACCCGATCATAAGACAAGTCGGGAGGAAGCCAAGGTAATGAGAGAGTTCAAAGGTGAATCAAGTCAGTGCCATTCGGAAGTCGCAACGAGGAGTTGCGAGAATGGGTAGGGGAGAATGTCACGGGCCAAAGTGCAAAGCCAGTGACCACAGTACAAGATGTACGCTATGGAGGTCTATCGATAAGATGTGGAACATTTAGCCCACGCGAACTGGCCCGATTCAAAGAACTGTTGGAGAAGCATGTCAGATTGAAGCCTGGTTGGCTCGATAACGAAAATATGGTAACTTAGGCTATTTTGGTAACTAATTTTAGAATATTGATAGGAATCATATCTTGTAAAGATTAGATTCAATACAGCAAAACAAACTTTTAACGGCGTTTTTTTTGCCTTTAGCGGCGTTTATAAGCGCCACTAATAGTATTTGCAGCGCTTCTAAAAGCGTCGCAAAAAAACGCCGCTAAATCAAACGCTGCAAACTTTAGCGGCATTTATGAGAAAAAAGGCCACTAAAGGTCATGACTGTTAGCGGCGTTTTCCCCATAAACGCCACTAAAGGTCATAATCTTTAGCGGTACTTTTCCCACAAACGCCGCTAAAGGTCATGACCTTTAGCGGCGCTTTCCCCACAAACGCCACTAAAAGGTCATGACCTTTAGCGACGCTTTCCCCACAAACGCCGCTAAAAGTCATGACCTTTAGCGTCGTTTTCCCCAAAAATGCCGCAAAATGTACTGACCTTTAGCGGCGCTTTCCAAAAAAAGCCGCGAAATGTACTGACTTTTAGCGGCGATTTTTTCACAAACGCCGCTAATTTGTACAGATTTGCAATGTACAATTTGTCCAATATCATACCCCTCCTGCACTAAAATCAACCAGTAACAGTAAATATAGCATATAATTCCAACCCAAAACAGCAAATGTAGCATAAAAATCACACCAAATGTATTAATTCTAAATGATATTTGAAAATCAATAAAAGATATATGATATAAATTAATGAATGAATTATAACTGAAAATATTCTTACAATAATATTAAATGTAACAATGTTTAAAATCTTCTTACAACAAGAAAATAAATGTCTAAGATGGCGGCCTCTGCGACTGCTGGAACATCTTCATCATAATCTAAAGCTGTAGCTGGAGTATTCATACTTTCTGTTCTGCTCTGCCTCCCTCGCTGCTGCCTCCGCTTTAAGTTGAGAAATTTGCTCAACCGTGCTCACTTGCATCTGAGCTATCTGGTCTTTTAGCCTCTGAACTTCAGCACCAGATTGACTCCCGGAAGACATGTATTGCTGGGAGCCGGATCCAAAATATTGGGTCGGGGTAACACCAGATCCTTAAAATCGAACCCGGCCATACCTTTCAAGACCAAAAACATCAGTGATAATTCTATTATAAATATACTCAAGATTAACAGAACTGTTAGTCGAAGCAGTCGTACCTTTCAGGACCCAATACATCGGTAACAATTCTGTTATCAATCTCCTCAAGATTAACAAAACTATCAGTCGAAGCAGCCGCTTCATACTCCGCCTTCTTCTCCTTTAGTTTGTCCTTATAAATCAATGAAAGAGTTAGAAACAAAATATATAATAAGAAGGAATGCAACATAACTTAACATTATAAATTTAAAACTACAAACGATGAATTAAACTATTATAATTAAACATTAGAAATATTTATAATAAATCAAATTTTATTAAGTGAATATACCATAATTTCTGCAGCTTCGGATGTCATCGGAGATCCATCCTTCTTCCTATGCCTAATGTCGAAAAGCTGAAGGCGTCCAACTTTTTGACCAGACGAGGCTTCCTACATTGTAGCAGAAAAAATATAATTTAATTAGTATAAAGTCATTAATATTTGACAGAATTAATAAATTATAATACCTCGGCCTCAACTACACAAGCAAAACTTCTGGACCCTGCCGTGTGCGTGAATTTTTGTTTCTGTCTGCTGCTTGTTCCAACTCGCTCACGGTCCTACATAATGAAATTTGAATTATGTATATAGTAAATACTATAAACCGAAAAATTTATAAGACTTTAGAAGTACGTAACACCTCTCATTTCTTTGAATTCCAGAATCTAACTTGATCTTCCCATTGGTACCTCAACATTCCTGTCGGGACATTTCTTAATTTCTCGTCGAGGCTTATGTCTTTCTTAAAATATTGTTTTTTCAACGTGCTTTTATGGTCTCTCCATTTTTTACCCAATGTCTTCTTAATATAGTCATCGGAGACCTCTAAAGCAAATCTCTCCTGAAAAAACATAAGTTTAAAAAGTAAATATAAATTAAAGTTAAACCAAAGTATTATAAATTACATTCACGTTTTTATACCTTAATATTATCGAGAGCCTGATTTTTGTTGGCATCAGGCATGTGATGCCATGATTCGTAGTTAATTGGTAACATATTGGCATTTCGTGCTAGAATGCCCAAATAGCCTGCTAACAGTCGAGCTTCAGATCCAATAGGCTGGCCATGACTGTTTCTCCTTACTTTAACACGCTCGACATGATTTAGGTCGTACAAATCTTTAAGCAATGTACGTCACCGACCTCTTCGTGTCCCACCACCTTTAGCTGAAAAATGATATATTATTATTATATTAAAATTGAAAAATGAATCAATAATAAAATTCAACATGCATGTAAAATAAACTTAACATTACTTTGAAATTCTCCAGGCTCGTCATCTATGTCCGGCAGACTAGAAGATCCAACAACTGTTTTCTTTTCACTATTTGCTTCTTCTGATTTTGGAGTATTTTGGATAATACTTAACTCTCGTAATCGTCTTCTAGGCATTTTACCTGCAATACACATAAAATAGTTCAAAATTTTAGTAACAAATAACAACAAAAATAGTACATTTAAACTAGTTAAATTATATAACATGACCAATATTAAAATTATAAGATTACATATAAATAAAAAATTGTAAAATCTTACTACATCATATTTCGTAAATATCTTCGTCCACATCTTGACGAACCCATTGAAATTGTTGACTAGTACTAGGGATATTTTCATTTAAGTTTTGTTATGGAAAAGGCAAAGTTTCTGATCTTTCGACTATGTCATCTCTACTTCCATTGCCCATATCAAACGAATCTCTAGGGGTATTCCGGAGTACAACGTACCAACCCTCATCAGTTGGATCTTTTGAGTAAAAAACTTGTTTCACTTGAGAAGAAAATACATACGGCTCGTCCATCGATTGTTCTCCAGTGTGAATCAATCGAGAAAAATTCACCATTGTAAAACCATATTGATCGTTTTTAATTCCGCGAGCCGTATTCACATCAGCCCAATCTCCTCGAAATAAGACAGCTTTCCATCTGCCATAATAATCCAACTCAATTATGTCAGTAAGAAGTCCGTAATACTCCACATTCCCCTCGACATGATTATTGTCCCTAGCACTAGCATAACTTGTAATTGAAGAATTAACAACAATTCCACAATTTTGGGTTCTCCTCAATCTCTCGCGATACTTTGTATGAAATCTAAATCCGTTGATGACGAAGGCACTATATCTTTTCACTATTCTATTTGGACCTTGTGAAAGCCATTTAACTTCGTCATTTACTTTATTCCTACTCCAAACCTATTGAAGCGAAAGTAAATTAAGTAATTATAAATGGTATGAGAAAACATTATTACTTGTCAATGAAAACTTAAATTGCATACCGTTTGGCTTAACCATTCATGAAATAATTCTGTGAACAACTTATTAATTTCTCGTTGTTGTAATCTTCGGGACCGTGAACGAGCTCTCAATATTTGTTTGTACTCACTATGTTAAAAAAAGGTTTACTTTGTTAGAAGACAGACAAATTATAATTGATGAATATTTATCAAATTCTACAACTTACATGCGTAATGGTTCCATTGAATCGTGATGAAAAAGAACATATCAATGTGCTTGGACCCACGATCTTTCATCTAATTCTGCAATTTCGACTTTGCCAATTGGTTCTCCGAAACTTTGAAATAAATAAGTTCCGGCCAAGTTATGATCTGTGAGCCCAGCATTTCTCCTTGGTCTGTTCATTCTTGTTTCAACATCTTCCAAATACCTTGAACAGAAAGTCATACATTCCTCTGCCAAGTAGCCTTCGACAATTGATCCTTCCGGATAACGCTTATTGCGGCAGTAAGACTTCAATTTGGATAGGAACCTAAACACGGTATAGAACATTATCAAAAGTTGCAACTAAAGGCATTTAGGTGAATGAAGGAATAATTTACAAATAAATTAAGACCTTTCAATGGGATACATCCATCGACAGAAAACGGGTCCACCAAGTATTGCTTCACGAGGGAGATGAATTAACAAGTGCACTATAATTGTGAAGAAGGAAGGCGGGAAGATCTTCTCCAGATTGCAAAAAGTCAATGCGGCTCGATCTTGTAGTGTCTCAAGTTCTTGAACATCCAAAACTTTACCACAAATGCCTTTCATTATATTGGACAGTTCAATTACACAAGACGTCACCTTCTTCTACATACAACACCGCATAGCAACTGGCAGTAAGTCTTGCATCAAGATGTGATAGTCATGCGATTTTAGGCCATATAGTCTTCGATCTTTAAGACTCACACATCGATATATATTTGATGCATACGCATCCGGGACCTTTATATCCTTCAACACCATACAGAACACTTCTTTCTCCGTCTTCGACATAGAAAAAATAGCAGGCGGCAACCAATATTTCATATTCAGAAGTGGTTGGGGATGAAGCTCACGCCGAATTCCCATGTGGACTAAATCAAGTCGACTCTGAAGATTGTCTTTCGATTTTCCATCGACATTCAAAATAGTCCCAATGATGTTCTCGCGGACATTTTTCTCAATGTGCATGACATCAAGATTATGGCGTAAAATCTGATGCTCCCAATAAGGCAACTCAAAAAAAATACTTCTTTTTTTCCACAAGTCCGCCTCATTAGGATCATCCTCTTCATCAGATTCATCATCAAATTCATCCCTTGATCTTCTATTTCTTTGCGTGTTGGCCGGTTGATTCATCTTCCCATAAATGAAATTCATATCTTTCAACATGAATAATATTTCGGATCCACGACCTGTGAAGGAGCTTCTCTGAACTCTTCGGTACCGTCAAACTGAGTACTCTAAAATCTAAATCTTTGATTTTTCGGTAATCACCGATGATGCCCCATGTAAGAGAACTTCTTCCCATTGTATAACCATTGCGAACATGTCTGCGCAGCACAACAAGGACAAGCATAACGTCCCTTGGTACTCCAACCAGATAAATTGGCATAGGTCAGGAAGTCAATAATAGTCTACATCAAAGCTGCACCTAAATTGAAGTTCTCCTTTCTCAGCACATCGTATGTCTCAACACCAGCCCATAATTGTTTTAACTCTTCAATAAGTGGCTGCAAATATATGTTAATATCATTCTCGGGCCCTTTCTCTCCAGGGATAATCATAGACAAGATAAAAGATGATTGTTTCATGCAAACCCATGGAAGCAAATTATAAGGAACAAGCACCACAGGCTAAGTACTGTACGCAGTGCTCATGATTTTGTAAGGGTTAAATCCATCAGCTGCTAGCCCCAGCCTCACACTCCGAGGATCGCTTGCAAAACTTAGAAATTTGGAGCCAAATGATTTCCAAGCTAAAGAATCTGTAGAATGCCTTAACAATCCATTATCGGTTCGTCCATCATGGTGCCATGTCATTGACTCGGCTGTCTTCGACGACATGAAAAGCCTTTGAAGCCTTGGTATTAGCGAAAAATACCGCAGAATCTTAACTGGCTGCTTCCTTGACTGCGTATCGTTTTCATCCTCGTTACCATCCTCTGTATTTTCATTCATCCAACAGGATTGACCGCATACATAACAGCACTGTTGGTTTTTCCGGTCGCCCCAATACAACATGTAGTCATTTGGCCAACTATGAATTTTGTTGTAACCAAGGCCCAAATCTTTGATCAGTTTCTTCATGTCTTTGGAAGATTGAGGGATTTTCGCAAACGGGAACATTTCTCTCAAAAACTCTAACAACATTGTCAAAGAGTTTCCGGTCCACCCTCCCAAACATTTTAGGTGAAAAAGGCGAATACAGAAAGACAGTTTTGAAAATTTAGATCCCTCATACAGTTCTTTGTTCATTTCACCAAGTAATGAGTAGAACTTCGCCACTTATTCATTTGGTTGATCATCAGGTACACTTCTTCCCCTTTCAGTGAAAGTATTTCCACCAAAATTGTAATCATCGGTTGCACCCAAGTCATGTGGAAATGATTGCAAACCATCACTGCGCATATTAAAAGCATCCCGCAACATGCCTTCTATGTTATCTTCGCTAACATTCTGATTGTACCAACTATGAGGATAACCCATATTCATCGATGAAGATGCTCCACTAGATATACACTCTCCATGAAAAATCCATTTTTTATACCCCCGGACAAAGCCATCAACAACTAGATGTTCGTAGACAACTTTACGATAATGCCAATTGATATTGCAACACTTCTTACACGGGCAAAGAATCATATTCTCTTGGCTTGCATTTTGAAATGCAAAATTCAGAAAAGTTTCTACTCCATTTCGATAGCAGTTGCTTACCCTTGACAAATTCATCCAAGTCCTATCCATTTCGTAGTTGTTGAAGTCTGAAGTTGACAATAAAGTACACGGCTAAATTGTTAATTTATAATTTATGTAAGTAATGATATGATCATATATATAACTGAGTACTATGTAAATTATGTAAGTTATGAAGTTTGATCTTAAAATTATATAAGTTATGAAATTTGATCTTAAAATTATGTAAGTTATGAAATTTGATCTTAAAATTAAGTGAGTTATGTATTCTTTAAGATTCATCAATGGTGGCACTGTTACACCTAGGGAGGATCCATTATATCTAACAGTCAGATATAAGGCAACCCGTCAGGTTTCCAGCCTATATGCTTTGAATCTTTTTTTTTTTAAAAAAAGAATTTGATTTTAAAAACAATTTTTTTTAAGATTCATCATACATGGCATTGTAAGTTATGTATTATGTAAGCTATGAAGTTTGATCTTAAACTTATGTAAGTTATGAAATTTGATCTTAAAATTATGTAAGTTATGTATTATGTAAGTTATGAAATTTGATGAAATTTTTGAAATTTGATCTTTAAACTAAATGCTTATATTTTAATAATTACATTAAACTACATGTATTATGTAAGTTATGTGAGTTATGTAAGTTATGTAAGTTATGTATGTTGTGTGAGTTATGTCAATTATGTAAGTTATTTAAATAATCATCATTATTATTATTATATTGATAAAAAAATTATAAGTTTTAAATTACTTATGTAAGTTTTAAATAATTTATTTATTTAAATAATAATTATGTAAGTTTTAAATTTCATTTTAAGAAGTTTTTAAATTACTTTAAAAAAAAAGAATTCGATTTTTATATTAAAAAATATTTAAATAATGATCATTATTATTATATTGATAAAAAAATTATAAGTTTTAAAAACATTTAAAAATATTAAATACTAAAATCAAACATTATTAATATAAAAAATTAGTAATTTGATTTTTATATTAAAATATATTTAAATAATGAAAAACCATTTTAAGAAGTTTTTAAATTAATTTAAAAAAAAAGAATTCAATTTTTATATTAAAAAATATTTAAATAATTATCATTATTATTATATTGATAAAAAAATTATAATTTTTAAAAACATTTAAAACTATTAAATTTTGAAATCAAACATTATTAATATAAAAAATTAGTAATTTGATTTTTATATTAAAATATATTTAAATAATGAAAAAACCATTTTAAGAAGTTTTTAAATTACTTTTTTTAAAAAAAAAGAATTCGATTTTTATATTAATAAAGAATTGGATTTTTCTATTAAAAAAGAATTTTATGTTGGGAGTTTGACTAAAACAAAACCGATTTCTAAAAAGAAATTTAATTTTAGCATATTCGAATATTTAAGATGTTGGTATCAAATTATAAACCAATGTTGTTTTCATAAAATATCAGAAGCTTAATCACTATCAAAATATTCATGGATCATAATTTGTTTGTTATCTTAATTCGATTTTTATATTAAAAAAGAAACTGTAAGAAAACTATCTAAAATGATTAACATCACATTTTATAATATATTGCTTAACATTTTATAATATATTGCTTAACATCATAATAAACAACAATTTGGACAGAAAATCTTTAAGATTCATCATTCGTGGCATTGTTACACCCGGGGAGGATCCGTTATATCTTACAATGAGATATAAGGCAACCCGTTAGGTTTCCAGCCGATATACTTTGAATCTTTTATTTTATTGGACAGCAATATAATAAACAGCATATATACCAACCAAGCAGGATAATAAACAACAATTTAAACAAAATCATCATGATATAACTCTTACTAATCAGAATTTTGAAGTAAAACGTACCTTAATAATTTCAATACGCTGGTCTACTCTACTCACACCAAGAAACAGAGGCCGCAGTCAGAAATTAGCAACATATTTCAAAAAGCAACATATAGGAAAAAACTCTCTTAGTTTCATAATTCCACACCAACTTAGAGATCAAATTAGCAGTATATAGCAACATATAGGTTTTATATAGGAAAAACTCTCTTAGGTTTTATATAGCAACATATAGGAAAAAACTCATTTGGACAGCAATTGGTACGAATCAGTTGATAAATTAAAAGGTGTAAAATGGTGTAAAATCATTATTCAACAGTTCAATGTGTTTGATACTTACCAGGTAATTACAGCTTTTTGTCAATCCTTTAGAACTTAAGCTTCAGTTACTATATAAAACCTTCAAAGGAGGCAGTTGAATTAGAATGAAAGCTTATATTGCATAAACGCCAAAAGAACAAACAACAACATTAAACAATGTCTCGGGTTAGATTTTCTAAGTTTTTCCATGTATTAAACCAGTTTTCAGCCTACTTACGTGCTAACTATAGAAGGCCTATAGAGTCGAAGACTAAACCAGTTCTGGTACTGCTTCTGGTACTGCTCAACTTTGCTTGCAAATAGCATATCAATTCTTTCAATACATTCATGAAATTCAATGCATCCAAACTCACCAAGGTCATGCATTAAACAACATTTCAATAGGTATACATGCATGAGCATCAATTCGTTTGCACAAACATTAAAAAAAAAACAATCATTCAAATCATATGTATATGCAAATTGAAACTTTTTTTCCTTATTGGTATATAAAAAAAAACCAATTAAAACAAGATACTAATTTAAACATTTATACAAAAAAAATGATAAAAGACATTTAAAGCATAATGGGAGAATAAAAATTAATGTAAAAAGCATCTTATTACATTCTCACAACAAAGCAATAAACTTGAAGAAAAATGATATGGCAAAAAAACCATTTTAATCAAGAGTCAAGATACATACAAGATAATCCTATTTACATAAAGTCACTATCTTAAAAACATGCTAAAAGGAACAGACCAGTTGTTACTTCGAAATTTGTTATAAAGAAATGTTAATAGGGAACAAAATCATGACAATTGCATCCAATCAACAATTGTATTACCTACTTAGACTAATTTTCAAGTTTCATAAAATATAATTACCAAATTCAATCAATTTTCGTAAAATAAAGAGAGAAAATTACAGCAATTTAAACACCTCAATTAACAACATATTTAGACCTCAATTACAGCAATAAAACATCTCAATTTCCAGCAAATAAACAATTCAAATTACAGTACCTGAACAGGGCTTCAACAGTTTAAAAAAGGAGCAGTAACAGCACCAAAATGAATTGATCCACTGTCTGCAAGTTAACACAGTTAAGAGAAACAAGAAAGCATAAACCACAAATACAACTAAGCAAATAAGATTCAGTTATTACAATTTAAATATAAAATAATAGAATTCAAATACATGAAAAAGTTATTACTATCTTTCCTGGTTGAAGGTGCATTTACAGCTTTTATTTAGCACTCATGAAACTTAGTAAGGGTGAGATTCCTAAGGCAAGGACATCTATAGCATCAAAGAGCAATCTATGGAGATGGAAATTCCCACATATAAAAAACACATAAGAGAATTACAGGCCTTAAATCCAGAGATGGCATACCTCCTCTAATATCCTAAAAACTATTGATGCTACCTGCCTTTAATGAAATGACAACGGCTCCCAATCCTGCACATTACAACAAGTAAGATGTGGTTTAACCATTGTTCCAGAGTTCCGACGATTTTAATTTGAAACAACTTGGTAACTGTCTGTTAATAAGACAAACACAGGATACTTATATTTCATACATTCAAACATGTTATCATTTATCAGCATCAAATCCAATGAAGAATAAAAACAACCTACCTTGGCTCGAAAGGTAGGTCAAGATCATCATCTTCTGTCACTCATTGACAAAAGTAGCTCAAGAAAATAGAACCAAAGGGATTTGTGACCACAAAAGTATTTTTAGAGGGAGAAAGAAAAGAAGAGAGGCAAGAAGAAAGAAAATATGTGTGAGTCTGTGCAATGAACACAAAAAAAGAGGAAAATTAAACAACATCAAAGACACAACAAATAAGAGCTAGAGACAAAGAAAAAATAAGTCAACAAGTTCAGTTGTCAATATGAGTCTATCAAATGTTTCATTTTCTCATTTTTGTCTCAAAAAATTCATAACCATGTACAGGTACAAATCTATACAGTCTTAATATGAATTGATACCATCCTACTATACAGAAAAAGAATAAATTAACAATATCCTACCATGGAACTAACTTCAAGTTCCAATGCTCTTCTTGTCCATTCCAATATGCGAGTATGCTGACCAATCACCCAATCAATAATTAATGGCCCTGAGACTTTTTCAATCTGCACACAAGTAAATCAAAATTAATACTCCACTTAGTCATCACGTTATTATCTAAACCCATACATTAAAAGCACTTTCTTTTAGAAATGTTTAGCTCCTAAATATTTCTATGTGGACCATTTTCCAACCTGCACACTACCATTACTCACTCCACTACTTGCATCAACCTAAATAATATCGGATGCACAAAGAAAATTATGTTTAAGATCATCATTAATACTAAATCAAAGTTTTTCTTTTATAACCAGAAGTCCACAAAACAGCAAGTGAACCAATAAGCAAAATCATGTCCAGCTGTTGTCTGACGTCTGTAAAGTGCACCTCTCTGTATTTCATTTAAGATATTATTCTTAAAATAGGACCAAATAAGGATTGAATGACATGATATTGGTCACATTTAAATTAAGATCCAGGGGCCTTTAAAAAAATGATAGAATGTTCAAATATCAGACTAATGAATTCAGAAAGTATTTAATCCTTATAGAAAAACAATTGCTTCTCAATTGAAAAGAAAACTCTAGCTAGTAATATGTGAACCATGAACAAAGAATAACACCAAAAAAAAAAAAAAACAATTGAAAAGAAAACTCTAGCTAATAATATGCGAAAGTGATTTTTAAAAACCATAGAATCAATACACGTTAGACATTTTCATAATCATTCTACAAAGCTTTTGAGTAGCTTTTTAGATTATGTTAATCGGGATTTTTTAAATATTAATATTTTAATAGTTTTTGGTCATACACGTTAAACATTTCGCCACCAATATAAATCTACATTTTTTTCAACTCCAAATTAACTGCAATAAGCAAATAATACCTCAACAAATTGAATGTCCTTGCCTTGTATGAGTCTTCAGAATGAAAAATAGCAGATGGAACACCGTATATCAACTCAACGAAAACTGGAATATAAATCCATGCCGAGAATCAAATAAATAATATTTCGGGGACGACATTCAAAATGCTATAAAACAATAAATAAATACCTGATGGGGGAATTTATCAAGTTGGGGAAGTATTTTGCAACAGAATCGAAGAACAAATTAGGGATTCGGAGGGGAATGCTAAAGGGGATGAAGAAATTAGGGATTGGGGAGATAGCAGAAATGGGGGAACAGACGAAACGGATTAAAGTCTTTGAGTAATTAAAATGGATGTAAAAAGAACGGCGTCGTTTCTGTATAAACGCCACTAATAACATCAATAAAACGAACATGTTTGTGGCGTTTTATTAAAGGCGCCACTAATAAGAACAGAAAACGGTGCCGTTTCTTTCTTTAACGCGTAATACATATTTGCGGCATTTTTACTAAAACGCCGGTAATACATCACCTCTTGCGGCGTTTTTGGTTAAGCGCCACTACTGATTTAACATCGCCACCAAAAACGACGCCGTTTAATATTAAATATCATGACTTTTGCGGCGTTTTTAAAAAAAAAACCGCTAATGCCTTCCATGCCAATTATTATTTAAAAATTCAAAAAAATTTAAAATTGTTTATAATTTCTTTAAAATTATATATACACCAACAATAAAATACAAATATACTAACACATTAGTTCTCGAATTAGTGTCATCTAAGATTCAAGTCAAATTGATCCAAAATTAAAACAAAAATTATAAAATGGAAATATTAATTAATAAATAAGGGGATAATAATGCATTTTTTTAAAAAAACACACATCTTTAAAAATAAATACATCAATATATTTTTATATTGAATAAATATAAATATTTATGTATGCAATATATAAAGAAGAAACGATGATAAAATATTATATCAATAATTGGGTTAATGTATATATATACATGGTTAACCATTAATGTATGCTTTTGGGATTTAACCCATTTTGATATGTATTTTAAAATATTAATTTATATTTATCTTATAACCCTAAACCTTTAGACCATTAAACCCTAAAATCTAAACCCTGAACCCTAAACCCTAAACCATAAGCCCACAAACCCTAAAACCTAAACCCATAGACCAATAACACCTAGCTACAAACAATCCCCAAAATCCACACCAATATATAAACCTTAAACCATAAATCCAAAACCTTAAAACCAAAACCATAAACTCTAAACCGTAAACCCTAAACCATAATCATAGACCATAATTTTGGGAATTCGTGTGGCCAAATTATAAATCGTAAATCTTTAAATACAAAACCCTAAATGCTAAAATCCTAAACACTAAAACCGAAACACTAATCCATTAAACTATTAAATAGAAATCCTAAATCCTAAAACTATAAACCTTAAACAGTAAACCCTAAACCTACACCATACACACTACACCCGAAACCTATAAACACTAAACCATGAACATTAAATCATAAACCCTAAACACTAACCCCAAAATAAAACAATTTCTATATTGAAATAATATACAAGGACCAAAACGGTGTCGTTATAGTTGGTGAAACAATTTGTTTTTTTTGTGGCGTTTTTCATAAAAACGCCGCTATTGCTTGGCCTGGAAACAAAACGGCGCCGTTTGAGTATTTAAATAATTAGAAATTTTGCGGCGTTTTTAATACAAACGCCGCTATTGCTTACCTTTAGTGGCGCTTAAAGAAAAACGCCGCTATATCTCTAACCTTTTGCGGTGTTTTCGACTAAACGCCGCTATAGCTTGGCCTGGAAAAAAAACGTCGCCGTTTGAATATTTCAATAATTTGATATTTTGCGGCGTTTGTATTTAGTGGCGTTTTTAGAAAAACGCCGCTATTGCTCAGTCTTTTGCGAAATTTAGGAGAAAACGCCGCTATTGCTCAGTCTTTTACGGTGTTTTTTATAAAAACGCCGCTATTTCTTAGTTTTTAGCGGCGTTTTATTCCAAACGCCGCTAATGTACAATGTTTGTGGCGTTTTTTATCCAAACGCCCTGTAGTGATTAGATTTGATATGGCATATCTTGTAAATCTCTAAAATGAAGGGATATGGTTAATCTCGTCCGTCGATGTAACTTAGTCTTGTTCGTCGATTTCAGAGGAGCTCAGCTATAAATAAAGAGCCTTCCCCTCACTTGTAAATCATCCATTGTTTCACTATTCTTAAGAGTAATAGAATATTGAGAGCATTTACTCAAACACCTTACGTGCGTTCTTTTTTGTGTCTTTCTATTGTTCTTTTATGGCTGCTTTCAGCATAGTTTGATTCTACTATACAAATTGGTGCCTTGGAGGTATTCTAAAGGAATCCTCACTTGAGTAAAGGCTGACTTAGGCGAGTTTGGACGAACGGATTGCCTAAGGCCGTAAGGATCGCGAGAATAAAGATCTAGTCCCGTGACACTAGCACCATGGATCGACTGCCACCACGATAAAAAGGTTCTCTCAATAGCCACAAAGTTGATCGCCCTTTTCTTCAAGAAACTTTCCTACAAGGCATAAATCATAATTAATATCAAAAGTAGTGATATCTTCAGAACCTACAACCAACTCCTCATTCTTTTCTTTTTTTTTTTTTTGTTCAATAAGAAACCTTTGCAAATCTTGTTCCATATCAGATCGCTGACGGTGCAACACAAAAACTAAATTTTGACTAAAGCAAGACAAAACCCTGCACGCAGAAATTTGCCATAATTTGATACGTCAAATTAGGCTCACCATTACACTAAAGAGCTTATTCTCAAGTAATTTAGATTTCTTTTTTTGTTACTTTTTTCGATTTTTAGTTTTTATCGTTAATAAAGTATTTTTGTTAGTTTTATGCCTTTTTTAGACCCAAATTGGCCAAACGTGTCATGGGGAACCTAACGTTATAATTGAGTTGGTGTAGGATGTCAGTGATAACCCAAACATGAAGAAATCATCTTTAGGATAGGGGTATCGCAGTGCCAAGCCGCAGAGGTCGTAATACCCCTAACAGTGCTGAAGTGAAGGAAATTGAGGCCAACTTTAGTGATATCATGATATCGAATATGTGTATCGCAATATCGAGACTCCCAATATCCCCAAATTCAGTATTGTTTTAGGTACCACAATACTGAAGCTTGGGTATTGTGATAATGCTGCCTGACGAGTGAAAAATTGCAGGGGCAATTTTATGTCCAAACAAGCTTAAGTCTTTTTTTCATTTAAGGGCATGATGGTCAAGTTAGGTTAAATGTTAGTAAACTATAAATACTGCTTTATAAGCTTTTGATTAAAGATTTTGTTGGCTAAACATTTTTTCCTTAGTTTCATAGCTCTTAGTTTAGGTTTTCATTTTTTTTCTGTTTTCATTTTTTTCTTTCTTTTTCTCTTTGTTGTAATATTTTTATTTCTTCATTTTTGCTGGAACATTGTGGATGGAGATGTATTAAACGCTCGCACTTCATCCTATGTTTATCTGTTAATGAGCATTTTCTCAAACCTTATATTTTATATTTTATGTTTACTATGTGTTTATTAAAATGCTTGAGTAGAATTGAAGTTTAATCATATGCTAAATTGTTTTATTGGTTGATTGATGAGTGGCTTACTTAGCTAAGTTATTATATATGCATTGATTGGTTGTTTGTTCAAGTGTATTAAATTGCATATTAAACTAGAATTGACGCTTCTAGTGGAAGATTTAGATAGACGAAACCAAGAGGAGACTTTATCGTGTAGGACTTTGATACACTTGTGCCGAATAATGGGACCAATAGGAGATCTATATGCCTAAGTGAGATCGAGATGAGAGCTTTGGTGATATCTTCTAGTTTAGGATAAGACCGATGGGAAATTTCTATCTAGGAGTAGTAAACAATATACTCACCATAGATTTGTTATCTTAATTAATAATCCATGACTCATTCAACCATTCTTTCAATCCATTTGCATTATTTCTAGTAAAAAGAAAGAAAGTTAGTTTGATATTTTTATTTGTTAATTTAGATATAGCTCAAATTTTATTTTACTTGAATTTGCACTAATAATTTCCGACTTCATTAGATTAATAACTGTTTAACTTGTAATTAACTTGATAAACATATTTACCACTTTGGCAATCTCTTAGGTTCAATCCTTGAAATACTTAGAAGTGTTCAATTATAACACTTATAAATATTAAAACTAATCTATCACACTTGCAATAAAACTGCTAAATATTTAAGTACAATAATGTTGATTCATTGCTCAGGTGCACGCACGTCGAAGCGCAACCAATAGACAGGCAATATGTGTATTCTAAAAGAGAGAGACGAACTAAAAATATTTAATTGTATTTTACTACGCTTTAAAGAAGACATATGTCAATATTTGAATCTTACTCTTAGAGTCTAAATTTTCAATTGCAATAAAAGAAAAATAAAAGGAACAAGTAAAAAAACAAGTTCTTTTACATATTACAAATTAAAGAAAAGAATGACAACAACAAAATTTGAACCCTAATATTGAGAATAACAAGTAGAAATTTAACCACATATCCCTAGTGATGTTGGCAACAAAAATTGAGATATACAACAGTTACTTATATCCACAAAGAACTTAATTGGTTTTTTAATTATTTTCGAAATTTATTGAACATTTTAGCCTTAAAAAATAAACTTGAAATGAATTTACATGTTAGTTGAAACTAATGCACCAAAATCCCTAAACCTTTAATTTTACCATTTCAGTTCAAGCTTAAATTTTCTCATAACTTTTTTAAAGATATATTTTTACATAAACTTTCATAAAGTGCGCTGACAGCCCAAAAAAGTTTAGCACGAAATCGGCCCATAACACATATAAATAGTTCACTGAAAACTGCATGCTGTCTGAAAAAAAAGATGAAAAGAACATATACAAATATTCTAAAATATTTAGATTAAATTCTGCCATTAGTCCAATATTTTATGAAAGTTTGGGATTTAGTCCTCGTAGTTAAAATTGATCATTTTTAGTCATTGTACTTTTAAAATTTTAGTCATCACTAAATGATAACTATTAAACTCATTAAGTTAAATTATGGTGTTTCCAAAATTTGATGTGGCAAAATATTATTTTGTGTGCAATACTGGTCAGCTTGTTATTTCTATATATTACTCGCTAAAAAAATTACATTTAATGGACTAATGACTGTTATTTTTGTCTAGACTAAAATTTCAGAGTTCGAACAAGATAAGAACTTAGAAAGATCCAATTGGAGAATATTGACTAAATTTACAAACTGTATGCATAGTATAAGACTGGTATTTGAATTTGACTAAATGAATTTAGTTGCTATTATTTGAGTAAATACTAAAATTTAACTCAAAAAGTACAAGGACTGGAATTCACCTATTCGAAATTGACGAAATTAATATACAGAGACTAAATCAACAACTTTCGTAAAGTACAATAACTAATAACATAATTTAACCATAGACATAGCATGTTTTGCCTTTTGGAGTAACGTTGAAGTTGAATTTTTGTGTGTGAATTAACCAAATTTCCCCCTAAGAAATTTTTTTTATGATCTCTTCTTAGGTCGAAGTCGAGCTCTCAACTGCTTTGTGTTTTGGATTTTTGATCCAATTTTAGAAAACAATTTTTAAGAAAAATAGGAAATTATGCAAGTAAACAAATTTCATTTGTGAAAAAAATATATTTTTTTAAAAATTAGTCATTATTTCTTTTTTTGAAAAATGCTTCAACTTGGGCTTTATTAATTTTCTTAAAAACAAAATCTAAGAAATTAAATGAAGGTCCAATATTCCGGCCTGATAAGCAACAAACTAGCCTAAAAAATTTACCAAACTCCCTATCATTCGGCCTAATCTAAACCAACAACTTTTCAAATTCAAAAAATTAAAAACGACAAAAATAAAAGTACTGGGGTTTTAATGCTGCCCCGTACACTGCCCAAGAAGCCACTGGCACACCGTCCATCACGTTTTCAACCTTATCTTCCCTCAGACGCTACCAGTTCCCAAAGTAGTCTGCATCTAGCCCATCAATGCACTGTTCAGACTACCACTTTCTACCTGCTCCTTTTTCAAACTTCTTTTAATGAATCTCTTCGTTTACCAAGGGGCCTTCATCATGCTTCAGATCCGTTCCCTCTACCATCTGTGAAAACCCCTCCACTTTGCCTTTCTATCATTTCACAGTTTTGTTCTCTGGTGCTCTCCTCTCTCGCCTGACTACCAGCATACCATGGGATGCTTCTTCGCAGGTAAATATCCTCTTTTCTTTTCAGAGCTTCTGTTGCGAGTATGTGAGCTAATTTGTTTGCCGATCGTAGAGTATACTCAAACTTTAAACCCCTTCTTTTGGATTTCAACTGATGAATATCATGCACAATAGTCCCGATCTATGACTTGTTGAGGCTATTGTTCTGACATTTCTTAATTGTTGTCAACGAGTCTCCCTCTATAACAATATTTGTTTCTTCCATTTCGAGCACTGCTTGGACTGCACACTGACAGGCTAACGCCTCAGCCGCAAATGCTGATTCGACCCTTCCATGGATTTTTGTTGAGGAAATGATAACTTGCCCCGATCTATCCCTAGTTACTACTCCAGATGCCGCACATTTTCCTCTTTCATCAAAAGCCCCATCAAAATTAATTTTGATTTACTGTCCAGATGGGTGCCTCCATTTGATGTCTACCGAAGAGGTACTTTGAGTTTTTACCTTTACTCCTTCAATTTCTGTGATATATCTGAGAACAAAATTAACTGTTTCTTGGCCTGATATGCTCTTTTTATCATGAATCCGCGAGTTCCTTTCACCCCAGATAGCCCAAAGTACCAGACAGAAGATTCTACAATCATTCAACGAAAGAGAGAGCACCACCGTGGTAAGCCAATCAACAAACTCATCTTTTGTGAAGGTTGTCAAATTTAGCACTGATAATACCCTCCATACTTCCATAGAAACAGGGCAGAACCTGAAGAGATGATTCATTGTTTCTTCACCACCGCCACATCTGGGACACACACTGTTGGCTACTAATTTGCGGGCCCTCATATTCACTTTAGTTGTTAAGAAATTCCAAGTGGTTTTCCAGACAAAAAATTTTACTTTAGTTGGTATTTTGATCCTCCAAAGTTTCTTGTAAAAGTCTTTATAGATTGTTTGTACAGCATAAGCTGTAGGATCCAGGCCTTGTAATAGTTTATAGGAGCTTCTTACCGAGTATTCGCCTGATAGTTCACCGTTCCAAGCCAGAAAATCATCATGAGGTTCAACCGCTAAGGGTATCCGGAGAATCAGTTCCGCCACTTCCTCTGGAAAGGTATCTACCACTAACTCTTGATTCCATTTTCTGCTGTTGTTATCAATTAATGCTGCGACTTTATCACTGTACAAAGTATCTAAATTGGGAAAAACGTTAAAATTGGTATAATTTGGAATCCATGAATCATTGCAAATTGAAATGTTTCGACCAGTACCTACTCTCCAAAGTAAACCTTTCTTCAACACATCTTTAGTTGCCCAAATACTCCGCCACACATAAGAACTTGTGTTGCCTAAACGGGAATCAATAAAATTATTTTCTGGGAAGTACTTCGCTTTGAACACTTGTGCTGCTAATGTTTCTGGACAAGTAATGAATCTCCACCCTTGTTTTGCTAATAGAGAAATGTTAAACTGGGCCATATTCCTGAAACCCAATCCCCTTCCTCCTTGGACCGACATAAATACCTCCATTGACACCAATGAATCCCACGTTTCCTAGGTCCTTTTTGCCATCAGAAATTTGCTAATTTGCTCTCAATCTTTTCGAATAAACTTTTAGGAAAAAGAAAACACGACATGGCATATGTGGGAATTACCTGCAAAACAGATTTTATGAAAACCTTCTTCCCTCCCTGAGATAAGAACCTTGAACTCCAAGCCTCTATTCGTACCGTGATTCTGTCAATCAGATTCAAAAAAGCTTCTTTTTTCCGTCTGCCCACAATGCTTGGAAGACCCAAATACTTCTCCAGACTAGCAGAACTACGAACACCCAGCAAATTTGACACTAAAATCTTTGATTCCTCTGATGTATTTGAACTGTAGAAGATAGTGGATTTATTAAAGTTTACACGCTGGCCCGAACAACCTTCATATTTCTTCAGTATTTCTTTCAAAATCGTAGCCCCTTTTTCCGTTGCTTCACCAAACAGGATGCAATCGTCCGCGAATAATAAATGGGAGATTTCTGGCCCCTTTCTGCAAGCCTTTGCCCCTTTGACTAAACCCTTTCTTGTAGCTAACCTCATAAGTGCTGAGAGACCCTCGCTGCATATAAGAAAAAGAAATGGGCTTAACGGATCACCTTGCCTAAGTCCCCTTGTAGGTTGAAATGAGCATCCCCTGTTGGCATTGATGATGACTGCATAGGACGCTGTAGTAACACACTTCATAGTCAGACCAATCCATCTTAGAGCAAATCCTATCTTCCACATCACTTTGCCAATAAACTCTTACTCCACCCTATCATAAGCTTTACTCATATCCAGTTTTACAGTCATAAACCCTTATTTCCCTGTTCTTTTTTGACGCAAAGTATGCAATAATTCATAAGCTAAAAGAACATTGTCTGAGATCAACCTACCTGGAACAAATGCACTCTGGGCCTTATCAATGCAATTTCCTATGATGTTTTGCAATCTATTCGCCAATGTTTTTGTCACAATTTTGTACATGGCCGTACAAAGGCTTATTGGCCTAAAGTTCACAAGTGTAGTGGGCTGTGAGATCTTGGGAAGAAGCACAATATATGTCAAGTTTGCTGATTCAATCCCCTGACCACCATTCAAGACTCTCAAACAGAATTCCAACATTTCTTTTCTCACAATATGCCAATATTTTTGGAAGAATAACACTGGGAAACCATCCGGTCTCGGAGCCTTCAAAGGGCCTATTCCCTTCAGTTCCGCATACACCTCATCTTTCGTAAAGGGAGCAGTCAACCCCTCATTAATCTCATGCGATATACTACCATCAATTCCTTCTAATACCTGTTCTGGATCTGAAACTCCCTCTGTTGAGAACAACTTTTCAAAAAAATTCATTGCGGCATCTTGTAAATCTATATCTTCATTAACCTCCTTACCATAATCCAACACCAGCTTAGTTATGAAGTTAGCTCGTCTTCGGGTTGTCGCGCTTCTATTAAAATAGGCCGTATTTTTATCCCCTTTTTGTAGCCAATTTATTCGAGCTCTCTGTTCCCAGTACATTTCGTCTTTTTCAATTTCTATGTTCAAATAAATTTTTGTGTCTATGATTTTCACCAGTGTTTCATCATCTCTATCTTCCATTAACAATTGTTCCAGCTCTTGTGTGAGCTATTTTTTAATTTCCCCTTTTTTCTTTTTGATTGCGGCAGCCCATTTCACCAATCCTAATTGCAAGATCTTTAGTCTCTCCATTAAAGGCTCAGTTGATGACTCCCAAATTTCTCTGAGCACTCTCTCAAACGATTCCTCCAAAGTCCACCAAACTTCAAAATGAAATCTACGATTTTGTGGAGTGTTATTCACCCTATCCGTGTTAATGAGTAGAGGACAATGATCGGATGAAAAGAAAAGTAGATGCTGAACCTGACCCAGAGGAAATAAAGTTACCCATTCATCATTTGCAACCCCACGGTCTAATCTTTCTCTAATGTTTGTCTCTGCAAGGTTTCCCCTTTCCCATGTGAACCACGTTCCCGAAAACCCGATATCCGTCAACTGTCATTCTTATAATGTTGCCCTAAAAACTTCCATTCGCCTTTGGTCTCTTGGAAGTCCCCCTTTTTTCTCAAAGGAATACATTATCTCATTAAAGTCTCTTGCAACCAACCATGGTCCTGTACTTTCGTGTCTTAAACCTTTCAGTAGGTTCCACACTTGATTCTGATCTCTCAAATATGGTGAACCATAGAAACCTGTGAACCTCCAAACTTCATGAGAATCATCCTCCCTCACCATTACATCTACATGCCATTTTGAAAAACTTTTCAATGAGACTTCCGTATCCCCTTTCCAAGCTAAACACAATCCTCCTCGAGACCCATCTGCTTCCACATCAATTCCATTAGTAAAACCACAATTTCTTCTCACAATCTCCATTCGTTTTTTATTTAACTTCGTCTCCATCAAGAAGATGAACTGGGGCTTATGCTGCTTAACAAGATAACGCAGCCTTCTAACAGCTCGTGGGCTCCCCAACCCACGAACATTCCAGCAAATGTGTTTCATTGCACCCGGTCAGCTAGCTTACTGCTAGCTGCCGATCCTAAATTATTCACAGCAATGTTATGCTCCCTCTCTACACACATGGTTTCAGAAAAATCAACTTTTGACTGACTTAGGCCATCATTTTTCAATCTTTTACTCCCCACCTCATTCCTTCCCTTCATTAATTCCGCCCCCTCCTCCTCGTCTGGAAATTTCCTTTTGGATCCAGCATTCGCGAATTGACAAAAATCTGTCAATTCAGAAGAAAACCTCCGCTTCCAACTTGATTTCTTCAAAGCCTTAACACATCCCTCCTCTGCGTTTGTACTTTCATTAGACTTTCCATTTTCCACTCTACTTCCATTAACTTCTTGATCCATCAAACCTTTTTCCCATTTGGATAAAACCTTTCCCCCCATAAATTTACAAACTCCACTACTAGAATCAACATCAACTACCCCTTCTGGTTGCTTATTGAATATACCTGTATAAGATTGCTGCGAACCCACCTTTTTAGAAAAAGCATTAAATGTCATGCTCTCCTTCCCCACTATCTTTGATTCTGCTTTCAATGCAATAGTATATGGGGGATTATCTCTGATTTTATTCTTTTCTGCAGGTGTGAACGACCAGCAGTCACTAAGCCCATGATCCAATTTCCCACACCCAAAACAAAACATAGGTAATTTCTCAAATTTAAAAGGAACCCATGACTTAATACTATTCTCACTTAAAACAAAAATACCTCTGCGAAGTGGTTTCTATACATCCATGTTGACTCGAAGTCTGCAAAAATCATCCTGGACTTCAAATCTAAGGACACCTCCAAAGGTGCTTCCAACAGCATGCATTAAATATTTCTTATCATATTCTGGTGCACATGGCCCAATCTTAATCCAAAACGGGGATGAATTTAATCAGATCTGATCCCGTTCAATCGGATCCCTAAGCCTCTAAAAAAGAATAAGATATTTACGGAAAAGCCAGGGACGCCCCTCCATGATCAATTCCAAGTCATCCTCCGAGTCAAACACTATAGAAAATAGATTTTGACATACCACACGAATGTCAAACTTTTTTTTGGTCTTCTATATGCTTTTTAGCTGCGCCTTAAAACTATATGTATTGAACAGTTTTCTCGTCCAAACAGAGCAAATCAAAGTCGGTTTGATGTCAGGCACCACCAATGATCTTTTGACTGATAGTTGAATAAGTTCTTCTGCCAGCAGCGAGATCTCCTCACTGGTCTCCCTCTCCACGCCACCACCCTCTTCCATCCCAAGCCACAGAAGTTTCTGTTTTCTCTAGGACTCTTTCAGAGAGCACTCTTGGTTTTCAAGGGAGTATCTTTAATTAGTCACTATTTCTAATTCATCATAAAACACGAAAAAAAATACAAAAAATTTACTATATTTAGTATTTGCATTGCTTAATTTTTTTTTAAAGTATCAAATTTAGATACTTCCATATTTTGAAGGTGTTTGATAAATAGTCAAATTCGAAGTATTTTTTTTATAACAAGTGGAATAACAGGATTTCAACTTGTATTGCTATTACTAATTTACTATTAATGACATATCATAACAAATAATTATAGTGTATTTAATATTGTTAGTATGATATATTTATGCGTTTCAATTTTATTTATTTAAATCACAATTTAATCTAATTTTTTTATTTTAATATCATACATATTTCATGTTATTAAAATTAATTTATTTTAAATCATTAATATTTATCTTATAGATAAATATTCTATTAATCTAATAAGATTTAATATTAAAATAATTAAATTTAATTTTAGTTGAACTCTTTAAATTTTTCATATTCACGGTATATTAATTCCATCTAGGTTTCAAGTTTAATGTTTCGCATCCCAAAACTACTATCACTTGATAGGGTCCTTCCCAAGTAGCTGGCAACTTTCCTCTTTGCCCAACTGGTTAATTAGTTTCTACATTTTGCATCACTAAGGCCTCCTTTGGTTTACCAGTGGAAGCCAGTGAGGTGCAGTTGGGGCAAAAAACTGCCACCAATCTCACTGTTTTAGTGTTTGGTTTAGGGTCAAAGTTCAGTGAAAATTTTTTTTAATCGCACTGAGGGGTTAAAAATCAGCTGGCTATTTGAGCAGCAATTAGAATTGAGAGGCCAGTTGGTATTTTTAACTTCCAAAAATACCCATACTTTTATTTATTATTTTACCATTTTATCCTTAAAAGTTAAATTAATTTCTTACCCAATCATATTTATTTTCAGATTTGATCCAAGTATATTGTTACTATTTGCTAAATAATATTTATCACTGTTATAAAAGAATATTTAACTATAAAAAATTTAAAATAATTTTCATTTTATCTAATAAATAATTTAAATTGATTATATAATTCATTAAAATATTCATAATAAAATATTGGAAGACACATTTTAATATTTTATTAAATGAATTTATAAATTCACATATTTTAATAATTTTATATAAGTAAAATAATTTAAAAACTTCTATTATATATCAATTCTAATCTAATGTCCTTAATAGTCATTTTTTATTTTCACCTCAACGCTACAGCTGCGTTTGAATCCAAACACACACTCCACCGCTATTTCTAATCTCACTGCTACAGTGTCCAATCTCACCGCTACAGTAATTAATCTCACCGCCACCGCTGTTTTTAATCTCACCGGAGGTAAACACACCGCTCATCCAAACTAAGCCTAAGTCTCCCACCTAGTATTACCGATTGTGAACCCTTGAATTGTTGTATTGTACCACTTGTTGAGCTCGTATTGCCATCCAGATATATGCTTGTTCCGTTACTTCGTCCAGGAAATCAAGATTCTCTTGGAGCTTTGCTTCATTGGTTTGATCTGCAGAACAAACTACCAAATGTGTGTTAAGGCCAATTTTTGGTGGTATCACAGTTTCGGTGCTAAACATAAGATTGAAGAGGGTTTCTCTTGTCCTTGAGTGTGATGTGGTTCGCAAAGATCAAAGGATACCTAGCAGCTCATCCAACCCATCAGCTTTTTGCATCTTCTACCTTATTTTTAAGTCATTGGAAGATTTTCTTCTTGGTGACTTCTGCTTGACCATTCGCTTCATTCTTAATAATAATATACACAAGAAGCCTAATCTTATTGCCTTACAAAATGCACCAGTTTGTCAGCAATTAGGACTGTCCACTATCATTACCTGGGAAAAAGGTCCTTTTGGACCATTATCAAATTTGATCGTGTAATCATAAAACAAAAAAGTGATTGTTACATTGGTTGGGATCTCACCTTATTGAAGCTACATAAAAGTATAAGTATTAAAATGAATGATCAGTTCTCACTCTATCTGATTTGATTCTATTTTAGTAACACTAGACGTATTATTAAATCTTGATAAAATCTAAATTTAGTGACAAAAATAGATTTAATTATCAAAATTATAAACTAAAGAAAAAATTATAAATATTAAAATCAACCTAATTACTAAATTCATACGTCAAAATTTACATTTCCCTCTAATTCAATAACTTAATTAGAATGAATGTATTAAAATTGGGGAGGAAGTGATGGCTGTGGAGTGTAACTAACCTAGATAAAGGTAGTAAAGATTCGTGTCTAAATTCGGAAATTGGAGCAGTGAAAGCGAACGAGATTCATGCAACATTCCACAAAAACGACAGTGTCTTAGATACCTTAGAGTGAGTCACACACAAAAACCTTTTGCTACTTCAATGTTATACACTACTTTAGACCCATGTTTTTGACTTTTGACTGCTTCTATCACCCAATCAATTCCTTTTCCATTTTTTTGCTTACCTGTACGCTCCAGATTCATTCTCTTCGTACACTTCTTTTCTTTTTCTTTTTTTCTTTTAATAGAAAACAGAATTCCAATTTCACCTTGAATTAGCAATTTCAACTTGACGCAGAAACCATTAAAAATCACCCAAAAAAGAAACCCGGGAATGGCCGAAACGACTGCTGCTGTTGCTACTACTACATCTTCTACGCAATCTCCGAATCCCATGATGATGGACCCTTCACAACCGTCATCATCGGCGATGCCTACACCTGCACTGCCGCCTCCCACGGCGGTGACTACGACTTCAAGAACGTTAGCGCCTGCACCTTCAACGAATTCCTCAATTCTTCCTCAAAACAACAACAATCCTTCTCCTTCTCCTTCCATTGACCCTTCTTCACTGCAAAATCAACAGCAGCAGCAGCAGCAAATCTCGCAAATTTTGTCTCCACCTCTTCCCCAACAACAACAGCAGCAGCAGCAGCAGCAAACACAGCCAAATGTTGCAGCTTTATCAAATTTCCAAATCCAGCAATCCCTTCAAAGATCTCCATCTATTTCACGCCTTAACCAACTCCAACAACACCAACAACAGAGCCAGCAGCAGCAGCAGCAACAACATCAGTCTCAATACAATAATGTTTTAAGGCAAGGGTTATATGGGCAAATGAATTTTGGGGCGTCAACTTCAGTTCAAGCTAACCAGCAACAGAACCAGCAGAATCAGCAGATGGGCAATCCCAATTTATCAAGGTCAGCTTTGATTGGGCAAGGTGGTCATTTGCTCGGTGGTGCAGCAGCCCAGCTTAGTTTGCAGTCTGCGCTTTTAGCTTCGGTATGAATCTTTTTAGAGACTCTTCTGGGAAAAAAAATTAAATTTTCTAGCTTTTGAAGGCATTTTCTTTTCGTTTATTCAGTGATTAGAAGTAAGAAATTTAATGAATTTGTTGCTATTGAAATCAACATCTTTTTGCTTGGAAGTGGGGAAGTAGTTTAGAATTATGCAGTTGCTATTTTGGTTACTAGTTTGACCTTGAATTGGATGACTTATTGATGCTAAATTGTTTCTTCCTCTGATGATTTTTTTTTTCTTGGATATAATTTTCAAATTTGGATGCAAGTTCCATATTGATTTTCTGAAGAATTTTCAAGGTGCAATTTGCATTTTAAAGTGTTTTATTTTTTTGTCTTCTTTTGCTTTTCCTTGCCATTATGTTAGTTAATGTACTTGAGATTTTATTGTCAGCGAAAGTTGGGCTTAATTGATGATTGATGTTTACTGTTGGTTACTGTCTTGAATCTTGGTAACACAAGTTTACTTGGTGCTCGCGAGTGGTTTCCTTGCTTATTGATGGTAACAAATGCACTATTTCTACTCCTTCAGAATTTTGGAGTAGCTAATGGGTCCAGAGCAATTTAAATTATGTTTTAGTCTTTTAACCAGCTAAAGTTATATGATTATGTTGATGTCTTGGAATAAACTTAGTTTTCATTTTAAATTTGTAGTAATGAAAATTTTAATGGTAATAATCTAACCATTGCAGAGTATATTACCAGATTGGGCTTAATAGAGAAAATTCTAACTAGTTTCATGTTTATCTTGCTTATTCTAAAGTCAAATGAGTTTTTTGATGTAGCCGAGGCAAAAAGCTGGAATGGTGCAAGGATCTCAGTTTCATCCAGGAAATCCAACTGGGCAATCTTTGCCAGGGATGCAGGCAATGGGGATGATGAATTTGGGCTCACAACTAAGGGCTAATGGAGCTCTTTATGCACAGCAGCGGATAAATCAGGGACAGATGAGGCAGCAGTTATCACAACAAACTCAACTGACATCTCCTCAGGTATTGTCTCTTCTGATGATGATGTATTGATCATTTTCCCTTTAGTGAGTAGAGAAACTAATGCTTTTTCTCTTTCATTTTCTTTGTTCTTTATTAAGTCATTGTCGTCGGTAGGTGGCATTCATTTTGTTTATCTAATGACATGAAGGTTAAATTCCACACTTGTATAAATATTTACTATTTATTTTAGTAAAAGAATCTTTGTGATGTAATTTTGAGACTTCAATTCGCTTCACAAGATTAGTCTTTTTGCATCATGGTGGTCTTTACTTTTGGAAAACATTTCTTTTCTATTCCTAATATCTGCTCAACTTGGATCAAGAAAAATTCTAATTATGTGTTCTTGTAACTGGAAAATTTCAGATTTAGGTTGTTTATACTTTCTGAAATATGTACAGGAATAAAACCTAAGAAGTGAAACAGAAATTGTTTCATCTCCTTGGATACCACCATGACAACAATTTTTTGAGGTTATTCCAAATTGGGTTTTAGTAACTGTTAGCAAAGTTCCACTATTGTATATATTAATAGCTAACTATGTTTAAATTCTCACGGCAAACAACATTTTTCTTTTGGTCTAGACTTTAGACCTTGGAGGTAATTTGAACGACCTATGAGACATACTCCTTCACTTTTTTTTAATGGAAAATGAGATCTTCAGTTGTAACTTACAAAAACTGGATGGTTATCACCTTTCATGACATTCATCTGAACTTTCTTTCCTTTTACATGCAAAGATAATTGAATGTGTAAGTAAAGGTGCATGGACTTCATCATTTTTGAATATCTTGGCTGCTGGTGAAGACTTGGAAATGAATGCTATAATTTTGAAGTTAAATAGCCATTCATATTGTTTGATACACTTCTTTCTATTGTAATTTGGCGGAATTAGAATCTTATCTAAGATGTTTTAACAGCTTTTACATTTTCTGCAAAGAGATTTGAGTGTTGATAAATGATTGCACATCTTTTGGTGTATGATTAATGAGTATTTGTGTTTGATTCCCTCAAAATGCTTTTATTGGAGATGACCTAAATTTCTTAGGCTATACTGGGGAAATGCAAGATTACCTATGGCATCCTATTTTAACTGCTAATAAGCTAAAATAAAACCAAATATGTTAGAGTATCCCTTTAATTGCCTTTTATTTTTGGACCTGTCTTGTTATGCCATTGCCTCCTTTTGTGAAAATTTTCTGTGTGTAAGCAATATTTAAGTGGTTCTGTGATGAAGTTTCAAAATGTCTTCAATTAATGTGCGCGCGTTACCTCAGTATGCAATATCCACTCTGTAAACTACAGGTTCAAAGCTTACCAAGAACATCTCAAGCCTTCATCAACTCTCAGTTATCAGGGCTGGCTCAGAATGGACAGGCAGGTATGATGCAGAACTCTCTCTTGCAGCAACAGTGGTTGAAGCAAATGCCGTCCATGTCTGGCCCAGGCTCACCCTCACTCCGCCTTCAGAGGCAATCACATGTCCTCTTGCAACAGCAACTGGCATCTTCTTCTCAGTTGCACCAGAATCCTATGTCCTTGAACCCTCAACAATTGTCTCAACTCGTACAACAGCAGTCACAAATGGGGCATCCTCAAATGCAGCAGCCACAGCAACATCAGCAGCAGCAGCAACAGCAACTACTGCAACAACAGCAGCTACAGCAACATGCTCAACAACAATTACAACCACAACCACCACCATTGCATCAACCCCAACAGCAGCAGTCTCCTAGGATGTCTGGACCAGCAGGCCAGAAAACTCTCAGTTTGACAGGATCACAGCCTGATGCAACTGCATCCGGTACAACCACACCTGGGGGAAGTTCGAGCCAAGGAACTGAGGCGACCAATCAACTTCTTGGAAAGAGAAAGATACAGGATCTGGTTTCACAGGTTTTTTCCTGCCTTTAACTTTTTGTTTTTTCATTCTTATTTCTTAGTTCAGATGGTTTTCTTCTTTTGTGGTGAATTGTGACATTATCTTTTGGCTGTGCTTAGGTTGATTCGCAAGGTAAGCTTGAACCAGAAGTTGAAGATCTACTTTTGGAGATTGCTGATGACTTCATAGATTCTGTAAGGCTCTACTTTAAAGGCTTTATATTTGCCTTTCTGCGTTTAGGGTCATGGCTTGGGTATATGCATCTGTCATTCATAGTTTTTAGTTTTTGGTGTTCTTAACCTCAAATCATAAAATAAATAATGTCATAGGCTCAACTGTTGTAAGTATAAATGATACAGAATTGGAGCAAAGAAAGCGGAAGAAAGATCAAATTCAAGTTGTTCGACTCGAAAAGAAAAGATTTGGATCTGATCTGAAAAGAAGAAATAAACAAATTTAGTAATAAAGAAATTGAAAACAATAAAAGAAGAAATTTAAGAAAAAAGAACAAATAAAAATCATAAATAAATAAGAAACAGAAATTAAAAAAAACAAAGTGAAAAAATATTAAAAATAGTAATTAAATAATGAAAATATAGATTAAAGTAAAGTGGAAGATGGAATGATAAACCGAGGGATATGATGGATAGAAGGATAAATGTCCAATTGAACCATTTGAGATATAAATCCCAACAAACTTAATTAATGGCTCTAATCAATCCATCAAGAAAACAACTCAATTAATGGCTCTAATCAACCCTCGATAATCCTTGACAAATTGAAGGGTGAAAATGAATCGAGAAGAAAACTACTAAAAATCACAAGAAAAGAATCTTGCACAATAAACAAATTCCTAGAGTTGAAAACTTTATTAATGAAATACAATTGTCCAAATTGTGTACATACTAAAACTCTAATTAGTCTAAACAAGAAGTAATTTTAACTAAATTTTCTTGTTGACATAAAACTCTTAAATAACTTAAAATACTTAATAATTATCAAAAATTCGGAATAATAAAATAATAAAATAATAAGAGCTGATAAATACAATATTGAGTTTATATATAATAAAATTAATTCTAAAGCCTGAACCCAATATCATGTGCATGTATCAATAGGCATATGGTTAGCCTTGGGGTATTGTTGATGTTAAATGTAGCTTGAATATTTTTGGAACATCCTTTAAGAACTCCATGAATCTCTTCCTGCAATATTTTGTGCTTAGCCTGAAGAGAAACTGAATGTTTGGGCTCAAAGTGGATGGATTAGGAGATATTGAGTTTATCTAAGTTATATAAATTTCTATGAATAGTTATAGTACGGAAATAGTGTTTCAATTTGTAACTTTGTAATCAAATTTTAGCTTTTCTATCAGTTAGTGGCAACTAGCCATTACTCACAGCTATACAATTAAACTGTCCATATGCACTGCTGTCTTATTCTTTTTCCTTTTCTGTCTTTCTTCTTATTCTTCTATGTGTCCTCCTTAGTCCTTCCATTCGGTACGTTCATCAGCTGTTAAGTAATAATCTTCTTTGTTTAGAGCTTACACCTTTTCTCTTGTTTTCAGGTGACTACATTTGCATGCAGTTTGGCTAAGCATAGGAAATCGTCAACATTAGAGTCCAGGGATCTCTTGCTACATTTAGGTTTGTGCTTCACTATTTTGCATTTAGTTGGAAGAGTTATGTGTTGATGTTGTGATATTTGGTTTTCGCATTTAGTTGGAAGAGTTATGTGTTGATGTTGTGATATTTGGTTACTGTTCTTACGTTTTATTAGCTGGGGTAAATTTTGGAATATCTAGGTTTTGCATGTTTTGAGGTTGCCATACATAACATGTCATACAAGCTATTCTTTGCCGTGATGAACCTTTGTTCTCTGATTTCTCTCTTTTACATAATTATGCAAAGTTACTTTGTGTTTTCATATAAGTAAGAAAACACAAGTTTAAGCTTACACTTACTAGTTACAACTATATACATCGTGTTGCTGGTGGTCAGTAGAATTTCAGAAACTTACTATAATCCATGCTTAATCTTTTCCTTCCAAGAGTTGCTTCCAATGCACTCTTACGTAAATTTTGATAAATTATGTATTACTTTAATTCCAATAGTGCAGTATGACAAAAGAGTTTAGATGTCGAGGCCCCATAAGATAGCCTATTTTAGTTTCTTCATAAGTGAAGCCAATGGAGCTGTAATGGATGTTATACATGGGATATTTGCAGAGAGAAACTGGAAATTGCCTGTTCCTGGATTTTCAAGTGAAGAGCGGAATCAAACAAGTCCAGTAAGCATTTCTGTTTGTTGTTTATGATATAGAATTGTCTTCAATGTATGTGAATTCCAATTTCCTTTTCAGGGTTAGGAACTCTTAGTTCAACACCTTTCTTTGGTAGTCAAAATATAGTTTCTGGATATTTGTCTTTCACATTTGACGATGCTGAATTTTCTTTTTAAAACATGCAGTTATCAAGTGACCTGCACAAGAAGCGTCTTGATATGGTGAGTGAAATTTTTGACAAAAGCATAAAGTATGTCTTACTCTCCTACAGCATTAAAACTTCTTTTATGCAAATTACTTGAGCAGGTACGAGCGCATATGGAATCATCACAGCCTGAAACAAATGCAAATATTCCTAAAGAAATGATACGGCAAGGGCTTGGTAACCCAGTCAGTGCAAACCATTTATCGAGACCTTCGCCAGGTTCTGAGCAGTTGGTTTCACAAGCAGCTGGTTCACAAATGCTGCAGCAAATAACTCGGTAATAACCGACAGAATTTGTCATTCATAATGCGGACCCAATTCAACCTGCCTGTCTATCTGGATATCATAGGTGAGTAATGTGATTCACTTTAACTAATGGTTTAGTGTCTCCTCTTCCATTTGCCAGTCTCCAAATAGGTATTTATTTTATTGTCTGTTCATCTATGTACATGTTGAGCATATGGAATCCATGCTAGGATGTATCACATGTCTACTACCTTCTCCACGTAGTGGAGCTATGAGCTTGAAGGAAAAAATACAGGCATGGTATAATGGAAAATGGGCTTGTCTTGCCTCTATCTTTCCCGGGATTCTTAAGTCTCTTTCAATTGTCTTGTCTTACTTAACTCATCGAGTAGTGATTCTAATTGAATGAGTGGTTAAGCTCATTCAACCAGTCAAATGGCTAAACTCTGATTTTCTTTCGAATGAGGGGATTTGGCTACTCGTCTTTACTCGCAATTGTGACAACCTGCTTGAAGCGGTATTAGTAAACTCATTACAATGTCATCTTTTTTGTCTAATGAACCAGATAGAGATTAATTCTGAATCATGTCTAGCTGCTGAACTTCCCTAAAGACATGGGTCGATGCTGTCTTCAATCATACTACGTCAGTTCAATTCTGTCTTAAATCATGCGATGATGTCCTTAAATATTCTTGTCGATATAGTCAATTATTATAATCATTCATTTCGTAACTAGCCTTGTGAACTGCCTTCTTTGCAGGTTATAATATATAGTTAAAACTGAAGCTTTTAAGCTGTAGTGGATTGACAAAAAGAAGAGGTTGTAATTACTTGGTATCAGAGACATGATGGAAGTACAACTGTTAGAAATGATTTACACCATTTGATCATCTAATTTATCATTTTCTATTCATGATTTCTGTTGGTAACTGGATTTAGGTTAGTTTTCATGATTGTAGTTGATCCCTCATTTGGGTTTTAGACAATATATATATATATATATAGGTTGTCAAAAGCACATTGATTCAGTGATTGAGTTTCCATCTATTGGATTCAAAAGAAGAAACGGTTTTTTTTTGGTCTCCGACCTTTAGTTATCTGGTAATCACATTGGTCCCGATTAAATCCGAGTTAAGCCAAGTCAAACTCCTAAATGGGTAGCTAAAGTTTTCTCAATGTTGTTTTCTTTATTTATGGGACTCAAACTCGAAACTTTGAAAATGTTAATAAAAATAATAAGCTTGTTAATAAAAAATGATATTATTTAATCACATGTTATTCTTAACGTGAAAATATCGAATTTTAAATCAATATTTTTAAAAAATTACTCTTGTACAGTAATTTTATTTTGAATAAGGATAAAATGATACCTGTCGGTAATTATCAATTAGTAAAAAAAACCATTCGAACAGTAAAATATTTTTTCTGGATGATTAATTGTTGAAAGTCCTGGCGGGAAGCCAACAGTAACCTCCAAAATTATTATCACTCAAACAACATTAACTTATTTATTTTAGAAGAAATCATTTAAGTTACATAAAATGTGTTAATCAAACTAGACAAGTATCGCAGTAGAAACCCAACAGTTTGCAGAAATCCAATAGTAATTCCAGGTTTGTTTATTTAGGGATGGTAATGGGTAGGGCGGGGCAGATTTTTACCCGCAATTCAATCTCGACTCTTAAAAAAAATCTGTTTCGAACCTGAATTAAAATTTAATTGGAGATTAAATTATTCGTTGTCTAGATAGTCCTTTCGAGAGGGTGAGCTTATAAGTGATCTTACTTGTTCAAGCATCTTCTAAGTTTACCACATGTCTTGTCACGAATGAAAATATAACACATATCATACAAGACAAAAACGGCTTGAATTTATAAAATCAGGCATCTTCTAATTATGTTTTGAATGGTATTGTTATTAGTTCTAATTACACCATGTACACTGTAATCGGGAGATCCTTTTTGCTTTGGCAATTTGGGCTTTGTCATTGAACTCTGAATTTCTTGACTTAATTGCTTTGAGAAACAACTGGTATTCGGATATAGCACTTTAGAATTCGAACTTGTCCAGATGAATGGCTTCAAAACTATTGAAAGCAATTGCTAACCTGATGAACTTGTTTCACTAGGTAGTTTAGCTAACGCAAAAATAAGTTGCAATTTTTTTTTATACATTTTCTAAACTATCCATCAACCTCCAAATCCTAATAATTAAATTGGAGGAATATTACAGACTCAAACCCCAACTTTCAGGAAGCTGCTGCTACAGAAGCAGTATTCAATCGGCATAAGTTGTACGGGTTTTAGTTGATGGTGCAATTGGAGTTTTGTGATTGTGCTTCACTTGAAACACTCTCTTAGATTATGTTCTTGAGTATACTTTAGTCCAATCTTTCAGGTTTTCCGTGTGAAAATAGTATACACTATCCATTTTTTGAGGCTATATTTTCTCATTCAAACTCTTCTCGCATGTAATGGTGGTTATAAAATGTAATGCATCTCCACATATACCTGGAACTGACCAATTTGCTAAAGTAATCGATTTTCTACGCCGGCACTGCACTGGGATACCTTGGTAATCTATTTTCATCTATACTTCAATCTGTTGCTTGCAAAGTACTAATTTCTTAGCTCTTGTTTTGTAGTTAGTGTATGTCAACAGCGCCTTCTCACCGAACGCAGATGAATTGGTGGTTGACCTATTTAATGTAAGTTGTACTACTTAGATACTTCCTCTTGCTGATGTTAGTCTTAGGATTAACTCTTTTAGAGCATTTATAGATTCTTTAAAGAGGGAACTGACTTGCATATTTACTTTCATGACTAGCTTTTTCTCCCTGTAAACACAAACCAGAATAGGAAATAGCAAAGATATTTAGCTTTAGACTGTATTCTTTTATGTGAATATGTCATCATCAAAGACGCAAGATGGTTTTCATTTATACATGACAATGACAAAAATCAATCTACCTCCTACTTCAGGGCATTAACTTGGGCATATATCATATGCTTTTTCTAGATTTTTGTGCCTTAATGTATAGAGATAATTGTTTATCAACTCTGCAACTATTTCCTTTTATCTGAAATTGACATTTGGGCCCATAATGGCAGAATCGAATGAATTTTCACATGAAATGGTCCATTATTTTACAGGCTTACTAGATTGGTCTGAGTATTCTGACAGAAATGGTCATTGCATTGAAAATAGATTCTCTTACACATTACATCTATTGTATTCAGTATCCACCATTTCTACATATCACCTATTGGACAATGGAATTGAGATGATGAGAGTTTTTCTTCACTTCTTACATGATCACTGAAAAATGAAATGAATTCTTTTTCTTAAGTGGATGCCACCCCATTACTTGCTTGCATTTCCTAACAAAATTTCAAAATACACAAACTACATGGAAATTTTATTGCTTAGCTGTCCTTGTTGATGTTTATCTGTTACAATAACCAGATCTGCCTTTGCATTTTTCATAATTTTGGTTTTGATGGTAAACTGGTGGTTAATTATGCCTGTTCTATGGCATGGGGCTAAGTCTTGGGACTATGGGATCTGCTGAGAGTCTGAGATAAAAGCTGTCAGCGATGTAAAATATACTCACTCATTTGTTTCCTAAAATTCTTCATTATGCATAGTGCTTTCAGAACCATCCTTTTTAATATTGCCTTTTCCAGCTTTATCTCTGAAACAAGGGTTCTTCTGTAGCAGATACTACTTTCACACAAGGAAGGCAGTATTATTGATGGTATTCAAAATCAGCTTATGTTAATTGTTCAACTCATTATAGTTGGTTTGTAATTCAAGCCAAAGGGTTTCTGTTTGTAATTTTATTTAATATTTATCTATTGCTAGCTTATCTTGGTTTCAGGAAAAGTTTTTAGCAATAATTGTTATGAATTTCAGTGCTGGGAATATATGATGAGCAATACAATGTCCATAGCATACAGTGCTTAGAAACAAAGTTCTGATTTCACATGCTTTATGGGCCATAAAGCAATGGAATTTATTTTATAATACAAAGCAGAAACCTAAAAGGAAATATCTTACTTCATAAGGGCGATTCTGTAGTCAAAGAAACGAAGTCTTACATATTCGAAACATGTTTCCTCCAGGGAAGAAGATAAAAAGTAGGTTATCAGAGTGGGTGACAGCAACAAATAGATAAATCTTCCACTGGCCCTACATTGTTTGGTTTTTCACAACTTTTTCAGAACAAAGCAATCCTAGCCACAATTTCAACAGCTAAGGTATTGAAATTGACCCTTCATTCAAGTGCTTTTATTGATTCCATTATTGAGACCTCAACTATCTGCAGGAACCAAAAAGATCCGGTGTGAGCAAATGGACAAACAAACATTTGTACTAGATGTGAAAAAAACAAAAATGATGGGTGAAATTGAAAAAAATTGCCTGATTGGACCCTGGAATTGGATGCAAGATCAAGCCAAGAACCATTGTTGTTCCCTTGTGTCCAATCCCCTAAAAATTGGTGGACTGGTTTTTGAGTTCCTTCATCCTTTTCTAACTTGATTGGCTTAGCTGACTTGATATCAGTACCTAAAACGAAGCATTGCTGCCCCTGCTTTGAAACATTGTTGTCACCAAAGCTTTGGACCATTGTCAGTGGCTGATAAGAATCAGGTACAACTCTTACACTCCCTGAAGCTTCAGGGAAGAAAGATCTTTCATCAACACCTTCCCTTGTTCCATGAACATACCTATTTATAAAGAACAAAACAACTCTTTACTGGTATTACAGAAAGATGGCCAAGTAAAGAAAAAGGTTATTCAATTAATCTACTTTTAAGCTATAAAAAAGAAACCTGTAAAGTTTATCAGTCTGAGGGTAATCAATTCCAGTTCCAGAGTCTAGGAAATGATGAGATGGAACTGATAAGCCTGAACCATGAAGTCTCGTAGAAGAATGAGAATAAAGAAAGGGGTCGAAATGGGTGAAGTTTTCAGTAGCCATAGGAGAAAAAGAGAGAGAACTTGAAGTGGGAAGGTTACTGTTGATTGATGGGAAAGATGGTGAAAGGATGGAAGCTGCTGCTGTTGTTGGTGGTGCTGGTGGTGCTGTTGATGATGATGATGATGATGAATTAGCTTCCACAGGCTTTCTTGAACGGTTCCTGCCTCTATGCATGTGCCTCTCACAGTACTTGGAGTCTGGGTAAGCTTCTTTGGAGCACCTCCATTTTTTTCCATCAGTTCTCCTGCACCTCCCTGGCTCTGGGTCTGGTTTTCTGCCAAAACCCACCTGAAAACAGCCCCACCCTGCTGCAACCACCACAAGGCACCATCATTTTAATTTTTTGACCAAAATCATTCAACAATAAAAGTATAACTCACATACAAAAAGTAGTGCAACTCCAATTTGGTTTTTTTTTTTTTTTCAGATACTTACTGGGTTGGTGAGGGAAGAGGTGTGAAGCCAAAGAAGAATCAAAGCTTGTTTTGACAGAATAAAGAAGTTGAGGTGGGATAGGAACTCCTGAAACCATGTATTTGAAGATGAGAGCTTGGTGTTCAAGCTCTTGCCATTGATTTGGAGTGAAAAGGTACTTATTTCTGGCACTAATCATCTTTAAAAGTTGAAAAAAACTAAAAACGAACCCCAAAAAGATTATTTTATCTTATGAGACTCTGATGGAACAATAAGAAGAACAAACAAGACCCAATCTAAAGAGCTCTCTGAAATAGGGGGGTTATTGCTTCTGCTTCTGCTTGTGCTGCTGTTGCTGCTTTTAATCTGTCTGACATCTTCACACACAAAAAATCTATAAAAGAAAAAGAGCAAATAGAGAAATACCAGTAATATTATGATATACATTATTAGTGTATAAATTTTATGTATTCATTGTTAATTATTAATATTATTTATTTTTAAGAATGGTTATTGGGATATTGAGGATTTTTAATAAAATGTGTTTGTACATTTATATATTGATGTATTGAGTATACATTTATCGTATTATATTATTGTATATACGTAAAGGAAAGAAGGTGACTACTGAGTAATAGTACTGACTTCATGCACGCACATATGCCCTTTTGCTGTCTCCACCTCTTTTGTCCTTGAAATGAGTGCCCATCTCATTTTGCAAAGCTGCTAAATATTTATTATTTTTTTCTTTTTTAAGCGGGGGTTTGGTTGATAGAATCTTTAGTTATGTTCTAAAATCATATTATAATATTTAAATTTTAAGTATTCTCATCATGTCGTAATTTTACTTTTAATTAATATTAAAATGTTGTGATATAAAAGGTGTTTAGTTCATCGAATCTTAAAATGTAATATGTTTGGTTAACGGAATATACTATCATCTAAAAACAAATTTTACTAAAGTGCTTGTATTAAAGAGTTTTTAGTTTTGTAAGTTAAATATGTTTTAGTTTTAAATTGTTCATAAAATTATAATAATTTAGAAAATTCATTTTTTATTATATCATTTTATCATATAAATTCAATTCAACAATAATTTATTGGTTTATTTTGGAGAATTTGATTTGCTTTTAATATAAAAAGAAAAAAGTGAAAGTAAAAATAATAAAATAGAGATTTAAATTTTATGTTCTAATTAATATGATTTGGGGTTCCCAAAACCCAGTTTGGGTTCTTTTATTAAAAATGTTAATGTTTATGGCAATTTGGATTTTGTTTAATAATGTAAGTTATTATAGCTTTATTTGTAAATTTTGTAAAGTTATTTTCTTTATATGGTTTTATTTTATTTTTTTTAATAAAAGCCTCCACTTTTTATTATCTTACATAAAAGTTTAATAAATAAGGTTAAAATAGCTTACATTATTACCCAACAAAACCCAGATGGACATAAATATTAACAATTTTAAAAAGAACTCAGACTATTTAAAAAATATATATAAACCCTTAATAAGATAGATAATTTGGAAAATTATATTATGAATTTTAGTTTCACCTCTCTTTTCATATTAAATAAACTATCAGTTTAATGGTTGTTGAATTGAATTCATATGATAAACTTAAAGTGTAATAAAATGAATTTCTTAAGTTCTTATTTTTTTTTTAAGAAAAATTTAAGATTAAAAAATGTTAAACTTATAGAAAAAAAACAAAAATCATATAATAAAGATAATTTAGTATTAGGTAATATTACATTTAGTCAACTAATCATATGAAGCTTAAATCAAAGTCAAATAAACCAAACAAATTAATCTTATACTCCATCCATAATTTTACATTTCTATAATCTTATTACAAGACATAATCTAATATTTGGTAAACCAAAATACACCCTTAAAAGTATATCAATAGATATCATAAGAATTAATCTTCACTATAGTTGTTGAATCCGGACTAGCCGATCGAATCAGTTAGACCAAGAATTGCTTGGTATAATGATTCGAACAAGAAGATTGAATCGGTTGCACAACAAACCACTTCGGACCAAGTGTATAGTATGTGTGCATAAAAAATTAGAAGTATTATAAGAGTAAATAAATGTTAAAATTTATCTTAACTAATATGTATCAATTATAATGGTAAGTTGCATTACATTTTTAAGAGGAAGGTTCAAGTTTAGATTTTAAAAATAATATTATTAAGAGGGACAATTATAAATATTAAAAGGATTAATATTCATGAATCGTAAAATGGATATAAAAGATATATTGATTTGAGTTAACAATTGTCTACCTTTACTCAAATTCACTACTATTGATATGCTCCGAGATAAGATTATACTTTTGAGCATAATTTCATTTGTTTTATGTCTGAGAATAATTGTGTTGAGGATTATTCCAACTTTGTTTATGGGAAGATTGTTAGTGAAAGGACATTTCTTCTCATTTTGCTTTGGATTGAGTTATGGTTAGGCTATGGATCCTAGTGTCTATGTTGTTGTGTTCGGTCTTATGAACCACCTTAGGTTTGGGCCTACATGCTTTTATCGCTGGATGTTACTTGAGCTACATGTCTTACAAGGGTTATGATGAGTCATGGAGTACGTGACAACCTTTCATTAGTTGTTGCGATTTTTGGCAAACGTGCAGCGGTGGTGCTAAAGTCATGCACGGAGTTTTTTTTTCTGTAAATAATGAACTTTGTTTCCTTCTCCTTCACTTGATCGGGTTTCCAAATATATTAAAATATCCAATTTTGAAAATTTTATGGTGGTTTTTTTTTTTTTTTGTTGCTTTTTTTAGTTATGGTTTTCGTGGCTTGAGGGTAGTGAGATTCCTATGGGTTTTTTCACGTTGCTTAGGTGAGTTTCTTTTTTTGTAAGTCGAATACTGCTTTTGCACTTTGAGTTGCTCCAAGGCCGGGGGGGGGGGTGGTGAGTGGTGGTGTCGTGTGGAAGAAGAGTAGGTGAGTTATTTGTCAACGACGATGCCTTTGAATTATGATGATGGAGGAAGAGATGCAGGTGTTTCTGGGTAATTATGAGTTCTTGGGGAGAATTTGTTGAGTGCGATTTTTATGCTTGTGTATGCCTTTGAGGTCGGATTCCACCTTCATTTGCACCCTGCGTTGAAACAATTGGAACAATCTTGTAGCGTTGCTTTATCCGACAACCCAAAAATCTATTTAAATTATACTAAACCCCTAACACTCAACTTCACAAACAACTTTCCGCCTTAAAAAATAGCAGATTAGCAACCCTTGGAGTAGAGGCTTATTCTGCCATATCCGCCAGTTAATGGACTGCTCAACCATTAGAGACTAGAAAATCACTTCCTTATACATCATATCCCACATTCAAAAGACATAACAATCCGTGTCATTTATGCATCTATATAAATTATTCCATGGCTTTATAAATTTTATTATATTATATATTTTCTTCAGAACCTTCATTTATATTATTATTTAAAAAAAAAACAGTGGCTGAATCGGTGTTAACTAACTAAATCTTGGGACTAAAAACAAGAAAAAAACGAGGATGATCATGCATCCTGTGATATAAGCTTAAAAGTAAATTATAACCTCTATTCCTGGCGCCTGAGATTAGACAGTTATCGATGCCCTTGATGCTCTTAGATGCCAATTCATCCACATCTTCGGATTGCGGCTTTTTTACCTATATATTATAAAATAAAATAAAAATTACAAATTTGGTATGTTTAAAAAATTATACACTAAAATGGTACATCCAAACAGGTGGAGGGTGGTACATAGGCAGCACCACCTTAGAATTCTGACAAAATTAGACTTAAAAAAATGGTGAAAGCAACTTAATAGGCAACACTTAAAAAAAATGCGGGTCAAATACGACTCGTATACGGAAAAAATCCGACTCAAAACTCGACTCACTGTTATAAATGGGACAGCACAATTGAGTGGCAGGGGTCATGCCTGCTGGAGAGGCGGCACCGCTTGGTCACGCCTAGTGCAGAGGCAGCACCCCTGGTCACTCCATCTCCATAGGAGGCACCGGCCTGCGGTTGTCAGGCGATGGGACGGGTCATATTTGTAACCCGTGAGTTGTGTGTTTAGGGACCATTATAAGGTCCCCAATGCCCCATTTTTGGTCAGACGAGAGAAGAAACTTTTTGAAGAAGAGAAGAAGAAGAAGAAGAGGGCGGGAAGGGGAAAAAGAAAGAAAAAAAGAGAAGCATAATAGAGGGAAGGAGAAAGAGAAGGAAAAAAAAATAGAAAAGGAAATGAGAGTCTGTTGTTTAGGGAAGATTAGGTGTTTAAGAAAATATATATTTTTTTGTTATAAATTAATGTTAATCTGTTTTTGTTGTTATTATTGTTGATTTAATTCAGATTTAATTTTTAATTTTATTATTGTAAGGTATTATTTGGTTAAAAAGAGCTATTAAGGTATGTTTGTATTTATTTTATATTTCCATTCATTCATAATTTATTTTTAATGTTTATTGAAGTAAAAAAAGCCTATTTATGTTATGAACAAATAATGTTTTATTTTTTTATGTAATTTATTTGTTATGTGTGTTTTAGGTTGATTAGATTTATTTTTTATGTAATTTATTTGGCATGTTATTTTGATTATTTTAATATAATTTTTTTATTTTTTATGTAGGTAAAAGATGAGATCATTGATATGGAATTTGTGAATGGGACCATTGAGTTAGAATTTATAAGATAAATTATATTTTATGTTTTTTATAAATATTATAAATAAAATTTCTTTTGAATCATTCTATGCAAAAAAATTATATTTATTTGACAATAATTAAGTTGGCATGTTATTATATATATTATTTTTAAACCAATACATTTTACTTATTATCATTTTAAAATAATAATAAAAATATTTATTGGCATGTTATTTTTATTATTTTAATATAATTTTTTTTTTTTGTTTTTTATGTAGCTAAAAGATTAAACCATTGAGATGGAATTTGTGAATGGGACTATTGAGTTGGAGTTTGAGTTGAAATTTAAAAGATGTATTTATTTTGTTAATGTAGTATAGCAAAAAATATGATATGGACAAAACTGTTTGATATTTTTTTGTAATTAAAAGTAATATATAAAATTTAAGTATTTTGATAAATATTTAAAATGCATCAAACTTTGAAATTAATTATCGAAATTGGTTTTAAAATTGCAGGTATCGCAATGGGTTCATTGATTAAGAACGATGGTCACATATCAAACACAGTTAATAATATGGTAATATATTGTTATTTGTTAATCACGAGTTCCCTTAAAAAATGTTCTACGTCATTTACGGAAATAAATTATGTTATTATAACTATTTTCTGTAATTTAATAGTGTCAGGGCCCGTACCTCGCATTGAGGGGTCAGGTGAATGGTTTAGGATATTCCCCGGATGAACGACTGATGTCATACTTGGAGTTAGCTGGATTCGGTTCAGCAGCATTGATCCGGATGTTTGATTTGCATTACAATTTAATATTCGCATTGGTTGAGCGTTGGCGTCCGGTAACTCATACTTTTCATTTGCCGTGTGGGGAGTGCACTGTCACTCTGGAGGATATTGCATTGCAACTTGGGCTCCCAATCGACGAGAGTGTCGTAATGGGCGTAAGTACAATAGCTGAGTCGGCTACCCTTTGTTATAGCCTACTAGGACCTCGCCCAACAATGCTAAGTCCAAATTTACGGGTTTGAGATTTTCATGGCTGAAAGCCAATTTTAAACATTTATCAATTAATGCCATTGAGCAGAAGGTGATGTGCGCAGCTCAAGTGTACATTATGCATATTATAGGGGGTGTACTAATGCCGGATGCGAACAACAACAGGGTTCATTTGATATATTTACCCCTATTAATTGATTTACAGAATGTTCGCTCGTATAGTTGGGGTTCCGCAGTTCTGGCTATATTGTATCGTGAGCTTTGTCGGACGACAAAGCCTGATGCCGTAGACATAGGTGGATGCCTTATATTGCTGCAGTCATGGGCTCTTTATCAGATGTCATTCTTGGCATCGGTTAGGCACCAAGCATACGTATTTCCACCAGTGAACAGGTGATAAAGTTTAACTTGTTATAGTAATTAATTGACATTTTTTTTCTAATGATACTATTCTAACGATACTATTCTAACATGTAATTTGTTTTCATAGATGAAGTTCTTATCCAGGTATTGGGAGGTTGTACACTGTCCTGATATATCATCTGATGATTGAACAACATGCCGAGGAAGGGGTAAGCTATTTCAATATTCGTGACATGTAATTACTTTGTGTATCTTACTCGAGCTGTGTTAAATTTTAACCATGTTGTTAATCGTGCAGTTTATCTGGATGCCGTATCGAAAACCAAAAATTGCGACTGTTATACCTCGTTTGGCCACATTCATTCTGTAATAGCCCAAATTTCAGTAATATTAGAATAGTGGTTTGAGACCACCAAATCTGACAAATAAACTCGTAGATTATATTATTTAATATTTACGAGCTAAATGTAGCTTTTAAAAGATTTTTGAAATAGTAAATTGTGTTTTATAAAGATTTATTTGGTTAAGAAATTGAGAAAAAAAAAAGGTATCGAGATCTCGGTGCTATAAACTGAGTCATAAATATTTTTGTGAATATCTACGGAATGTCAATAAGGTAGTATAAAAATTTCGTTAGAAAATTTTGACGTTTGGATGGTTAATTAAAAAAAAAGACTAAATTGAAAAAGGTATAAAAGTTGCTAGAAGGATTAAATAGCTTAATTGTCAAATGAGGAAGAACCTAAAGTGCAAATAATCCCAAAGGAGATATTTTGGGCGGCAATAGCTGAGAAAAATCAGGAAATGAGCGAAATAAGGGCAAAAATGGAAAATTGCCAAAATTGGTTAAATAAAAATGGGACCAAATTGGGATATCTAGATTTCTCTTCATTTTCTCTTCACTTTCTTCAGCTGAAAAACAGCCATGGGAGAGAGTTTCAAGCTGGTTTTCATACTCAAGCTTCATGTAAGTTCAGTTCTTACTTTCTCCTTGAAATTTCTATGTTTTTAGACTTTTACAATTGGGTCCAACTTACTATGTCATTAGTTTTTGATTCTATGGCTAACTTTTAAAAGTTGATGTGGATTAGTGCTGGAAGAATATGATGAATAAATATTTAATTGAAGCTTTAATTTTGTTATATGATGATTTTATCAAGTAAAATTGATGGAAATTGGTTTTAGGACCAAATTGTGAAAGAGTTGAAATTAAGGCCTAGTATTAAAATTCTGATTTTCAAAGGTTATGAAGTAGTTTAAAATGATAGATAAAAGTACTAAATGAGAAAATTAGCTCAATTGAGGGGTTAATTGAGCAAGGATTGAATTGTATGAAATGTGGAATTTGAGACAAAATAGAAATCAACATGTTATACTAAAGCAGTTTTGGACAGCAGCAATTGTCTAACTTTGAAAAATCACCAAATATTGTATAAATTGAATTAGACGTTGAGTGTGATATGGAATTAAAGCTTGTTGAGTCTATTTTCATATAAAAGAAACAGAGCAAGCAAAGGAAGTCTACATTTTGAGATATTTAAATTTTGGTAAGACTAGTTTAGAATAACTTCGTGATCCCCTGTTCTTAATTTAGAAATTCACTAAAAATTGTAAAAAAATAATTGTGAGTTATAATTTATATGTCTGTATTCCTTAGTGAATCTATTTTCATTAGAAATAATCAGAAAAACTATATGAAAATCGTACTATGAGATAATTGATTTTTAGTGAAGAGAGGTTAGAGTAGTAGGACTGTGTAACAGAGGAGAACTTAACTAATAAACTGTACTAATTGGTCACACCAAAAATTCTAGAAAAATTATGGTAAGAAGATATGTGAGTCTAGTTTCAAATAAAATTAACGGATCTTAATTTAGAGTTCTGTAGCTCAAGATAAAAATAATTTAGTGACTATGACACGGATGGACAGCTTGAATATTCACATAAGTAAATAGTGAAAATTATAGATAATGTTACTTACAAGTGTGTTGTTTATACTAAGGATGTGGATGGAGAGGAGGAGGAGGAAAAATAATATATGAACGACTTGTGTATAAATTGATTACATGCTCGATTATAATTGATAAATGTTGAATTAGAAATGATATAATGTTTTATTTGGAATATTTATTATGAAATTATGATTATCGTTATAATACAAAAATTGAACTTGTAAGTTTATATGGCTAAATTTTAGTGATCATTTGTTAATTTTATGAACTTCATGATGTGTTATTTCATATGTATTGATGATAAAATCGTGCATAATGTAAAAGCATGGAAATTGAATAAATGATCGAATTAAGCACTTCAGTTCAGTGACAAGACGAATTGACAGAAAAGACCATGGTTGAACCATGACAACAAGTGATAAGTGATAGCTTCGGCTACACTTATCTGATCAAGGACAAGTGAAAGTGAAAAGTGGTAGCTTTGGCTACCTGATCAGTGAAAAGTGGTAGCTCTAGCTACCTGATCAGTGAAAAGTGGTAGCTTCGGCTACCTGATCAGTGAAAAGTGGTAGCTTCGGTTGCCTGATCAGTGAAAAGTGGTAGCTTCGGCTACCTGATCAGTGAAAAGTGGTAGCTTCTGCTACCTGATCAGTGAAAAGTGGTAGCTTCGGCTACCTGATCAGTGAAAAGTGGTAGCTCCAGCTACCTGATCAGTGAAAAGTGGTAGCTCCAGCTACCTGATCAGTGAAAAGTGGTAGCTCTGGCTACCTGATCAGTGAAAAGTGGTAGCTTTAGCTACCTGATCAGTGAATAGTGTAGCTTCGGCTACAAGTGACAAGTGATTTCCGTGTAAGACCATATCTGGGATATGGCATCGGTGTGATACGTGTTTAAGATGTAAGACCATAGCTGGGCTATGGCATTCTAGTGAAAAGTGATGAATTGACGGAGAAGTTCATGGTTTCACCATGACATAATGACAGTGAAGATGTAAGACCATGGCTGAGCTATGGCATTCTAGTAAAAAGATCATAGCTATGTTATGGCATCAGTGATTATCAGTGAAATTCAATGCATACCGGTGCAGAATAATTTCGTAAGATGTTCACTAATTTGACGAAGTTGGTAAGTGTTATATAGAATTATGTGATATAAGGAAATATGAGTTGATGATACATGAACATAGAACTTGGTTGATGAATGAGTTCATTTGTGATTATATATTTGTACACCCTTGAGTGTATTATCCGTATGAAATGGTATTCTGAACGAGTTGATGGGAAGAGTTTTAATATGACATAATCTGAATTCGAAATGAAATATTATGAAAACATACTTGGAATGCATTGGTATGTCTTGTGTATGTTATTTGAGTTCATAATATGGAAAGTAAATGTATGTGAAAATATGAGGTGATGATATCTGTACATGGAATTTATTGATGGATACGTACATCCTAATGGATTTTAGAGAACATTGAAATTGGGCTCAATAAGTGATTTGTCAATTTAAATTGTGACTGGCAGGAAGAGTTAGTGAATTGCATGATTATGAATTGTTATATGTATTTGTCAAAAATACGAGGAAATGATGGTAATTGATACACGGAGATATGAGACTATAATATATAAAAACATAGAATGTGTTTGATAAATGTGTTCATTCATAATTATAGAATTTTTGCATCTTAAGTGCACTATATGTGTAAAGATGGTGTTTCAAATGATTTGATAAGTAAAACTCAAATATGAAGTAGTTTGAAACCAAGACAAATTGTTATAAAAATGTATATGAAATACAGAGATGCGATTGTTATATGTTATATGAATACATAGTATGAAAAAAAGTATAAGTACAAGAGAAATTTAATGAGAATTGAGCCCATATACGTTTCTTGTTATTTATATGAACTATACGACTAACAAATCGTATTAAGTATAAGGCTCAGTTGAATATCTTAAATTGGTTTTTGTATGTATTAAACGTGGGTAAAGAATAAGGATCAAAATGAGTGAGAAATATGGCTTGGAAAATAGCCTAATTTGTGAAAATTAAATTTACCACACGGCCTAGCAACACGGGTGTGTACTAAGGCTGTGTGACCCAAGTTACTTCAAAGATGCAAGTCAGTGTGTCATACGCCCTAGAGGCACGGCCATGTGAGCCACACGGGCATGGGACCCTTGTAAATGAGATAAACTTAAGGATTTTATAAAAAAAAAAAATTATATGATTCTAATTTAGTCCCGAACCAATCCCAATGCATGATTTGGACTTCAAGGGTCCGTTAAAGGAACTTTTATAATCAATTTTGATATTTGAGCGATAAATGGTTTAAATAATCTGTAAAGTGTTCTGTACTATTCGGTAATGCCTCGTACCCTGTTCTGGCATCGAACACGGGTAAGGGGTGTTACACATTCTCACCTGTGGTGCATTGATGCACCAATTATCAATTTCCAGACAGTCGACTGGTATAACGGGGATTGAGTACTCCGAAAGTTAGGTTGCATCCAGTATATTCCGGCTCTGCCAATGCAATTGGGGAAGATTCACGGGATTAACAAGAGAGGAAAACGTGGAAATAACTTGGGGGTTGTGCACCAGAAATATATTGCAGTGTGGGACAATCGGATGGCGCGGAGACCTCAGATGGATATTTCTTCCGATTTGCAACCATCGTTAGAGTACATACAATGGTACTCTAGTACGGGAAAACCATATTTACTTAGTGGGTAGTTGGTTGTGTCCCTCCGCACATGCATCGACTTGGGGCATACGAGCCAGAGCCAGAGCCCGAGCCCGAGCAATCGCATACACATTTCGGTAATAGTTCTTATCATCCGGAGTTACGGATCAATGACTATTTCCCGGGCTCGTCAGGAAACGGATATCATTCCAGGTTTGATATCTTTAGTCTGGTACCATCACAGTACAGCACTCCTCCCGGCCCGTATCCACCGCATTACTCCACTCCTCTTGGGTCGTATCCACCGTAGTATAGCACTCATCCCGGCTCAAGTTCATCGATGGCATTCAGGGTATATGATTTTTCTTGTGTGTTTCACACACCCCCACCTGCGACTAAAAAGAATGTTGATCGTCGCGATCATCCACAACGTGAACGTCGACCCCCGCAGAAATATACCCTTAGGACCACACCATCAAACCATCAATTTTAGGGGTTTCTTGCAATTTAAATATTGCAAAGTTTGTACTTTTTTATTCTGAAAAAATATAAATCAAGAAAAAGACAATCTTTGTATTTATTTAATTAGATTAATTGCAATATTACAACATTAAAACTTGGAACAAACTTTGTAATAAAAATTAAATACATTACAATATTAAAACTTGGAACAAACTTTGTAATATAAATTTTGTTATATAAATTAAATACATTACAACATTAAAACTTGGAACAAACTTTGTAATATAAATTTTGTTATATAAATTAAATACATTACTACATTAAAACTTGGAACAAACTTTGTAATATAAATTTTGTTATATAAATTAAATACATTACAACATTAAAACTTGGAACAAACTTTATAATATAAATTAGGTACATTGGATTACATAAGCTCAATTCCTACCCGATCGTGACGATTGTCCAATATGGTAGTTTCGCTGCAGGTGTTTACTCTGATTATGACCATCTAATCTGCGTAATCCACAACGCTTACTGCTGGATGTCTCCCTAATGTCCATTTCATCATGGATTCTAAATGATTGTGGACGACCTTTCGGATTCCTACGCAACCTTTTGTCTAGAACAAGCTAGAAAGTGGTCGGAGGCACCTCTTAGGCAGGACGGGGAACTCATTTTCCTAGACACACAACGTGCGCTTGAGAGTGTACACATCATCGAAAAATTGTTCAACATTGAGCGAGACTTTAGCACACGCTGCCACGACATGTGCACATGAATAATGAAGTGTTTGGAACCTCCTGCAATCGCATCGTCTGTTTCGGAAATCAACTCCATAGGACCTATGTGGTATACCGGGTCGATGACCGATGGTCTCCAAAAGTCAAAATATTTCAAGACGTCGTGAATATACTTCTACATACATCGACCTCGCCATTCGACGGTTTGCAACCATTGTATCCCTAACATTTTCGACAAACACGTGTCCCACCTTCATCTGGTTGACTTGTTGTTGACCCATTCTTGGTATCAAGGTAGCCAACCTGTAAAATGTAGCCGAGAATACAGATGAAATCGAAAGATGTCGTGTTTTTAAATACACAGAGTTGATCCTTTTACCAAGTTTGTGGTCATATGACCATAGCGAAAGCCCTCATTAAAACTTTGAGCCCATTGTCACGGCTCCATTGTACCCAACTACTGTTAGAAAGATATGTTCGTTCGACCCTCCATGTCACTCTCAAGTCGAGTCATTCTTTGGCAAAAAATGTGTGGCTCTAACTCATGCGCTATATATGTATTACAAAAAGATAAGTTACAGTATTGCCCTAAAGCATTAAAACTTATATTGAATAGATAAGGTTATCATTTACCCATTCTCACAACTTGTCTCCGCCAGTCTGCATTCTTATAATCTTGATGGATGTTAGACGCGATGTGCCGAATGCAGTAAACGGATCTCTAGGGCACACCGGAACGCCTAATGGCAGCAGTTAATCATTTCTCTTTATCGGAGATGATGCAAATATTATCGTTTCTAATAACACACTGTAACACCCCCTACCCGTATTTTCAGTAGTGTCGAAACGGTGATTCGGGGTCACTAAATCCGATAAGTGAGTAGAAAATATTATTAATTTAGTGAGTATAAGTTAAATGTGAAGTTAGGAAATTTTTTGAAATAGTAAATAGTGTGCTAGAAAAAAAATTAAAATAATTAGAATAAAAAACGAGGTATCGAGACCTCGGAGATTTTTAATCTAGCCATAAATATTTTATAAATATTTATGGAGTGTTAATAAATTAGTATTAAAGTTTCGTCAAGAAATTTTAAAGTTTCGATAGTTAATTGAACAAAAAGGACTAAATTGTAACAAATGTAAAATTATGGGAAATGATTAAATAGCTTAAATGATAAAAGAAAGAGGGCTTAAAAGGCAAATAGACCCAAGGTCCATTTGGGCTGGACGACAAGGGCATGAAATCAGCAAGAAAATAAGGAGAATTAAGGGAAAAATTGGAATATTGCAAATTTTACTTAATAAAGCTAGGACTAAAGTGGAATTATCTAGATTTCTCTTTATTTTTCTGCATTCTCATCAGAAAAAACACCATAGAAGGGTTTCTTTAAGCTGGTTTTTCATATTTTTACTGCAAGTAAGTTCAATTCTTGATTCTTTCTTGAAATTTTTGTGCTTTTGTGACTTTTACAACTAGGTCCACTTGTTGAATTCATTAGTTTTAGATTTTATGAATGAAGTTGAAAGTTTTTATGAATATGTGCTGGAAGTATATGATGATTTAGCATGGAATTAGAGCTTTAAATTGTTTATATGCCGATTTTATTGAAAGAATTGAATAGAAAGTGAATGTTTGGGACCTAATTTTAAAAGAAATTGAAGTTAGGGTTTTATGTGCAAATTCTGAATTTCAATAGTTGTGAAATAACTTATAATGTCTAGGTAAAGTATTAATTTAGAGAAAATTAGCTCAATTGAGGGGTTAATTGAGCAAGGACTGAATTGTATGAATTGTGGAATTTGGGACAAAATAGAAATCAACATGTTATACTAAAGCAGTTTTGGATAGCAGCAGTTGTCTAACTTTGAAAAATCACCAAAAATGGTAGAAATTGAATTAGAAGTTGAGTAAGATATAGAATTAAAGCTTGTTGAGTCTATTTTCATATAAAAGAAACAGAGCAAGCAAAGGAAGTATACATTTTGATATATTTAAATCTTTGTAATACTGGTTTAGAATAACTTCGTGATCCCCTGTTCTTACTTTAGAAATTCACTAAAAATTGTAGAAAAATAATTAGGGGCTTAAATTTATATGTTTAAAATCCTGAATGAGTCTATTTTCAAGATAAACAAAGGATAATATAATCCAAATTCCGTACAAGGAGATAATTAATTTTTAGTGAAGAAGAGTCGGAACTATTAGACAGCAGAACAGGGGTAACTTTAAAGAATAAACTGTACTTATTGGCTAAACCAAAAATTCTGAAAATTTTATGGTAGGAAGATATATGAGTCTAGTTTCAGGAAAAATTTGCGATCTTAATTTGAAGTTCTGTAGCTCAAGATGAAAATAATTTAGCAACTGTGACACGGATAGACAGCTTGAATATCCATATAAGTAAATAGTGAAATTATAGATAATGTTACTTATATGCGGGTTATAAACATTAAGGATGTGAAATAAAGTAAAGGTGAAGTAAATACTAATAAGTGAATGATTTTACAATGATAGATTGAGAACCCGAAGCAAGTCAAGAAAAAGAAAAAGTAGCTGATTAGTCCCTGAATTTTCACAAATTTTGCAAATCGACCCAGGTAAGTTCATATGGCTGAAATTTAATGATTAAATGTTAATTTTATGAATTATATAATGTATGATGAGATATAATTGTTGATGAATTGAGAATAAAATAACAATGCGAAAAATGATTAAATGATCAAATTGAGCGGAACGTCGGATTTGGGTACTTCTGATCAGTTATAAGTAGTAGCTTCAGCTACACTTATCTGATCAGTGACAAATGACAAGTGATAAGTGGTAACTTTAGTTACACTTATCTGATCAGTAACAAGTGACAAGTGATAAGTGGTAGCTTTAGCTACACTTATCTGATCAGTGATAAGTGACAAGTGATAAATGTGATCCGTGTAAGACCGTGGCAGGGCTATGGCTTCGGAAAGTGATAAGTGATCATATGTAAGACCATAGTTATACTATGGCAAAGTGGAAGTGAAGTACTCAATTTTCCGTAACCGTTCCTTAATTTGATTAAGGATGGTAAGTGACAAAAATGGCCCAAAAGAGTTAAAGTCAATGGATAAATGGTAGTGAGTTTATACAAGAGGACTCACCAAATTGTGGTTGACAGGTGAACTTAGTAATTGTGTATAATGCATAAGTATATGAATGTTTGGTAAGATTTATATTTTATGCCTATGAACTTACTAAGTTTCTATAAACTTACTTGAGTGTATTTAATGTCTCATGTAGATTGACGTAAAAATATACGGAGGATCGGATTAACATTGAGGATCACACTATCAAGATTATCTCCGGTAGCTTTTGTAAATTTCCTTTTTGATTTATATGGCATGTATATGGTTTGATGATTATATAAATACCAAAGCTTGTTTAATGAATATGTATTAAAGTAAATAGTGATGAATATGCTAAATAGTATAATTATAATAGAAGTATGATTTGGTATCAAATTGATTGAATTTGATTGGATTGGTCGGTTTTAAATTGCAGGAAAGATTGGATATTTATAAAGGGACTATATTGAGTTCATAATAATAATAATAATTTGTTAAACTTTGGTAATGCCTCATATCCTATTCCGGCGACGAATACGGGTAGGGGTGTTACATTTAGTGGTATCAAAGCCCGGTTTAGCCGGTTCTCGGAACATTTGTGATGTATAAAATGTTTAGAAATACATGCCATATAAATCTGTGATAGTGTGATGTGTATGATCCGATCTAATCTTTGTTATTTTTATAAATACTCTCCGATTATAAAGATGTCAGATAGACCTGAACGTACTAAGCAGGAAGAAGTTAACAGTAGAGTACAGATTTCTGAACGAGCAACAAGCAGTGATGTTCCGATTTCCCTAATGCGAGAGCAAGAATTAAAGAATATGATTTATGGGATTATGAATCAGTGGTATACTGAAACGATGCAAGAAAGAAATCAAGCTCAGCCACCTCCTCCCACCACTGCTCCATCTGTGGTACCCTCGATTGCTCCTCCACCTCCTACAACGACAGAATTCAGTAAGCGTTCTCCATTGGAAAGGCTTTGTAACACCCCAAACCCGGCCCATTCGCTATGACCGAATTTGAAATGCCACTGCGGAAAACTTTTGAAAAACTTTTGACTTAGAGTTAAAAACATAAAAATTTGATGTCTTTACTAAAACATTGTGTAATTAAAGTTCCAAATAAAATTAAGTTGTTTAAAATAAAACATTTTCAAATAATAATATATTCAACAAACCAACTTAAAACATAATAATAATCAAAAATTGGTTAAATGGCCCTTATTACAACCAATACTTAAAACAAAATACTCAATATTAAAATGCTTAAAATAATTAAAATATCTTCTTCTGCATGGGCCACCTTGTATCCACTCCAAACCCGGTCCAACGCTTACGCATCACCTGAAATGGTTGAGAAAAATTGGGTGAGTCCACAGACTCAGTGCATAATCATCACACATGCCTCCACATATGGGCTTGGCCCAAATCCACACAGTTCACATACATAAATATGCAAAATGACGCCCAACCCAACCTAATTCCATCCATTACACCAACCCCGGCACACCTGCCGTCCAAGGCCGTGGCTAATCCACCGATCAAATAGTGATCCTTATATCTTACCTTGGCAGACTTGCTGTTCAAGGCCGTGGCTAAGCCACCGATCAAATAGTGATCCCAACATTAATTCGTCTACGGTGATGCACACAGCCATCAACCGCCGAGATGGGCACCTAGCCAACACCTCCCTTGATGTAGCACACAGCTGATCATCAAGCGCTAATGTAGCACGAGGCTAACATTAGATCACGTACATAAATATGTACACCCGTCCTTCCTTGATCAAATCCAATCCCCATGCATATATATTAATGTATCATGCCAAATCAACATATAGAATGAACATACATCACATGCTCATTATCATATTACACAGTCACCATAAATAATTTAATATCACATATTACTGACCTGTTAACCGATTACCCCAATCATGGGTTTTCACCACTTTAGCCTTTGTTGTCGGCTATCACACATCATACAAGAATATATATATATATATCAATACACAAAACAGGAGAAATAGTGCGATAACTACCTACCTGCTAAGGCACAAACGATCAAATCCCGAAAACGTCACTTGATTAAGAACTCTGCCGAAATCCCTAAATGGAATCATATTAGTTTCGGCCTCTATACCAAAAACATTAGAAAGTGGCATACGCCCTCAAGAAAATGACATAAAAAAAGAAAGGAAAAACGGCCATAAACACTTACCTATCTTCCAAAACCGATTGAAGAAAATCCAAAAATGAATGCCTACCCTTTGAATATTCGGCCAACAAAAATAATACTAACAAAGAAGTAGAAGATTCGGCTATGGTTTTGAATGAAGATAACAAAAGATATTATGGAGAAAAAGAAATAGAGTATGTGAGTAGCAAAGAAAATGAGAATGAGAGGGAGAGGATTCGATTTTAGAAATAATGGAAGAAAAGAAAAGAAAAGAGGATTTGGGGAAGAAAGAGGTTCGGTCAAGAAGAAAATAAAAAGGAAAAAGTGATGTTGAGCAAATACCAAAAGTAAGAAAAGAGGAAGAGAGATGGGAGAAAGAGTGCACAAAAGTGCAAAAGATGTTTTCGGTTTCAAAGGAAAAGATGAGAGAAAGAAAATATAAATTTTGGTTCAAACAAAATGAAGGCTAACCAAAAGCAAAACTTGCACAAAATGTACAATACTCATTCAGCCAAACAAAGGATTTTTGGAGAGGGAAAACAAAAATGCAAAAGATGTTCAAAAGGAGAATTGGCCAACTATTCCCCCCCTCAAGCTACCTAACAAAATTTGGCCACCCCCTAGGCACCCATGCCGTCCACATACATCCACTAAAGGCATAGGAATTGTTTCCAAAACATTTTCCACAAGCCAAGCCTTTTGTCCCCTCAATATACCATAACTTTAAGATATCCTTCCATAACCTTAAGAATCTTATCCCATAAATTAAGCTTTCCTTAAACAAAAATTTCAACTTACCAAAAGTTATTAGTCCACCTATCATAAATAAGTTTGACCGGCCATCAATGCTAATACACAAAAATAAACCTTCAAAATGCTAAACATACCACTCGAACCTCTAACCTCAAGCTACCTTTCAAGCTCATTAACCAACTTGCCACTTACTCCTCTTGTGCTATAAATGAACACTTAAATTAACTTAAGTGCTAAGCTCACTTAATCCACTTCATTAAATAAACCATACTAAAATTTATTCTAACTTCCTAATTAAAATCTAGCCTTCACAAGACTATGCTAACACACAAAATTCATACCCGAGCTAACACAAGAATAAATAATATTCTAATTTTCCTAAAGCTCAAGGCCCAATCCTACTAGGCCCAATTTTGGGATGTTACAGATCTACCCTCCTTAAAAATAATTTCGTCCTCGAAATTACTTACTAACGATTAATCATATAGTCTAACTCACCACACTACGCTCTTGCTGCGCACTCTGATCTTAATAAAACCAATATACTTTCTAGGTACAGTCTCCAAGTTCACTCTCAAGGTTCTAGATGCTTCACTAGCGATGGTTCCGACACAGCCATTTAGCCTCTACCGCGTCCACGAGTATTGCGACCACGCGCCCTAGAACTCATATCTAGCGTCACGATTTAATCTGTTTAAAAGTTTTATGAATTAGCAATTTTGTTTCACTGTTTATCCACGAGCAAATTTTATGAGAAGAAGTTTCAAAAGCGGTTCTTTCGATCAACCAAAGTTTCATCTAAAGTTCACTACCTTAGTTCAGAGAATTACACATTCAGCACACCATTAAAACATTCCTGTCTACCCCCAACCCAGGGGTATTTCCGTCATTTTCCTATTAGGGGTATTTCGGGAATGAATCAGGGTCAACTTTGAAAATATATATATATTTTTTTTAAAAAAATCAGAGGTGTTGCAAAAATTTCAGAAATTCGGGGTTATTTCAGTAATTTTGTAAGTCATGGGCGTTTCTGTAAATTCTCCAACTCAGGATAGCTTGATACTTGTAAAATAGAAGTTTTTGATATTTTTGTAAAGTACAAACATTTTAGTAAAAGTCGGAAGCAACATGAAAATTTAGAAACTCAGGGCTTCTTGGTAATTTTGTCAACCAGGGGTATTTTTGTAAGTTTTCCCAAACCGGAATATCTTGCCATTTTGAAAACTCGAGATTTTGGTATTTTGCAAAGTAAAATCATTTTAACAATAGTTGAGGGTAATACGGTAATTTTACAATACAGGGGCATTTTGTAAATTTGCCACTAGGGGCATTTTGGGTAATTTCGTAAATCGAGAAAACGTCTTTCAAAAATTAGATTTAAGGTTTCACAAATCAAAGAGGTAAATTTGAAAATTTTAAAACTAAGGGTTTTAAAACAATAAGGCTAATCCCGTTCGGGTTTTAGTAATCGGTTTAGCCTATGAACAAATCCTCTTGGTTAAGGTGAACCGAAGCTACGCACCAAGTAGGATTCCTGCGAAGAGGAGGTGAGTCACGAGGACTGCTTAAGTACCAAGCTCTTCCGGATCCAATCCTAGACATGCGCACCAAGGTTACCACACCTTAACTCGGCGATTTGGTCACAGGTTGGTTTAATAACCTATTAAAGTCTTATGCATATGTTGAGTAAACTAATCCTAGAGTCCAATAACCTTAGTATTCTAATCTACGAGCCCAAATAACCCATAATAATTCACACAAACAAATCACTTTAAGAGTCCGAAGTACTTACCTGGTGGACTTCGGGTCGGAGGTACAGGTGCCATGCCAGAATAAACCTGAAAAAATTTATGAAAGCCCAAATCTTTGAAAAACCCATCTTTAAAAACTATTTTCGGGCCCAAAACCTCAAAGTCCGAGTTTTGAACCAGGCTCTGATACCAATTTGTAACACCCCAAACCCGGCCCATTCGCTATGACCGAATTTGAAATGCCACTGCGGAAAACTTTTGAAAAACTTTTGACTTAGAGTTAAAAACATAAAAATTTGATGTCTTTACTAAAACATTGTGTAATTAAAGTTCCAAATAAAATTAAGTTGTTTAAAATAAAACATTTTCAAATAATAATATATTCAACAAACCAACTTAAAACATAATAATAATCAAAAATTGGTTAAATGGCCCTTATTACAACCAATACTTAAAACAAAATACTCAATATTAAAATGCTTAAAATAATTAAAATATCTTCTTCTGCATGGGCCACCTTTTATCCACTCTAAACCCGGTCCAACGCTTACGCATCACCTGAAATGGTTGAGAAAAATTGGGTGAGTCACAGACTCAGTGCATAATCATCACACATGCCTCCACATATGGGCTTGGCCCAAATCCACACAGTTCACATACATAAATATGCAAAATGACGCCCAACCCAACCTAATTCCATCCATTACACCAACCCCGGCACACCTGCCGTCCAAGGCCGTGGCTAATCCACCGATCAAATAGTGATCCTTATATCTTACCTTGGCAGACTTGCTGCTCAAGGCCGTGGCTAAGCCACCGATCAAATAGTGATCCCAACATTAATTCGTCTACGGTGATGCACACAGCCATCAACCGCCGAGATGGGCACCTAGCCAACACCTCCCTTGATGTAGCACACAGCTGATCATCAAGCGCTAATGTAGCACGAGGCTAACATTAGACCACGTACATAAATATGTACACCCGTCCTTCCTTGATCAAATCCAATCCCCATGCATATATGTTAATGTATCATGCCAAATCAACATATAGAATGAACATACATCACATGCTCATTATCATATTACACAGTCACCATAAATAATTTAATATCACATATTACTGACCTGTTAACCGATTACCCCAATCATGGGTTTTCACCACTTTAGCCTTTGTTGTCGGCTATCACACATCATACAAGAATATATATATATATATATCAATACACAAAACAGGAGAAATAGTGCGATAACTACGCACCTGCTAAGGCACAAACGATCAAATCCCGAAAACGTCACTTGATTAAGAACTCTGCCGAAATCCCTAAATGGAATCATATTAGTTTCGGCCTCTATACCAAAAACATTAGAAAGTGGCCTACGCCCTCAAGAAAACGACATAAAAAAAAGAAAGGAAAAACGGCCATAAACACTTACCTATCTTCCAAAACCGATTGAAGAAAACCCAAAAATGAATGCCTACCCTTTGAATATTCGGCCAACAAAAATAATACTAACAAAGAAGTAGAAGATTCGGCTATGGTTTTGAATGAAGATAACAAAAGATATTATGGAGAAAAAGAAATAGAGTATGTGAGTAGTAAAGAAAATGAGAATGAGAGGGAGAGGATTCGATTTTAGAAATAATGGAAGAAAAGAAAAGAAAAGAGGATTTGGGGAAGAAAGAGGTTCAGTCAAGAAGAAAATAAAAAGGAAAAAGTGATGTTGAGCAAATACCAAAAGTAAGAAAAGAGGAAGAGAGATGGGAGAAAGAGTGCACAAAAGTGCAAAAGATGTTTTCGGTTTCAAAGGAAAAGATGAGAGAAAGAAAATATAAATTTTGGTTCAAACAAAATGAAGGCTAACCAAAAGCAAAACTTGCACAAAATGTACAATACTCATTCGGCCAAACAAAGGATTTTTGGAGAGGGAAAACAAAAATGCAAAAGATGTTCAAAAGGAGAATTGGCCAACTATTCCCCCCCTCAAGCTACCTAACAAAATTTGGCCACCCCCCTAGGCACCCATGCCGTCCACATACATCCACTAAAGGCATAGGAATTGTTTCCAAAACATTTTCCACAAGCCAAGCCTTTTGTCCCCTCAATATACCATAACTTTAAGATATCCTTCCATAACCTTAAGAATCTTATCCCATAAATTAAGCTTTCCTTAAACAAAAATTTCAACTTACCAAAAGTTATTAGTCCACCTATCATAAATAAGTTTGACCGGCCATCAATGCTAATACACAAAAATAAACCTTCAAAATGCTAAACATACCACTCGAACCTCTAACCTCAAGCTACCTTTCAAGCTCCTTAACCAACTTGCCACTTACTCCTCTTGTGCTATAAATGAACACTTAAATTAACTTAAGTGCTAAGCTCACTTAATCCACTTCATTAAATAAACCATACTAAAATTTATTCTAACTTCCTAATTAAAATCTAGCCTTCACAAGACTATGCTAACATACAAAATTCATACCCGAGCTAACACAAGAATAAATAATATTCTAATTTTCCTAAAGCTCAAGGCCCAATCCTACTAGGCCCAATTTTGGGATGTTACAGGCTTAGAAAACTTGGAGCCGAAGAATTTCAGGGAAGGACTGATGATAACCCCGTCAAAGTTGAATACTGGTTACAGAGTTTGATAAGAATTTGTAAAGAAATAGCTTGCTCACCAGATGATTATTTGAGATGTGCTGTGTCTCTATTAAAAGAAGAAGATTATAGTTGGTGGGAAACGATTGAGGTCGTGGCACTGGTAGAGAAAATTTCTTGGGAATTTTTCCAAAATGAATTTAAGAAGAAATATGTGGGCAGACAGTATTTGGATAAAAAGAAAAGAGAATTCCTTGATCTACAACAGGAAAATAAGTCAGTAGCTGAATACGAAAGAGAATTTGTCTACCTCAGTAAATATGCCCGAGACATTGTACCTACTGAAGAAAAAATGTGTATCAGATTTGAAGAAGGGTTAAATGATGATATTAGAATGATGATTGGGGGCAATGAAATACGAGAGTTCGTTGTTCTGTCAGACCATGCTCAAAAGCTTGAAGAAGTATATAACAGAAAAATGCAGCGGGATCGAAAAAGTAAAGAGTCATTCAAAAGAGGTGCTTCTAAGCCATTTTCAGATTTACCGGTAAAGAAATCTAGAGAAGAAATTAGTCGAATTACATCAGTGCCGGGAAGATCGGGTAGAGGTAGATCAAGACAATCTGATTTCAGGGTATTTGATAGACCTGCAGCAAGTGTGAGCAGTGTTCAGAATACTCCCAGACCTAAGTGTCAATATTGTGGAAGACATCATTTCGGTGAATGCAAGACTAAGATGGGGGCTTGTTATAAATGTGGGACTACTAATCATCTTATTCGAGATTGTCCCCAACTGCAAAAAGACGAAGTGGAACAGAAAGAGATACAGAGAATCACCCCCCAAAGAAGTAGACGTTCGGGCCAGAGCAGTGCTACAGGGACTACCCGTTAGGGTATGAGAGAACCAGTTAGTCGATCAGAGAATAGAGCACCAGCACGTACTTACGCCATTCGAGCAAGGGAAGAGGCTACGGATCCTGATGTAATTGCTGGTACTTTCTATCTTTATGATGTTATTGTTTATGCATTGATAGACCCTGGGTCTACTCATTCATATATTTGCACTATGCTAGCATCTGAAAAGAAACTATCTGTTGAGTCCACTGAATTTGATATACAAGTCACTAATCCATTAAGTCAAAGTGTAATAGTTAATTTGATATGTCGTAATTGTTCACTGAAAGTGAAAGGCTATGAGTTCTTCGCTGAGTTGTTACCCTTTCGGGAATTTGATATTATTTTGGGGATGGACTGGTTAATGAAACATGATGCGATAGTGAATTGTCGTGATAAACAGATCAGTTTGAAATGTCAAACAAGGGATGTAATCTCAGTTGGGTCTGAAAATATGAGTGATACAGTCAGAATTATTTCAGCTCTCTCTGCTCAGAGGTTATTACGTAAAGGCAACGAAGCATTCTTGGCCTATATTCTTGATACTCAGGGTTTCGATTTAAAGCTCGAACAAGTGCCAGTGGTGAATGAATTTTCTGATGTGTTTCTTGAAGAGTTACCCGGTTTACCACTTGATAGAGAAGTTGAATTTGTAATTGATGTGATTCCCGGAACAGCTCCTATCTCAGTAACACCGTACAGAATGGCTCACGCAGTTGCAGGAGTTATTAGATAAAGGGTTCATTAGACCGAGTATGTCACCCTGGGGTGCACCTGTCTTGTTTGTGAAAAAGAAGGACGGTTCTTTAAGATTGTGTATAAATTACAGGCAGTTAAATAAGGTAACGGTAAAGAATAAATATACTTTGCCTCGTATTGATGATCTATTTGATCAATTGAAAGGTGCTGCAGTATTTTCCAAGATAGACCTTCGATCCGGGTATTACCAGTTGAAAGTTAAAGAGTGTGATGTGCCGAAAACTGCCTTCCGAACCCGATATGGTCACTATGAATTTCTGGTGATGCCATTTGGTTTAACTAATACTCCAACTGCCTTTATGAATTTGATGAATCGAATTTTTCAGTCATATTTGGATAGATTCGTTGTTGTGTTCATTGATGATATATTGATTTATTCAAAGACAGAGTCCGAACATGCACAACATTTAAGGATTGTGTTGCAGATTTTACGGGAGAAACAATTGTATGCGAAATTTAGCAAATGTGAATTTTGGCTCCATGAAGTTGCGTTTTTGGGTCATATTGTATCAGCTGATGGAATCAGAGTGGATCCAAGTAAGGTATCGGCAGTGATAAATTGGAAAGTTCTGAAGAATGTTACTGAAGTACGGAGTTTTCTAGGACTGGTAGGCTATTATCGTCGATTTGTCAAAGATTTCTCAAGGATTACCCTACCGTTGACTCGATTACTACAAAAGAATGTTGAATTTATATGGCCAAGTGAATATCAGCAGAGTTTCGATCAGTTGAAAAAGATGTTGACAGAGGCTCCAGTGTTGACTCAACCAGAATCGGGTGTACCGTTTGTGGTATATAGTGATGCATCTCTGAATAGTTTGGGTTGTGTACTTATGCAGTCAGGCAAAGTGGTGGCATATGCTTCTCGACAACTGAAATCGCACGAGAAGAATTATCCTACACATGATTTGGAATTGGTAGCAATCGTGTTTGCTTTGAAGATATGGAGACATTACTTATATGGTGAGAAATGTTACGTGTATACTGATCATAAAAGCTTGAAGTATTTAATGAATCAGAAAGAGTTAAATCTGGGACAGAGATGATGGTTAGAGTTGCTGAAAGATTATGATCTTGTCATTGACTATCACCCAGGGAAAGCAAATGTCGTAGCAGATGCACTTAGTCGAAAATCATCATTATTTGCATTACGGGCATTGAATGCTCATTTGTCTATTAATGAAGATGGAATTCGAAAATGATCATGATACCAATCTAAAGAGAGGCATCAGATAGATTGACGTACAACCCAATAAATTGATTGAATCAAACTAATAAAATTAATTGAATTAATTTTTTATTTTTAAATTTTTAATAATTAATTTAATCGAAATAGTAATTGCTACAAATGATTCTACCACCTAACTTTGGGCCGACATAAACAACGAAAAGGATGAGCAACCTAAGGTCACAATCCTTCACAGTTACGTAACATAAACTTTACGAAAATAATTCCAAGGCAACACATTTTGTGAAGGAAGCAGTTTCTCGACATCTTTGCCTCAACGTTATATTTTGTTTCTCTGTTGTGTGTCGGAGTGGGAACACTTCCCGGTGCTGTTTAACCAAGCTATTGGTGCCATGACACCTTTCTTCACCACCATTTTCGCCTTTTTAAGCTACTTTTAATGTAATAAAATTTATTTCAATCAAATTAAAAACAACGATGGTAATGAAATTAATTCTTATAGTAGTGAGATTGGATATAGTAACGGTGAGATTAAAATCAATAGTAAAATATGTATTTAGATTCAAATGCAATGGTGAGATGAAATTAAAATTAAAAAAAAAACATTAAGGAACTTAAATTAATATATATATCCATATATAATAAACAATTAAAAAATTTTATTCCTATTTATATAAATTAATAAAATATAAATTAGAAGTATTTATGTTACATAATAATTAAGACATATTAAAAATATATTAAGTAATAAAAAAGATATATTAAAACTAATTAAATAAATTATAGGGATGCTAAATAATTTATAAATTATAAATAATAAAGTAAAATACAAGTGAGGGGTAAATTAGATTTTTTTTTCTCTTTCCATTAAAATTTAAATTCAATTGGTCAAATTGGTTGAACTGTAAATCGATGAGGATATCAATCTAGAGATAAGTATTAAATTAGTTGACTTGAGAATCAATACAAACTAGTTGAATTGAAAAAAAAAATCGACTAAATCAACAGTTGAATCGAATTTTTATTTTTTTATGAATTTGTAATATTTTTTATATTAAAACGGACGAACCCATTGGATTAATTAACATCACTTAATTAGTGCTACCATTAAAAACCTTAGATTCCAATTCACCGATCCTCCGGTGCAAATGGAGGCTCTATTGTGTTTAATTTTTCAATTGGAGTGTCATTTAAAGTCACCTTGGGTTAGTGCAAGTAATTGAAGACAATATTTTTACTTTTTGGGATCTGGAATCAGATCAGTAAGTTCAAGGGGTGAATTCAAGTAATTATTTAAAACTTCTAAAAAATAAAAAAATTTATAAAAATTAATTTATCAATTTTTTAATTTAATTCAATCAATTTATACCAATTTAATAAATTTTTACTTCTCATCGAAATAATATTATATCCTATCAAGATAATATTATTGAATACCAAAAACAACTAAAATTAAATTACTAAAAAAAATTCAGTCACTTTAAACATCACACATCAAAGCATTTTTTACGTTTAACTTTGCCCTTCTTAATTACTTTAAAAATTAAATGTAAAATAACTTAAATTACTTTAATAGATGGAATATTTTGATGAAAGCTGTCCTTCCCTTTTTTTTTAAACAAATTTTAGCTTTAATCTCTTTATTTTTTTAAAATTATATAATAATAGTTAAAATTCAATTTTCATATTTCATTTAAACTTCAAATTAAAATTTTATAATTTAATTTTGACATAATTTGACACCTTAATTTTTAAAATATCATTAGTTAATCTAAATATTTTATTCTAATTAAAATATTAATTACAATGTTATTTTTTTTACACGAATACTAAGTGAATATCTTTTTAATTTAAAAATGTCATGTCAGCACATTTAATAAAAGAATTTTAAATTTTAAATTAAAAAATAAAAGAAATAAATTTTCAAAATAAAAATATAAAGATTAAATTTTAAATATAAAAAAATTTAATAAAGTATACAACCTTTAGGTTTATTTTATAATTTAATCAGAAAGAAATAAATTATCAAACTTAATATAAAAAGTAAAAGCGGAATAAAATAATTTAATATTTTAAATAAAAAGCAGAAACAGAGTTTGCCGTCTCTCAATCTGTCGTTTCATTTGTTGATATCAACCAATGGTGAGATGGATCCAAGAGAAAATGAAAAGCAAGACATAGACAAAGCTCCCAACATTTCTTACACCCTTAATTAAACAAATAAAAAAACCTTAATTAATTACATTAAACCCAAACAAAGCATCGCATCTTCCAAATAAAACAGCACACCAGACACTTCAATATGCCCTTTACCGTCCACTTCCAAACCTGCATCACTGCCCCCATTAATTATTATTATTATTTGTGTTTTTAACGATGTCATGAATGAAACACAAAAGTATAACCATCGTTTCTCTTTCATTTGGTCAATGATCATCAAACAAACTCCATATCTCTCAACCCTTGTCTAAACTGAGTTTTTCTTCAAGCTAAGGATTCATATATGACACTTGAAGAATCAGCAGAACCAAATCCATCCCAAGATCATATCTTGGATTGGCTTGAGGATTCTGCGTCATTACTTCCATCTTTCTTGGATGATCCGTACAGCCCAGGCGACATCAATGGCTATCAATGGTGGGATCCCAATCATGATTTCGGTCAAGATCTTATTACCATAGGTGCTGCTGTAGCTTCTATTAATAGTCCTGCCATTGCAGCTGCTGTGAGTAATGTCGATGCCGGTCTCGTACAGTCCGATTCTGCCGTTGTTAATCCTCCCGTGCCATTGAGTTCGTCCAAGCGAAGGAGACCCACTGATAGCATCGTTCCGAGGATGTCGAAGAAGAGCTCGAATGGTAAGAACGATGAAAACGAAGACGGTAAAGCAGGGGTTGAAGAGGTTATGGGGAATAAGAGGTCAGCTGGAAATAAGAAAAACAAGTCTTCAGGGAATAACGGTAATAACAAGGAAGGAAGATGGGCTGAACAGTTGTTGAACCCTTGTGCAACAGCGATAACCACTGGTAACCTCACGCGTGTTCAGCATCTATTGTATGTTCTCAACGAGCTTGCCTCATCGACCGGAGATGCCAACCACCGGCTTGCGGATCATGGCCTACGAGCCTTGACGCACCACTTATCGTCATCCTCTGCCTCGACTGCGCCTGTTACTTTCGCTTCCACTGAGCCGAAGTTCTTTCAACGATCTTTACTCAAGTTCTATGAGGTTAGTCCTTGGTTTGCATTCCCTAATACCATAGCCAACGCTTCCATACTCCAAATTCTTGCTCAAGAGCCTGATAAGACCCGTAATCTTCATATCCTGGACATCGGTGTATCTCATGGTGTTCAATGGCCGACGCTCCTTGAGGCGCTGTCTCGCCGTTCCGGAGGTCCCCCACCTGTGGTTCGCATCACCATTGTGGCGGCCACAGCTGAAAATAATCAAATCACGGACACCCCTTTTTCTATTGGTCCACCCGGTCACGATTTCTATTCCCGACTTCCCGGTTTCGCCAAGTCCATGAACATCAATTTGCAGATAAATAGATTCGAGAACCACCCAATACAACACCTGAATGCACAAACTATCAACAACTCACATGGAGAGACCTTGATAGTTTGCGCACAGTTCAGACTTCATCATCTTAACCACAACGGGCCTGATGAAAGAACCGAGTTCTTAAAAGTACTACGAAGTTTAGAACCAAAAGGGGTGATTCTAAGCGAGAACAACATGGATTGCAGCTGCAGCAGCTGCGGAGATTTTGCAACCGGATTCTCACGGAGAGTAGAGTACCTATGGAAGTTTTTGGACTCAACAAGCTCTGCATTTAAAGGACGAGAGAGCGAAGAAAGAAGAGTAATGGAAGGAGAAGCAGCAAAGGCATTAACAAACCAAGGAGAGATGAACGAAGGGAAAGAGAAATGGTACGCGAGGATGCAAGGCGTGGGGTTTAGGGCAGAAGTGTTTGGAGAGGACGCCATTGACGGGGCTCGAGCATTGCTGAGGAAGTATGACAGTAACTGGGAGATGATAGTTGAAGAAAAAGAGGGTTGTATTGGGTTGTGGTGGAAAGGGCAGCCTGTATCATTTTGTTCATTGTGGAAGCTAGATGTCAAGGTAGAGGAAAGTTAAAAAAAAAAAAAAACAGTTCTCGATATTGCTTTGTTTTGTTTTTGCTTTTGCTTTTTCATTTTTCTCCATAATCTCTATGTAAATTCTTAAAGAAGTATAAAACTATGTATGAAGGATGGTTTGCAGTCAGTTTTGACAATAGGTATAATCTTAATCAAATTCAACTTGTGTGCAAACTAAGAAGCAATTCACTATTTGAATTTCACAGCTCAATCACAAAGATATGAAATGCTCCCTCAAGCAAAGCTAATGACACCAGTTAAAGAATTCAGGTAGGCATTATATCATCATATACTTCCATCAAAATGGTAAACCAATAACTAAACATGTTGCCATATTTTTCATCCGAACCGTAAACCGATAACTAACATATCATCATATTGTTTTGTTGAAGAACTTAGCACCAATCTCAGAGCTCTAAAATAATTTATAGGAATACGGAATTTTACATGTTGCTTCAGTTCTTCCCTAGGCATATACATCATAGAACGAAACTAAAATTCAAACAGGGTCAGAAGTTTTTCCCTGAAAAAAGGATTATAGACAAGAATCTCCAGTTTGACTTAACTCCATTCATATCACTATAACCCCGCTATGGAGCTAAGCCAACTCCAGCCCTTTTAATGTTATGGAAGCCAATTAGCAATGCTATAGTTAATTAGTATCATAGGGAATGGTATAAACTGTACCTAAAGCTTTTTCATGACATCCTGGTGTCAATATCTTGTTCAATGATTACAAAAATTCAATACAGTAACCATGTTCTTGCTAATTAAGATGCGTATATTCGCACTGAACTTCGGATCGCCATGCGGCAAACAGGGCACTTTGGCACCAATTCCCGTTCGACCGATACAGCACAATGTTGGCAACAAACCAGGTGTCCACATGGAATAAATGCAGACCGTCTTCTCCTCATCAAGCAAATCACACACAACTCTCCATCTGGAACATCACTTAACTCTTCGTCCAAATCCATCTGCAAGGTGGAGTCATCAGTCGCAGCATTGGCTGCTTGCTGAAACCGTCTTAGCCTCCTTTCTTTCCATTTATTCCAGTTCCTGAAGGCAATTCATTAAAAGACATTATGTTTATCTTTAACAAAGTGAACAAGGCAAATGTGCATAACTGCACTGTTTTTTTTTTGGACGGTCTGCATATTTTTATAGGAATAAACCAAATGAGCCTTTCAGCATTATGAGGAAGTGGGGGAAAAAGGGATTATTAGACTAAAACAAAATACCTTACAAAAGCATAGCCAAGAATACCAATAGACAGTGAACCAAGGACCACACCACTCCAGAACAGTATTTTTGTCTTGAAGGCAAGATCGAACAGCATCTGATCTTTTGTCATGTCAGTACTGCAGTTGCAAGCGCGAAGAGGTTTGTAAGACAACCAATTCAAGAAAGACAATCACATTTAAGGTTAATCTGGGCTATGGCCATTTTCAACTCCTTTTTCTTTTTATTCTTGCCAAGTAAATAACAAAATGCAACATGAAGGTTTAAGAAAAATAGGAAAGTAAACTACTAGCACTTAAAAGTATCAGGAAAGTCCTAATAGAAAAGCAATAATTTTGAGACTAAGCTACGCTCTCCTATTTCAGATTATGAGCATGCAAGCATGAAATTTCCAAGTCCTAAAAGTGAAAAATAAAAAGTTAAATGAACTTCGTCTCTAGACCACTTACAGGAAATAGGGAAGCTCCTTGCAAGCCTTAACTTCAGGCACTCCATTACTAAAACCGCAAATGCCAACAGCACTGATTTCCTTTCCCACAGGAAGAATTTTCTCTTCATCAAGCAGACCAACCTTAAAAACAAGTAAAATTATTATTTCTCATACAGATGAGCATTAACAAATGATGCAACACTACAATCAATAAGCAAAGGAAATCTTCAAATTTTAGCTTCAAAGGTAGTGGTAAAATTTCAAATTTTCTTAACTCACAGGGTATTCGTGACCGAACAAAGCCTGAAGGAATGTATAAGGTGAAGCATTTATAGGATGCAATTGATGATAAACTGTAGTAAGAGGCAGGGGATGCTTGGAGCCACTCATGTTCACAAAGACAAAATCAGATTGTGGCCATTGACCACCTTCAACCAAAATGAAAGGAACCTGCGGTACATTAAAATCGAAAACAGAACAAAATTCCAATGAACATAATAAACACGCCAAAAAGAAGTTCTAATTGAAAGCATCAATTAAGCATTAAAGCAATCAATTCAGAATTAAGGGAAAATGGAAACTTTTAACTTACTGTTCTCATAGAAGTTGACTCTTTTTTATTCCAAGATCTCCCAATAATAGCACGTAAATCAGAAGTCCATCCAAACAATCCCCTCCATTCATGATAAATATACTTAATTTTGAAAAATAATAATAACAAAAAATTAGAACTTCAACAATTAGATTATATTAAAAAAAGAAAACAGTTCTTTATTGTTTAAGTCCTTACAGTTTGTGTTCTTTGGATGATAACAGCTTTATCACCGGACTCTTGAGAGACGAGAACGTTACTCTTAAGGCTCTTCAAGCTCCGTAAATCGGTAGCCGATCTAGCCTCGACGGCGCCGCGAATCACGACGATAGGCTCTTCGGGGGAATCCGACCTATCCTCCTCAAGGAGGGAACGGAGGTCGGCAACACGAAAGTACGGTGCACCACGAATTTTTCGTAGGGCAGTGGAGGTTGCAGTGAACCGGAAGATTGTGCGCAAGGCGGCATAGGCTAGGGCAGCACCTAAAACGGCGCCATCGAAAGAAAGCGCTAGTTGTGAGATTAAGGAGGCTACAGCTTGTTCATGTGAGGACATTTTTATAACTATTTACATCAGCGGCCACGTTATCGGCGTTAAAACGGAAGGCAAACGGCGACTGGAGGAGAGAGACTGATCGAGCGCAGGAGAAATGACTGAGCGAAAGAGAGAGAGGTTTTTATTTTTTATTTTGGTTTATAATTAGATTACATAATTCGTTAATGTTAACCCATTATAAATATAAATAAGGAATAAACACGTTTTAATGCCGTACAATTTACCACCATCAGTGGAGTTAAGATTAGAGTTGGAGCGACCTTTAAAAATCGGATTTGGTAAAATAACAGGTCGATTTTAAAAAATGGGTTAGGCATTATTTACAGTCTTTTTGGTATTGAATTGGCTCCACCTAACTTGAATTTAAATTGTTTTTATTATTCTCTTATTATTTTGCTGTCATTATATTATTACGTTGTTATCATCTTATTATTATTATTTGAATATTGTATAACTCTTATCTTATTGTTAATTTTACTATTATTTTAAATACATTTGTTTAAGTTGCACCTATGTTAGTGTTAGTTAATATAAATAATTTTTTTTATTTTATTTTCAGTTTATTAGAAAACATTTATTTTAATATTTTTAGTATTGTTGGTGTATTATATTTTTTAAAATTTTTAAATAAAAATTTTAAAAATATAGTATGAATGGGTTGAGTCTGGACCTATCAATCGGACATGAAATTTTATTAGGACTTAATCCAAACCCAACCCGATCATTAACAACCTTTTTTTTTTATTTGTTAAAAAAACTCAAAAATAATACTACTGTCTATAGTTAACATAAAATGAAAAAAAAAATTAAGACACATGATTGTTGTTTAATATATTTGTAAAATTTATCTAAAAAATATCTTTGTGAAATTTAAAAAACAAAAACTATTGAAACAAACAATTCATAATAATTATGTTAATACAGAAATATATATATATATATTTATTATCATGATATCAAAATAAAACATCAGTTTCTATTTATTTAAGTTATAAATACAATTTATCGACTTAAATGTCTAATTTTCTTTCAAATAATAATGATTAGTTAAAAGTGGTAAAATTAATAGAGAAAATTTATTTTATACTCATTAAATACTAAGAGTAATAACTTATTTGAAGCAATAAAAATATAAAACTTCATTTAAATTAATAGGTTTACTAAAATTTAAGGGTTTTTTTGTAAATTGAAAAAATGTTGAAAAATTAAAATTAATTGTTTTTATATATTTAATTTGCTTGCGGAGAATAGCCATGTGACGGGATTGACGGATTGTACAAGACAATGGCCGTGTATAGATTTATTATTGTTGAACGGTTGACTTATTTTTGTACTATTTTTATTTTAGTTTATTTAGCATAGATATTTTAGCGAAAGAGATGAACTTGGGTGCATTAAAGTATATTATTTTATTATTTATAAGTTGATAAGGGATTATAAATAATTCTAAATATTGTATAAAAAAAATAGATATGATTAAAACTTATAATAGGACCGTTAAAATAAAATTTATAGGAAAGAAAACTTATTCTTGTAGGAGAAGTAAATTTCATTAAACTACCCAAGCCAACTGACACCCAAATTTAGCTTCTTAATTTTCATCCACAATAAAGAACAATCAACACCTATAAAAAAAAAGATAAATAATAAATTTAGAGTAAAGCCGCTCGTGTTAAAAGATGAAGTGCTTTATTAGTTTACCTGTGAATTCAACTTATGGAAAAAGATTAAAAACAGGAACTAATATGAAGAAATCTTCGATCAACAACCTGGAATCTAAAATATCTAAACGACTATGGGAAAAAACATACCGAAGGCATCGACTATCAATTTCTAAACAATATCATCTACATGCAACGACCTAAGCCAAGAAAAGGCTTCAGGAGCTGCAAGGATTTCGGCCATGAAAGTATCCAAATTACTCTTCATAGAACCTGAGATACAATGAACAAAGTCACCTCTGTCGTTCCTCACAATCGTTGCCCAACCCATAGTGATGCTGTGAGCAAAAATAGCACCATCAATATTGCATTTAAGTTTATCCCATGGCAACGTACACCAATGATAATATATGGGTAAAGATCTACTGAGTCTATTAATCATAATCCTTGATTTACTTGCTTTTTATATTTAAAAATAGTTTATATGTCAAAAAAGCGCCCTAGAGAAATGTAAAAGAAAAAAAATTAATTAAATTTTTGTATTAAATTCGCACTCAATTGAGTCTCTGCCGTTAATTAAATAATCAATTAAACTTCTCCATTAACGGAAACCGTGATTGACCACATTATCTGTTAAAATAAATTGACGAACTAACCAGATAGTGATATGTGACAACTTCTAATTTAATCTAATATACAAGTATTTATGCAATATCATTATTTCAGATTCAATTTAAGTGCCAATAGTGACTTTCTTCATCATCAAGGGATTGGTGATGATCAATTTGTTGTTGACTGATGATCTTGCTGCTCAGTTGACCAACAATGTGATAAGTATTTGGTCTGAGAGTCAGGACATCAAAGCATTCGAGCTTGAACTTACCTATGCTGCACTCAAACAATCAGAGGAATGTTGTTATAAAAGGTCACTACACTTCTTCACAAGGTTGTATATCTTTCTTTCCCTTTGATCTTGGTCAGTTAATACAGGGGCAAGAGTTAAGTAGCTGATTTAGTTGTTGATTTGCCTGCTCATGGATTTTTTTCTTTACTAAAGAAGATAGTTTTTTTTTTTTTTTTGTTGAACATGAAGTTTGTTTTTATAGCTTCTTTTCTATTAAGGGTATTTTGACACCTTAATGATTCCGGAATTCACAATTAAATGCATGGTGTGAAAAATATAACATCGATAATGACAAATATATCGCAAAGAAAAGAGAAATAAAAATTTAAAGAACACACAGATTTTACGTGGAAACCCTTTCGGGAAAAAACCACGGGCAGAGGAGAAGAAAATTCACTATGTCGAATTCGAATCTTAATTACAAGAGGAATAGACTATGTCTATTTATAGGCTTGTAAAGCCATATTCTAATAGAAGTGTAGTAAGATTGAAACTCCTTATTCTAATCAATATCAAATAAATGGAGTTTAATAAGGTTTAAAAAACCTTATTTAAAATAAAATAAAAGAAGCGTAGTTCTATAGGGATTCTTCTTTTATTTTATTTTACCATTGCATTTTATTTAAATAAGGATTCGGGTCACTTAATTCTAACAATCTCCACCTTGACACGAATTCTCAATGAACAAGTTCTTCATCGCGAACTCTCAACGAACAAGTTCTTCACCTCTTCCATAAAACCCCTTAAGGGTTTAACTTCAACAATAAACACCAACCAAGTATAAGCAATGCTCAAACTTGGTTATAGGAAGTGACTTAGTCATCATATCTGCAGGATTTTCATTAGTACTAATTTTGCTCACAACAATATTACCACGAGCAATAATATCACGAACAAAATGATATCGAACATCAATGTGTTTTGTTCTCTCATGAAACATTTGATCTTTTATAAGGAAGATGGCACACTGACTGTTACAAAATACAATGCTAATTTGAAGGTCTTAATTAAGCTCACTAAAGGGTCCCTTCAACCAAATAGCTTCTTTACAAGCTTCAATAATCGCCATGTACTCAGCTTCTGTGGTAGACAAAGCAACTGTAGTTTGCAAGGTAGCTTTCCAACTGATTGCACAACCTTCGGTTGTAAAGACATAACCAGTGAGAGATCTTCTTCTATCAAGGTCTCCAGCAAAATCAGCATCAACATACCCAATGACTCCATCTCTAGTTCTTCCAAACTGTAAGCAAACATCAGTAGTACCTCGTAAGTATCTTAAAATCCACCGAATTGCTTTCCAATGTTCTTTACCGGGATTCGCCATGTATATGCTAATTGCACTGATTGCATACGATAAATCTAGATGTGAACAAACCATAGCTGTAACACCCCTAACCCGTATCCGTCGCCGAACTAGGGTTACGAAGCATCACCGAAGCAGATACAACTCAAAAGAGACATATAATTTTTTTTAACATTTAATGTACTCATACTTTGCTTACCAAACACAACTAGCAAATATATTTTGAAACATTTAAACAGAGTCATTTGTATATTCTGTCAATACAAATTTCATATCACAATAATAAAACCAAAACCATTCACATCATATCTAACACCTATCTTAAATTTATAACATAATCAATCATCATTTTATTAAAGTCTAAATAAATAAACATCACTTTTAAAACTATATACTCTAATATGCAACATAACCAATCCACATATGTCTCTTCATTTTAATACTTCTTATCTCAATTATCATTGCACTTTATAACTAAATTTTATAACTACATGATATAGACATAATAATAATAAGAACCCAAAAATCGAACTTACCATATACTAATGCATAACATATTAAACTTTAAACTTTAACCATATGTGTCAATATATCACATATAATATAACCTTAATCATCAATATAATGCGATTACCAAAACTCATGTCATAGCCGAATATACCTAGTTAACCACAAGCCAATTTTTTTAAATATGAAAACTCTACTTAGCCTTTCAAGTACATGCCATAACTGTATATATATAACATATCAGAATTAAACAAAACATGCACTTATACATATATAACATACTTACTATTACTAGCCCACACACATACATTTAATTTAATATCTTTCATTACAAATACATTTGACACTTATTTCGTCACATATTAATCCATCACCAATGCGCAACAATTATAAACATCTAACATAAGTTTAAACCAAATAATTAAACTGAACATACACGTCATTTAATCAACACAATTTAATATGTCAAAAGCCATAAGACCAATCTTTACCTATCAATATATAAGTATGCCATGTCCGAATTTATATCTTAACAAGCCAAACATACCTTACCCATATATATATCATACTTTCTTATATCAACCTATACACAAACAACTTAATTTTATCTAAAACTTATACATTCAGCATAATATTTTCTTTATAACCGAATCAACCAACCTATCATTACATGCTTAACATATATTTACTTAACATTAACTTATACCACATTCAAATATGAATAAGCAAAATCTCCATTTTTTTTTTACTAGTAATGACCATATGCTTCAATACCAAACTCACAAAAAGAAGATAAGTCATTTTCGCATGGCTATATATATATATATATATATATATATATATATACACATGCCCAAAATCAAACTCAAACATTTCGTTTATGCTATACATGCCATAAGCCCAAATTCAACTTAACAAAATACCGAAAGAAATAGTTGATAGTGTGATAGGCTTTGTTGACGATCCCCGAGCTCGTAACGAATCTAAAATCTATAAAACAGAAACCGACAAAGAAACACGAAGTAAGCTATTTAAGCTTAGTAAATCAATAGCAAAGTAAAGTCAATTAACTTAGCAAAATTGCATGTACGAGCCCATTTGCCCAGCCCATTTTACAACAAATTAAACCGAACCAACACCAAAACTACACCCAAAACACCATCTAAGCCCAAACCCGAATAACCTAATACCAAAAATGAAACACAAAGGAAAACCCTAATGCAAGTGGCGCCGCAGCCTAGCCCCACTTGCCCTGCCCTCTGACCGGCAGTCCTGTCCCCGACCTGCTCCACCGCCCATAGCCTGCAAAATAGAAGAAAACACGCAATAGCCACAGCAAAGAGCAGCAAGCAATTTGTTTTCTTTATTCAATCTTGGCTATAAAGCCACAAGAAAACCATTGTAACGATGGGGTTTTTTGGAGAGAAAAAACAGAGAGAAAATCAGAGCAAAAAGGATTCAAACCAACCAAAATCAGAAAAGGATTTTTGTATTCACGAACCCTGAAAATCAAAGCGACGTTTTGAAGGTTAATTTCCCTCATTTTACTTACCGTCGATCGATTTTTTTTCTTTTTATTTTTTGAACCTTTATAGATAAGATCAACAACGAACAGAGGCATACAACCAGATCAGAAATCGAAAGCAAAGAAAAAAAGCCGATTTCATTCTATTTTCCATTCATATCTCTTTAATGGGGTATTTGCAAGATGAGTCCCTCCCCTTGCGGCGTCGCTCAATTGAATCCCCTTTTACTTTCCCTGTTTTTTAATTTTGCCCCATCATTTTGCTGCGTTTTTCAATTTAGCCCATACCTGGTCATTTGAAACATCACACAATCAAAGGGTTGGGTTATTTACTCGTTTAGTCCCCATAAGTCCGTGCGCGTTGCAGATTGGTCCTCGTCCTTTCTTTTATTTTCAAATTTAACCCCAAAATCCCGTTTTAATTTCAATTCAATCCCTTTTTAAGTTGACTCGCGATTTTTGTACATTTATTATCATTATTACTATATTACTACATCATTATTATCATACTATATTATTATTATTACTTTATTATTATTATCACTATACTATTACTACATTATTGTTACTACTATAGTATTTCCTACTATTATTATTATTTTATCTTTTGTCAATCATTTCACTTTTACTATTTTCTTATTTTTTAGCATCTTAAATTATTTTGCCATTATCATTACCATTATTTTATTTTCTTATTATCATTACCGTTCCAATATTATTATCATTATTATTACCTTATTATCATTATTATTATTATTATATTATGTATTATATTATATTATATTATATTATCATCCTAAAACCAATTCTTACGTATTAAATTGTTTTGTATATTATCAATTTTATATCATATAGATTTTGTTATTCATGTACGTATATATATTATAATGTTATTATTGTTATTATACTATTACTATATAATATATATATATTTATTTTCATCATATCCCTTATATATATCATATTACTATTATTATCATATTATTTATATATATGTGAATATGTTACTTATTTTATATATATTGCCATCATTATTTTATAAGCCACATTACCATTATCATTATCCCTTTTACGTACATATTATCTGCTTTCATCATCGTATCATCATTATTACTATTACTATCCTATTATTTATATATATATAAATATGTTACTTATTTTATACATATTACTATCATTATCTCTTTATATATATATACCACCATTGTTATTATTATTGCTATATTTATCATCATTAATATACGGCTATTATCATAACACTCTCATATTACCACTACTTATATTCTCATCGTTCGTCTCCTTGATTTTCCCGGCATCTCAATTTTCATAACAATCGATATTCCGTATTAGCAATTCGAGTGAATCGAGCCCTAACTTACTGGGTTCCGATTTTTTCTCGTTTAAAGCTAAACAACGGGATATCCCTTTTGAAATCGCAATTTAATTTTTAAACAAAACACTTAATCTCGGATATTCGAAATGTCACGCCCTAACTTACTGGACTCGACATCTAGATACTTCGGATAAGTTTCTTTTCCTATTAAAATAGGGGCAATATTCCTAATTTGGACCTTCGAGAAAACGAGCCCTAACTTACTGGGTTCTGATTTCTCGTTTGACAAATGACGGAAGATCCTCTTCAAATGTAAAACTAAGTTTTAAAAGGCGAGCATAGTTTCGGAAATCTAAAGTATTGCGCCCTAACTTACTGGACTTGATGCTTTACCTCTTCGAAACTAAGAGAGTCTTAACGTCCCTTCCAATTCCTTCAAGTTTTGGAAATAAAAGTATCTATTTTCCAACCATTTCTAAGTTTTCAACAATAGGACATCGATCAATCAATTTGGTACCGATTTCGGGCGTGTCGAGGGTGCTAATCCTTCCTCGCACGTAATTGACTTCCGAACATATTTTGCTCAAATTTTCGTAGACCAAAAGTATCGTTTTAATAAACGGAGACGTTTTATTAAAACAAAGGTGATTCGATCACACCCAAATAAAGATCGGTGGCGACTCCCTTCCTTTTCGTTTTCAAAAATCGAGTCGACCGCTTCGTTTACTGTTTCATCAAAAAATGGTTGCGACATTGCATATACAAAATTTATATCAAATAACACTTTATACATAATAATAAATAATTACTCAAATCTCAAATCAAAGTCACATAATATACTCTTTGTCCGATTACACATAATTGAAGCTTACACACTATTCACATGTTTACGCATTAACTTCCGAACAAATATAATGGATATATAACTTACCTTTCACTTCTCAACACAGATATTAAATATGTATCTGAGTTCTTTTAATTTAAATATCACATTGGCCTTCACTTACACATGCCCGTTGAACTATTCGGAATTAAATAGGATACGTGGATAGTCGAAAGCTCGTACAATGCCAACGTCCCAGACATGGTCTTACATGTAATCACATATCGATGCCATTATCCGAGACAGGGTCTTACACGTAAACACAAATCGATGCCAACATCCCCGACGTGGTCTTACTCGGTAACACATAACGGATATCCTATGTCATGACATATGTATCCTATCTATTCCTAAGGTTCGTACGGTGCTTACGGACGTCAAATCTCGGTCGAGTCAAGCTCGAAATTTATTTAATTATACATACCCACATTCGACCATAAGCAAAATAAGTTCAAATAATTTAATTCATTTCATAAATAATACATATTCATTGTTATATCAACATTTAAATGCTAATTGACTTACATCGGACGTCGACGACTGTGAAATCGGCTATTCAACCACTTTTATCTTTCTCCGATCCAAATCCGATTTCTTTAATTCTTGATCTAAACATATTCAAATTAAACTTATTTAAACACCGATACACTCAATTTAGCCTAAAACCACATAAATGGGCAAGTTACAATTTTACCCCTAACATTTTACACTTTTTACAATTTAGTCCTTTTTGCACAAAACACAAATTACACAAAATTTGACCACACTTCTTTAGGGCCGAATATTCATAGCATTATTACAAGCCCATACACTTCATTTATTTTGCATTTTAGTCCCTCAAAATTTTATTTTTACAATTTAGTCCTAATTACTCAATTTCATCAAAAATTCAAAGACAAAACTTGTTAATCTAACACATATAATTCATATTTCATCATCAAACATCAAAAACCACAAGGTACCATCAATGGAAAAACACAAAATCATCATCACATTCAAAAATTAAGACATGGGTTTTGTTCATTTCTAAGCAACGATCTCAAAAACGTAAAAATTATCAAAAACCGAACAAAACACATACCTAAATTTAAGCTCCAAGGTACCGAAATAAGCTAGATTTTCTTCCTTTTTCTTTCTTCAACTTTCGGCCAACTTAAAAAGATGATAACTCATCTTTTGTTTTATGTTATTTTAACATATAATATAAATTATAATTGGTTTACTATTTTACCCTTTTTAAATTAAATAATTTTAACATATAACTTAAGGTCATTCAAGTCCATTGCCGCCCACTATATTTTAAAATGGGCTAATTTCCCTTTAAGGACTCCATATTAAAAAGCCACTATCAAATTGGCACTTTACACTTTAGTTTGTAACTTTTATATTTCACGCGATTAAGTCGTTTTATTTAATCGGACACCTAAACGACAAAATTAAGTCACAAACATTTAACACAAACAAATTCACATATAATAAACATGGAAAATAATTTTAAAATATTTTTTGGACTCGGATTTGTGGTCCCAAAACCACTATTTCGATTAGGGTCAAAATCAGGCTGTTACAATAGCATACATGAGAGATCCCACTGCACTAGATTATGGAACATGTGACATGTACTCAATCTCATCATCTGATTGTGGAGACAAAGCCAATGAAAGTCTGAAATGGGCTGCTAAAGGAGTACTAACAGGCTTAGCACTCTGCATATTGAACCTGCAAAGAACTTTCTCAATGTACCCCTTTTAACTTAGGCACAATTTACTTGCTTTTCTATCTCTGAGAATCTCTATACCAAGTATCTTCTTTGCTGGTCCCAAATCTTTCATCTCAAATTCTTCACTTAGTTGGGCTTTGACCTTTCTTATCTCTCCTTTATCGTTTGCTGCTATCAACATGTCATCAACATAAAGAAGTAGATACATAAAAGAACCATCACTGTTTTTCTTAAAGTAAACACAACTGTCAAAACTACTTCTTTTAAAATCATGAGAAGTCATAAAAGAATCAAACCTCTTGTACCACTGTATTGGTGACTGTTTCAAACCGTAAAGGGACTTTTTCAGCAAGCAAACATAGTCCTCTTTTTCTGAGACTGTAAAACCCTCTGGTTGTTGCATATAAATATCTTCCTCAAGTTCTCCATGTAAAAATGTAGTTTTTACATCTAATTGCTCAAGCTCCAAATCATGCATGGCCACAATACCAAGCAAAGCTCGAATCGAACAATGCTTCACAACTGGGGAGAACACATCTGCGAAGTCCACTCCTAGAATTTGACTGTAACCTTTTGCAACAAGCCTTGCTTTATATCTGGGTTCTTCAACTCCTGGAGTCCCTTCTTTCTTTTTAAACACCCATTTACAGTGAACAACCTTTTTACCTTTAGGAAGTTTCACAAGATCCCATTATCTGTTTTTATGGAGTGATTCCATCTCCTCTTGCATAGCAAACATCCACTTTTCTGAGTCTTCACAGCTAACCGCCTCAGAATAATTAGACGGCTCTTGGTTTGCATCTATATTTTCAGTCACATTTAAAGCATAAGCAACTAGATCAGCCTCGGCATACTTCTTTTGAGGTTTAATTTCTCTTCTAGTTCTGTTTTTGGTGATAGAGTATTGTGGTGAAGAAGCAACTCTATTCTCAATTTTTGTACTGGCTTGAATAGTCGACTCTGTATTAATCTGATGCTCCACCTGCTTTTGATTTTCTTTATTGGAAGAGCTTTTAAGGGATAAGTTAGGTAGCATAGTAGTTTCATAAAAAACAACATCTCTGCTAATCACAACTTTTCTATTTTCAGGACACCATAACTTATACCCTTTTACACCAGCTTTATAACCAAGAAAAACACATTTAATGGATCTCGGTTCCAATTTTTCATTATCAACATGAGCATACGCAGGACACCCAAAGATCTTTAAATCAGAATAATTAGCAGGATTACCAGACCATACCTCTTGTGGAGTCTTTTTCTTAATGGCAATGGATGGAGATCGGTTGATCAAAAAACATGAAGTAGAGGCTGCTTCGGCCCAAAACGACTTTGGTAAGTTGGCATTTGACAACATACATCGAACCTTCTCCATGATCGTTCTGTTCATTCATTCTGTAACGCCGTTTTGCTGTGGAATATGACGAACTGTCAAGTGTCTCACGATCCCTTCTGACTTGCACAGGTTATTAAACTCATAAGAACAAAACTCTAAGCCATTGTCCGTATGTAGTTATTTTATTTGTTTTCCCGTCTATTTTTCAATCATAGTTTTCCAAGACTTAAATGCAGAAAACACATCGCTTTTCTGCTTCAGGAAGAATGCCCAAACTTTTCTGGAAAAATCATCAATAAAAGTTAGCATATAATTAGCTCCACCTCTCGAAGGCACTCTTGATAGCCCCCACAGTTCAGAATGAATATACTCCAATGTTCCCTTCGTGTTATGGATTCCTCCGATGAATCGAACTCTCTTTTGCTTCCCAAAAACGCAGTGCTCACAGAACTTCAGTTTGCGAATTCCTTGCCCATCAAGAAGCCCTCTTTTGTTCAATTCTGCCATGTCATTCTCACTCATATGCCCTAGGCGCATATGCCAAAGTTTAGTAATATCATCATATGACAAGGAAGAGGAAGCGACAGCTGCATCACCAATAACAGTAGAACCCTGCAAAACATATAACTTGGCAGTCTTTCTCTGCCCTTTCATCACAACGAGGGAACCTTTGGAAATATTCAAAATCCCACTTTCAGCTGTGTATTTGTACCCTTTTGAATCAAGAGTACTTAACGAAATTAAATTTCTCTTCAATTCTGAAACATGTCGTACGTCACTAAGTATTCTGACAACTCCATCAAACATCTTAACTTTAATTGTTCCAACACCTGCGATTTTACACGAAGCATTATTTCCCATCAAAACAACACCTTCAGACACTGTTTCGTAATTTGTAAACCAATCCCGATTGGGACACATGTGGAAAGTGCAACCCGAATCAAGTATCCACTCCTCGATCACTTTAGAATTGTTGATAGAAGCGACTAGAAGTTCACCATCGCTGTAATCTTCTACAACATCAGCTTCGGAATTTTCTGGTTGTTTTCCCTTTTGATTCGCAGCCTCCCTTTTAATCTTGTTCTGTAGCTTATAGCACTCAGATTTAGCGTGCCCTTTCTTCTTATAAAAGTTACAAGTTTTACCTCTATTTGAAGACTTCGACCTACCCTTAGATTTACCGCGAGGATTCTGATCATGTGTCCTTCCACGATCATCATCAGCATTCCGATCTTGTCTCCCACGAACAATGAGACCCTCTCCTTGAGAGTCAGTTTTAACCACAAGATGCTTCATCTTATCATACGAGGTCAAAGAATCATAAACCTCATCAACTGTGAGAGACTCGCGACTATATAAAATCGTATCTCTAAAGGTTGAATAAGACGGGGGCAACGAACAAAGTAGAATCAACCCTAGATCTTCCTTATCATACTGAACCTCCATGGCCTCCAAGTTTGAGAGAATTTCTTTAAACACTGTTAAGTGTTCGTGCACAGACGCACCTTCCTCCAAACAATGAGCATAAAGACGTTGCTTCATATGCAACTTGCTAGTTAGAGTTTTCGACATACATATTTGTTCTAGCCTCTTCCATAATGCAGCGACGGTCTTCTCCTTCATCACATCGTGTAAAATTTCATTAGACAAATGCAGATGTAACTGTGTTAACGCCTTTCGATCCTTGCGCTTATTCTCTTCCTCTGTCAATGTCGAAGGCATCTTATCTACCCCTAGCAGGGCTTCCTCTAAATCCATCTGTGCAAGAACTGTCTGCATCTTTATCTGCCACAATGCGAATCTGGTGTTGCGATCCAACAGCGGAATTTCATACTTCAAAGATGCCATTACCGTGATCGAGATGAAAAAAACTCGGATGCTCGGATACCAATTTGTGAAAAATATAACGTCGGTAATGACAAATATATCGCAAAGAAAAGAGAAATAAAAATTTAAAGAACACACAGATTTTACGTGGAAACCCTTTCGGGAAAAAACCACGGGCAGAGGCGAAGAAAATTCACTATGTCGAATTCAAATCTTAATTACAAGAGGAATAGACTATGTCTATTTATAGGCTTGTAAAGCCATATTCTAATAGGAGTGTAGTAAGATTGAAACTCCTTATTCTAATAAATATCAAATAGATGGAGTTTAATAAGGTTTAAAAAACCTTATTTAAAATAAAATAAAAGAAGTGTAGTTCTATAGGGATTCTTCTTTTATTTTATTTTACCATTGTATTTTATTTAAATAAGGATTCAGGTCACTTAATTCTAACACATGGATTAAAGAAGAGTGTTGAGTCTGTTGTTTTTGCTTGATATATTGCTAAGATTTTGTTCAAAAAGTTAAGAGAGAGGAATTTTGAGTGTGAGTTATAATTATCGGCTACAACTCCGGTTACAATTTAAGAAAAAGCTGACAATATCTTATAATTTGTTTTATTTGATTGGTATGTTTTGATTAAATATATTTGTATTCTTATTTGTTTATCTTTGAAGACTTTAAAGACTTTACCTGCAATAATTAAGCAAAACAATGATTCAATTTAATCTTTTGATATAGTCGGAATTTCCCTAAATAAAAGATTTGATCTTAAAAGAGTTTGATGATTAGAAAACCTTTGCCGAAAATATACTTCTTAACTGTGTAGTTTAATGAAATTAGATATTGATATTGATTGTAACTGAATATGAGAGATATAACACTTTATTTATTCAATTAAGAACTACTTTTGTGTGCATAAACCGTAAGGGGCAATGTTTTAAAGAGAGAGTAATATAGTAATATGGTATAGGAGTGAAATCACAACTTGATAAATGAATTAGATTACTCTTTTTTTTAAACAATATCCCATAAACATAAAAAAATTTCAAAACTCCCCCAAAAAATTAATTATATCTATTTTTTTAATTTTATAAATTATTTCACACTGTTGCAATTGAATGAATATCTTGCAAGTGAACATCAATGAACTTTTAGTACACTCTTTTTCTTTTTCTTTTTCTTTTTTTTTTTAAATATTGGTTCACTTGGGTTTTTTTTTCATAAAAAAATAGTTTTTTAATGAAACACATTTTTCATAAAAAAACAAAATAACTAATTTAAATTAACTTAAGTTATTTTTAAATTTATAAAATAATATAATGTTATCGATATTATGAAACTATTATTAATATAAGTATTCATTAATTTACTTACCTCTTTCAATGGTTTTTTTATTAAAAAGTTAATTAAATGATTTTTAGAATCTGTTATAAAAAAATAAACTATCGAAATTTTAAATTTCAATTAATTAAACTTTTTTAATAAATTATCAAATATAGTTTTAAGGGTTAATATATACTATAGTATTGGCAATCTGTATCTCTTTTATGCCTAAGTTTTTTTTTTAGACCTAACTAGTACTTAAACTTGAAAATTATGAATTAATTTAATATTTTTTAAGTACATGACTAATACTGTTAAAATATGTTGACATGACACCAATGGCTAATAGCATGGTAACATATGATAATCTCATATTTTGAAACAGACAAACTTTTTTTATAAATTTTAAATATTTTTTTATTTTTTATCACGTATCAAAATGTTAAACTACCACATGTTATCATGCTATTGATTATTGATATCACGTTAACGTATTTTAATAGTGTTTATCAAATACTTAAAAAAATTTCAAATTGATTTATGATTTCTAAAGTTAAATACATTTAGGTACCAAACACAAAGAAAAAAGAAGACAGAAGAAAATTATAGAAAATTTAAAAAAGGAAAAAAAATTATTAGGTGGAAATTTAAAAGCTAGTTTAGTTAGATAAAAAAAATTCAAATTAGCATTTTTACATAATTAATATACGAGTGAAGAAAATATTAAATATTGATAAAGAAAATTAAATTTTTGTATAATTGAGTGATAAAAAATTTGAATAAAATTTGCATGAATGATATAATAAAATTTAAAATAAATTTATTTTAAATTTTATTATATCATTCATGCAAATTTTATTCAAATTCACAGGCAACTTTATTCAATTTGTAAGTTTATATAAATTTATTAAAATATCCCAAGAAAAAGTAGAGATAAATTCTGCTAATTACTATTCATAAGACCCGACCCGAACAAGTCGTCGCCACCGCATCTTGTACCCAACCCCAGTCAGATTTCGAAGTTCTTTAAGGTTTTCGAATCTCTCTTCCTCTCTCTCTCTCTCTCTCTCTCTCTCTCTGCTCCGGGAACTACTGAAATCCCTGCCTATAATCAATCTCTTAGCAAAGGTAATTTCACATATCGTTTCTCCACTTAGGGTTTCTTTTTTTGAAATTTGAACTTTTTTTCGTTAATTTTATTTGTTCGAAAGCTGAGAAATTAAGATATAACTTTCTGATATGGGATTAAAGGGCCAAGCTATAGACAATGGCAGAAGGCGAAGAGGATCTGCCGAGGGATGCTAAGATTGTCAAGTCACTGCTTAAATCAATGGGCGTGGAGGACTATGAACCTCGCGTTATCCATCAATTTCTCGAGCTTTGGTATCGCTATGTCGTGGATGTATTGACGGATGCGCAGGTGTACTCTGAACATGCCGGCAAGCAAACCATCGATTGCGATGATGTCAAGCTTGCTATTCAATCTAAAGTCAATTTCAGCTTCTCGCAACCCCCACCCAGAGAGGTAGGTACTTTTGCTTAAAATGTTGCCTTTTTTACTACTTACATTTAACCAAATTGTTTAAATTCTATGGCTTTTAGATCAATTTTGTGCTGAAATATCATAAATCTTGTGCTTTCTTGAATGAATGCAATATATGAGTTTAAGATTTTTGTGAAATTGATTATATTATATTATATTATATTTGTTGGTGTTAGGTGCTTTTGGAATTGGCAAGAAATAGGAACAAAGTTCCATTGCCAAAGGCAATACCAGGGCCTGGGATTCCCCTTCCTCCTGAGCAGGATACATTGATAAGTACAAACTACCAACTGGCTATCCCTAAGAAGCAACCGGCACAGGCGATGGAAGAGACGGAAGAGGATGAAGAAAGTGCTGAACCTAATTCCTCGCAAGAGCATAAGACCGATGCACCGCACCCAACGTCTCAAAGAGTATCGTTCCCTCTCACTAAGCGCTCTAAGTGAGGTTTCTGCTTTTGTAAGATGTTTCAATAATCCATTTAGGTAGGGTAATATATATGCTTGAAGATTTTATCATATTCATGAGAATGAAGGGTTTATTTTTCTCATGATTGGATGTAATGAATCGTTGTAATAGAATCAAGTTTCTGCCTCTCCTGTTAGTGTTAAAATGTTAAATGTTGTTCACTCCTAGTTCAGTCAGTTACCTCTTTGGCAATTTGAACACTGTTTTCCAATATGCTTATAAATTGAATGGGACTTGGCATTAGGGCACTGTTTAGAAACTTGGAGAACTCCAAAACCAGACACAAAACATCCAATTCTTTTACATGTTGTTGCCTTTTGTCGGACTTTGGTTTTTATTAAAAGGTTTAATAACATCATCTGAGATCAAATTAAAATAGAAAGCCTAACCAAATAAGGACATTATATTCTCAATTTTTGAATAATAGAGGAAAGAATCTGTTTTGGGACTATGAAAATGCAACAAAAAATTGAATTAGTGGAGGAAACTACTAAGAAATCAAATAGTTTTTAATTCATTGTTGAATCCAGTTAGTCAATGTTTCTTAATAACAGAACCATATAGCTTTGTCCTGTACAATATTTTTTCATTTATATACAAGGAGAAACTGTTGCTTCTTTTTTGCCCCCTTTTTGGGTTTAGCATAAAAGAAAGAATTGAAGAGGCGTCAACTTCTTGAAGCAACCATGTTACTAGCAGGAGGCCCAGTACTGGAAACAGAGAGACCTCGGTTATACATGCGCTGTATCTCTTCCCTGTACTCTGTCAAAGACTTGTCTGGAATGGCTGGTGTTAGCTCCACCACATCACCCATCTTCAGCCTGCATGTAGCATCGCTTACCGGCTCATGGTTCAGCCTTGGCCTCAATTCTTCCTTCACTGGAAAACCATATGGAGACCATCTCGAGTTACCCCGCCCAGCTCTTTCCAGCAAATCCATCATTGTTGAGTTTGCCGGAAACTCTTGCACCGACATCTGCAACATTCATAGACCCATAAATATTCAGACCAAATTTCCAATCCCAAAGCATGACTACAGGCTCAACCTGAAAAAGCAATGAAGTGCTATTGAAGAAACATACCTTATCATTTTCGATCATGATAACATAGACAGGTCCATCCTGGCTGCAGTGAGGCTTATAAGAGAACGGGCAATCATCCGAATGAGTAGGGAAGGTGCAGGGTGGCTTGACAGAATCAGTGTAGCATATTGATGATTGGTCCTTGCTCATTGTTTCACAGTGCCAAGTCACAACCCATCGAGCCCACTCAACCATCTGAAGTACAAATGAAGAGTACTTACAGTCACCCTCCTTGTATCTCCAGTGAGCTGCAAAGCCAAACTCAGCTTGCAGATGCATCTCCTTTGTTCGAATTTGAACTTCAAGTGGAACTGTACCTTCACTCATCACCACCGTGTGCAAGGACTGATACCTGCAGATTAGAATGAAGTTAGAAGGAAGTTCAGCATTTTTTAAGATTCCATCTAAGAACGATACCAAAACATGTTATGCCATAACATACCCATTAAATTTAGGGCGACTTATATAGTCCTTCAGCTTTCCGGGCACTTCAGACCACAACTGGTGAACTACTCTCAAAGCCTCATAACAGTCTTCCTCATTTTCAACAATGACTCGTAGTCCATGAATATCATGGATTTCATCCATTGCCAACTTTTTCCTGCAAAAGACAATATAATATCTAGTGTCAACAATGGCCTACTCCTTCACACTTCGCTTAATCAACTGTAGCCAAATTCTAGGAACAAAAATCCTGAAAGCCATTCCTAGTCTTCTGAAAAAAAGATGACATTTTTAAACTAGGTGGACATGTAGACAACAGCATGTGTGTGCGTGCACTTGTGCAAATGCTGTGCGAATGTCTCTCAATGCAAGTCATGAATAGGAGTCAAGGTGCACGTGAAAGAATCTCTCCATGTTCCTCTGCCTGCCATGGGTGCTTATGTGTTTATGAGATATATATATATATAGAGAGAGAGAGAGAGAGAGATAACATACTTCAACATCTTCGAATAGATGCTATATAAGCTTTTATGTCGTCCAGAGAGAACATGATAAGAAATATTTTTATCGTTGAGAGCTCTCTCAAGTTTCTCTATAGCAGAAGTGATCATTGCCTCATCAAAGGAGTCCACAAGCCTAGATGAGAGTTCACTGTGCTGCTCCGGATTGAGATGCTTGAAACATAGATTCTCCAATTGCTCCTTCCAACTAGAGATTCCTAACCGATTGGCCAAAGGTGTAAATATTTCCAAAGTCTCCTTAGCAAATCTCTGTTGCTTGGGCAGAGGCAAAGCATCTAGTGTTAACATGTTATGCAACCGATCTGCCAATTTAATAAGAACAGCCCGTGCATCTGCCATGGCAAGGAACATGGTGTGAAGGCGATCTGCTTCAACAGTTTTGCTTGCCGTATTATTTTCTCGTGCTAGCTTACTCAGATGGCTAAGTTTAGAGACCTACATGGATGGCATAATGATAACATATTTAGAATCTTAAAATCTCACATCTTCATTCAAAAGAACATTGATTGCTATAATGCAATAAAGGAATTTAAAACCAACCAAGTGGCATGAATGAACATGCTAGCTCTGCCTATAATGCTATAAACTGGGAAAGCGAAGTTCAAACTAAAACTGCAAAAGTAATATATTAATTGAATTACCAAGATTATGAATAAAAACAACACATGCTGCAAAGAATCTCAAACAGCCTCGTATTTGGTAAGTATAACCTCATCCACAATCATTTATATGTAGCAACCATAATAAACTACAGCTATTTATAATCATATGCATGTTCCAGTCCTATAATATGATAAATTAACTAAATATGGCTTAGCAAGTAGTCTTTCATGCTTGCACCATTAGATTGCTAATTCAATATACCAAAATTTCCAAAGTAATACAAGCCAATCCTAATAGTAAAAAAAATTTCAGGTTAGTAACAAAATCAACTATTAAAACAAGATACAAAAGAAATTAATGTCTCTTACCCCTTCAACTAGATCAGCAACCCCGGCACCGAATGTCCTAAAGATATAGTCATAGCTCAAGAATGCATCGTCAAGGGTGTCATGTAAAAGCCCTGCTGCAACCACTGTGGAGTTAGCACCAATGGATGCCAACAACACTGCTGTTTCTACACAATGCTGCAAATAAGGATCACCGCTCGCACGCATCTACAGACAAAGAACTTCATATTACACTTAAAACAATGATAGACAAGAAAGCTTAAAACTTTGCATTGATTTCTCTTTTTGTTACCTGTCCTCTATGGGCTTTCTCGGCTTCATAAAATGCTTTGACTACAATATCTTCGGAAAATATTTTGTGCCTCATTTGAGCACCTAAAAGCAATTCCTTAGCATATGGATCTGAATCCACTTCCTCCATGAAATTATCCTCCATAGTGAAGGGTAATTCATCAACACAACTACCAGTTTGCACCTCAGAACTCGGGGAATCATAATGAACACAAGATCCCAATGCACCCCTAATGAATCCATTGAACAATCGATTTGTCCCAACACGAAATGAGGCTTGAAAGGTCCCATCCCCACCTTTTTCGCGAAGAATTCTCATAGGAGGGCTGCTGCTACTACACGAAACAGGGCCTTGAAACACCGATACTGGGCTCTGGTTGGTTTTCAAAGAAGACCCACCGAATTTACTCGATGAGTAACAAAATGAACTGCTTAGTTCCTTCAAATCGTCTCCCCTATGGGACCCTAAATCCTCTCCCCCACCGCTAGAGAAGCTCGATTTTACCGTAGGCGAGGAGAAGAGGCATGACAGGCCACCGACAATAGGTCTCTGGGAAGAAGCGGAAGCCGTTGTCGAGGAAGTTGATGAAGATCTCGAATTCAAATCGAGATCGTAAGAAGCGTGAGAATTCATGCTGATCTGGTGAGGCGTGGAACAGACGGTGCTCGGTGTGCTCCTCGGTGGACTAGCGTAAAGAGCTATTGTTGAAACCGCCATGGCTTACGAACAACCCCAAAGATTAATCCCAAAAAGAAATGGTTTTTATATTTGGATTTTATGTCAAAAACCCAGAATTTTCCTTTAAAGAAACAACAATTTTTTCTCACAATTTCTCCAACGATAAAATTAATTTTGATTTACCCCTAAACTCCCACCCCTTTTTTCCCCCTACAATTGAAAGCCAATGAATTTGTTAAAAGGAGACCCAATTGAGGAATCCAACGAAATTTCTACCCGTATATTTATACCACCATATGTATACACAAACAGAAATAGAAGGAAAAAAAAACAAAGAATCAAAAGAAACTGTTTGAAGAGAAGAATTCTTGAGCTACACTATTTACAAATATATAGAGAGGGGGGGGCAAATTTTCTACTAATAAATTGACAAATTAAAGAACACGAGGATTTTTATTTTTTATTTTTGGAAATGAGGAGTCAACAAAGACGCTCAATTTTTGGAAATGAAAGCTTGAAATTGAAAGACAGAGAGACAGAGAGCTTTCCTTTCTTCTTATTTGATTTTTCTTTCTTTTTCTCTGGTAACTCTTTGCAATGGAGTTTTATGGGGAATGGCTTTGCGACCATGAATAGGAATCATTAAATTACGGATGTACCCTTGGTGATTAACGGAATTAACTGGATAGGACAATTTCCAACCGTTCTGGATAATCTCGATTTTTGGTTAATTTAACTGCTTTCATTTTGTTTTAAAGGATATTTATCGTAAATAAATCATGAGAGGTCTAAGTTTTCCACCAATCCCTGCAATCTCTAAACATTTTAATTTTAGTCCTCTTTCAGATAAAATTCATTTGATAAAATTGTTAATTCCCTTTTGTTAAGTGAATTAATTTTAAATCAAATCTTTAATTATTAGAATCTCACATATTCAAATAAATGAAAACTTTTTAATAATGTTGTCAGCTAGATTTTATTTTTTAAATTAGTAAATAGACTAAATTTTTTAAATTTAAAAGCAAAGGAATTAGAATTTTAAAGTCCAAGAACATGGAGAATGGGGCAAAAGCAAAACAATCATGAAAAAAATATTCACATAATTTTTATATGCTTTTAAAATATATTTTAATGTCAAATAACTATAACTCGCCAATTTTGAGTATTTAATTATTAACAACTATTTTGTTAAAAAAATTAATTATGTTTAAACTACATTAAGTCCAAGAATTTAGGGAATTCAAAATTCCAAAATTATAGTGACCAATACATGTTATGTATATTTAAAAATTATAATTGTATTTTTAGTTAAAACTAAACATTAAAAAAAAAAGAGAGAAAAATGACAAAAAAAAAAACAATAATTAAATTAAAAGTCGTTAAGCTAAGAATAGATTAAGAGGAAAAAAAAAACTAATCCTAGCTAGGGGACAACCTACCCCATATCTAGGAAGGGATTGGTTTCAAATTTTAGAAATTTTATTTTTGTTTTAAATAAAAAATAAAGTTTTAAGAAATAATTATTAAATGGTTTGAGAATTTGAAATTTTAAATAGTGAATTTTTTATGTTGAATTTGAAATTTTAAATATTAGATAAAATCCGAACTAATAATAAAAGTAATTAATTTAAATTATTATGATATATTTTTTATTTAAAGGATAATATAATCTAGAAAGTGAAATAATGTTTGATTAAATGTATTATTTATTAAGTGAAAAGTAGTCATTAATCTATTTTTAAAAAAAAATTTAAAAAATTATTTAAAATTTTTATTTCTAATGAATTGTCTTCTTCTAAAATTATCAAAGAAGCCACCTAATCTTATAAAAATTGGTTTTTTAATCATTTATGTTGGTATAAAACTATAAATAAAAGTATTGAATGAGTTTTTTAATTACAATTATTCAATTAGAAAATTATAAAAAGATCAAAAGTATAAATTAAAATTAGATATAATAATTTATTTGGCCCTAATTGTAAAATTATTTTTAGTTTTTGAATTTGTATTTTTTGTCCAATCACTTCAAAATAATGGAAAAAGTTAATGTTTTTTAACTTTACTAACATGACATACATATAAATTGTCACATGGATGACACACAAACATTTATAAATTTTAAAAATTTTAAAAATTCAAAATAATATTTTTAAAAATCATAAATTATTTGAAAAAGTATAAAAATTTCTATAATATTTTTGAAATCTAAAAATTAATTAAATGCTAACATGTCATCCACATGTATGTTATGTAAGTTAACTTTTTCATCTATTTTTTAATAATTTAATAAAAATATAAATTTAAAGATTAAAAAAGACAAATATAAAATGAAAAGCTAAAATTATTTTTTTATAAAATAAAATAAAAAAACACATGTTTATAAAAGAAAATTTATTATATAAAAAATAAAAAAATTAATTTTGATTCTTATCTCTTTGATTTGTTTTAGTGTTGGAATAGCAATGGCATTAGAACTCCAAATCTTATTGCTTTACAATAAAGCAAAGGAAACCAAAGATTGTACGACTTTAATATCACTAATACATCATTTCTTTTTATTTGTTTATTCGTTTTGTTGCTTTTGGTGCACAACTTGTAATCAATGTGGTCCATTTTATGGATTTTTTTTTTCTATGGGAATCTTTTTGTGGTGCATGATTGAATCAATTTTAAAAATCAGGATTCTAATTTCATTTATTTTATAATTTATTTATCATATCTCATGTTTTTTTTAATAATATAGATTTTGTATTGAATAATAAATGTTTTTTTAAATTTAATTTTATTAAATTGAGTTGAAATCAAATCTAAACTTCACATTAAATTTGATAATAAAATTTTAAACCTTTTTATGCTTTAAGAGACGAAGCATTTATGATGAAAAATTAAAAGTTTTATGCATTTATTTAGTTTATTTTAAATCTGAAAATATTTTTTCTCACATTAAAAGTTGAAAAAATAATTTTTTTTGCCCCTTCAAGCCTTAGGCCTTAAGCAGCTACACTCTCAAATAACTCCATAGTCGAGCGTAATTGGCAGAGTATTAAGTATTAAAGTTTAAGGTATGTAATTAAATGTGTCTTTAAATCTGATTATATGTTGTTATGTCTTAGCTAATTAATTAATTTTAAATTAAGTTATTTTAATTTATGTTGTAATAATTTAATTTTACACTTCAAATCGAGATGAATTCGTCTCAAATTTCACTTTTTTCTCGTGGAATTTTCCTTTTATCCATCGCTAATTACAATTCTTTTATATCTTTAATAATAATCAATGATTAAAAAAGGGCAAAAGGGGAAATCTAACTTAGGTAATCGTGATAAATCTTTCAACCTTCGAAGAAGCTCGAGAATACACTCAAGTCCACGATAATGACTTCTTCCCTCTTTCTTTCCCTTCTCCCATTATGAGTTGTTTTTTTGTGCCAAAAACATAGGTTCCAAGCTGTTCGGTGGAGGCACGTGGCCATTTGGTCAGTGTGTCGGGCGGCCACGTGTTAATTACGCAGACGACGGATTCGGTTGGTTCGGGAATTCAGACGAGGAACGGTCACCGTCGTGACATCCTACCACTGGATGGTGTCTCGTGTGTCGACTCAGCTCTTCCAATGGTGTGGATCCTGTTTGAGCGGTGCGAAAAATAGGAGGAATCATGGACCGGTAATTTGTTGGTGGTGTTGTACTTATCTGTGATTGTTGAATATTCTAGTTGTATTCAAAGTTAATCTGGCAAAGATACTCAACCTACTACCAGTATGTTCAAGTTAAATCAACTTTTTCAACTATAGGCAAAGGTTTCACATATAGTTTTCTTAAGTTAAAAATATTTTTCAAATTAAATTTTTAAGCCAATAAAAAAATAACTTGGTTCTGATTCAGCATTAACTCAATTTAGCAATATACATTTAAGTGTGTTTTTCTCCGACATAAAGACTTTAAAAGTTATGATAAAAGTATACATTATGAAAAAAAAAAACCTTGGTTTCATCTTTTAAGTTATTTTCGTTATTTTGGTAACTGTTTTATGGTGGATCTCAGTCAAAACTACGAAAGGTGGTGAAATTTTAAATAATTATGTAAATAATTACAATTTATAAATAAATACGTTCAAACTCAATCAGCTTATAGCATGCCAATATTATACAATAATAATATTTTAATTCTAAGACATACTTTTTAAAAATATAATTATATATTATTTTACTAATCTCTTACTAATAATATATATATATATATATATTCACACATTTTGACCTACTAATTAACTAGCTAAATTTTATAGTATTTATTATAAATTATTTGTACTAATTTTAACTAAATACATAGTATTTTTATTAATTATTTATACTTGTGCAATGATCCATCAATGATGGCAATGAATATATGTTTAATATTAAAAGAGAGAATAATCTAATAAATATTAATTATAGTAATCGTATTGTCAAATACTTACTCGGAGTAACATATCATATTAATTACATTGATATTTTTTAATAAATAATATTCTTTTAAAAAAATTAAAATTATAATTATAATTAATAGGGAATAATAATATAATTACATTTAATTAGCCAATTGAAATTCTTTATAATTATAAGAAAGTGTAATTATTAGCCTAGCAATTATACTTTTATCTAAATTACCCTGGGCTAAGAGATTGAAAACATTATTTTAAATGAATCGACCTTATTTCAAAATTTAAACTCATATAAATGTATGAATTATTTTATTTTAATTTTTAAGTTTCTATTATAGAAAAATAAATATCAAACATGTGTATTTATTTAGGGAGTGTGTTTTTAATTTAGCAAAAAGTAGTTTTGTGGGGGAAAGCAAAAAATATTTACAAAGACTAAATAAAGATTTCTTTTCTTACCTTATAATATCATATTTAAAATAATTTTCTTTTAAAAACACTTTTTTACAATAATACTAAATCATCTTAAATCAAAATTTTCAAGAGTAATTTTCAAAAGCATTTCTAAATTTACTTCTTGATATGTTAATTTTAGTGATATAAAATTTTATTTAATAATTTATTTATATTTAAATAAAAAATGATGTTATATGTATAGTTTTAGAAATTATATATTTGTATTATTTTTCTAAGAATAATTGTAAACTTTTAAAATTATTAATAAAAAATTTATATCTTTTTATATTTTTTTTCCAAAATTAGAAAAGATGTTTTTGTATCAATTTACATTTATGCTAAGTCAGAGTTTTGGTGTTGTCGTAACCATTTTTTGACAAAACGGGAGTCGCCACCGACCTTTGTTAGGTGTGATCGGATCACCTTTGTTTTAATAAAATATTTTTGATTTACTAAAACAGCGTTTTTGGTCTACGAAAATTTGAGAAAACGAGTTCGGGAGCCGGTTACGTGCGAGGAAGGATCAGCACCCTCGCAACGCCCAAAATTGGTACCAAATTGATTGATGTTGTCCCCATGTTGAAAACTTGAAAATATTTAGGATTAAAACTCTTAAAAGGATTATTTCAAGTAGGATTTGAATCTCAAGACTTAACTCGTTTCAAAGGAATAAAAGTATTATACCCAACACGTTAGGATATAACACCTTTATATTCTGACATCGAGATCATCTTTAATATTCAAAACATGTAAAAGAAAAGGGTATTTGAGTATTCAGTCGAACGAAAGATCGACACCCAACACGTTAGGATGTAATTTTTCGCACTTCTAAACTCCCGAATATTGCCTTGTTTTTTTTTTTGGAGAAAAAACTTATGTACGTGAAATTTCAAAATGAATTTAGTGTGTGCAACATATTTGATATAAGGCATACCCGTATTGGAATTTTGAAGCATGCTATGGTACGAGGTGCACAAACATTAAACAATATACGTGAAGACAGAAATTTAAAGTTAATAACTTATGCATGAAAATAACACATCGAAAATAGACGAAATATATATGCAAATAAAAATAGAAATGAAAAGGCAATAAGTCAAATAAATAGATAGATTTAGAGAAAATATACTTATACATATAAATAGATAAACATATATACATATATATAAAATGACGTGAAAACAATTACATGCTTATATAGTATAAAAGTATTTTCAATATAAATTATAGGTATATACATAAGAAGAATATACATGTAACAATTTCATGAAAATGACACGAAAAAGAAAATAATATTTAGGTCCATCACCAACATATATAGTATTTATTTTAAAAAGGATAATCAAAAACAATAAACGAGGAACTAAATAAAATAATTAGGGGACTATATTAAAATCAAAACAAAATCAAAGAGCTAAAAGTACTAGATCAAAAGAAATCGAAAAAAGGATTAGATCACCAAACGCGTAAACAAATGAGGGTTAAACGTGAAATATTTTCGCTTGTGCGAATGTTGCATTTAATAGGCCCAAATTGCAATATAATCAGAGAATAGGGGGACCAAACGCTAAATAACCCCTTTAAGGCAGAGGGGCACGGATCCGGGTCGCCAAGCGGGTCGACGCGCGGACCCTACCCCCTGAAACGGCGCCGTTCTATATTTTATTTAAAAACCATTTTCTACCCTTTTTTATTCTTTATTTTTCTGCAAACCCTTTAGGAAAACAAACCCTAAATTCCTCCCCCCTTTATCCTTTCCTTGACGATCGAGTTCCCCTTAGGCTAGCGTCAGTCGCGCCACCACCGTGTACGGTGGCCGCTGGCACGCGAAGCGGGCCATTAACCCCTGTTTAAGACCCCTTTTGAGAGCCAGACCTTTGATGTCCCGAAAAACGCGACCCAAAGCCTCAACTACGTTTCTCCGAACCCGATCTATGGCGACGGAACGAAGTCCTCGACGGCGCGTCAAATTCAGGTAATAACCTCTCTTCTTCTTTCTTTGTTGAAAAAAGATTTAGAAACAATACAACGGAAAATGAATAGGACAGCGAACAAAAATGAAGCTCGAAGTCAACCTTAATGTTCCTTTTTTATTTCTGATGGTTCGTATAAGAAACTCTTTGATCTCTCATTGTTCGTAATAGAGGAGAAACCCCTCCCTTTCAAATGTTTTTTTCTTATTGCTTGTAAAAGTTTCGTGAAAAAGGAAGGAGAAACCAACCTTTTCTCATCCCTTTCTTCGGTTCTTTTATATCCGAGTTTATAGAGATTCGTCTTCTTTTTTATTTTGCTATGTTTGTCGTTTTCTTCTTGGTTCTGTCGCTGCCGCGTGTTCTTTTTGCAGGGGATGGGCATCATGCAGAAGCATGCGAAAGGGCCGTGAGTGGGAGACAATGGTGGCAGATGCTGAGGCGCCATGGGGCTGCGAGAGGAGGTGTCAGAGGTGTGCGGGAGGCCTAGCATGGGCGGTGGCCAGTGGTCAGATGGAGGGTCGGGGCGCGTGGGAGCGTGTGTGGGTAGAGATCGAGGGAGCGGCGCCTAGGGTTTGAGGGTTTTGATTTTTGTGCTTTTAAGTTTTTGGGCCTGTGTAGGTTGGGTCTAGTTGGGTTTGGGGGTATATTGGGCTAAATTATTTAGTTTCTGACGGGCCTCCGGGTTTGTAACTAGACATTTGGACTACTTTATTCTATTGGGCTTCAGAATTATTTGGACTGTAAATGGCTTTTGTTTTATTTATTAATTTTGTTTTGTTTTTGGGCTCTTTATATGGGTATCGGGCCGGGCAAAATTCGGTTATTACAGCTGCCCCTCTTTGCTCATTGTCGTGAAACGAGAATAGAGCAAAGATAATAGAAGAACCAATTTTGCCCGGTCTTGGCCAAGCCTTGACTTCTTGGTCTTCGCCTTCCTCAAACGTCTTCAAACTCTACTGTAACCCGTTGCTTTGATCCATTCTGCCACTGCTTCCGCGAGATGACCCGTAGCTTCAATTTGCTTTTCCTCAATCTTCTAGGGGATGGGATTTGCTTGCTCCGATGTGACTTCACGACACAAAGAGGTTTGTAGCTTCGATCTACTAATTGCTCCACTAGGACTTCGAGGAAATAAATCTGAACTTTTCAAACTGCTCCCTTATTCTCGCAATATGAGTTGACCCCCTTTTTTTTTGACAGAAATTAAAAAATAGAAATCGAAAGTACCTCAGCGTGCGACCCGAGGAGTTGCGAATGGAAATTGAAAAACAGAGATTAAAAATACCAGCGTGCGACCCGAGGGGTTGCAAACGGAACTTAAAAAACAGAAATTAAAAATACCTCAGCGTGCGACCCGAGGAGTTGCGAATGGAAATTGAAAAACAGAGATTAAAAATACCAGCGTGCGACCCGAGGGGTTGCAAACGGAACTTAAAAAACAGAAATTAAAAATACCTCAGCGTGCGACCCGAGGAGTTGCAAACGGAAGTAAAAAACAAAAATTAAAAATACCTCAGCGTGCGACCCGAGGGGTTGCAAACGGAAATTAAAAAGCAGAAACAGAAATTAAAAATACCTCAGCGTGCGACCTGAAGACTTGATTTTTGCAAACAGAAATTGAAAGACAGAAATTGAAAATACCTCAGCGTGCGCCCGAGGAGTTGATTTTTGCAAAACAGAAATTGAAAGACAGAAATTGAAAATACCTCAGTGTGCGACCCGAGGAGTTGATTTTTGCAAACAGAAATTGAAAAACAGAAATTAGAATACCTCAGCGTGCGACCTGAGGCTCAACTCACCTCTCGCATTATGAGTTGATTTTTGAACAGAAATTGAAAGACAGAAATTAAAAATCTCGGTTTGCTTCGCTTAGGAAGGCAAGATTTGCTATGCTCGATCAGCTTCGCTTAGGAAGGCAAGATCTGTTATCATCGATCAGCTTCGCTTAGGAAGGCAAGATCTGGTGCTCGATCAGCTTCGCTTAGGAAGGCAAGATCTGTTATGCTCGATTAGCTTCGCTTAGGAAGGCAAGATCTGTTATCATAGATCAGCTTCGCTTAGGAAGGCAAGATCTGCTATGCTCGATCAGCTTCGCTTAGGAAGGCAAGATCTTCGCATTATGAGTTGATATTTTGAAAAACATTAATTGAAACATGTCATCTGGTGGAACTCGGATGTCCTCTTTTCCCTCGATTCGGTACGGTTATCGTCAAAACTTCTTGCTTTACTGGTGCACCTGTATGTGTCATGCGTGATGTTATCATGATATGCACGTGTTTGTCTTAAATGCTTTTATGCCTACATGATTATGCCATGCGCCCTTGGTTTGTTTGCCATGTATCTCTTTTCCGTCACGACTTTCATGACGACATGCGTTCATTGCTTCGATTCTTGACTCTCTTTTTAGGTTTCGTACCCGTCCTCAAACCTCAGAAGTAATCGGCGTTTCTCGTATATCACCCATTTGCCCCACTGTAGCTTCAGGGTTTATCTCATTGTGACCTGGGGGGTATAGGATTTGAATATCCTCCATTCATCCCACTGCGACTCTAAAATATAGGATTTGTCTCTTCTTCAACCCACCTTCTTGTTATTCAAAGGTACAGGATCTGTATCAGCTTCCTTCTAACGATCACCCTTTAGGTGACCCAACCAGATGTATATGCGTGATGCTCGCATGAATGCAGAATATCATTTCCTTTCGAGAATGATTCTGGTTTCGCACTTGGGTTAACAATGCAATTTGGACTCAGATATTTCCAACCCTTAAGCTTGGTGAATCTTAAGCAATAATCCCGTTTCAGACTCCTGTATTGTTTAGAGGTTTCCAGAGTAATATGCGAAGCTCCTTCCATGAAAGTGTTATTAGTCCAATAATCGTTATTTCAATGCAAAATGCTCAAAAAGGACCATGATGATGGACGGAATGGGAATTTATTGGGAGTATAGCTCGAATCAAAACAAGTTAATCAAAGCTAGCATATGCAATGAAGAAGCACATTTATTTAGAGTGTATTTTGAAAAGACAAAGATAGCAGACCCAAAAATGGGTAGAATGGAAACTAGGTGCCCCAAATATCGCAGCTTGAGCTTCTCTGTTCAAACTTCTTGAGGACCATTCTAAACTCAATATGTGTTTAGGGGATCCGGAGTATTTTGTTGATGCCCCAAAGCGCAACATTCCTCTTCATTGTTACTTCAAGTGTAGCAAGACTACTATACGCCCCATTTCTATCAAAATTTGAGCTACCCTTTTCGGGTTTTCAACTCAAACCCACCTTTGGTCTCAAAGCGCCCTTTGCGGGTTGTAACATCCTAAAAAAAAAAAAAATTGGAGCATGATTAATGGGAGCCATGGCAAAAGCATGAAAATTTCATAAACAAACAAAATTTGAGATAAGCATGGGTTGATTTTTAATTTGTAAAAATCCTTCAAAAGAATGTGCATAGAGGGAGTGGCTATTAAGGTGAAAAGATGACTAATAAAAAGTTACCTTTTGATATAATTAGTGGTAATGTTGACTCACCACTAATTAAATTTCCTCATGAATATGCATATTTCTTGTCATGGTGGGGTAAACATATATTTTGTGATAAGGGGTATGAGGTGGATGGCATGAGAGATGAATTAAATTCTTTAAAATTAGGTATATTGGATGAACATTCAGCCCTTCAATTTTGTTTGTAAATGAAGAAGCAAAAACCTCTTAGCCATATCTCTTCTCCTTTCTTGTGTATTGGACATTTCTTCCTTTGGTTGAATCTGTGCTCTAGTAGTTTGGCTGAATAATACATCCTTGCCAACTAATCTTTAGCCTTAAGTCAAATCGGTGGAAGTCGGATATATCATAGTTAAGTTGCTCTTCTCTATTCGTTGACCTTTGGAAGTAGTGGTGTCGACGATCAAGAAGGTTTAGTCCTTACCGTAATCAGGTGTGTAATCCCTTACTTTCCGAATACATGTTTGAAATGGGGTGTGTAATCTCATACCTCTCTAAATTTTTGCATGAAATGTTCTGTGATTCGGTCAAAAGACTGAAAAGCCGCAAACCAGCATCTGTGGCCACTCGGGCGTACGTATGTTCGAAGTGGTAATCATATTTTGTAACAAAATAGTTTTGGTTAACAGCAGTGACGTGATTTTGAAAAATCACCAAAAATAGTAGGAATTGAATTAGAAAGTGAAGGAGATATGGATTGAAATATAATTGAGTCTATTTTCTTATAAAAGAAACAGAGCAAGCAAAGGATTAGTATATCTTGAGATTTTTAAATTTTTGTGAGACTGGTTCAGAGTGATTTTGAGATCCCCTGTTCTGATTTTGAAAAATCACTATAAATTGTAGAAAAATAATTATAGGACATGGTTTATATTATTAGAATCCTTAGTGAGTCTATTTTTATTTGGATCAAACGAAACCAGTATTTGAGTTCTGTACAATAAGATATCTGAGATTTTGTGAAGAGAGGGCAGAACTATCAAACAGTGAAACAAGGGATACTTTGAAGAATAAACTGTACTAATTGGCTAAGCCAAAAATTCTGAAAATATTAAAGTAAGAATTTATATGAGTCTAGTTTCAGGGAAAATTTACGGATCTAAATTTCGAGTTTCCCAACTCAAGTTATAGTCAGTTTAGTCAGTACGACGCAGATGGACAGTTTTGATTTTTATGCCCCAAATTAGTAATTAAGCCTAGGTTGCGAAAATTACCATCATACCCTTAGAGGGTAAATTACCGAATTACCCTTAGTGGTTACGATTACTGAATTATAAAAATGCCCTTATGGGCCGAATTACGAAAATTCCCCTAATGGGCTGAATTATGAAATGTCCGTATGGACCGAATTACGAAAATACCCTTAATGGGCCAATTTGATAAATTGCTATATGGGTCAATTTGGTAAATTGCTATATGGGCCAACTTGATAATCTGCTTAATGGGCCAATTTGATAAATTGCTATATGGGTCAATTTGGTAAATTGCTATATGGGCCAACTTGATAATTTGCTTAATAAGCCAATTTGATAAATTGCTATATGGGCCAATTTGATAATTTGCTATATGGGCCAAATGTCTTATTTGATAAATAGGACATATTGATATGTGATAAATGGGCCAAAACTGCTAGATCGTTAAATGAGCTAAATTGCTATTTTGACTAACGGCCCAAATTAATACTTGTGATATGGGCTTTTTGTTGAAATTTACCTTATGAATATATTGTTATGCATTATATATATATATATATACATAACTGCATGGGTTGGGATAATTGACGAAGAGAAGAAAGGCCTGTTGCCAAAAAAAAAAAAAATCTAGTTCGGTGGCTCTGCCACAAATATTTTAAATGGCTCAATGCCTCTAGTTCGGTGACTCTGTCACAATCTAGTTCGGTGGATCTGCCACAAATATTTTAAATGGCTCAATGCCTCTAGTTCGGTGGCTCTGTCACAATCTAGTTCGGTGGCTATGCCACAAATATTTTAAATGGCTTAATGCCTGCAATTGGTGTGTTGGCGGGGTGGGTTGACTTGATCCCCACAGATGTGATGGCTGGTACCGGTGGTGTGTAGCGGATGGAAATTAGGCTTGGTTGGGAATTGCATATTCCATGCATTCTTATATTTGATTTATGTAATGTACATTTGTAAATGGGCTCAAGCCCAAATATATGTTTATATGGTTATGGCCCAGTGGACACGGTAAGTGGGTTACACACTGAGTTCTAAGTAACTCACCCCGTTTTCCTTACCCTTCTCAGGTAATAATAATTAATGGAGGCTTGGGCCGGGTATGACTTCGTGTGGAGGCCATACTACGAATGATGAGTTATAAAAACTCTAAACTTCTTTTAAGTATTTTTAATTAAGTACTATTTCAATTACGATGTAATAAGGCCTCTGGTATTATTTTTATGGATTTTTGTGCGTGGATGGATTTTTATATGTTTTAATTACTTAAATGGGGTTGTTAAATTTTTATAAATGTTTTTCTTAAACTTGCATATAAAAAAAAAGGATTTTTCTTAAATATCACTTACTCAATAAATTTTGTGAAAACTCTTTTATAAATTTATTTCAACCAATTATTAAAGTTTTAACCAAATATTTCTCTGAAAATGAAATTATAAACTCTTATGTTTTAAAAAAAAAAAATCATGGTTTTCAAATAAATCTTGATTTTTGATAAACTCCAACTTCAAAATCGTTTTGAAAAAAATTGTTTTCATTAAAAGCATTTATGGCTAGACGTAAGTTTGAATTGTGTGGCATGCCAAGTCTAGTCTTAACGCATAGGCCGGGTTTGGGGTGTTACATTTAATGGTATTAGAGCTAGTTTCAAATCTCGGCTGTGGTTTGGGTTCAACAACAAATTTTGTTTAAAAACTGTTTAAATTTCTAGATTTTATGTGTTAAAGGTAGTATGGCACCACGAGTATCCGGCACCAAGTCAAGTAAGTATTTGTATATTAAATATTTATTATGGTGATATGACCATAGGAACACTCTAGAACTTCTGGTTTTAGATGTTGAAAACGGTATAGATTGAGACTATAGGAAGTGATTACGAAAACAACTTTACCTCTTATATCTCATAAAATATCGTTATTAAATGCTGAAATAGTATACTGATTCATAAAACTTGTAATCAGATTAAACCGAAATACCCAATATGAGCACTAGAGGACGTGGACGTGGACGTGGTAGACGTGGCCGTGGTAGAGGCCGAGGTGCTAGGGTGGCGTTTGAAGCGTCGGGTCTTATGCCAGAAATGGATGCACCTGTGTCACCTGGGAGTGAGACTGGATCTCATGATAATGCTTTGACTCAAGCAATGTTGCGATTCCTAGAAAGGGTCACTGGGGTTAGAATTGGTCCAGTAATTCGTGGATCAATCTCGGAACGACTTAAATCAAGTGGTGCCGAGGTTTTTAGAGGTGTTTCTGGTGTAGCTCCAAATGTTGCAGAATATTGGCTCGAGGCTGTAGAGCGGATTATGGATGATATGGAGTGCACTGTCGAGCAGAAACTGAGAGGGGCTGTGTCCTTGCTAAGGGACGAGGCGTATCAATGGTGGCTTACGATTCGAGAAGGTACCGAGGCTGCATTGATTACTTGGGATTTCTTCAAAGCTGCTTTCCAAGGGAAGTACATTGGGACAAGTTATGTAGATTCCCGGAGAAAGGAATTCCTGAATTTGGTTCAAAGAAATAAGACGGTGGCAGCCTACGAAGCGGAATTTCTTCGTTTGAGCCGTTATGCTCGCACTATAGTATCGACCGATCATGAGCGCTGTGTACGCTTTGAAAATGGGTTGAATGATGAGTTACGGGTACTGATAGCCCCACAACAAGTACGGACTTTTGCCTCACTTGTGGAGAAAGCCAAGATAGCCGAAGAGGCTAAGAAATCAGAACGCCAGAACCGGGAAAGAGTTAGAGGCAAGAGGGATATTAAGTACACGGGCTCTACTAAAAGGTTTCAGAAGAGGCCCCGAAATGATGAGCCAGCTCAAGCTAGAGCATCTGTGACTACTAATCAGAGTCGAGATTGTACTGAATGTGGGAAGTGACATCCCAGGGAATGCTGGAGGAAAACTGGTGCCTGCTATAAATGTGGTTCCAAAGACCATCAGTATAAGAATTGCCCTCAACAAACTGATACGACTCCAGTAGCTCGTAACCCTGATGCTCAGCCAGCTAGAGGCACTCAGCAGCCACCGAGAGGCCGTGGGCCAGGTCGTGGTGGTAATGGTATTGGACGTGGTCAAGGTGCACTGGCTCGAGGAAATAGCTTTAGAAGTAACGCGGAAGCAAGACAGCTGGGGTTGGTCTATGCGGTCAGGCGTCGGGAAGATGGCGATGCATCTGATGTGATAACTGGTACGTTCTTCATCTTTGATGCACCTGTTACTGCTTTGATAGATATCGGGTCTATCCACTCGTATATTGCTAGTGCCATATCTGAAAACCTGAATATTAGATCTGAGATTTCTGATAGAGAGATGACGGTAATTAGTCCTTTAGGACAATCTGTAATCGTGAATAAATTGTATAGAGACGTGCCCTTGGAAATTCAAAGAGAAATATTCTTGGCAGACTTGATGGAATTGCCTTTCGACGAGTTTGATCTTATTTTGGGCATGGATTGGTTGGTGAAGCATCGGGCGCAATTGGATTGTGCTGAAAAGCGAATGTTAATAAGGACTGTGAATGATGAGGAGGTAGTAATGATAGGCGAGCGAAAGAACTTTTTGGCAAATGTGGTATCTGCTTTAAAGGCAGAAAAGTTGATGCGAAAAGGGTATGAAGCGTTCCTAGCCTTCATTAGTGCTTTGGATGCCAAGGAATTATCAGTAGAAGATGTGAAAACGGTGAAGGAATTTCCAGATGTCTTTCTCGAAGAACTTCCGGGTCTACCCCCAGATCGGGAAGTAGAGTTTGGTATTGAACTTTTGCCTGGAACGGCTCCGGTGTCCACTGCTCCTTATAGAATGGCGCCTAAAGAGTTAGCGGAGCTTAAGGCTCAAATTCAGGAATTGTTGGATTGAGGATTTATTCGACCGAGTGTGTCTCCGTGGGGAGCACCGGTCTTGTTCGTCAAAAAGAAGGATGGGTCGATGCGTATGTGCATTGATTATAGACAGTTAAATAAATTGATGATCAAGAACAGGTATCCATTGCCGAGAATTGATGACCTATTTGATCAGTTCAGAGGAGTTTTAGTTTTCTCCAAGATTGATTTGAGATCGGGTTATCATCAACTCAAAGTAAAAGAGGCAGACATTCATAAGACGGCATTCCGAACTCGTTATGGACATTATGAGTTTTTAGTGATGCGATTTGGCTTGACCAATGCACCAGCTGTATTTATGGACATGATGAACCGAGTCTTTCAACCCTATTTAGACCAGTTCGTGGTGGTGTTCATAGATGACATCTTGGTATATTCGAAGAATGAGGAAGAACATGACTCACATTTGCGCATAATATTGCAAATATTGCGAGACAAGAAACTTTATGCCAAATTCAGTAAGTGTGAATTGTGGCTGAAGGAAGTAACTTTCTTGGGTCATGTGGTGTCAGCCGAAGGAATAAGAGTTGATCCTCGGAAGGTAGAGGTTGTGTTAGATTGGAAACCACCGAAGTCAGTGGCTGAGATTCAGAGTTTCTTGGGATTGGCTGGTTACTATAGACGCTTTGTTGAGGGGTTTTCATTAATTGCTGCACCCCTAACTAAGTTGTTGCGAAAAGGAGTACCGTATGTGTGGACTGATAAACAACAAGAAAGTTTCGAGAAACTGAAGAAGATTTTGACGGAAGCGCCAGTACTGATTCAACCTGAGGCTGGAAAAGAGTTTATCATTTACTGTGATGCGTCACATACGGGTTTAGGATGTGTGTTGATGCAAAGTGGGAAAGTGGTGGCGTATGCTTCTCGTCAGTTGAGGCTGCATGAAGTCAACTATCCTACTCATGACTTGGAGTTGGCTGCGGTGGTGTTTGCTTTAAAGATTTGGAGGCACTATCTCTACGGTGAGAAGTCGATCATTTATACGGACCATAAGAGTCTTAAGTACCTCCTTACCCAAAAGGAGTTGAACTTGAGACAACGGAGATGGGTGGAGTTGTTAAAAGATTATGACTTCTCAATCGAGTACCATCCTGGAAAGGCTAACGTGGTGGCAGACGCGTTGAGTCGTAAGGTAGTATCAGAGTTGAGAGCAATGTTTGCTCATCTCAGTTTGTTTGAGGATGGCGGTCTGCTAGCGGAACTTCAGGTAAAGCCTCTGTGGTTGGAGCAAATCAAGGAAAAGTAGTTATCAGATAAAAAGTTGGGTCCTTTAATGCAGCAAGTTGAAAGTGGTATAATAGGGGATTTTGGATTGAACAAGGATGGCGTGCTATGTTTTCGTGGAAGAGTTTATATGTCCATGGATTCGGATTTGAGACAAATGATTCTACGGGAGGCGCATAGTAGTCCTTATGCTATGCACCCCGGAGGAAGTAAGATGTATCGGGATCTTTGTGAGCAGTATTGGTGGCCAGGGTTGAAACGGGAGGTTACTGAATTTGTGGGGAAATGCTTGACTTGTCAACAAGTGAAGGCGGAACATCAGTTACCATCGGGATTATTACAACCAGTAAAGATTCCTTTATGGAAATGGGAATGGATAACGATGGATTTTGTTAGGGGGTTACCCTTAACACCTGCTAAGAAAGATTCTGTTTGGGTGGTAGTTGATCGATTAACGAAGACTGCTCATTTTCTACCAGTTCGTACGGATTACTCGCTGCAGAAATTGGCTAAACTGTATGTATCTGAGATTGTGAGGTTGCATGGGGTACCAGTGTCTATCATATCAGACAGAGATCCCAAGTTTACATCACGGTTTTGGAAAGCTTTACATGAGGCTTTGGGAACAAAGTTAAACTTTAGTACGGCTTTTCATCCTCAGTCAGATGGTCAGTCAGAAAGAGTAATTCAGATTTTGGAGGACATGTTACGTGGTTGTGTAATCGACTTCAGAGGTAGTTGGGAGGATTTCCTACCGTTGGCAGAGTTCGCGTATAATAACAGTTACCAATCCAGTATCCAAATGGCGCCTTATGAAGCTTTATATGGTCGTAGGTGTCGTACCCCTACTTGTTGGACTGAATTGGGGGAAAGACAGTTGTTGGGTCCTGAGTTGATATCTGAGACAGAAGAAAAGGTGAAGGTGATTCAAGCACGGTTAAAGGAAGCTTCGGATCGACAAAAGTCGTATGCAGATCTGAAGCGTAAGGATATTGAGTTTGCGGTGGAAGATCAAGTCTTTCTGAAAGTCTCACATTGGAAGAAGATTTTCAGATTTGGAAGGAAGGGCAAGTTGAGCCCTAGGTTCATTGGACCGTACCGTGTGTTGAAGCGTGTAGAACCAGTGGCATATCAGCTTGAGTTACCTCCGGAATTGAGACAGATACATAATGTATTCCATGTCTCAATGTTAAGACGTTACCGTTCGGATCCATATCACATAGTGCCGGTGGAAGAAATTGAAGTAAGACCTGATTTATCTTTTGAAGAAGAACCAGTTCAGATCTTGGACCGAGACATTAAAGTATTGAGAAGGAAGACAGTTCCGTTGGTTAAAGTTTTGTGGCGGAATCACGGTTCCGAGGAAGCCACGTGGGAGCCAGAGGATGTGATGCGACAGCAATACCCTCACCTCCTTTGATCAGATAAATTTCGAGGACGAAATTTTCTTTCAGGGGGGTAGAACTGTAACATCCTAAAAAAAAAAAGAATTGGAGCATGATTAATGGGAGCCATGGCAAAAGCATGAAAATTTCATAAACAAACAAAATTTGAGATAAGCATGGGTTGATTTTTAATTTGTAAAAATCCTTCAAAAGAATGTGCATAGAGGGAGTGGCTATTAAGGTGAAAAGATGACTAATAAAAAGTTACCTTTTGATATAATTAGTGGTAATGTTGACTCACCACTAATTAAATTTCCTCATGAATATGCATATTTCTTGTCATGGTGGGGTAAACATATATTTTGTGATAAGGGGTATGAGGTGGATGGCATGAGAGATGAATTAAATTCTTTAAAATTAGGTATATTGGATGAACATTCAGCCCTTCAATTTTGTTTGTAAATGAAGAAGCAAAAACCTCTTAGCCATATCTCTTCTCCTTTCTTGTGTATTGGACATTTCTTCCTTTGGTTGAATCTGTGCTCTAGTAGTTTGGCTGAAATGTTCTGTGATTCGGTCGAAAGACTGAAAAGCCGCAAACCAGCATCTGTGGCCACTCGGGCGTACGTACGTTCGAAGTGGTAACCATATTTTGTAACAAAACAGTTTTGGTTAACAGCAGTGACGTGATTTTGAAAAATCCCCAAAAATAGTAGGAATTGAATTAGAAAGTGAAAGAGATATGGATTGAAAGATAATTGAGTCTATTTTCTTATAAAAGAAACGGAGCAAGCAAAGGATTAGTATATTTTGATATTTTTAGATTTTTGTGAGACTGGTTCAGAGTGATTTCGAGATCCCCTGTTCTGATTTTGAAAAATCACTATAAATTGTAGAAAAATAATTACAGGACATGGTTTATATTATTAGAATCCTTAGTGAGTCTATTTTTATTTGGATCAAACGAAACCAGTATTTGAGTTCTGTACAATAAGATATATGAGATTTTGTGAAGAGAGGGCAGAACTGTCAAACAGTGAAACAAGGGATAGTTTGAAGAATAAAACTAATTGGCTAAGCCAAAAATTCTGAAAATATTACAGTAAGAATTTATATGAGTCTAGTTTTAGGGAAAATTTACGGATCTAAATTTCGAGTTTCCCAACTCAAGTTATAGTCAGTTTAGTTAGTACGACGCAGATGGACAGTTTTGATTTTTATGCCCCAAATTAGTAATTAAGCCTAGGTTGCGAAAATTACCATCATACCCTTAGAGGGTAAATTACCGAATTACCCTTAGTGGTTACAATTACCGAATTATAAAAACGCCCTTATGGGCCGAATTACGAAAATGCCCCTAATGGGCTGAATTATGAAATGTCCGTATGGACCGAATTACGAAAATACCCTTAATGGGCCAATTTGATAAATTGCTATATGGGTCAATTTGGTAAATTGCTATATGGGCCAACTTGATAATTTGTTTAATAAGCCAATTTGATAAATTGCTATATGGGCCAATTTGATAATTTGCTATATGGGCCAAATGTCTTATTTGATAAATGGGACATATTGATATGTGATAAATGGGCCAAAACTGCTAGATCGTTAAATGAGCTAAATTGCTATTTTGACTAACGGCCCAAATTAATACTTGTGATATGGGCTTTTTGTTGAAATTTACCTTATGAATATATTGTTATGCATTATATATATATATATATATACATAACTGCATGGGTTGGGATAATTGACGAAGAGAAGAAATGCCTGTTGCCAAAAAAAAAAATCTAGTTCGGTGGCTCTGCCACAAATATTTTAAATGGCTCAATGCCTCTAGTTCGGTGACTCTGTCACAATCTAGTTCGGTGGATCTGCCACAAATATTTTAAATGGCTCAATGCCTCTAGTTCGGTGACTCTGTCACAATCTAGTTCGGTGGCTATGCCACAAATATTTTAAATGGCTTAATGCCTGCAATTGGTGTGTTGGCGGGGTGGGTTGACTTGATCCCCACAGGTGTGATGGCTGGTACCGGTGGTGTGTAGCAGATGGAAATTAGGCTTGGTTGGGAATTGCATATTCCATGCATTCTTATATTTGATTTATATAATGTACATTTGTAAATGGGCTCAAGCCCAAATATATGTTTATATGGTTATGGCCCGGTGGACATGGTAAGTGGGTTACACACTGAGTTCTAAGTAACTCACCCCTTTTTCCTTACCCTTCTCAGGTAATAATAATTAATGGAGGCTTGGGCCGGGGATGACTTCGTGTGGAGGCCATACTATGAATGATGAGTTATAAAAACTCTAAACTTCTTTTAAGTATTTTTAATTAAGTACTATTTCAATTACGATGTAATAACGCCTCTGGTATTATTTTTATGGATTTTTGTGCGTGGATGGATTTTTATATGTTTTAATTACTTAAATGGGGTTGTTAAATTTTTATAAATGTTTTTCTTAAACTTGCGTATAAAAAAAAAGGATTTTTCTTAAATATCACTTACTCAATAAATTTTGTGAAAACTCTTTTATAAATTTATTTCAACCAATTATTAAAGTTTTAACCAAATATTTCTCTGAAAATGAAATTGTAAACTCTTATGTTTTAAAAAAAATCATGGTTTTCAAATAAATCTCGATTTTTGATAAACTCCAACTTCAAAATCATTTTGAAAAAAATTGTTTTCATTAAAAGCATTTATGGCTAGACGTAAGTTTGAATTGTGTGGCATGCCAAGTCTAGTCTTGACGCATAGGCCGGGTTTGGGGTGTTACACGAGTTTTCACTTTGGCCTCTCCTTTTCTTCTTTTTCTTTCCTCTTTTTTTTTTGAATTTTTAGAATTCACCGGATTGGGCAGGTCCTTGTCGTCTATCTCAGACAATATCCTTTTTTCCCTAGAACGGGCCTTCTTTGCTACTTAAGGTCCTTCCTGGCTTGGCATCTTCTTTCTTCTGAAGTTCTTGTTGCACGGGAAAGGATCTTCTTGAAATTTTCTAAGGCGATCCTTTTTGTTGTAAACTCGCGTCATCCGATCGTGACCGATAGTTCTTAACATCTTCTCTACAAATTCACTTGATCACATCGGGATTGGATCCATTTCGCCTCACCCAATTTTGGCTCGGTCCGTGCCTCGGAAAAGAGGATTTTGACTTCACTAGGCAAAACCTAATGAGGAAGGCATTGCCCCAGCAGAGGTCCCGGCCGACGTTTAATGAGCATAAAAGGGTAAACGTAACTTATATGTGCCAACATTCACAAGTTTAGGTCATCTTCTTAACAATCTTCTTCTTTTTTTTACGCTATGACGTGGCACTTGATCTTTGAAAAGGCCGCGAACTTTTGTCATTGTGTGGGTAAATATGATCTTTTCGCCTTTTTGTTAATATTTTTCTTTTTTCCTTTTTGGTTTAATGACTATCGACCTTGTAATTTTGGCATATGAAGCGACTTTTACCCTCTCAGTGAGGTACCCAACGACCATGAATATGAATCAATGTTGGCTAAAGCTTTTGAGGAGACTGGCTTGGTAACGTCCATGCCCCCCATATAGGGAATCTGTGAAGAAATAGAGGAGGCGCGTAAGTCCTTTATTCAATTTCCCTTTCTTTGGTAAACCAGTAGCTCGAACCTCCTCGCCATCGTAAAACCACTAGCATGTGACCTTCAGATACCCTCGTGGACTTCCTCTAGGATTTTTAGCTTTGACAGCATACTCACGCATCAGTAATCCAGACGTGTCCTAATGTGATCATGCGAAGACATCTTTGAATTCTTAAGGATAACTCAATGATGCCTTGCCTTATTTCTGTGGAGGGCTAAGCTTCCCTCTTTATCTCATTCGTTAGCTCGTATTGTCCGCTGACACTTTGTAGGGTAGGATCTACTATTCTTGACAATTTTGGAAAGAAGATGCGACCTCTGTCATCTCCACAGTCCTCCAATCCCTTTAGACACATATCTCATCAAAAATGAGAGTCGGTAACAGCGTCGCTCATGTCATTGGTATCTGGGGGACCCATTGTGGGCATGAAGGTAGAAAATTAAAAGTATGATATGAAACGAAATGATGTAGAGTATGAAATGCGAGGAGTGAAAGTAAAGATGCATTTTATTGAAATAACAATTCTGGACACAAGCCCATTTCACAAAAGGACTCTTGTTGCCTCTAGGCTTAAAGCAACAAGTATGTTTTGAATATTACTCTAGATTAGCTAAAAATGCAGGTTTCTTCCACAGTCCTATTGTTCGAAACACTCCCAAGTGTGTAAGGCTTCGGAAAGTTTTATGCCCCCGTTTTCCTTTCGAATGTGTCATTGACGTGGTACCTTGTTATTTCTAGGCTTCTGATGACTTCTTTAAGGAATCGAGACTCTCCCCCCTCCTCCTTCAATTATCACAAATTATTGCTCCGGTCGACTCGTCGAACTTCAAAACCCCTATCTTAATAAGCCTCTCCACCAATTTTTTAAATGCAATGCAGTTATCGATTGAGTGACCCGTTATTCCCGCGTGATACTCGCATTGAGCATGCGAATCATACCATTTGGGGTATGGGGGTTGCACTGGTTTCATGTAGTGAGGAGCCACCCTATGTGCATCGAACAGGTTTTGATACAACTCCCCATATGTCATTGGAATTGGTGTAAACTAGAGACGCTTTGCATTGGATTCTTGACTTAATGATCCCTGATGACCAGTGGTCACAGCCATCGGTTGACCTGCAGAGACTGACTTGGCACGCTTGCTCAAGTTTTTCACTTCATTTTCCATATTTCTCGTGCTTAACCTTTTGGCACTTTCTCTCGCATCTATTTTTCCACTCTTGATGCCGTTTTCAATGAGTTCCCCAGACATTACAACATCGGCAAAGTCCTTTGTGGCATTTCCCACCAGCTTGTCATAAAATGGCGCTTTTAAAGTGTTGATAAAGAGGACCGTTATCTCACTTTTAGTCAGTGGGGGTTCTACTTGGGCTGAGATATCCCTCCATCTTTGAGCGTATTGTCTAAAAGTCTCTGTTGGCCTCTTTTCCATCATCTGCAGCGTTAATCGATCAGGTGCCACATCGGAGACATGCTTGTACTGTTCGCAAAACGCTAATGCAAAGTCCTTCCACGATTGGATCCTCTCTCTGCCGAGTTGATTATACCATCGGAGGGCTGACCCGATCAAGCTATCTTGAAAACAGTGTATTAACAATTTGTCTTCATTCATATAACCAGTCATCTTCCGAAAAAACATGATAAGATACGCCTTTGGACATCTCATTCCATCATATTTTTCGAAATCTGGCACTTTAAATTTTGGAGGCAGGATCAGATCGGGAACCAAACTGAGCTCTTTGGCGCTTAGTGCAGAGAAGACTTCAGTACCTTCTATCGCCTTGAGCCTTTCTTCCAAACTCTTATACTTATCCTGAGCATAACGATCTTCTGTTTTCAACCTAGATATTTCTACCGGATCATCCATATCTGGAACCATTGGATTAGCAGAATTATCTCCGGAGTTTGATACAAATATACCTTGCCCCAGGTGAGCAGGTGGTGCAGGTCGTGGCTCTAGGCCTGCCGGTTCCTCTTGAGGATATCCTCTTTGCGTTGTATGGGCGTGAGGTGGAGTAAATCCTGGGGGATGGAATGGACTCTGATTGACTCTCGAATGGGGTTCTGTAATATCAGGACTCTGCGCAGGTTCTTTTCCTTTGACCAGAGTTGTCATCATCTCCATCAGCTTGGCCATTTGATCCTTTTGCTCAAGCGATTCTTTCCTGGATCTTACCATCAGCTCCCTTGTTTCTTGCTGCGACTTGGCCAACTGCTCTTGCAACTGTCTTTGGATTCTTTCCATTCTTTCGATTCTTTCCTTGAGTTCAGCATCCATAGCTCTAGCTCTTAGCCGTGTCCTATAAGGATGATGTGATTTCAAATTCGTGGTGTCGCGACTTTAGATCATACGATTTTAGTCTTAATGAATGATTAGGGTGATATGATGCCGCTGTATGCAATGCAAATGCATGGGATGAATGCAAAAAGAAAGAGAGGAGTCGATCATGATTTCAATTCCATTAGAAGAATTTTTCCAGAAAATGCGTTTCTTTACATTAAAACAGATTGCATAGACGGCCGTGTCCTCATGGTCTAGGTGAAAACACCAATCTTCTCTTTCGTGTCGGAAGTTTGTGATTGTGTCCCGCGAACTTTCTCAATAGACGTCTCTTCTAACTCCTTGTCGCTTGGTCCAGGTTGCACCTCGTCATTTGCTTAACCTCCACGATACTCGTAATCCTCCAATGACTCTGATGACTCTTCTTCGTATCCGGATGTTTATGGACGTGTCCTTTGAACTTTCTCAATAGAAGTCTCTTCTAGCTCTTTGTTGCTTGGTCCAGGTCGATCTTCTGATGACTCCCAAACAATCCTTGTAGGCTTTGGATCTTCAGGCAATGCCTTCTCTCGTTGTTACCTAGACTATGTTCGGACGACCGTATTATAATCCACTTCATCAAGTAACACATTTCCTTACGACAAACCCTTCTATTCAGCAATCGAACATGAATCGACACCTCCTTTCTAATGATGCAATGCAATGCAAATGCATGGAATGAATGCAAAAAGAGAGGTACCGATTGTGAATTCAATTCCATTAGAAGAACTTTTCTAGAAAATGAAGCTCTTTACATAAAATGGATTGCATAAACAGTTTTGTCCTTATAATCCAAGTGAAAACACCGATCTTTTTTCGTGCCTGGAAGTTGTGATCACGCCCCGTGAACTTTCTTCATAGGCGCCTCTTCTAGCTCCTTGTCGCTTGGTTCAGGCTGTACTTCCTCACTCGCCTATCCTCCGCGGTGTTCATAAGTTTCTTTAAGAAAGTCAAGGCGTAACGCCTCTTGAATAATCCTTGTTGGCTTGAATCACTGGGCAAAGTCTTGTATTCTTTCATGGACTACGCGCCTTCTCTTTTACTTGGACTATATTTGAGCAACCATATTATAATCCATTTTATCAAGAAATTCATTTTCTCATGACAAACTCCTCTATTTAGCAATCAAATATTAATCGACACCTCTTTTCTTTTGATGATGCAATGTGATGCAATCACAGTAGAAGAAAACACGTTAGTGTAAGAGAAATAAACAAGCACAGAATAATTATCCTGGTGACCACATGTGGTTTGGCTCTAGAGGGGGTACCTGAACTAGCAGATTCCTCAATCCTCACCCGTCATAGGCTCATATGGATCAAGTTCAATTCAGGGGGACACATTTCCCTATGGCCATGCGGAGGTGAAAACCTCACGAAGCTCATAGGTACGGATGTATCCCGGAAACAGTCCGCTAGCCTATGCGGAGGTGAAAACCTCACGAAGGCTTAGTTTCTTACTCCACTTAAGGGTGTGACCACAACGGTCATGCAATGCAGGTGTAGGAATTATGAGACTCGACATTATTGTAATTAACACATAAACAGATACATCAAATGAAACATGATTTTTTTTTTCTAAAAAACAATTTTTCAAGTTTTCAATCATAAGGACAAAAATCAATCAATTTATGGCCTGACTCTCAAAGTCCCCAGTGGAATCGCCAAGCTGTCGTAACCATTTTTTGACAAAACGGGAATCGACTTGGGTTTTGAAAATAAAAAAACGTGAGTCGCCACCGACCTTTGTTAGGTGTGATCGGATCACCTTTGTTTTAATAAAACATTTTTGATTTACTAAAACAGCGTTTTTGGTCTACGAAAATTTGAGAAAACGAGTTCGGGAGCCGGTTACATGCGAGGAATGACCAGCACCCTCGCAACGCCCAAAATTGGTACCAAATTGATTGATGTTGTCCCAATGTTGAAAACTTGAAAATATTTAGGATTAAAACTCTTAAAAGGATTATTTCAAGTAGGATTTGAATCTCAAGACTTAACTCGTTTCAAAGGAATAAAAGTATCATACCCAACACGTTAGGATATAACACCTTTATATTCTGACATCGAGATCATCTTTAATATTCAAAACATGTAAAAGAAAAGGGTATTTGAGTATTCAGTCGAACGAAAGATCGACACCCAACACGTTAGGATGTAATTTTTCGCACTTCTAAACTCCCGAATATTGCCTTGTTTTTTTTTGGAGAAAAAACTTATGCACGTGAAATTTCAAAATGAATTTAGTGTGTGCAACATATTTGATATAAGGCATACCCGTATTGGAATTTTGAAGCATGCTATGGTACGAGGTGCACAAACATTAAACAATATACGTGAAGACAGAAATTTAAAGTTAATAACTTATGCATGAAAATAACACATCGAAAATAGATGAAATATATATGCAAATAAAAATAGAAATGAAAAGGCAATAAGCCAAATAAATAGATAGATTTAGAGAAAATATACTTATACATATAAATAGATAAACATATATACATATATATAAAATGACGTGAAAACAATTACATGCTTATATAGTATAAAAGTATTTTCAATATAAATTATAGGTATATACATAAGAAGAATATACATGTAACAATTTCATGAAAATGACACGAAAAAGAAAATAATATTTAGGTCCATCACCAATATATATAGTATTTATTTTAAAAAGGATAATCAAAAATAATAAACGAGGAACTAAATAAAATAATTAGGGGACTATATTAAAATCAAAACAAAATCAAAGAGCTAAAAGTACTAGATCAAAAGAAATCGAAAAAAAGGATTAGATCACCAAACGCGTAAACAAATGAGGGTTAAACTGAAATATTTCCGCTTGTGCGAATGTTGCGTTTAATAGGCCCAAATTGCAATATAATCAGAGAACAGGGGGACCAAACGCTAAATAACCCCTTTAAGGCAGAGGGGCGCGGATCCGGGTCGCCAAGCGGGTCGACGCGCGGACCCTACCCCCTGAAACGGCGTCGTTCTATATTTTATTTAAAAACCATTTTCTACCCTTTTTTATTCTTTATTTTTCTGCAAACCCTTTAGGAAAACAAACCCTAAATTCCTCCCCCTTTTATCCTTTCCCTGACTATCGAGTTCCCCTTAGGCTAGCGTCAGTCGCGCCACCACCGTGTACGGTGGCCGCTGGCACGCGAAGCGGGCCATTAACCCCTGTTTAAGACCCCCTTTTGAGAGCCAGACCTTTGATGTCCCGAAAAACGCGACCCAAAGCCTCAACTACGTTTCCCCGAACCCGATCTATGGCGACGGAACGAAGTCCTCGACGGCGCGTCGAATTCAGGTAATAACCCCTCTTCTTCTTTCTTTGTTGAAAAAAGATTTAGAAATAATACAAATAGGACAACGAACGAAAATGAAGCTCGAAGTCAACCTTAATGTTCCTTTTTTATTTCTGATGGTTCGTACAAGAAACTCTTTGATCTCTCATTGTTCGTAACAGAGGAGAAACCCCTCCCTTTCAAATGTTTTTTTCTTATTGCTTGTAAAAGTTTCGTGAAAAAGGAAGGAGAAACCAACCTCTTCTCATCCATTTCTTCGGTTCTTTTATATCCGAGTTTATAGAGATTCGTCTTTTTTTTTTATTTTGCTATGTTTGTCGTTTTTCTTCTTGGTTCTGTCGCTGCGCGTGTTCTTTTTACAGGGGATGGGCATCATGCAGAAGCATACGAAAGGGCCGTGAGTGGGAGACAATGGTGGCAGATGCTGAGGCGCCATGGAGCTGCGAGAGGAGGTGTCAGAGGCGTGCAGAAGGCCTAGCATGGGCGGTGGCCAGTGGTCAGATGGAGGGTCGGGGCTCGTGGGCGCGTGTGTGGGCAGAGACCGAGGGAGCGGCGCTTAGGGTTTGAGGGTTTTGATTTTTGTGCTTTTAAGTTTTTGGGCCTGTGTAGGTTGGGCCTAGTTGGGTTTGGGGGTATATTGGGCTAAATTATTTAGTTTCTGACAGGCCTCCGGGTTTGTAACTGGACATTTGGACTACTTTATTCTATTGGGCTTCAGAATTATTTGGACTGTAAATGGCTTTTGTTTTATTTATTAATTTTGTTTATTTTGGGGCTCTTTATATGGGAATCGGGCCGGGCAAAATTCGGTTATTACAGGTGTCATTAAGTTTGTTTACCTAAACCAATCGATAATTGTTTAAGAAAAACAAAGTGCATAAGTGATAACCAAAGTGGTAGCAAAAGTGGGCATTTCTTATAGCACTATGTTAAACAACAACAAAAAAATAGGGGACAAGAAATTGTTTACTCAATTCAGTTTCCTTACGTCTGTAAAGCTTAGCTCAATGAGAAGAATTCACTATCTTTGAACTCAATACAACAAGTGACCTTAGTTCTATCACTCCCTGGTATAGTAACCTCAGTTTTATATCCAAAAACTAGATCTATCACCTCTAAGTTATCCCATTGAGAACTTAGATTGTAGAACAAAGAAACAAACAATTTTACTCTCTCAATTGCACTATTACAAAAATGTTCCTCATTGAACAAATAAGTGTCATCAACTCTCTATACATAAACCTATACAAGTCTTTCAATATATAGAAATTTTTCAGATTTGCTAACATACTAGAGATCAATTACAATTCAAATACCTATTAAACAATGGCTAAAATAGCTAAACACAATATGCTAATAAAGACAAATATAAAGTAAACTATTGAGAGATATGTCTTCAATGCTTCCAACCCAGTCTCTACAAAGCAAGAGATTTGATATGTAAGACCCAATCTAATCATCAAAGATTTGTTGCTCCACAAGATGGATCTTCAACTCAACTAATTTGGTTAAAAAGATTTCCAACTTCAAATGAGGCAAGTTATGTTGCCTATCGAAGTGGCCACTTTCATTGGCACTTTGACAACCACTTAAAAACACTTGCCCTGAAAATAAAACATCTATGAAGGTTGAACAAGTCTTTCTTATTTAGAACACGAATCTATCTTCACAAAGTAACCTTTGATCTATCTAAATCTCATCAAATCAATTTATCAGAAGATCATAAAGTTAACTCATATCTTCTTGGATTGCATGTCTCACTAAATATAAATAAGAATCCTCGAAAAGTATTTTTGCTTGATTCAATCTCTTCTACAATGACGAACACGAGGTTGGATGCACAAAAACCTCAAAAAATGCAAGCAAATAATCAAAATATTTCTGTCAAACATGCCAACAAATAAGATAAATTATGTGTCTGGTGTAGTGATAGTGGAAGTGGCCGCTTCCATATCAAAAACTTGTCTCAATAATCTCCTCATTGGCATTTTTGACCAAAAACCATGCAACCAATTCTTCAAGCAATGAATGTAATACTAGCATAATCAACATCAAGTTCCAACTCTCCCTTAAAACTCTGTTTATTCTTTTCCCTTTTTAAGACAAAAATCTAAAGGAACTTTTAGCAAATGTAACTGAAGAAACGTCTCCATAAGCTAAAGTTTTATCAACCACACAAAGTGATGACATGTATGTGACATCATGAATAAAGAAAACAAATAATAACAAAAAGTATGAAAAATAAAAACTCCCTCTTAGTAATGCCATCAACACACTCCCCTCAATAAAATGTTTCAGCAAAGGGTACAATCGATTCTAACTCATCAACGATTCCATATATAGGAGATGTAAGTAGTAGAACAACAAAGCATCTAAAAAGAAATATCTTCATCTTGATTTTCAAAAGTTGTTGCATTAGTTACCGTTTCACGTTTTACTAGTACATCAATCAATTAATGATTTTTTCTCACGTATATTTATTTTTGATTGAATATTGGTTGAGTCGCAACTTGCTTTTTAACATTTCCCCTTGTTAGATCTTTCAATATCTTATAACAATGTGGTTTGATATGACCACCCATGCTACAATAATGGCAGATAATCATTCTCTTCTTATGTTCCTTCATTCAATGTAATGGCCTCTCACTTTTTCTCTATACAAATTCTTGCTTATGGCCTTGTACCTTATATTCTAGGTACCACTTTTTTGGTGCCCAACACGAAGAGATGGAATGAGCCCTTAATTCATGCCTTATTTAATTAGGACGAGGATAGTTGCATTATTTGTGTGTCTGTTTTGAGACTTATCAGGTGAATACATTGGCTTGGCAGAGAGACAATAGAGAGTAGTATTCTATTAGAAGTGGCTACATAACTCTACTTATTGGAGACTAATCTCCTAATACTACTAGCCAAAATAATTTAAGCCACGTCACTAGGAATTTCTACGTAAAACTATAGTAAATTATAGCGCCATCAAAGATTAAAATTACAACATGGAGACTTTTTTAACAATTATTTACCTACTCTTCACAATCTTTACATAAAAAAATAGTTGCTACTAATGTCATATGCCCATGATGTCACTCCGTACCAGAGATTACTACCCATGTTGTTAGAGATTGTGCCTTCACAAAGGGTGTTTGGGATGTTCTCGTGATAGTATGGGCTGCAAATTTGAATGACAGTGAGATTGGGGATTGGTAAACTAATCTTTGGTTTTCCAAGAATAAATTACTTCATGAGAGAGTTCTACAATCTATACAAAATGTTGTTACCTTTGTTCAAGCTTGCATCCTTGAACTGGACACGTTGAGTGCTACAAATTCCGCTCTCCGTCGTTTCAATTGGGATGGTGGTCTCTTCCGGTGAACCCTTTTGTTAGGGAAAACTTGATGTAAGTTTTAAAACAAACACAAAAAATCTAGTACGGGGTCACAGTTAGAAACTACAAGGGCCTTGTTATGGCATTGTGCGTACATGAGAACATAAATTTATGCAATTCATTTGTTGTTGTGGCCATCGCCTATATCCAAGCCTTCCAATTTGTAACGGGTTTGTGGTTTTTAACACGTTAAAATAGATGGAGACTCATTTTTAGTCATCAAGAAGTCTATTTCAACAAAAGAGGATAAATCCGAGATTAGTGCACATATTATAGATAAGAAAGCAACTTCTCAAAGATTCTTGTAGTGTCAATTCAATATATTCAGAAAGCCTTTAACATTTCAACCCATCAACTAACAAAGGAGGGGTTTAATCAGAAATGAAGTACTTACTGAATGCTGGAAGTTACAGGGAGTGTGACGCTGTTTGTGGAAGCAAACCGTTAATGGGTTGACCCACCAAACTGAAGTTGAGAGTAAGTCAATTCTTGGTGAACGAATTCTCTCAAAACCTTGTAGCTTCGTTCCATGCATAGTGGTTGTCCTCTTAAACTATGAAATCTTTATGCTTCTATGGAAGATTTCAGGTTCCATTGAAAGGATTTGCTGATTTTTCTTTTCGGCAATGAACAAATGGGGTGAATAAGGTTATGGTTGTTGTTTTTCAAGTATTTTGTCTTCTGTTAGGTAGTTTTCGTTTATGGCCAACTCAATGGCCTAGATTTTGGTGGTTTGTATTCCCGAGTCGTCGGGATGGATTTAGGGGTGTTGCACAGCATTTCTTAGAATTTTCAAATTTTTTAATTTTATATATAAATTATTATATATTTTAGATTTAATATTTATATTGTATAATATTTGCCCTCTTTGATAAATTATATTTCATATAATTCGCTTCCTTAGGCCATAAGATTATACTTTATATAATTAATAAAATATTTTTAATTTTTTAATTATATAACTTTAATAATAAATATTAATGTATGATAGGCCTTGAAAGGGGCAAAATACCCAATAATACCAAAAAATTTATTTAATAACGGAAAGGGGTCAGTTTCAAAAATATTTACGGGAAAGGGTCGTTTCCCCCCAAAACGCGTCCACGTCAGCGCGTTTTGAAGGGAAACGACAGCAAAGCGCACCCCTGGGGACGCGCTTTGTGCCACCTCAACAAAGCGCGCCTACATGGACGCACTTTGCTGAGTGGCACAAAGCACGTCCCCAAGGGCACGCTTTAGCCTGTATTTTTTTTTAAAAAAAAAACTATTCTCGAATTTTTTAAAAATTTACAAGAATAAACCTTTATAAAGGCTCAAAATAACAACACCATTTTTTTTAAGGTGTCATCAATTAATAAGGAAATATAATTTACAAAGGAAATCTTTATATAGACCCAAAGTCTCATTTCCCTTGTTTTCTTGAGCAAAGTGGGATATGAGATATGTGTATATATAGACTCATGAATAGTTTTGCAGCTTGTTCCTAAACAATGTGGATTCCTTCCTCTTTTAACTAACAACATGAGATGACATGCTACACTATATTTGATTTTTTTTTACAAAACAATTTCTCTTTTTTTATATTTTGTTAACATTTTCTTATATTATAAAAAACAAGAAACAAAATAACTAAAATATATTTTTTGCAAATCTAATTATAATAATAATTATAATTATATTATTATTTATATTATATTTATATTATATTATATTTAATAGCAGTATAAATTATTATTATTATATTTATATTATATTATATTTAATAGAGTAGAAGTCTCGAGTCTTTTTCTACCAAAAGAAAATGTTTTTTTTTTATTATTATTTTAATTTATAATTGAATTTAAAAATAGTATGAAAATTAAGTTGATTTTTATTAAATATAAGAGTACCTTAATTTTAGTTTGTATCTGACTATAAAAGTAAAATTCGATTAAGCTCAAATTAAAATTATCAAACATTAATTACAAATTGACCGTGATTAAAGTTTTCGCCTACTACTCAAATGAAATAAGTTTAAACTTTATCCTCCCTTCATATTTATACTGCATTCTAAAAAAAATTCATATTTATAAACATTTAATTGTTATTCAGGGATTTCGATTATTTGATTATTGTTTTCAATAGACTGTTTTGTTAACTTAAAAATTAATTAATTATTTTACAAGTATTTTTTTGTAATATTTTTTTAAGAAAATATTTAGTAAAATTTGTTAATAGAAAAGCTAAAAAACTTAAGCAGCCATCAAAATACCTATCACCCTTAAATTAGCTCCATACCTAATACTAGCGTTTGATTCGGTTTTATAAAATTTGATTTTTTTTTCGGTTGTTACTAAAATACATTTAATTCAAGTTAAAAAATTATAATATATACAATCGAATTGAATCGAATTTTTAATTCATAGTAATCAGGTGGGAGCTGCTCTATACTATCATATACTACACCCAACAAACCGAGGTGGTATAAATCAACGGGCAAAAGTTTGATGTAGTAATATAATTATAATTAGATTTACAAAAAATATATTTGAGTTGTTTTGTTTCTTGTTTTTTATAATATAAAAGTTTTGCCCCCTTGGAGTAAAATCCTAGATTTGCCCTTAGTCTTCTTCTTCTTCTTCTTCTTCTTGACATTACTATAAAAAATTGCAATGGAAAGTTAAAATGTTCATTTTAGACATGATGTTTGAAATAAAAAAATTAATTAATTTAGACTATTTAAATAATTAATATAATTATCCATGAAATATATATTTTAAATATTTTTTTTATAATTAGGGGAGGGGAATGGGATTGCTTGGGATCAAACCCAAACTCTCATGTCTACAAACTTATATTTTTTACACTAGATCAAGAGATTGTTGACGCTTTTTAAATACTGCAATAAATTATTTGTAAATGTTATGCTTCATGCAATATTTAAATAATTTAATATAATGATACATAAAAATAAATTAATCTAAATTTTTTAGTACATTTTGAATAGTTAAGAATATATTAATAATTTTACTTTAAAAGTTAAAATGCAAAAGCCCGAACCACTTAAATCCCTACTTGTGTTTAGGTAGAAAAGTATTTTTTGACAACAGTTTCAACCTTGAAATTTTGACTGCAGTTTCGATCTTGAAAACCAAGTGTTTGGCATTGCTTTTGGGTTGAAATCTATAATGTTTTAGATTGAAAATTTACAATTCTCATCCTATATAAATTTATCAAAATATAAGAATACATAAATATTTTCAAAATATTTTGTTTTAGAGATATCAACTCAAGTCAGCTGTTAATAATAGTAAAGATGTAAATGCATTAGTGGGTAATTGTTCACATAGTAAAAATGTTGCAGGGACAATGATTTGACATAATAATAATAATAATAATAAAGCAGTTCTAGATTTGTCCAAATTGTAGCCATCGAAAAAGAAAATCAATTTTAGTGGAGAGGAGCTGATATAGAAATGAATTCAATTCACTGGATCGGATGGCAAAAATTGGTGAAATCTAAGAAAGGAGGAGGTTTGGGATTTAGAGATTTTAGAGCTTTTAATCGAGCACTTCTGCCCAAACAAGCTTTGGAGAGCCGTGTCGAACCCTACGGCACTTTGGGCTCTTATTTTGAAAGGGTTGTATTTCCCAAGCCGACACCTTCTCCAAGCGGAGAGATCGCTCAAAGGATCGTGGGCATGGCAAAGTTTATGCGAAGGCATTAAAACTCTCAACATGGGAACAAGGTGGAATGTTAGTAATGGAAAATATATTTTAATTTGGCATGATAAATGGCTGCCAATTGAACCACCTTTCAGGCTTTCTTCTCCTGATCTGGGAGAAAACAGACCCGCTTTTGTCAGCCAATTTATGGATGTTGAAAATAGAAAAATGGAAGATTGATGAGATTTATTGTTTGTTTAATGAAATTGAAGCAAAGATCATTTTGTCTACTCCAATTGTATCCCCACAGTTTGAAGACTCTTTGAGATGGCCGCTACACCGTGAAATCAGGATATTATTATATTCTTGAAAAATAAAATACTCCTAAAGAAAAAGGTCCAAGTGATGATCCTATTATGGATGGAAGTTTTTGGAAGAGCATTTGGAGAATTGAGTCTTTATCAAGAGTTAACAATTTTTCACAAAGCGGATTCAGTGATCTATTTTAGATGCGAATCGAAGATTGAGATATTTGAACATATTATGTTTTGTCCTTACTTAGAAGATGTTTGGAAAGTTTCAATATTAAGTTATAAGGATAAAGTTAGAAAATTTTTTTGGTTAAAATTAAATTATGTATTTTTATAATAGTAAAAATATAAATTTACCAGTATTTTTATAATTTCTAAAAGAATTTTTTATTAATTTGAAAGCTAAAATATAATTTTATAATTACTAATTTAAAATTTTATAAATTATAAAAAAAAAAAAAGCTTAAATAGAATTTTTTTCATTGGACTGCTAGCCTCTGCCCTGCCTTCACCACTGCGGTTACTGTCCAAGAATAGAGGGATTTAGAGGATTCAGGCATTGGTGATTGGAGATTTTTAATTGGCTCGAGAAAAATGGGTTGTGGTCTGAAGTTTTTTTGATTGCTAAAACTTGTTGGTCCCTTTGGAAGGCACGGAATGAGTTGATCTTTGGCAACCGTGCTTGCGATCCGATTGTGACTTGGAACAGAGCTTTGCTCGACAACCCGTGTGTTTATGAAGGCAGCAATCAAATGGAAGTAGTTCATAACGTGAGTGAAAACCAAAGATGGAGAAAACCAACATTTGGACTGTTAAATTTTAAACAGTGATGCGTCGAGGGATTCGGGATCTCAAATGACTGGTATTGCAGTAATTGCAAGAGATTTTAATGGAAAAATTCTTGACGGAATCAATGCACTTGTTCAGACTACATCTGTACGAGTGGCTGAGGCCTTGGGCTTTAATTCTTGCAAAAAAAGACGGCAATGGCAGTCTATTCTTTGAATCTAACAACAAGCAGCTGATTTACCCTGTGAAGAATAAATCTTTTACCTGTTGGAGATCACTCGCCATTGAACAAGATATTGTCTCTTTGTTAAATTCTGTTTCTGCTTGCTTTTCTTTCATTCCATGGACTGCTAACAAAGCAGTGGATTGGATTGTTCAATGTACTAGGAAAAGAATTTGCCCTCTTGACTGGGTTTCCTCTGTACCGCTTTTTCTTTCCAGTTTGCTAGAAAGAGATGTTCTTGTTTCTAACTCATTAATGGAGATGTTTTTACGTCCAAAAAAATAAAAAGAAAATCAATTTGGAGAGGCACATAGACCTCCAATCTTCATTATTTGTACTACCCCGCCACCTTATTACCCCCCAATTCCAATCCTCCCAGCCAAAAATTCCAATTATCTTCTAATTCCATTATAAATGAATGAAATAATATAAGTTAACTTTCCTATTTATTTTGGAGTGATTTGATAAAAATACAAATTTAAGGGTTAAAAGAGACAAAAAAAAATTAAATGAATGGTTAAAATGACTTTTTTTTAAATTTGAAGGGCCAAAGAAGTTATTGTGACTTAAAAAATAATTATATAATTTAATTTTTTTACAAATATTTTATTTGCATATTATATTTATTTTATGTATTATAGATTGGATAGAAATATCTGACTATCAAATAATAGAATAAAAAATTAGTTTTTTTTACAAATTTAAATATTATATATCTGGATATTTTTAGATAAAAGCTATGGACATAATCATATTTGAATTGAAAATTTATAATAAAATTAAAATTAAAATTTGTATACAAAATTCATGTGGTAGATTTAACTCCTCAATTATAATTTTGTCATTTCTAGTCCTTCCTTTTTAAATCATGTATATTTCAATCCTAAAGTCATTTTTTAAAAATTAATTCAGTAAAATATTTTGCATGTTTTTTTTCAAATATGTGATGACGTGAAATACATATTGCGACATTTTTTATACACATACATAAATTTGTTGCGTATTTAAAAGAAATGTATAACATTTGTTAAACTGTATAGATACTGTATATATCATATCACCATATGTTAGAAAAATAAATGGGTTGCAAGACCAAAATTGCACACTTCCAAAAGTAGAACTAAAATTAAAAATCAAATTATAGAAAAGGATTTAAATTCACCAAAAATTATTTAGTATGTAATTACATAATTGTGATATGTTTTGATAAATATTGTAATTAATGGGTTCTATTAAATTGGGTGTAAATGAAATATTATAACTACACTTTAAAATTCTTAGTGAGAGGGTAAGCATTGAAGTAATTATAAATAATTACACTCGAAATCAAATATGTTATGACTTTTCAGACATGTCCATACATGATTTAAGCTTTAAAAAATTGCTTTTATACAACAACAAAAATAGTATTTAAATTTTGTGATCTTTAAATGTAATTACATGTTATTCTACTAATCTCGTTTGGCCTTGTTTAATAACTCATTTAAAAAATTAAATCAATTAAAATTTAATATTTTCAGTGATTAATTTTTTAACATATTTGATAATCCAAAATAAAAAGCAAATTATATAACTTTTTCAATGCAAGACTGTAAAAAATTATAAATAGAAATGATAAATAGACGAGTAGTTACTTATCACTTAATATGGAATTTTTCAAAATATTTTTTATTTTGTTTTATTTCTTTCAATACATAATTTTTCAATACTTAAATTTTTTTTAGTATTTAATTTTTATACTCTATCAAATAACACCTAATCTGAAAATTATATTAATGAGATAATTCTCTATGCATTTTGACCTAATTTTTCATATTCTGCATTACATGGTGCTTATTATAAATTATTTATAATAAATTTAATTAAATTACATAGTATTTATTATTAATTACTCATACTTGGTTTAGAATCGTTAATTAATAATAATGAGAATTTGTTTAATGTTAGAGAAAGAATAGCTCAACTAATTTGGAATGCTAAAGTAATCATATAAAATTGCTTAAAATGGTTATTTGTCTTCTTGATTTTATTTGTAAGCATATTATCAAATACTTTTTTTGGACTAACTATTATATCCGATGGTTTGATTTTAGATCTTGTTACTTTTTTAGAGAAATTTGTCTCGAGTATTATTGATATTTTTATAATAATTAATATTTTTTAGAATTTAAAATTATGCAGTTATGTAATTACAATTTATATGACCAAACATAACATAAAGAATTACGATATAATTGCACTCTATTAGTCAAACATGTCTAGAAAACTAGAATTCCTTGTAATTACAATAGTATTATAACAACCAATTTTTAGTGGTTCTAGAAAAGGTGGTTTTGGAACCCCATCCCCGTAAATCGGATTCGTAAATATTTATATTTAATATTAGACTTTGGCCCATCAATTTTGTCTATTAATTGTTTAATTTAGGTACAATTATTAATTTGTAAAAGTTTTATCGCTATAAGTTTTTAACTGGCCAAAGACTAAGGGACTTAAATTTTAATTAGCCAAAGGACCAAAATGGTAATTAAATCATTGTATAATACGTGTTAGTGGAATATGCTGTAAAATTTCTCTTATGAATGTTAATGATAGATTAAGTTAAACTAATTATAATTAAGTTAATGAAACCTAGTTAATTAACCATTAATCAACTATATAGGATAAATTAAAGAAAGAAAAGTCATTTTTTCTATTCATCTTCTTCTCTATCGTACAAAGAAAGAAAGAAACCTTTGGAAACATTTCAACATTCGATCCTTCAATTGGTAAGCAAATTAAGTCATTTTCTTGTAATTTTTATGTTTTTGAGGTCATTGGAGCTTAATTTAGGTAGCCCACGTACCAATTTGTAAAATTGTTAAAGTTTTTATTGTTTATTTCTTGAATATATTGGTATTAAATTGATAGATTTTAAGCTTAGATGTGAAAAGGAGATTAGGTTGTAATATTAAATTGTTAGTTTTTGTATAAAAGGAATAAATTGTATAAATTGTGAAATTTTAGTAATAATAGATAGTAGGGAGTCCCTAAATGATGTGATTGATATCGATTTTGAAACCGAAGCTCAAAATTGAAAGATATTGTTAATTCGATTTTAAGGACTAAATTGAATAAAATGAAAAACTTAAGGGGCATTCAAAAAATGAAAGTAAATAGGTTCGTGCATATCATGGAATGATATAAAAATATTTGATATTGATGAATTGTCTAAAATAATTATTTAGATCAAGAATTGAATCAAACCGGGGATAAACGGGGAAAAGCTAAAATTGTCGAATAGCCCTTAAAGATTCAACTTGGTTGTTGCTTTGACCAGGTAAGTTCATATGGTATTTGTTTATATAGGTTGTCGTGTATTTGATTTGTAAATTATATATGTACTTAATTGTGAATTGATGAAAAGGTGAGTATTCGACTAAATTGTAAAATGTTGATTACAACTGAAAAAGAGGTTCGCGTGAACTTAGTAAAGGTTAGGATACAATTGGCATGTCAATAGGGTTTTATGCATGCTTGTACAGGATTGGTTACATATGTTACCGAGATCCAAAATTTATTGTGGATCAAAGATACATGTGACATAGGTTTAGTCTGAACTGGTAACTTGATGTCGTTTTAAAGGTTTAGCCCGGGTAGGTAACCTAACATTTATATTTTCAGCTTGGAAAAGCAATTGGATGTGTTGTTATAAAGGTTTAGCCTGGACTGGTAACCTAACACAAATATACTTAGCTTGGACAAGCAACTAATGTGACGTAGATACCTTTGTATCCGAGTCCATTTACTGGAGTTTATCAGACGAAATAGATTACATGAATTGAGAAATTGAAATAAGACATAATGACCCCGATATTCATTTGTGAAATGTTAAATTTGAACTTAAACAAGGTATTGAAGAAATGACATTAGCATGCATGCAATTGTTTCATTCATGATTGAACAAGTTTTGAACTAGTTAATCAAAATAATATGAATTGGCATGATATATGACTAAGATATCATGTAGTTTGATTATATATTGAACTCACCTTGTTTATTTTGTGCTTTGCATCTAGTCAACTATGTTAAGCTTAGTAGCTTATTGTATCTAATTAAAAGATAAGCTTAGTAGCTTGTTTATGTTGTTTCATTCATGTCTTGTTTATGTTAAACTATCTCCTTTTCTTTTCTAGATACAACTGACTAACATGTTTCTTTTTAAATTTGGTTTGGAAGAAATCCCAGTTTATTCAATTTTTAGGAACAATATATATCAGAGTAATCCACCATTGGTACGCTTCTTCTTTCAGCAACGATACGATACATTTCAAACAGTCTTCCGGAGAACACATTAATTCATCTAAAACCTTCAGAGTGTTTTCTAACCAATATTCAGCTCTTGTTGGGTTATCATTTTTCTTGCCTCAAAATTCTTTTACTCCACATTTACGAATTTTGTCAATCATGTGTTCTTAACATTCACAGTATTTGGGTTTTAAGGACAAAATGGGGTGCTAGGGGAGGCACAATTGGGGTTGGAGGTTACATTTGGAATTGCGAAACTAAAGAGGTAGTTTCCACAAACTGAATGAACCATCGGTTCATCATCTAGAAGAAAACATCTCTTACCTCATTCTCTAACCCTTGCGAAATAAGCACATTATGAACAACTCCCTAATTAGAAACATGAACATTACCTTCTACCTCGTTAGATACGACATGATTTGATTCTGCCAACATGATTTATCAATATGAAAAATAGAATCAATTCAAATCATAGGCATCACACTATTACAGGTTATTGTGACATGTATTTCTAGACTCAACACGCACTATGTTCAGTCCTAGAATCAACTAAACCGTAGCTCTAATACCACTAAATGTAACACCTCTTACCCGACCCGATCGCAGGGTTTGAGCTACAGGATGCAACATTCGTTGTCAGAGCAACTACAAACATTTAACATACAATCATGCAAACATAAAATTTTTAAACCATATACATGATATACAATCTTTCCCCAATCTTATACAAGCTCATGTATGCTCTAAAGTTAGCTCGAAATCGAACAAGAACCAATATGTAAAAGTTTCAAAGCTTCGACTTGACATCGCGACGTGACATATTGGTTTGGCCTCGTTGTGGTAATGGGTTTCCTCGTCACGCTGTGGCCTGAAGTCCAGAGCTCATCACGATGACCATCGCCCAACGTCGCGATGTGGACTCTATTTTTTATACAAATAAGGTCATTTGGCACCTATTTCATGGCAACCTTTCAAATTTCTCATTTGGTGCATTTGCACCATATTTTCTTACACAAAAAACAGACCAAATACATGCCAAAACATAGCATTTAACCAATTACAATCATCCGTTCCAATATATCTCAATTTGGCATCAAAACCTACCAATTCAACCTATTCAAACTTAACTTATACAATCATGTCTTTTAGCCATTCCAAACATCATTTTTATCATTCCATTTCGCACTTAAATGTATCATTCAAAAGCCACATATATAACTTAACACATTACTAAAACATACACTCACATATATATATATATATATATATATATATATATATATATATATATGAACATTAATTCTCCCAAAATCAAGCATTAACCAAGGTTCATGTAACAACCCATTTTTCAATGGTGTCGAAAATAGTGGCTTCGGGGCCACAAATCCAATGAGTGAGTCCATACGAGTCAAATATAGTATTATAATAAATTTTGATTTGATAATTTATGTTATTTGAATGAATAATTAGGTTCAAGTGATATATCCCTAAAGTTAAGTGGTTTTAGAAATTGAGGTATTAGGACCTCCTTTCTATAAACCGAGCGCATAAATATTTTATTAAATATTTACGGAATGGTTATATAGGTGTATTAAAATTTGGTTAAGAGATTTTAATATTTAAATCACTAATTAAGTAAAAATGACTAAATTGTAAAAGCTGAAAAAAATAATTTCTATTAGTTAATTGATTAATTTAAGATAGATAAAGGGGTTTATGTGGCAATTATGCCATATTTAAAGGGTAGGTACGGTTGATGTTGTTTTATCATGTTAATACATATGTTTTATTAGTTAATTAAAAGAAAAGATAAATTTAAGTTGAAATAAAATACACAAATAGGCATAATCTCTTCCATTGTTCTTTAATCACCGAAAAACCACCATTAAAATAGAAGAAGAAAGCTTCAAGCTACCTTACCATTCGGTTATGTAATGATTCAATAGTTAGGGGTGTTAGAAAGTGAGATTCGAGACTCCGTTCTTGTAAAACGAACTTGTAAATATTTTTATTAAATACTTATAAGATTAGTTTAGTAGTGAATTGGATTTTGGTTAAGTAAATTTATTAAGATTCAATTAATTTATTAAGATCTACATAAAAACTATTAATGTGTCAAAATTTTTGCAATATTTTAAATATGAGTAGGATTGTTAAGAAAAAATCACAATGACACTAATACCCATAACACAAAAAGAGAGTTAGGACTAGTTTAACATTGTTTTTGAGAAGTGTTTTTAGAAAGTAATTTTAAGAAGTATTTTTGAAAAGTTTAGTTTAAAATTTAAATATTTAGTATTGCTGTCAAAAAGTGCTTTTGAGAAATAAAATGTCTATTTTAGACATGGTTTTATAAATTAATATATATGTATTTAAATAATGTTAAATTAGTTAATATCATGATATCTTTGTAAGAATATAAAAAATAATTTATTATAATTTGTTGTTAATATTTTAATATATGAAATATAAATTTTAAATATTTTTTAAATAATATTAATTATTCATAAAATTTAATTTGAATATATAAACTATATTTTTAATAATAAAATATAAGCAATAAAAATTTAAAAATAAAATATTATATATATAAAATAAATTTTAATAGGAAAATAATTATATACAAAATATAAATATTATATAAAATATATTATAAGGGTTAAAACTATCATTTAATCTAAAAGCACTTCTGTCAATTGTACCATATTTATTGTGTTATTTTGTTTGGTATTAATGTTGCATTAATGTTATTTTTCATACCATGTTTATTGTGTTATTTTGTGCATTTAAAACATCATAAATATAGTTTTACATGCTAATGCTGTATTTTATATACATCATAACGTGGTTTTAAATGTACAACATTTTTATACTATTTTTGGTATCATATTGTGCTTGCATTGTCTATTATAACAACTTATAATAATTTATGTGTTCATGTTATATTTTGTATAAATTTTTAATGTTATGTTTATGTTTTTCTTTTCTGTATTTAAAATTTCATGAATTTTTATATGTTAATATTTGTTATACGTGAATATGTTATTCGCTTAAGAGAGAATTTAAGTTTGAATATTGGAGAAAACATTGTAGAGAGAAATAAACGTGAATCTCAAAATATTTCTATAAGCCGTAAAAATGGACATTAAATATAACTTTGTTTTTAAGAATTTAATAATTACATATATATTTTTTAGTGAATGTACTTGAGAGGTCCCTCTATTAGAGGGGTTTGATCAAGTTAGTCCCTCTACTATTTAATTGATTGATTTGGTCCATGTACTATTAAAAAAAATCAAATAATGCCAAATTGGAATAGACTTAAGTTTAAAAAACATCACTTATTATTTAACAAAGTTAACATTTTTAAAGCTGTTATAATTTAATGAATCAAACTTTATTTTGAATTGAACTGCAATTGAAAAAAATAATTTTCAAGATATTTTTTATTCAATAATGTTAACTCTATTACAATTTAAACTCATTTGATTTTTTTAATAGTATAAAGATTAAATCGATCTATTTACCCTATAACATAAGACTTCTCAAATTCTACGGCCTATAATTTCCCTTCCCCCGCTTTCTCTTTTTTCCAATAACCATTTTTTTAGAGAAAAGTTAAAAAATTAAATTACCCTAATATAACAAAAGTTGTCATCAATGGCGGGGCAGCGTTTGCAAAGTCGATTCTCCTTAAAATAAAAAACTTATAATTTAATTCTTTAAAATTCATAAAAAGTTTAAGTTAATATATGGTAAAATTATATTTTAATTCTAAAAAATTGATAAAATTTTAATTTTAATTTTAAAAAATATAAAAATATAAAAATTTGAGAAATTGCGGTGGAAAATTGTAAACTACACAATGACATGGAATCTCCAATTAAGACTCCTCATGCAATTGGGGTTATTTATAGATTTTTTTTGGGTTGAAATTAAGTTAAAGATAAAAGATATTATACTTATTATTTATGAGGAAGTTGGATAGCAATCTTTCAATTAAATATCCGAATTAATGTTAATTCAAATAGAATTCATTTTAGTCTTAAGAAAATAAGGGCAACATGGATTATTATTTTGTAATTACGGGTCAGCAATTAATTCAATTAATTTTTTTGAAATTCCACACAATCAATTTTATAAACCAAACTAATTTTTATGGAAATCAACTTAACTTATAAAAATGATTATTTAAAATATTTTGATTTTGAATTTGGGAAATGATTATTGTTTTTTGATTTGTGTATTATTTGGATTTGGGATATATAGGAATTTGATTTGTATATATAATTTGAAATGTATAAATTTAAGAGTAAAATAATATTTAGATCTTTCCTGTTGATTTTTGAATTCTTTTAATTCACATTTGTTTTAGAATTTAGTAATTCTTTTTTCAAATTCATCTTTAAACTTAAATTTCTTTTAAAGTATAATGATGCGACATATTGAAATTGTACCATATAATCACACATTAATACAATTTAAGTTTAGAGCTCAAATTAAAAAAAAATATTAAATTTTTAAAAAATGTGAAAAATTAAGAACCAAAAAAAATTATCAAATTTAAAAAGGAAATGTTACTTTTTATCTCTAAATTTAATAATGTTGCATAAATTCAAATATTTCAAATAATTCAGTTTTAGAATTTAAAATATCACATTCAAAGCTCCTTTAGATAGATGATGTGTTTATCTACGATTAGTGTGAAAACAACAATAATAATAAGATTAAATGCTATAAGATAAAAAATAAAATTAAACGCAACACATTAAAAATAAATGCTCGACCCTTAGTCAACAATAAACCCTAAACCAATTAAAATCCAAATTGAAGAGCATAGTACCTTTGGGCCCATATATGCCAGCGGCATTGGGCTGTCAGCCCTCAAATTTTTTTCCCACAGCTACCCTCTTTAATTTATCAACTTTCGGTTCCGAAAAAGGTCAAAGTCAGTTTCCTTTTGACGTCAGGGTTAAAATAGTCAATTAATCCTCCCTCCTTATAAGATTCACCACTACGTCACACTACCCTCCTTCTTCCCCAGTAAAATTTCCCTTTTAAATTTTTTTTTACACGATTTCTTTTTCTTCTGTGGAGAAACTAAAGAACGTATAAATTAAAAGACGCCAATCCAAACACGCCGTAGGGTTTTCTCCTCCTCTTCCCCTCTTCTTCTTCAGCACTCTAACAGAAGAAAAACCCAAGCCCTAAAACCTCACATTCACAAGTAAAATATAAAAAAGAGTTCTTTTTTTTATTTGACCTCTTCACCTATAAGGTAAGCTCTCAATAACCCAAATCTCAAAAACCCTTACTTTTCTCCCCCTTATATATCTCTTCAAGAACCCAGAATTAGGATCAAATAAAGTTTGTAACTTGGGTCTGGGAACCGTCTACTATACAAGGACTGAACAGTTAAAAAGGGAAAAAATCAATCAATATGGACGATGTAGAAAAAGCAATATTGATTAGCTTTGATGAATCAGGTGCCATAGATTCAGAGTTAAAATTACAAGCAGTGAACTTTTGTCAGAAAATTAAAGAAACCCCATCAATATGCAGTCTTTGTATTGAGAAGTTGTGTTTTTGCAAGCTCGTTCAGGTTCAGTTTTGGTGTTTACAAGCTTTGCAGGAGGTTATTAGGGTAAAATATGGGTCCATGAGCTTGGAAGAGAAGAACTTTATCAGGAAGTCGATTTTTTCTATGGCGTGTTTAGAAGGTATCAATGATAAGATGTGTGTTGTTTTGGATAGTCCCGCATTTATAAAGAATAAGCTTTCTCAGGTTTTGGTTACTTTGATTTACTTTGAGTACCCTTTGATTTGGTCATCTGTTTTTGTTGATTTCCTGCCCCATTTGAGTAAAGGGGCTGTGGTGATAGATATGTTTTCTCGGCTTTTGAATGCATTAGATGATGAATTGGTTAGTATGGATTATCCACGAACTGCTGAAGAAGTGGCAGTTGCAGGAAGGGTAAAGGATGCAATGAGGAACCAGTGTGTGCCTCAGATTGTCAGAGCATGGTATGACATTGTGTCTATGTATAGGAATACCGATCCTGAAACTTGTGTTACTGTTTTGGATTGTATGAGGAGGTATGTTTCCTGGATTGACATTGGGTTGATTGTGAATGATGCATTTATTCCACTATTGTTTGAGTTGATTTTGGTTGATGGTTTATCGGAACAACTTCGTGCTGCTGCTGCTGGATGTGTTTTGGCAGTAGTTTCCAAGCGAATGGATGCGCATTCTAAATTATCTCTATTGAAGAGTCTTCAAATAAGTCGAGTTTTTGGTTTGGTATCTGATGATAATGATTTTGACTTGGTTTCAGCAATAGCAGCCTTAATTACAGGGTATGCAGTGGAGGTTTTAGAGTGTTCCAAAAGGGTGAACACAGAAGATGCTAAGGTGATTTCCATGGAGCTTTTAGATGAAGTTTTGCCAACAGTTTTCTATGTAATGCAGAACTGCGAGATGGATGCAGCATTTAGTATTGTCCAATTTCTTTCAGGTTATGTTGCCACCATGAAAACCCATTCTTCTTTGCAAGAGAATCAAATGCTTCACATAAGTCAGATCCTCGAAGTGATTCGTACACAGATTCGTTATGATCCCATGTACCGCAATAATCTTGATATGTTAGATATGATTGGGGTGGAAGAAGAAAGTAGGATGTTGGAATTTAGAAAGGATTTATTTGTGTTGCTACGGAATGTGGGTCGAGTAGCACCTGAAGTTACTAGGATCTTTATCAGAAATTCATTAGCTAGTGCCATTTCATCATCATCAGACAAGAATGCGGAAGAGGTAGAAGCTGCCCTTTCCCTTTTGTATGCACTTGGAGAAACGATGAGTGATGAGGCAATGAGGGTGGGAAATGGACTATTAAGTGAACTGGTAACAAATCTTTTATCAACAAGATTTCCCTGCCATTCCAATAGGTTAGTTGCCCTTGTCTACTTGGAGACAATAGCAAGGTATATGAAGTTCATCCAGGAGAATGTACAATACATTCCTTTGGTTTTGGCTGCCTTTCTTGATGAAAGAGGTATACACCATCCAAACATTTATGTGAGTCGCAGGGCCAGTTATCTGTTCATGAGGATCGTAAAATTGCTGAAATCTAAGCTTGTGCCTTTCATAGAGACAATTTTACAGGTACCATTGCCCTCCAAACATGTTTGTGAATTTTTTTGCCACCTCATATCTAAAATTACCTTCTGCAATCTATTGTTGATGGTCAGAGCCTGCAAGATGTAGTTGCTCGATTTACAAGTATGAATCTTGCGTCAAGGGAACCTGCAGGATCTGAAGATGGTGCTTACGTTTTTGAGGTAACTATCTCATTCCCACCTTTCCTCTTTTGGTGTGATTACTCTTGTACCTCCACTCTTTATGGACCCATGGATATACATTCAAAGTTATGTCTTCTTTTGTTAGCAAGTGATGACCTTTTTGTTGTCTACTATTTTTGGGTGATATTTTACACAGGCAATCGGCCTATTGATTGGAATGGAAGATGTGTCACTGGAAAAGCAATCCGATTATCTCTCTTCATTGCTCACTCCTCTCTGTCAACAGGTTTTCATCTGTACCATGAAATCTTTAAATGTTTTTGCATAGTCTTCTCATGTGGCCCGCATGTGAGCAAATTGATTTATTTTACATTTTTCCAGCAGCATTTAACTCATATGATTAATGTCACAGGTCGAAGTAACATTGATGAATGCAAGAGCATTGAATCCAGATGAATCTTCTCTACAAATTGCTAATATCCAGCAAATAATCGTGGCAATTAATGCTCTAAGCAAGGTTATATTCTATCTTTAGACCATCTAATATTCTCCTTGATGAAGCGTTTTTCCTTAAATACGGTTGCCTTCCATAAAATTCTTCACTTGCCTAGTGGTTACTACCATCCTGAGATCTTTGAATATGCTACTGGCATAGAAGTTTTGCCCCTTAAAATTGTTGGGTTTCATTTTATACCAATCAATTATGGTATCACCATTTACCATAGCATATAGCTCACCATGTTGTAATTTTTGTGCTTGGCTACATAGAATCAGTCTCACATGATGTAAAAAATTTAAGCATCTTTAATTGTTAATTTGAGCCTTGACCTTGCATAGATCTTATCCTCATAATTTTATTCATTATCCAGGGTTTCAGTGAGCGCCTTGTGACCTCTAGTCGACCTGCAATTGGTCACATGTTTAAGCAGGTTAGTTTTAAAGATAAATGATTTTATTTGCACTTTAACTGTCCTTCTGCAGTCAAAGGTTGAGAAATTTTTATCACTGTCACTCCCTACAGTAGTTCATAATAGATCTTTTGTTGCTTGTTTGTTTAGATTAGTAACATGGATGTGGGGGAAGGAAATAATGCCATTGTTTTCTCTCTTTTTCTTACTATTTACTAAATTTTGCTTCATTTACTTCGATTCAGACATTGGATGTTCTTCTACAAATTCTTGTTGTATTTCCAAAGGTAGAGCCTTTGCGGACTAAGGTAATAGCGCAATGCCTAGTATTGAACATACTTGGTTTTGTTCAATCTAAAACATTGCCTAAAGCTAATCTCTTTGGTGTTTAGGTTTTATCATTCATACACCGTATGGTGGACACCTTAGGAGCATCTGTGTTTCCTTACCTTCCGAAGGCATTGGAGCAACTACTTGCAGAAAGTGAGGTAGAAAATAGTTAACTTTTAGCCAACTTTTAATATACTTCTCTTTCTAAACGGACATATGTGCCATTAAAGAACAGTTCTTAAGGTGGTATTTTATTAATCAAACAAAATCTCAAATCAATGTTTGGAATCTTCATAATTTGCTGCATTCAGAACTAGATGCAGAATTTTCTCTTGTCAATTGATACTAATTGTTGATGTTGGGTTCGAGCTGTTAGAGATTATATATTTATTACCACCGAGAACAAGTATGATCCAAGTTGGAGTTACTTCTCAAATACAAATGCTCTTTTTTTTTTTTTTTTTTGTGGGATCTCTTTTTATGTGTATGTGTGCTCTTTCCGTACACATGAAAAGAAGCATCCTTAGAATTTATGTTGGTATGATTCAGTTTCATATTTATTTATTTGATTCTGGATTATGTCCTTTTGCAGCCGAAAGAAATGGTCGGTTTCCTCTTACTGCTCAATCAACTTATATGCAAATTCAGCACCTTGGTCCGTGACATATTGGAAGAAGTGTTTCCTACTATTGCTGGTAGGGTATTTAGTGCCATCCAAAGGGTTGTTGATTCTTCAGTTACTGAAGCCAATACGGAGGTAGATAACCATTAGCTCAAGTCTGAAATTAAACATATTCTTGCCTAGTCTTTTATCTCTATCATCATCTGCTGCATTCATTGTATTGCTTTATGATTTGATTTAAACTTATTTTCATCTTATGCAATTAGTATTTTCTCTTTTAACCTCCAGTTCAACTGTGAAACACTGCAACAGCATCTCTAATGGGTCATCACAAGCTTATGCTCCATGTGCAATGCCTTTTCTGTATTCACCGACCCTTCTTTTTTTTCTTTATCAGGAAATTCGTGAATTGCAGGAACTTCAAAAGACGTTATATACTTTTCTTCATGTGATAGCCACACATGATCTCTCTTCCGTTTTCCTTTCCCCCAGAAGCCGGGACTACTTGACTTCAATCATGCAGTTGCTGTTACATACATCTTGCCACCATAAGGATATTGTTACAAGAAAGGTGAGCTAATAGCTTTTTTATTTCATTCATTACTTTAAGTATTGGACATTTTAAAGTTGTACTATAATCAGGAACCAAATCTAACTTTCGGTTATTGCCATCTGTGAGATAGGCTTGTGTACAGATATTTATCAAATTAATTAAAGACTGGTGTGCCAAGTCTTCTGGTGAAGAAAAGGTTTGTTTCCCTTCTAAATTTCATTCCTAGCTTTGTTGTGTGGATTTAATGATGCTTATGTCTGTAAGTGATTAAATATTTTGTAGGTACCTGGTTTCAAAAGTTTTATCATAGAGACCTTTGCCACAAACTGTTGTTTGTACAGTGTGCTTGACAAATCCTTCGAGTTTGGTGACGCAAATACTGTAAGAATAACATATTTTTTATTCATTTATCTTATCTGTGTTCTGCATTACTCGGTGTCATGCAAGATATCATTGTTACATACATACGGGAATAACTTTTTGTTAAATTTAACATGGTTTGAGGGTTTTTATTTATTACAGAAAAAAAACCTTCTTATGCTTGGCCATTACATTTTTGCATCCATCTGCTTTCTCGGATAGTTAGGGACATATCCTTGATTAAATGTTTTAAGGTGCATGGTGATTTGGAACAGTGAAAAGGCTGCATTAGAATTTGCTGTGCAGTGAAGTAACAATAGAGAAACATTTGTTGCCTGTTCCGAAAACTGAAAATTGTTTTCCTTCTTTCTACATTGCCTGCAAAGAGCATTATTTGCTTTGCCTGGTGAATAGACAATGTTGCAAATATATACAGTTAAACTGATGGTTTATGCACATTTCTTCATGCTTACTCATTATTTCTACTATGTTTTCAGCTTGTTTTATTTGGAGAAATTGTGCTGGCTCAGAAAGTGATGTACGAGAAGTTTGGGGATGATTTTCTTGTTCATTTTGTATCAAAAGGATTTCCATCCCAGCAAAATCTGGCAGAGCAGTATTGCCAAAAGTTGAAGGTACCATTCTTTATAATCCATCTATATTTGATTTGTCATGCATAACTATTTCTGTGATCCATCTGGTTTTATTCAATTCATCATTGGATTTTAGAATGAAACTGAAGGTGACAACGGGTTTTCATCCTATCCTAGAACCATCCTGAAACTGTGACTTAATCCTGGTTCCTGATACCCTTTCCATTTACTAAATTACTTAATTCTTAACCGTATGCATTACCGACTGGGTTTGGACCTTAGACACAAGTTTCCTATGAAACTATAATAGTAAATATAGAATGTTAACTCTGATCCAAGATCTCATGGAAAAAGAAAAACTTGCCACTTAGTGCATCAATGGCCAAGCCACACTTATTGTACTAATTAAAATCTAATCTTGAATTCATGACTTGGTTGATTTGCTGCATTGGGACCTTAATAAAACTTGGGTTTATGGGCTTAAATGGAATAAGTACTTCACCGCAGCTGCTGATAGTTTGTAGTTGCAGGGTAATGACATCAAGGCATTGAGATCGTATTATCAGTCACTTATCGAACATTTACGAGTCCAGCAGAATGGAAGCCTTGTTTTCAGATAGCAGTGGCCATATGATTATATTTTCTAACTGAGGGCTCCACATATACACACACATATTTTGCCAGCAAAGGTTCCCACCATCTTGCAATTTGTGTTGTTCCATTTTCCTGATTCAAGTCTCTTATGATTTGAAGTTAACATTGCAGGTTTCTTTATGTAAATATCAAATGTGTTATGTTGCTTGTTTCCATGGACAAAGAGGTATTTTTTAAGTTGCTCAAATATCCTTCAGTTTCATTCGGCTGAATTAGGGTGAGTTTTTGTGAGAGCTTTTCATAGTTTTCCCTTTCATTTTTTGGATACATTTTTTTTTTAATATTCAATTAAGTGTATGTGTGACTTAGATTATTACCCCCCCCCCAAAAAAAAAAAAAGGAAAAAAAGGCCATTAGCCATTTCTTTTATTCATTGTTTTGATACAATTATTTTGGGGCCAAAGTTTATAATTATAAATTCAATTCAAATTAGCATATATTATTCAGTGATGAATCTGAGATGCTGATATGATTAGTAGTATGATTTAGATGGATTTTAATCTTAATTACCGTATTTTAAATTTTATTCTAGGAAGTACATTTAATCCTTGCTTTCTTAATTAGGAAGAAAAAAAAAAGCAGTGTTTTAATTTGTTTACTAGGCTAAAATTACATGGTTAAGTTACTACAAATTTCTTAACTTGTTCCCTTATTTCATGCTTTAGAAGGCATTAAAATAAAATACAGTAAAGAAATTCAGAAAAAGAAAGCAAGACAGTAATTAAGGGAGAAAAATAAGATGGGGGACAAGAAATAAAAGAGCAAGTTTTATGTGCAGAATGTAAATTAGGGTTTCTTTTTTAAAATTAAGCATTCAATTATTATAAGAAATAGAAAATCGAAGGAATTATGCAATGTAGTTGGTGATGATGATTTTCAGGGTTTTTTAAAGATGTAATTAGTGGTTTAAAAAATTTAAAATTTTTCGTAATTAATTGTTACCTTATTTTACGATTATTATTCTGTAAGTACAAACACACCTTTAATATTTGTCCCTATTGAATTCAATATTTGTTGAATTCATAAATGTTGATATAAATATATTCTTTTTATATCATAATAATAAAATTGAATTTTGATAAGTATTTTTATATCAACATTTATAAATACCATTAGAGACAATAATAAAAACAATACTATTTTAATAAAAAATATTTAATTTCTTTCGTATATCAAAAGACACCAAAGATCTACTCATGAGTAGTATTTTTAATAGTTAATTTTACGTAAATTGTTGGCTAACACACGATGAATGGTCTATTTTCACTATTTTCCTTTGGTTTCTTGTATATGTTTACAAAATATAACAAATTAAATTAGAAGAAACTCCTCAACTAAACCTAATAAATATATCCTTTAAAATTGAAGAAATTGTTTTCATGGGAAACAAACAAGGAAGATCTTCGTGCATCAATTTTTTCCTCATTCCTAATAATGTTTTTATTTTACATGTAAATTAAATTGTCAAATTTCAATCATGAAAATGATTTCTTCAAACATTTTTCTCAAATACGAAAAAAAAAGTAAAATTGATTGAAAATTTAAAAGCTTCACTTTTGTTATTAAATGTGGATACCCAAGGATTAAATTGATTACATTCATTCATTTCTAACTCCACCTTTTTAAACGCATTGAGGCATATGATTTGACCCTTTAGAATCATGTTATTATCGTCTGTCTATAATGGACCAACTTTCTTTTTAGTTTCCTCATCACAAAAACATGTGAATAGAGATGTGATTCTTCCTTTTTTCTCTAATCTTAGACTCTTTTTTTTTATCTCTATAATGTAAATAAAAAAAATCAAATACTGAAATGGTATGTGAATACCATTATTTATCAAAATAGTATGTTTGAAATAGTAACAAGGGGTGGAGGGAGAGATATGGGAGGCACCCATGATTACAAAAATGATGTGTTTAAGGTGGAGGAGGAGAGATAGACAGCATCAGTATTTTCTGGTGCTAAAATATGATCTGACTGGTGGGTGATGAGAGAGAGGTGGTATCGGATTAAAATGTGATGGCCTAAAATATTTAGGGACTTAATGTGAAAACTTACCATTTTAATTGATTGCTAAAGCTTCTAGGGCGCCCAAACTTTAAAAAGGTTAAATTTCTTCATAAGCCCTTTTTATTTACTATTTTCTTTTATTCTCTTTCAACACAAAAAATAGAGAGGCTTATTAGCAATTAGTTCAAAAAAATTTTTTACAAAAAAATATTTTTTGTGAAAAATCCGATTCCAGCTAGAAATAAAATATAATTATTACAACTTTCTTTTTTCTTTTTTACTTTTATTGAAAATTTAAAGCGTTTACAATCAATTAAAGCATCGAACATAGGTGCAAGTTAGGTACCACTTGGATTAATTACCTTAAATAGTAGTATTTTTTTGCCCGTAAATACTTTATAAGTTATAGGTCATGGATTTAAGTCCGATTATGTATGATTGTGCATAGTTTGTCGGTTCAAACACTCAATGAAACGTTCTTATTTTGTGAATTCGTTGTTACTCTATAAACATATTAATTAATAAAATAAAATATATTATGTAATAAATTAAAAAATAACTACATAAGATTATGTACAGGATGTGTGACATTAGAATCTAAGATTAATTAATGAAAATAAAACAAGATTTTAAAAGTTTACCAATACATATAAAATATAAATACAAATATTTTTAATAATATATCAATATATATTTTGAAAGTTTATTAATACAATTAATGTAGAAATACATGTTGGAATAATTACAAAATATAGAATTAAATTATTACAATAAATATACATACTAAAAACAAAAATAATCTAAATTATAATCAACTAACTAAACTAAAACCCCACATCATCAGAATATACCGTGTTAAGCATGGCAATGAAATATTAAAATATTATGGATTTGGTAACGTTGAGAGCCGGCAGTTGTATTATTCCGGCAATGGTGATAGAGAAAAAGGAAGAGGAGTCGTCACCGTTAATAATGAAAGCCGTCAAGCAAGAACTTTTGAATTTCATTGCACATTTATTTGAGTTTGACTTTCTCCGTCGACGTCTCTTCTACCTACCTCCACTTGCTGCCTCACTTTTTCCAAATATCATGTATTACGTCATTTATTTACGTTTATTATTTTACAGTATTTAATATTTTTATTTTTTAATAATAAAAGACAACACTTTATTATTATTTTTATTTTGTTCATTAAAGGGAACACATATTCGTGTTCTTAATTTTTGGTGATAAACAAAGGTTATAGAGATATTAGCTAAGGACTTCAAGTAATTTCATACGGAGGCCTTGTAATATATGTACTTCCTTTGTATCAGCAGAAGATATATTGATAATTTGATCAGCAGTATGATTGGTTTCTAAAAATATGTTTTATCATCCAATATCTTTTATTCCGTAACATCTGTTGAATTTATCTGACCAAAACTGAGTTTGGATTTGTCGAAGTATTCTCTTAAATTGCTTGGACTACCTCTAAACTATTTCTTTAAAAAAATCTCTAAAATTTTTGTAGTAATTTTAGGTAAGTAGATAATACATTTGGTTTAAAATAATTTTTTTAGTCCGAAAAGGAATTCATATGGGTGAGTAATATAATGATGATTAGTTAACCATATTATGAATATGGTTAAATGAGTTGTTGAGTGTAAAAGCAGAAAGAGATATATCAACATTTAAAAGGTTTAATGATTTCTTCATTGAAGGCTCTACATTTCATGAGTGGAGAATTTAGAGTTAAAAGAAAGTGTGATCCCAACAATTGGAAAATTTGTGTTTCTCATTTTGATTTTATTTACAAAATCCATCATGCCCTTTAAAGGTTGGCCTTATTAAAAATTTGGTTGAAATTTGAGTAATTTTCATACTATCATTTCATTACGAATAAATATAAATCTTAAATTTTTTTTTTCTTCAAGCTACTTGCTTCTTTTCTTTTGTTTTATTTGGACGGTGTTAGTCTCCAGCCTGACACTTATATTTTTTGTCCCTCTTATCAAATTTCTCTTTTTTTTTTCTTCCCATTCACTCCATGTGTCTTCTCTCTTTTTAGCTCGCAGATCTATTTTGTGGACATCTTTATTGTCTTCACAAGTTGTGATAGACAGGTGACACTGCACGTCATTGCTGAAACTCCACCGATTACCAATCTCTTGGAAAGCTGGTGACTCTTTGTCGATTTCTTGATTTGTTTCTATTTTGAGAGTATTCCAAAATAATAAATGATTTCACGAGTCGGTTAGGATTTATGTTTTAAATTTTAAATTTTATATGTTTCTTTTTCATTATTTAATTCATTCTTAGAAGTTTTTGTTTACTCTTGTAACACGTTTTTTGGTCCTACTTTTGCAAATGATTTTAGGGATTGTTTTGTCGTCGTCCTCTCCAGTTTGGTGGATGTTCGACTCTTTTGTCGATTTTTTCCAGTAGTGTTGGACCATTCAGGGCGAATTTTTTTATCGTATCAAGTGTTTGTAATCACTCTAAATATGTCATGCTTGAGTTATAATAGAGCCAATTATCAACGTGTTATGATGCTAAGGTTGAAGCATTTTTTGTGTTGATGGAGTTTGTTCTTCACCGTCTACAACTGGTGTTTGTTGGTCCCCAAATTGTATGGTCTCACACAAAGAGTGAATTAATGAATTTCTTTTTCAGAAACAAAAGTATAAATTGTGAAAAATATAACGTCGGTAATGACAAATATATCGCAAAGAAAAGAGAAATAAAAATTTAAAGAACACACAGATTTTATGTGGAAACCCTTTCGGGAAAAAACCACGGACATAGGAGAAAAAAATTCACTATGTCGAATTCAAATAAATTACAAGAGGAATAGACTATGTCTATTTATAGGCTTGTAAAGCCATATTCTAATAGGAGTGTAGTAAGATTGAAACTTCTTATTCTAATCAATATCAAATAGATAGAGTTTAATAATGTTTAAAAAACCTTATTTAAAATAAAATAAAAGAAGTGTAGTTCTATAGGGATTCTTCTTTTATTTTATTTTACCATTGTATTTTATAAGGATTCGGGTCACTTAATTCTAACAATCTCCACCTTGACACGAATTCTTAATGAATAAGTTCTTCATCGCGAACTCTCAACGAACAAGTTCTTCACCTCTTCCATAAAACCCCTTAAGGGTTTAACTTCAACAATGATCACCAACCAAGTCTAAGCAATGCTCAAACTTGGTTATAGAAAGTGACTTAGTCATCATATCTGCAGGACTTTCATGAGTACTAATTTTGCTCACAACAATATCACCACGAGCAATAATATCACGAACAAAATGATTCGAACATCAATGTGTTTTGTTCTCTCATGAAACATTTGATCTTTTGTAAGGAAGATGACACTCTGACTGTCACAAAATACTGTGCTGATTTGAAGGTCTTCATTGAGCTTACTAAAGAGTCCCTTCAACCAAATAGCTTCTTTACAAGCTTTAGTAATCGCCATGTACTCAGCTTCAGTGGTAGACAAAGCGACTGTAGTTTGCAAAGTAGCTTTCCAACTGATTGCACAACCTTCGATTGTAAAGACATAACCAGTGAGAGATCTTCTTGTATCAAGGTCTCCAGCAAAATCAGCATCAACATACCCAATGACTCCATCTCTAGTTCTTCCAAACTGTAAGCAAACATCAGTAGTACCTCGTAAGTATATTAAAATCCACTGAACTGCTTTCCAATGTTCTTTACCGGGATTCGCCATGTATCTGCTAACTGCACTGACTGCATATGATAAATTTGGATGTGAACAAACCATAGCATACATGAGAGATCCCATTGCACTAGAGTATGAAACATGTGACATGTACTCAATCTCATCATCTGATTGTGGAGACAAAGCCGATGAAAGTCTGAAATGGGCAGCTAAAGGAGTACTAACAGGCTTAGCACTCTGCATATTGAACCTGCAAAGAACTTTCTCAATGTATCCCTTCTGACTTAGGTACAATTTACTTGCTTTTCTATCTCTGAGAATCTCCATACCAAGTATCTTCTTTGTTGGTCCCAAATCTACCAAGTATCTTCTTTGTTGGTCCCAAATCTTTCATCTCAAATTCTTCACTTAGTTGGGCTTTGACCTTTCTTATCTCTCCTTTATCTTTTGTTGCTATCAACATGCCATCAATATAAAGAAGTAGATACACAAAAGAACCATCACTGTTTTTCTTAAGGTAAACACAGTTGTCAAAACTACTTCTTTTAAAATCATGAGAAGTCATAAAAGAATCAAACCTCTTGTACATCTGTCTTGTTGACTGTTTCAAACCGTAAAGGGACTTTTTTAGCAAGCAAACATAGTCCTCTTTTTCTGAGACTGTAAAACCCTCTGGTTGTTGCATGTAAATATCTTCCTCAAGTTCTCCATGCAAAAATGCAGTTTTTACATCTAACTGCTCAAGCTCCAAATCATGCATGGCCACAATACCAAGCAAAGCTCGAATCGAACTATGCTTCACAACTGGGGAGAACACATCTGTGAAGTCCACTCATGGAATTTGATTGTAACCTTTTGCACCAAGCCTTGCTTTATATCTGGGTTCTTCAACTCCCGGAGTCCCTTCTTTATTTTTAAACACTCATTTACAGCGAACAACCTTTTTACCTTTAGGAAGTTCCACAAGATCCCATGTTCTGTTTTTATGGAGTGATTCCATCTCCTCTTGCATAGCAAACATCCACTTTTCTGAGTCTTCACAGCTAAACGGTTAAACTGCTCTTGGTTTGCATCTATATCTTCGGCCACATTTAAAGCATAAGCAACTAGATCAGCCTCGGCATACTTCTTTGGAGGTTTAATTTCTTTTCTAGTTCTATTTTTGGTGATAGAGTATTGTGGTGAAGAAGCAACTCTATTCTCAATTTTTGTACTGGCTTGAGGAGTCGACTCTGTATTAATCTGATGCTCCACTTGCTTTTAATTTTCTTTATTGGAAGAGCCTTTAAGAGATAAGTTAGGTAGCATAGCAGTCTCATCAAAAACAACATCTCTGCTAATCACAACATTTCTATTTTTAGGACACCATAACTTATACCCTTTTACACCAACTTTATAACCAAGAAAAACACATTTAATGGATCTCGGTTCCAATTTTTCATTATCAACATGAGCATACGCAGGACACCGAAAGATCTTTAAATCAGAATAATTAGCAAGATTACCAGACCATACCTCTTGTGGAGTCTTTTTCTCAATGGCAAAGGATGAAGATCGGTTGATCAAAAAACATGTAGTAGAGGCTGCTTCGGCCCAAAACAACTTTGGTAAGTTGGCATTTGACAACATACATCGAACCTTCTCCATGATCATTCTGTTCATTCGTTCTGCAACGCCGTTTTGTTGTGGAGTATGACGAACTGTCAAGTGTCTCACGATCCCTTCTACCTTGCACAATTTATTAAACTCATCAAAACAAAACTCTAAGCCATTGTCTGTGCAGAGATATTTTATTTGTTTTCTCGTCTGTTTTTCAATCATAGTTTTCCAAGACTTAAATACGAAAAACACATCACTTTTCTGCTTCAGGAAGAATGCCCAAACTTTTCTGGAAAAATCATCAATAAAAGTTAGCATATAATTAGCTCCACCTCTCGAAGGCACTCTTGATGGCCCCCACAGATCAGAATTAATATATTCGATCCAACGTTCCCTTCGTGTTATGTATTCCTCTGGTGAATCGAACTCTGTTTTACTTCCCAAAAACGCAGTGCTCACAGAACTTCAGTTTGCAAATTCTTTGCCCATCAAGAAGTCCTCTTTTGCTCAATTTTGCCATGCCATTCTCACTCATATGCCTTAGGCGCATATGCCAAAGTTTAGTAATATCATCATCTGACAAGGAAGAGGAAGCGACAGCTGCATCACCAATAACAGTAGAACCCTGCAAAACATATAACTTGGCAGTCTTTCTCTGCCTTTTCAACACAATGAGGGAACCTTTGGAAATCTTCAAAACCCCACTTTCAGCAGTGTATTTGTACCCTTTTGAATCAAGAGTACTTAACGAAATTAAATTTCTCTTCAATTCTGGAACATGTCGTACGTCACTAAGTATTCTGACAACTCCATCAAACATCTTAACTTTAATTGTTCCAACACCTGTGATTTTACACGAATTATTATTTTCCATCAAAACAACACTTTCAGATACAGTTTCGTAATTTGTAAACCAATCCCGATTGGGACATATGTGGAAGGTGCAACCCGAATCAAGTATCCACTCATCGCTCACTTTAGAATTGTTGACAGAAGCGACAAGAAGTTCACCATCGCTGTAGTCTTCTACAACATCAGCTTCACCAGAATTTTCTGGTTGTTTTCCTTTTTGATTCGCAGCCTCCCTTTTAATCTTGTTCTGTAGCTTATAACACTCGGATTTAATGTGCCCTTTCTTCTTGCAGAAGTTACAAGTTTTACCTCCGTTTGAAGACTTTGATCTACCCTTAGATTTACCGCGAGGATTCCGTTCTTGTGTCATTCCATGATCATTATCAGCATTCCGATCTTGTCTCCCACGAACAATGAGACCCTCTCCTTGAGAGTTAGTTTTAACCACAAGATGCTTCATCTTATCATACAGGTCAAAGAATCATAAACCTCATCAACTGTGAGAGACTCGCGGCTATATAAAATCGTGTCTCTAAAGGTTGAATAAGATGGGGGCAACGAACAAAGTAGAATCAACCCTAGATCTTCCTTATCATACTGAACCTCCATGGCCTCCAAGTTTGAGAGAATTTCTTTAAACACTGTTAAGTGTTCGTGCACAGACGCACCTTCCTCCAAACGATGAGCATAAAGACGTTGTTTCATATGCAACTTGCTAGTTAGAGTTTTCGATGTACATATTTGTTCTAGCCTACTCCATAATGCAGCGGTGGTCTTCTCCTTCATCACGTCCTACAAAATTTCGTTAGACAAATGCAGATGTAACTGTGTTAATGCCTTTCGATCTTTGCGCTTCTTCTCTTCCTCCATCAATGTCGAAGGCATCTTTATTAGCAAAGTTAAAAAATATTAAAATTTTCATCCATTTTGAAGTGATTTAATTAAAAACACAAATTTAAGATTAAAAGAAACGAAATTTTAAATGGATAGCTAAAATAATTTTTTTTATAAAATTGAAGGGTCAAAAAGTTATTCTACCTAAAATTAAACAAGAAAAATTAATTCTTATACTATTGAAAAATGAGTAAATAAACACAATTGAATATGGCGTTAATTAATTATGTTTGTAAAAAGTTGGTAAAAAAAAAAGATATCATTGCGACCAACATCTTACATATATACCTATATTTGATCGATTGACCTTAAAAAACCCCATTATGTATATAAAAATTAATAAATATATCCAAAGTTTTGAAATAAAAACAAAAAAAAAGAATTTTAAAAATATTATATTTAAATTATGTTTTAAAGAAATTCTTAGTTTTTTTCCCAAAATTTTAGAATTTTTTTGAAGTTTTAAGTTTTTTTTGTAATGTTTATGAATATTAAATATATATTATTTTTAAAATTCAATCAAGAATTTATTTATTTTGTGACGTTATTTTTTTAATGGAAATAATTGATGTTTTTATTTCTATGTTGAACATTATAAAGATTAAATTGTCTGGTAGAGCCATAGAGTATTCATATGTCAAGTTGGGCTGGACCCATATAAGATATCTAGATTAATTTTTTAAGTTTGGGCTTGATGTGATCTGAAAAATGGGTTTACTTTTTTGTTCAAGCCCGACCTGATTTAAGAAAGTAAACTTGGGCCTGACTTGACTCCCGTATTTGCTTTTTTTAGATTAATTTTTATTTAAGAATATTTTTTTAAAAAATATAATACATTAAAAAAACACTAAAATAAAAATTTTCTAACACATTAAAAATACATTAAAAAGTATTTATATTAAAAAATAAAAAATATGTTTAAATATATTTTTAAAATTTTATATTTTGGGTTGGATTATTTAGTTGGGTAATTTTGTTAAGTTTTGGGTATGGATTTAATTGTTTTGAGTTAGTTATTTAATATATATTATATTATTTAACATCAATTAAAATACTATTTTTATAATATAATATTGAGACCGGATCGAGCTCAGGCCAAAAATGCTTGTCTAATGCCCAACCCATATAGAAAACGAGCCTTAAATTTGTCCAAACTCATTTTTTGGGCCTCGTATTTAGTCTAAATCCTCTTATTTTTCGGCTAGACATTCGAAGCTGTACGGATAACCTAATCCACGGGCAGTTCTATTCTCCGGTCCAATTTTATAATAACTAAATTACACTTTTCTCTAATAACTTATTAACAGAAATGATTTAGATGATCATCAATTACCATTCATCGCTACCCTTCTAATATTATAAATCTAAATTGCAGTAATAGTATAAAATATGTGTATTTATATACAGACAGACACATGAGAACTTCAATCAACTAACTGCAACAAAAAAAAAAATGATTGTCTATTTGAATATAATATTTCATAGATTAGGAGAGTGGTTGCTAATTGTATTGTTTAGAGAAAAAGGGTTTGTTTAAAGACAAGAAATTTGGGGTCTTCTAAACGGAAGAAATTGAGAAGTTGGGATTTTTTTTGGTTATTGGAATATATAAATTATAAATTATTTTGAAAATTAAATTTTAAAGTTTAAAGTTGGTAACTTTATGCATGACATTGAAAAATAGAGACGAAATACTTTATTTTATTTTATTTTTGTGTCTGTTTATAATAATATGAACCATCCAGAGAAATTCCAGCTGACAAATGCCAAATTTTTTGTAAGTAGAGAGAGAGAGGCAGGCCTAAAGTCAATCAGCTTTCTAGCCAGAAATAGACTTTTCAATTCCAAATTCAGTATTTAAATACACACCTTCACCATCCATATGAGATTATAATAAAAATAATAAGAATTGGTGAATAAGAAAAAAGAGGTGATTGGTTGAAGACTTGAGGTTCATCTTTAGTCTTCTAATCCAATCACATTTCATTTCCTGTATTGTCTTATTTAAACCCACCTTAGAGCTTCACCTATAACCCTTAACTACACAATAAAAATATGGCTGCTCTCAAAAGATATTTGTCATTGAAAAATATCATCCCTAGTTGCATTAAACCCAAAGATCCATCTTCCGGGCCTAAAATTCATGCTACCAGACAGAGTCCAAGCCAAAGGTTATCACTTACTGATGTTAGCCACTCTGGGTCACCACTCTCATTGAGTGATCTCTCAACTTCTCTCATTAGCCTTCATATCTTTACCCTCAAGGAACTAGAAGTGATAACTCACAATTTCTCCAAGGCTAATTTTTTGGGTGAGGGTGGGTTTGGACCTGTTTACAAAGGGTTCATTGATGACAAGTTTAAGCCTGCTTTGAAGGCTCAATCTGTTGCTGTTAAGGTACTTGACTTGGATGGCACTCAAGGTCACAGGGAATGGCTGGTAAGCAAATTGATAATCTCAACATTTTAACTCTGTTTGTTTCCTTATTGACCCTCTTCCTGTACAGGCTGAAGTTATTTTCTTGGGGCAATTGAAGCACCCTCACCTGGTGAACTTAATTGGGTATTGCTATGAAGAGGAACATAGGCTTCTGGTTTATGAATACATGGAACGAGGCAACTTAGAAAACCAATTGTTTAAAAGTTGATTTTAACTCTTTTCCCTTTTTAAAATTTGTAATCACCTATTAAACTTTGTTAAATTATTAATCTTTGTGGTCAACGAATGCAGGGTATGGTCCACCATTGCCTTGGCTAACAAGGTTGAAAATTGCTCTTGGAACTGCAAAAGGACTAGCTTTCCTTCATGAAGAAGAGAAGCCGGTCATATACAGGGATTTCAAAACTTCAAATATCTTATTAGACTTGGTAAAAACATACCACCTTTTAGTTCAACTGGTTTTCATGTATCAGCAAAGACTGAACAGGTTTGTTTTATTGGCAGGCTTACAATGCAAAGGTCTCGGATTTCGGATTGGCAACCGACGGTCCAGAAGGTGAAAAATCTCATGTTACAACTGCTGTAATGGGCACAGAAGGCTATGCTGCTCCGGAATACATTACAACAGGTACAAAAGTTCAGCACTTATCTCGGTTTTCACTGATGGAACGAATTGATGTGATTCCAGAATTTGTTTTTTTTCAGGGCATTTGACGACTATGAGCGATGTGTTCAGCTTCGGAGTGGTTCTGTTAGAACTGTTAACAGGTCGGCGATCTGTCGACAAATCGCGCCCTGCTCGAGAAAAGAACCTAGTGGAATGGGCAAGGCCTAGTTTGAAGGACCCTTACAAACTTGATGCACTAATGGATCCAAGACTTGAAGGACAGTACCCAACTGAGGGGGTAAAAAAGGTTGCTGCATTGGCTTATCAATGTCTAAGCAACCACCCCAAGTCTAGACCAACTATGAGCAATGTGGTCAAGGCCTTGGAGCCTCTGCTGGACTTAACCGACATCCCAACCGGACCCTTTGTGTACATTGTTCCGACCAATGGCAATAGCGAGCCTATCCTTCAGAACATCATACAACGAGAGGAAAAGCAACACGACGAGTTAAGAATAGAGAAAAACATCGATCATAAGGAAGAAAAGAAAGAGAAAAACCGATTGCCACACAGAAAAGCCCGAAAGCATAGACCCCGGGTTAAGCCATCGAGGTCTCGAGCTGTCTATTCGGACACTGATTTGTATAAAGTTTTAGGGTCTAGTTTGTATACTCCCAAGCACTAGAGACACTCCAAACAAAACAAGCATACCTTGTACATTTGAAGTTCTTTGTCTTTTTTAAAAAAAATTTATATATCTTTTCCATTCTTGTCATTGTCTATCTGTTTAGAAAGTCATGGCATAATAGAAGTTTCCATAGAATATACAAAGCCAACCAAAACTGGTGTTTGAGCCAAAATTTCCAGAGTTTCCATACCTTTATATTTTTTTAGAGCAAGGGAAAAACATGTCCATTTGTTTGTTTTCTATAAACAAAGATTCGCCTAAGTTGAGGGCCAATATGACAACATACGACTTCTACACGTTAAACAATAGCAAATGATGCTCTTTTTTTTTGGGTCTGTAAATGATGCTAATTAAGTAATTACATAATTCAACATGATATGAAATTTTTCTAAGTTTCCCCGAAATTTCATTATGGAAGGAAATGACTGAAATTCATTGGGTTTGGGACTTTGTAAATTAGTGCAAATTTTCCTGCTGAATCTTGATTGGCGTGTGACATCAAAGTTCAAAGTTCTTATTAGAGCCATTGACTCCTTCAAAATGAAGCAAAATTTTCCAAAAGCTGCTAGAGATTCTTTCGTGCTAGACTACCACACCACACAAGACTTGGGGGCAATTCCACCAACCCCCTTCCCAAATCCTATCCCTTTAAACCCACAAATATCTGGTCCAAAAGTTTGGCAATCATAACATTCTTTTAATACTCTTTTCCATTTGTTAATATTTCTTGGTAAACCTTGAAATTAATGCAAGTATTTGCGGGGGATGAAGTGGAAAAATGGGGCAAGGAGCAAAGCCATTATTAGCGTGGAATCAATGGAAAAACTCCAAATGCTTAAAACTAAGTATAATCAAAGCATTAGACTTGAAATGTAGGAACTTTGTATGGGAAAAGGTATGAAGCATCGTTAAAAAAAAAAGGCTCCTCAAGGAACTGTAAGCATATTAAATTAATGGGTTAATGGTGTTGAATTGGTAAATAAAGCATTACTGAATTTTCAACTCACAATCCATCTGACCAGTCATACTGCATAGTTTATATGCTGGAGGCTTCGACGATTGTAGTAATATATATGTGGAAAAACTATGTTTCACCACAGCACCTGTTATTTGTGAATTTCTACAAAGCTTACGTAATTCAAATGTATGGCTGACGTTCTCATAATCCTATTTTTAGCATGTATTTTTAAGACAAGTACAATACGTTATAAATAAATATCCAAGCAACCATAAAATAGAATCAAAGTAATACAGTACAAATAGACTAAAACCAAAACAATCTGGACTACAGAGCAATTGCATACGGTGGATTTCAAACTTAAAAACTTTAAGTATTCAAGAACCCAAGTCCATTTTTATTAACTGTGCTAAGGCTTTATTGGCTCATAACAGATTTTTTTGTTTATCAAAAAATTATTTGCTCAACATAGCTTAAATTAATTTATTTATTGAATTTTCTAATTAGATACCTCTAACAAGTGAGTCTTGCCTCATAAAAATAGAATAAAAGTTTAAATTGTGAAAAATGCAATTTTTAAAGACGCTCCTGAGTCCTGAGTCGAAAAGAATTAGTTTAAAATGGCTCGAGATACCTTGGGTTTACACAAAAACTAACAACGTAAAGGGCATTGAAGCAGTCAACGTATGGGCAGATTTACCAAGTAATTTCCATCATTGCCTATTTTGCTATATCCAAAGCATACGATGAATCTGCATGTTAGAACAGGCTGGCCAGCCAGAATGCCAGTTTCTTGTGGCTTTGCATAACCAAAACTTCAGGAAACTAGTTTAGCATTGTTGATACAACAAATCAACAAAGAGGAAAAGGTTGGCAAAGGTGATTGACGGTTCACCCTTGAAAGGTAGAAAGCCGTCGTAATGTAATGAAGTGGTGGAAGAAGGTTGAAAGGAGGATAGAATCAAAACTTAGGAGAGAGTTCATATATGAAGTATTAGAGGTGCCACATGTAAGAATATTTGTAAGACAATTCTACTATCATATCATCAGATACAGTGAGCAAGTATTGAGAATGAATGCATTAGAAAAAGAAGAAATCAACCAAGGATCTTAATAACAAATTTTTTTTCGATCATCTATCAAATAATTCATGGTAGCCAGAAAAGTTGAGTTCTCTCTGCTTCCAATCGTACAAAGAGAATACAAAGCACCCTTACCTTAAGGGTTTCTCTTTAGATCAAAAGCAACTGAACACCTTTCCGATTTCGAAATATATAAATACACCAAGCAACCTTATTGAATATTTGTAGCATAAACCAATGCCGGCCTGGTCATCCCTTCTCTTACTCTCAGCACACACCAATATTAGGCCAATGGCTGGTTATTGAACCATCTGGTCCTTTTGGTTGTAGTTTATCAAACTCGCATTATGAGCCAATGTTACCAAGCTTTGAACAGCAGTGTAAAGATTCATTTCGACCATGAATTCCACCCCAAAGCACTAAACCATACAGCGGAAGAGTAAAACAAATATCTGAGGCTCGATTGACAGGATAGTCCAAACCAACATCTGATTTTGGTGCATTTATTTCGTTTCTTTCATTCCTCCTAAAACATGGGAAATATTGGGCAAATTCGGAAAATTCATACAAGACAAAGCTGAAGATCAGTAGCATGCTCGCAATAATACTACTGTTTCTTTTGTTTTCGACTTGCTTTTTTTGGATGAGTTGTTCCTTTACTTCTATTATCATTTTGAGCCTGGATCCAGTCAGAGTGATACTTGTCATCATACGGAACAACCTTACCATCAATGAACGGTTCTCCTGTAAAATAACCACAATGCACGTTAACACTCAACTGTTGTTATAAAGGCAGGAGGAATTGCATGCGTGTGACATTAATACAAAATGGAGGAAGAAATGCAGGCATATTAGAATAGCAGAACAAATGGAAACTCATACTAATCTGTCAAGAAAACCATCCAACACAAATTGAATGCCATTCAGCTCTATCAAGTGCTGCGCGTAAAAAATTCTTCTACTGCCACCATTTAGGTTAACTGATAATGATTGCTAAGAAAATAGAGCTTAACACCTAAGGAGGAGGAGGAAAACAACAGTAAGCATCAACAGTTTACTTCCATAATGTGAAATGGAACACTTTGGGGCACATGAGCCACCACACTTCGATGTCTCAAGGATTCCCATCTTCTTCTTTAATAGCAACAGCAATACCAACAAGTCCTAATAGCTGTTAAGTAATCAACTAGAGAAGCATCATCATCAATGCTTAATTACATTCACTTTATGCCTTCCCATTTATCTTTCAAATGTACTTTTTATCATCCTCAAAAGAAACGAAGTGAAATTATTAGTCATTTTTTCCCAGCAATCAAGCATAAGCAGGACCGGAGTAATACAATAGCTTAATAACAGAGTAATAAAGCAAATGAGAAGCAAAGGCAATGGAAAGCTAAAACTAACCTCCATAGCTATTATCACCAGGGTCCCCCGAATAAGAATCTGGTAAAACCCATTTCACATTAGGCAGAGCTGCAACCAACCAACACAATTCTGTATTTACTTTACAAACTTGAAAAGGAACGAATTTGCAAAGGAAAGAAAGGCTCACTTTTAATCTTAAAAACCAAATCTTCTGGTACTTTGCAACCAAATGCATAATAATACTTGGTGGAAACAGAGTATATAGACTTCTTGGCATCCTCTTCACTGCGTATTAATAGCAAAAATATAAACAAAAATGAAAAGATACCCATTTTAGGACTGCAAAAAGGGGAAAAAGGAGTATGGATTTTGACCTTCCCAAAGCCATTGCTAGGGTTTTAATGTAGGTGTTAACAATCTCATCTCGAAGTGGGTATCCCTTGGGAGCCTCCATAACTACGAACCAGTGTTCATAGTCACATCCCTCCACCAGAACTGGCGTCCGAGTCAACTTGGTTGTCTCAGGAAGCACTGAGTTATTAGATCCTGTGTCGCTGGAGAAATATCTCGAGAGTATGCATAAACTAGATGATGGATAATGTGAGAAACGGCGACCGATTAGCTTCTGAGCGACGCTTGATAACATTGTTTTTGTTCCCGCAGGAAAAGAAAAGAAAAGAAAGTACAGGCTAAAACAACACTATAAATCCTCAATTATGTATAATTCTTTTTAAAGTTACAAATTTTTTTATTATGTTAGTTTGATCATGACTTTTTATATTTATCAATTTCATTTTAATTCTAAAAAAATATATATTTGATACATATTTACATATCGAATAAAAATATAAAAATATAAAATCTTTAAAAAATTTTAAATTTCAAATAATTCACTTAATTTTAAATTTCGATTGATAAACTTTTAATTCAATTGTAATAATCATATTTTGTCTAGTTGAAGTTGGAAGCAAGTTTTAAAAAATAATAAGATTACTAAAATAATGGAATTCCATATTTGGAAAAAATGATTTTAAAATTTAAAGGATCATATTTAGATATTAAAAGTTGATTTTATGTGATTCTAGAAACAAGTATTAAATGAGGCATCAATTTCTATGCATTGTGAGAGTACTAATACTTTTCTCACACATATTCTTCTAAAAAGATGATTTTATAGGTCTTCAATCGTGCTTAGTTAAAAAAATTTCCATGTTTTTCTCGAATATTATTAAGTAAATTTTATTAAAAAAAACCAAGAGTATTAAAACACACCATAAGTGAACCACAAATGAGAGGGTGCGTTTGTTTGTCTGTAATTCATTTTTCAGAAATTATTTTCTCAATTTTTTAGTGTTTGTTTGCTGGAAAACATTTTTCATTTGGAAAATGAATTCCAAAACACGGGTAAAAAGGCTTACAATTCAAGAAAATGTCTTACCGTTTCAATTTCTGTAAGATATTTTCCTCAGGCAGATCCCATTTTTCCTTCCATCTTTCTTTTTCCTTTCTCCATTCTTTATCAGCCAATTTCTTTCTCTCTTTCTCAAAAAAATTCATGTTCCTCTTCAGCTGAAAGCGTCAGAGATTCTACTGCAAGACTGGTAATCTTCTTTTTTGTTGAATTATTTTTCATTTTTCATTTTTGGCTCTTCCTGTTCCTTTCTGTTGAAACGAAAAACCAGTAAATTTGCACTCCAATCTTTCATTTTTCGTTTTAATTCGCGTTTCAAATGGTCAGATTTTGCATCTTATCTTGTTATTCTTTGATCGGGTTCTCGATTAAACTATGAAAGGCTTTTTTTGGGTGGGGGAGGTTTTGAGCCTGATATTTTTGGTTGTATTCGAAGTTAATTTTATTTGTTAATTTTGGTACAAGAAATTTAGTAATTGAAGAGCTTATACTGTGAAATGTGAAGCTAAAGTCCTTAAATATTCACTGCTAGGCGTCGGGTTAATCTTGCTTGGCGGGGGGAGGGGAGATTGTAACACCCCTAACCCGAGACCGTCGTCGGAATAGGGTTAAGAGGCATTACCGAACAATCGAAACATTTCACATCCATTTCACAACACAAAGTCTTCCCTCAATTAAACATATTCAATTATAATCATATAGTCTCTTATTGGGGTCTACGAGACCTTAAACACGTGATGGAAAGAGGTTGAGATTAAACCGAACACTTACAAAAATTTTCAGAAACTTAAAAATTCTTCAACACTGCCTAGTTCACACGCCCGTGCAGTCCAGACACACTCATGTGTCCAGGCCGTGCCAAAACAGAGCATATATACTGACTTATCCCCATGGCCACTAGACACGCCCGTGTGCCATGGCCGTGTGCAATTAAGCTAGCTACTGACTTGGTCACACGGCCACCAGGCACACCCGTGTGCCACAGCCATGTAACCTACCTAGGCACACTTCGAAGTGGCCTTTGAACCACAGGGCAGAGACACACGCCCGTGTCCCTTGGTCACGTATGCAAAATAGGCCATTTGCAAGGCCAATTTGCCACCCACACAAGGGTCAACCCTACACAATTTGGCAACCAAATTCATGTCAAATTATATACCAAATTGCACATCTAGAACACATACATTACCAAACATGATTCATCCACAATATCACTAAATCGTAATAGCATCAAACTATCACTAAGCTTACCATTCTTATGACATTTTCATTGCCATCAAACCATATTAAAACTTACTTCATATGCCATAATCATTCATGCATATTATCAACATCTTGTCTAGCCATATCACATGGCTATTTACACATCTCAAACTTGTTTCAAATAACTAGCCTATGAATGCCATATTTCAACTATATACATCCTTCCAAAAGTACCAAAATAGATTGCCAATAGTGTGATAGAGATGCTAACGATTCCTGGATCCGAGCTAGCTTTACTGACACTGTAAAACAGAGAAACAATCACACAGTAAGCTTTCAAAAGCTTAGTAAGTTCGTAACATAATACATTATACCAAAACAAAACATCACATAGATTAATTCACAATCACATATACCTTACCATCCAAAGCTAATATGTTCAATTAACTTTCCATAAACTCATTCATAGTTTCATCAACCACATAGGTTCCGAACGTACCTTAGCCAACACTTAGTTGTCGATTACATATGCTACCCAATATTCAATATTTCATTTCGATCAACTTTCGTCACTTCTTCGGTTCAATCGCACACTTAGTGCCCAAATCATTAGCCGAAGCTTAATTAACATCGCACACTTAGTGCATCTATATCAAACCGGTCTTAAATCGGTATCGCACACACAGTGCCAACCACAAAGCCGAAGCTTATATTATATCGCACACACAATGCTAATCATCTCAGTCACATTTCTGAATACACACACTTAGTGCCACATAACTCGAGCCCTTACATAGCATTCACAATTCAATAATATCAAACCATTCATTTCATAACATTAAACATAGTTAAATACACGTATTATGTCCGAACTTACCTCGGACGTCGAAATACCGAAACGGTCGATTAATCGAGCACTTTGTCTTTGCCTCGATCTCGATCCGAACCTCTCCTTTCTTGGTCTATACACATTCAAATTCAATCCATTCAATCACCAATTCATTCAATTTAGTCCTCAGACACTTATTTAGGGCATTTTACAAAATAGCCGTCACCTTTTCACATTTCGACACTTTAGTCCCTAATTCACAAAATAACAAAACACACATAATTTCATTTAACCTATGCTTAGCTGAATTCTCTCCATGTTCATACAAGTCCACACATTTCATTTATTTCACATTTTAGTCCCTAAATTTACACTTTTCTCAATTAAGCACAAATTACACAATTTCATCAAGAATTCAAGAATAAAACATGTTCATTAAACACATATTTATCATTTAACATCAATACTCATTACAAAGTTCACCATTTCATCAATGACACATCTCATATTCATAATCAATTCTTCAAATTACAACATGGGTTTGATAGTAAACTAAACAACAATCTCAAAAACATAAAAATCATCAAAAACCAAAGTCAAAACATACCTTAATTGATTCCAACAATGACCGAACCCTAGTATTCATCCATGGCTTCTCTTTTATTCTTATTCTTTACTAATTTCGGTCAAAATGAGTGAATAAAAGATGACTACTTTCATTCTTTTGTTTTATTATCATGAATACATCAATTACCTTTTTACCCATTTTATTATTATTCCATTTCCATTATCTATAGGTTTTTATGTCCATCCACCATCCAATAACTATATAATGGCTTAATTGTATCATAAAGCCTCCATGTTTAAAAGACATTAACAATTTGGCACTTATAAATTAGCACACAGCTTTTACATTTTATGCGATTAAGTCATTTCTCACAATTTGACACACAGTCGATAAAATTTTCATACGAAACTTTCACACAGGCTCAATCACACATTATAAACATCAAAAATAATTTCAAAATATTTTTCTGGCCTTGAATTTGTGGTCTCAAAACCACTGTTCCGACTAGGGTCTAAACCGGGATGTTACAACTCTCCCTCTCTTAGGGATTTTCGTCCCCGAAAATCTTACCAATGAATAGGTGTGGACATTGTTATCTTATAACGTTCTCAGGCTTCCGCGTAGCCTCTTTGATCAATGTAAAACCAGAGTTTTAAATATTTATAAAAGAATGATCAAACCTGGAGACTAACTCTGACAACGATATTAAGGCAAGTGTACCTATCGAATAGTAGTATAGCTTAGGCAAGACCGGTTATTGAACCCAAAGGAACTAAAAATATTAATACTCACCTTCTTCTTATTATTTAGCCTTAAAGTTAGAGCAAAGATTACTTTTTAAACTAAATCGGCGGTAGCTAGACTAAGGACACAAAGACAAGAAGACGAATTGGGAAATAACTTTTTAGGAAAAACTCAGTTGATTTTGATGATACCCTCTGGAAGAATCCACCTAGACTTCTCTTATTATCTTAACCTTTAATTATACGATTTCCTTTACTTAGCTTGATCCGTGAGACTCCCTAATCTATATTAAACCCTCTCTCGAGGCGAATAACGTCTAACCCTAGGTTAATTAGTGGAACTCTCGTTCACTTATAATAACCCCCTAGGATAGCAGTAAATCGATCAATGGATTCCCATATTAGGTTTCACCCTAATCCGGTAAAATCTCGTAACCCTATCTCTAGGTGTTCGATCAACTCCGCTTAATTATGTTAGATCTTCTTTTAGGCAGGGTCTATTCCTCCTCCACCTAAGCATATTAGATTTGGATTAAACAACATAATTAAGAACAAACTAAGTAATTCATTATATAACTTAAAAATCAAATAATAAAATCCATCTAGGTTTCATCCCCTTCAGGTATCTGAGGGGTTTAGTTCATAATGAATAAAGAAAACATCGCAAGAGAAAAGATAAAACAAAACATAAAAAAAATCCTAAAACCCCCTGAAGGAATCGAAGGAGAATTCCGCCGTCTTGAGTATAATTCCGGCTTCTTGGGATGAATCAACTGGCTATCCTCACGTTATTCCCTAACTTTGACCTCTTCGGTTTGGCTCCTTGGCCTCGCTTTCGCTCCGTTTTGGCTTCTGCCGAACTCCCCTCTCAAGTTGCCCCCTTGGGTGTTTATATAGACTTTGTGATGCCTTGCTTGGCCCCTAAGTATCCTAATTTAAGTAGAATTCCTACTAGGGTGTTTGAATAAGCTTTAGAATGTGTTTCTTTTCCTTCAAGTATCCTTTCCCGAATGAAATTGCTCTTTCCAGTGACAGGGACACGGCCATGGCACACGCCCGTGTGAATCGTAGCCAGGCCGTGTTTGGACTTTTTAATGAGGCACGACCGTGTGTGATGGGGTTGAGGCCGTACTCTAGGTGTTCGTCGAGGCACGACCGTGTGTGCTTTGGGCCAGGCCGTGTCGATTTCGTGTTAAGGCCCATTTACTCCGTTTTAGGCCCGTTTTGTGTTCTTTTCATCCTTGGGTGTTTTCTTGAGTATAAAATATGAAAAGAAAGGATTAAGAGCACCTTTTTACATAAATTAAGGGATAAATCATCCAAAATCATATTAAATGTGGGTTAAAATATGTTACTTTTATGGTTTATCAAATACCCCCACACTTAAGCTTTTGCTTGTCCTCAAGCAAAATTCTCAACTTACAATTAAAACGAACTTCCTTGATTTATAAAATTCATCAATCATGTTTTATCATAATTCAAAGATAATTCATACAGGGATAATTCAACTCAAAGAGTCCTAAAGATTCAAACAATCAAAGTCATATATTTATAGCATGAAAACATAGGCGTTTTCCCTTTGCCTGAATAGTTACCTCTAATTTAAAATTGACAAGAGTTGACATCCTCACTAAAGATTCACTCAAATCACTCAAAGTGTTTAAGGTTCAAAATTAAGCACTCAATAAGTCGAACATGAAAAGTTAATCCCATAGGCTTACATGAAAATCAAATCTTCACCACTGTAAAATGAGATGATACACAAATCAAAAGGTCTTTAGCAGGGTTGTAACGGGGCTTAGGTTAAGGGTATGGATAAAGGCTAAATTAGAAGGTTAGAATCGAGACTGACCTGAAAAATTACCTAACTAGAAAAATGAATTAATCCCAGATAATTACATCAATTGAAAACTAATAATATGAGCTTCTCTTTTTTTTTAAGAACAAACTAATAATAATAACGAACTTTAACAATTGAAATAGAGAACATAGTTAGGTAACTGCTCAAAATCAAATCTCGATAAAAAGGGTAGTTAAAAAGAACGGTGATAACAAATACAAAGGGTTTTGGGTTAATGTTAGTAGGTAAGTCAATAGAAAGGGTTGTTAGGCTTAAGCGGGGTTCACTAGGGGTTAATTATGAAGGTAGGCTTTTTGATGGAGTAAGTGGGTTAAAACCTAGGTGTCTTTATCATCTCTGTATATCAAATCAAAGGTGTGGTCTCGACATGTATAATCGATGCAAGTTCTAGAACAACAAATCAATGTTGACACACTCATAATCAATAAGTGAGCATGAAAGGATGTATGCTCTAAAAGGCTCAAAATCTCACAAAAATTATGGGTATTTTGATGTCAACCTCGTAAATTTCAAACTTCAAAGTAATATTCAGATTTAGGTAGACAACCTAAAAAAAATTTTAATTCTGAAAAATAGACTTATCATGCTTGATTCTCTAGTATCCTTCAAATTTAATCATCAATGCACAATTATCAATGACTTACTCCAAAACATATCAACAAAGATCATAAATCATAGGAAATTTCATTTTAATCATAATATGAGAGACTTTACTTTTGAACAAGGCATAATTCAGGGATTTTCAAATAATACTATAGTTAACCCTCCACACTTAATATGTACATTGCCCTCAATGTACAAAGATGAATAATAGCAAAATAATCATAAAAATTATAAAATGGGGAGAGAAGTGAAACTTCTTGAATTTTGGATGAAGTTAAAGAAACCGGATAGGATTGGAGGTGAGCGTAGGGAAGCGTCTCGAACCGTTTGAAATTGAATCCTTGAAGTAGCCGTCCTAATTTTATTGAATCCTAAGCTAAATCTAAATATCATAAAGAATAAGAAGAAAATAATAAAGAGAATAAAATAAAATAAAATGAAAAAAATAATGAGAATAAAAATAAATAATGGAAAATGAAAGGCAATTAGAAAAATGGAGAATGAGGTTTAAATAGAGATGTAGCTCGTGTTTTGGGATTTTGAATTTTGGGCACGTTGAGGGTGCTCGGGCATGGTCAATCGACACGCCCGTGTGAAGTTTTAAATAGCCCGTGCTTTTCGCGATTTCCATTTTTTTGGGGGGGCGCGTTCAGGGTGCTCGGACACGGCCGTGTGTCAATCCGTATGCCCGTGTTCGATAAGGAAAAACGTTAGCACGGTGGGGTAATACGGGCGTGTCTAGCCCGTGTATAACAAGTCAATAACCTTAATAATTTCACACGGTTGTGAGGCACTGCCTTGTTGTGCCCGTGTATTATAAGTCAGTAACCTCAGTAATTTCACACGGTTATCTAGCACGGGCGTGGTCTGGTGTTGCAGCCCGTGTTACCGAAAATTTTTTTACCTTGTTTAAGCACGGTGCTTGGCACGCCCATGGTCTATTTCCTGGCTATGCACGGCTATGTACACGCCCGTGTTGAAATTTCTGCATTTTCCTGTTAGACTATTTTAGTTCTATGTTAGAAAAATAAAAACTATGTTAGTATGTTAGTGCTCGGGTTGCCTCCCGAGAAGCGCTCGTTTATAGTCTTAAGCTAGACTTTACCTCTCATTCATATGGTCATGGTGGTTTGAGGAGGTGAAAATCCTTTCTCATGCGACCACTTCGGTTATGAATATATAGTTTAAGTCGAGTAATGTTTACCTAAAAAGTGTCGAATTTAGGATTGCTTACCTTGACTGTGCCGTATAGGAAGACATTAAGTACTTTAAAAGTGATTTCTTCGTTTGTCTTGAGGTCTGAATTGGTGATTCGAGGGTCTTCCTTATTCAACAATACCTGATCTACTATTTTGATGTGATTTGTTGTTCCTATCAGCTTGTCTGGGGTCTCCTTCAGTTTCACTTCGTGCGGCTCCTGTTCCTCTCTGATTTGTGTTTCCTGCTATTTTAGTTTGTCAACCCTAAGGCTTTGTTCCTTATGTGTTTCTTCTTTGTCGGCACTAGGTTTAAGATCTAGCTCAGCTAAGTGATTTCGTGATGCTTCCTGTAAAGAAGGTTGAACCAAATGATTATCAATAGAATTAACGTTCGTACCTTTATTACTCGATGTCCTAGCTGAGTCAAGAGCTTGAAGAGTGATTGTTTTGTCGTCTATACTAAGTGTGAGTTCACTGAATTCTTCCTCTGTGTGGTCTTTCTTTATTGCATCGGGATATGGCACATGAGCTTGGTACTCTGTATTTACCAGGTTTGGTAAATCATGGCTTACCTCAACCTTACCTTCACTTACCACAGGTTCTTGTCTTGGGTCAGATTCCACTAACATTTCACTGTTATGAGCTTGTACGGCTTGGGGCCCATGATTCAGCTCAGGTTTGTAGCCTTGTGGTGTTTCCTGTGGTGAAAGTTGAACAATTTGATTATCAACTGAATTTACTTTCTCACCTTCATCACTTGATGTCCTGGCCGAGTCAAAAGCTTGTAGACTGATTGATTCGTCACCTACATGAAGAATGAGTTCTCCTGTACCAACATCAATTTTAGTCCTGGCAGTTGCTAGAAAGGGTTTTCCTAAAATTAAAGGAATCGAATTGTCCTCCTTCATGTCTAAGACAACAAAATCTACTGGGAATATGAATTTATCAATTTTGATTAGAACATTTTCTATTATACCCCTAGGAATTCTGATAGTTTTATCAGTTAACTGAATGCTCATCCTAGTTTGTCTGGGGTTTCCCTAGACCTAGTTGTTTAAACATTTTATAGGCATAACATTGATGCTTGCCCCTAAATCAGCTAAAGCATTATCAATAGATAAACTACCAATTAAACATGGAATTGTAAAACTCCCTGTGTCTTTTTGCTTCTGCGGTAGTCTGTTCTGTAACATTGCTGAGCATGCTGCGTTTAATTCCACGTGGTGCTCTTCGTCTAATTTGCGTTTGTTTGTCAAGAGCTGTCTTAAAAATTTCCTCGAATCTGGCGTTTGAAAAAGAGCTTCAAGAAGAGGTAAGTTAATATGTAATTCTTTAAAAGTTTAAGAAACTTACCGAATTGTTCTTCTGAATCGTCTCTTTTTATTGCTTCGGGATAAGGTATGCGAGGTTGGTACTCTTCGATTACCGGTTTTGGCTTTTCCTGTGTTGCCTCAACTTTACCTTCTTCTACCTTGTTTCCTTTTATCGAATTAGGTTTGTCTACCCCTGTGCTATTATGAGCTGTGACGGCATGAATTTGCTCTATCGGGTTAGTTTCAGTATTGCTTGGTAGACGCCCTTGCGATTGTTCGGACATTAATTTTGCCAGTTGTTTGACTGCCTTAGTGGCTTCCCTTACTTGGCTCTGGATCTCTTCAATCGATGTTCGTTGGTTTGTTTCAGTGTCTTTGAAACAATTTTCTGTGGCTGCCATGAATTTTGTCGGCATTTCTTCAGTGTCCGACTCCTTTTCCTGTTGGTGAGGTAGTTGTTGAAGATCTGGAAGAAGTTCCGGTCTTTGGCTACTTTGATCATCCCATGAGAAATTGGGATGGTACCTCCAACCTGTATTATAAGTGTCACTATAAAAATTATTTTGAGGTCTAGAATAGTTACCCGTATAGTGAGCTTGCTCGTTTTCCATGCCATATCCGTAGGGTGGGTACTCAGGATTCGCCACGCCTCTTGGATTCGAGTCATATTGCATTATTGGGTGTACCTGCGAGGAACTATACAAACCATAAATCTTTTTATTCATCATCTCTAGCTGGTTAGATAGCCTGGTGACCATGTCGAGGTTGGAGACACTGGCGGCTTTTGTTGGCGTTGTCCTCATAATTTGCCACTGATAGTTATTTAGTGCCATCTCCTCTAAACTAAAATTACCTGTCAAAGCAAAGAAAAAATTAGCAAAGTAAAAATAAAACAAATAATAAAAATTTTGCAATAATAAAAAAAATGGCTAAAGTAAAAAATTAAGCTTTCTTAATATTTTAGTTCCCCGGCAACGGCGCGAAAAACTTGATCGATGTAAAACCAGAGTTTTAAATATTTATAAAAGAATGACCAACCTGGAGGCTAACTCTGACAACGATATTAAGGCAAGTGTACCTATCGAACAGTAGTATAGCTTAGGCAAGACCGGTTATCGAACCCAAAGGAACTAAAAGTATTAATACTCACATTCTTCTTATTATTTAGCCTTAAAGTTAGAGTAAAGATTACTTTTTAAACTAAATCGGCGGTAGCTAGACTAAGGACACAAAGACAAGAAGACGAATTGGGAAATAACTTTTTAGGAAAAACTCAGTTGATTTTGATGATACCCTCGGGAAGAATCCACCTAGACTTCTCTTATTATCTTAACCTTTAATTATACGATTTCCTTTACTTAGCTTGATCCGTGAGACTCCCTAATCTATATTAAACCCTCTCTCGAGGCGAATAACGTCTAACCCTAGGTTAATTAGTGGAACTCTCGTTCGCTTATAATAACCCCCTAGGATAGCAGTAAATCGATCAATGGATTCCCATATTAGGTTTCACCCTAATCTGGCAAAATCTCGTAACCCTTTCTCTAGGCGTTCGATTAACTCCGCTTAATTATGTTAGATCTTCTTTTAGGCAGGTTCTATTCCTCCTCCACCTAAGCATATTAGATTTGGATTAAGCAACATAATTAAGAACAAACTAAGTAATTCATTATGTAACTTAAAAATCAAATAATAAAATCCATCTAGGTTTCATCCCCTTCCGGTATCTGAGGGGTTTAGTTCATAATGAATAAAGAAAACATCGCAAGAGAAAAAATAAAACAAAACATAGAAAAAATCCTAAAACCCCCTGAAGGAATCGAATGAGAATTTCGCTATCTTGAGTATAATTCCGGCTTCTTGGGATGAATCAATTGGCTATCCTCGCGTTATTCCCTAACTTTGACCTCTTCGGTTTGGCTCATTGCCTCACTTTCGCTCCGTTTCGGCTTCTGCCGAACTCCCCTCTCAAGTTGCCCCATTGGGTGTTTATATAGACTTTGTGATGCCTTGCTTGGCCCCTAAGTATCCTAATTTAAGTAGAATTCCTACTAGGGTGTTTGAATAGGCTTTAGAATGTGTTTCTTTGCCTCCAAGTATCCTTTCCCGAATGAAATTGCTATTTCCAGTGACAGGGACACGACCATGGCATACGCCCGTGTGAATCGTGGCTAGGCCGTGTTCGGACTTTTGAATGAGGCACGACCGTGTGTGACGGGGTTGAGGCTGTGCTCTAGGTGTTTGTCGAGGCACGACCGTGTGTGCTTTGGGCCAGGCCGTGTCGATTTCGTGTTAAGGCCCATTTACTCCGTTTTAGGCTCGTTTTGTGTTCTTTTCATCCTTGGGTGTTTTCCTGAGTATAAAATATGAAAAGAAAGGATTAAGAGCACCTTTTTACATAAATTAAGGGATAAATCATCCAAAAGCATATTAAATGTGGGTCTAAAATATGTTACTTTTACGGTTTATCACTCTTCAACTCCGTGCTTGAACCACAACACTTTCACTAAGGAAATTCTTTTGTTTCTCAACTCTTTAGTCTCTCATGCCAGAATTCGGATCGATTCTTCACTATATGACAAGTCTGACTGAATTTCAACTTCAGTAGGAGCAATCAAATGAGACAGATCGGATCTGTACCGTCAAAGCATCGACGCATGAAACACGCTATGAATCTTTTCTAACTCAGGCGGCAACATTAATCTATAAGCAACCGACCCAACTCGTTCAATGATCTCATATGGTCCAATGAACCTCGAACTTAGCTTTCCTTTCTAGCCAAATCGAAGTATCTTTTTCCACGGAGACACTTTCAAAAACACTTTGTCACCAACTTTGAATTCAATTTCTTTTCATTTCAAATTCGCGTAAGACTTCTGACGATCTAAGGCCGCTTTTAAACTATCACAAATCACTTTCACTTTCTGCTCAGTCTCTTTTATAAGATCAACCCCGTGAATCTTATTTTCACTCAGTTTAGTCCAATACAATGGAGTTCGACATTTTTGACCATAAAGAGCTTCATATGGTGCCATTTTAATGCTAAATTGAAAACTGTTATTGTACGCAAACTCAATCAACGGCAAATTCTTTTCCCATGAACTTTCAAATTCAAGAACACAACACCTTAACATGTCTTCCAGAATCTCAATGATCCGCTCAGATTGTCCATCCGTTTGTGGATGAAATGCAATGCTGAAATGTAATTTTGTGCTTAAAGCACTTTGCAATTTCTTCCAAAATCGCGAGGTAGATCTCTGTCAGATACAATAGATAGTGGCACCCCGCATCATAAAGCCTCCATATTTAAAAGACAATAACAATTTGGCACTTATAAATCAGTACACAGCTTTTATATTTATGCGATTAAGTCCTTTCTCACAATTTGACACAGTCGATAAAATTTTCATACGAAACTTTCACACAGGCTCAATCACACATTATAAACATAAAAAATAATTTCAAAATATTTTTCTGGCCTCGAATTTGTGGTCTCAAAACCACTGTTCTGACTAGGGTCTAAACTGGGCTGTTACAGGGATGCTGGAAAATATAATGACGTATACTTTGTGGGTATTTTGGGGTTTCATGTTGGAAGTGCTTTGTTTATGGATATTTTGATCTTGTTCTAGTCTTAAAGAGAGTAGTATGAATGACCTAAATAAGCAAACATATGGAAAATAACATTAAGGTTTTTCAAATTGATTTGGAGTTACAATTTGCTGAATTTGGTTTAAGGACTGGTGAATGAGGAATAAGATGTTGCAAGGAATGTTGAGTTAGCTTAAGATATGGTGCCATATAATGCTGTCAAAAGTGGGTTGTTAGGGAGAGTTTGCATTTGAATGGAAGTGGTTTAGGCTATTTTAATTGTTTAAATCATGTAGGGTTTTTTTGTGAACCAATCTAGCTATAGTGTCTAGTGAGTTCAATTGAAGTTCTTATAATATGAAATGTGAAGTTATATTTGTAACTTTTAAGTTTCTAATGCTTCCATATTGGCCAAGGAGTTATTGAGTGGCCAAAAACTAGTGGTGGTGAGATGTGAAGAGATTTGTATGTCAGGTGGATTAGTAGTATGAACACTAAGCCTTCTTATGATCCCATCCACTTTCGTACTCCTGCTAAGATCTCCAGCGTACCATTCGTGGGTGTTTTTTTCTTTTCGAGGTTTATTTAAGTGTGTTTTTGAAGTTTCTTTAAATTTTTTATTTGGTGCTGTGAATGAAAATAATGGAATTTTCTGGGTTTTTTATGCTTGGTAATTTGGGAAGTGCTTATTATGAACTTTTTTTTTCAAGGATTTTTAACTATTTATTTGAATTTCTATTCTATGATTTGGGTATTGGAATATATTGTGAGGAACCAAAGGAATCTGTGAGTTTTGTTATGTTTGATATCAAAATTGATGATCGGTAGAGTTTGGTATTGATTTTTTATTCTTATTAGAGATCCGTGAGTTTGTTATGCTTGGTTATTTCGAAAATGTAGTGAAGAAATGAATGAGAGTAGTATGGGTGTGCTTGAGGTGTCATTGTTGTTGAATTTAGAGAAAACTATTAGCTGAGAAGGTTATGAATCTTATGGTGCAAAGGCAATGTATTTGGCTTCAGGATATATGAAGTAAAGTATATAACTCAACTTCACTTTTATTTTCCTTATGGTAATTGATATATGCTGTGATTGCAAGATGATTCCTCACAAGATCAAGCGTGGAGCAGCTGCTCTTGCTCGCTTGAAGGCTTATGAGAGGATTCTAGTAATTTTATGAGTTAAGTTTTTTTTCATAGAAAATATAAAAAATACAAAAGTACAGTCTTAGTAATAAAAATATTTGTTCTTTTTTAAATATTAGTTAATATGTGTTTTAACAGTGATTTTAATGGTGTGCTTGATTTGATCAACAAGTGAAAGGGTAAAAGATGAGAGTAAAAAATGAAAAAAAAAAATTGAAGTTATTTGATAGATTAAAGCAGGAGTAAAGTATGGTTCCAAAAACTTTTAAACCTTTTACTTGATTTGAATTAAAATTTAATTTGCTATAATTTTGTAAAAAAATAAAACAATTCATTACAATTGGATATAATGATAGCACATATTACATAATACGAGATTAAATCTTAAAAAAATAAAGCTGTTTAAGATTATGTTTAGTGGAATAAAAAATATAATCGGGTAGCATTGTCTCCACATGGTCATGTTCCCCATCTCTCTTGGGGGTCCTAAATTTCTAATATTTTCATATATGTATGTATGCACTTTAGTCATGGTAGCTTTATTCATATATGTGATATTTGCGTGGCATTATTTTGTGTAGATGGATTGTAGTCAAGATCAAAATGCAATTGTCGGAGTCGTAGCTTCAGTTTTAGCTTTTGGGGCTCTTTGGATTAAAAAATTAAAAACTAGGAAGGAAATTGCTTCTCACCCTCGTGTGAATAGAGATTATAAAAGAGAAAATTATATTAATAGTATTTTATATAGTGGTGATCAACATTGTATTAATGTGATAAGGATGAGATCGATATTGTATTAATGTGATAAGGATGAGATCGATTGCCTTTTTTAATTTGTGTGATATTCTTAGTAGGAATAATTTGTTACAATCAACTAAATCTATGAATATTAGGGAGCAAGTTGTTATATTTTTACATATAATTGGTCATAATGTAAGGTTTCGAGTGATTGGATCTAGATATTATAGATCAACTGAGACAGTTCACCGTTACTTTAGGGTTGTATTGAGAGCTATTTTGAAATTGTATAAACTAGTTATTAGATCACCTGATGAGTCAACTCCTAGTGAAATCAGAAACAATCCAAGGTTTTATCCTTATTTTAAAGATTTTATTGGAGCATTAGATGGAACTCATGTTCGTGCACCCGTTCCACTTAGCATTCAAAGAAGATTTCGTAGCCATAAAGGGGGACGACACAAAATGTATTGGCTGCCATTACATTTGATTTGAAATTTTCCTATGTTCTAGCTGGTTGGGTAGGTAGTGCATATGATTCTCGTATTTTAAGTGATGCACTATCGCGCCGAAGAGGATTAAGAATTCTGGAAGGCAATAATTATCATTAAATACAAAATAGTTCTAGCAAGGTCATAATTTATTATTATTAATTATGTTTTGTAAAATTGTAGGTAAATATTATCTTGCTGATGCTGGATATGGCATCCGAAATGGATATATTACCCCATATCGTGGTGTCCGATATCATTTAAAAGAGTTTAGTGCTCAGGGGCCTGAAAATGCAAAGGAACTCTTTAATCTTCGACATTCATCATTGCGAATCACTATTGAATGTGTTTTTGGGATTTTGAAGAAACAGTTTCGTGTATTATATGCTGAACCACTTTGGAATTTTCAAACTCAAGTAGATATAGTTTTGGTTTGTTGTATCATTCATAATTATATAATGATAGTTGATCCTAATGATTTAATTAATCAAGGATTATACGAGGAGTCTGAGTGTGGTTTGATAATACCAACTCTTACGGAGCGAAAAGAAAGAGAAGAAGTAAGAGAATGGTCTGCTAAGAGAGACGAAATTGCACAAACTATGTGGACTGATTATATGGCTAGAAATATTAGGTAGGTTTAGGGCTTAGGGTTATTATGTCTATGTTATGTATGTTTTAGTATTAAATTTTTTTTTGTTAATGTTGGTTGGATAATGATATTGAAATTTTAGTTTGTTGGATTTTGAAATTATTATGCCTTGAATTTGTTAGATATTGATTATGTTTTAAGCTTTTAGATATTGAATTTATTATGTTTTAAGCTTGTTGGATATTGAAATGATTGACAATGACAATTATTAATGTAGAATGAGTAAGGGCAACAAAGAAGGGACCTCCAAGCAATTCAGGTGGACAAAACCGATGGAACATGTTTTTCTTGAAATTCTAGCAAGGAGGCCCAGAAAGGAAATAAGCCTTCTAATACTTTCAAAGCAGTTTCTATTAATCGAGTTGTTGAAGCTATTTTTGAAAGATTCCAAGTCCAATGCGATGCGAAGCATATGGAAAATCATTTGAGGATTGTAAAAAACCAGTGGCAGATTATATGCAAAATTCGAGGTTAAAGTGGTTTTGGATAGGATGATAACATGAAAATGATCACATGTGATAGAGCGACATATGATGCAACAGTGATGGTAATATATGTATATATATGTTAAGTATATTTCAATTGTTTTTTACTTGTTATTCTAATTGTGTATACTATCCAACATGCACACAAGAAGTATGAACCATTTTTGAATAAAAGCATTGATCATTATGATGAAATGACTTTGGTTGTTGGCAAAGATATAGCAACAGGGAGTTTTGCCAGAACATTTACTGACATAGATTTGGATGATGGTAACCAAGATTCAGTGCCTATAGACTGCGACAATGAAGAGACTGAAGAGGTAAGAACAAAAGTATCTTCATCTGGCACATCCAAACGTAAAAGAAAAAAATGTTAAAGAAAGTGTCGTCGATGAACAAATTAAATTTGTAGGTGAACAACTTGGCAAAATTGCTAATGCTTTGGAACAATTTATTGCGGATAAGACACCACATCTTTACGAAGAAGTGATGTCAATGGAGGAAGAAGGATTTGTTGATGACTTCCTGTGTTCTGTGTTTGATTATCTAGTGAGTCATGAATCCGAAGCCAAAGCTTTTTTAGTTAAAAGTAAGAAGCATAGAAAAATTTGGCTTCAAAAATTTTCTCAAGGTTGAAGATATTGATACTTTAAATGTGGTGTAATATTAGTTATGCACTTGGACAATATTGTTGTTATTATGTGGTGTAGTACTAATTATGTATTTGGATCATATTATTAATTTCTAGTATTAATTATGTTTTGGAAGCTAATTTATAATTATTCAATCCTTGTTTTTTTATTTTTTTATAACAAAATTACAAATAATTTATTTGACTTTGGATGTTTTCAATTTATGACGGTTAATATTCTAGCTTAATAATTGAGTATTATTATATATTTAATTTGATTTATTTATTTATCCTTAAATCATTACAATATATGTAAAAATAATTTAAAATATAAATTTATTTATATATATTTATTAATATATGTAAAAACAGCTTTTTCGGAAAATTTTTTCAAGAAATCTGCCAAACAACAGAAAATATTTTACACAGATTCATCCAAACACCAGAAAAGTTAAATTATTTCTAGAAAAGTATTTTATTTTCTAGAAATCATTTTCTAAAAAATATTTTACTGGAAAACAAACGGAAAGCCTAAGAATACTCCAAAACCACACCAACCACCATTATTTTTAAAGATTTTTTTTTTTTCTAGAATCTCAGTGACTAAAATCACTAAGAGTACATGTGAAGTGGGAGCCTAGGCTCTGCAATTGCCTCAAGTGGGTACTTTTTAGGGGTGGAAAGCCCGAATATTTCCTCCATATTGAGATCTTCCTTTGTGGTATTATTAGGCATCTTCCAAGTAAATCCATGTAAAACATTAGCTAAACTTGCTTGAATGACCTTAATCCCTAGTGGATATCCGGGACACATTCTTCTTCCGGCTCCAAACGGCAACAACTCAAAATCATGTCCTTTGACATCAATACTCTTTCCCATGAACCTGTCGGGCCAAAATTCATTGGGATTGTCCCAAAGGCTAGGGTCTCTCCCAACTGTCCAAACGTTTACAAAGGCTCTAGTTCCCTTGGGAATGTCATAACCGGCTATTTTACAGTCTTGGCGAGCCACGCGAGGAACTAGCATTGGTGCCACCGGGTGCAACCGCATTGTCTCCTTGGCTATCGAGTCGATGTAAGGTAGGTTCACAACATCCTTCTCTTCGACCCATCGTTCCCTGCCGATCACCGTGTCGAGTTCTTCCGTGGCCTTTGCCAAAATTTCGGGTTTTTTCAATAGCTCCGAGATTGCCCATTCTACAGTCACGGCTGAACTCTCTGTTCCACCAGCTATCATGTCCTAAAAAGACAGACAAGAAAAACAACCTTTATTTTAAAAAGTTGAAACCTCAACAGCCCATTGGTCTTATCCAATCATGGGAATTTTCTACACAAAATATCATTGTCAGAACAAACAAAAATGAGTAAATATAAGGAACTCACAAACCACACGAAGGCATCTTTGCTCGTACTGCAGTAAACAATAAGTGCTTTTAACCAACAAATGGTCACATTTCTTTGATCAATATAATATTAAAAAGAAAAAGGAGTATGACAAGTTCTAAATCTGACTCTTATTTAGGCGAAAGATTTTACTATTTTATGCCAAACAATACTTGTACAATTGAAATATGCACAAAATAATCCTTAATATGGCGTATGTGTTCTTTTTATAAACTTACTACAAGTACTTAGATTATGGGGTTTCAAAGTTTAGGTTAGAGCCAAAACCGTAACATGCAAGGGTTGACGAAGACTAAGAAAACAATCAGTCCTTTGAAGCCAGCAAAAAAACTCAACAAAACGATAAAAAAAAATGCCTTAACACCTGAGTAAATGCCTCAACAAAACGATAAAGAAATTAAGGAGTAGTAACCATTACCTGAGTAAATGCCTTAACACTATGCCTTTCAAGCTTGACCTCAAGATTGGGATCCTCAGAAAGCTGCAAAAGCACATCCACCACGTCCTTCGCAACATAATCTTCCGCCCCTTCTCTCCTCGCGTTGTGTTCATCCAACACATGCTCCAAGAACCTGTCGAATTTTTTGCTCAAGGCCTTCATTCTCTTTATATAGCCCTGCAAATCTAGGAAACTGAGCCAAGGGATCGAGTCACCGATATCTAGCACCCCGTTAAGCAAGAACAACTCGTCCAACATCTCCTTGAACTCATTTGGTGTCACAATCTCGTTCTCGCCACTCCCCTCCGTGTATTTTTTCCCAAACACCATCCTACTGATTACATTAAGGCTCAAGCTCGAAAGATGATCTTTCAAAACGGTTTGGGTGCCAGATGATTCGTACAACCTTTTGAGAAACAAATTCATCTCTTCTCTTCGGATATACTGGTATGATTCTAGACGTTTCGCATTGAAAAGCTCTGTTAGGCATATTTTTCGTGCCTGACGCCAGTATGGACCATAGGGAGACCATGTAATATCAGAGTAATTGTAAGTAGTGTATTTGCCAGCAGCGTTTTTGGGCCGGTCGGTGAAGATGACATCGTTGGTTTTCAACACGGCTTTGGCCATTTCAACTGATGAAGCAACGACGACGGGGAATGACCCGAATTTGAGTTGCATGATGGGACCGTATTTTCGGGAGAGAGCATGGATGGACTGGTGGGGAAGTGAGCCAACGAGATTGAGGTTGCCGATTATCGGCCAGGGTTTTGGACCGGGTGGTAAGTTGAGTTTCCGGCGACGACAGAGGCGAAGGGAGAGGAGGATGAGAGCTAGAGTGGCAAGCCATGGCGTCAAGTAAGAAAACCAAGAGGGAGTTGCCATTCGTTTTAGTTAGTTGTTAACTAGTCATGGCGATTGCAGGTGTTGATGATGAAATTTTACTATCAAACATATGTATTTATAGACAAAAAACAGAAGGGGCATCAAAGGATCGGCTGTTGATATGAACATTTTAAGTTTATCAATGTGTCTCTCACTTGATTTTCCTTTTCACTAATCAAATGATTTAAGGGCAAGTAAAAGATAAATCAAAGACTAGGTAGCTCATTGATTCTTACATTCTACCAGCCCAATAATTGGTGGAAAGATTTAATTAAAAAAATATTAAGCAGTCCCTAGAAGCCCACTTGGTCGTTAAAGTTACGTTTATAAATCATAAAACAAACATTGGGGTGTGACCCCAGGAGTCGTCCAAACTCCAGTCTTTTGTTAAATTATAATCCTTGGATTTTTTTATTCCACTAAAAACAGATTTACACCTAATTTTATTTATAGATATGGTAAATATAATAAGTTTCCAAATTAGGGTAGTTTATTATTTTTCAAAATATGTTTTTATTTTATGAATGGGTTTTCTGAGTCATGTAGAAATCTTAACATAAATGTTTAAATTCTTTTCATGATTTTTAAATTCAACTTTTACATTTATTTAAAAACCTTAACATAACCCTAATTTTGTACGATATTTTTTAAAATTAGAGAAAATCATGAATAATTTAAACATCTATTGAAAAACCTTAATCTTGTACGAAGCTTTTTTAAAATTAGAAAAAGATTATGAAAGAAATAAAAAAATAAGGTTAGTAAATAATATTTTCATTTAACTAGTATTTAGAGGTGTTTTTTTTTTCTGGAAAAGAAAAGAAGCATCCAATCGATTAAATTTTGTAATTAAGTAATAAACTAAAAGAACATTTTTTGGTAAATTAAAATTAAGAAACCGAAGATGGAGTTCCCATTTGTTTTGCTTCCAGCACTGATGATTGCAGATGATGAAATATAGCGTTGATTATAGACAAAATAAAAGGGCACCAAATAAAGGATCAGCCTATGAATGATATTTCAAGTATGGAAATGTGTTCCTCTACTTGAATATTTTAATTCATTAAGTGTTGTTTCTCAATTCGTTTTATTTTAAGGCTCTATTTGTTTGGCAGTAAAATATTTTTCAGAAAATAATTTCTGAAAAATGATTTACTTTTTTGGAAAATGATTTACTGAAAATATTTTCTGGTGTTTGGATGAATCTGTGTAAAATATTTTCTGCTATTCGGCAGATTTCCTGAAAATATTTTTCGGAAAAGCTGTTTTTACATTTATTAATAAATTTTATAGACATATTAATAAATTTTTATTAATTAACCTTTTATTTTTGGCAAATATTTTATCATCCATTAGAAGTGAATTTAAGGATCAGTTGCCTGAGCAGATACATTGAAATTTACATGCTTTTGATGCTACCCTTTTTGGTGAATTTAGTTAGTTCAACCATTTTATAGCAAGAAAGAAAAACAGGTTTTGTTGCTTATATGAGTTGCAAGATGACAAATTGCAAAGTTAAAGCTTCTTGTACATTTGCTTCAACCAATATTCCTATTTCAAACTATGCATTTTATAAAATCTTCATACATGGGAAAAGAACTTCTCCTCCAATCTCGGAGAGCAGAAGCCATGGATCTTGAGCTCTGCTTACTAATCTTTGGTTAATTCCAATTTCACTGCCACCATTCTTTCTCTTCAATTCTTCAAAGAATCAATACTCTTTGAGCAAAATCCAAAATGTTTAAAGATTGTTTATATCTACAGCCTGTTAGCAAAACACAGAGAACAAACTCATTCGAAATTAAGCTGATTAGGCCTCAACATACAGCAGTAATCAACAGGCAGATAATAAAAAACCCCAATCCTCAATGCTAACGAGGTAATCATCAAAGCTTAAAGATCTTAAAGAACACACCTGCTATTGCAAATCAGCTAGGACTGAAAAGGCAGCACAATATTAAAGATCAATTACAGAAGAACCATAGTAAAAATGACATGGTAAATCTGACATTTTGAAGTGACACCATAATCCATTAGTTTAGTTACATCCATATGTAACTAAAGAACTAAAAGTTATCTTGATCATTGACGTTAACTGGATTGAATCGAGATTGTTACTGATATGAAAAATTAGAGCTCCTAATATCAACAGAATTAGCTGGATTGTACTTCAACTTTTTAAAGAAAAACATATGGGCATATTGATGCGAGCACGCCCCATGTCAGCTCGAGCTCGAACCATGATCCGTTGATGCTACCTCATGGCCCTATCACTAGAGCTCGATCTAAGCTATTCAAAGACGCCCTTGGAGCTATGTTACAGCAAGTGTGGATCGAAAACGAAGCTAGCTCACTTGGACGTTTGGGAGGTCATTCAATGGAGCAATACCGCATTGTCCTACAAGCTCAACTAGCCAACGATGAGCTCGGTCCTAGCTCCCATGTGCCCAACGAGAGCTCACCTAGCTGTTGTCCAGCTCACGAGCTCACCCCTAGTTCGTGCTAAGCTCGTTCAAGCTTAATGAGCTTAATTGGCCATTCGGCCTTAAGCTAAATAAATAGCTAAAATTCTATTTAAAATAATTTGGACAAATTTGTTTAATTAATTTGATGCTATTAAATAAGTAGTAATTAAGATGTTTTAATTAGGACATAATTAGAATAGCTATTATGACTTGTCTTGCTTAGGACAAATTAATTGAGTTGCTGCCATTTAATTTGTCTAGCCGAAATTAGCTAGTAATGTGTCCTAAGCTACAGCCAAATTTTAAAAGTTAATTAATAGCTTAGTTTTTAATTTTTTTCAGCTCAATTTAATGTCTTAATGTGCCAATTTAATTGCTGGAATTAATTGGCTAAGTTAAGTGGCTGAATTGAATTTATTTGGCTTTGTAGGTGCATGTAAGGGACGGCATAAGGGGGGAGAATGTGCAGCTGCACTTAAGCACATTTAAAGTGAAGCTTTGATCAACTCAAGAGCTTCCATAGCTGCTGATTTAGCTCCCCAAGATGTCCATTTAGCTCACCCAAGCTCATGTGAAGAGACCTTTCACACCAGTAGCATGTGGCGTCATTTAGGGGCTGTTTAGCTCCTTATTTTGACACTTGTGGCTGTTGGTATTTGGTGCATTCATCAGCTGGACAGTCAGCTATTAAAAATTGAAAATTAAAGATGGAAAATTAAAGGCATACAAGCCCCTTGGCCGAATATTGAAGGACCATTCAGCCTCCTATTTTCCCTTGAAGATTCGGCTGCACCTAGGCACTCTAGAAGCTGCCCACTGCTCTTCCATTCAGCCGAATGTGGACTTGAAGCTTGAAGAGTTTTTTTTTTCTTCTAGAATTTTTTTAAGAAAAACTCTATTATTAATTTTACTTAGTCATTAAGGATGGTAGATGACCATTCGGCTAGCTGAAGCAATTATAAATAGTTGGCCATTTTATTTTGTTAAAAAACTTTTGCCAAATTTTATATCGTTATTATGCTGAATTTGCGAGAGCAATTTCTCCTATTTTGTTCTTAGGATTTGTTGGCTTATCTAGGAGTCTAGTGGCGTCAACCATCCTTTGTTCTATCCTGATACCAAGGTTCCTATCGTACATCGATAGTGGGTCGAGGTTCGTTAAACAACTAAAACCGAAACCTTTAGAAACGTATAAGTAACCGGGTCGATACCTTTCTCGGTATTGGTTCTTACTTGTTTCCTAAAGTCTTAAACCGAAACCCGAACATTCTTTCATTCTTAAACTGAAACCCGAGCCATTCATTCTTCCCTAACTTCGAAACATATCCTAATCCGAAACCATCCTAAGCTAATACCGAATCCAACTCATCTTGTCAACCCAATTCTTACAACTTATCCTAACTTCATCAAAATTTCTTTCTTTCTTCGATTCTCTGGTTTACGATCGAACTCCAAGTATACATCTCGTTTTCTCCTCAAGACCGGGATTATATCATCTGGTATCAGAGCTAGTTAAATCGAGATCTACGAAGCCAGGAACAACCATCGAAGTCGTTTAAGCGAAGGCTCGAAGTAAGTTAAAAAAATTTTCGAAAAAAAAGGAAATTCGAAATTTTAAAAAAAAATCGAAATTAAAAAAAAAGGAAATTCGAAATTTAAAAAAAAATTAGAAATAAAAAAAAGGAAGTTCGAAATTAAAAAAAAATAAAAAATTCCCTAGTGTTTCGATTGAATTGATATCATCCTCTTCATCTACATTTTCTAAATTCCTCTCCGACCCACTTGAACCACCGATCCCTTCTTCTTTCTTTAGCCTACTACACCCACATCTTACACCCTTTGAACCCATCTTGAAACCAACCCCTAAGCCCTAATAGGCCTTGGCAAATCCGACTAACGAAACTGTGAGAAGTGCGAGAGGTAAAATGCACGAGTGTGTGAGACTATTCGAGGGGAGGTAAAAGCCAAACTGAGAGTGTTAAACACGAGCGAAGTGTCAATAACTTCTTTCTTTTCGAGTGAACCGTGAGGATTTGTTGTGAGGTACTATAGTCCACGCGATGTCTCAAGAAACCGAGCAAAATGTAAATGAGCCACCAGGAAGGCAACCCGTTCGTTATGTTCCTGATCTGCCGATGCAAGCCTTGTTGCGGGAGATGGAACGGTTACTCGATCGAAGGCTCAATCCTCTGGAAGACCGACTATACCAAGTGGAAGCCCGAAGACAACGAGAAGTACGTGGGCGACCAATTAGAAGACGTAAGCAGCCACCAGAGGGTGAAGATTATTTCAATGATGCTTTCGATAGTGAGATCGAATCTAATGCAAGTATTAGAAGGCGAGGACCCCGAAACAGTGGCAATAGAGATCGAGTCCGAGTAGATGATGACTTGAAGAATATAAAGTTGTCTATTCCTCCATTTCAAGGGAGATCCGACCCGGAAGTGTACCTTGAATAGGAAAAGAAGATTGAATTGGTCTTTGATTGTCACAACTATTCGAAATCTAAAAAGGTTAAATTGGTTGCTATCGAATTCACCGATTATGCCATGATATGGTGGGACCAAATAACCACCAGTCGAAGGAGAAATGGAGAACAACCCATCAGCACGTGGGCCGAAATGAAATCTATCATGCGCCGATGATTTGTCCCACATTTTTACCATCGAGAACTATACCAAAAACTCCAAAATCTTACTCAAGGATCGAAGAGTGTTGAAGATTACTTCAAGGAGATGGAAGTTGCCATGATTAGAGCAGATGTGCAAGAGGAACGCGAGGCAACCATGGCCCGATTTTTGGCTGGTCTCAACCGAGACATAGCTAATATGGTGGAACTCCAGCATTATGTCGAACTTACGGACATGGTGCACATGGCGATTAAGGTGGAGAGGCAGTTGAAGCGCAAGGGTACTGTTCGAAACTATCCCAACTCCAACCCTACCAAATGGGGCCAAGGGACTAGTAAGGCCAATCAATCGACTCGAGCCAAGGAGACAGTAGAATCTAACAAAGGCAAGGCAATAGAAAGCCCATCCAACCGATCACGAGACATCAAATGTTTTAAATGTCTCGGGAGGGGACATATTGCAAGTCAGTGTCTAAACCGAAGTACGATGGTGATGCGTGCCAATAGAGAAATAGAGTCTGAAGAAGACGATGAAGAACGTGAAATTGAAACTACCACCGACGAGGAAGAAGAAATTGAACATGCCATAGATGGTGAACTCCTCGTTGTGAAGAGAAGCCTCAACCTTAAAGGAGTTAATAATGAGCAACAACGAGAGAACATTTTCCATACTCGATGTCAAATACAAGGCAAAATTTGTAGTGTTATCATCAACGGTGTAAGTTGCACAAACGTTGCTAGTACGTTCATGGTGGAGAAGTTAGGCTTACCAACCACAAAGCACCCGAGCCCATATAAGCTGCAATGGCTTAATGATGGTGGTGAACTAAAGGTAACTAAACAAGTCCTAATTTCTTTCAACATCGGAAAATATGCAGATGAGATCCTTTGTGATGTTGTACCCATGCACGCGGGTCATCTGTTACTTGGACGTCCCTGGCAGTTTGATCGCAAGGTGGTTCACGATGGTTACACCAATAGATACACGTTCAAACACATGGGAAAGACTATCACTCTAGCACCTTTGACTCTTAAACAAGTTCATGAAGATCAAGTAAAGTTAAAAGATTCTTTTGAAAAGATGAGAGAAAAAGAGAAAAATGAGAAAACAAAAGAAAAGAAACTTGAAACAAAAAAAGAGCGAGTGAAAAAGAAAAATGAAAAAAGAGAGATGAGTGGAAAACAAGAAAAAGAAAAAGAAAATGAGAGAGTGAGTGTCTTTGCAAAGGGAAGTGTAATACGAAAGGCTTTGCTATTGCGACAACCGATTTTTGTACTCATGTATAAAGAAAATCTTTTTAACACTAACGATCTCCCCCAGGATCTCCCTTCTTCAATTTTGTCTCTTTTGCAGGATTTTGATGATCTATTTCCGGAAGACATCCCGAGTGGATTACCACCACTTCGAGGGATAGAACATCAAATCGATTTCATACCTGGAGCTGTTATTCCAAACCGACCTGCTTATCGAACCAACCCCGAAGAAACAAAAGAACTTCAACGGCAAATTGAAGAACTCATGGAAAAGGGCTACATACGAGAAAGCCTTAGTCCCTGTGCTGTGCCGATCTTGTTGGTTCCAAAGAAGGATGGCACTTGGCGTATGTGCGTCGATTGCCGAGCTGTGAATAAAATCACCATTAAGTATAGGCATCCAATTTCGCGACTTGATGATATGTTAGATGAATTGAGTGGTGCCAAACTGTTCTTGAAAATCGATTTAAAGAGTGGCTATCACCAGATTCGAATGAGGGAAGGCGATGAATGGAAGACTGCCTTCAAAACTAAGCATGGTTTGTATGAGTGGCTGGTCATGCCGTTTGGCTTAACCAAATCCCCTAGCACTTTCATGAGACTAATGAACTATGTTTTAAAAGTTTTTATCGGTAAGTTTTGTGTTGTCTATTTTGATGATATCTTGGTGTATAGTAAAACATTGGAAGATCATGTAGTCCATCTTCGATCTGTTTTGGAAGTCTTATGTAAGGAAACTCTTTATGCTAACCTTAAGAAATGTTCCTTCTGTTCTGATAAAGTTATTTTTCTTGGTTTTGTAGTTAGTAATCAAGGTCTCGAAGTCGATCAAGAGAAGATCAAGGCTATCCAAGAATGGCCGAGACCTACGAATATAAGCCAAGTAAGGAGTTTCCATGGGCTTGCGAGTTTTTATCGCAGATTTGTGCCAAACTTCAGTACGTTAGTCGCACCTCTTACTAGCGTCATCAAGAAGAGCTCAGCCTTTCTCTGGGGAGATGAACTAGAAAACTCTTTTAATGTTATTAAAGATAGACTTACTAGAGCTCCTTTATTAGCATTGCCTAATTTCTCTAAGACTTTTGAGATTGAATGTGATGCATCAGGTGTAGGCATTGGAGCCGTACTGACTCAAGATGGAAGGCCCATAGCATACTTCAGCGAGAAGTTGAACGGGGCATCTCTGAACTATCTCGTTTATGATAAAGAGATGTATGCTTTGATCCGTGCCCTCGAGACGTGGCAACACTATCTTTGGCCGAAAGAGTTCGTGATTCATTCAGACCATGAAGCGCTAAAACACATAAAAGGACAACATAAATTGAATAAACGACACGCAAAATGGGTAGAATACCTCGAGTCATTTCCATATGTCATTAAATACAAGAAAGGTAAGGATAATGTCGTGGCCGACGCACTTTCAAGAAGGTATGCGCTTTTAGTACATTTAGAATCAAAACTGCTTGGGTTTGTTTTCTTGAAAGAATTGTATGCTACTGATGACGATTTTGGTGATATTTTTCGTGCATGTGAGAAAATGGTTGTCGATAAGTTCTACAGGTTTGACAGATTTCTCTTCAAAGAAGGTAAACTTTGTATGCCCAAAAGCTCTATTCGAGAAGTGTTAGTTAACGAGGCACATAGCGGAGGACTTATGGGACATTTTGGAGTGGGAAAGACCATGGCTACGCTCCGAGAACATTTCTATTGGCCGCGAATGAGGAGGGATGTCGAGCGAGTGTGTGCGCGCTGCATATCATGCAAGAAGGCTAAATCGAGGGTCCAACCTCATGGCTTATATTTGCCACTTCCGATTCCTGACGCACCATGGCAAGATATTTCCATGGATTTCGTACTTGGTTTACCCCGAACCAAAACGGAAAAAGATTCGATTTTTGTTGTAGTGGATAGATTTTCAAAAATGTCACATTTTATATCATGCACAAAAACTGACGATGCTGTTCACATTTCTAATCTTTTCTTTAGGGAGGTGGTACGCCTACATGGGTTACCAAGAACCATTGTTTCAGATCGCGACACTAAATTCCTAAGTCACTTTTGGCGATCACTTTGGGGAAAGCTTGGAACGAAGCTACTTTTCTCGACAACTAGTCATCCCCAAACCGATGGGCAAACTGAAGTAGTCAATCGGGTGTTATCAACTTTGTTGAGGGGCATCATCCGGAAAAACTTGAAAACATGGGAGGAATGTTTACCCCATGTGGAGTTCGCATATAATCGATCCGTGCATTCGGCGACTAAATTCTCACCATTTGAAGTCGTCTACGGGTTTAATCATCTAACTCCTTTAGACTTAATGCCTTTACCTAATGATCAACTTGTGCATGCAGATGCTAAAAAAAAAGGCCGAATATGTGAAGAATTTGCATAAGCAAGTTCGAGTCAACATTGAGTCTAAAACTGAAGAGTATGTTCGAAAGGCCAATAAAGGTTGTAAATGAGTCATTTTTGAACCCGGAGATTGGGTTTGGTTGCATATGAGAAAGGAACACTTTCCAGCCCAACGTAGGTCTAAATTGCTACCGCGAGGAAATGGACCGTTCCAAGTTCTCGAGAGAATTAACGAAAACTCCTATCGGCTCGATTTACCTGGTGAGTACAATGTCAGTGCGACCTTTAATGTGGCTGACTTGAGTCCTTTTGATGCAGGTTCTGACTTGAGGACAAGTCATCTTCATGAGAGGGAGGATGATGCGAGCACGCCTCATGTCAGCTCGAGCTCGAACCATGATCCGTTGATGCTACCTCATGGCCCTATCACTAGAGCTCGATCTAAGCTATTCAAAGACGCCCTTGGAGCTATGTTACAACAAGTGTGGATCGAAAACGAAGCTAGCTCGCTTGGACGTTTGGGAGGTCATTCAATGGAGCAATACCGCATTGTTCTACAAGCTCAACTAGCCAACGATGAGCTCGGTCCTAGCTCCCATGTGCCCAACGAGAGCTCACCTAGCTGTTGTCCAGCTCACGAGCTCACCCCTAGTTCGTGCTAAGCTCGTTCAAGCTTAATGAGCTTAATTGGCCATTCGGCCTTAAGCTAAATAAATAGCTAAAATTCTATTTAAAATAATTTGGACAAATTTGTTTAATTAATTTGCTGTTATTAAATAAGTAGTAATTAAAATGTTTTAATTAGGACATAATTAGAATAGCTATTATGACTTGTCTTGCTTAGGACAAATTAATTGAGTTGCTGCCATTTAATTTGTCTAGCCGAAATTAGCTAGTAATGTGTCCTAAGCTACAGCCAAATTTTAAAAGTTAATTAATAGCTTAGTTTTTAATTTGTTTCAGCTCAATTTAATGTCTTAATGTGTCAATTTAATTGCTGGAATTAATTGGCTAAGTTAAGTGGCTGAATTGAATTTATTTGGCTTTGTAGGTGCATGTAAGGGACGGCACAAGGGGGGAGAATGTGCAGCTGCACTTAAGCACATTTAAAGTGAAGCTTTGATCAACTCAAGAGCTTCCATAGCTGCTGATTTAGCTCCCCAAGATGTCCATTTAGCTCACCCAAGCTCATGTGAAGAGACCTTTCACACAGCAGCATGTGGCGTCACTTAGGGGCTGTTTAGCTCCTTATTTTGACACTTGTGGCTGTTGGTATTTGGTGCATTCATCAGCTGGAAAGTCAGCTATTAAAAACTGAAAATTAAAGATGGAAAATTAAAGGCATACAAGCCCCTTGGCCTGTAACATCCCGAAATAGGGCCTAAACGGAATAGTGGTTGCGAAACCACAAATCCGAGTCAGTAAAATATTTTAATATTATTTTCAGTGCTTATAATATGTAAATTTACATGTGTGAAAGTTTCGTGAATTAATTTTATTGTTAGTGTGCTTAATTTAATAAAAGGGCTTAATCGCGCAAAATGAAAATTTAGTGGTTATTTTTAGAAGGACCAAATAGTGGATGTTCTTTTAATATGGAGGTTTTATGTTGCAATTTTTCCAATAATAATAGGTGGTGGACGACATTGAATGATTAAATGCAATTATGTGTTTTTATTATATAAAAAAACATTAGTTGAAAGTTTAGGTGATATGTATTTTATAATCTATTAGTTATAATAATAGAAACATGAGAAAGTGGCTTTATTTTCATCACTTTCTTCACGAAACAAACAGAAAGAAGAAGAAACTTAGCTTCAAACCATTCGGCCATTTCATGCTATATTAAGGTTAGTAATTGAGTTCGGTTTTTGATAATTTTTACGTTTTTGAGATCGTTGCTATGAGATCTACAAAACCCATGCTTGAATTTTTTATTTTGGTGAATATTTTGAATTATGCCATTGTTGAGAACTTGTGATTTTTGATGATTGATGGTAGATTTTGCATGTTTATGAGTAGAGGAATGATTTTTATTAAGTGATTTTCGGTAAAAACGAGCTAATTAGTAAAAGTTGTTATTGTTCATAAGTATGTGTTATAGTAAGAATTTGAAGTTGCTATAGAAGGGAAAAATGTTCAGCATGCTATAAAACATAAGAATAAGGGCTGAAGTTTAATTTTCGAGCCTAGGGGCAAAATCGTAAATATGTAAAAGTTTAGGGGCAAAATTATAATTTTGCCAAAGTTAGAGTTAAGGACTGTTTTGATAAATATGAGTATTAAATAAGCTAAATTTGCTATTATAGATCAAGAAGAACGAAATCTAGAGTTAGATCGGGGAAAGAAAAAGATAGTGGACTAAATCGATATAGTTTATCGATTTTGTTTCGAGGTAAGTTTGCAGTAAATAAATGCAATATTCTATTATTTTACATTTAATATTATTAAATTCCAGCATTTACATATTTATTCTGTAAATTTATTATTTAAAGACTCAAGTATGAATTGACGGAAAAGCTATCGCAGAAAGTTCCGGTTGAACCTTAGGAATGTGTAGGATACAAATGTCATGACATTAGGGTTTAAGGAAATCATGTAAGACCATGTCAAGACATGGCATTGATAAGTTACTATAAGGCAAAGGTCCCATGTAAGACCATGCCAAGGCATGGCATTGGTGAATTTATAAGGCAAAGGTCCCATGTAAGACCATGCCAAGGCATGGCATTGGTGAGTTCACAAGGCAAGGATACCACGTAAGACCATGTCAAGACATGGCAATGGTTAAGTTTCATGAGGAAAGGTACCCGCGTATCCTTAGTATTCCAAGTGGTTCAACGGGAAAATTCAAAGAGTATACCAAAGTAAAGGTAAGACAAGTTCAAGCTAAAAAGGTAAGGTAAGACAAGTTCAAGCTAAAAGTAAAGGTAAGACAAGTTCAAGCTAAAAAGGTAAGGTAAGATAAATTCATGTTAAAAGGCAAGGTAAGAATACAAGTTTGAGTATATTGAGTTAAAAGCTTAAGTGATCTTGATAAGAAAAGAATAAGATAATGCATTAAGAATGTTGTTATCTATTTACATGTAAACTTACTGAGCTTTATGCTTACTCCCATTCTTTATTTTTTTTATAGTATTGCAAGCCAACTCGGGGATCAAAAGGATGTCGGAGATCGTTACACACTATCAAAGGATTATATTGGTATTTTGTGACTCGAACGTTTTAAGTAATGGCATGTATAGAGACTTAGCCATTTTATGTGTGTGACCTTATGATATGGCTTAGTATGGACTTGTAAATGCTTGGTAATGATTAGCCATTAAAATGGTCAATTAAGAACATGTTTTAGATGTTATGAAATGCCTAGTTGATAGTTATTTTAAAGAAATTATGTAATTATATGCAGGGGAATAGTTGGACAGCAGCAGTGACGTGAATTTGAAAAATCACCAAAAATAGTAGAAATTGAATTAGATTGTGCATGAGATATAGAATTAAATATTATTTAGTCTATTTTCATATAAAGAAAACGGTGTAGGAAAAAGAGTTGTATATTATGAGATAATTAATTTTTAATGAAGAGAGGTCAGAACTGTCAAATTGTGTAACAGGGGAGACTTTAACTAATAAACTGTACTAATTGGCCACACCAAAAATTCTGGAAAAATTATAGTAAGAAGATATATGAGTCTAGTTTCAGGAAAAATTTACGGATCTAGATTTCGAGTTTCGTAACTCGAGTTATAATTAATTTAGTGAACATGACGCAGACGGACAGTTTCAATTTTTATGCCCAGAACTAGTAAGTTAAGTCTAGTAATGCCTCGTGCTCGACTCCGGCAACGGTCTTGGGTAAGGGGTGTTACATTTATTGGTATCAGAGCCAGATTTTAGTCGGTTCTCAGAATATTCAGTATGAGTAAGAGTCTAACTATACATGCCATACTTATATTTTGATAGTGTGACGACTCCTGACAATTTTAAAAATGTTTTTTTTTATAGTTATGGATCCCGAACGAGATGGTGCAGATGATGTAGAGAGTAATGCGCCCGCTCCCACTGAAAGGACGGTGCCACCAGATAGTCGTGAAAGGCCCGTTACAGTTAGTCAGGGAGGAGGGGCTCGAGAAGCCTTCTTCCAAGCTATGAATGAATGGTTTGCTGAGTTCGTTCGTACGAACCCGGCCGTTAGACCTCCACCCCCTCATGAGCCACAGACCACCCACATAGCTCCCCCAGTTATAAATACAGTTAGAAGAGAGAAACCACCCGTTGACAAGATCAAAAAACAAGGGGCTGAAGAGTTTCGGGCTACCAAAGATAATGATGCAGAGAAAGCTGAATTTTGGCTCGAGAACACTATCAGAGTCTTTGATGAGTTATCCTGCACACCGGAAGAATGTATTAAATGCGTGGTGTCACTTCTTAGAGATTCGGCCTACCAGTGGTGGAAGACACTTGTGTCAGTAGTACCGAAAGAAAGAGTTACTTGGGATTTCTTTCAAGAGGAGTTCCGTAAGAAGTACATTAGTCAGAGGTTTATTGACCAGAAAAGAAAAGAGTTCCTTGAGTTAAAACAGGGTAAGATGACTGTGATCGACTATGAACGTGAATTTATCCGAGTCAGTAATTATGCTCGAGAGTGTGTGTCTACAGAGGCTATCATGTGCAAAAGATTTGAGGATGGGCTCAATGATGATATCCGACTGTCAGTTGGTGTTTTAGAGATAAAGGAGTTTGTTGTTTTAGTTGAACGAGCCTGTAAGGCAGAAGAGTTGTTAAAAAGAAAGGGTAAAGCTGAAATTGAGATGCAAGACACGAAGAAAAGACAGATGAGCAAGTCATTTCAGTCTACATCCAAGAGGCCTAGAGAGTTTTCTACGAGACCTAATTTTTCAACCGGGTATTCTAGCCGAAACAGAGGTGGAAGATTTATAGATTCAAAAGCTCAAACCACTTCGATTGTGAGTGTTGGCAGTATTCAGCCTGATAGGCCCGAGTGTCCTCAATGTGGTCGACGTTATCCAGGTCAATGTAGAGCAACTAAGACTGGTTGTTTCCGATGTGGTGCACCGGATTATTTCATTCGGGAGTGTCCCGAGATGGTTAAAAAAGAAGTAATACCAAGTGCAAGATCAGGTAATGCCCCCGTTAGAGGCAGATCTTAAAGAAATTCAGGAGTAGGGGCAGGTAGAGGTACATTTAGAGATACAGCAACAAGATCAGATGTTAGAGCACCCACAAGGACTTATGCTACCCGTGCTCGTGAAGAGGCATCTTCCCCCGACGTAATTACGGGTACATTTTCTCTTCATGATGTTAATGTTATTGCTTTGATTGATCCGGGGTCAACCCATTCCTATGTTTGCATGAAATTAATGCCTAGTATGAACATGCCCATAGAGTTTACAGAATTTGTGATTAAAGTATCGAACCCATTAGGTCAGCATGTGTTAGTAAACAAAGTATGTAAAAAATGCCCTTTGATGATTAGAGGTTACTGTTTTCCGGCTGATCTCATGCTATTGCCATTTGATGAGTTTGATGTAATTCTTGGTATGGATTGGTTAACTGCACATGATGTGATAGTGAATTGTGGAAAAAGATTCATTGAGTTGAAATGTTTCAGGTTAATTCAGATGAGTCAGATAGTTCAATTTCCATGATTTCTGTTATGTCTGCTCAGAAATGTTTAAGGAAAGGATGTGAAGCTTATCTTGCTTTTGTGTTGAATACTAAAAATCCAGAGTTGAAAATTGAATCAGTGCCTGTGGTAAATGAGTTCCCTGATGTGTTTCCGGAAGAACTACTAGGTTTGCCTCCTATCAGAGAAGTTGAGTTTGGTATTGAATTGATTCCAGGTACCACACCTATTTCTATTGCTCCTTATAGAATGGCTTCAATAGAATTGAAAGCATTGAAAGCTCAGTTACAGGAATTAACTGATAAAGGCTTTGTAAGACCTAGTTATTCACCATGGGGCGCGCCAGTGTTATTTGTGAAAAAGAAGGACGGTTCCATGAGATTGTGCATAGACTATCGACAGCTTAACAAGGTAACCATCAAGAACAAATATCCATTACCTAGAATAGATGATTTGTTTGATCAATTGAAGGGAGCCACTCTGTTCTCTAAGATAGATTTGAGATCCGGATACTATCAGTTGCGAGTTAAAGAGTCGATGTTCCAAAGACTGCTTTTCGAACTAGGTATGGTCACTATGAGTTTCTTGTGATGCCATTTGGCTTAACTAATGCTCCTGCTATTTTCATGGATTTAATGAACCGAATTTTTAGACCTTATTTGGACAAGTTTGTAGTCGTGTTCATTGATGACATCTTGATTTATTCTCATGATGAGACTGAGCATGCAGAGCATTTGAGAACAGTTTTACAGATTTTGAGAGATAATCAGCTTTATGCCAAATTTAGCAAAAGTGAGTTCTGGTTACGGGAAGTTTGTTTTCTTGGACACGTTGTCTCAGGTGAAGGTATTAAAGTTGATCCGAATAAGATTTCAGCCATTGTTGATTGGAAGCCTCCCAGGAATGTATCAGAGGTCAGAAGTTTTCTTGGTCTTGCCGGTTATTATAGAAGATTTGTAGAGGGATTTTCCAAGATAGCTACTCCATTGACAAGATTGTTACAGAAAGCTGTCAAGTTTGAATGGACTGAGAAGTGTCAACAGAGTTTCGACAAGTTAAAAGTATTGTTGACTAAAGCTCCTGTTTTAGTACAACCAGAATCGGGTAAAGAGTTTGTGATTTACAGTGATGCATCCTTGAATGCACTAGGCTGTGTACTTATACAGGAAGGAAGGGTAATTGCTTATGCCTCTAGACAGTTAAAGCTACATGAGAAAAACTATCCGACACATGATTTAGAGCTAGCTGCTATTGTATTTGCATTGAAAATCTGGAGACATCACTTATATGGTGAGAAATGCCGAATATTCACTGATCACAAAAGTTTGAAGTACTTGATGACTCAAAAAGATCTGAACTTGAGGCAAAGAAGATGGCTAGAGTTGATTAAAGATTATGAGCTAGTGATCGATTATCACCCGGGTAAGGCAAATGTTGTTGCTGATGCTTTGAGTAGAAAATCGTTATTTGCATTGAGAGCTTTGCACACTAGTTTGGCATTATCAGATGATGGTTCTATCTTAGCTGAGTTGAGAGTTAAATCAACGTTTCTTGAAGAAATTTGTGAAGCTCAGAAGGATGACAGTGAGTTGCAAACCAAAAGAGTTCAGTGCGAGTCAGGTGTAGAGTCTGATTTTCAGATCGGTTCTGACGGTTGTTTGTTGTTCAGAGACAGAGTATGTGTACCAAAGAATGATGAGCTTATTAGGAAAATCTTACAGGAAGCACATAGCAGTTCTTTGTCTATTCACCCAGGTAGTACAAAGATGTATAATGATTTGAAGAAAATGTATTGGTGGACAGGAATGAAAAGAGATATATCGGAGTTTGTTTCTAGATGCTTGATCTGTCAGCAGGTAAAGGCCGAACATCAGGTACCTTCAGGTTTATTGCAGCCTGTATTAGTTCCCGAGTGGAAATGGGATCGAGTTACTATGGATTTTGTGACAGGATTGCCTTCGACACCGAGAAAGAAAGATGCAGTATGGGTTGTGATTGATAAGTTAACAAAGTCGGCTCATTTTATCCCAGTTCGTATGGATTATTCACTTGACAAGTTGGCCGAGTTATATATTACAGAGATTGTGAGACTACATGGAGTATCGTTATCGATTATCTCAGATAGGGATCCGAGATTTACCTCACGGTTTTGGAAGAAATTGCAGGAAGATTTAGGTACAAAGTTGAGTTTTAGTACAGCTTTCCATCCTCAGACTGATGGTCAATCAGAGAGAGTTATTCAGGTACTTGAAGATATGCTTAGATGTTGTGTATTAGAATTTCAAGGTAGTTGGGAGAAATATTTACCATTAATAGAGTTTGCTTATAATAATAGTTATCAATCGAGTTTGAAGATGGCACCTTATGAAGCTTTGTATGGACGTAAATGTCGCACACCTTTGTATTGGACAGAGCTTAAGGAAAATCAGATTTATGGGGTTGATCTAGTCAAAGAAACAGAAGAGAAAGTAAAAGTCATCAGAGACTGCTTGAAAGCAGCTTCAGATAGACAGAAATCCTATGCAGATTTGAAAAGAAAAGACATTGAATTTCAGGTTGGTGATAGGGTATTCTTGAAAGTATCTCCATGGAAGAAAGTTCTCAGATTTGGCAAGAAAGGCAAATTAAGTCCCCGTTTTATTGGACCGTTTGAGGTGATCGAGAGAGTTGGGCCATTGGCATATCGATTGGCTTTGCCAACTGAGTTAGAGAAGATTCATAATGTATTTCATGTGTCTATGCTACGTCGTTATCGTTTAGATCCATCGCATGTGATTTCGCAAACAGAGGTTGAGATTCAGCCAGATATGACTTACGGGGAGGAACCAATAAAAATTCTAGCTCGAGAGGTTAAGCAATTAAGGAATAAAAGTATTGCACTTGTGAAAGTATTATGGAATAGGCATGGAATAGAAGAGGCTACATGGGAACCTGAAGAGACTATGCGAAAACAGTACCCAAATCTCTTTACAGGTAAGATTTTCGGGGACGAAAATCCCTAAAGGGGGGAGAAATGTAACATCCCGAAATAGGGCCTAAACGGAATAGTGGTTGCGAAACCACAAATCCGAGTCAGTAAAATATTTTAATACTATTTTCAGTGCTTATAATATGTGAATTTACATGTGTGAAAGTTTCGTGAATTAATTTTATTGTTAGTGTGCTTAATTTAATAAAAGGGCTTAATCGCGTAAAATGAAAATTTAGTGGTTATTTTTAGAAGGACCAAATAGTGGATGTTCTTTTAATATGGTGGTTTTATGTTGCAATTTTTCCAATAATAATAGGTGGTGGACGGCATTGAATGATTAAATGCAATTATGTGTTTTTATTATATAAAAAAACATTAGTTGAAAGTTTAGGTGATATGTATTTTATAATCTATTAGTTATAATAATAGAAACATGAGAAAGTGGCTTTATTTTCATCACTTTCTTCACGAATCAAACAGAAAGAAGAAGAAACTTAGCTTCAAACCATTCGGCCATTTCATGCTATATTAAGGTTAGTAATTGAGTTCGGTTTTTGATAATTTTTACGTTTTTGAGATCGTTGCTATGAGATCTACAAAACTCATGCTTGAATTTTTTATTTTGGTGAATATTTTGAATTATGCCATTGTTGAGAACTTGTGATTTTTGATGATTGATGGTAGATTTTGCATGTTTATGAGTAGAGGAATGATTTTTATTAAGTGATTTTCGGTAAAAACGAGCTAATTAGTAAAAGTTGTTATTGTTCATAAGTATGTGTTATAGTAAGAATTTGAAGTTGCTATAGAAGGGAAAAATGTTCAGCATGCTATAAAACATAAGAATAAGGGCTGAAGTTTAATTTTCGACCCTAGGGGCAAAATCGTAAATATGTAAAAGTTTAGGGGCAAAATTGTAATTTTGCCAAAGTTAGAGTTAAGGACTGTTTTGATAAATATGAGTATTAAATAAGCTAAATTTGCTATTATAGATCAAGAAGAACGAAATCCAGAGTTAGATCGGGGAAAGAAAAAGATAGTGGACTAAATCGATATAGTTTATCGATTTTGTTTCGAGGTAAGTTTGCAGTAAATAAATGCAATATTCTATTATTTTACATTTAATATTATTAAATTCCAGCATTTACATATTTATTCTGTAAATTTATTATTTAAAGACTCAAGTATGAATGGACGGAAAAGCTATCGCAGAAAGTTCCGGTTGAACCTTAGGAATGTGTAGGATACAAATGTCATGACATTAGGGTTTAAGGAAATCATGTAAGACCATGTCAAGACATGGCATTGATAAGTTACTATAAGGCAAAGGTCCCATGTAAGACCATGCCAAGGCATGGCATTGGTGAATTTATAAGGCAAAGGTCCCATGTAAGACCATGCCAAGGCATGGCATTGGTGAGTTCACAAGGCAAGGATACCACGTAAGACCATGTCAAGACATGGAAATGGTTAAGTTTCATGAGGAAAGGTACCCGCGTATCCTTAGTATTCCAAGTGGTTCAACGGGAAAATTCAAAGAGTATACCAAAGTAAAGGTAAGACAAGTTCAAGCTAAAAAGGTAAAGGTAAGACAAGTTCAAGCTAAAAATGTAAGGTAAGACAAGTTCAAGCTAAAAAGTAAAGGTAAGATAAATTCATGTTAAAAGGCAAGGTAAGAATACAAGTTTGAGTATATTGAGTTAAAAGCTTAAGTGATCTTGATAAGAAAAGAATAAGATAATTCATTAAGAATGTTGTTGTCTATTTACATGTAAACTTACTAAGCTTTATGCTTACTCCCATTCTTTATTTTTTTTATAGTATTGCAAGCCAACTCGGGGATCGAAAGGATGTCGGAGATCGTTACACACTATCAAAGGATTATATTGGTATTTTGTGACTCGAACGTTTTAAGTAATGGCATGTATAGGGACTTAGCCATTTTATGTGTGTGACCTTATGATATGGCTTAGTATGGACTTGTAAATGCTTGGTAATGATTATCCATTAAAATGGTCAATTAAGAACATGTTTTGGATGTTATAAAATGCCTAGTTGATAGTTATTTTAAAGAAATTATGTAATTATATGCAGGGGAATAGTTAGACAGCAGCAGTGACGTGATTTTGAAAAATCACCAAAAATAGTAGAAATTGAATTAGGTTGTGCATGAGATATAGAATTAAATATTATTGAGTCTATTTTCATATAAAGAAAACCGTGTAGGAAAAAGAGTTGTATATTATGAGATAATTAATTTTTAATGAAGAGAGGTCAGAACTATCAAACTGTGTAACAGGGGAGACTTTAACTAATAAACTGTACTAATTGGCCATACCAAAAATTCTGGAAAAATTATAGTAAGAAGATATATGAGTCTAGTTTCAGGTAAAATTTACGGATCTAGATTTCGAGTTTCGTAACTTGAGTTATAATTAATTTAGTGAACATGACATAGACGGATAGTTTCAATTTTTATGCCCAGAACTAGTAAGTTAAGTCTAGTAATGCCTCGTGCTCGACTCCGGCAACGGTCTCGGGTAAAGGATGTTACATGGCCGAATATTGAAGGACCATTCAGCCTCCCATTTTCCCTTGAAGATTCGGCTGCACCTAGGCACTCTAGAAGCTGCCCATTGCTCTTCCATTCAGCCGAATGTGGACTTGAAGCTTGAAGAGTTTTTTTTTTCTTCTAGAATTTTTTTAAGAAAAACTCTATTATTAATTTTACTTAGTCATTAAGGATGGTAGATGACCATTCGGCTAGCTCAAGCAACTATAAATAGTTGGCCATTTTATTTTGTTAAAAAACTTTTGCCAAATTTTATATCGTTATTATGCTGAATTTGCGAGAGCAATTTCTCCTATTTCGTTCTTAGGATTTGTTGGCTTATCTAGGAGTCTAGTGGCGTCAACCATCCTTCGTTCTATCCCGATACCAAGGTTCCTATCGTACATCGATAGTGGGTCGAGGTTCGTTAAACAACTAAAACCGAAACCTTTAGAAACGTATAAGTAACCGGGTCGATACCTTTCTCGGTATTGGTTCTTACTTGTTTCCTAAAGTCCTAAACTGAAACCCGAACATTCTTTCATTCTTAAACCAAAACCCGAGCCATTCATTCTTCCCTAACTTCGAAACATATCCTAATCCGAAACCATCCTAAGCTAATACCGAATCCAACTCATCTTGTCAACCCAATTCTTACAACTTATCCTAACTTCATCAAAATTTCTTTCTTTCTTCGATTCTCTGGTTTACGATCAAACTCCAAGTATACATCTCGTTTTCTCCTCGAGACCGAGATCGTATCACATATCCACTTAAGCACTAACATCATGATACAACAAATTGCAAAGATGGTATTCTTTATACATTCTAAGAAAGGAGCCAAGAACAACTACACTAAGCATATTTTATTCCAGTAAGACCTTAAAATAAGAATGAATCAATGGCTAAGAAAAGACCAGTTAGTAACAAATTGAGCATTAACTAAGAAACCAGTTAGTAATATATTGAGCATTAACTAAGAGACAAGATAATAGTTTTAAAATTAATCTCGCCAGTATCCAACAAAACTACAGTAACATCATAAAAGGTGAAAAGAACTTATTCCGTTGAATCAAGCAACAATGTGTGATAAAATGGAAAAAGACAAGAAACTTAATGGACCAGGTAAAAAGTAGTTTCCACAACAGAGAGGACTTTTATCGAACATATTGTGAGTTTCTTACGAAATGACCCAAACTAGCACCAATTAACAAATATGCTCCCCGAAATCATCCAATAATTGAGTCAAAACATAAACTTGTCAAATAAGATTTCAATCAATTCAAACAATTGCATAACACACTTACAGTAAACAATTCAAACTTTTCTCCTCTTGGCTGGATACTGGATGTCCAGGCATAGGAATGGCCATAACAATACCTTCAGCTTCCTAAGAAACACATAATAAGATAAATGGTAAGTGGAAATGGATAGATTTTTCTGTTCTGTGTTGATCTTTGTGTCATAGGCCTCAAAGAAATTAATTACCACTACAAGAAATATTCGTTGTAAATCAGAACCAATACTAACCAAAAAGAATGGAACATCTGCAGTAGACTCATAAAGTCAGGCTATGAATGGCATAAAATTATGGATAAAGAAAAAATGAACATAATCACATTTGAATTTCAATGTGAACTAGCAACAGCAGAGAGGTTACCAGCTGTCACACTTGAATTTTGCCATTCATTACAAGCTGCTGATACAGACTCTGCCTGCATGTAAAAAAATGTACCAAATAAAAGCCTTCTAAGCACTGAGAAAGATACAATAACCCAGAAATTCGCAAGTGTTAATCACATTCAAAGCATCTCTTCCAAAGTGAACCATTGAGAAGCTGGCCTCAAATCTACCAAGTTAGCAGGAGGATCAAGTGCAAGAGCAGGGAAAGCAAACCAATAATGAAAGTTCCATTTTTTGAGGTCTGCAAATGAGATAAGAAGGACCCTTGATAATACTGCACAATCCTCTACAGCTTTTCCACTATGAATATCCTCCCAAATCTAATAAGAATAATTGAGTCAAAACATAAACTTGTCAAATAAGATTTCAGTCAAATTAAACAATTGCATAACACACTTATAGTAAACAATTGAAACTGTTTTACCTTCATCGCTTCTGCCTTGAGCAAGCCTTGTTTATCCAAAGCATGAAAACCTTCCATTGTATTAGTATTGTAAAGAATGCCAGGAACGGAGCACCTATTTCGATTACCCCAAATAACAGGCGGCATTGTTGATTCATCATTTGAGTCAGAAGGTAGGGATTCGGCTAAAAGAGTTAAATGATTCGATACTTGAGGATGCGAGCGCGGTGCATAGAAACCTGTAAAAAAAAAGGACAACGAATTTGGACCATAAAAATGCTAAATTTACACTCAAAGCTTCAAAATTGAAAACCTTTGGCATTAATTGCCGCCTTTAACAACAGAAACTTGGATCAAACCCAGTCCAATCAACAATTAATTGTAATGAATTTTTGAAAAAGGAAAATTTGGACAAATATATGAGATTTTTGAGTGAATTGAGAGTGAGAAGTTAAATTCAGACTTAAAGAAAAAGATAGAGAAGGGATTGGTACCGGAGATTGGAATAGGAGAATCGTCAATGTCAAACTTGTTGAGCTTCAAAGAAGATAATCGGTGCCAAAATCCTTCGTCAACAGAACTCTAAAGTGGCGCAAATTGAAGTATGGATCCGCTCTCTTCTTTTGCCATGCTTTTCCTTTCCCGTTTCCGATTCCACTGCCTGCGATTTTAGATTTGTTGGTTGAGAAAGAAACAAGGAAGGAGAAGGAATGAGAAGGGAAGAAGGAGAACATCTTACCTGGATGAAGGGGAAAGCTGTGGAAAATGTCTTACCTAAAAAAATTGGTAAGACATTTTCCAGAAATGAAAAAGAAATTTTACCTGTGTTTGTAAAACGTTTTACTTGAGTAATTCATTTTCCATCAAACAAAAGCCAGAAAATCCGGAAAATGTTTTCCGGAAAACATTTTCCAGCAAACAAATAGAGCCTAAATCAAAAGTGGTTTCTTTAATTGATTTTTTTTAGAATTAAAGGTTTAAAATTGAGGTATAATGATTTATTTAGTCTTTTAATTTTATAAAAAAATATTTTAGTTTTATATTTAATTTTTCATTTTTTAGGCTTTTGAATTTGTCAAATTACCTCAAAATAGATGGAAAAAATTAATGTTTGTTAATATGAAGTTTAACTAGCTTGCCAGTAAGTATTATAGTATAACAAATTATCATCAAGGATTAATTATGCTATCTAACACCTAGTGTCACGCGTCAAAGTTCAAAGCCTGTGACCATAGCACCAAATGCATCCAATGGAGGTCTATTGTTTAGATGGGGATCATTTGGCTCGCGAGAACTGGCCTGACTCGGTAAGCTGTTGGAGAAGCCTGTCAGATTGAAGTCTGGTTGGCCCAATGATAAAGATATGACAACTTAGGCTATCTTGATAAGTATGGAAACTAATTTTTAAAGATTGATATGGAATCATATCTTGTAAAGATTAGGTTAGATTTAATTTGATGTAATCCTGTAAATCTCTAAAATCAAGGGATAAAATAATCTTCGTCCATCAATATAAATTAATCTTGACCGTCAGTTTTGAGAGAGCTCAACTATAAATAGAGAGCCTCCCCCTTATTTGTACTCACTCCATTCATTGTTTCATTATTCATTGTGAATAAGAGAATACTAAAAGCATTTACTCAAACACCTCTCGTGCGCTCTTTCTATTGTTATTTTGTGGCTTCTTTTGGCATAAATTGCTTTCGCTATACAAATTGGTGCCTTGGAGTAATTATAAAGGAATCCTCACTTGTGTTTAGGCTGACTTAGGCGAGTTTGGACAAATAGATTGCCTAAGGCCGCACGGATCGCAAGACAAAAGATCTAGTCCCGTGACAAAAGGTATCCGAGCTATTGGTTGCGAAGACACCGATGAGATGTCGAAAGAAGAGTATGAACAAAGATGGGCCAGAAAATCTCTAAGGGAGATGTTGTCGGCAATAGATGAACGTATGGGGAAACTCTAGGAGTCCATGGAGGACACAGAAGAGTCATATAATACACTTGGTGAAAGTATAGATGACTTGAGGGAGAAGTTTAGGGACTTTGTGACTATGTGTCTCACTTCCAATAGGGATAATGTGCAAAAGTTGCTAGATTCCCAAAGAAAAAAGCTGACGGAGAGGAACGATGCTCTCGAAGCCACTGTGATGGCTTTGAAGGAGGAAACAATGGCCATGACAATGGCTTTGAGCACAAGAATAGAGGAGCTCAATGGAGAGCTAACCTTGTGTCGAGCAGCCATGGGGGAAGGAGTGTCAAGTGCAGCACTCAATTACGAGGATGTCCCGAAGCTAAAAGAGTTTGTAGGGATAAGGTCTGCATGCGATGTGGATAATTTCTTATGGATGATGGAAAACTACTTCCGTGCCAAAGGCATCACGGATGATGCGGTTAAGGTAAACACTGCTTTAATGTTTCTTACTAATGTTGCGTTTTTATGGTGGTGAGGTAGGTCCACAAATAAAAGGCAAAGTAAGATTAGGATTGCATATTCGGGCCGGGCCGAGCTTGGGGCCAAAAAAGCATTACTTGAGGCACGACCCTTTTCTAAACGGGTTTTATTTTTTACCCAAACCCATTTTTTGAGTCTATATTTTTATCCAAACCCTCCCACTTTTCTGGCGGACTTTCGGGCCAAGCTTGACCATAAATAGGTCTAAGGGAAACCGAAAATGTGTAAAAGAATTTTACCCAGAATTTGCCAAGGAAGAAGCTCGAGCAAAGTTACGATGGATAACGCAACGGGGCATAGTGGGGGAGTATGTTCGAGAGTTCAAGGAACTCATACTCCAAGTTTCAAATGTGACCGAGAAAGAAGCATTGCTTGCTTTTCAGAATGGATTGAAGCTACGGGTCAGACAGGAGGTGGAACAAAGAGGTGCCCAAAAGTTGTTGAAAGCCATGACGATAGCGGGATCTGTGGTCAAGCTTGGTCTAGGGAAAGACAAGCTTGGATCTTCCAAGTTCGAAGAAAGGAGCGTATGTGAAAAGGATAACAAGGAAGATATTGATGGCAATGGCATCAGCGAAAATGGTGGTAATAGGAAACCACGAGTTGGGGAGAAGAAACCCAATAAGAAAAGGGACAAGTCTAAAGAAATCTGTGCTTTTTAAGAAGGAGAAGCCGGTAGGTAAGGCCTTCGGACTTGATTCGAGCACAAGGGGTGTCGAAGCCAATGAAGCTAAAAACGAAAAAAAACTAGTGGAGTGCTTCTTATATCATGGTCCGCGTAGGTTGCAGAAGTGTCCAAGGAAGCTTGTCATCGAATGGGATGATGGAGCAGACAAAGAGCCCAAGCAACTTGGTTCGAGCAAGGGAAAGTCAAAGCCAAGAGGACAAAGAGGAGCAAAAAGAAGCGAGTAAAGTGCTTCTTGTGCCGTGGTCCGCATGAGTTACAGAACTATCCAAAGTAATCCAAGTTTGTTGCGGTCAAAGAAAATGCAACATCGGAGCTAGTTGAGTCATTAGAGACGCTTCCACATGAGGAAAATGTGAGTTTGTCATTGAATTTAAGAGAAAAATTTATGATGAAAATAATGAAGCTAGGACCAATGAGGCTCAATTCGAGTAAAGTGACGGAGTTGGTCGAGTCATCGACGAAGCTTTCACCCATAGAAGAGGTGAGTTTGGCATCAGATTCAGAAGAAGAAGTCACGATGCAAACCTTGAAGTTGGGATCAATGAGGCTCATTTATGTTGACACATCAGAGGGATTGCCACCCATGAGAGAGGTGAGGTGTGCATCAAACTTTGGAAAAGTGGTGATGCAAGTTGGACAGTTGACCCGAGTAAATGCAACGAGGAAGGTACATTCTCAACACTCTGATTGTGTTTTATGTTCTAACTTGTTGACTTGGCAAGAACGTAGGGCCCTTTCGAAGTTCTTAAACAAGCAGGCTAAGCGACTGTGGGCAAATTAAAGCCAAGTATTGTGAATCAAGAGGACTCTGTTCGAGGCAAGTTAGAATGTGGGCAAGAAAGTGACATAACTTCTTGCTATTGAAATGTATAAACAAATAGGACGGTTCGAGTTAAGAATTGACGTAAGTCGAGGCAAAAGTTTCGAAGGAAGGAAAAAGCTAAAGCATTGAGACGAGACCGAGGCGAATTAAGTCAATGCCATTCCGAAGTTGCAACGAAGGCGTTGTGAGAATGAGTGGAGGAGAATCTCACGGGTCAAAGTTCAAAGCCCGTGACCATCGCACCAAATGCATCCAATAGAGGTTTATTGTTTAAATGAGAAACATTTGGCCCGCAAGAACTGGCCCGACTAAGTAAGTTGTTAGAGAAGCTTGTAAAATTGAAGCCTAGTTGGCCCAATAATAAAGATATGGAAACTTAGGCTATCTTGATAAATATAGGAACTAATCTTTAAATATTGATAGGGAATCATATCTTGTAAAGATTAGGTTAGATTTGATTTGATGTAATCTTGTAAATATTTAAAATTAAGGGATAGGCTAATCTCATCCGTCGATGTAAACTAATCTTTGACCGTCGATTTTAGGGGAGCTCAACTTTAAATAGAGAGCCCCCCTCATTTGTACTCACTCTATTCATTGTTTCATTATTCTTTGTGAATAAGAGAATATTGAAAGCATTTACTCCAATACCTTTCGTGCGCTCTTTCTGTTGTTCTTTTGTGGCTTCTTTTGGCATAAATTGCTTCCACTATAAAAATTGGTACCTTGGAGGAATTCTAAAGGAATCCTCACTTGTGTTTAGGCTGACTTAGGCGAGTTTGGATGAACGGATCGTCTAAGGCAGCACGGATCGCAAGACGAAAGATCTAGCTCGGTGACACTAGAATGACTAAATTACAAAATAGTCAAAAGTGCACAAATAAAATTCAATATGCAAAAGTGATCGATTGACTTCCATGTTGTAAGTTAATTCTTGGACTAGGGATCTAAAGGGTCCAAACACCTAATGGGTTCAATTTTACCTCTTGGGCATAATTTTACCCAATTATACGATTTAGTCTAGTTTATTTCTCGATCTTACCAAACTAAATCGAAACAATCAAATTGATTCTCAATAGACTCTCTTCTTGGTCTCACCTATCTAAATGTTCACCTAGAAGCGTCATGTAACGACCCCAAATTCTCAAGTCAATTTTCGAGTGTTGACCTGGGTTGTCAATGAATAAATTTATTTTAGGATTGGGTTTTGTTGGAATTAATTTGGGTAAATTTTGGACCTTTTTATAAGAAATTAAGGATGTTGGGAAGCTTGTGTGAAGTAGGGGGAAGATGGATGGCTAATATGGTGATTTCAACATTTTTTTGAATAAAAACCTACTCCCAATTAATGAGAAAAGATGGTTTGGTAGATTGAGGTATGGGATAAAGTGGATTTGTCCCTATTTTTTTTCTCTATATTATAATCACCCTATTTTTTTTCTTTCTACATTTCTTCATTTTTTTTCTCTTCTCCATCTATTTTTCCTTAGCAAGTCATGTAGAGGGAGAGAGATTTGAGTGAGTTCTCACCATTTTTTTTTTCATCTTTCAAATCTCAAAGAAGGCAAAGGTCTTGATCTAGTTTTGTTTTTTTTTCCGTGGAAGAAAAAATATCTATGTTCTTTAAGGATGAAGGTGGAAGTTTTTGGGTGTTTGGAAGGGTTTGAGTTTAAGAAAGTCTCTACCCATCTTCTTATATTTTATTTATTTATTTATTTAAAGTATATATTTTTACATCCTATCAACTCTTATTTTTGTGGGAAATGTGTGTTACATGGTTATTAGTTAAAGAGGGTGGTCGGTGGATAGCTAGGCAAGAAACTTTGTTAGGGTTCTTCCATCAAGGTGGTACCCACTGACTCTCCAATACTTCTTGATAAGTCATAAATACGATGCTTGTCTGATAATGTATGCATGTTATATGTCTTTGGGTGGAAATCTTGTTTGGATGATTTAAAATGAAGCCAAAAACTTAGTTGTGAAATATGCTAGAAACAGATTATTACATGAATAGTAAGATTGAAAATTCACCATAAATTTTGTAAAAATAATTAATAAGTGAAATATATATCGTTGTAGCCATGAGTCAGTCTAGTTTCGTTTAGAATAAAAAGAGATTGATTTCGATTTGTATTTTAAAAGATATGAATTTTTTAGTGTTGAAAGGTTATAAAAATCTGTCAATAGAATCCTTATAAAACAGATTTAGCAGTGACTTTGAAAAATCACCATAAATTTCACAAGATAAAATAGGACGTGGGCCTTATATCTCTATAACCGTACAGACGTCTAGTTTCATTTAAAATAAATGGTGCTCGATTTAGAGTTATATATTAAGATTTATTAATTTTTGAATGAGAAAATGTCAGAATGTCAAGGTAGCAGACTGTCACATCTCATTAGTTAATATTTTAGCTGGAATGATAAGCAAGTTGAAACGAGCATGAGACCTGAATGTTATGGTTGTATTTTTGTGGTTATATGTTTGATGCTTTGTTTCCTAATCGCTGTAAAATCAGAGTTTTAAATATTTATAAAAGAATGATCAAACCTGGAGACTAACTCTAACAACGATATAAAGGCAAGTGTACCTATCGAACAGTAGTATAGCTAGGCAAGACCGGCATCGAACCCAAAGGAACTAGAAGTATTAATACTCACTTTCTTTTTATTATTTAAAGTGAAGATTTCTTTTTTAAACTAAATCGACGACAGCTAAACTAAGGACACAAAGACAAGAAGACGAATCGGAAAATAACTTTGAGGAAAAACTCAGTTGATTTTGATGATACCCTTGGGAAGAATCCACCTAGACTTCACTTATTAATTAACCCTAAATTATATGATTTCTTTTACTTAGCTTGATCCGTAAGACTCCCTAACCTATATTAAACCCTCTCTCGAGGCGAATAACGTCTAACCCTAGGTTAATTAGTGGAACTCTCGTTCGCTTATGATAACCCCCTAGAATAGCAGTAAATCGATCAATGGACTCCCATATTAGGTTTCACCCCAACCCGGCAAAATCTCGCAACCCTATCTCTAGGCGTTCGATCAACTCCGCTTAATTATGTTAGATCTCCTCTTAGGCAAGGTCTATTCCTCCTCCACCTAAGCACATTAGATTTGGATTAAGCAATATAATTAAGAACAAACTAAGTAATTTATCATATAACTTAAAAATCAAATAACAAAATCCATCTAGGTTTCATCCCCTTCAGGTATCTGAGGGGTTTAGTTCATAACGAAATAACAAACCATTGCAAGAGAAAAGATAAAACAAAACATAAGAAAAATCCAAAAACCCCCTGAATTGAAGGAGAATTCCGCCGTCTTGAGTATAATTCCGGCTTCTTGGGATGAATCAACTGGCTATCCTTCGTGTTATTTCCTAACTCTGACCTTCTCGGCTTGGCTCATTGGCCTTGCTTTCGCTCCCTTCGGCTTCTGCCGAACTCCCCTCTCAAGTTGCCCCATTGGGTGTTTATATAGACTTTGTGATGGCTTTGCTTGGCCCCTAAGTATCCTAATTTAAGTAGAATTCCTACTAGGGTGTTTGAATAGGATTTGGAATGTGTTTCTTTGCCTCCAAGTATCCTTTCCCGAATGAAATTTCTCTTTCCAGCGACAGGGACACGGCCATGGCACACGCCCGTGTGAATCGTAGCCAGGCCGTGTTCGGACTTTTTAATGAGGCACGGTCGTTTGTGACGGGGTTGAGGCCGTGCTCTAGGTGTTTGTCAAGGCACGACCATGTGTGCTTTGGGCCAGGCCGTGTCGATTTTGTGTTAAGGCCCATTTACTCTGTTTTAGGCCCGTTTTGTGTTCTTTTCATCCTTGGGTGTTTTCTTGAGTATAAAATATGAAAAGAAAGGATTAAGAGCACCTTTTTACATAAATTAAAGGATAAACCATCCAAAAGCATATTAAATGTGGGTCTAAAATATGTTACTTTTATGGTTTATCAAATACCCCCACACTTAAGCTATTGATTGTCCTCAAGCAAAATTCTCAACTTACAATTAAGACAAACTTCCCTCTATTCATAATATTCATCAATCATGCTTTATCATAATTCAAAAATAATTCATACATGGATAATTCAATTTAAAGGGTCTTAAAGATTCAAACAATCAAAGTCATACGTTTATAGCATGAAAACATAGGCGTTTTCCCTTTACCTGAATAGTTACCTCTGATTCAAAATTGACAAGAGTTGACATCCTCACTAAAGATTCACTCAAATCACTCAAAGTTTTTAAAGTTCAAAATTAAGCACTCAATAAGTCGAACATGAAAAGTTAATCCCATAGGCTTGCATGAAAATCAAATCTCCACCACTGTAAAATGACATGAAACACAAATCAAAAGGTCTTTAGCAGGGCTGTAACGGGGCTTAGGTTAAGGGTATGGATAAAGGCTGAATTAGAAGGTTAGAATCGAGTCTGACCGGAAAAATTACCTAACTAGAAAAATGAACTAATCCTAAATAATTACATCACTTGAAAACTAATAATATGAACTTCTCTTTTTTTTTTTCAATATTTGAGATGTAAGCTCAATAATAATGAATATACTTCGCTTCTTTATTTTTTTTTAGAACAAACTATCATAATAATAAGAAAGAACTTTTACAACTGAAATATAGAACATAGTTAGGAAATTGTTCGAAATCAAATCTCAACAAAAAGGGTAATTAAAAAGGAATGGTGATAACAGATACAAAGGGTTTTTGGTTAAAATTAGTAGGTGAGTCAATAAAAGGGCTGTTAGGCTCAACGGGGTTCACTAGGGGTTAATTATAAAGGTAGGCTTTTTAGTGGGATTAGTGGGTTAAAACCTAGGTGCCTTTATCATCTCGGTATATCAAATCATAACTGTGGTCTCAACATGTATAATCAAGGCAAGTTCTACAATAACAGTTCAATGTTGACACACTCATAATCAATAAAGTGAGCAAGAAAAAGAATATATGCTCTATAAGGCTCAAAATCTCACAAAAATTATGGGTATTTGATGTCAACCTTGTAAATTTCAAATTTCAAGATATCATTCCGATTCAGGTAGACAACCTAAAAAATTTTAAAATTTTTGAAAAATAGACTTTATCATGCTTGATTCTTTAGTATTCTTCAAATTTAATCATTAATGCACAATTATCAATGACTTACTCCAAAACATATCAACAAAGATCATAAATCATAGGAAATTTCATTCTAATCATAATATGAGAGACTTTACTTTTGAACAAGGCATAATTCAGGGATTTTCAAATAATACTATAGTTAATCCCCCCACACTTAAGATGTACATTGCCCTCAATGTAAAAAGATGGATAATAGCAAAATAATCATAAAAATCATAGGATGGGGAGAGAAGTGAAACTTCCTGAATTTTGGATGAAGTCAATGAAAAGAAATCAGATAGGATTGGAGGTGAACTTGGGGGAGCGTCTCGAACCGTTTGAAATTGAATCCTCGAGGCAGCTGGTCTGATTTTATTGTATCCTAAGCTAAATCTAAATTTCATAAAGAATAAGAAGAAAATAATAAATAAAATAAAATAAAGTAAAAAATGATAAATAAAAAAATAATGGAAAATGAAAGGCAACTAGAAAAGAAAAAGAGAATGAGGTTTAAATAGAGATGTAGCCCGTGTTTTGGGATTTTGAATTTTTGGGCGCTTTCAGGGTTTTCGGGCATGGCCGTAGGTGTAGTGGCACACCCGTGTCTTTCTTCACACGATCAGTTGGAACCGCTGTGTTTAGCCCGTGGTCTACAAGTAGTAACTTCGCACGGCTGTAAGACACGACCGTGTCTCGCCCGTGCTCATCAAGTCAGTAACTTCGCACGGGTAGCCGGCACAGGCGTGGTATTTTATCCCAGGCTGTGTTGGGAAAAAAAATTATTCTCTGTCGTGCATGGCTACTGGCATGCCCATGGTTCTTCCCCTGGCTTCCACACGGCCACGGGCACGCCCGTGTGTAAGGCCGTGTGTCCTAGAAATCTGCTCTTTTGGTTAGTTTATGGTTAGGTGCTTAAAAAGGAAAAATAAAAGGAAAAAATAAAATAAAAATGTAAAAATAGGGTTAGTGCTCGGGTTGCCTCCCGAGAAGCGCTCGTTTATAGTCTTAAGCTAGACTTTACCTTTCATTCGTATGGTCATGGTGGTTTGAGGAGGTGAAAATCCTTTCTCATGCGATCACTTCGGTTATGGATATATAGTTTAAGTCGAGTAATGTTTACCTCAAAAGTGTCGAATTTAGGGTTACTTACCTTGACTGTGCCATATAAAAAGACATTAAGTACCTCAAAAGTGATTTCTTCGTTTGTCTTGAAGTCTGAATTGGTGATTCGAGGGCCTTTCTTATTCAACAATACCTGATCCCCTAATTTGAAGTGATTCGTTGTTTCTATCAGCTCGTCTGTGGGCTCCTTCGGTTTCACTTCGTACGGTTCTTGTTTCTCTTTGATGTTTCCTGCTCTTTTAGTTTGTCAACCCTAAGGCTTTGTTCCTTATGTATTTCTTCTTTGTTGGCACGAGGTTGAAGATCTAGCCTAGCTAAGCGATTTCGTGATGCTTCCTGTAAAGAAGGTTGAACCAAATGATTATCAATAAAATTAACGTTCGTACCTTTATTACTTGATGTCCTAGCTGAGTCAAGAGCTTGAAGAGTGATTGTTTCGTCGTCTTCACGAAGTGTGAGTTCACCAACTTCTTCCTCTGTGTGGTTTTTCTTTATTGCATCAAGATATGGCACACGAGGTTGGTACTCTTTAATTGCCGGGTTTGGTATATCATGGCACACCTCAACCTTACCTTCACTCACAACATGTTCTTGCCTTGGGTCAGATTCCACTAACAATTTACTGTTATGAGCTTGTACGGCTTGAGGCCAATGATTCGGCTCAGGTTTGTAGCCTTGTTGTGTTTCCTGTGGTGAAAGTTGAACAATTTGATTATCAAATGAATTTACTTTCTTACCTTCATCACTTGATGTCCTGGCTGAGTCAGGAGCTTGTAGACTGATTGATTCGTCACCTACACGAAGAATGAGTTCTCCTGTACCAACATCAATTTTAGTCCTGGCAGTTGCTAGAAAGGGTCTTCCTAAAATTAAAGGAATCGAATTGTCCTCATTCATGTCTAAGACAACAAAATCTACAGGGAATATGAGTTTATCAATTTTGATTAGAACATTTTCTATTATACCCCTAGGAATTCTGATAGTTTTATCGGTTAAATGAATGCTCATCCTAGTTTGTCTGGGTTTCCTTAGACCTAGTTTTTTAAACATTTTATAAGGTATAACAATGATGCTTGCCCCTAAATCAGCTAAAGCATTATCAATAGATAAACTACCAATTAAACATGGAATTGTAAAACTCCCTGTGTCTTTTTGCATCTACGGTAGTCTATTCTGTAACATTGCTGAGCATACTGCGTTTAATTCCACGTGGTGCTCCTCGTCTAATTTGTGTTTGTTTGTCAAGAGCTGTCTTAAAAATTTCCTTGAGTCTGGCATCTGAAAAAGAGCTTCAAGAAGAGGGAAGTTAATATGTAATTTCTTTAAAAGTTTAAGAAACTTACCGAATTGATCTTCTGAATCGTCTCTTTTCATTGCTTCGGGATAAGGTATGCGAGGTTGGTACTCTTCGATTATCAGTTTTGGTTTTTCCTGTGTTGCCTCAACTTTACCTTCTTCTACCTTGTTTCCTTTTATCAGATTAGGTTTGTCTACCCCTGTGCTATTATGAGTTGTAATAGCTTTAATTTTCTCTCTCGGGTTAGTTTCAGTATCGCTTGGTAGACGCCTTGCGATCGTTCAGACATTAATTTTGCAAGTTGTTCGACTGCCTTAGTGGCTTCCCTTACTTGGCTCTGGATCTCTTCAATCAATGTTCGTTGGTTTGTTTCAGTGTCTTTGAAACAAGTTTCTGTGGCTGTCATGAATTTTCTCGGCATATCTTCAGTGCCTGACTCCTTTTCCTGTTGGTGAGGTGGTTGTTGAAGATCTGGAAGAAGTTTCGGTCTTTGGCTACTTTGATCATCCCATGAGAAATTGGGATAGTACCTCCAACCTGTATTATAAGTGTCACTATAAAAATTATTTTGAGGTCTAGAATAGTTACCCGTATAGTGAGCTTGCTCGTTTTCCATGCCATATCCGTAGGGTGGGTACTCAGGATTCGCCATGCCTCTTGGATTCGAGTCATATTGCATTATTGGGTGTACCTGAGAGAGACTATGCAAACCATCAATTTTTTTTATTCATCATCTCTAGCTGGGTAGATAACCTGGTGACCACGTCGAGGTTGAAAACACTGGCGGCTTTTGTTGGCGTTGTTCTCATAACTTGCCACTGATAGTTATTTAGTGCCATCTCCTCTAAACTAAAATTACCTGTCAAAGCAAAGAAAAATTAGAAAAATAAATAATAAAAAATTTGTAATAAAAAATGGCTAAAGTAATAAAAATTAAGCTTTCTTAATATTTTAGTTCCCCGGCAACGGTGCCGAAAACTTTATCGCTGTAAAATCAGAGTTTTAAATATTTATAAAAGAATGATCAAACCTAGAGACTAACTCTGACAACGATATAAAGGCAAGTGTACCTATCGAACAGTAGTATAGCTAGGCAAGATCGGTATCGAACCCAAAGGAACTAGAAGTATTAATACTCACTTTCTTTTTATTATTTAGTCTTAAAGTTAGAGCGAAGATTTCTTTTTTAAACTAAATCAACGACAGCTAAACTAAGGACACAAAGACAAGAAGACGAATCGGAAAATAACTTTGAGGAAAAACTCAGTTGATTTTGATGATACTCTTGGGAAGAATCCACCTGGACTTCACTTATTAATTAACCCTAAATTATATGATTTCTTTTACTTAGCTTGATCCGTAAGACTCCCTAACCTATATTAAACCCTCTCTCGAGGCAAATAACGTCTAACCCTAGGTTAATTAGTGGAACTCTCATTCACTTATAATAACCCCCTAGGATAGTAGTAAATCGATCAATGGACTCTCATATTAGGTTTCACCCCAATCAGGTAAAATCTCGCAACCCTGTCTCTAGGCGTTCGATCAACTCCACTTAATTATGTTAGATCTCCTCTTAGGCAGGGTCTATTCCTCCTCCACCTAAGCACATTATATTTGGATTAAACAACATAATTAAGAACAAACTAAGTAATTTATCATATAACTTAAAAATCAAATAACAAAATCCATCTAGGTTTCATCCCCTTCAAGTATCTGAGGGGTTTAGTTCATAACGAAATAACAAACCATCGCAAGAGAAAAGATAAAACAAAATATAAAAAAAATCCTAAAACCCCTGAATTGAAGGAGAATTCCACCGTCTTGAGTATAATTCTGGCTTCTCGGGATGGATCAACTGGCTATCCTTCGTGTTATTTCCTAACTCTGACCTTCTCGGCTTGGCTCCTTGGCCTTGCTTTCACTCCCTTCGGCTTCTACCGAACTCCCCTCTCAAGTTGCTCCCTTGGGTGTTTATATAGACTTTGTGATGCCTTTGCTTGGCCCCTAAGTATCCTAATTTAAGTAGAATTCCTACTAGGGTGTTTGAATAGGCTTTGGAATGTGTTTCTTTGCCTCCAAGTATCCTTTCCCGAATGAAATTTCTCTTTCCAGTGACAGGGACACGACCATGGCATACGCCCGTGTGAATCGTGGCCAGGCCGTGTTCAGACTTTTTAATGAGGCACGGCCTTGTGTGACGGGGTTGAGGCCGTGCTCTAGGTGTTCGTCAAGGCACGGCCATGTGTACTTTGGGCCAGGCCGTGTCGATTTTGTGTTAAGGCCCATTTACTCTGTTTTAAGCCCGTTTTGTGTTCTTTTCATCCTTGGGTGTTTTCCAGAGTATAAAATATGAAAAGAAAGGATTAAGAGCACTTTTTTACATAAATTAAGGGATAAATCATCCAAAAGCATTTTAAATGTGGGTCTAATATATGTTACTTTTATGGTTTATCAAATATCCCCACACTTAAGCTTTTGCTTGCCCTCAAGCAAAATTCTCAACTTACAATTAAAACAAACTTCCCTCTATTCACAATATTCATCAATCATGCTTTATCATAATTCAAAAATAATTCATACATGGATAATTCAATTTAAAGGGTCTTAAAGATTCAAACAATCAAAGTCATGCTTTTATAGCATGAAAACATAGGCGTTTTCCCTTTACCTGAATAGTTACCTCTGATTCAAAATTGACAAAAGTTGACATCCTCACTAAAGATTCACTCAAATCACTTAAAGTGTTTAAGGTTCAAAATTAAGCACTCAATAAGTCGAACATGAAAAGTTAATCCCATAGGCTTGCATGAAAATCAAATCTCCACCACTGTAAAATGACATGATACACAAATCAAAAGGTCTTTAACAGGGTTGTAACGGGGCTTAGGTTAAGGGTATGGATAAAGGTTGAATTAGAAGGTTAGAATCGAGTCTGACCTGAAAAATTACCTAACTAGAAAAATGAACTAATCCTAAATAATTACATCAATTGAAAACTAATAATATGAGCTTCTCTTTTTTTTTTTTTTAATATTTAAGATGTAAGCTCACTAATAATGAATATACTTCGCTTTTTTTAGAACAAACTATCATAATAATAAGAAAGAACTTTTACAACTAAAATATAGAATATAGTTAGGAAATTGTTCGAAATCAAATCTCGACAAAAAGGGTAATTAAAAAGGAATGGTGATAACAGATACAAAGGGTTTTTGGTTAAAATTAGTAGGTGAGTCAATAAAAGGGCTGTTAGGCTCAACGGGTTCACTAGGGGTTAATTATAAAGGTAGGCTTTTTAGTGGGATTAGTGGGTTAAAACCTAGGTGCCTTTATCATCTCGGTATATCAAATCATAACTGTGGTCTCAACATGTATAATCAAGGTAAGTTCTACAATAACAGTTCAATGTTGACACACTCATAATCAATAAAGTGAGCAAGAAAAAGAATATATGCTCTATAAGGCTCAAAATCTCACAAAAATTATGGGTATTTGATGTCAACCTCGTAAATTTCAAATTTCAAGATATCATTCCGATTCAGGTAGACAACCTAAAAAATTTTAAATTTTTTGAAAAATAGACTTTATCATGCTTGATTCTCTAGTATTCTTCAAATTTAATCATCAATGCACAATTATCAATGACTTACTCCAAAACATATCAACAAAGATCATAAATCATAGGAAATTTCATTCTAATCATAATATGAGAGACTTTACTTTTGAACAAGGCATAATTCAGGGATTTTCAAATAATACTATAGTTAACCCCCCACACTTAAGATGTACATTGCCCTCAATGTACAAAGATGGATAATAGCAAAATAATCATAAAAATCATAGGATGGGCAGAGAAGTGAAACTTCCTGAATTTTGGATGAAGTCAATGAAAAGAAACCGGATAGGATTGGAGGTGAACTTGGGGGAGCATCTCGAACCGTTTGAATTTGAATCCTCGAGACAGCCGGTCTGATTTTATTGTATCCTAAGCTAAATCTAAATTTCATAAAGAATAAGAAGAAAATAATAAAAAAAATAAAATAAAGTAAAAAAATGATAAATAAAAAAATAATGGAAAATGAAAGACAACTAGAAAAGAAAAAGAGAATGAGGTTTAAATAGAGATGTAGCCCGTGTTTTGGGATTTTGAATTTTTGGGCGCTTTCAGGGTTTTCGGGCAAGGCCGTGGGTGTAGTGGCACGCCCATGTCTTTCTTCACACGGTCAGCCGTGTGAATCGTGGCCAGGCTGTGTTCAGACTTTTTAATGAGGCACGGTTGTGTGTGACGGGGTTGAGGCCGTGCTCTAGGTGTTCGTCGAGGCACGGTCGTGTGTGCTTTGGGCCAGGCCGTGTCGATTTCGTGTTAAGGCCCATTTACTCTGTTTTAGGCCCGTTTTGTGTTCTTTTCATACTTGGGTGTTTTCTTGAGTATAAAATATGAAAAGAAAGGATTAAGAGCACCTTTTTACATAAATTAAGGGATAAATCATCCAAAAGCATATTAAATGTGGGTCTAAAATATGTTACTTTTACGGTTTATCATTTGCGCTCAGCCTTCGGCTCTAACCTAACTAGCGGCCATGAGTGCCGCTCGGGATAACCCTATGGACACTCGAGATTATTTGACTAGCTGCCATGAGTGGCGCGGGACTATCCGGATACTCAACTATTTGAGCAATATGTGCAATCTGACAAGTTTGACAGGTTTCATATGCAAGGGATTTGGTTATGTAGATTTAATGACTCATGATTTAATTATTCGATACTCATGTCATGTTTCTATGTATACATTTGATTTGCATGCCACTGAGCCTGTAAATCTCAGCCTTCGAATTGTCTTAATGTTCAGATTTGTAAACTTTTGTTCGTGTCCGAGGAACATCATTGACGAGAGACTCCTAGCATCACGTATTCAGAGTACAGTACCTTACCTATTAGTGGGCATTGTATTCTTAAGGCCTTACTTGTATTTTTTTTTTTGTAGGTCTGTAACTCATTTATCATTTTCTTTTTGTTATTTTGACTATTTTGATATACGATGATATTGAAGCTCCACATATTTTGTATAGATACTTTTATTACTATTTTCAGTATAACTATGTATGGTATTTTCTCTTATATAAAATGTATTTCAATGCTTTAAATTTATTTGAAAATTTTGCTGGGTTATTCCGGTGACCTGATGTAACGCCTTAGCATTCGAGTACTTCGTATTCGAGATTAGGGTGTTACATTTAGTGGTATCAAAGTAAGGTTTAGCTGGTTCTAAGACCAGCTGGTCAGTCATAGTAAGGTGTCGATGAATACATGCCCCTAAGTTTAAGAGTGTACTCTTCTAAGACTAGAAGTCTAATGATGCATTCTCTTTTCTGTTTTGTCTTCAGATTCAACATACCTGACGATTCAAATAGTTGCCATAAGGTTAGGGAAGAGAGTCATGCTTCACCGATAGATGATACAGGAGATGAGTTTGTCTCGAACACTAACGACTTTGACATTCCAATGAGTTTGGGCGTGGGTGAGGTAGCTTACTTTTAAAATCTTAATTTTGCGTTGCATCGTATCCTTCGAGCGATCCCGAGGGTTCAACCTACCCCACCTGCTGTACCACCATCTGTTGTTCTGCAAGAGACTCCGATAGAGAGATTTCGCAGATGTAAGGCGCAAGACTTTTATGGCACCAACGAGGATGACCAGATAGCTGCTGGTCAGTGGTTGAGGGACACACTAAGGACTTTGCAGCCACTCCATTTTACCCCTAAGGTTAACTTAAGTGCATCATCTCATTGTTGAAGGATGATGCATATGATTGGTGGGAGACAGTCGAGATGGCTTTACAGCTAGAGTAGCCGATGTGAGATCAATCTTGTCCGAGTTTCGAGGGAAGTACTTTGGCCAGGTACATATGGATGACTTGAGGATGCAGTTTTCACGACTAATCCAGGGCAATCAATCGGTGTATGAGTACGAGAGGGACTTTCTACGATTGAGTCGCTTCGCTCCTAAGTTAGTGGCTCCTGAGAGTCTTAGGTGCATAAGATTTCGTGAGGGGCTGCACATTGATATTAACACTTATTTGGTAACAGACCTGCCCGAGGTATTTTCAGAATTGGTACGACAAGAGAAAGCTGTAGAAAGGGTTCTAAGTATAAGATTGATCTCATCAAACGAGTCTAGTATCTAGAGTAAGAGGGCTTCTGACACTGCGAGTCCGTCTCATATAGTAGCCAAGAGGATTTGGGATTCCGGAGGATTTAGGAGAGCTCTATCTGCACAGTCTCAGAGATCAGGTCAAGGGTCAGGACCAGGGGCTCGTAGGAGACCATTGACTTCCTTGTCGCTAGCAAGTTTAGGAGGATCAGTCAGGACCCCGACTTTTTTAGTTTATAATTTTTGTGGTAGGAGACATCCCAGGGAGTGGTATCAGAGGACTAGAGCCTATTTTCAGTGTGGTTCCATTGAGCATTTTGTCAAAGTTTGCTCTAGAGCTAGCGGTGCTTCGTCTGCTCAGACTTAGAGACCAACACCTTCTTTTCAACATGGTATAGGGTTAACTCATGGTGGTGACAATGTCTCTTCAGGCTAGCAGAGTAGAGGCACGGTCAGATCTGTAGCTATATCTAATAATCGAGTTCTATCTAGGCAGTATGCTATGAAAGCTCGGGAAGACTGCAATGTCGCTGATGTGATTACTGGTATTTTCGCATTGTTGTCCATTCCTATTACTGCATTAGTGGACTCTCGGTCTATACATTAATATATCTGCAGTGAGATCATCTGAGAGAGATATATTCTTGTTGCGGAGTTGGATGTTGGGGTTCGAGCATCCAGCCCATTAGGATTTGATGTGCTGGTGGATAAGGTGTATCGAAGATGCCCAGTTGAGATTCAGGGTTAGCTATTTCTGATAGACTTGATGGAGTTGCCTTTTTGAGAGTTTAATGTAATTTTAGGTATGGATTGCTTGACCGAGCATGATGCAAGTTTAAGATGTAGAGCGAGGTAGCTTAAGCTTCGTGGGTTGGACGGAACCAGAGTCCTAGTGACTAATGAGATTAGTGAATGCTCGTCTTATGTCATTTCTGCGACTTTAGCTCGAAGGTTGATTAGTAAAGGCTACGAAGCCTTTTTAGCTCATGTGGTGGATACAAGGGTCCAAAGTCCGGCATTAGAAGATCTACGGTCTGTGAAGGAGTTTCTAGATGTTTATTCCTAAGGAGTTGTCAGGATTACCTCCAGACAGAGAGTTAGAATTTGGGATCGAAGTGTTGCCTAGTACAGCTCCGGTATCCATTGCCCCATACCGCATGGCATCGATTGAGTTGAAAGAATTAAAGATTCAGTTGCTAGAGTTGCTTGAGCACAATTTTATACGCCCTAGTTTATCACCATGGGGAGCACCAATGTTATTTGTCCGGAAGAAGGATAGGTCGATGAGATTGTGCATTGATTATCGTCAGCTCAATAAAGGTGACAGTGAAGAACAAATACATATTTCCGAGGATTGATAACATGTTTGACCAATTGAGAGGTGCTTGTGTGTTTTCTAAAATTAATTTAAGATTGGGGTATCATCATTTGAAAGTTAATGAGGGGGATATCTTGAAGACAGCTTTTAGGACTAGATATGGCCATTATGAGTTCTTAGTGATGTCGTTTGGACTCACAAATGCTCCTACAGCCTTCATAGATTTAATGAATCGTATTTTTTAGCCCTACTTAGATCAATTTGTGGCGGTTTTCATTAATGATATATTGGTGTATTTGTGATCTGAGAATGAGCATGATCACCATCTCCGAGTTGTGCTTCAGACCTTTCGAGATAGACGATTTTTTGCCGAATTTAGCAAGTGTGAATTTTGGCTTTTTGAGGTGTCCTTTTTGGGTCACATTGTCGCGACAGATGGTATCCGCATTGATCCGCAGAAGATTCAGGCAGTGGTGGATTGGAAGCCGCCGCGTAATATTTCTGAAGTTCGTAGTTTTTTAGGCCTTACTGGGTATTATAGATGGTTTGTTAAAGGTTTTTTGATGATTGCTGCTCCGTTGACCAAGTTGCTACATAAGGGAGTTCTATTTGAGTGGAATGAAAAGCACCAATAGAGTTTTGATCAGCTTAAGACAATTCTGACAGAGGCACCAGTTTTGACCCAATCGGAGTCAGGTAAGGACTATGTAGTGTTCAGTGATGCGTCCTTGAATGGACTTAGTTGCATTCTCATACAGGCAAGTAAGGTAGTCGCTTATGCATCTATGAAACTTAAGTCGCATGAGCGTAACTACCCTACCCATGATTTGGAGTTAGCAGCAGTGGTTTTCGTATTGAAGATTCGGAGGCACTATCTCTTTGGGGAGAAGTGTTATATCTATACCGACCATAAGAGTCTTAAGTATCTGCTTACCTAGAATGAGCTAAATTTGAGGCAACGTATATGGATCGAGCTTCTTAAGGACTATGACTGCGTCATTGACTACCAGCCGGGTAAAGCTAATGTGGTAGCAGATGCATTAAGTCGTAAATCAGTGGCAGCGTTGCGAGTGATGTTTGCGAATTTAAGCTTGCTAGAGCACAGTGGTTTATTAGCTAAGCTTCAGGTTGAACCGATGTTGGTGATGGAGGTAAAAGAGACGCAGAAGTCTGATGATAGTTTGGTTGCCAGAGCAGATAGGGTGAGGCGAGGAGAAGCATCAGCCTTCGAATTACAAGATGGCGATGTATTATATTTTAGAGGGCGATTTTATGTTGCAGCAGGTGAACTAATGGATAAAATCCTTCGTGAGGCACATAGTAGTCCTTTTACTATGCACCCAGGTAGTAACAAGATGTATCAAGAGCTTCGTCTATTTTATTGGTGGCCAAGGATGAAGAGAGATGTGTCAGAGTTTGTGACTCGATGCTTAGCTTGTCAGCAGATAAAAGCAGAGCATCAAGTTTCTTCAAGTATTCTTCAGCCTATCTAGATTCGGCAGTGGAAATGGGATAGAGTCACTATGGATTATGTGACTAGGTTACCTATGTCTCGGTGCAGACACGACACAATTTAGGTAATCATAGACAGATTGACAAAGATTGCACATTTCCTACCAGTGCTCATGGACTTCACTCTCGAGAATTTGGCCAAATTGTATATTGCTGAGATAGTGAGGCTTCACGGGGTGCCGACTTCGATTATTTCAAACAGAGATCTACATTTCACTTCAAGATTTTTGAGAGCCCTTCATGAGGCGTTGGGTACCCGCTTGTACTTTTCATCCGCAGACTGATGGTCAGTCAGAGCGAGTCATTCAAATTCTTGAGGATATGCTTCATTGTTGTATCATTGAGTTTCAGGGAGGTTGGGAGGAGCACCTTCCCTTGGTCGAGTTCGCATACAACAATAGTTATCAGTCTAGCATTCAGATGGCTCCTTTTGAGGCATTATATGGTTGTAAGTGCAGGACTCCTTTGTGTTGGACAGAACTTAATGAGAGGAAGATTGTTGGTCCGAAGCTGGTCAGGGAGATTGAGGATAAGGTTTGAAAATCCAGGACAATCTAAGAGTAGCTTTCGATAGTTAGAAGTCATATACAGATTTGAAGTGCAAAGAGATAGAGTTTGCAGTGGGCGACAAGGTCTTCCTTAAGGTTTCACCTTGGAAGAAAGTTTTACGCTTCGGACGCATAGGGAAATTGAGTCCTAGGTTCATTGGACCTTATGAAGTTCTAGAGAGAGTTGGACCAGTGGCATATCCCTTAGCCTTGCCACCAGAGATAGAGCGTATTCATAATGTGCTCCAGATGTCCATGCTTAGAAGGTATCGTTCTGATCCTTCCTATATCTTACCGCTTGAGCAGATTAAAGTGAGTCCAGATTTGTCATATGAAGAAGAGCCGATTCAGATTTTAGCCCAAAATATTAAAGAACTTAGGAACAAGAAGATCCCCTTAATGAAGGTTTTACAGAGGAATCACGGAGTTGAAGAGGTGACATGGGAGCCAGAGGAGCCCATGAAATTATAGTATCTGTACCTTTTTTATTCAGGTAAGTTTTGAGGATGAAATTTCTTTTAAAGAGGGGAGAGTTGGAACAGCCCCAAATTCTCGAGTCAATGTTCGAGTGTTGACCTGGATTGGCGATGGATAAATTTATTTTAGGATTGTGTTTTTTTTTTGGAATTAATTTGGGTGAATTTTGGACCTTTTTAGAAGAAATTAAGGATGTTGGGAAGCTTGTGTGAAGTAGGGGGAAGATGGATGGCTAATATGGTGATTTTAACATTTTTTGAATAAAAATCTTTTCCTAATTAATGAGAAAAGATGGTTTGGTAGATCGAGGTATGGGATAAAGCAGATTTGTCCCTATTTTTTTCTCTATACTATAATCACCCTATTGTTTTTTTTTTCTTTTTACATTTTTTCATTTTTTTTCTTCTCTTCTCCATCTATTTTCCTTAGCAAGACATGTAGAGGGAGAGAGATTTGAGTGAGTTCTCACCATTTGTTTCATCCTCCAAATCTCAAAGAAGGTAAGGGTCTTGATCTAGTTTTTTTTTTTTTCTTTTAACAAGTTCCATAGAAGAAAAAAATATCTATGTTCTTCAAGGATGAAGGTAGAGGTTTTTGGGTGTTTGGAAGGGTTTGAGTTTAAGAAAGTCTCTACCCATCTTCTCATATTTTATTTATTTATTTATTTAAAATATGTATTTTTACATCCTATAAACTCTTATTTTTGTAGGAAATCTTGTGTGCTACATGGTTATTAGTTAAAGAGGGTGGTGAATCTTCAAAAGCTAAGGGTAAAGGCAAAGTGGTGGAGAGTTAGGCAAGAAATTTTGTTGGTGTTCTTCCATCAAAGCGGTACCCTCTAACTCTTCTATACTTCTTAATAAGTCATAAATATGATGCTTGTGTGATAATGCATGCATGTTATATGTCTTTGGGTGGAAATCTTGTTTGGATGATTTAAAATGAAGCTAAAAACTTAGTTATGAAATCTACTAGAAACAGATTATTACATGAATAGTAAATTTGAAAATTCATCATAAATTCTGTAAAAATAATTAAGAAGTGATATATATATATATCGTTGTAACCGTGAGTCAGTCTAGTTTCGTTTAGAATAAATGGAAATCGATTTTGATTTTTATTTTAAAAGATATGAATTTTTTAGTGTTAAAAGGACATAAAAATCTAACAGCAGGATCCTTATAAAATAGATTTAGAAGTGACTTTGAAAAATCACCAAATATTCCACAAGATAAAATAGGAAGTGAGTCTTATATCTCTATAATCGTATAGAAGTTTAGTTTAATTTAAAACAAACAATACTCGATTTAGAGTTATATATTAAGAGTTATTAATTTTTGAATGAGAAAAGGTCAGAATGTCAACGTAGTAGACTGTCACATCTCGTTAGTTAATATTTTAGCTAGAATGATAAGTAAGTTGAAACGAGTATGAGACTTGAATGTCATGGTTGTATTTTTGTGATTATTTGTTTGATGCTTTATTTACGCTTAGCCTTCGAGTTCTAACCTAACTAGCGGCCATGAGTGACGCTCGGGATAACCTTATGGACACCTGGGATTATTTGACTAGCGGACATGAGTGGCGCGGGACTATCCAGATACCCGATTATTTGAGCAATATGTGCAATCTAACAAGTTTGACAAGTTTTATATGCGAGCGATTTGGTTATATAGATTTAATGACTCATGATTTAATTATTCGATACTCATGTCATGTTTCTATGTATACATTTGATTTGCATGCTTATATTCATGAATTGCTTGAAGTATGGTAGACTTGTTGTGTACCACTGAGCCTGTAAAGCTCAGCTTTTGAATTGTCTTAATGTTCAGATTTATAGACTTTTGTTCGTGTCTGAGGAACATCATCGACGAGAGACTCCTAGCATCACATATTCAGAGTACAGTACCTTATCTATTAGTGGGCATTGTATTCCTAAGGCCTTACTTGTATTTTTTTGTAGGTTTCTAACTCATTTATCATTTTGTTTTATTTTTACTATTTTGATATATGATGATATTGGAGCACCGCATATTTTGTATAACTACTTTTATTACTATTTTCAGTATAACTATGTATGGTATTTTCTTTTATATAAAATGTATTTCAATGTTTTAAAATTATTTGAAAATTTTGCTGGGTTACTCCTATGACCTGATGTAGCGCCTTAGTATTTGAGTACTCCGTATTCGAGATTAGGGTGTTACACGTAAAATCTAGATTATGAAATTTATTCGATTTAGTCCAGTTTTACAATTTAGTCCCTCACTGAAAAACTAACAATACAACATTTCTATCAACCAACCACCATGAGATTTAGTTACTACCCATCATCAACACACAAACATCAGTCAAATACATGCTTAAATGATCAATTAAAGAAAACATAAAAAGCAAGGTTAGGAAAATCTTAGAGACTCTTGATGAGTTTTTTTGGAGAAGATGATAACAACAATAATGAAGAAGACAACATAACTAAAGTTTAGATTTTTATACTTTTGAGAGTTAAAAAAGCGGAAATATAGTAAATGATGTAAAGAGAAATCAAAATACAAAGTAAAGTTTTTGTTCTAAATGCAAAGAAAGGAAAAACTATAGTAAAAACTAAGAAAACTATCAGTTACAACCACCAATTAGTTGAGAAAAGTAAAGAACTAAAACTTTTCCATCCATTTTTGGGTGATTTGACAATTGCGCAAGTTGAAGCAACACATTAACTTTTCTATCCATTTTGAGTCGGTTGATGAAGTTGACATCATTTGTTTTCATCACAGCCTTGACCATTTCAGTGGATGAAGCAACGATGACAGGGAATTACCTGAAGTTAAGTTACGTGATGGGGTCGTATTTTCAGGAGAGGGTATGGATGGACTAGTGAAGAAGTGAGCTGATGAGGTTGAGGTTGCTGATTATAAACTAAGGTTTTGGACCGGGTGATAAATTAAGTTCCTGGCGATGACAGAAGTGAAAGGAGAGGAAGATGAGAGCTAGAGTGGCAGGCTATGGAGTCAAGTAAGAAACTGAAGAGAAAGTTTCCATTTATTTTAGTTAGTTGTTTCTAGAAATAGCGATTGATGATGAAGTTTTACTATAAAACATGTATTTACAGACAAAAATTAAATGAGAAATCAAAGGATCAGCCGATCAAGAAATTGTTATATAAATATATTAAGTTTAGCAATGTGTCTCTCACTTGAATTCTTTAGTTCATGAAATTAACCCATTGTTTCTTCTTATCTACCAGCTGAATTTTAATTACTACTTGTGGATTAAAACTAATAATTATGAGAGGAAAAAACCTCTTGAGGTTTAAGAATTTACGTTAACAAATCCTTAGATTATGTCTTCAAATCACATTTTCCGTCAGAGAAATTATTTACATCTAAATTTATTTATAGGTATGACATCATATCAACTTGATTAATATAATATGTTCAAATTAATATTATAAATATAGAAGGGTTTTTTACCCAAGTAGTACAAAAGAAAAAAAATAACGAAAATAGTACAAAAGAAAAATTATGTACCAAAATGGTACATGTAGGGTAGTCACGCCTTTGGCAGAGGCGGCACCACCCTACTCTGACACAATTTTCTGTTAAAAAAACAAACACTGTTAAAAAAAATAGAAGAAGAAAGAGGACGTCGCCGGAAAAAAAAAGGAGAGAAAGAAAATAGAGAAGAGAAAGGAGAAAGAAAGAGAAGAAAAAATAGAAAATCAAATTATTATTATTATTATTATTATTATTATTATTATTCTTAACTATTATTGTTAGTAAAACCCTAATTATTATTTTAGTTAGTATTATTAGTATTGTTAGTAAATAACCCTAATTATTGTTTTTGTTATTTTTATGTTTTGCTTTAAAGTTATTTTGCTTGTTAATTTTGATTTGTTAGTAAGTTTTGTGTTTATATTAATTATTTGTTTATTGTGAATGTTATGTTTTAAATTTTTTTAATATATTTGAAAGTTTTTATATTAGTAAAACTATTATAAAGTAATTGTTAATTAGAGATAAAAATTGAAAATATTTCTGCTAGAAATGATTTGGAAGAATAAAGTTCAATACTTAACCCTTAGAGGAACATTAACAGAACGGGACCATCAAATCATTTTAGACGAATTTTGGAAGACATTGGTACCACGAACCTATTGGAATCTAGTTATATGCTTTGTGAAGTTTATAATTTCTTATGGAGCTAGGAATACAATAAGGCAAAGTATAGGCTCACGAAAGTTGCCTAGGAAGCAAAGTGTGTTTGACATACCATGGATGGATAAATTAGATGTTAGGAAATTACCAAGATAATTTCTAAATTCAATACACGTTACAAATTGGATTGTAGAAGATGAATATGAAGAGAATCAAGAATTTCTAAATTGGATTGTACAGTATTTCCTAGAGGAAGATACAAGATCGGAGATGGAAGAAAACGCAGAACTGAATTTAAGTGGCTAAATGTAAAGATAAATGTTGTTCATGTACAAAATGATAACTGAAATAGTATGAGCTTATGAATGAAAAAAATTGCATATTGAAACATTAATTTTTTTTTATTTAAGTAATTTATTTACTGTTCAAAATTGTTTTGAGAAATTTTGTTTATTTTTTAACAGATTGAATATTGAAGATAGATGATCAGTTTTTTGTATGTGTTTATTTCGATAGAATCATCTTGACAACAACCGTTGGATGCATATTTGAATGTCGGCAACCAATAGCAATGAGATTTAATAGAAATGTCTCGTTGGATGATATGAAGGGAAGGATTAACGCAAAAATTGTTAGACGTTGTGGGAGAAGGATTTCGAGAATTTTTTACAAGTTTTTAGTTTCGACAGATCCGATCAAATTCACCGAAATGGAACTTGTAGACGACGAAGACGTGGAGACAATGATCTCTCTTTACTATGGGAATGGGAGTAACAAAAATGCACCGATTCACTTATTTGCTGAGTTAGCCGGTATGGACCAAAATGAAGATATCAATGCATATGGTGAAGAACATGGAGCTCAAGAACCGTGCATGGTGGCTCCAATATCGTACGTTGATAGTGAATCGACTATACATGGTATCGATATCAATCTTAATATTACACTCGATATTGATGTGGTTGGTGTCGAAACCATTTTTTTTTATTTTGAAAAAATGGGGCCGACTTTTAAAACGAAGATGGAGTCGCCACCACTCTCTTTTAAGGTGTAATTGTATCATCTTGAAATTGATCATTTTAATAAAAAACATTTGGATTTATTAAAATAATGATTTTGGTCTACGAAATTTGAGAGAACGGGCTCGGGAGTCGGTTACGTACGAGAAAGGATTAGCACCCTCGTAACGCCCAAAAAATTGGTACCTAATTGATTATTTAATGTCCTAATATGGAAAATTTGAAAAGGTTTTAAAATATGACCCTTTTGATTTTTAAAAACTTATAACCTTTAAAAAGACATTCAATTATTTTGATAAAAGAAAAGTCGAATCTTAGTAAGTTAGAGGACGACCTTTCGAATTTTCCAAACACCAAATATCTTTTGTTTTTGTTTTTTTTTTTTGAAATCCCTATCTCAAAATATCAAAATGTCACATCCAATAAGTTAGGAGGCAACATCTTAAATTCACAAAAATAGGTTTTTTTATTTAAAAATCATATATTTTAATTTCAAAAAAAGGGTATTTGATCATTTAGACTTAATGAGAAAAATCGAAGCCCGGTAAGTTATGGCACGATTCCCTCAAAACTCCAAATGTCAAATATTGCCTTATTTTAAGAAATAATGTTTTGGGTAAAAAGTGGAATTAAATGGGATATATTTTAAAATAATAATTTGAGTAAAATGTATCATTAATACATTACAAAACACAAATACCAAAGCAATATACTACAATTACATGATATAATAACATTTAATACTAATATAGGCAATTAAGAGAAAGAACAACATAAAATAGCAAATGATACAAGTAATAAAATGACCATGCTAAAGCAAACATAAGAATAATAAACAAATAAAAGATATAAAGTAAGCAATAATAATTCAAAAGATCTATGCGAAAGATAAAAAAACCTAAGAAATGAATGCGAAACTTTACATATGAGATCAAATATAAAAGTAAAATAACAATATAAGATAAATGATATATGCAAAACAATAAAGGGATATTATAACAATTTTTTTAAAAAAATAGAATAAAAAATAATATGGCAAAATCTAAAATAGTTAATATATACATAATAAAATAAATATATATTTTTAAATAAATAATATAAAAACTTTGAATAAAAATGTATAAGGGATAACTTATAATAAGTATATAATATACCATTTAAAAATAGATAATATACATATTTTAAATAAACAATATATGGAAAAATTTTGCCTTAATAATAAAACAATTTAGATGATGTACAACATACAAATTTTCAAATAATACATAATACGATTAAAGTTAAATAATATATAATATATAACAAATAAAAATAAAAATAATATATATGATAAAACAATTTAACGTAAATAGGGAAAAGTAAAAAAGAAAAATAAGTTTAAAATAATTAAAATAAATGAATAAATAATGATTAAGCAATTAAATGGATAAATAAATAAAAAGTTAAAAAAACGCATAAGTCAACTTAACTCCCGCAATATGAGGATTCAACGAAATCCCTCCACCAAAATCTAACTCGAACAGAAGCAACTAAAAAAGAAACGAAGATGAGCGAAGAACAAAATAAGAACAAGCCACAGAAAATAAGAACGCAAAAGAGAAAAAAAATTGAGTGAATGCTTTCAAGAATTTTTATTACTCCAAACTCAAGTGTGTTTTACAATGAAGGGAGAGGCCTCTATTTATAGTTAAGCCTTCCCAAATCCATCGGTACAGATCAATTACATCAACGGCTAAGATTAAAAGGTATCTACAAATTAAATCTCTAATATTACAAAATCATATCTTCTAAGATTGCATACCATATCTAAGATTTGCATGTCATATCTAAGATTGCATATCATATCTTCTAAGATTGCATACCATATCTTCTAAGATTGCATATCATATCTAAGATTGCATATCCTTGAAGATTGTGTTCCCATATACGTCAAGCTTGTAGATGGACCTTCAATCTTTTCAAGTAATATGTCATTCCGATCGGGCCAAATGATATATTTTGGACTGGAGTTGGACTTTGTTTTATTATTTTTTGTATGGGCCCGGGCTAAATTGGCCTATTACAGTTGGTGATGATGGATACGATAGTAGTTATTATTGTGAGCAAGAGATCGATAGTGACAGTGATTCCAATGTGGACGATGAAGATGTGAATGACGATGGAAACATTAGCGCGTCTTCGGTTGAGAACCAAATGTGATGTATTATGATACGCAATAATCCCGGGCCACATATGTCACTCATAGACCCCAACGTAGCACATGTAGCTGAGTTCCTGGAGTACCCTGAAATACTTCCTGCTCACCGGTTGGCCATAAATTTCAGTCATGAGGAGTTATTCGTAGGCCAGAGATTCGAAAGTAAGAAGAGTGCGTATTTGCTATTAAACGATATAGCATGAATATATCAGTGGATTACAAAGTCGTAGTGTCTAAACTGACGGTATATATTGGGGAGTGTTGGAAGGCAGCGGAAGACTGCAATTAGCGGGTACGAGCTGCATTCATTCAAAATTCGCAGATGTGGGAGATACGAAAATTTGTTGGACCTCACACATGCACATCAACGCGTATGACAGAAGATCATCAAAAACTTGATTCCAAAACTATCTGTATGTGTATCATGCCAATGGTGAAGGACATGCCAACCATTAAAGTTTCGGTACTGATTGTCAAAATACAAGCACGATTCCAGTATTGAGTATCATATCGAAAGGTGTGGATAGCTAAACAAATGGAAATGGAGTAATTGTATGGGGATTATGAATCGTCGTATAACGAGCTATAGGGATGGATATCTGCTATGCGGGAGTACGTACCGGGGACTGTGATTGAGTTATAAACACGACTTTATTATGGCCCGGATGACCAATTACAGCCAGGGAAAAGAATTTTTCATCGGATGTTCTAGATTTTTGATCCATGTGTGTCAGCATTTTCATACTGCAAGCCGTTTGTACAGGTGGATGGGACTTGGCTATATAGAAAATATACACAGATCCTACTTCTTATGGTTGCTCAAGACGGCAATAGGAACGTGCTCCCGATAGCATTTTCCATCGTAGATAAGGAGAGCTTGGAATCATGGGAATTCTTCCTTGCCAAATTGCGGAGGTATGTTATTAACAATGATAATATTTGCATCATCTCCGATAGAGGGAAAGGATTAATTGCTCCGTTTACTGCATCCGTCATATTGCGGCTAACTTCCTTCGATATTATAAGAATGCAGATTGGAAGAGACAAGTGGTGAAAATGGGTAAAGGATAACCTTATCTTTTCAATATAAGTTTTAATGTTTTATGTTATTCAGTTACTGTAACTTATCTTGTCTTAATACATATACAGCGTACGAGTTAGAGCCACATATTTTTCACCAAAGAATGACTCGACTTGAGAGTGACATGGAGGGTCAAACGAACACATCTTTTCGACAGTGGTTGGGTACAATGGAGCCGTGGCAATGGGCTCAAAGTTTTGACGAGGGCTTTCGTTATGGTCAAATGACCACAAACTTGGTGGAGGGGGTCAACGCTGTGTTGTTGAAAATACGCTGTGTTGTCTTTTCGGCTATATTCTACAGGTTGGCAACCTTGATGCCAAGAAGGGGTGAACAACAAGTCAACCAGATGGAGGCGGGACACATGTTTGTCGAAGATGTCAGGGATGCATTGATTGCAAACCGTCAGATTGCAATGTCGATGACTGTAGAAAAATATTCACGACGCCTAGAAACTTTTCGAGATACGGAGTCCATCGGTCGTCGACCCGGTATACCACCTAGGTCCTATGGAGTTGATCTCTGGAACAGACGGTGTGAATGCAGAAGGTTCCAAACATTTCATTATCCGTGTGCACATCTCATGGCAGCGTGTGCTAAAGTGAACCTTAATGTTGAACAATTTGTCGATGATGTGTACACACTCGAGCGTACGTTGCATGTCTGGGAAAATGAGTTCCCCGTCCTGCCTGACCTGTCTACGTGGGAGGTGCCTCTGATGACTTTTGGGCTTGTCCCAGACAGAGCGCTACGCAGGAATTTGACAGGTCATCCGCAATCATCCAGAATCCGTAATGAAATGGACATTAGGGAGAATCCGACAGTAAGCGTTGTAGATTATGCAGGTTAGGTGGTCATAATCGAAGTAAATGCCCGCAGCGAAACTATCATATTGGAAAATTGTCACGATCGAGTGGGAATTGAGCTTATGTTGTAATGTATTTAATTTATATAAAAAAACACATCATTTCCATGCTTTTTCAATAATATTAAACTTAAAAACATATTGAAATTTTTATATACTTACCTTGCCCCATTGATTTCAATCTCTAACTTAATTTTCTCTCTCCTCCAGCTTCTATTTCTTGAATCTAACTTGATATTCTAACTCTCCATAGTGTCCTTAACATTTCTCTCTCTTAGTAGCTATGGACATTCTTTTGATTTCTAGGTGAAAATGGTGAATTTTTGGTGAAAGGACCAAATTGTAAAGAAAGCAAAACTTTATTCTCCCTTTTTTTCCTTCTAACGTGAATGCATGAAAATATTTGCACTATTAGTCCTTCAACTCTTTCATATTTACACTTTGGTCCTAATTCATCAATTTTCCTTAGTTTCTAGATCATTCCACCCTTAAAATATTTGGTCTTAATTCAACAATTTTCCTTAGTTTCTTGATCATTCCACCCTTAAAATATTTGCACTATTAGTTTTTCATCTCTTTCATATTTACACTTTAACCCTTCAATTTTTTAGTATTTACTCTTGGGCAACAAAAATTTTCACACTTTTGCAATTTAGTCCCTTTTCATTTAATTATCCACCCAAACGTCAAAATTTTCTAAAGAAATTTTAATACTACATTATTGACACTCCATAATTATTCATAAAATATTTATGACTCGGTTTATAACACCGAGATTTCGATACTTCTTTTTCTCAATTTCTTGACCAAATAAATCTTTATAAAACACAATTTATTATTTCAAAAATCTTTTAAAAGCTACATTTGGCTCATAAATATTAAATAATATAATCTACAAGTTTATTTGTCGGATTCGGTGGTCTCGAACCACTGTTTTCGACATCGCTAAAATTTAAGTTATTACAGTTGTAATGTGTATTAGTGTTTTAATGTTATAATCTCCAAATTAATCTACTCTGCGTTATGGTCAAATTTTGTTACAAATTTTAAAGTTCCAATTAATCAAATTAAATTTATACAAAAAATTACAAACATTGTAATATAAAAAAACACAAACTAGAGTAATATCAAAACCGCAAGAAACCCCTAAAATTGATGGTTTGATAGTGTGGTCCTAGGGGTATACCTTTGCGGAGGTCGACGTTCACGTTGTGGGTGCTCGCGACGACCAACATCCTCTTCAGGCCCAGGTGAGGGTGTGCTAAACATGGCAGAGAAATCATGTGGCTCGAATGGCATCGATGAACTTGAGCGGGAAGGAGTGCCATGATGCAGTGGATACGACCCAGGAGGACTGATGTACTGTAGTGGATACGAGTCGGGAGTGTTGTACTGCGGTGGGTACGATCCAAAGATATCAAACCCGTAATGGTATCCACCCCTTGACGAGCCCGGGAAATAATCCTTGCCCGACACATCTGGATGATACGAATGTGTACCCGAATGTGAATGTGATTGCTCGAGCTCCGACTAGAGATCAGGATCTACTGCTAGCTCGGCCTCCATATCGGCCATTGGCTCGTTTACCCCAGGTCGCTGCATGTGTGGGGGGCTACAGTCGACTGCCCTCCAAGTATATATGGCTGTCCCATACTAGAGTACCATTATATGTACTCTAATAGAGGTTACAAATCGGTAGACATATCCATCTGAGGTATTCGAGTCATCCGATCATTCCACACCGCAACAAACCTCCTTTGCTTAACCCCCAAATGCAATCCCTATTTCCCTCTCTTGTTCATGTAGTGAACCTCTCCCACCTCGCATGGCGAATTCGGGATATATTGGATGCAACCAAACTGTCACAGCACTCGATCCCCATGGTACCACTCGACTACATTGAAATTGATAATTGGTGTGAGTAAGATATACAAAGTTACATGTCACGAATATTAGAATCGCTTACCCCTTCCCTGGCATGTTGTTCAATCATAAGCCGATATATCGGGATAGTGTACGACCTCCCGATACCCGGATAAATACTCCATCTACAAAAAAAAAAATTCAAGTCAATATAGTATCGTTACAATAGTATCATTATAAAGAAATTGTCAATTAATAACAAGTTATATTTTATCACCTGTTAACTAGTGGATATACGTATGGTTGGTGACTAACTGATGCCAAGAATGGCATCCAATAAAGAGCCCACGACTGCAATAATGTAAGGCATCCGCCTATGTCTACGGCAGCTGGCTTTGTCGTCCGGATCAGTGCTGCTGACCCGAATCCAGCTTGCTCTAAGTAGGGCATCAGTCGTCCATCCGGGGAATATCCTAAGCCATTCACCCGACCCCTTAATACACGGTACGAGCCCTGACAGTGTTAAATCACAAAAAATAATTATAATAACATAATTTATTTCCTTAAATTATGTAGCTATTTTTTTAATATAGCCCGTGATTAATAAATAACAATACATTACCATATTATTAGCTGCGTCAGATATGTGAGGATCTTTACTAATCAATGGAGTCATTGCCGTCTCGAATATTTAATTTTTTACCTACATAAAAAACAAGAAATTTATATAAAATTACTAAAAATAGCATGCCATTAAAAATAATAAAACAAAAACATAACATAAACGACACATAATAAAAATAATATAACAAAAACATAACATAACAATATTAATAGCTAACAATAATAATAATAATAATAATTAGGTTTTTTACTGACAATATTAATAACTAACAATAATAATAATAATAATTAGGGTTTCTTATTAACAATATTAATAATACTAACTAAAATAATAATTAGAATTTTTTACTAACAATATTAATAATAATACTGACTAAAATAATAATTAGAGTTTTTTACTAACAATATTAATAACTAAAAATAATAATAATGATTAGGGTTTTTTACTAACAATATTAATGACTAATAATAATAATAATAATAGTTTTTTACCCATAATAATACTAACTAAAATAATAATTAGGATTTTTTACTAACAATAATACTAACTAACAATAATAATTAGGGTTTTTAACAATAATACTATTAGTTTTTTACTAACAATAACACTAACTAAACTAACAATAATTACTTTTTTACTAAAAATTCAAAACTTAAATGATGCATGCCAAAAGACCCTAATGATAACTAACAATTTGTTTAATAACTAAACTAACAATAAAAACATTATTTTAAAAAAAAAAATTATACCTTCTTTTTTTTTTCCCTTCTATTTCTTTCTCCTTTCTCTTCTCTATTTTCTCTCTCTTTCTTTTTTTTCCGGCGCCGTCCACCTTCTCCTTCTTCTTCTTCTCCTTTCCTTTTCTTCTCTCGCAGTGCTCATGAAAATGAAATTGGGGACCATTTAAGGTCCCCAAAGCTGAGAAACAGACAAATGCATACTGCATGCATGCGCCCCATCGCCATCAGTGCCGCCTCTGCCAAACCCTCCACTTGTGCTGCCTCTACCGAGCCCTCCACCTGTCACGCCTGTCGCACACTCTCCACCATTGTCCAGTCAAATCAGCTCTGATTTTTATTTTTTTATAAATTCTATTTTTTTAACAGTATGTATTTTTTTAACAGAAAAATATGTCAGAATAAGGTGGTGCCGCCTCTGCCAGAGGCGTAACCACCCTACATATACCATTTTGGTACATAATTTTTCTTTTGTACTATTTTTGTTATTTTTTTTTCTTTTATATGAAAAACCTAAATAGAACAATTAATACCGTCCACCCAATACCAATTTTGCAAAATATGAGAGAATCATGATTGCGTCATGTGTATGAGCTAAACTTAGAGGAGATGACGTGACGAAAGAAATCATCCAAAAAGGTTTTCAAAATTTATATTGTATACATCTATCTTTTAAGACCATTCTTCACACACACACAAAATATATATATATATATATATATATATGAGAAAATTGATATTCACTAGTGAGAATATGGAGCTTATATTTTACAACCCAAAAGCAAAACAACATCAATCACTCGGAGCCTCATACTCAAAGGCTACAATAATTAAGAGTACATGTGAAGTGGGAGCCTAGGCTCTGCCACAACCACAAGTGGGTGCTTCTTAGAGGTGGAGAGCCCAAATAGTTCCTCCATATTGAGATCATCTTTTGTAGTATTTGCAGGCAATTTCCAAGTAAATCCATGTAAAATATTAGCCAAACTTGCTTGAATGACCTTAATCGCCAGAGGATATCCAGGGCACTTCCTTCTTCCGGACCCGAATGGCAACAACTCAAAATCATGACCTTTTACATCAATACTCTTCCCAATGAATCTGTCTGGCCAAAATTCATTGGGCTTGTCCCAAAGATTAGGGTCTCTCCCGATTGTCCATATGTTTACAAGAGCTCTAGTGCCTTTGGGAATGTCATAACCAGCTATTTCACAGTCTTGGCTAGCAACGTGAGGCACCAACATTGGTGCCACTGGGTGTAAACGCATTGCCTCTTTTGCAATTGACTTGATGTAGGGTAGGTTCCCAATGTCCTTCTCTTCAACCCATTGTTCCCTGCCGATTACCTTGTCTAGCTCTTCCATGGCTTTGGCCAATATTTCTGGCTTTCTCAATAGCTCTGTAATTGCCCATTCTACTGTCACTGCTGAACTATCCGTTCCAGCAGCTATTATGTCCTGAAATTCGTATAAAAAAGAGAATCATCATATGAAAAATGTTAAACCCCTTTTGTGGTAGAATAAATATTAAGTGTGTATATATATTATTATTATCGATAAACCCTTTGTGGTAGAAAGTAGTTTCCTCAATTTTACGAATAAATTAATCAATTAATCACCATCATTTCATTTTTTTAACAATATGTTTGAATAAACAATTACAAAAGAAAACAAAAGAAAGTAAAAGAATGAAATGTTAATGAAAGTAAACGATGCATGTATTTTTGTTCGAGTAGTTAAATTTAGGGGTGAATCGCATATTTGGACACTTGACTTTTATAAGTTTTCATTTTGGATACTGAAAATAAAAAATACATTACATTTTAGGCACTGTCATTAACAATAATTTTCATTTTGGTCACTCCATTGTTAATTCAATATTCATTTTAGTCACTCAACTTTCATAACTTATCATTTTGATCACTTGTAAACTTTTACAAGGAATTGTATGAGTTTTTATGGGAAAAACTTTTTCACCTCTATAACCGAAATAACTCAATTTTCTTAAAATTTTCTATAAAAACTAAGGTGTTTTTTTTTCTTCCGTATGTATATAAATTCTTCAGTTCCAATCTAATGATGCTCCACGTTAGGGGTGAGCAAAACTCGATTCGATTCGAAAAAATCGAAAAAATTTTGAATTTTGAATTATTCGAATCGAGTTAATCGAGTTAATCGAATCAACTCGAATTTTGAGTTTCGAATAACTCGAATAATTCGAATAAACCGAATATAAACTATATTTTTTTTATTTTTTTATTTTATCCCATTGACCCATTCCCCCCAAGCCCGTCAGCCCAAAATTTTTTTCCCAAATCCCAGCCCAATTCCTCCCCCAAATCAAACCCCCAACCCCAAGCCCTAGCAGCAGCAGGTAACAATCATCGTCGTGCTGCAAACTCTTCTTCTCCAAACCAAACCCCAAATTAATTTTCTTCTTATCTGTTCTCTTCTGACTCTCAGCTGCACCTTTCTCTGGTAAGTTATCTAATCTATTTTTCTACTCTTCAATTCCATATTTCTTGAGTTTCTCTTCTTCCTGCTTTATTTTCGGATTGAAACACAAAGCTTTCCAGATTCTTTCTGCTTATTTTTTACATTGTTAGAACTCGATTCTTTGTTTATGATCTAAGGAAACCAAACGTTTTCTTTTTACAAAGCAAATTTCCTGGTTTGCTTTTCTTATTTTTTCACATACAATGAGTTTCTTTTTAAGCCTGCATTGTGAAATGAAGAAGGGATATTGGCAAGAAAATTGCTGCATTTTTATGTCTCTATAGTTAGATCCATGATTTAGGGCCCATTGTTGTAGCAGACTAGTAGTTGTTTCAGTCATTAAATGCATTACCCTTTAGCTTATTTTGTGTTAGCTAAAAAGATTGTTTCTTGTTAAAAAAAAAACCAGTGTCTTCCATCCTTTTTTTAAAGCTTGGCTTTGTAAAAAATGTTCTCTTTCATCAGGTAAATAGATTCAAAAATGGTTGAATCTATGGATTTAAGAGCTTGTTTGTAAAGGTTTTTTTTTTTTTCTGTGTGTGTTTAACTTTCATAACCTTGTCTGAAATTAAGCTTGTTGTATTCCAATTTCTTGTTTTTAGTTACTGTTTAGAACTTTAGTGTTAGCCCTGTTTTTAGTTACTGCAACGGGACAACTTCCCTCACAGGACATATTAGCATTGCTTGAATTCAAAAAGGGTATTAAACATGACCCTACTGGTTATGTCATTGATTCATGGAATGAAGAATCCATTGATTTTAATGGCTGTCCTTTTTCTTGTAATGGTATTGTTTGTAATGGTGGGAATGTTGCTGGTGTTATACTCGATAATTTAGGTCTATCTGTTGATGCAGAGTTAAGTTTTTTTTTTTTAAATCTTACGAAGCTTGGGTATCTCATTCTTTTTTATTGCTATGTATCATGTGTGATGTTCCATTCTTGATTTGCTACAAGAACTTCAACTAATTCTCTGGTATTATGGGTGTTCCCCCCCTTTTTATTGTTAGACTATTACCTCTGTCGGAACGAAGAAAGGCGAACTCTTTTTGGCTGATGTTAACACCCAGCTGAAGAATTAGAATGTAACAACTGATATTAAAGTGGATACCTACTCCAATGTAAGTGTTTTGATTTGTTTCTTTTGTTTATTTTGAGTTTATTTGACGTATAAGCATTAGTCCTTGGTTACATATTTGTTAGCAAGTGAGATGAGAGTTTATGGACATTGTAATTGATATAATATTATAATACTGAATAAGCAGGTCTTGGAGAATAAATAAATTTTCATTGAAACCAATAAAATCTCTGGTATGATAACTTAAATGAGGTGCCATCTTTCGTGGATGATTAATATATTTCTTTGCCATCCATTTAGAATGTTCACTATGCTTATCAATGGTGCAATTGTACCAGTTAGAATGTTCTATGGTTACTAGAACTTCATGAACAGCTTTTCATGAATTATACATATATTTTCTATTTGTTTGTTTGGACTGGTGTAGGTTTCTATTACATTTTGGACTTTTACTTATGTTTTTTTTTTATTATAATGTTGTTGTTGTTTACATCGACTCATGTTGTTTACTTGGACTCATGCTGTATACTTGGATATTTACTTATGTTTTTTATTATAATATTGTTGTATTGTTTTTGTTGTTTATTTGCACTCATATTGTTTCTTTAGGTTGATGTTGTGTTGCTTTTATTTATTCACTTATTTACTTCAATTTTTTGTTGTATGATCATGTTTAAAAACTTTAAAGAAAATTAGTTTTTTGAAAAATTACATAAAAATAAACAACACTAAAGTCACTTTTTTAAAATTTAACTCGAACAAATATATTCGATTCGATTCGAATTTCGTCTCACTCGACTCGATTCGAAAAAATTTCAAATTAAGTTAGGATGACAAAATACGATTCGAAAACTCGATTAACTTGAAATTTTTCGATTCGATTCGATCGAATGCTCACCCCTACTCCATGTCTATTCTGCTTTGTCATACCCGGTGTAGGCTTTTTTATGTTTTAGAGTTGTAACTCTCCATTCTTTAAAAATATTATGTTGGGAGATGAGATTGTAGGAGTAACCCATGTACGTAATTACCCTATCTGATTTCAAATTTTAGGTTAAAGGTGTAAAATGCAAGGAAACTTATGTCTACCAAGATTAAACAAATGGCCACTCATTTGAAGCCAGCCAAGCCAAGAAAGTGAAACAAAACCATCAAAATACGTGAGCCAGAAAAAAACAAACAATCATTACCTGACTAAAGGCCTTAACACCATGCCTTTCAAGCTTGACCTCAAGATTGGGATCCTCCGAAAGCTGCAGAAGCACATCCACCATGTCCTTCGCAACATAATCTTTCACCCTTTTTCTCCTCGCGTTGTGTTCATCCAACACATGCTCCAAGAACCTATCGAATTTCTTGCTCAAGGCCTTCATTCTCTTTATATAGCCTTGCAAATCCAGGAAACTGAGCCAAGGGATCGAGTCACCGATGTCCAACACCCCATTAAGAAAGAACAACTCATTCAGCATCTCGTTGAATTCGTTTGGGGTCACAATCTCGTTTTCGCCGGTTCCCTCTGTGTATTTTTTCCCAAACACCATCCTACTGATTACGTTAAGATTCAAGCTCAAAAGATGTTCTTTCAAAACAATTTGGGTACCAGATGATTCGTACAACCTTTTTAGAAACAAGTTCCTCTCTTCTCTTCGGATATACTCGTACGACTCTAGGCATTTTGCACTAAAAAGCTCTGTCAAGCACATTTTTCGCGCTTGACGCCAGTATGGACCGTAGGATGACCACGTAATATCGGAGTAATTATAAGTAGTGTATTTGCCAGCAGCAGTCTTGGGTCGGTCACTGAAGATAGCATCATTAGTTTTCAATATGGCTTTGGCCATTTCAACGGATGAAGCAACAACGATGGGGAATGACCCGAATTTGAGTTGCATGATGGGGCCATATTTTTGGGAGAGGGCATGGATGGACTGGTGAGGAAGTGAACCAATGAGGTTGAGGTTGCCGATTATCGGCCAGGGTTTTGGACCAGGTGGTAGGTTGAGTTTCCGGCGACGGTGGAGATGAAGGGAGAGGAGGATGAGGGCTAGAGTGGCAAGCCATGCTGTCAAGTAAGCAACCCAAGATGTAGTTTCCTCCATTGTTTCTATTATTGGCAATTTCAAGTGATGATGAAGTTTACGATAAAACTTGTATTCATATACAATTAAAAAGGGGCATAAAAGGATCAGCCATCACCCTCCTCTCACTCCGTCACACTTGTGACACCAAACTTGTCTTTATAGGAAAAATTGAAAATAAAAGGGCAATCAAAGACTAACCGGATACGAAAAGATTATATGCATTGTTTAGGTTTGGCAATCTTGAATTCTTCAGTTCATGACTTCATGAAGTGGGCCATTGAATTGATTCCTCCTTTCAACCAACTCAAAAGTTGTTGGAAAGATTTTATTAATATTTTTGCTGGTAATATTTGACATCTGATACAATTTTCATGCGTAGATGTTTTGTTTATCATGCACAATTGTTATTTTCCAATCCATGTAAATTATTTTTTTTTTTTGAAACTTGTAATTTTAGTTGAATCTCTTAATAACGTGGTTTTATAATTACAAAATTTTTACAACTTTTTTTATATAAATTTTGTTTATAATTTTGTAATAATTTTTAAATTTTAAAACAGCTTAATTGATTTTTTAAAAAAATTTGTTACTAAGGTCTTTTTTATACTTTTGCCCTATTAGTGTAAAAAATTTCTAATTTACTTCCAATAAAAGAGTAGAAGTCAAATAAAATAAATGTGTAAAATTGAGAGCTAAATTTATTATTATACCAAATTTTAGTTGAGAGACTGTTTTGCTCATTCATCTAATGTATAAGGGATTAATTTACCTATTTTTCAATAACAAAACTAAAATGCAAATTAAAATATAATATAGAGATTGCGATACTTTTACATTTTTTATTTATCTTTTTTTAATTGCTATATTTGAAAGTGAGTCTCGAAGATTAAAAAATGCTTAAAGGTTTAGTCGAAAGAGTAAATTACGGGGTTTAGTCTTAGTTTAAAGGTTTTTTGGTACAAGTCTTTGTTTAATTTTATATATTGTTATGTTTCCTATTTACATGAAAACTAATATGGGTTAAAGGAATTTAAATATATTTTTTATCTTTTGATATTTTAATTTTTACTACAAATTAATATCATTATTATTACTGTAATAATAAAAATGTGAATTTAAGCGCATATTTTTTTATTTAAAAATTTAAAGAGTCGAAGAGTATATTTTATGGGGTGACAAGCTCGTTTGTATATTTTATGAAGTGGCATTTATATGACTTAATTTTGGCGCTATTTAATATTTTTATAAGAAAATGGTTAGGAGGGTAATGTCAATTGTTTTATGCATTTTTTAATGTTAGTGCATCAGATAATTACTAAAGAGTTTTTAATTCATATTTCTCTCAAGTATTTGGTAAATGCTTACCTATGATATACGTATATAACAAGAGAAATGGATTTTTATTTTTTTAAATGCTTTGTGAAAATTCATATTTTATTTATTTTTATATATATTCATTATAAATCAATTGTCATAGAAAATTTGTCACTATAAGTGTGTTTGTGCTGAAGCTTTATTCATTGGCCGATATATCTGTTATTTATAGTGACAGATTAAAGTTTTCCGTCAGTGTAGATTTTATATATACCAACAAATTTATTTGTGCCATTGGTATAGGATTAACTCTAAAAACAACCACTTTGTTTTTTCTTGTATAGGGGATAACTTCTTTTTTTTTGAATTAAAATTTTAATAAAACACCTAATATCAAGGGTTGATTTTTTTTCTCTCATAGGTATACGTCTTTTGAATTTTAATTCTCATGCAATTAATATGTTTTATCTTTACCTTTTCCTTTTTCCCCAAAACATTTTTCTACTAGTTTCAATATCTCCAATTCCTCCACTTTAACAATAATTGTTAATTTCATTTGTAACACCCCGATACATGACCCGATCATCAGGTTTGAGTTAGAAGGTGCCGCATTCGTTGTCAAAGCAACTACAATTGATATGTCACACCCCAAGTCTGGTGGATTAGAATTTAAGGCTTAGAGTTGAAAAGTTACCTGATTAGCGTAGCTGAATCCAACACTTATAGTCTTCAGGCGTATTGGAATGTGGTGTATAGTAATCGCCATAGAGGTGATTAAATGTTTTATGTTATTCTTATTTTTTTATATAAGAGAAGGGTATATCGAGTGAAGTATAAGCCAGTTGAGTTACCGCCATATGCATAGTACGCCCAGTTTGTCTGAGTACTGTGATAGTTCAGTTTTGTAATGAAATCTGGTTAGGGATTAACTGGATTGACTAGTCAAATATCAATTATTCAATATTTTTATTTATGTTTCTCTCAGAACATGTAGGCCATTAAGAAGGACAAATTCTGGATTCTAGCGACACTTGTCAAGTTCTAATAAGAGAAGCTAGTTATATATATTAGGGTGAGAAGTGTTTGAGGGGGATTTTTCTTCTTTCTTCAAGACTACTTTCTATTTCCAACATCAATATACATTAAATACAAGTAAATCATGCATATTAAATAATATACAATTATTTCCAAGTCTTATACGAGCTTACGAAAGCTCTTTTGTTAACCCGGGGTCGATATGGATTAATTTCTAAAGGATACAAAATTTTGAGTTGAAGTCGCAACTTTAAGGGCTTCCTCATCGCAACGTGACTCTCTAGCTAGGGTTCGTTGTGACTTCAAGTCACATCGTTGCAATGTGGACCCTGTTTTGCTTCTCGTCACAACGTTAGGGGTTCATTGTCACGATGTGACAACCTATTACTATCAAATTCAACTTGTTACAAGGTAAAAAGACATGAAATTACATTTATACATTTCCAAGCAACCAATTCACAAACCTGCCAATGATTTCAAGTGATAGTATACCAAATGATAGTCACCAAAACATCAACCATCCAAACTAACCAAAATTTATTCAATGGCATACCCATTTATCTTAAGACACCAAAATAACTATATAAACATGTTCAAACACAATTTTTAAACACTTACATAAGATCACAACATGTTCAATTTAACCATTTCAAGCACTTAACTAAGTATCTCCAGGTACATGCCACAAAACCAAAACAAATGAACTATACAAACTTTGTTGAGTCAAAACCGGCGGTTTGGATGCTGACTTCAAATCTCGGGGCTTCAAAAAGTACCTAAACCTACACATGGAGAAAAAAACCTGTACGTTGAGCAATAAGGCTCAGTGGTACACTTACAATTCAAGTATATGCAACATAAGACTTAATGTTATACTCCAAATTAAACATGCAACTCACATATGATACCTAACCAATATATACTAACTATCATCCTTTTTATCGTCAACCCAAACATACAACATGTTTATATCAATTTCTAAAACAACATAATCAAATTGTACCACATATATGTTCAATTTTACTTATAAATAATAGTTAACTATACATTTCATATTAATACAATATTAGCCTTGAATTATGCATTCATTCATAACCTTTACCACTGATCGTCGAAATCAGAGCTTTAAAATTTATAATGAGAATGATCGAACCTGGAAACTAACTCTGACAATGATTTTAAGGCAAGCGCACCTATCGAACAGTAGTATAGTTTAGGCAAGACCGGAATATCGAATCCTAAAGGAACCAAAAGTACTAATACTAACTCTCTTTCTATTATTTAGCCTAAGAATTAAGTGAATGTTTATCTAATATAAATTTAACTATCAACTAAACTAAAGATGCAAAGACAAAAAGAGAATGAATTGGGGGAAAATAACTTGGAAGAAAAACCAATTGATTAAGACGATACCCTTAGAAAGAATCCACCTACACTTCTCTTGTTATCTAACACTGAACCAACGATGTATTCACTTGACTTGATCCGTAAGATTCTTTAAGTTATATTAAACCTTCTCTCGAAGCGAATAACATCTAACCCTAGGATGATTAATTGAAATCTCTTTCTAATTAAAACCCCTAGAATCGCATTAACTCGATCTATGGACTCCCGTATTAGGTTTCACCCTAATCTGGCAAAATCTCGTCACCCTATCTCTAGGCGTGCGATCAACTCCGCTTAATTATGCTAGATCTACTCTTAAGCAATGACTTTTGCTCCTCCACCTAAGCATATCATACTTGAATCAATATCCCAAAAATATCAACACAAGAATTAAGCACACATAATTAAGAACAAGTCAAATATTTATCATATAGTTCAAAAAAACAATAACAAGATCCGTCTTAGGTTTCATCCCCTTCAGGTATCTGAAGGGTTTGGTTCATAATAATAAAAGAAAACATATCAAAAGAAAATATAAAACAAAACATAAGAAATCCCTAAAACTCCCTGAAGGAATTGAAGGAGAGATTCGCCGTCTTGAGTAGAATTATGTCTTCTTGAGATGAATCAACTGGCTATCTTCGAGTGATTCTCCACAAATCTGACCTTTTCGGCTTGGCTCCTTGGCCTAGCTAACCGACCTCTTTTAGGTAACACTTAGGGGGTTTATATAGGCTTTCAAAATATGTTTCTTTGCCCCTAAGTATCCAAATTTGAATGAAATTGCTCTTTCCTGCGACAGGGACACGGCCATGGCACACGTCCGTGTGGATCGTGGCCAGGCCGTTGATAAACCATAAAAGTAACATATTTTTATCCCACATTTAATATGCTTTTGGATGATTTATCTCTTGTTTTATATAAAAAGGTGCTCTTAATCCTTTCTTTTCATGTTTTATACTCAGGAAAGCACCCGAGAATGAAAAGAGCACAAAACGGGCCTAAAATGGAGTAAATGGGCCTTAGTACGAAATCGACACCGCCTGACTCAAAGCACACACGGCCGTGTCTCGACAAACACCTAGAACACGGTCTCCACCCCGTCACACATGGCCGTGCCTCAAGAGAAATCCAAACACGGTCAGGTCTCGATTCACACGGGCGTGTGCCATGACCGTGCCTCTGACGCTGGAAAGAGCAATTTTAGTCAAAAAAGAATACTTAGGGAGAAAGAATCGCATTCCAAGAGCCTATAAATAAGCCCCAAGTATCACCAGTTGAAGGGAGTGAAAGCGAGGCCAAGGAGCCAAGTCGAGAAGGTCAAAGTTAGGGAATAACGCGAGGATAGCCAGTTGATTCATCCCAAGAAGCCGGAATCATACTCAAGACGGTGGAATCCTCATTCGATTCCTTCAGGGGGTTTTAGGATTTTTCCTATGTTTTGTTTTATCTTTTCTCTTGCGATGTTTTCTTTATTCATCATGAACTAAATCCCTCAGATACCTGAAGGGGATGAAACCTAGATGGATTTTATTATTTGATTTTTAAATTATATGATGAATTACTTAGTTTGTTCTTAATTATGTTGCTTAATCCAAATCTAATGTGCTTAGGTGGAGGAGGAATAGACCCTACCTAAGAGAAGATCTAACATAATTAAACGGAGTTGATCGAACACCTAGAGATAGGGTTACAAGATTTTGCCAGATTAGGGTGAAACCTAATATATAGGAATCCATTGATCGATTTACTGCTATTCTAGGGGGTTATTATAAGCGAACAAGAGTTCCACTAATTAACCTAGGGTTAGACGTTATTCGCCTCGAGAGAGGGTTTAATATAGGTTAGAGAGTCTCATGGATCAAGCTAAGTAAAAGAAATCTTATAATTAACAGGTTAGATAATAAGAGAAGTCTAGGTGGATTCTTCCCGAGGGTATCATCAAAATCAACTGAGTTTTTCCTCGAAGTTATTTTCCAATTCATCTTCTTGTCTTTGTGTCCTTAGCTTAACTGTCGTCAATTTAGTTTAAGAAATAATCTTCACTCTAATTTTAAAAGCTAAATAATAAGAAGAAGGTGAGTATTAATACTTTTAGTTCCTTTGGGTTCGATAACCGGTCTTGCCTAAGCTATACTACTGTTCGATAGGTACACTTGCCTTAATATCGTTGTCAGAGTTAGTCTCCAGGTTTGATCATTCTTTTATAAATATTTAAAACTCTGATTTACAAGCGATCAGTCGTGCTCAGATTTCTTTAATGAGGCACGACCGTGTGAATTGAGATCAGGCCGTGTTCTAGTAGATTGACGTGGCACGGCCGTGTGGGCTTAAGTCTAGGCCGTGTCGATTTCCTCTTTGGTCAGTTTGGTCTGTTTTAGGCCCGTTACTCGTTCTTTTCATCCTCGGGTGCTTTCTTGGGTACAAAGCATGAAAACAAAGGATTAAGAGCACGTTTTTACATAAATCGAGGCTTAATTCATCCAAAAGCATACTAAATGTGGGCTCAAAATATGTTACTTTTACGGTTTATCAAATACCCCCACACTTAAGCTTTTTCTTGTCCTTAAGCAAAATTCTCAACTTACAATTAAAACGAACTTTCTATAATTCATAATTCCTACTGACAATATCTCATCATAATTCATAGATAATTTATACATCGATAATTTAACTCAAAGAGTCCTAAAGATTCAAACAATCAAAGTCATACATTTGTAGCACAAAAACGTAGGTGTTTCCCCTTATCTAAATAATTACTTTTAATTCAAAACCGACAAGGACTGACATCCTCACAAAAGATTCACTCAAATCACTCGAAGTGTTTAAGGTTCAAAATTAAGCACTCAAAAGTCAAACCTGAAAAGTTAATCCCATAGCCTTGCCTGAAAATCAAATCTCCACCACCGTAAAATGAGATGATAAACAGATCAAAAGGTCTTTAACAGGGTTGTAACGGGGCTAGGGTTAAAGGTGTGGAAAAAGGCTGAATTAGGAGGTTAGAATTGAGATTGACCTGACAATTTACCTATCTTAAAATACTGAGACGATAGTTACATTAACTAAAAATTAATAATCCTAATAATACGAGCTTTTCTTTTTGATAAATAGACTACAATTGTATAAGCTCATTTTTTATAATACTACTACTGAATATATTTCGTTTTTTTTAAGAACAAGTCAAATAATAGGAAAGAACTTTTACAATTGAAATATAGAACATAGTTAGGCAACTGTTCAAAATCAAATCTCGACAAAAAGGGAGTCAAGGAATGGTGATAAGAAATACAAACGGTTTTGGGTTAATATTAGTGGGTGAGTCAATAAAAAGGGTTGTTAGGATTAAACAGGGTTCACTAGGGGTTAATTATGAAGGTAGCTTTTAGTGGAGTAAGTGGGTTAGATCCTAGGTGCCTTAATCATCTTTGTATATCAAATCAAAGGTGTGGTCTCGATATGTATGAACGAGGCAAGTTCTAGAATAACAATTCAAATTTGACACACTCATAATCAAAAAGTGAGCACGAAAAAATGTATGCTCTAAAAGGCTCAAGATCTCTCAAAAAATTATGGGTGTTTTGATGTCAACCTCGTAAATTTCAAACTTCAAGGTAATATTTAAATTTAGGTTAACAACCTAACAAAAATTTCAATTTTGAAAAAATAGACTTATCATGCTTGATTCTCTAGTATCTTAAAATTTTAATCATCAATGCACAATTGACTATGACTTACTCAAAAACATGTCAATAAAAATCATAAATCATCAGAAATTTCATCCTAATTAGTAATATGAGGAATTTACTTAAAAACAAGACTAAATTCAGGGATTTGAGAATAATGCAGAAAGTTAGGCACTTTCTCGAATTAACTATTCACCCCCCACACTTAAGATGTACATTGCCCTTAATGTACAAAGATGGATAATTAATCATGGAATACTAAATTAAAAAGAGAAGGGGAGAAGTAACACTTCCTGAATTTTTGGATGGATTTCTTGAGTTGGCAGAGGTCGTGATAAAAGATGACTTATATAGTAGTGAATTACTCCTAGTGATTTGTTCGTTTATATGGAGTGTGCAATTGAAACTGTGAAGTCATCAGTTAGATATCTCGGAGGCGGAAACAAATATGTGTTAGGCATACTCGAAGGTTAGATAACCAATGATAATCATAATAAGAGTTTGCAATGTATAAGGAAAAAGTTCAAATTAAGAGAAATAAAAATTAAAATAGAGAAACAATAAAATTAAAATAAACTTAAAATAAAGAAAAGAAAAGTTAGATAATTAAAAGGACTCAGAGGTTCTCATCATCGGTCGGGTCGTGTGATGGTGTTGGTGATGAGATATGGAAGTGATGGCATATCTGCTGAAGGGTGGCCTCGATCCCATCAAAACTTCGAGTGGTGTCAGTGAACTACTGGGTACAGTACTGCTCGAACTGGGTGAGGCGTACAGAGATATCCGACAAAGAAGCTGATGTATGTACGGGTCGCTAGCTCGAGACTGGTGCCTCCTGTGGTGATGGTGGGGCATCATCAGTAATGTCCTCGAGCTCTGCCTCGTCTGTCGCTAATCAGTACTGAGGAGGGTCGGTCCTACGACTATATTTAACCATCCTCATATGCAATATTGTCTGGATGCTCTGAGGTATCATCTAGCCGATCAGTGTGAGTGAGGAAATCTGAGTCTCGGTGTTAAGGAGGCCAAAGTGTCGAGCCAACCGTGTGATGTACGGCCCCATTGATAAAATCCCCCTCCTGTGTGGCTTTGTCTGGTGCTGAATCGCACGGGCTATGAAGTATGCAAGGTCGAAAACGTGCCCGTCTGACATGCACGATAAGTAGTAGACGTCGTGTATATTTACCACACATGTGCTCTCACGTCGACCCGTAATAGTGTGAGCTAGAATAGCATGGATATACCGTAGGGATGGAGCAAGGGCTGTCGCCTTGGAACAACTGGGGTCGTAAATGCCCGTGTTGGGGTGTAAGCTGTGCCAGCAGCTGATGGGGGTGCAGTGGAGCTGACGGTTTAGCTCGGAGAGTGGAATTTCTGCTACAAACTCATTTGTATAGAGTCCGAGTGCTGTCCCGAATTGCGATACGCTTAGTCGACGTACCGTTCCCCCTAAATGAAATTGAATTATTCCCGGGTCGTCGTATTGTGCCATCACTGTCTGTAGGGTAAAAGTGGTGCAAAACTCGAGGGTGAGTTCCAAATATGTGGGTTCAATGATGGAGAAAAATTGTTTCCACGGCTAGGTTGAGAGAAGGGCTCGAAGATCATCTGCTAGCCCGACCTGTTCCAAAGCATCCCAGTCAATGCACCTACCGGTGCTGAGAGGTCTTTCCCGTAGTGCCTTGTATTGTTCTTTCTGGGCTTCCTAAGTAAATTGGAGGAAGCGGTGTCGTATTTCGGAAGAGGCACTGGTTGAGGATGAGACGGGTCCCTTTCTTTTCTTGGTTGGGGCGGCTGTGGTTTGTTTTCCTTGCGATGATGACATTGTACCTAAAAATAATGAATATTCAAGTAATGTTTGTACCAAATTAAATTGAGCACTGTCATCTAGACCCGAGATATTTAAATGCTAAATACGATTATTCTAACTATGAGCAACCAATTCTATCTAATAAATATCTACAGCAAAGTGTTCAATATAACAATCAATATGAGTTTTGCAATAAAGTAGATAACGCTACTATTGAAAAAGAAACTAGCTATCATGAAAAATTGAAACAAGTTCTAAAATTTTTAATGAATTATTCTAAAAGAAAATAAAATAAAATAATTAATGCTTAATACTAAAAACAAAAACAAAACACACTATTATGAAATTTATCAAATAATCAGTTAAGAAAATGAAGTAATGAAGGGAACTAGGGGTTGTGATGGTGTGAATCGACAAAACACGGGCTGAGCACAGTGGTGCTGTGATTTTCTGCAGCACGGCAGTGACAAGGGCGTGGGCGCGATTTTTTGTATGGTTTTTGGAGAGAAGGGAAGGGAAAGGAGTTTTGGGAAGGTTGAGGGTGTGGGTATGGCCGGATTTGGGAGAAAAGAGGCTTAGAAATAGGTTTAGGGTTGATTTGTGGGAAGATGAGCGATTAATTTGCTTAAATAGGGGTGGGGGCACGGGCAAGTGCCACGCCTGTGTGTGTGTTTTTCAGCCCGTGTTTTTCGCGTGTTTTCAAATCTGGGCGCATTCGCTATGTTGGCTACGCCCGTGTTCCCTGGGCTTGTGCGATTGTGTTCGCTTCTCCCACGCCCGTACTACTTTTTCTACGCCCGTGTACATATAATTAGTGTTGCACACGGTTGGTATGCACAGGCATGGCTTGTGCCCGTGTTCGTTTACTCAGGATAGACCACAGTCGCTTTGCACAGTCGTGGTCTTTTTATCGCAACCCGTGTTGGGAAAATTTTTCATCTTCTTTTCGCACGTCTACCTGTATGCTCTTTTTCTTTCCTATGGCAACCACACGGCCACGGGCACGCTCGCGTGTAAGGCCGTGTGGTCTGAAACCTGCACTTTCCTGCATCAGTTAGTTTAAAAAATTAAAATGTGAAAATTAATGTGGTTAGTGGAGTTAGTGCTCGGGTTGCCTCCCGAGAAGCGCTCGTTTAAAGTCTTAAGCTAGACTTACCCTGTTTTCATTTCTAAAAGAAAGTTCACGGAGCTGAAGCTCCTCTCTTAAATCCTTGAAATCCTCACCATTATAAATTTTCAGTCGATGGCCATTTACCTTGAATGTTCCTTGAGTTGGATGGGTTACCTCGACTGTGCCGTAAGGAAAAATAGATTTTATCACGAATGGTCCTGACCACCTTGATTTCAGCTTTCCAGGAAATAGTTTGAGCCTTGAATTATACAGTAGGACTAAGTCTCCTATTTCGAATTACTTTGATTGTTTTAAACAAGCATCATGGCGTCGTTTTGTTGCCTCCTTATATAGTCGTGAATTCTCATAGGCCTCAGTTCGCCATTCATTCAATTCATTTAACTGCATCATTCTTTTCTCACCTGCAGTTTTGATATCGTAATTCAAGAATTTTATCGCCCAGTAGGCTTTGTGTTCTAACTCAAATGGTAGATGACAACTCTTTCCGTAACGAGTTTATACGGGGATGTCCCTAGAGGGGTTTTAAATTCTGTTCTGTAGGCCCATAAAGCATCATCTACCTTTACTGTCCAATCCTTCCTATTTGATTCAACCGTTTTCTCTAGGATTCACTTAAGCTCTCGATTTGCCACTTCCACTTGCCCACTAGTTTGGGGATGATAAGTGGTAGATGTTCTGTGGTGTACTCCATATTTTCTTAAGACTTTTTCAAATTGAGTACCGCAAAAGTGAGTACCCCTATCGCTGATGATTGCTCTGGGTGTTCCAAAAAGAGAGAAAAGTTTCTTAGGAAACTTTACTACAGCTCTAGCATCGTTAGTAGGTAAAGCTTGAGCCTCTACCCATTTTGACATGTAATCAACCGCTACTAAGATGTATTTATTTCCAAATGAACAAGGGAACGAACCCATAAAGTCAATACCCCATACATCAAATATTTCACATGATAACATATATGTTTGAGGCATTTCATCGCGTTTAGAAATATTACCTAATCTTTGGCATTTATCACATGAAGCGGCATACATGTTGGCATCTTTGAAAAGAGTTGGCCAATAAAATCTAGATTCGATTATTTTGTGTGCTATCTTAATCCCGCTGTAATGTCCTCCTGAAGGTCCTGAATGGCAGTGTTCCAGGATTTTACTTGCTTCCGCCCTTGTAACGCATCTCCGAATTACTTGATCTGCACATATGCGGAAAAGAAAAGGGTCTTCCCAAAAATAGTTTTTCACATTAGCAAAGAATCGTTTCTTTTGATGATGTTTTAACCTTTTTGGTAAGATGTTCGCAGTTAAATAATTCACAATATCTGCAAACTATGGTACCTCGAAGTTGGTTATAGAAAAGAGTTGTTCTTCAGGGAACGAGTCGTTTATCTCACTTTCGTCAAGCTCTTTGATATGTGGGTTCTCAAGTCTAGAGAGGTGATCTGCTGCAAGGTTTCAGCTCCCTTTTTATCCGGTATTTCCACATCAAATTCCTGTAAGAGTAAGATCCACCGTATGAGTCGAGGTTTTACATCAGGTTTAGTTAAGAGATAACGAAGAGCTGAATGATCAGTGTAAACAACAACTTTAGATAATATTAAATATTGCCTAAATTTTCAAAAATAAAAACTAAAGCTAGCAATTCTTTCTGTGGTGGTATAGTTTTCTTGTGCGGGTGTCAATGTTCTGCTAGCATAATAAATTGGCTGAAAATGCTTGTCTCTTCGTTGTCCCGGAACTGCACCTATTGCAAAATCACTCGCATCACACATTAGTTCAAAGGGTAAATTCTAATCAGGTGCAATTATAATCGGGGCATTTATTAGTTTATCCTTGAGGACATTGAATGCGTCTAAACATTCCTGATTGAAATTGAAAGGAACATCTTATTCTAGTAATTTTGTTAAAGGCTTAGCTATTTTAGAAAAAATCCTTAATGAATCTTCTGTAAAATTCAGCATGTCCTAAAAAGCTTCTAATAGCCTTAACTGAACTAGGGGGAGGTAATTTTTCTATGGTTTCAATCTTTGCTTTATCTACCTCAATCCCTTTACTAGAAATCTTATGTCCTAGCACAATCCCTTCTCTAACTATAGAGTGACATTTTTCCCAATTCAAGACAAGATTCGTCTTCTCACATCTTATTAGAACTCGTTCTAAATTTTTAAGGCAAACGTGGAAAGAATTACCAAACACCGAGAAGTCGTGCATAAATACCTCCATAATGTCTTCCACAAGTTCATCAAAGATGGCCAACATGCAGCGCTGAAAAGTAGCAGGAGCAATACATAATCCAAAAAGCATTCTACGATAAGCAAACGTACTGTATGGGCATGTAAATGTTGTCTTCTCTTGATCTTCAGTGCTATTGGGATTTGGAAGTAGCCGGAGAGTCCGTCCAAGAAGCAGTAGTACTTATGTCCAGACAACCTTTCTAACATCTGATCAATAAAGGGTAGAGGGAAGTGATCATTTCTAGCTGCGTCATTCAGCTTCCTATAGTCTATACAGACTCTCCAACCTGTGACTGTCCTGGTGGGGATCAATTCATTCTTTTCGTTGGTTACCACAATCATGCTTCCTTTCTTCGGAACTACCTGCACAGGATTTACCCAAGTGCTGTCAGAAATAGGATAAACTATTCCTGCATCTAGAAGTTTAATTACCTCGGCTTTGATGACTTCTTTCATATTGGGGTTTAACCGTCTTTGAGGTTACACACACGATTTATACTCATCTTCCATTAAAATTTTGTGGGTGTAAAATGATGGGCTTATTCCTTTAATGTCTGACATTTTCCATGCTATGGCCCTTTTGTGTTTCTTTAGTATCCTTAGCAACTCTTCTTTCTCCTGGGGTCCTAGTTCCAAAGAGATGATTACTGGTAGCGTAGAATTATCCCCTAGGAATGCATATTCCAAGTCTTTGGTAATTGTTTTAGTTCTAGCTTGGGTGGCTCATTAATAGAGGGTTTTTGTTTTAATTCGTCATTAATCTTGATGTCCTCTATTTCATCTGTTTAGAAGGTGATGCATTGGGATTCTCTTCATCGGTATCGTCATCATTCCCCTCACCTTGTGAAAGACACAGTTCTATCGTGTCACTGTGCATGATTTCCTGCAAAGATTCTTGAAAAATGTGATCAGTGGCATCAACAAAGTAACAAGAGTCATCTTTTTCTCTAGAATAACGCATGGCATCATAAATTTGGAACACAATTTCTTCATCTCCTACTCTTAATGCGAGTTTACCATCACCAACTTTAATGATGGCCCTAGCGGTAGTCAGAAAGGGTTGCCCCAAAATTAAAGGTACCTCTACGTCCTCATTCATATCAAGCACAACAAAATCAACGGGAAATATAAATTTATCTACTTTTACCAGAACATCTTCAATAATTCCCCTAGGATACTTAATAGATCTGTCAGCTAACTGAATACTCATCCTAGTGGGTATTGGTTCCCCGAGACCAAGTTGCTTAAACATTTTATAAGGAATTAGATTAATACTGGCACCTAAGTCAGCTAATGCTTTTTCTATGTTCAAACTACCAATTAAATAAGGGATAGTGAAACTTCCTGGATCTTTCAATTTGGTTGGTAGCTTGTTTTGGATGATAGCTGAGCATTCCTCATTAAGTTCTACTGTTGAAATTTCCTCAAACTTCCTTTTATTTGTTAGAAGCTCCTTTAAAAATTTTGCATATGTTGGCATCTGCGAAATAGCTTCAACAAAAGGTAAGTTGATATGTAGTTGTTTGAAAAGTTCAAGAAATTTACCATATTGTGCGTCTAAGCGGTCTTTCTTCAACTTTGCTAAATACGGGATTGTTGGTTTAGTTTCCTCGCAAGTCAAAGTTATCTTTGCCTCATCGGGATCATGTGGTACCTCATTCTTTGTTTCGATTAACTCCTTTCCACTTCTCAGTGTCACTGCCTGGACCTGCTCTTTTTCCCTAGATAAGGTTTCAACTCATATTTCAGAAACTAATTTAGTAAGTTGCCCGATTTGATCTTTGAGTTCCTGTGACAATGTCTCAAGTTTTGTTTCTATCCTCTGGAAACGTGTGTCTGAAGCTGTTATGAAATTTGTCAGGACCTCTTCAAGGTTCGGCTTATTTTCCTGTGGGTAAGGCTGTTGTTGGAAGTTTTGGGATGGTTGTGATCTTTGATTTCTTTGACCGCCCCATGAGAAATTGGGGTGGTTCTTCCAACCTGGATTATAAGTATTACTATAAGGGTTATTGTTAGATCGGAAATTATTACCCATATAGTTCATCTGTTCGCTCTCCATGCCCTGTCCGTAGGGTGGGTACTCAGGATTCACCACTCCTTCACTTGTGTCGCACTGTGTTACTGGATGTGCCTGCGAAGAACCATAGAAACTATCAAATTTTTTATGTAGCAATTCTACCTGATTTGATAGCGTAGTCACTGCGTCAATGTTGAAAACTCCGGCTGCTTTAGCTGGCCTTGTCCCTGTAACTTGCCACTAATATTTATTCAGTGACATCTCCTCTATAAACTCGTAGGCTGCTTCAGGAGTTTTGTTGTTCAGGGTTCCACCGGCAGCTGAATCGATTAGTTGCCTTGTTGAAGGGTTCACACCATTATAAAAAGTTTAGACTTGTAGCCACAATGGTAGTCCGTGGTGTGGGCACCTCTTAACAAATCTTTATATCTCTCCCATGCATCGTATAGTGTCTCAAAATCTATCTGCACAAAAGAAGAGATACCATTCCTTAATTTGGTCGTTTTGGCCGGTGGAAAATATTTTAATAAAACTTTTTCAGTCATTTGATCCCATGTAATGATTGATCCTCGTAGAAGAGAATGTAATCACTGCTTGGCTTTATTTCTCAGGGAAAAGGGAAATAATCGAAGACGGATGGTATCATCAGAAACACCATTTATCTTGAAGGTGTTTCAATATTCTAGGAAATTTGCTAAGTGTGTGTTAGGATCCTCATCCTGCAAACCATCAAACTGAACAAACTGTTGTATCATTTGTATAGTGTTAGGTTTCAATTCAAAATTACTTGCAGCAATAGTAGGCCTAACAATACTAGACTCGATTCCTGTTAAACTAGGTTTAGCATAATCATACATAGTACGTGGAGCATGATGTTCGGCCATCTCTGGAGGTGGCGGATTATTTTCAGCCATCTCTTCTGTGGTATTTATTTCGGCTTCTTGCTCTTCGTTTATGTAGTTTAGGCTTCGCCTTATTTCTCTGCGATTTCTACGAACAGTACCTTCAATATCACTGTCATAAAGTAGAGGTCCTGTCAGGTTCCTTCTAGTCATAAACTAGAGGTACCTAAAAGGGACAAAAGAAAGAAGAAAGAAATTTTAAAAAAATAAAAATAAACTTTAATTGTAAAAATAAAAATAAATATGACTAAAGTAATAAAAGTTAAGCTTTTTTAATATTTTAGTTCCTCGGCAACGGAGCCAAAAACTTGATCGTCGAATCAGAGCTTTAAATTTATAATGAGAATGATCGAACCTGGAAACTAACTCTGACAATGATTTTAAGGCAAGCGCACCTATCGAACAGTAGTATAGTTTAGGCAAGACCGGAATATCGAATCCCAAAGGAACCAAAAGTACTAATACTAACTCTCTTTCTATTATTTAGCCTAAGAATTAAGTGAATGTTTATCTAATCTAAATTTAACTGTCAACTAAACTAAAGATGCAAAGACAAAAAGAGAATGAATTGGGGAAAAATAACTTGGAAGAAAAACCGATTGATTAAGACGATACCCTTAGGAAGAATCCGCCTAGACTTCTCTTGTTATCTAACACTGAACCAGACGATGTATTCACTTGACTTGATCCGTAAGATTCCCTAAGCTATATTAAACCCTCTCTCGAAGCGAATAACGTCTAACCCTAGGTTGATTAATTGAAATATATTTCTAATTAAAACCCCTAGAATCGCATTAACTCGGTCTATGGACTCCCATATTAGGTTTCACCCTAATCCGGCAAAATCTCGTCACCCTATCTCTAGGCGTGCGATCAACACCACTTAATTATGCTAGATCTACTCTTAAACAGGGAGTTTTGCTCCTCCACCTAAGCACATCATACTTGAATCAATATCCCAGAAATATCAACACAAGAATTAAGCACACATAATTAAGAACAAGTCAAATATTTATCATATAGTTCAAAAAAACAATAACAAGATCCGTCTTAGGTTTCATCCCCTTCAGGTATCTGAAGCGTTTAGTTCATAATAATAAAAGAAAACATCTCAAAAGAAAAGATAAAACAAAACATACGAAATCCCTAAAACTCCCTGAAGGAATTGAAGGAGAGATCCGCCGTCTTGAGTAGAATTCCAGCTTCTTGAGATGAATCAACTGGCTATCTTCGAGTGATTCTCCACAAATCTGACCTTTTCGGCTTGGCTCCTTGGCCTAGCTAACCGCCCTCTTTCAAGTAACACTTAGGGGGTTATATAGGCTTTTGAAATATGTTTCTTCGCCCCTAAGTATCCAAATCCGAATGAAATTGCTCTTTCCTGCGACAGGGACACGGCCATGGCACACGCCCATGTGGATCGTGGCCAGGCCGTGCTCGGACTTCTTTAATGAGGCACGGCCGTGTGGGCTTAAGTCTAGGCTGTGTCAATTTCCTCTTTGGCCCAATTTAGTCTGTTTTAGGCCTGTTTCTCGTTCTTTTCATCCTCGGGTGCTTTCCTGGGTACAAAACATGAAAACAAAGGATTAAGAGCACCTTTTTACATAAATCGAGGCTTAATTCATCCAAAAGCATACTAAATGTGGGCTTAAAATATGTTACTTTTACGGTTTATCAACCACATTATTAAAATTTAAGCCAATCATATTCTTTAATTCATTCTAAAGTCTATCCAACTCATTATGACCGTTTTAGCCCCTAGGGCTTGAGTCTATATGGTTTTCATAATCATCAACATATTTCCTTTTCATCTCAACTCACTTAAGTACATAATTAGTTTAATAGCATCATATGTTACCATATGCATATCATTTATTAAATTTTTGATTTACCACCCCTATTCACTTGACTCGGACTCAGACAGATAATCAGATCATTCAACCAACACACCAAACTAGCATCGGAGTGTATCATCAAATAAACTGAATTAGGATAGCTAGCATGTAACATGCACACTGGTGTACAAAACACATCCTCGCACACGAAGTACATCCTGGCACTAAAGTGCATAATCCAAACATTTCATGCAATTATCAATTATCAAATTCTATTAACATCTCACATATACTTCATAACATTCAATACATTTTCATCCAATCTCATAGTATATATATCACAATTCGAACATTTCATACAATTTTATATTTTATTCATTTTAGTCCTTTATTTCAACAATCATAATCAAACTCAATTCAAAGCTCATATTATTGTTAAGTACTCACTTTGGTACTTCTAAATGTTAGGGGTGAGCAAAATCTGATTTGATTCGAAAATCTCGATAAAAAATTAAATTTTTGAATTAAATAGTTTAAGTTATTTGAGTTAATCAAATTATTTGGATCAACTCGAATAAAAAATTAAGTTTTTCGGTTTAACTCAAATATGAATTGCACAATTCGAGTTATCCCAAAATCCGAATAAGAAAAGGCAAAACTACATTGTTTTGATAAACGTTTACTCATTAACTTAAAAGGTAAAACTATTATATTTGTTTATATAGTTAAATAATCTTGTACTTCGTCTACTAGTTACATAATCGATCTATGTAAACACAACATTGAGTATTAATAATAGGATTCGTTAACTCAACTCGACTTGACTCGAAATTTTTTGACTTGATTCTATTCAATTCGAAAAAAATTTAAATTGAGTTTGATTGCTAAAATAGGATTCGTCAACTTGACTAACTCGACTCGAATTGGTCTGTAACAATCCGTTTTTAATGAAATCGAAATAGTGGTTTCGGGACCACAAATCCGAGGTTGGAAGAAAATTTATTTTAATATTATTTTATAGTCTATGGTATGACAGGAATGTCATATGAAAATTTTGTTAAGAAATTTTATTGATTTCACATTTAATTTGTTAAAAATGACTAAATTGAAAAAGGTGTAAAACTTGTTAATTAAAAGAAATGGTGATTAAATAGCTTAATCAATAAATAAGGAGGGATTTAAGGCATATATATGCCAAAAGCATATGGCTGGGGGGACATAAGCCTTAAAAAGATGATAAAATGGTGTGAATTAAGGGTTGCCAAATTTAATGAAATAAGTGAGAAATTAAAGAATTCTAGAGAAATCACCATCATTTCAGTTCTAAAAATAGATATTGAAGAGGGTTTAAGCTGGTTTTTCAATTCTTGCTTCGTGTAAGTCAAATCCTCACTCGTTTCTTGAAAATTTTATGTTTTTGTGATTGCTACAATTAGGTCCAAATAACTTTTACCTTGGTTTTTGATTTTATTGAAAAAATTTTGACTTACCATTGATGATTTTATATGGTTTCAGTTATTAGATGATGAGTTTGAAGTGTTAATGGTTATTTAAAAGTGTTTTATTAAAGAATTTTGAAGAAAACATGATTTAGGGATTAAATTGAAAAGATGTTGAATTCATGGAAAATTCTAAATTTTATGGAATTCATGGGATTGCTATTATTATGTATGAAATTTCTAGGCTAGGAATGAAGATTAAATATCATGAATTTCATTTTTTTTTAGCCTAGGTACGAAATTGGAATTAATCAAAAGTATTGAGGCAAAATGGTACTTTTGCCTAAAAAGTGAATTAGGTTGATTTGAATAAGAAATGTAATAAATTGATGATTAAATTCATTTATATAGATCCAGAAAGATCGAATACGGAATTGGATCGAGGAAAACAAAAAGTATCGAATTAGTAGATTCTTGTATACGAACAAGTATCGAGGTAAGTTCGTGTAACTAAATTGTGTATATTTATATGCTTGAATTGAATGTTGTGTATGTGAATTGTATAAATGCTAAATACATGAAATTGGTTACATATCCGACAATGCCTGATAAATGTTAAATCTCGTTTGAATAATGAAATTCGATGGATACAGGATTTCCTGAATTGGTTGTAGTCCTGCATATGTTGCGGACACTCCATAGCTCTTATGAGCGTCCCGTTATTAGCCCTCTTGAGCTTCCCGATAGGTGGTGATTCTACATGTGTTGTGGACACACCTTAGCTCTTATGAGCTTCCCAATTATAGGCTCTTTGTGAGCTTCCCGATATGGCTCGCTTGAACTTCTCGATATATGGCTATCCGGAGCTCTCCGATAAATGGCTCTTTGGAGCTACTCGTCATAGTCTCGCATGAGCTTCCCGATAATGGCTCTTATGAGCTTCCTGTTATTTAGCTCGGATAAGCTTCCCGTTACATGGCTCACATGAGTTTTCCTGTTATATGGCTCGAAAATGTGCTTCCCGATTAAGTGCTCTATTGAGCGCTCCCAAATATAAATTGACGGATTATAGCTTCGTACACCTTCGAGTGTACTATCAGTGTATCCATTGAAATTTCAAATAAATTCAACGGGCAAAGTTTTGATATGAAATGAATTATTTTAAATGTATAAGTTATATGAATATATGATGTAGAAAGCATATGTATATGAAATTGTTACATGATGAGCTCATCTTTGTTACATGAAAAGTACTTGGAATTCATGACTAACATGTTTCTTGAGGTTATATGTGTTCAGGCAAATTGCCAAATTTCTTTGGATGAATTTTGAGTACTTATTTTAAATGAATATGGTTGGTAAGTTAATTTCCTATTATACGAACTTACTAAGCATTAAATGCTTAATCTATTTATTTTCTTCTATTTTATAGTGCTTGGAAGCTCATAAAGGTTGGAAATCAGTTGGAGCATCATCACACTATCATTCAGCTCGTTTTGGTACAAATAGTAAACTTATTTTGGTTTAATGGCATGTATAGGCTAAGTTAGGCAAAATGATGATATGTTTTGATTGTAACTAGCCATTGGAATGGCTAGTGATAGTATGGTTAATGTATATGTATGAGGTTGTACTATGTTTGATATGTAAATGTGCATGATTGGTATTATAGGTTTAAATATACTTAAGCAAGAATATGTTCAATTGAGTACGTTGGATGTTTGAATTAATGTCATGATATATCATGCATAAGAATTTGGTTTTGGCTTGATTTAAATGTCTTGGATTGGTTGGTGAATGTGCTTAAATATGGTTGCAGGTGGAAGACCAATAGGGTGAGGAAAAATGGCCTTGAAAATGGCCTATTTTCATCCACACGGGTGGACACAAGGGCGTGTCTCTCAGCAGTGTGTGACACACAGCCTGAGACACACGCCCATGCGCACAGACGTGTGATTTGGCCATGTGTCCCCTGCACCTAGTTTTCGAAAATTAAATTGTTCACACGGCCTAGCACAGGCTGTGTGATTGGCCGTGTGACACAAGTCAGAGAGTTACACGGGTAAGGACACAGGTTGGGACTCGACCGTTTGCTTCATATCGAATGCCCACATGGCCTGGAACACGGGTGTGTCACTTGGTCATATGAGCCACACAGCCTGGCCACACCAGCGTGTGTCCCCTGCATCTAAGGTAAAATTTTGAAATTTCACGAAAAATTCTCTGAGTTCCTAATTTAGTCCCAACTTATTTCTAACTCATGAATTGGGTCTCGAGGGTCCATTTAAGGGACAATATGATTGAATAAGTCTGATTTCGGATATGAATAGTAAATGATACGATTTAGTTATATTTGATCTGTAAACTCCAGTAATGCTCTGTAACCCTGTTCCAGCAACGGATATGGGTTAAGGGTGTTACATGATCGAATACCCACCCCTACTAAATGTAGTTAACATGCAGATGAAATCAATTAATACAAGTTTAAATTGTAAATGTACAAACCAAGATTTCGTGCATCACTCGTTGACAATTTTCGTTTTTTCTTTCCCTCTTAATGGTTCGGTGTTGTCGTTAACTACGAATATTCAAAAACATACTAAATTATCAATTTCCAGCAAAATTAGAATCAAATACCGAATTCCACATATTTTACAAATTATTCAATTTAATCCCTAAAAACCAGGACAATCATAACTTTTAATTTAAGGCCTCATATTAGAATTTGATTTCACCAAAACTCATTAGGGACCCTCTATTTTCTACTCCTACCAACATTTTATAATAGTTTTAAATTTATTCAATTTGATCCCTAATGTATGAAACTAACGATTAATCTTTACAATTTAGTCCTTTTCTTGTACTAATCTTAATTTCTAACAATTTCATAATAATTTCATTCAATTCTCAACAATGGAAACTTTTGAAAATTTAATAGTTTTACAAAATATTACATGAGCTAGTTAAATCAAGCTCTCATGATCTCAAACCTATAAAAAATAATGAAAAATGGCTAAGGACTTACTTGGAATTAGGGGCCAAAAGCTTCAACCACAAAAAGTGGTGTTTCCCTGATTTTATTTCCTTTTGGACAAGTGAAGAAGATGACAATTTCATCTTTCTTCCCACCCACAACTATTTATACTTTGTTTAATGTTTAATTAATCATGTTTTGAACCAATTAACCTTTAATTCTTAAGTTAATTAATTTTTAATCCTTATTGTCCACTATAAAATGTTTAACAATGGTTTATTAACTATTTTATCCCCATTGATAATTTTAATTTAAGTCCCCAAGTCATTCTCTATTTAAAAATCTATATTGATTGAACTTTATAATTTAGTCCCTAGACCCTAATTAATCACAATTTTGACTAAATTACTTATCCACTTTTCAATTAATCTATAAAATAACTCCATAATTATCCTCATTTAATATTTACAGACTCGGTTTACGAAAATAAGGTCCCAAAACTATATTTTTCGATACCACTGAAAATCGGGTCATTACACCATTGTTGAGGTAAATCTAATTTCATGTGTTTTTGTTATAGTTTCCAATTTATCCCACTTAAACTGAAGATTTTTTCTTGTTTTATCTAAAGAAGTTAGTAATGACCATAAAGTCAATGGTGTCAAAAAGAGTGGTTTTGGAATCCCATTTTCATAAATCGAACCCTTAAATATTTTATGGAGGTTATATTATAGGTGAATTGAATTTTGAATGAGAAATTTTGTTGAATTGGTAATTAATGAAGGCACAAGGATTAAATTGTAAAAGTGGTAAAATTTAATTACTATGGAAATTTTTATTTGATCTTAGGCTAAGGAATAAAGTGGTGGTTGTACCACTTAATATTTAGGGTGGACGGTGGATAGATAATTGTATAAGGAAATGTCTTATAAATTATAATTAAATTATAAAACATTAAAATAAAATATGGTATGTAATAGCCCAAATTTCAGTGATGTCAGAAATAATGGTTCGAGACCACCAAATCTGATAAATGAACATGTATATTATATTATTTAATATTTACGAGCCAAATATAGCTTTTAAAAGATTTTTGAAATAGTAAATTGTGTTTTATAAAGATTTATTTGGTCAAGAAATTGAGAAAAAGAGGTATCGAGATCTCGGTGTTATAAACTGAGTCATAAATATTTTTATAAATATTTACAGAATGTCAATAAGGTAGTATTAAAATTTTGTTAGAAAATTTTGACGTTTGGGTGGTTAATTAAATAAAAAGGACTAAATTGAAAAAGGTGTAAAAGTTTCTACAAGGATTAAATAGCTCAATTTTCAAATGAGAAGGAGCTAAAATGTAAATAAGCCCAAAGGAGGTATTTTGGGCGGCAATAGCTGAGAAAAATCAGGAAATGGGTGAAATAAGGGTAAAATTGGAAAAATGCCAAAATTAACTAAATAAAAATGGGACCAAATTGGAATATCTAGAATTCTCTTCATTTTCATCAGCTAAAAAACATCCATGGAAGATGGTTTATGCTGGTTTTCATACTCTAGCTTCATGTAAGTTTAATTCTTGCTTTCTCCTTGAAATTTCTATGTTTTTGGACTTTTACAATTGGGTCCAACTTACTATGTCATTAGTTTTTGATTCTATGGCTAATTTTTAAAGTTGTATGGATGAGTGCTGGAAGCATATGATGAATAAATATAGAATTGAAGCTTTACTTTTTATATATGACGATTTTATCAAGTAAAATTGATAGAAATTGGTTTTAGGACCTAATTGTGAAAGAGTTTGGAATCAAGGGTTATGAAGTAGTTTAAAATGATAGAATAAAGTATTAATTGAGAAAAAAATTAGCTCAATTGAGGGATTAATTGGACAAGGACTGAATTGTATGAACTGTGAAATTTGGGGCAAAATGAAAATTAACACTTTGCACTAAAATAGTTTTGGACAGCAGCAATAGTCTAACTTTGAAAAATAACAAAACATTGTAGAAATATAATTATAGGATTAATAAAATATGAATTAAACCTTATTGAGTCTAGTTTCTTATAAAAGAAACGGTATAAGCAATGGAATTGTAAATCATGAGATATAATAGGTTTTGTGAGACAAGGTCAGGATGATTTCGGGTTCCCCTGTTCTGATTTTGGAAAATAATAAGAAATTGGAGAAAAATAATTAGGGGCTTAAATTTATATTTTTAAAATCCTGAATGAGTCTATTTTCAATAGAAACAAACAGAAACATCATCCGAATCCCGTGTGAGGAGATAATTAATTTTTAGTGAAGAAGGGTCGGAACTGTCAGATAGCAGAATAGGGATGAATTTAAAGAATACAATGTACTTATTGGCTAAACCAAAAATTCTGAAAATCTTATGGTAAGAAGATATGTGAGTCTAGTTTCAAGGAAAATTAGCGGATCTTAATTTGGAGTTTTGTAGCTCAAGATAAAAATAATTTAGTGACTATGACACAGATGGATAGCTTGAATATTCACATAAATAAATAGTGAAAATTTATAGATAATGTTACTTACAAGTGTGTTATTTATACTAAGTGTAACACCCCAAACCCGGTCAAAACGCTACGACCGAATCTGGTATGTCACAGGGTAAAATGTTTTTGGAAGACAAGTCTGTTGAGTCAATTTGCGAAGAAAACACTTAATCTTATGAAAACCAAAGTTGCGTTAAGTAGTTTATTAAAATCATCTCAAAGTTTGTTTTAAAGAGAATCCAGTTGACTTATCGTTGTTACAAGTTCACTTATTTACCCGATGGTAAAGTTTTGGAAAAATCTCGAATTTTATTAAGGTTGTGAAAACATTCATTTTATAATTTCTTTACTTGTTAGTCATGCTTTAATGTTTAACACAAATTCAAATAAATAATTAAACCCAAAGCAAAATATAGATGGCCTTATTACACAACCAAAACCCCAAAATTTAAAACAAAGTAAAACCAAAATTTAACCGTTTAAAATGAAGCCAACTATTGAGCATGGCCACCTCGAGTCCATCCCGGCTCCATATCCGTGATCTAGGAATTATCTGCAAAATGTAAAGGAAGGGGTGAGTCACCGAGACTCAGTGTGCAATTCCCCATCCCAGAGATAACAAGCCCTTACACAGTTCATAAACAAGTATGCATGTCATGCAACCCAAAAACCTAACCATCCGAAACTCCTGATTCTACCCCGTGTGGTACCAAACCACTGGTGGTGCCAAACCACTGGTGACCCAAAGTCACAAATAAACATATGTGGTACCAAACCACTGGTGGTGCCAAACCACTGGTGACCCAAAGTCACAGGTAATCATATGTGGGGGCCAACCCACTGTGGTGCCAAACCACTGGTGACCCAAAGTCACAAATAATCATATGTGGGGCCAACCCACTGTGGTGCCAGACCACTGGGACGAGTCACGAAGATAACATATGTGGTACCAAACCACTAGTGGTGCCAAACCACTGGTGACCCAAAGTCACAAATAATCATATGTGGTGCCAAACCACTGGTGGTGCCAAACCACTGGTGACCCAAAGTGACAAATAATCATATCTTCCCCCTCCTCTCATCATACCCATACAATATGACATAATAATTCGTGTATGCAGTATGTCATGTATGCTAACATATATCAAATATAAGTATAACATGAATTACCATCATAATCAGATAGACATAAAACAACATAATCACGCTAATCAACCTCTAACGGCATAACCATAATTTTACCTACCAAGGGCATTTCGTAATTTACCCACCAAGGGCATTTTCATAATTTACCTTTCAGGGGTATTTTGGTAATTTACCCTTCCAAGGGTATATCAGTAATTTTGCACCTGCAATGGCCTTTCCAAAGGCCTAATGTCGCCCGGAGCGACTCAGCTACCATTTCCGGTTGTATCGGACTATTGGGCCTAAAACCCAATTTTGGCCCATTCGGGCCCACACGCTCGTGTGGCCCACCTAACACAAATCTAGCCACGTATATAAGTTACACCTAGTCTAGTTCACTTTATACCACACTATCATACAATTTATTCAATTAGGCCCACGGGCCCATTGGCCCACTTCGGCCCATCGCGGCCCTAAGCAGCCTCAACCCACAAGAATACTACTGATGGCCTCAACTATCGCGTCGAAGCCCCACACGTGCGCTCGCACGCTTGTGTGGCTACTATTGTCGTGACCGGCACTTCGGCGTTTGCCGCTCTACGACTAGGGTAGAGAGAGTTACACACCTGATAGGAATCTGAAGCTGCTAAACCGCGCTCCGAGCACTCCTTTGCCCAACGCCAAGCAGGTATGTTAACTCTCCTCCTGGAATGCTCTTTATATAGCTAGCTCTTCACCCTTCTTCTTTGTATCTTTCCGATGTGGGATCCCTTCGTCAGTAAAGTTTAAATTCAACTGAAACTCTTGCCGTCCAATCCGTAAAATAAATACTCCCTTGCTTCTCATGAGATTCGAACCCAGGCTCCCTTACAACATAATCCACGCCATTAACCACTTGGCCACAAGCTCCTTTTGTGTCTTAAACCATGCGCAACTAAATTTAAACCTACAGCCAAATTCTAAGGTCCAAGTAAAAAGAAAACCAAAATGCAAAAGCCAAGACTTGAACCTTAGACCTCCTTCCTTCCTTGTGGTGTCACCCTCTTGTCTCTTATGTGGCGTCACTTTGCCACTACACCACACACTCCACTTGTGTCATTTTCCTCCACATTTTATTCTTAAGGCCTACCTGCCAACTTTCAGGGTTTTTTTCACCTAAAACCAAAATTTCCCCAAAGCCAAAGTTCGATCCCGGGACTTCATAGAAGCCCTCTAACCTTCCAAAACTTATCTAATAAGTCCAACTTGCATTTAAGCTGATCTCTTGTTCTCCAAAAATTTAAATGCTACTACGCTCAAGGTCCATTGGGCCCAATTCTTCTAGGCCCAATTTTAGGATGTTACAAATCTACCCTCCTTAAAGAAATTTCGTCCTCGAAATTTCCAACTAACTAACAGTCGTACATCCTAACTTACAACACTACGCCCACGCTGCGCACTCTGATTCTAATAACACTAATATACTTTTAACTAGAATTTAGAACTCCTACACATACTCAAAAACACCTAGCCATTAAAACAGACGAATATTTCATACGCAACCACCTCTATATCCGAACATCACATCCAAACCAAACACACAGAATAGATACTAGAAATACAGCATATAACAAAGCAAAGTATCAGGAAACTTACAGTACGGATTGGTGCCGGAGACTCGGGTGCCATACTTCCAGAAAATAGATATATATTTTTCTAAACCATTTTCCAAACCATCCTTTGAAAACATTTTTGAACCCAAACCCACAGCCGAGTTTTTGGAACCTAGGCTCTGATACCATAATTGTAACACCCCAAACCCGGTCAAAACGCTACGACCGAATCTGGTATGTCACAGGGTAAAACATTTTTGGAAGACAAGTCTGTTGAGTCAATTTGCAAAGAAAACACTTAATCTTATGAAAACCAAAGTTGCGTTAAGTAGTTTATTAAAATCATCTCAAAGTTTGTTTTAAAGAGAATCGAGTTGACTTATCGTTGTTACAAGTTCACTTATTTACCCGATGGTAAAGTTTTGGAAAAATCTCAAAATTTATTAAGGTTGTGAAAACATTCATTTTATAATTTCTTTACTTGTTAGCCATGCTTTAATGTTTAACACAAATTCAAATAAATAATTAAACCCAAAGCAAAATATAGATGGCCTTATTACACAACCAAAACCTCAAAATTTAAAACAAAGTAAAACCGAAATTTAACCATTTAAAATGAAGCCAACTATTGAGCATGGCCACCTCGAGTCCATCCCGGCTCCATATCCGCGATCTAGGAATTATCTACAAAATGTAAAGGAAGGGGTGAGTCACCAAGACTCAGTGTGCAATTCCCCATGCCGGAGATAACAAGCCCTTACACAGTTCATAAACAAGTATGCATGTCATACAACCCAAAAACCTAACCATCCGAAACTCCTGATTCTACCCCGTGTGGTACCAAACTACTGGTGGTGCCAAACCACTGGTGACCCAAAGTCACAAATAAACATATGTGGTACCAAACCACTGGTAGTGCCAAACCACTGGTGACCCAAAGTCACAGATAATCATATGTGGGGCCAACCCACTATGGTGCCAAACCACTGGTGACCCAAAGTCACAGATAATCATATGTGGGGCCAACCCACTGTGGTGCCAGACCACTGGGACGAGTCACGAAGATAACATATGTGGTACCAAACCACTGGTGGTGCCAAACCACTGGTGACCCAAAGTCACAAATAATCATATCTTCCCCCTCCTCTCATCATACCCATGCAATATGACATAATAATTCGTGTATGCAGTATGTCATGTATGCTAACATATATCAAATATAAGTATAACATGAATTACCATCATAATCAGATAGACACAAAACAACATAATCACGCTAATCAACCTCTAAGGGTATAACCATAATTTCACCTACCAAGGGAATTTCGTAATTTACCCACCAAGGGCATTTTCGTAATTTACCTTTTAGGGGTATTTTGGTACTTTACCCTTCCAAGGGTATATCAGTAATTTCGCACCTGCAATGGCCTTTCCAAAGGCCTAATGTCGCCCGGAGCGACTCAGCTACCATTTCTGGTTGTACCGGACTATTGGGCCTAAAACCCAATTTTGGCCCATTCAGGCCCACACGCTCGTGTGGCCCACCTAAGAAAAATCTAGCCACGTATATAAGTTCCACCTAGTCTAGTTCACTTTATACCACACTATCATACAATTTATTCAATTGGGCCCACGGGCCCATTGGCCCACTTCGGCCCATCGCGGCCCTAAGCAGCCTCAACCCACAAGAATACTACTGATGGCCTCAACTATCGCCTCGAAGCCCCACATGTGCACTCGCACGCTCGTGTGGCTACAATTTCCGTGACCGGCACTTCGGCATTTGCCGCTCTACGACTAGGGTAGAGAGAGTTACACACCTGATAGGAATCTGAAGCTGCTAAGCCGCGCTCCGAGCACTCCTTTGCCCAACGCCAACCAGGTATGTTAACTCTCCTCCTAGAATGCTCTTTATATAGCTAGCTCTTCACCCTTCTTCTTTGTATCTTTTCGATGTGGGATCCCTTCGTCAGTAGAGTTTAAATTCAACTGAAACTCTTGCCGTCCAATCTGCAAAATAAATACTCCCTTGCTTCTCATGAGATTCGAACCCAGGCTCCCTTGCTTCTCATGAGATTCGAACCTAGGCTCCCTTGCAACATAATCCACGCCGCTAACCACTTGGCCATAAGCTCCTCTTGTGTCTTAAACCATGCGCAACTAAATTTAAACCTATAGCCAAATTCTAAGGTCCAAGTAAAAAGAAAACCAAAATGCAAAAGCCAAAACTTGAACCTTGGACCTCATTCCTTCCTTGTGGTGTCACCCCCTTGTCTCTTATATGGCGTCAGTTTGCCACTACACCACACACTCCACTTGTGTCATTTTCCTCCACATTTTATTCTTAAGGCCTACCTACCAACTTCCAGGGTTTTTTTCACCTAAAACCAAAATTTCCCCAAAGCCAAAGTTCGATCTCGGGACTTCATAGAAGCCCTCTAACCTTGCAAAATCACTTATCTAATAAGTTCAACTTGCATTTAAGCCGATCTCTTGTTTTCCAAAAATTTAAACGCTACTACGCTTAAGGCCCATTGGGCCCAATTCTTCTAGGCCCAATTTCAGGATGTTACACTAAGGATATGGATGGAGAGGAGGAGGAGGAAGAATATATGAATGACTTGTGTATAAATTGATCACATGCCTGATTATAATTGATAAATGTTGAATTAGAAATGATATAATGTTTTATTTGGAATATTTATTATGAAATTATGATTATCGTTATAATACAAAAATTGAACTTGTGAGTTTATATGGCTAAATTTTAGTGATCATTTGTTAATTTTATGAACTTTATGATGTGTTATTTCATATGTATTGATGATAAAATCGTGAATAATGTAAAAGCATGAAAATTGAATAAATGATCAAATTGAGCACTTCAGTTCAGTGACAAAATGAATTGACGGAAAAAAGCATGGTTGAACCATGGCAACAAGTGATAAGTGATAGCTTCGGCTACACTTATCTGATCAAGGACAAGTGAAAGTGATAAGTGGTAGCTCTGGCTACTGATCAAGTGAAAAGTGGTAGCTCCGGCTACCTGATCAATGAATAGTGGTAGCTTCGGCTACAAGTGACAAGTGATTTCCTTGTAAGACCATAACTGGGATATGGCATCAGTGTGATACGTGTTTAAGATGTAAGACCATAGCTGGGCTATGGCATTCTAGTGAAAAGTGATGAATTGACGGATAAGTCCATGGTTGCACCATGGCATAATGATAGTGCAGATGTAAGACCATGGCTGAGCTATGGCATTCTAGTAAAAAGACTATAGCTATCTTATGGCATCAGTGATTATCAGTTAAATTCAATGCATACCGGTACAGAACAATTTCATAAGACATTCACTAATTTGACAAAGTTTGGTAAGTGTTACATAGAATTATGTGATATAAGGAAATACAAGTTGATGAGACATGAACATAGAACTTGGTTGATGAATGAGTTCATTTGTGATTATATATTTGAACACCCTTGAGTGTATTATCCGTATGAATTGGTACTCCAAATGAGTTAATGAGAAGAGTTCTAATATAAAATAATCTGAATTCGAAATGAAATATTATGAAAATGTACTAAATACATTGGTATATCTTGTATATGTTATTTGAGTTCATAATGTGGAAAGTAGATGTATGTGGAAATTTGAGATGATGATATTTGTACATGGAATCTATTGGTGGATACATACATCCAAATTTATATGATAAATTTTAGTGAACATTGAAATTGGACTCAATAAGTGATTTGACAAACTAAATTGTGATTGGCAGGAAGAGTTAGTGAGTTGTATGTTTATGAATTGTTGCATGTATTTGTCTGATATACGAGGAAATGATGGTATTTGACACATGGAAAATATGAGACTGTGATATATAAAAACATGGAATATGTTTGATAAATGTGTTTATTTATAATTATAGAACTGTACACCTAAAGTGTACTATTTGTGTAAAGTAGATGTTCAAATGATTTGATGAGTAGAACTCAAATATGTAGTAGTTAGAAACCAAGACAAAATGTTATGAAAATGTATATGAAATACAGAGGTATGATTATTATATGTGATATGAATACATAATGTGAAAAAGTATAGGTATAAGAGGAATTTAATAAGAGTTGAGCCTATAAACGTTTCTTGTTATTTATATGAAGCGTACGACTAACAAATGGTGATAAGTATAAGGCTTGGTTGAATATCTTAAATTGGTTCTTGACTGTATTAAAATGTTGGTAAAGATAAAGGATCAAGTAAGTGAGAAATATGGCTTGGAAAATAGCCTAATTTTCGTCCACACGGGTAGACACGGGCGTGTGTCTGGGCCGTGTGTGACAAGCGGTCTACCCCATGGGCGTATGGTTCGACTGTGTGTCCCCAGTCACACGGGCGTGTGACCCTTATATGCGAGAAAAATTTTAAAAGTCGTGAAAAATTTTCCAAAGGATCTGGTTTAGTCTCGACCTGATCTTAATGCATGATTTGGACCTCGAAGGTCCACTAAAGGAACGTTTATAATTAGTCTCGGCATTTGAATGATAATGATTTCAAATTATCTATAAGTGTTCTGTACTCCTTGGTAATGCCTCATAACATTGTTCCGGCGATGGATACGGGTTGGGGGTGTTACATGGCATAAAAAATAAAACTTAGTGGATTGAAAGAGAAGGTTTATTCTTTTTAATTCAACCTTAACCATGATAAGTGAAAGAAGAAAAGAGAACGATAGTCCTTATGGCTTTGAAGGTCTTGCAACAAATTGATTAATGCAATTTAGTCTTTTTCTTATAGTTTATATGTTTTTGGAACCCAGGATCTTAAGCTAGCTGACCCGTGTATTATTTTTCAGAACTTTTAAAGATTTAGAAAGTTTCCTTTGATGGATCTTTGAAGTTTTAGGTACTAATTTTGTAGATTTTAAGCTCAGAAGTAAAAAGGGACTAAATTGTAATGTTATTTGATAGTTTCGCACAATGCACAAATGTTGAAATTTGTGGTAGAATATGAGAAATAAGAGGTCCAATAAGGACTCTAATGAAATCGGCTTGAAAATTTGAGATTAGAATTGAAAATTATGTTAGTCCTTATTTTAGGGACTAAATTGAATAAAATGCAAAGTTGCTTAAATTAGCAATTGGATGTGAATTTGTATGTATATTTATAAATTGGTATGTTTGTATTAATTTGTAGCTAGCATCGACCCGGATTCCTTAAAGAAGAAAGGAAAAGACAAAATCATCGACGAATAGCTCGAAATTTGCAGTTTGTGTTTCTATAATCTGAACTACTTTAAATTGTTGCATTACGAATTGATTGCATGTTAATATCATAAGGTAAGTTACTATTGATAAAAGTGAAATGAATTGGGTTGGACTAAATCAATTGATAGAGATAAGGACTTAGATTGAATAACCGCGAAAATATTGTATACTGAAATAAATGTGAAACTGAATTTTTAATGTGATGAGTTATGCTGCTATGTGCGTGGACTAATGAATTGATGATGATATTATGCTATAAATTGAGATATTGGCGTATAAATGAAATTGAGAAATGGTTACTCTATTAATTGTCCAGGCAGGGTTAGGTATAATTGGCATGTCATAGGATAGGAAAAGTTCAGGTATGGTTACCCTATTAATGGTTACCCTATTAATTGTATGGTTGAATTAAAATAAGTCAAATTGGTATATTTCTATTAATTTTTATGCAGGTTCTAATTAGGCACCATAATGCTTTAGAATATGGATTATGTTTGGAAAATGGTTAGGTATGAATTAGGTCCTTAATGGTACATTTTGTGCTACACGATCATGTGTAACACACGAACCAATGACACAGTCGTGTGCCACTAAAATATAGTATGTATAAATTGCACAGGGTCTCAGATTGTTACATGGGCTGGCCACACATCTGTGTAACTAGTTGTAACACCCCTAACCTGTCTCCATCATCAGATTAGGGTTACAAAGTATCATAGCAAAACAAAACAATTAACAACTTAAAACTTCTCAAACATTAATTTAATTATAAATAATCAAAATATTTGTTAAAAATGGCAACGAAATGCTTATAGACATTAAATCGAGTTTTATAAACCTAAATGTGAATTTCAAATACTTAACAAAATAAAATTTCAAAGTTTAAGTAATTAATGAAAAATCTATAGTTGGTATCGGTACCACATCGATACCTTTATAAAAATTGGTACCAAATTACTATATTATTTTCATGACAAAAATCAAGGGTATTGACATTTTATAAACAAGTATCGATACTTAATTAAAAATCGATACCATTTTAGCATTCTATTTTCCTTAAAACTTTTTCATAAAGCCATGTATCGAAACTAGTTGCCAAAATATCGATACCTCAGTTCAAAATGGTAATAATTTCAAATTAAAGTTCATTTTAAGCCAAACCATTTCTAGATACTTTCACACCATTAAAACACATTCAAGGACACCAAAATCATGACAAAATCATTCATCCTAAGTCTAACCAATATGCCATCAATAGGCACAACAATTTATACACCGAAACAAATCAAATTCAATGTCACAAGATCACACATTAAGCATATACCAAACATACCCAAATAACCAATTCATTAACATTCCATTCTACCATAGATTACCTATTTTCAAAAAAGCATGCATAAGTGTCCAACATCACATATTTACACCATCATTTACAAACTAACAACTAAGAACATTTAAACACAAATAAGCTTGGCACAAACTCAAAACAAACCAAGTTGCCAAGATAAATTCAAGCCCTATTACATGCCATTTATAACCATTTTCCAAAATACCAAAAACTACCAAAATGATAAGTGCATAGTGTGATTGAGCACCAACGAGATTCCAACTGATCGAGCTTTCCGATGATCTACAAAATAAACAAAACAATTACATAAGCAACTAGTGCTTAGTAAGCTCGTATAAATGAAAACTAAACTTACCGAACATAACATTATTAAACCAAGCATAATTTCATTATATCATGAGTACATTTCCCTTTCCTAAATGCACCACTTCACAAGGTTAGTAGGTACATAGATAAGCATATAAATCCAACATATTTCATGGAACATAGCTCAATAAGCATTCAATATACATATCATCCAACGTGTATTCAATTAATACCTTTTTCATTTCAAATACATATTCCAACATTTTCCATTTCATCTTATAATGTCATAAACCTTTTCATATACATACATATTTAATTTAAACCTTAATTACCCGTTGAACCAAATAGAATATCATCGGATACTCGGAAAATGCTCACACGAGCTGTGACTGTATCATGTAACTGTATATGCTTACATGAGCTATGAAATGGGTTTGCTCACACGAGCTGTGGGTTACATTATGCTACTCACACAAGCTATGGAGAATCTGCAACAAATGCAGGACCTCAACCATCTATAGGACATCCATGACCAACACTCGAAATCGTATAACCCCTAATGACATGTCATTTGTATCCTAAGTATTCACAAGGTTCAAACGAGACCTTTTTACATAATCCAATCATTTAATCTCATTGCATTATTCCATTTAAAACATATTTCTATGAAATGTATATTTTTCGAATATAACATTCAAATTAATTAACATCATAATTTAATCCATGATACCAAAATATCAAACAACTATTAGCCTAAACTATACATAGCAAAATATTTCTTAAAATTACATTCAATACATCAATTAATGAACTTACCTCGATTAAAACGGTTACTAAAACGAAGTCAAAAACTAATCTGAAACTTTAGCTTTTTCTCAATTTAAATCTGGCTGTTGTGTTTCTAGATCTAAATAGTAATTTCATTCAATTAAACCATTCAAATAGCTTAAAATAGTTAATTCAACCTACAACCCTTATAAATGTAAATTTACTAAATTACCCTAATATTTTAACCTTTATACAATTTAGTCCCTATACTCGAAACTTAAAAATTAACCACAATCAATGAAAAACCAAGCTAGCAGATTTTTCCTAGGGTCCAATACAACCCACTTTTTCCATCATTTATTCCTATTTTCATTAAATTTTACTATTTTCTCAAATGAATCCTTTCAAATCTCATATTTTTACATTTTATTTTTCATATTCGAAAGATAAAAAGAAATGAAGAACTAGTTGGATAAATAATAATAACAAATAAATTTTAAAAAGTGTTTTAACCAAAAACCAAGTAAACATCAGAGAATGACAAAACTGTAAATAAAATAAAGAGATGTGTTATAATGTTTATTAACGAAGCCAAATTGTCATAAGGCATTCCATTTCCGTTGTGTTTTTACATATGGCATGACACATATTTCCCCCTCCAACTTAATAAAAAATTATTTTAGCTCTTTATTTTATTTTTTCACCTTTTTTAATTCTTAAATTTGCATCTTTTGTCAAATCAACTCAAAATGGATGAAAAAGTTAATGTTTTTTTAACTTTGCTAATTTGGCATACATTTGAATTGCCATGCGGATGACATGTCAATATTTAGTTAATTTTTAAAAATTTTAAAAATTCAAAAAAATAGTTTTAATATATTTTCAAAAAATAATTAAATGCTACCGTGTGTCACCCACGTGGTAATCCACACACTAGCAAAGTTAACAAATGATAATTTTTCCACCTATTTTTGAGTGATTTGACCAAAAAAATATAAGTTGAAGGATTAAAAGAGACAAAAAATTAAACAGATAGCTAAAATGGCTTCTTCTTTTTTCTTTTTTTTTTTTAAGTTGGAAGGCCAAAAAATCCATTATGCCTTTAGGTATATAAGCCACAATTTCTTTTTTTTTCCCCATAAAATATTAGAGTTGGGGGAAAGGGGTAACACAGTTTGAACTTGTGCCAAATGAGTGTTTGACAATAGGTTTAACCACCACTCCATTCAAGTCAAGACATAAGCCAAAAAATCTTTTAAAAGTGTTGAAATTATATTTAAACAACGACAGGCTTTTCCTCATTATCATCCTTTCGAGGGAAAAGGGAAGGTGTCTTCCTAGCTTAGTCCTAGAGAAGAAGAAGAAGAAGAAGAAGTGAACAGCTACGATATCAGACGTGATAAGAGTCCAGGATCAAGGAAAATTGGAGCAAGGGAGCCTCAAAATCATCATCCTTATAATTACAAAGATCAGTAGTCTCTCATTCAGGCTTCGGCCACGGATCTTTTTGGTGAACAGAAGACCATAAGTGGTTTTCTTGGGCCGAGAACATCCTATGGGAGAACCCCACTTAATTCTGCTCCTAATCCTAATTTAAAGAATCATTTGATAGAATAAGGAGAACCTGGCGCTGCTCCCAGTCAAGCTTCCAATTCAAGCAGTTGCGACAATTTGGACATAGCATTCAGACTAGGGTGGTCCGGCCCATGGATAGATCTATTGCTGACGTTACTTTAGACTAAAGTTAAGGATCTCTCTATAATTAGTCAAAAACACCTTTTTTGATTTATTTGTAACATAAAGCACCACCATTCATGTGAAAAATATAACGTCGGTAATGGCAATATATCGCAAAAAAAAAGAAGAAGAAAGAAATAGAAATAAAATAAAGAACACACAGATTTTACGTGGAAACCCTTTCGGGAAAAACCACGGGCAGAGGAGAAGAAAATTCACTATGTCGAATTCGAATCAATTACAAAAGGAATAGACCATGTCTATTTATAGGCTTATAAAGCCATATTCTAATAGGAGTGTAGTAAGATTGAAACTCCTTATTCTATCAATATCAAATAGATGGAGTTTAATAAGGTTTAAAAAACCTTTTTCAAAATAAAATAAAAGAAGTGTAATTCTATAAGGATTCTTCTCTTTTATTTTATTTTATTATTGTATTTTATTTAAATAAGAATTTGGGTCACTTAATTCTAACAATCTCCACCTTGACACGAATTCTCAATAAACAAGTTCTTCATCGCGAACTCTCAACGAACAAGTTCTCCACCTCTTCCATAAAACCCCTTAAGGGTTTAACTTCAACAATGAACACCAACCAAGTCTAAGCAATGCTTAAACTTGGTTATAGGAAGTGACTTAGTCATCATATCTGCAGGATTTTCATGAGTACTAATTTTGCTCACAACAATATCAACACGAGCAATAATATCACGAACAAAATGATACCGAACATCAATGTGTTTTGTTCTCTCATGAAACATTTGATCTTTTGTAAGGAAGATGGCACTCTAACTATCACAAAATACTGTGCTGATTTGAAGGTCTTCATTGAGCTCACTAAAGAGTCCCTTCAACCAAATAGCTTCTTTACAAGCCTCAGTAATCGCCATGCACTCAGCTTCAGTGGTAGACAAAGCGACTGTAGTTTGCAAAGTAGCTTTCCAACTGATTGCACAACCTCCGATTGTAAAGACATAACCAGTGAGAGATCTTCTTCTATCAAGGTCTCCAGCAAAATCAGCATCAACATACCCAATGACTCCATCTCTAGTTCTTCCAAACTGTAAGCAAACATCAGTAGTACCTCGTAAGTATTTTAAAATCCACTGAACTGCTTTCCAATGTTCTTTACTGGGATTCGCCATGTATCTGTTAACTGCACTGACTGCATACGATAAATCTGGACGTGAACAAACCATAGCATACATGAGAGATCCCACTGCACTAGAGTATGGAACATGTGACATGTACTCAATCTCATCATCTAATTGTGGAGACAAAGCCGATGAAAGTCTGAAATGGGCTGCTAAAGGAGTACTAACAGGCTTAGCACTCTGCATATTGAACCTGCAAAGAACTTTCTCAATGTACCCCTTCTGACTTAGGTACAATTTACTTGCTTTTCTATCTCTGAGAATCTCCATACCAAGTATCTTCTTTGCTGGTCCTAAATCTTTCATCTCAAATTCTTCACTTAGTTGGGCTTTGACCTTTCTTATCTCTCCTTTATTTTTTGCTGCTATCAACATGTCATCAACATAAAGAAGTAGATACACAAAAGAACCATCACTGTTTTTCGTAAAGTAAACACAACTGTCAAAACTGCTTTTTTTTAAAATCATGAGAAGTCATAAAGGAATCAAACCTCTTGTACCACTGTCTTGGTGACTGTTTCAAACCGTAAAGAGACTTTTTCAGCAAGCAAACATAGTCCTCTTTTTCTGAGACTGTAAAACCCTCTGGTTGTTGCATGTAAATATCTTCCTCAAGTTCTCCATGCAAAAATGCAGTTTTTACATCTAACTGCTCAAGCTCCAAATCATGCATGGTCACAATACCAAGCAAAGCTCGAATCGAACTATGCTTCACAACTGGGGAGAACACATCTGTGAAATCCACTCCTGGAATTTGACTGTAACCCTTTACGACAAGCCTTGCTTTATATCTGGATTCTTCAACTCCTGGAGTCCCTTCTTTCTTTTTAAACACCCATTTACAGCGAACAACCTTTTTACCTTTAGGAAGTTTCGCAAGATCCCATGTTCTATTTTTGTGGAGTGATTCCATCTCCTCTTACATAGCACACATCCACTTTTCTGAGTCTTCACAGCTAACCGCCTCAGAATAATTAGACGGCTCTTGGTTTGCATCTATATCTTCAGCCACATTTAAAGCATAAGCAACTAGATCAGCCTCGGCATACTTCTTTGGAGGTTTAATTTCTCTTCTAGTTCTATTTTTGGCAATAGAGTATTGTGGTGAAGAAGTAACTCTATTCTCAATTTTTTTACTGGCTTGAGGAATTGTCTCTGTATTAATCTGATGCTCCACCTGCTTTTGATTTTCTTTATTGGAAGACTCTTTAAGAGATAAGTTAGGTAGCATAGCAGTTTCATCAAAAATAACATCTCTGCTAATCACAACTTTTCTATTTTCAGGACACCATAACTTATACCCTTTTACGCCAGCTTTATAACCAAGAAAAACACATTTAATGGATCTTGGTTCCAATTTTCCATTATTAACATGAGCATACGCAGGACACCCAAAGATCTTTAAATCAGAATAATTAGCAGGATTACCATACCATACCTCTTGTGGAGTCTTTTTCTCAATGGCAACAGATGGAGATCGGTTGATCAAAAAACATGCAGTAGAGGCTGATTCGGCCCAAAACGACTTAGGTAAGTTGGCATTTGACAACATACATCGAACCTTTTCCATGATCATTCTGTTCATTCGTTCTGCAACGCCGTTTTGCTGTGGAGTATGACGAACTGTTAAGTGTCTCACGATTCCTTCTGACTTGCACAATTTATTAAACTCATCAGAACAGAACTCTAAGCCATTGTCTGTGTAGAGGTATTTTATTTGTTTTCCTGCCTGTTTTTCAATCATAGCTTTCCAATACTTAAATGCGGAAAACACATCACTTTTCTACTTCAAGAAGAATGCCCAAACTTTTCTGGAAAAATCATCAATAAAAGTTAACATATAATTAGCTCCACCTCTCGAAGGCACTCTTGATGGCCCCCACAGATCAGAATGAATATACTCCAATGTTCCCTTCGTGTTATGGATTCCTCTGGTGAATCGAACTCTCTTTTGCTTCCCAAAAATGCAGTGCTCACAGAACTTCAGTTTGCAAATTCCTTGCCCATCAAGAAGTCCTCTTTTGCTCAATTCTGCCATGCCATTCTCACTCATATGCCCAAGGCGCATATGCCAAAGTTTAGTAATATCATCATCTGACAAAGAAGAGGAAGCGACAGCTGCATCACCAATAACAGTAGAACCCTGCAAAACATATAACTTGGCAGTCTTTCTCTGCCCTTTCATCACAATGAGGGAACCTTTGGAAATCTTCAAAATCCCACTTTCAGCTGTGTATTTGTACCCTTTTGAATCAAGAGTACTCAACGAAATTAAATTTCTCTTCAATTCTGGAACATGCCGTACGTCACTAAGTGTTCTGATAACTTCATCAAACATCTTAACTTTAATTGTTCCAACACCTGCAATTTTACACGAAGCATTATTTCCCATCAAAACAACACCTTCAGACACCGTTTCATAATTTGTAAACCAATCCCGATTGGGACTCATGTGGAAGGTGCAGCCTGAATCAAGTATCCACTCCTCGCTCTCTTTAGAATTGTTGACAGAAGCGACTAGAAGTTCACCATCACTGTAGTCTTCTACAATATCAGCTTCACCAGAATTTTCTGGTTGTTTTCCCTTTTGATTTGCAGCCTCCCTTTTAATCTTGTTCTGTAGCTTATAGCACTCAGATTTAATGTGCCCTTTCTTCTTGCAGAAGTTAAAAGTTTTACCTCTGTTTGAAGACTTTGATCTACCCTTAGATTTACCGAGAGGATTCCGATCCTGTGTCCTTCTACGATCATCATCAGCATTCCGATCTTGTCTCCCACGAACAATAAGACCCTCTCCCTGGGAGTCGGGTTTAACCACAAGATGCTTCATCTTATCATACGAGGTCAAAGAATCATAAACCTCATCAACTGTGAGAGACTCGCGGCTATATAAAATCGTGTCTCTAAAGGTTGAATAAGACGGGGGCAACGAACAAAGTAGAATCAACCCTAGATCTTCCTTATCATACTGAACCTCTATGGCCTCCAAGTTTGAGAGAATTTCTTTAAACACTGTTAAGTGTTCGTGCACAGAGGCACCTTCCTCCAAACGATGAGCATAAAGACGTTACTTCATATGCAACTTGCTAGTTAAAGTTTTCGACATACATATTTGTTCTAGCCTCTTCCATAATGCTGCGGCAGTCTTCTCCTTCATCACATCCTGCAAAATTTCATTAGACAAATGCAGATGTAACTGTGTTAGTGCCTTTCGATCCTTTCGCTTCTTATCTTCCTCCGTCAATGTCGAAGGCATCTTATCTACCCCTAGCAGGGCTTCCTCTAAATCCATCTGTGCAAGAACTGTCTGCATCTTTATCTGCCACAACGCAAATCTGGTGTTGCGATCCAACAGCGGAATTTCACACTTCAAAGACACATTACCGTGATCGAGATGAAAAAACCCAGAAGCTCGGATACCATTTTGTGAAAAATATAACGTCGGTAATGGCAATATATTGCAAAAAAAAAGAAGAAGAAAGAAATAGAAATAAAATAAAGAACACACAGATTTTACGTGGAAACCCTTTCGGGAAAAACCACGGGCAGAGGAGAAGAAAATTCACTATGTCGAATTCGAATCAATTACAAGAGGAATAGACCATGTCTATTTATAGGCTTATAAAGCCATATTCTAATAGGAGTGTAGTAAGATTGAAACTCTTTATTCTAATCAATATCAAATAGATGGAGTTTAATAAGGTTTAAAAAACCTTATTCAAAATAAAATAAAAGAAGTGTAATTCTGTAAGGATTCTTCTTTTATTTTATTTTACCATTGTATTTTATTTAAATAAAAATTTGGGTCACTTAATTCTAACAATTCATCATCACTACCTAACACCCATCATAAGCATCACCAATCCTCATCACCGCCCATCCATTGCTCTCCCATCTCTATCGCTCCTCATCCCACTGCCCTCACGCAATAAGAACCACCTATGGTGAGTGTAAGGTTAACAACTTGTAATTTATTTCACACATTGCAAGTTGTAATTTAAATAGAAAGTAATTTTTATCCTTATCAACGACAAATTACCGAAGTAACATAAAAGAATAAATTAATTTATTAGGAATGGATGTAATAGTAGCGTAAAGAAAAAAAGAAAGAAAACTATGTCAAATGAATTAAACGTAACATGGCACAATTCTTAATTAAACTATAAATATTGAATTTATCGAAAGATTTAATAGCTTTGATTCTCCTTGAGGGTACGACCTTCGAAGTACTTCAACGAAGTATTTTATTATAAAAATAATTATACTATTGTTTGACACAATATGCTTACAGTTTATTCAATCTTAAAATTTGCATACTTTAATAAACGCCAACCAAAAGTTTTCAAAACAAATGTAATTCGGAAGAAGTTGCAATGAAGCATAATTTTAAAAGTAAGGGTTAAATATAAGATAATTATTACATTTCATTTTTCTTGTTTTTTCTTTAACATTTAGATGGTTTTCATATCCAAATAGTTATTAAAGGACTCAAATGAAGAAGCATTTACTTGTAATTCATTCAAAGTCTGGCATTAAATTAGTAGTCTCTCCTTCATGCTCTGGTTGTGGATTTTCTTGGTGAACACAAGACTAAAAGTGGCTTTCTTAGGTTAGGAACATCTTCGAGGACAACCTCACCTAATTCTACTCCAAATACTAATTTAAGGATTATTATGATTTTGACAAATTCAAAAAAAAATATTCATTATTCAAATTACTAGTAGTGACAAAGTTGAGCATAGAAATGCCTAAATAAATTTTATTTTTAACTTAAAATTCCTCACAAACAACACATCATTGAGAAGAAAAAAAAAAGTGACATTAACATTAACCTTTAAAATATTGAATAGTTATAATTACCTAAATTTTAGTTTTATTGAATTGTCACTCTATTGAGTGATTAAGGTAATTAATGAGATACTCGAAAGATATATAGAGTTAAATTTGTCAAACGAGTGTTTGACAAGAGATTTAACCACCGTTCCCTTTAAGTCAAGACATAAGCTAAATTTTTTTTTAAAACTACTGAAATTATATTTATATATATTTTCTATTTATTTTATTATTTATATTTAAAATTTGTGATTGTATTTTTTAATAATGTCTTACATTCCCAACTTAAAGTGTAGCATATATTACCAATAATTTTTTTTTTGTTTTTGTTAATCTCTAATATGTAATATCACAATTCATTTGTTGTTTTTCTAATCTTCATCTAATCTCTCTCTTTTGGTCTCCATACATACAAAACCTCATTTAGCTACTCAATTTAAGGGACCAATCCTAAGCCAGGGCCTAGGGGGATTGCCTGTGTCTCTAAAATGTTGAAATAATGCTTTGAAACACTTTAAATTAAATTTAATTTAGCTCAAAATTATTTTATAGATATCAAATCATTTTAATAAGTGTTTTTTGAGATCTAAAGGTCATGAAAATGTTTAATGAGATTCTAATAATATTTTCACAAAATGATTTAAGAAAAAAATTGTAAATTTCATTATTAAATATTGTTATATCAAAAATTTGGTAAATGAAAGTTAATATAATGAATTGAGTTGGAAACGAATTTTGTGCTACAAATTTTGAGTTAAGCTTAAGATATAACTTCTTACTATTCGAGATTAATTCGATTACAACCTCAATTGAAGCTAATGATGCTTGAAAACAAAGATTGTTGATCAAAGTTGTACTAATTCCTAGATTAAGATTGTTAACATCTTTTTTGGAGGGGGTTGGACTGATATTTGTGTTTTGGGCTGGACGTATGAAAGAACTTTTAAAGCAACAGGAAACTTATCGAGGTACCAAAGCTTATGTTGTAGGAAGCTTTCTTATGTCTAAGTTGGAGGAAGTAACAAAGGTAATGTAATAGACTTATCTTAAAATGATTAAGGATGTCCTATATGGGTAATACACTTCTGACAATGTCATTATACGAGCATTTGTTAAATAGTTTTCGTAATAATATATAATATGGAAGAGCTGATCAGTCACGATACTTTAGTGGAACGATTTAGTGACTAAGTATGTTTATAATTAATAGGCAAAAGTTGAAACTTATATATAATTTGAGCCCTAATTATACATGTTCAATTGATACTTCCGCTAACTCGTTGAAACCACAGTAAATGGAAACGGTGAAATAAGAGAAATATATTTCATAGTGGATGTGTTTTCTCGTTAAGTATAAAAATGACTTGAGAATTGATTTAAGGTTTTTTGAATTATTATTTAATTAATTATAATTAAATAATTAAAGTTCAAAAATGAAATTAGATTAATTAGTAATCACAAATATGTTGAATAAAGAAATTAAATATATTTCCTCATAGATTCTATTACGATAAAGTTGTTATAACTTTAACTAAATTAGAATTGGTTTGAAAAAATTATCTAATTGAGAAAGTAATTTAGTTAATTTAATTAATTGATTAACTATTATTTTATTTGGGAATAGAAAATAAATATTGGGTTGGTTTAAATTATAAAGCGCTGGATCAAAAGCTTAGGAAACACATATAATTAGACCTAATACATAGTAGGCTCAATTTATCTCTTATGTAACATGAGGGGGCGGCAGCCCTAGTAAGATTACGAGGGTATGTTTTTATTTAAATAATATTATTTATCAAAGGTTTGTTCAACCAGGATTCTTGTACTTCTCTCTATAAATAGAGAGTATCGGTTGACCTAAAAACATTTCATACAATCTTAAGGTATCGTTATTCTGCCAGAAAGTAGTAATAATTTATTTACTTAGAATAAATCTTATTTTCTAGAAATTACAATCTTTACATGGAGAGAAATTACTTTACTACTAAAAATAATTAAAACTTTTATTTTGTGTTTTGGTTTATATTACCCGAACCCTTGATAATAGTCTAGTGCAATTAGCCCTTATTATTATTATTTTATATACATTTGTTTACATGATTTCAAGTTTCTTTTTTGTCATCCGATAAAATTGAAACTCATGCCTTGTCCAATTGGTTTTATTGTTTTTGTGCCACTTGTATATTGAAATTACATAAAAATAATTATATACAATAAAGTTAAAAAAGTTTTCTTTGTTTAAAAAAATGTTATCAATCAAGTTAATAACTAACGTGAACGTATTGTCTTCTTTAAATATTAAATTAAAAACGATAATTGAAAAGTTACATACCTTCAACCTAAACATGTTTTCCCAACTTATAAAACCACCCAAGCAACTCTCGACATATTCAGATGAAGAGTCACTAACTTCCAACCTTAGGAAAAAAGGCTTAAATTCCTGATAATGAGCCACGGAATTGATTGAATGGTTTGTACTTAGAGACTACATTGTAGGCCAATTACAAAACCCACACGGCCTGGATTATGCATATGTTGATATTATATAACCAACCAATGATGAATTTTTGAAGCGTCTTTGCTTAGACCCACCCGTCACCTTCCAAATCACTTCATAAACCTATCACTAGTGGTAGATGGAAAAACATGCCAAAATGGCTACTTTCAGCTCAGTTTCTTTCTTTATTTTTGTCCTTAAAGATGACAATGACCCAAGGGTGTTACCACCATGCACTTTGATTGGAAAATAGAGGGGTCTTAAAAATGCTTAGCTCTTTAAGCTCAAATTAAAATTTTTGTTCATATTGGGGTTTGTTGAGTGGTGGAATAAGAAATTTATTAATGTTTTTAAAAGTAAAATTTTGAATTCGTAATTTAGAGACGAAAAAAGACAATGTTAAGATAGTTAAAAATATGATTAGGTTTAATTTCAAATTTAATTAGAATCAAATGTAATTACCGGACTGTTGGACACTATCTTCAACAAAATAGGTTTTCATGCAGTTTGGTGTCGTTCAACATGTTTCATTTCTAGTATTCATTGGAAGCTTATATTAAAGTATGATGTAATTTATAATTTAATTTAACAATAATTAAAAGAAATCTAAGACAATTATCTTTTTATTATTTTTAATTAATAATTATTGAATACGATATTAAAATATAGATAATTAATTAATTAACAAGTAATTAATACAGAACATATTTATCTTTTAATTTATATTTTAGTTAATAAATAAACCTTAAACATATTGTGTATTTTCATTAAACCTTAAAAGAGGGAATGAATATTTTTAAAATATAAAAATAAATGTTTTTTATATTAAATCTTAGATATGTAAAAAAACAAAAAAAAAAATTTAAAATATTCACCAAGTCCCCATATATTTTTGTAAGTTTGGAATCTAACCACTACTTTTATTTAAAAAAATTTAGTCTTACTTTTTTTTAAAATTAAAAATTTAGATCTAATTATTAACACCATCAATATTATTTTGTTAAATTTGTTGGTTCGATATTTTAAAATTTAAAAAAATATTCAATTAGTAGACATGTAACAAGAAAAAAAAATGTTATAATGAACCTAAATTTAATAATAATAAAAAATACTTAATTAGTAGACAAAATTTTACCCATGTTGGGAGATTCAAATAAATTCGACTCTAAACTTAATTAAAAACTTAATTAAAATTCAATGTAATTGAAAGATGTTACACCAAAAAGATCACATTTTAAGCTTTGCAATGTAATATTCTATACAATCCCATCTCCAAAGATTCAATTCTCTTCAGAACATTAATTTAAATTAAGCATGTCTGGTACAGTGTGGCTACCCAACAATTTTGGGCAGAAGCAATCACATGAATAGTCATCAAAATGCAGAGAGTTTATATATATATATATATATATATATATATACACACACATATCTCTTAGGAAAACACATTATGAAATACTGCATCATCAAAGTTAAGGTCTTCAACAGTTGACAATTCTGCTATATTTTATGCACTGAACCCTTTCCCAAGAGACCCCAATGTCCTGAAGGAATGTTGAAACAAGCTTGTGCTGATGCCCCACCCATCTTTTCTGTCCCAATTCCAGCATTGCAGATGTTCGCAAGGGAACGCATGTGTTTCATCCCGTACTGAGCCAGTTATCCGCAGTGCGTCTCAAAGGTTCTCACCTGTGTCGATGAACAGAGAATCTTCGTAAGTTGCATGATGAGAAAAAGGAAAATGAGGAAGAGGGACTGAGAATCAAGGATATTACCATTTTCTTAAGGCATTTCCAGTCATCATCAAGAGGTTGACCAGCTGGTCGTACAGTGTTTAAAACTTCAGGGCCTCTTTCGACTCCAAATAACAGCTTTCCAATGAGTTGTATACTGTTGTCTACATGCATTCTATGGGACATGGCTTCCATAACCTGCTTTTGAGCTTCATCCTTCCTAACCGAGCCATCAGGTACCTTGCGATACTGCACAATAGGTTCGAAAATAACTTGAGTGGGATGAGCTCTAAACTAGTAGTTCAGCTTTCAACGAATGGAACAAAGTGTTCATATCTTACATTCATTCACAGTAATATCCGATGCAAGAGACATAGGATACAAACCTTATCCCAGAAATGGACAAGATCAGCATTGCGCTGATTAACAGCTTTGGTGGGTGGCAACAAGGAGTTCCCATCGATGAATTTGAAGTTATCGTTAGCAGGATTGGTACCCAAACATGTGAAGAGATTGTCCATGCTAATTCCTATATCATCAAATTGCATAACATGAGAGCCATATGCAGAATTGCCATTGATAGTCCTCCTTTTTACCTGTAAAGACCAGCACAGTGAAATTTCACCATATAACTCAACCGGGTAACCATTTGGATTTTAGCGAAATACTGAATAGACTCATTGGCACTTGAATTCAATGTCAAAGGAACTTAGACCGACCTCTCATTTTCAGTATATAGTTTCATATTTATTTATATCTATATAGCAGTAATAAATAACTACTATAGGAAGATGACATCGAAGTCGCCATTTTTTTCTCTTTTTAATAAAGGAAAGGAAACAGCTCATGCAAAGCATAGGTTTAAAAAAGCCATACAAGTTCATATTGCTGGTGCAAAGTCTCCTTCCGCAGATTATGTATGTCACTGCTCAACAAGATACAGAACATTAAAAATAAATACCGAGAGATGTAACTCAACTATTAAGAAAAATGCTGATTCCTTAGTATTAAAATATATCCTAATTTAATCCAGATGATATCAAAAGAATCAGAATATATCCACCTACTTTGCCTCTGATTTTTGTATTTGTTTACCAAATTCTTGGAGACATGAAATAAACTGAAAATCCTAAACTGAAATCTATCGAAAACAGATATAGGCAATAGGCTTCAACTTCAAAAACCTCGCAGATTCAATGATCCGAAGGGTAAATGAAAAATTATATGTACCTGTCCTCCATCCAAGCAACACTGTACAAGTCTCCCAAGCAGGTTTCATACTCTGGGGGAGGACTTGGATACTCTCCCAGGACAATAGGTTCCCCAGCTACTCTCGACTGCATTTGCCACCGTCGTTGCATAGATGTTCAAACCCTCGGGAAGAAGACCCTCAAAGATACTTCCAGACTCACAAGCTTCAAGATAGAATACCTATAAAGTTACATACAGGCAGACAAGAAATTAAAAACTACAACATAGTGATGAACAAGGCATCTAGAAACCAACAGATATCTAGAACCACAAAATTTACCAAGCTTTTATAGGTCCCGGAAGCATTTTCTTCTTTAAAACATCAATCAAATCATCAGCATAAAGATAAGGTAAGGTAGGCATTCCTGGATTAACATACAATTCATCATTATTCATTAGCAACTCTATAAACCAATATTAAGTTTCAAGCCGAAATGACATACAAGAATCCAAGGTAATAGATATGAAGTTAATGACCAAGCTAATGAGAACTAACCAAGTACACCAGGACCTCCATGGTCAGAGTAATATATGAAGATATGATCATTGGGGCCATATTAACAACTTTGCCACTACCCCCTGTAAGAGCAGATTTGTTTCCAAGGATAGCAGCAAAAAAGTTGTTAAGAGTAACATTTTCTCCAGTGTAATCCTGCATAAGAACATTATTTAGGCATCCAATTTATAATTTTTTTTTTTTAAAGAAAATTAAAACCATGAAAAAAGAACAAACCTTTGGAACACCCTTATAAACATCATTACCATGGGGATTGTTAATGATGATTCCAGGTCTAGGGTTTTCTTCATTGTAGGCAATATCATCATACATAAAAACAATGATATTTTCCTCTTTTAGGCCACCATTTCTCAACAGTTGATAAGCATGACAAACATCAGCCTGAAACAAATATATAGATAAATATGTCCTTCAAAATTAATAAGACCCATCAATCATTATGAATTAAAAAACAATAAATTCATCATAAAATTCCCCAAAATAAGTAACTTTTTTGACAAATTAGACTATTTATGACCTGATGCCTGTAATTCCAATACCCATTGGATCCGGCAATCAAAACCGCCCATCTCGTGCCTTCAACTTTATCATCGTCGCCCCCATGGAAGAACTTATTAGCTTCTGAAGGTAACCGGAGTATGTCTCCGGTTACATCTCTACCGGCTGAGACAATTCCGGTCAATGAACAACAAGAGAAGAATCACACCAACCACGAGAGAGGTCATGATTTGGCCAAATTATAGAGAACCATAAAAAGGAAACAGATTCTTCAAGCCTTTTGCAGCTGGTAGATATAGATATATTTACATTATCATATATAGTAAAGGATACATAAGGGACCGAGAGCTACATTATCTATAATTTTTTTATAGAAATGCGTGCTTGCATCTGGGGCATCGATGTTGATTGTTAAGACCACCTATGTACATGCCACCAATGGATAAGTAAAAGTCAACAACAAAAAAAAAATTACATAAGATAGACATGACTTGTAGGATATGATGCAACTCTTCAAGCTTCATGTACAACTCATCGAACTTGTGCACAAGAGACAACAACTATGCAACTCGTAGGAGATGATGCAACTCTTCAAGATTCATGTACAACTCATTGAACTTGTGCACAAGAGACAACAACTATGCAGGAGTACTCGATATGTTGCCATACATCCAAATGAAATGTAAAACAACATAATTCTGATTTATTCAAACGAACTATAAAACAAGTCATTATCATTCCTTATTAACCAGTTTTGAATTTTAGAAAAGAGAACTAATTTCCAATATACACAATGTGCAATTTAGTAGCATAATCTAATCAATTTAGTGGCATCTTAAAAAAACACATTGCATTGGGATCCCAATTATTTCAAAATCCTACAAAATTTCTTACACTGTATCAGATGCAAGCAATTCAGAAAACTTAGTGAAAACATCCAATGACATAAGAAATGTAAGCAGAAATCAGAAAGTAAAAACCTATAGCAATGGTCTAAATAAAGTTCCGGTTAAAATAACCAGCACCATTTCACCGAAAACAGGTCATCTCAAAAGCCACCACTGACTGTTCCATTGAACATCTCAGCTCGCCGCTCCTCTTTAATTTTTTCAACAATTTTCCATATCTCTGGACTGGTGAAACGTTCTCGGACAAACTTTCTCTCCAGCGCTTGTCTCTCCTTGATTGCACTAGGGTACAGGTTTGGTGGAGGTTTCTTTCCTTGAAGACGGGCTATTTGTTTTAAACGAGCATATGCTTTCTTCTTCTCCTTTTTCTCCTTCCGATATTCCATCTAAAATGGGATGCCAAGAGTTAACAAAATGTGCATAAGACTTAAGCAGTCTTTACAGGGTGGTGATCCCCACCAACTTTTATCACTATCCATGTTCATAGAACCCACCATGAATTACACGTCCATGGCCTATGAATAGTGATGATGAACTCATGGACACAACAGCCAAAAAGTAACAAGGACAGTTCCATTCAACAATCATCAAAGCATGCACCGGCAATTTATAGAAGCAAAAACCAAAAACAAGAACAACAGGTAGTCTCAGAACACAAGAAACATACATCAGCTACGGCCATTGCTTCCTCCTCGGTGACTCCCTGCTCTTTCAATTCAAGTACTCGCAAACCATATAGACGTGCCGGTGGAGGGTCATAAGCAGATATTCTGTATCGAAGCAAGGCATAAACTTAATCCACTCACCCACCATGTCTAATATGAAACCAGAGTAAGAGATCATTCAATCAAAGATTAAAAAAACAAAAAAAAGTAACAAACTATTAAAAGAAGCAAAACATAGAGATCTCTTATTTCGGAACTGCATGAAGGATAAATTCGTGTCGATAAATCATCCATAAGTTAATATCAGATGCATATAAAAGTTGCGGTGAGTTATCAACCAAACTTCCATTGTGCAGAATAATTCCTCAGTAAATATATATTATGACTCACGGAGTTTCTCCAGAAAGAATTCCTTTTACTCTATGTTACTCGAGACCCCATGAGAGAGTAGGTTATATATTTTAGCTTTTTCCATGTATTTGAAGGCTCCTTAGAAGGTCATATCCCTAACTCAAATGTGTCGGACACAAGTGCTTTGAGAAAAATGAAGAGTTAGAGCAACATACCATACCTTTTACAATAGTTTTCAAAATTCAACAACCAAACAAATAGATATATCCATACACATGTGCAAACACGAAACCCTTAAAATAAAAATCCAAATTCCAAAGATTTAAAAAAAAAAAAAAAGCACATGAGTATCTCACTCAACTATATGCAAAAGATCATATTCGCACCATTTGATGTCTGCATCATATCCAGTTAGCATCAAGAACTCAAACTCATAAGACTTGATTTGTTTTCTTCAGACAAAAGATTGAGAAAACGAAATACCAATTTTCATTATTAACACAGTGATAATTCAAGCCAAATTGGCTCTAAGAGTGCATGTCTAAATCTATTGTTCTTAATACTATGTTACACACAAAACTGAATAACAAAAACATAGTAAAAGGAGGAATATTATACTTGATGGCATCGTGACCTTTCGCCACCGGATATTTCTGGAAGAACTTTTTAATGTAAACATCCTCTGGGAGGCTGATTGCCTTAAGTTTTCCATCGGGACGAGGAAAGGTTGCCGGTGGAGCCCTGTAAAACACAAAATCACGTATCATTCATAGAATAAATCAGCTAAAATTCTGTAGAGACAAAATTTAAACCCTAAACTAAGGACATGAATGCCATAATTAATTAGTTATGGACCTTCAACAATACAAGGGATAACAAACAAGTTCATAAACAACATTCAGTCTCTTAATCATATTTCACACATAGCAAAGTTGCAAATCAGAGCTTCATAACAATAATTCAGCTTCAAATAAATAAAAACAAGCCTTATCTTTTCTTTTCTATATTGCAGCAAAGCAAGTGGCACATCATATAAGAAAAATAAAACCTAGAAAAGGAAGTGGAGTCGCCATTCTGAAGCTAAGCCAAGAGACTAAAAGTTATTTGTGTTCGTTTTCGAGTAAAAGACGAGAGAAATCAAACAATCAGGGTCATCAAAATAATTCGATTTTCATTACCTACACTAAAAATGAACTCATTGGAACAATTTAAAGAAAACCACAAAGCAATTCTAAGATCCATTTGGATTTTAATTGTAAGACGTTAACCAAACAAAAGAAAAACAAGCTTAGACCCAATTAAAAACATAATAAAAAAAAAAGGGGAAGTAACGGGGAGAGAAAGAGACAAACTGTTCCATGGCTTTAAGCCAAACAGGCTGAGGTTTGGCTAAACCATTGACGAGTTTCCTTGTTTTCGTTAACAAATCTCCTTTCATGAACGACATGTCTGCGCTTTTTTAGTTTGCTGCCTGCTTTTCCCTTGTTCTTCTCGCGGTAGATTTCTCCTCAATTCAGGAAAAAGAAAAAGAAAATTTCTAGGCTAAGTGGCTGGATGAATTGGGTATTGGGCTTTTTTTTTTTTTTTGAACTTGCTGGTGGAAGCCCCCTTTTTCTTTTTTCTTTTTTTTCTTTTTCTTTTTCTCTTCTTTCTATTCAAATGAATTTTTTGGATTTTTTTTCATTCATTACAGCAACGTCTTTTGTAATAAAATTGATTAATTTAGTTTAGATCTACGGTGCATTTACTTGCTATTAGTATAAAACTAGTGATGTCAATAAGATTAGATAGTATAACGATATTGTAGCGTGAGACAAAAAAAAAACTAAACACACTGTATTAAAAATAAATGTCCAACCAAAGGGACCTGAATCAATAGTTAAAACTTAATACGAGGATATTATGTTTCAAGCTATTAGAATTTGGGTTAAGTTTGAACCAATTCCATTCTTTTACCATTAATTTTCGAAGTTTATTTAATTTTATTAATATTGTATTAGTTTAATTTGTGTAATAAAAATTTTCAAATCATTTTGGATTTAAGTTAATTTTAGTTTGAATTCTTTTGAATTTGGATCAAATACAATAAAAGTCGTTTTGAGTTTGGGTCATTTGAGTTATTTTGGGTTGAGTCATTTCGAGTTCAATCATTTCGTTTTGACATTTGGTTCATGTTATTTCAATTTAGCATTTAGATTTAACACTTAAACAATTTTAGGACACAAATTTGGTGAGAGAAAATATTTTTTGTTAAAAGTTTTTTTTTTACTCAAGAATTATTATTAATATAGTGGTAAAGAATTTTTTTTATAAATTTATTAAACATGGGTTTAATTCCTATACATGTTAATTTTAGTTCTTTTATCTAAAAACTATATAAAAGTATGAAAAGGCAAAAAGATCATAAAATAATAATACTAATCATTTAATAAAAGGGTATATTAGTCTTTTTCTAACCGAGTTGGGACCCGATTAACCCATGGCACCAACTCAGTCAGGGGTTTTATTAATAGTATAGATATATACAATTAATGGGGTAATAAAATGTGCACAATAAGCTTAATTGACAAATTGCACCCTAAACTATACCTCTTTTCTCAATTTGATACTTAAACTTTTTTTATCATAAGTGGTAATTAAACTATTACCTTGTTACCAAAATCTTAACACATTTAAGATAATAGAGGTAATAAAGTGTGCATGATGTGGCACAATATAATTGGTCATCAAATAAAATAATATTAATATAAAATTATAAAATAAAATAAAAACACATGGGTGCTGATGTGGCACAATATAATTGGTCAATGGTTTTTTTTAACAACGTTAAGATTTGGGGTGATTTGAGTAATAGAGTGATAATTTAAGTACCACTTTTGACAAAAAAAAGTTTAGGTATCAAGTTGGGAAAAAAGGTATAGTTTGGGGGGGGCAAATTGTCAATTAAGTCGTGCATAATAAAATTAAAATGTATACAAATATTAAAATTAAATTTTGATTGATTGGTAAATTTAAAATTTTGCTAACCCAATTTGCATAAGTTTAAATCCCATCATTTGCATATAATTATTGGTTTTTTAAAATAAAAAGACTAAAATACCTTCAAATAATATAATTTATTTTAAACATGAAGGGACATTAAAGTAATTTTTCTTACTGAGTTGGAACTAGACTTGCTCATGGGCCAGGCTACTTGTCTAAGCACAAAGGCTTGCCCGAAAAATCGGAGGGTTTGGACAAAATACGAAGCCCAAAAAATGGGCTTGGGTAAAATTTAAGGCTTGTTTTCTATATGGGTCAGGCCTTGGGCAAGATTTTTTGGCCTGAACCCGGCCCAAATTTTTTGTTATAAAAATATATTAATTATATATTTAAATAATAATATTATATATTATATTTATATTTATATTAAATCACTAACCCAATAACAATTAAACTCATTATCCAAAACCTTAAAGAAAAAAACTTACCCAACTAAATAACGCAACCGAAAATATAAAATTTTAAAAATTATATTTAATACAATAAAATATTTATGATATTTATTTGTATTTTTTAATATAAATAATTATTAATATATTTTTAATGTGATAGAAAACTTTTATTTTGACTTTTTTAGTGCATTATATTTTTAAATAAATTGTTTTTAAATAAAAACTAATCTAAAAAATAAAATACGGATGGGTCGGGTCAGGCTCGAGTTTACTTTTATTAAATTGGGCTGGACTTGAGAAAAAAGTAAGCCAATTTTTCGGGCCGAGCTTGGAAAATTGTCTAAATACCTTGCATGAGCTTAGCCTGACCCAGCACATGAACACCTCTAATTGGGATCCAATTAATAGGTGACAATAACTCAATAAGAAACTTTATAAGTAGAACGAATCGAATTTATAATTTATATATAATATAAAACCAACTCCATGTGTAGTGTTTAGAATTAATAGGAGTAATTTAGATATCTAAAAAGTTTTTTTTGAAAATAGTTAATTAGATTTGTATACATTTGTAAATTTTACTAAATATTTGGATTAAATAAATTATTTAAATTTGTTTGCATTGTTACAAATAACTTATCAATTTCCAAAATCTAATTCATAAACACTATGATAGAAGATTTTACCTTTTTTTTTTCTTTTGTTTTTATTATCATCTAATAGAAAATTTTACCAAGAATCTAATTTGATAATATGCATATTCACCAACTTATTTCCGTTAATATTAGTACAGTTTCATATATTTATAAAATTATCTTTTAAATTTAGAGGTTACAAAATTACAATAATTAAGTTTTTATACTCATTAGTTGATTGAGTCTTAAGTTAAACTGTATAAGTATTGTTGTCAATGTAAGAAAATATGAGTTCGAGATTCTCCTATTTATGGTTTAAGGAGGGGCTATGAATACTTCTAACCATTATGATATGATCAAAACCTGTAACGAGATTACAAAAAAAAAATTATACTCATTAATTATGTATTAAATGTCAATTTGTTCTATTGGTTTATTTGATTTCATATATTAAAAGACTTCTTTCCTAATATTTTTTTTTACAAATTAGGCTCCGTTTGTTTGGCAGTAAAATATTTTCTGGAAAATGATTTCTGGAAAATGATTTACTTTTCTGGAAAATGATTTACAGAAAATATTTTCTGGTGTTTGGATGAATCTGTGTAAAATATTTTCTGTTGTTTGGCAGTTTTCCTGAAAATATTTTCCGGAAAAACTGTTTTTACATATATTAATAAATTTTATATACATATTAATAAATTTTTATATTTTAAATTGTTTTTATATATTGCAATGATTTATTTAGAAATAAATAAATTAAATTAAATATATAATAATACTCAATTATTAAGCTACATTATTAACCGTCATAAATTGAAAACAACCAAAGTCAAATTTTATAATTGTGTTAAAAAATAAAAAACAAGGATTAAATAATTATAAATAAACTTCTAAACCACAATTAATACTAAAAATTAATAATATTATCCAAATGCATAATTAGTAGTACACCACATAAAATTTTTCAAGCGTCCGAGATCAAAAGCTCTTTGATTATAGGTATAATCGATGTTCTGTTGCACGGACATGCTGCTGAACATATCTGAAAACAGGTTGTAGTTATGCACATCGATGACTACTCTATTCATGCTACTAGCCAACGAGAAGAACTCTTGTGGATCAGCTGGTCCTAAATGTGCTGATAGGATCACATATGCATCTGTGTGCTTTCTTACGGCATCGTATCCAGCTCTATAATACTTCGGAAGTGCATCAAAAGTTATCCAGCTCTATAAAACGGGTATTAATACCATTGTATTAGAAAATAAATAAATAAATAAAAACCGATCATAGAACAATTTATAAATTCTTAATTACTATAAAACCCTAATCAATTCACCAAAATTTAAACATTACCCAAAACTACAACTCAGGCAAATTTTAGATTGAAATGGGAATATGAATCCAATGAAACAGTTGCATGCATTCATTGAATTATTTTTGACCATATGACCAAGACAAAAGCTTTGAACCTCATATTTGAACATATCAACTATGGCTCTTCATTCAATAAAATAACACATCTTGATCATGGCATGGATTTATTCTTTGGTAAACCCTTTTATAAACCTAGAAAACAGGATACATCTTGATACTGCATTGCCATCATTTTCATTATGTTTAGTGTTCTTGCCATCATCCCTCATGGTTCAACTTTGAAGCGCTTCGGTTCAGCAAGTTGGGTGAGTAAGGCCTGTTTCTTCTGGCTGAGTTGTTTTGCAGTGTAGGGTTTGGAGCAATAATGCCGACCAAGCCATAATGACATGAAGAAAGCAATAAGTTAGGCAATATAACCGGACAAAATAAACTAAACAAATGATTGAGAATTGCAACTAAGCTTTAGAGGTACCACCTTGTACCACATGCAGTGAATAATGATGCAACATGAAGAGTAAACAAATGATTGATAATCGGTTGAGTAATGATGCAACATGCAGTGAGTAATTTTGCTATAAGTGTTCTCAGCTAATTCTAGCACATCCGAACTAGGTAACTCCTCATTGCCATAAATGCTACTAATCAATTTGTTGTAAGCCACATGGCCTGGTTGGCATCCACATTTTACCATTTTCTTTAGCAAATTATACGCAAAAGAATAATCTCCTGATCTGCAATTAGCATGGACAAGGGAATTAAATATGCCAAGACTTGGATAACAACCTTCAGCAATCATCATGTTAAGAATGATCTTACACATATCGAGCTGCCCCTTATTCAAACAACCACAAAGCAAAACCCTGTATGTCACAACATCAGGAACACAAGAATCAGCACGCATTCTGCTCAAAAAGTCTATCGCTTCTTCAAAAAGCGAAGCTTCACACAACCCGGATATCATTTTCGTGTAAAGAGCAGTATCCAGCTTGAATTCTTCCTTCTCGATCAATGCAAGGGCTTCCCTCCATTGCCCCGTTCTACAAAGTGAGTAAGCATAACATCTCAGCGTATAACCATCCATGCGAAACCCGGCATCCGACATCTCTCCATAAACCAAATGAGCAGTGTCTAACCTATCAGCTTGCAAAAACACTTGAACCAAAGCAGAATAAGTCACTCTAGATGGCTTGTAACCAAAATCCTTAAGCCTGCCTAATTCCTCTAATGCTATATTCCACAACCCATTTTTGCAATACTTTCCAATCAATAAATTAAGCAACTTTTTCAGAATCACTTCATCATCATCCCTAATTTCCAACAAAAATTTGTCTGGGATAGGATCATCATTACCAAATTCTAATAAATCAAGCAAAGAATTAATCACATTTACAGTATGACTATACCCACTTTGCTTCCCAGCCCAAATGAAAAACTTAACAGCCAAATCAGGTTTAATTTTCACCAAGTTCAAAACTTCAACAACCAACTTTTCATTGATACTTCCTCTAAATTGCCTAAGAAAAATCTGGGTTCTGTACCATAATTCCCCATTGTCAATCAAAATGGTATTTGCAATCAAAACAGCATCGAGTGAAAACTTACGAGCATTAACTTTTTGTTTTGATGAAGTCCTAGAATCAAAACTTAGAAAAGCAAAATCTTGGGCAAAAACGGGTTCGACCCCTGCGTTGTTTTGTAATGGAAATGGGTCATCTGGATCGATTAAACCATCGAGATTGGCAGGGGAAGAGGTGGAAATGAATTGGAAGATTATGCGATTAAGCTTGAAAACCCATAAACAGAACAAAGAGGAATAAACAGAGAATAAACAGAAAAAATTGAGAGAATAAACAGAGAAATATGCACATACCTGGAGGAGATCAAAGATGAAATTTTCCAAAGATTTCAAGAAGACCAACGAAAAGAGGAACTTACCGAAATTAATGACAGCAAATGAAGTTCTTTGGAAATTGATCTGGGAAAGAAAGAAGGAAGGAGAAGAAGAAGGGAAGAAGGAGAACGTACCTGGGAAAGCTTTGGAAAATGACTTACCGAAAAAAATTTGGTAAGACGTTTTACACAAATAAGGAAGACATTTTACCCGTGTTTGTAAAATGTTTTCCTTGAGGAATTCATTTTCCTTTAACCAAACACTGGAAAATTTGAAAAATGTTTTCTGGAAAACATTTTCCACCAAACAAACAGACCCTTAGTTTAGATAAAACAAATGTTTTATATATGCAATTCTAAGTTCAATATACATATATAAAAGTTTAATGTATATAAAGAAAAGGTTGACATGCTGATTGAGTCTTAGCTTTATTGGCATCGATACTGTTGCCAATGCAGGAGGACGTGGGTTCGACTGCGTTGAAGCGTATTATCCTCCTATTTAAGAGTTGAGAGGGGCTATGGGTAGTTCTAGACGTTGTGTTAAAAAGTATATATATGATAACAACTTATAATAATAACTACACCCAATGTCATTAAACTATTAGTAAGTCTACATTTTAATCACTCAATTTCAAAAAGTTACAAAATAGTTACCAAACTATTTGAAAGTTTTCATTTAAGCCATTGAGCTTGTAAAGGGCTATTTTTGCCCAGGCCCAATGACACACAAAAAACAAAAAAACAAACAGAAAAATACAAAAAAATAAAAGTCCAATTAAAAGGTCCATATTACAGCCCAATCTTTTTAAAAACCTAAGCCCAATTTTTAAGCCCACAACCTAGACACATCAGCAAAAACCCTAGGGTTTCCAACCCATGTGCGCCGCAGCCCCCAGCGCTGCCGCCGTCACCTCATCAGTGCGAAAGGCGCCCCTTCCCATCGCCTGCATACCGCCCAAACATGCAAACAGAAAAAAATGAGACTGAAAAGCAAAGAAGATAGTGTAAGAACAGTGAGCATAAAACAGTGTAATCGGTTATAAAAGCCACAACCAAAATGTAATATTTTACACGGAGAAATACCCAAAAAAAGATATAAATACAAAAAGAAATCAAGTTCAAAAAAAGGTGGTTTTGTTTATTTATTTTGTTCTTTCGAAACCCTAAAAAGAAAAATAAAAAATAAAAAATACAAGAAAAATGGTGATTCTTTTTTTTTTTCGAAAATAAGTAATAAAAATATAAAGGGAGGCGTTTTTTTTTTTTTTACCTTTGTCACCGTTGCCGGAGTGTATTTGGGGCTGAGAGGCCACGCCGGAGAAAAAGAGGAAACTTTTCTATTTTTCGACCGTTGCAGGAGACCGGTGGTCGGCGCGGCGGCCACTCGCTGGAGCTATGGTCGGCCTAGGGACTTTTGAGAGAAAAAGGGGAGAGGTTTTTTTCTTTTTTCCTGAATGATAGTTGAAATGAAATTTTTTAAAAAATCTTAACTTAAATAGGGTTGTAAAACGACGTCGTTTTGGGTTTTAACTTCAAGCGCCAAAACGACGTCGTTTTGGGTTTTAACTTCAGGTACCAAAACGGTGTCGTTTTGGCTCGATCCGACCCGACCGCCTAGGATCTGCATGTTTTTGGACGAAGGGTCTAATTGTGCCCTTAGTCCTTCCGCTTTTAAACTCCTTTTCAATTTAATCCTAATTTCACTATTTTTTATTTTTAGAAATTTCGCCACTTAATTTTACTCCGTTTTCAGTTTGGTCTTATGTTCACTGAATGGACGCATGTCCCAAGAATTGGGATATTTTCTCATTTGGTCCTTGTTTATTTTTCTCGCGTTTTATTTAGATCCTTATATCTTTTTATATTATTTACAATTTGTACCCTTAGTTTCATTCCTATTTCAATTCAATCCTTAGTCTATTTAACTTCAATTTTAAAAAAAAAAATTGTTTATTTTTTTTATTTATTTATTTATTTTCAATTCTTAATTAAAATTTTATTAGTTTTCATTTTTATTTTTTTTACTTACTTATTATTTCCTTTTTTTTATGTATTTAAAATTGGCTTGTTTTTGTATTTTCCTTTATCGTGCATCTTTTTATTTTTTTATTTATTTCATTTATTTATTTCATTTCATTATTATATTATTATTATTATTATTATTATTATTATTATTATTATTATTTATGCATATTAATATTATGATTTATTAATGTCATTGCCATACTTTTATATTTTATTATGCATTTTACTATACCGTTATTATTATAAATTGGTGTTGCATTATTATTATTATTTATTATATTATTAAATAAAACATTAATCATATTATAATCAGTATCGTTGTTATTATGATCAACTTGTGTTGTATTATTACTATTAGATTATCGTGATCTCAACTACCTACTTATTATTGTTTTTTTTACCATGATTATTTTGATTTTCTTTTTCTTTTTATTCGCGTAGTCATTTTATTTTTATTTATTTAGTCTATACTATATTTTCCCTTAGGTTTAAATACATTTATTTGTCTCCTCACTACGGCTCAATCACGTATCATATTAAATAGTGAATCCGTTTTTTTCAAGAAATAACCAAAATTAAGGCAATGTTTCGTATTTGGGGATTTGAAAAGTCGTACCCTAACTTATGGGATTTCAATTTTCTCGTTGAACCTAGATGACCGAATATCCTTCTAAAATTAAGATACGTGAGATTTAATATAAAAAATAAAAGGCAACCTTATTTTCGAGAATTCGAGTTATCTCGAGATAAGAAAACCTTTTACATACGTTTTGATCTATTTAAGGGATTTTACTAAAAAATATATACATTAATACAAGAGTGATCGTATTTTAAATTCTTCAAATTTTCAATTTTCGACACTAAGACATCAAGTAATCAACTAGGTACTAATTTTGAGCGTCACAAGGGTGCTAATCCTTCCTCGTGCGTAACCGACTCCCGAACCCGTTTTCAAGATTTTTGTAGACAAAAAAAAATTGTTTTAATAAATTAAACATTTTATTAAAAATATCAAGTTTCGAGGTGATCCGATCAAATCTCGTATAAAAAGGATTGGTGGCGACTCCCATTTTCGTTTTCAAAATAAAAAAGTAGATAAAAAAATGGTTTAGACAGAGCTATTAAGTTTTTTTTTTTAAGTCCGACTAGCAACTTCTAATCAACAAATTGATGATTGGTATGGTGGATTAGTACCCATTGACAAGTAGATGAATATATCTTAGATTCAAGTCAATTTGACAATTAATATTGAATATTGAAGAAGAAATCTGTTTAGATTCTGATTTGTAGATTTGTGACATTCAATGTTATTTATGAAAAAAAATTGAACTATAGAAGAAAAATGGAATGAGCACTTTTGATTTGTACAGATGATGCGAACAAAGAAAGCTATACATCAATAATTTTAACAGTTTAATGACTTAAATGAAAATATTCAAATAATTCATGATCATTTTGTAACTTTTTTTAAAATTGAATAACCTAAACATAAACTTACTAATAATTTAATGACCTCAAGTATAATTTACCCTTTTATTTAATCTAAAAGGTAAACATCTCAATACTAGCATCCTAATTTATTTACTTTTGAAATTATTTATTATTTCATTTAAATATGAACAAAAACTTTTAACAACCATAAAAAGAATGGTTGGTTGAATAAGTAAAACGCTTAACAACTGCCGGCCGCTTTTTTCTTTTCCCTTCCATTCCTATATTCTCTTCCTTTGTTTTCTTGAGTAGTTTTCAAAATTAGAGTGAATATGATCGGTTTAATTAAATAAATTATTTTAAAAATATTTAAAAAAATTGATTCAATTGATTTTTAGTCTTAATTAATTGATTCTGAGTAATTTGTGGATCAACCAATGTAATTTTTCTCTGGAGATCGATATTCTAATAAATTTTTAATCTAATTTATTCATCTGATTTTAACAATATTATTTTCCTTCTCAGTCATCCACCCTTCAATCCTTCACCCAATCTCTGACCATATGGTTTAGAAATAAAACCAAATTTTTATAATATTTTGTATTTTTTACAATTTGAACACCTAGTTAATTTCCCACAACTTTCCCTAAACTTTTTTAAATTTCACAATTATCCTCCTTTCATTGATTTAATAGGTTTACATATGTCTCCCACCAACCCAGGCCACCTATGTCTACCACACATTTAAAAGTCAAAACACACACACACATATATATATATATATATATATATATAATTTTAACTTATGTACTAGTCATCATCTTCTTCGCCAAAGATACTAACTAAACATTTTGATTTATAAAATATTAATCATAGTTTTTAACATTTCTAAAATGCTTCTAATTTTGACGTAATGGAAATTTACGTATAAAAAATTAAATACATATTCAAATAAATATATAATGTGCGAAAAAATATATTATTGATAATGGCAATATATCGTAAAGAAAAAAAATAGAACACACATATTTTACGTGAAAATTCTTTTGAAAAAAAATCACGAGCAAAAAAGAAAAAAAATTTACTATGTTGAATTAGAATGATATAAGAGGAGAGACGACAACATCTATTTATAGGTTTGTAAAACCATATTCTAATCAAATTCAAATAGAAGTAATGTAATAAGGTTAAAACACATTATTCTAATCAACATCAAATAGGGGTAGTATACTTTTATACGGATCGTAGATCTTCTTATTTTACCACTTGTATTTTATTTTAACAAGAATTTAAGACACATATCTTTAATACATTAATCTAACAAATTCAAATTTTATAATTACTTTTATTCTTGAAACAATATTCACATGAATACAAATAATAATTTGAATCTGTATTCACGTGAAAATATGAGATCTTACTTTTATACATTAATCTAACAAAATTCACAGTAATGTATAAAGCAAGTCAAAGTGTGCAATTATTATTTGTATTCACGTGAAAATTTGTTTGGTATAATTACTTATTTGACTCTTCAATTTTATATAAAAATTATTTTAGCCCTTTATTTAATTTTTCAACTCTTTTAATTTTTGAACTTGCATTATTTGTCATAACATCCCAAAATGAATGGAAAAGTTAATGTTTGTTAATTGTGGATTGCCACTTATAGATCATTAGCAATTATTTTTTAAAAATTTAAAATATATATTTTTACAATTTTTACACCTTTTTAATAATTTATAATCTTTTAAAATTTTAATTTTAATTTTTTGAATTTTAAAAATTAATTAATTACTGATGTGGCACTCATGTGTATGCAATGTCAATTAACTTTTTCATTCATTTTGGAAAGATTTGATAAATAATATAAGTTTAAAGGTTAAAAAAGACGAAAAATTAAATAAAGGATTAAAATGAATTTTTTTATAAAATTGATTATTTCAATTTATTTTTATAAATTAATTCAACGAAATTTATTTCCTTCACTTTTTCGAGAATGCAAATTTTATTGATTTCCTGTTTGGCTTATTATATGATATTGAGTAATTAACACAATATTAATGTTATTTATTCTAAAAAAATATTTATTTTAATGTCATTTCTAAATATATAAAATAGTAAATTTTCTAATGGAACATGAATAATTAAAAATAAAGATTATAAACTTATTAAATTCAATCCAAAATTTGTTAAGGGAAAACTCTCAAAATTATAGATGAATTTTTAATATGCAATTTGATATATGAACTTAGATTTGGTGAAATTACGCATACGAAATTTTTATTGTTGTTCAAATGTATATATAAAGTTTTAATTATGATCCAATCATACACATTTAAAGAAATAAAGACATTAATTTATTTTTATATTAGATGATATAAATATGCCAACATAAAATGATACTGTATCAAATATTATGATAATAATTTATAATAACTTAACTAAATAAAATTTTTATATATAAAATTACACATTAAACCAAAATTCATATTATTTTAATATTTTCCCTTTTTAATAACTAAAAGTCAGCCCCCTCTCACTTAAAATATTTTTCCTCCTCTCTAGTAAGTTCCCTAAACCCTCTCTCTCTTAAGCAATTCCTCGCTTGCCCTTTTATAGCTCTTCTCTCACTTATTTTCTTTATTGTGTCTTTGTCATTTTTCCTTTATTTTCAAAAAATAAATTCAAGTTGATGGAAGAATAGCGTCTCTGGTGGAGGCTGCGGTTGCAGTGGATGTGGGTGCTACCGGCGGCTGGCTCTGCGAATAAAATATTTGTGCTAATATTGAACTCCAAGGTGACGAAATAATATGGATTGTTTGACAACAGAATGTGATTAAAATTTGGTAGGGGATATCTGAAATGATATGAAAATGGTAGCATTTGATCCAACTTGATTTGATTTTGGGTTTGGAGTCTTAATTTGAACATTGTTTTAATTGCATAATAACAAGGTTATATGATACACCAAGTATGCTTACAAGCTCTATTCTATGTATATTCTCTAGCTTAAAAAGAGTTATATATAACTGACCACTATTTAGTAGTCAGCTCGATCAAAGATGTAATGAATTTATATACCTAAGTTTTGATTAAGAATGAATAAATATGAGCACCATGATTTCCAATTTTAGATCATATTGAAACACTGTTAGGGACGCCCCTACATGTTACCCCAGGACCTGAGCTAGGTGCAAGCAACTCATATGGTAACACCCCGGCTCCGCACCGGTTCTTTAGGTTAGGATCGGCATTCCTTTTCTCGATCTCTTTTTCTATCCGTCTGATCTCTGCTGAGAACCCAAAAAAGGCTTCGATTATCTCGGCATCACCGGACCAAATCGATGGATGCTGTCGTTCTCCTAAGTACTCCTCATCGGGTGAGTGTGTCGATAAGGTGTCGACCACGGCCATGAACTTTGTTGCTTGTAATAAACTTGGCAACGCTGATAGGAAATATTTTTGTGGATCAGCAAGGAAATTAGCATACTCGAGGTCGTTTTCATCAGGTATTAATCTCCTCATTAGAGGAGGACGGTTAGGGACATAGCCACCATAAGGGTACTGTCCGAAATTAAGTGCAGCGTGTTGGGCCGAAGCGAGCCAAATGAGGGTGGTTAGGATGGAAACTAGATCATCCGTTGTCTTCAATGAGGGCCACCACGACTCTTTGCTGAGATCAGCATGGCCTACATGGACAGACTCATGGTACCATTGCTGTAGCTCTCTGTCATTGCACACCAGGCTTGAATTTGGGTAGTAACGGTTCACATAGGTTCGAACCCAATTCTCGAGAGCATTCCATATCAGTAGCCCGTCCGAGGCATATGGGTAGTCTTCAATCAGGAGCTTGAGACCATGTGGCTGTGTTGGGTCAGGAACCGCAATTCCCCTGCATAATGAAAGGACAATTCTTTATGTTCGGTTCACTTCAAAGGTTTTCATTTGTCAATTGTAACAAAACATAACTTCCATGTGAAGAAAGCAAAAATTGTCCATACGCTTCAATATATATCCTGTTGAAGTTGAATTATTTGTTTTGTTTTCGTCTCAATATTGATAAAAAAAAACAAAAGATTACTCAGTAATTTACCTTCGGATTAGATCCGCAGGCAGGCCTTCCTTGTCGAAGCGCCAATGGCTCCGATAAGCAGCAGCACTCATCTCCATGCAGTAGCGACCGGGAGTGAAGCAGTTCTCGATAACACCATCAGCGCTGATCAAGCTTTGGCGAGCTAGGGCATTGATCTCTAGCGTATACCTCATGTGTGGATCCAAAAGCTTAAAGATCGGGTGCATTGCGCTCAATTGCCTATGTGCAGCCAATATAAAAGGCTCCATGCATGCATGTGTTCGTAACCTGTTTTATCATAATAATAATAATAATTCAGGTATTTCAGTTTATAGAAACAAAATCCAATGAATACGGTTTGATGTTGAAACTTAAGCTCTTACCAGTGGTTAACCAATTGGTGAACACCAGCATCATTGGAGCAAACGTGAGCCTTAGCAAGCTGCCAAATCCAATTTGTGGTTGCATCAACAGGAGGTGTGACGACACGTTTGGATCGGGAATTTGGTGAGGTGTGAGGGAGGCTTAGTTCAATGGCGACTGGCTTGAGAGTCCCACTCGGAGTCAAGAAAAATATGGTACGAGTAGCATATGATTTTCGGCCATCAAGAGCATTAATCCGATCAAGAAACGGTAGGTAAATGTCATGATAATCCACCATAAACAACTTGTTTTCATCCAAAGCCTGAATTCAAATATAAACACAATAAAATTAATATCTTTGTATGGTAAATAAGAAAACAGAACTCTGATAAATTTAGTATAAGATTTTACCTGTTGAACAGTCATGCCATTAAGCTGGCCCGCAATGTGCTCTTCTTTGAGTGCAGATTCCTGGGGGCCATAGGTCTCGGGGTCGAGCTTGCTCACTGGTGGAAAAGACGCAAGTCTCTCGATGTTGACAGGGTTGACACCAGCCAATGCTTGGCGGCCAAATTCGTCATCGCGCAACCAGGCAAACTTGTCCTCTGCATGTGTAGATCACATGTTTTGCCTTTAGAAAAGTAATCTTTAAGGTTATTTGATATGGAAACTGGCAAAAAATAGTGAATTGTACTTACTGGAAACAACTTTAGGGGTTTCATATTTGAGGAGTCCTTCACTAGATTCTTGTAATTTGCTGACCATTTTCGGCAACTTCTTCACTGTTTCGTGAAAGCCTAATTTGAGGAGGAGCCCTTCTTTGTAAAGACCATCAATATCGGAAAAGGAGTTAAGGTCGCGGTTATGGGCGGAAATGCTGGCTTTCAACTGCGGCAACAAGTTGTGTAGCACTGCTCTAAGCCTCCCTGCAGAGAAATCGTTCTGCTTCGACTCCTCAAATTGTTCATCTCTAGGCACGTAAATTGGCAATGGCTTCTCAACTCTGCTCTCTGCTTCCATGTCTGCCATTAACAAACGAGAATTAGAGTTCGCAAAAGCATAGAAACTAAGATAATGAGTTACCATTACAACATGGAAAATGGGATCCATGTATTTACCTGTTTCACTAGGACCACGGCCAGTGCGACACCGTCTCGGGTAAGGCACTTTTTCACCACCGAGCATCGGCCTGGCATAATCAATGCCCTTGTCTGGATTTCCCAAGTCATTGTATACATCGAAGTCGTAAACCCTGTCAGAGAGTTTCCTCACACCTTTGCCATTGCCCCTCAGATCGTCTAGCTCTTTCTCTCTTAATGCTCTTAGACCTTTCGGTGTCTGGTCGGGTAAATAAGGCTGCTCAAACAAAAAGGGCAATTGAATATCAGAACTCATATCAAAACAACATTAACTAATTAGACAAGCCAATCCGATACATATTCAAACATAATTTAATTTACTTGGTCAGATTAACTTGTACTAATACAAAAAGTAAACTGTTTTGAATTGTAAAAGATAATTGAAAATTCCAAGAAATGAAATTTGAGAGTCAGCTAGCTAAAGCTCTGACTGGTTCAACTTTTCTTTCTTTGATGAAAATTCAAAAAGCCTTAGATACAAAGTTTTGACCATACTTTTTGTCAGTTGAACAGGTTGTCAAAGACACCCAAAAAAACAAGACCATAGACTTGAAAACTGTCATGAATCACGGAAAATTAAACATTGGATGAATAAACAAAAATAAAGAAAGGCGTTATATGATGAACCTGATTGGTGAAGAAAATCCGTTTCCCAGGATGGTGTTTGTTGGATTGTACCCAAGAATTGCAGGGAAAATGCAGAGGACCATAAGCAAAATCTTCAATGGTGATGCTTTCCAGGAAGAATTCCTTTTGGTGCTTGTTGGTCACCGTGATAGCACCCGGCACTCCGAAATTCGAGTCCACCGTGAATTCCGCCGTGTAATAAACTTTCTCGGCTTTAACGTTTGCTTTCTTGGACCAATCCTTCAACACTGCTTCTTTGCTTCTCTTTGGAGCCATGGTTTCTTCAATAAACAAAAAAAACCCAGAATTAGATAATGAAACCCAGAATTTATAAATTAAAAGAAAAGAAAAAAACAGAACTGTAGCAGGATCTTCTTACTAGGATCTTCTTCAGTACTAATGAGTTCCAAAACGACATTCCTTCCGATCATGTCGGTAAAAGCATCGAAATGCTTAACTAAAGTCTCTTTAAAATCTTCCTTGTTCTTGTTCCTGATAGTTATAGTAGCAGTCACCTTAAACTCAACAGCTTTTTCCTTTTGAGCAGGCACGGCTTTGGCCTTGGCTTTTATCAAATCTTCACTGATAGCAGCCACCACAGGGACCTTAGCAGCTTTCCTCAAATGCACCCTTCTCTTTTGTTCCATTGGAACCCAGACAGGTTTAACAAAGAGGAACCGGTTCTGTTTCTGTTGGAAACCATAAGTTGAATTTAGAAACACTTTCGATGAAGACACAAATGAAGAACAACCCATCATTTCTTTAGCCACTGCCATTGTTTTCTGCTAACTCAAATTCCTCTCTCTGCCTCTCTTTCTTTATTTTGTTAGAGTTCTTGTGAAATGGAGATGATGGGCTTTCTTCTTCTTTCTTGTTTTTTTTTTTTTTTTCCCCTTTTTCCCTTTATTTGAGAATCCAGTAATGGGAGATCTCTTATATATATATATACAGAAACTGATGAAATGTTTGGAAGTTTGAAGAGGTTTGAATTGTAAATGGTATGGCTTTTCTCACCGTCCACACGTTTTTCAAATTCTTTTCGTGAATTTAACAGTAACTGACTTTTTTTGGGTTTTACAGTATTCTTTGCTACTGAATTTTTTAAAAATCAAATAAATTAGGCTGCTGAGTCAAAACGAGTTCCAGCTTTCCGAGTATGCGACGCGGTCAGGGGAAAGCAATGAGAAAGGGGGGCAGATGGGGGGTTGGTTTGCTTGAAATGACATTTATCTCCTTCTCTTCTTTCAAAATACAACTAGCGTAAAATATGCCATAAGTCCTTCTACTCTTCACAAACTTCAAATTTAATCCTTATATTTTTAGATTTCAATTCTCAAGTTTAATTGTTGATAATGTTAATTTTTTTGATGTGATATTTTAAAATTTTAAAAAAAAACTCACTGGATAGTAGTATAACTAAAAGAATATCATTGTAATGAACTTGAATTTAGCAAAATAGTTTAGAATTTAAAATCTAAAAAATAAAAAGGACCAAATTCTTAAAAGTTAAAGTATAGAAACTAAATTCAAAATTTATAAAAAAATATACTTATACCATATTTTAACCATAATACCAATATTGTCCGAATCTACTTTGAAAAAGTTGTCCAAATCTATAATTTATTGTTGGTTTTATTTTTTTCCTGATCGTATAAAAATTATCCCAATGAAGAGCAAATGATTAAGAGTATTGATAATATTCGTTCATCAAAAAAGAATTGATACTATTCCATCATAAAAAATTTGGATAAGAAAAAAAAAGATAAAAGAGAAATTTTTCAATATGATGGTATCAAAATTTTTATAGCGTAAATTGAATAATAAATTATTTTAAAATGTAATATTAATGGGTAAAAATATTATGAGAGTCTTTGTATTAGGAGTTTAATTGTATTTTATTTACTTTATTGAAAAAATGGGTAAATTAGTACATATACATTAAAGTAAAGAGTAAACAAGTCTTTTCAGTTAAAAGTTTTATCCATCTGTGCTGTTAAAAACTAACATGACTGATAAAATAACCAGATAGTGACATGTAGCGTGTCATGTCTACTTCATGCTAACGTACATGAATCAATTTTTAACAATAGAAATAGATGAAATTCTTAATAGAATGACTAATTCACTATTTGATCTAATAGAGATTAATTTGCCTATGTTTTTAGTGAATGGGGCAAAATACAATCCGACTCCTAGTACAAAGATCTCCATGATACTTTTACCAACATTTATGATAATTTCTAAAATTCATAAACTTTAGGTTGACTATTTAATAATGAATTTGAACTTTTTTAAAATATGTTTTTGATTATATTCAATTTCAACTAATTTGTTTATAATATATGCATTTCATTTTACCAATTACATAATAAATAAAACTAAAATTTTAAATTTTAAATATATGTTCTTTTATATAATACCTAAAACTACTTATAATTCTTCCCAACCCTTAAATAGAAAAAATTAAAAAAATATCATATTTTAAATATTAAATATTATATTTTAATAAATTTAAAATATATAGAGAGATAACGAGAATAAAAAATTTTGAACTTTGATCATCATATTCTTTACTATTTTAACTTTACTTTTTAAACTAAAATTACATTTGATTTTTTTTTATAAACTTATATATATATATATATATATATATAACAAAGTGGTAATGCAACTACGACCAAACAAATAATATAGTTTGAATATAAAACCTAATACATAGAATAGAATAAGAAATTGAGGAGTGATTTTAATATTTACATTGAGAGGTTAATATAGCAGACACTATATTTATAATAAGAAATATAAAAACACACACAGAATCAAGTAAGTAAAATAACCAAAAATCATTATATTATAATAATATACATCTCAGCAATGGCAGACTTTATTTGTTTATTTATCCTTTGATGAAAAGCAATGACAGACACTGTATTAAACTAGCTTTAATTAAAAATAATAATGAAAGAATTAAGACCAAATAAAACATTATGTTGTAAGAACAAACAGATTTAGTATAAAATTGTGAGGGCATAAATTACCTTTGGGAAATGCAAATTTGGGGACGAATCGGCTTTTTGCGTTAGTAATGGAGTCTTCTTCATCTTCAAAATTAGGTTTAGAAAACCAGAAAAGTTTGCAACAAGTACTGTTTATGGCTGTTTGCTTCCTTTTATATTTATAAATATAGCCCCTACCATTTATGGTTATTATGGTAACCCATTGCGAAACATTATGTAATTAGCTGGAAAATAATTTTCCTTAATAATTGGATTTTAATTGGTTAAATTTTTTTTACTGGATTTTGTATTTGGTAATTAATTTTATTTGATACTCAAAATAAAATACCAAATCAGTAATCATTTTATTTTTTTTTAAAGAATTTACTAATATTGTATTTTAAAAATGGGTCCTACTTTTATAATAATAATACTAATATTAAGGTGACATATAATTAACTTGTCACTTGATTCAATTTAAATTTATCGCTAATTATTATTATTTTTTTTTTTGAAGTTTGATTGGATAGGATAGAAATTGCAAGTATAAATATAAATATATGTATTCCATCAATTACAACAGTATGTAAAATTAATTAATGCGCAATCCATGAATAATAGAATAAAGCTAGACAAAATTAGAAAATAAATCAAATAAAATATATAAACGTGATGGAAAAAAACTCATATATCACAAATAAAAATGATAAAATTCGAACTCAAAACATATTTTTAGAGGGTAAATTGTAAAAACAATCACTTTTGTTTATCTTAGATTACATTTTAGTCATTTATGTTACGTTTTAGTCATTTATGTTATCGTGTTCTTACAAAGTGGTTATTCTATCGTTAAATTTCGCTACCTCCCTAATGGTGGTCCTACGTACCAATCCAAATGGGTTTTAAATGTCAAATTGGATGTCCTATGTAGCAATCTAAATTAAATTTATTTAATCAATAACATATTTTCATCCCAATAACTGGACATTTAAGTTGGCATTTAAAACCCATTTGGACTGCCGTTAGGAAAGTAACAGAGTTTAACGGTAGAGTGACAACTTCGTAACAAAACGATAGCATAAACAACTAAAACGTAATATTTCAAACATAAGTGACTAAAATGTAACCTGATGCACATAAAAAAAGACTATTTTTACAATTTACCCATTTCTAAAATATATAAAAACGCACCACTCGTAGATTTTTTTTATGGTAAATTAGTGAGTCTCAAAAATTAAAGAAAATAAAAATAAACAGCTTCTACATCATTCCATCTATTTGGGCCCCGTTTATAAATGGAAGTATAGAATAATAATATAATGTCGGTTGGAATAGTTTAATAACTAATTATAACTTTAAAGTATCACAAAACTCCCTATATTATACCCTAAATTGCATTTTAACCCTTTACTAAAAAATGGATAAATTAACCTTTATAAGTTGGGCAAATGACCAGAATATACCAAATTTTAAAAAAAATTACGGAAAAGGGCCAAAAAAATAATTATTTACTGGAAAGGGCCATCTCCCTGAAAACGCGTCCATGTCAGCTCGTTTTCAGGGGATGCAGCAAGAAAACGCGTCCACGAGGGAGCACTTTCTGCCACATCAGCAAAAAATACTTCCTTGAGGGTACGCTTTGCTGATGTGGCTAAAACGCTCCCCTAAGGACGCATTTTAGCCCTATTTTTTAAAAAAAAAAACACTATTCTCGAATTTTTTTAAAAATTTACGAGAATAAACCTTTATAAAGGCTCAAAGTGACAAGACCATTTTTTTTTAAGGTGTCATCAATTAATAAGGAAATATAACTTACAAAGGAAATCTTTATATAGACCCAAAGTCACATTTCTCTTGTTTTCTTGAGCAAAGTGGGATATGAGATATGTGTATATATAGACTCATGAACAGTTTTGCAACTTGTTCCTAAACAATGTGGGATTCCTTTCTCTTTAAACTAACAACATGAGATGAAATGCTATACTATATTTGATTTTTTTTACTTAGAGTTTAAATTTTTTTACAAAAAGTTAACATTTGTTACATTATAAATAAAACTTTTAAACTCTATAAGTAAAAAACATATAAAATATAAAATGATTATGATAAAATATTAAAAAATAAATATTTAAAAAATTACTAATAGTTGAGTGATCATTTTGTAAGTTTTTATAATTCGATAGCTAAAAAATATAGTTAAGTGACTACTAATGTAATTTAATCTAGATATAAAATATGAAAAATAATTATTATATTTTATGTATATTATGTATTTCTATAAAAAAATTAATTTAACATAATTATATACTATGTTTAAATAGATTATCTATCTAGTCAAAATATATCTAAAATAAATTTATCGGCATTCATTAGGTGATGAAAATTAAATTAAATTAGAATTTAAAAAAATTAATTAGTATAGTAAAATATTAAAAATAAATAAATATTTAAAAAGATATATCAATTTTTTAAAATTACAAAAAAAATACTATTTGAGTACCAAATACTCACCATTTATTTATTAATCAAACATTCATAATATAAAATAAAATAAATAATAAAAAATTAAAAGTATAACTTCTAAATTTAAATAATGGAAAATTATTTTAAAAATTAGAATTGCATTGATATTAACTGCAAACATTTAAAATTGAATAGAAGATAGTTGCATGTACAAGTTTCATATGTGCAATTTGTTCTCTTTTTTTAATAGTTCTTTTGTATATGTTAACAATTCTAAAATGCAACAAGATTAAAGATCTCAAAAGATAATTTTATAATATAAAAAATTGTTTTGTAAAAAAAATATCAAATATAGTGTAGCCTTTAATCTCATGTTGTTAGTTAAAAGAGTAAGGAATCCCACATTGTTTAAGAACAAGCTGCAAAACTATTCGTGAGTCTATATATATACATATCTCATATCTCACTTTGCTCAAGAAAACAAGGGAAATAAGACTTTGGGTTTATATAAAGATTTCCTTTGTAAGTTATATTTCCTTATTAATTGATGACACCTTAAAAAAAATGGTCTTGTCACTTTGAGCCTTTATAAAGGTTTATTCTCGTAAATTTTTAAAAAATTTGAGAATAGTTTTTTTTTTTTTTTAAAAGGGGCTAAAGCGTGTCCATGAGGGAGCGCTTTTGCCACATCAGCAAAGCGCGCCCTCATGGACGCATTTTTGGCTGATGTGGCACAAAGCGCTCCCTCGTGGACGCACTTTTCTATTCATCCCCTGAAAACGCGCTGAAGTTGACGCATTTTCGGGAGAAATGGCCCTTTCCGGTAAATAATTATTTTTCCGGCCCTTTTCCCTAAATTTTTTTTAAAAACGGTATATACTGGTCATTTACCCTTATAAGTTATGTAATAGGCCAATTTTGGCTCGGGCTCAGGACCCAAAAATAACAGAAATAAAAACCAAAATAAATCTTAATAGTCCATATAAAACAGTCCAAATTATAAAACAATAGTGTAACATCCTGGATAGGGCCTATGCATTTCTAGGTTAATTGTATGAAATGACAAGTTTCAAGTCCTATGAATAAATTTTTGATACTTTTGGAAACCTAGAAATGCATGAAAATGGAAATGAAAATGGAAATGAAAATGGAGATGGAAATGAAAATGAACATTTCTGGAAACCTGAACATTTTGGAAACTTAGACATTTTTGGAAACCTGAACATTTTGGAAACTTGAACATTTTTGGAAATGATCCAAAAATGGAAACTTGAACATTTTGGGAAACTTGGATATGTAAGAGAAATAAAGGAGTTTTATTCACATAAATATGTGAATAATAAGAGATAAATGAAGGAGTTTTATTCACATAAATATGTGAATAATAAGAGATAAATAAAGGAGTTTTATTCACATAAATATGTGAATAATAAGAGATAAATAAAGGAGTTTTATTCACATAAATATGTGAATAATAAGAGATAAATAAAGGAGTTTTATTCACATAAATATGTGAATAATAAGAGATAAATAAAGGATTATTTTCTAATGAGATAATTGAGGAGATAATTGATGGATTAAAGGCTTTTATCTTTTAAATAAAAGAGATAATGTTATCAAAAAAAGGAGTGGTGGCCAAGTAAAGGACTCCTAGGCTGATAACTTTGGCTATAAAAGGAGGACAGGAGGGCTACTCATCAACATTTGCTCCCTCTTCCTCTCTGCCGAAATTCTCCCTAGGCAAAACCCCTCTCTGCCGAATTTTTATTAAGCAAAAATCCCTCTCTTTTTCTTCTATTTTCTTCTCCGTTCTACTGTTAAGCTGAATCTTTGTGGATTCTAAGAAAGAGGGCAATCATCCACAACATCAAAAGGGGATCTTTCGGGAAATCTAAGGATCTAAGGTAAGGATTATAAATATAAATATGTGGTTAAAGATTATGATTCACGTTTTCAAAGTTAGATCTAATCTAACACGAAGTTATAGGATTTCAACAGGCTTATAAAGGAATCCTCTTCAGATTTGGAATCCCATCATAAGGTAAGGGATATTCGGCCAAGGCATAATTTGTTTAAGTGTTTTCCATTATTTCAAAAACCGAAAACTGACATGGTTACATACCTAGTATTAGCCGATTTCAAGGAAGAGGAATTCTAGCAACTGTTGGGACTTGATTAAATCAATTCGGCAACTAGGTAAGTAATTCTACTTCTAGTAGGATTTGGTTTTAAGACCAAATAGGTTTATTTATATGTTTTAATTAATGGCCGAATATAGGAGTGAAAGATCTAGATCGGTAGATCGCTCTACGGGAATTCACGGAAACTATTAAGCGAAAAAGGTGTGTACCCTTACTAACCTTCAATAAATTACGTGGTAATTATTAAATATATGAATATGTATCAGTATGTGAATGTGGTTAAGTACCACAAATGTGGTAAGGAGTACCCAGGTATGTTTCCTACTTTTGATAGGATTATGAATGTGATATACTTTGAACATGTGATTAGTAACATGAATGAAAATTAAGTATGTGGAATATGTTATAAAATAATTGGGGCATTTGGGATATATGTGAAGGAAGAAAGTGAAGGTGTTGACTTCGGTCTCACCAATGAAGGTGTTGGTTTCGGTCTCACCAACGAAATATGGTGGCTACGGCCCCATTGCGTGAATATGGTAACTTCGGTTACATTATTTGAATATAGTGTCTAATGACACAACGTAAGTGGGCGATGAGCACGTCGACTGCAGCGACTGCCTTCGATGGTATGTAGCGGATGGAGGGTTGACTTAGTAGTCCCCACGGTGTAATTGGCAGGTACGGGTGGTGTGTAGCGGATGGACAAATAGGCTTGGGTTGGGTTGCATCATTATTTGATTTGAATATGCTTTGATATGAATATGTATGCCTGGAATGTTGATTGTTAGTTTGTGTACACATTGAGTCTGTTGACTCACCCCTTTGTGGGACTATTTTTCAAGAAATGAGCAGTAATGGACAGGGTCGGCAGGAGCTAAAGGTGGCCATGCATCACTTGAAGAATTTATTAGAATTTGGACTTTACTCAATTTTAGTATTTTCAATTTTATCTTTGGATTTGAATGATGTAATAAGGCCATAAGGCCCAAGTTGAATGGTTTTATTTCCCTGCTTTTATTTTCAGTTGTTATGTTATGAATTATTTTTGACTAAGTTTAATTAAATTTATTTTAAAAATAAACCCTAAATTGTTTTGTCACCAAAATTAAATGTTTTCTAAATTAAATAAATGGGTTTCCAACCTAAGCCCAACCCAAAACCAATATCTTTCTAAAAATTCACAAAAATTTTCTAAGTAACAAAAGAATTTGAAGCCGATTTTCTTAAGGAACATACCAGATCCGGTTCAGGCTCGTGGGCCGGGTGTGGGGTGTTTCAAATAGGCCCAAAATACAACAAAACCCATAGCCCAAAATTAACCCTAGCCCAACAAGCCCACAACCTTAACATTTTTAGCAAAAGGAAAAAGTAGAAACCCTAGCCGCCGTCGCACGCCAGCCATCTCCTCGCACGCGTCTGACACCCCTGCCACCGCCACCTGCAAGGAAAGATGAACACGCAACAGCAAAACGCGCCAAGTAGAAGAAACAACATAGAAACGAAAAAAAAAAATAGAAACTAACAGTTTGTAATTCGGCTATAAAGGCCACAAACAGTTTCTTTGTATTTTTTCAAACAGACAAATAATCAAAAATTGTATATTGAATACAAAAAATATCAAATATAAAAATTTTCTAAAGGTGATTTTTTAATTTTTATTTTATGTTATTTTTACTCTTAATTTTTTCTTCTTCTTTTTTTCTTATTTATTTTACATACGAAAATATAAAAAAGGGAAAGGAAAACTCATCGGAGTGATTTCGCGTTCTCTTCGTCGAAAGCTCCTCCTCCGGCGTCGAAATCGGCCCAAGGAGAGGGTAGAGGGTCCTTTTCTTTTGATTTTTTTCGGACTAGGAAGACTTTGCCTTTAGATCCGTTTTAAAAGGGTCTAAAAAACCCGATTTTGCGCGGCTCTGACCACCGTCCACGGTGGAGCCACAACTGACGCGGCTGATGGTCGGACCCCTGACCGGAAATCAGAGGAGAGGAAGAGAGTTGAGAGAGTTTTTTTTTTTTTTAGGAAGAAGAGAGAAAATGAGTTTAAAAAAAAATTGATATAAATAAAGATACAAAATGGCGCCGTTTTGAGCTAGGGACACAGACGCCAAAACGATGCCATTTAAGGCCAACCCGCGCGCGACCCGACCTGCTCTAGAGGGGATCTGCGTGTTTCCAATTTTTGGGCTATTTACGCCACTGGTCCTTCCGCATTTTTGGGTTATTTTAATTTAGTCTTATTTTCATTCTTTTCTTAAAAAAATTTGGCCACTGAACTTTTTGCGTGTTTTAATGTGGTCCATGGTTCGCTGATCTCCTAGAGAAGGGATGCGTATCCAGGGGAATTGAGTTATTTGCCCATTTGGTCCCTGTTTGTTTTCGTGCCTTTCTAATTAGTCCTTTGTTTTTTTTTCTTTTCTTAATTTATCCTGTTGATTTAATTGGGGTTACATTTAAGCCCATTATTATTTTTGTTTATTTATTTATTTATTTATTTTTATTTACCTTTTTATTTGTTCTTGATTTTTGGTTTTATTTTATTTTTCATTTGGCACCCATTTATCTATTCCGTTATTATTATTATTATTATTATTATTGTTGTTGTTGTTGTTGTTGTTGTTGTTGTTGTTGTTGTTGTTGTTGTTGTGTATTTATTTACAAATTGCTCCCCCTAACTTCATTTATATTTTAATTTGCTCTTTTTTTCAATATTTTTCGAACTACTTTCTTCAATATCTGTTTCTATATTTATTTATTTATTTATTTATTTATTCACTTGTCCTTATTATATTTAAAAAATTGGATTTGTCTTGTTTGGTGCCTATTTTATTTTTGTTACCATTGAAACTATTTTGATTGATTGTATTGGTATTAAAGTGGTATTATGTGATTATTGTCATTATATGTACTAGGAATTATTTATTAGGATTTTCATATGGTTGTCATTCATTGGTACAATATTTTATTCATATACCATTTTTTAAATATTGCATTAATTTTCATCCAAATTCAAAAAAGAAAACTTTTAAAAATAGGCAATATTTCGCATTTTGGAGATTCGAGAAATCGTACCCTAACTTACGGGGTTTCGATTTTCTCGTTAAGCCTAGATAGCCAAATATCCTTTTAAAATTAAAATACATAAGTTTCAATGAAAAAAATTTAAAGGCAAGCTTATTCTCGAGGGTTCAAAATGCCGTGTCTTAACTTTCGGGATGTGACATTTGTTATCTCGAGACGAGAGGGTCTTTGACATTCGTTTCAATTTATTCAAGCGTTTTTTAAAAATTAACATTAATAAAAAGAGGAATCGTATTGTAAATTCTTTCAAGTTTTCAAATTTTTGACATTAAGACATTAATTAATCAATTAGGTACCAATTTTGGGCGTTACGATGGTGCTAATCCTTCCTCGCACGTAACCAACTCCTAAACTCGTTTTCTCGAATTTCGTAGACCAAAACCGTTGTTTTAGTAAATCAAAACATTTTATTAAAACGATCACATTATGAGGTGATCCAATCACACCTCATAAAAAAGGATTGGTGGCGACTCCCATTTTCATTTTCAAAATAAAAAGTCGATTTTAAAAGATGGTTTCGACAAGTTAGATGAGTGAGCAAAATAACCCCTTGGTTAAAATTGCACTGTTGAATGTTTGCTTTGGTGTTTATATGAGGTATAATAATAAATTTAATATTCGATCTTTACACATTTATTCAATTTGACCCCTACTCTTTTATTGCAAGTAAATTAGAAAATTTTGAAACTAATAAAGTTAAAGGGCCAAAAAGGCCTTAGCAAAAAATTTAAAATAAATCAATTAAGTCCTTTTAAAATTTAGAAATCATAAAAAAATATTTATTAAAAAAAAGGTATACAAATTTTAAAATTATAAATTTTTTATTAAAAATAACAATATCGATCCAATAAAAGAATATGGGCCAACTTTTTAAAAACTCTTATAATCATTATTTTAATGGGTCGATATTGTTATTTTCTAATAAATAATTTTAAAAATTTTAAAACTTTTTTATAAAATTATTTATGATTTCTATGATTTTAAAAAATTTTAAAATTTAGGGATTAATTGTTTCTTTTAATTTGTTAATAAGACTTTTTTAACCCTTTAACCTTATTTAGGGGTGCATGATGTTCGGTTCAATTTTTGAATAAAAATTGAATCAAACTGCTTCATTTGATTTTTAACTCTTGACACCAAAACTGTATGGAATAAAAATCAAAATATCCGAAACCAAAAGTTATGGTTCGGTTTGGTGGTTTTTAAAAAATTTGGGTTTTGTTACAAAAATTGCCACCTTGTTGTCGGCACAAAAAAATATAATATTGCAATTGTTGATTTTTTATTTCATAACAATCGTCATAGATTCATTTATACATTTATAAAGTGAATTAAATAATTAAATTAACATTATAATACTCCATAAGATTATTTAAAAATCATTTTAAGTTAAGCTATTAAGTTTATAAATAATTTAAAGTTGTTAAAAAAAAGCTAATACATAAATCATTCATATACCTAATGCTTTGTTGTGTCATTTTTTTAATTAGTTGCTAATTTTAATTAGCTATGTTTGAGTCATTGCATACCTTAAAAAAATAAATAGTCATTACAATATGCCAATATAGTTGATTAAATTCATAACTATCAAATATATATAATTGACAGTTTGTGTATAATTGTTTCTTTTTAAATAAAATATTATAAATTTTAATAAATTATTTTCTTAAAATTAGAATTATGCTTAAGCTTATAATTATTATATTTAATAAATGATCCATTACTCTAATACAAAACTACACTTTCATAATTTTTTATGAAATATTTCTATAACTTTTTATATGATGATCACATCTAGTTTTTAATAATAATAATAATAATAATAATAATAATAATAATAATAATAATAATAATAATAATAATAATGCAATTAAATGAATTAGCCTATATTGACATTGAAATGATCAATTTATTATTCTATTAGGACTATTTCTTTAAATATAGATTTTTTCATCCGGTTAGATATGGATAAAACGAGTTTCATGTGGAAAAACTGAACCCAAACCAAATTGTGCGATTTGGGTGATAACATGTAATGACCCGACTTCCAATGGTACAGAAAAAGGTGGTTCGAGACTTTGTTTCCGTAAATTGAGTTTGTAAATATTTAAAAGAGAGATTTACATAATTATTGTTTTAATGATTTGGAATTCGATTAAGTTATTTAACCAAAATTGTGAGAAATCATGGCTTAGGGACTAAATTGTAAAAGTTTAATGGTTATAGATTTTAATTAAATTAAGGATTGGGAACTTAAATTGCAACTACCCAAATGATTGAAATGGCAAATAAACTTATTTTAAATAGTTGATAGTGAGATGTGATGTTAAGTGTTATTAGTTTAAGTTAATTAAAGATTAAAGCTTAATTAAACTTGATTAAGTTAAATTAAAATTAAAACTAACATATATACAATGTGATAGTGGAAAAAGATGGATCTTCTTCTTCTTCTTCTTCTTCTTTGTCACCGTTGAAGGGTTTGGGAAGCTTGGTTTTTAAAGCTTGGTTTTTAACTTTCGACCCTTAATTTTAAGTAAGTCTCTAGCCGTTTTTCTTTAATTTTTATATATTTGAGGTTGTGGGAGCTTGAATTAGCAACCCATGTACTAATTTATAAATTTTTTAAAGTTTTGAAAATTGCCATTGTTGAGAATTAAATAAAATTGGAGTGAAATTATTAGAGATTAAGCTTAATTTATGAAAAAGGACTAAATTGCAAAGCTTAATACACGTCAAAGATACGATATGCAAATGATGTTGGTAGCTTAATGTATGTTATGGTATGTATAAGACCTGACATTTCACAAGTAGTTGGGGCCGTGAGCAGGTATATGCATGATCCAGGAAATGAGCATTGACAAGCCGTGAAATGGATGTTGTGATATATCTAGAATACAATGGATATTAGATTGATTTTTGAGCAAGAATATAACCAGGGTTTGGACAAATGATGATCAACTACTAGTTATGTGTTTACTCTCGTAAAGGCACCAGTTAATTGGAAGTCTACTTTATACTTTACGGTTGTTTTATCTTCCATAAAAGCAGAGTATATGGCAATCACAAAGGTAGTAAAAGAGTCAAATTGGCTTCAAGAATTGCTTGGTGAATTGAAAATTAAGCAGAAGTATGTCAAAGTACATTACGACAATTAAAGTGCTATTTAGTTATTTTAAAAAAATATATAAATTTAATGATTAAAATTAAAAGTGAAATATATATATATATATATATATAGTAAACTATGTTTGAGAGAAGCAACATTTAAATTATTAAATTTAAAAAAGTTTATCCACGTTCTAAATAGGTGGAGATAGAGACTAGAGGAAATTAGCCATGAAAGAAAATAAAAAGGCATTCCTAGTGGAACATAAATATGTATTTAGAAATAAACCAGAAACAACGAGTTAAGCGTGCTGAAATATCGGTGGCTATTTATCGCTCAAAAGGAAGGAATTTGGTTAGTGGGATTCGCATATGTAAGCAAAAAAGTAGCATTTGTAGGCAGTTTAAGCTTGCTACCTACAAATAGTTGCTGTTTGAAGTGGACTCTTTTTTTACGCCACCCCCACTTTTCATACCTTATATCTTTTCTTCTTTTTACTAATAAAAGGGTGTTTAGTCTCCGGTGATTATCCAAAACCATTACTTTTTCTTCTGAACTTAGGAATTTTTACATTAATTTTGATTTTGTATAATTTTGTATATAAAATTTTGATTTGATCAAATTCTTGTAAATTATTAACACAATTATTGATATATATATATTTGTACACATGAATAATTATATTTATCTAATATAAAAATAAATTGATGTATTTATTTCTTTAAATGTGTATGATTAAATCAAAATTAAAGTTTCAAGTATACATTTGAACCACAATTGGAGTTTCACGTGTATAATTGCACCAAATTAAAATTCATGTATACAATTACATATTAAATCAAAATTCATGTATAATTTTGAGATTTATCCCTTTTTATATCTACTTAGACCAAAATAAATGTATACAAAGCCCACAAATAGTGGGACATAAACCTACAATAAATATTGATACAGGGGTCAAGTTAAAATTAAATTGTATTTTTTACGATAATAAAAATGTGATTTCACCATTTTAATAGCTTATATTTTTATAATTTTTAAAGGATTAAATCAAAATTTTAACATTTTTAGGGGTCAAAGTGTTATTTTATCTTTATTAATTTAAAATTTTAAAAATTTTAAGGTGCGGGACCCAACCAACCCCTAACTATGCCCCTAGATTGATAATTCAGTCATAATTTACACGGAGTAATACTTGAATTTCGAATCATAAAATTCCTAACACCTTAACCTTGCGACTAAACCAAAACCATTAACTTTCGAATAAATTTAGTTTCTATTTTTTTATTTCATATTTTAATCAATTTTTTTATTAAAATATTCTAAATAACAGTAACTAATTGATTCTACGTAAATGTAATGTAATGAATTAATTCATCTCAAGTTAATATATAAACTTAATTAATTTTAAAATTTTTAATTTTAATTGAAGATAAATATGTATTTTTTAATGAAAAAAGTTAAATATATTTAATTTTATAGTATTTTAATATTAATATTAATTTTCATTTTTATTATAAATGGATGAATAAATAAATAATAGTATAGTTGTCTATTTATTTAAATTTTACTTATTAAATGGATGTAAAACAAAATACAATAAAATTTCACCAATTTAATTATTTAAATAAATTTATGTTAAAAACTCAGAAAAGAAAAAATAAGATAAAATTGCAGTTGCAAAATTTAATGTTAACTTGAAGAATTTTTTTTGAATAATCTCATTATGAGTTTTGATTATATTTGTTTTATTTTACAATTTCCCTAACTCATAAACACGAGGATAATGTGTTTTAATATACTTAAACTTACATCTTCCTGTATCGACAATAAAATTCGTGTCAATCGAATTAAAACTTAATTAATAAAGTGAATGTATGAATGATTTGATGAAATGAGGGAAAGAAGAGTTTCTAACTCAAGAATAATTATTATTAGTGCAGTTTTCAAGATTGATGTGCTTGATTAATGTGTTATGTACTTTTCTTTTCCTTGAACTTTACATGACTGTGCTAATTTATTCGGTCAAAATTGGAGTTAAAAAACTAGGAAAATCATTGAATAAAATTATAAAAATAAAAGGGGAAAAATGGCTTAGGCTTGGGGTTTTAGTAACATTGAATAATAAAAATCATAAAATCAATAGCTGAAAAATATAAATTACCTTTAGAAATTGACAAATTCAATATAAATGAAAACAAAATAATTGTTCCATGTTTATTGAATTATTTTCAAATAATATTTTAGGTCGACCTTGATGATGGAAGCAGAATAAACATTGAAATCAAGGTCACACTCAAATTAAATGATTATTATAATACAATAAATTGAAAAAAAATATATTTAAAACATAAGCACCGGTTAGCTGACTCCAATTAAAGACCCTTTCTTTTGCAAACCTTTGATTTTAAATTCACCAAAGAAGTAGAAATCTGTTGGAGTAAACCACTTAGCCACCGGTTTCGTCTCCACTATTATGCTATTTCTATTCCTTTGATTCATTTTAACCAAAGAGGTTTGACAAAGTAGATGGCTAGACCGTGAGCATGCACCAACTTGCACCTATAACTATAAAACTTTTTTTAAAGAGTTTAATATATATATATATATATATATATATATATATATGTATATATATAGATAAGTTAATGAAGTCTTCGTAATATCGACAAAAGTCGAGGTTTTGAGATCTTGAACGCTTAAGTTCGAATTTCATCATATGCAAATATTATGTGTGAGTTCTCTTTCAGATTATTCTAGGCTTAAGTTGTAGTATAGATGAGTTTTGCCTAGATTTATTTTAGTTTAGATTCGAATATATTTTAATTTTCAATATTTTATGTTTTATATTGAGTTTATTCTAGTTCTAATGTATCTTACATTTTATTCATATAATAAAAGAGTAAAATTCAAAATTAAACAGTTTATTTTTAATATTTATTTATTAATTGATTATTATTATTATTATTATTATTATATCAAATCAATAGTTAAATATTTTAATTAATTCAAAATGAAATGTCAATAATCTATATATATATATATATATATATATATGAGAAATGATACACTTACAGTAGTTAAAAATTTTAATGATTTAACTGTTGAATTTATCAATATAATTGTACTTGTCATGTATGTAAATTTTCGAACCAATTTGACATCTCTCTCCAGTGGCGAATCCAAGGGGGGGATGGCATGGGCCCCGGCCCCCCCTAAAAGGTAAAATTTCCATTTAGGCCCTTCAAATTTTTTAAAAATTTTAAATTAGTAAAGGTAAAATTGCACTTTGCCCCCCCTAAAATTATAAAAATTCAATTTAATTATTTACAAATTAGAAAGATATAAACTATAAAAAATTAAAATTTCATCCGGCCCTCCTAAAAAATTTTCCTGGCTTCGCCCCTGTCTCTCTCAAATCGATCTAAAATATTCTATATATTGATATATATCCAATGGTTGAAAGATTTCACATAAAACAAATAGTTAGAAAATTTAAATTTACATCAAAATTGACATGTATGACCTACACGAATAGACCATGAATATAATGGTTGGATCGTTAAAATATTAATCATTTAAACAGTTATGCAAGTGTGTAAAATTATTTTTATTTTTACATTGTGTAAGTATATCCTTCCCTGAAAATTGCGAGGATCTAAAATAAAGTTGATTGCTAATAAATTTCTAGGGTTAGGGTTTGTTAGTTTGGTAATTAAATTAATTATAGAGGGATAATGGTTGATAATTATGGTCGTGTATATTGTTTTAATATTAAAAGACACACACACACACAACAATTCCATTGACAAAAATTGTGTTTATTCCCTTAATTCAAACCAGACATTGAAATTAAGTAATCAGAATCTAAAAAGAGAAGGAAATTAAGGTAGAAACATCCTGCATCCATTGATGCCTTTAATATTCAAAACCTTTGACTTAATATAAATATAATTGGTGTCAAATAGATGGTCGCAGCGTGGAGCACACAAACATTTATAATTTTTTTGTACATCACAAACGAAGCACCAACCTACCCCTACCCCATGCATGCAAACATACCATCTTAATCCATTTAATATTACCATCTTCATGTAAAATATATTTCATTCCCATTGTTGGATTCAAATTTCCAAAAAAGAAAACATTTAGATTTTATAGCTTAGCTTGTTATGCATATGTTTTGAGGTGTTAAATTGATATAGGTATTAAATATATTTAATTTTGGTTTTCTTTTTTATTATTAACTAAAAAAAAAGTTGATGTTTAATTCCAACACGAAATCACACTATGTCGTATAATATATTTGTGGCATGCCAATGTTTGCGTTTCACTGTCAACTTAATTCTATGTTCAACTTAATTCATGTTCATACGGAATTGAAATTTTCAAAAATTTTGAACCCTATAATTTAATTTCACCTCGACAAATATATTACCTTAAATTAAAATTTTAATAAATAAAACAAATTTATTTCGATTTTAAATCTCGTTAAATGGGAGTTGGAATATATTATTATACTTGTAAGATTTTAAAATGAATTCCTTTTTTCTTTCTCTTTTATTTGTCAAAATTTAAAAAGAAAACGAAATCTAAAAGAATTTCAACAAAACGACTAGACCGAGTTAGGTCTTAATTTAGAAACGAAAACATTGACCAGGAGAAAAATCAACGAATACCGAACAGCACCGTCCTGCCACAGAAGAAAAAACGGCTGCCCAGTTGTAGTGACTAGAATGACCGAACTGCCCCTATAAGGTGGGCCGCAATTCAATAAGGTGTAAGTTGATTGGGCCACCGGCCTATGGCCTTTTTTGTCCAGAAGCGGACGATTGTTAAAGGAAACAACAGAGATTTGCTTGGACCCTAAAATAATTGATGAAATCATTGAATCCATCGTCTACTCAATCACCGGCCGTTCATGTTAAATATGTTTTTTTTTTTATAACCACACGGTTTGAATTTAATTTTATTTAGGTTCAGAAATGTCGAATCTCGTCTCAATCATCATTTGTCAGGACTATTCAGAGTAAGTTCTTTGGCTTGAACAGAGTACTTAATCAATGTCGTTATTTCTGAATCTTGAGGAAATATGTTCGATAGAATAATTTCTTAGATATATTATTATGTTCCCTAGGGTTAGACTCATTTTTTTCAAGTCAGTGAAATCTTTATGCTCAAAACCCCAATTCAACTCGTCATTTATTTCGTACCTTCCAAGGATTAAGAACTTCCATTCTAACCCTTCTCGAGAGATTTCATCCACAAACACAAAATTTATAGCTGATTGATATTGCACACAATTACAAAAAGCTTCTCCCAATAATGTTAATTTTACTTCTACTTCTTCCAATAACTTGGCTTTTTTTTTCTTTCTAAAATGTGAATCAAAGGTGTAGTTAGAATGGCCCATGGTTTATAATAAAAAACAATATGAAATTATAGAATTAAAAATGGAAGGGGATTTTGGAGGTTGATGGTTGATGGTAGAGCAAATGTCAAAAGGAAAAGGACAGATATATGATATCAATATGTAGGAATAGAAAGAAACATATAAATTTTTCCAAAAAACAAAGTGAAAATAATATGGCCTCCATAACCAAACATTGCATGCATGTTTCACGAGGACAACTCCTTATTGTTCTACATCTTATGCTCATCATCATCATCATTTCTTTTTTCTTCTTTTTTCTAATATTAGTGGATTTGCATATCATTTGTTTTTTCTTCATATCTTAAACCACAAATAAATAAATTCTCGTGTAAAATGTGATTTTTACGTGACTCGAGAAATTCTTGGATTTTATACATCATTTTCATCGGAACTTTTTTAATTAGTGTCCAATTATTTTCTTTTCAAAATTCAGCCCCTCGAATATTTTAAAAAATTATGTCAAATATATATATATATATATATATATATATAAACTAATTATATCATATCTTGTTGGGATCGATCCGTATAAGCGACAAACAAGTAAAATAGAGAAATCAAACACACAAATATTTACATGAAAAAATCCTCCGGAGAGGATAAAAACCACGAGTAAAAGAGACTTCGGCTTTTCATAAAATGAGTAAACAAACGAGAATACAGTATGGAGAAAATAAACCAAAATCTCCTAAACGTACAAATCCGAACCCCGGATAAAAAGCCTTAACTCGGGAACAAAATTCTCTCCATAGTTACCATGAAACTCTCACCAAAACTCTTATGCGACTACATCTTGTTGCTCTCAAGAAAAGTCATTGTTGATTGACATATCAAAACAATGATACAATGGCCCCTTTAAATAGGCTTAGATTGGAGTTCTAAACATACTAAAATATCATTGGAATAGTTATACTCTAACTGGTAGAAGCGGTCCTGCTTGAAGTTTAAAACGTGGTTGCCAGATAGGAGAACAAGTCGTGAAATCGTGACGCATAGGCTCTCCTCATCACGACGTTGATGCCACATTTGTTTGGAGTTTATATCACATCGTCTCAACGATCCCTACTTGCTCGTCACGACACCAGGCATGTTTTGGCCCTTCCTCAGTTGTTCGTTGATTATTATCTTAAGTGCCTGCAAATTTTCCGATAGAGGCAAGGTGCACCCTAAACAAATTGATGTAGAGATCCAAAATTGTGGTAAATGGGTACCCTCTTTAATTAACACATCATTGGTATTAATACTAGATTTTGTGACATACACACTGTAAGTGAAAGAAAAAAAATATTTAAATTATATTTATACAAAAAAAAAACAACAAAAATTTGATTTATAGGTAAAACGATAAAGTGTTTATAAGTAAAATTATCATTAGAGTTGGGTTCAAACCTTAAACATTGCATTTTTATTTATTTTATTTACATATTCATATAAAAATAGTAAAAGATAAAAATACCATTATATTAATATTTAATCTTTTATTAAAAAGGATTTTTAAATAATTTCCTGACTAAGTTAGTTTTAAGTTGACTTGTGTCACTAACTTCGTCAACCACATTTATAAGTATAGATATATTTAAGGTTTAAAGTTATCTACGTAAATCAAATAGGTATGTATTTTTAATTTATACAATTAAAACTTTTGAATAAAACATTTTATATGACGATCTGATATTTAAAATATTGACCATACAAAAAATTATGAAAACGTAAAACTATCTGAATTTTATATCGATATAAGTGAATCTCCTCAACCAAAATTAATTATCCAACTATCTCATTTTTTCATATCATTAAAAATGTTAATTTAAAATTTCTCCCAAATTAACTTTGAACTCAATTAACAAGTTATAGCTTTTATATTTAAGTATTATTCATAAATCTAATATTTTATATTTTACTCTTTCCAATTCATCTCAATGTATAATATATATATTTTATATATATATATATATATATATATATAATCACACAATATTATTTATTTATGTACTTTTCTTCCCTTTATCAATTTAATAAAACAAAGTAATCTATCTTTTTATGGTATATCCAAGTTTCTATATTAAAATTCATGCATTATTATCACTAATTAATTTTAACAACTTCATTAAAAATATTGTTTTTTAATGTTATTGATAAAAAAGAAAATTAAAAAAATACATACAATCCTTAATTCAACTAGTAGTTAGACAAAAGAGTGATATGGATCGACAAGGTTCACAAGCCTAGCTACCTAACCTGTGACCAAAAAATAAAAAAAAGTTACATACAAAATTGATTGTCCATCAATTAGATACCACAATTTATAAAGATCATTAACTAGAAGTAACTACAAGTCTATGAACTTAGCCACTTCCACTTAATTTCATGTATAGCCACTCAAATTGATATTCGTTTTTTTTTTTATAAGAAAAATATTTTATTTATAATTAATTTATTGTACAACGTGTGAACTTGTATGTATAAAATAGAAAGCATATTTGAGTTATGAGGTGTGATGTGATGGATGTTCACCTCATTTCTTAATTATACGATTCAGGTTTGATCCTCACTTATGGGAATGAACCACATTTTATGATCAATTATTTATTTTTTTTAGAGAGCACTTGTGACAAAAAAATTAATTATTATTACCGACAATGAACATTGAGCTATGATACCATATTAAATATCCAATTCACAATCTTTTTCTTTTTTCAAACTCATATCGTTAAATAGATAGGAGATCCACAGTGGCGGAGCCACTAAGAGACCCAGGGGGTCATGGCCCTCCCTAAAATGGTAAACTTTCAATTTAGGCCTTTATAATTTATAAAATTTTAAACTAATAATGGTAAAATTATATTTTGACCTCTAAAAATAATAAAAAATTGATTTCCCTTTAAAATTTATTAAAATATAAGCTATTAAAATGATAAAATTATGTTTTTACTATGGTGAAAAATATATAATTTAACTCTGACAAAAAAAAAGTTTTTCTAGCTCCACAACCGGAGATTCTATCATGTGATTTGCAATTGAACAAACCATGCAAATGTGACACTTGAATATTAGCGTCCAAAATGGACGCAAATGGCGTTTGGGGATTAACAGGGACTCTATTATTGGGCTCTATCAGGTCTAACTTGTTAAATTTCTTTGGGATTAATTACTATTAGGCCCATAATTTACAATCTGCTTTCCCTTTCCTCCAAACTATCTTCATTTCTTTGTCAACTGCTTCAAATTTGAGTCCATAGATTTTTTTTTATTTTAAATTTTATAAAATGTGGCTTTGTCAATATTTATTTTAGTTTAACTTCAAATATATTTTCATCATTAGTCTAATTATACCTTGTGATTATTAATTATAATTATTTAAAAGAATAATGATTATACTTGTAATCTTAAAAAAAAATTCAAATTATCACATTTAATTTTTACCCAAAACTATTTAAAATAATATATAATATTATATTAATAAGATTAAAATTGATAAATAAATATTTTTAAAAAAAATTAATATTTACTTTTTATCAAACAAATAATTATATTCAATATTTATATTTTACTAATTTACAAAATAATTTTATAATATAAATTCAACCCATACTTAATTTTTTAGTTTATCAAATAATACCTTAATCTATATACTTAAATTTTTTTAAGTGTAATGATTAAATTTCAAACTCTACCAAAATACAGGATGATCGACATATTTTGACCTAAAAAATTGCATTCACCGATTTTTTTTAAACAGACCAATCAAGCCACTAGTTCATGGTTCGATTGATTAGTCTAGTTTGATTAAATAAATTATTAATAAATTCAAAAAATTATTAAAAAGACTCAATTCAATTGGTCTGTAGTCCAGTTTAATCGGTTCATTTCGATTTACGAATCAATCAGTTCAATTTCTTTCTCTAAACTTATATACCAACTAATCTGATCTTAATCAATCTATTCTATCGATCTAATCGGATTTAGTGGATAATATTATTCAATAACCCTCTTTATTCTAAAAGATGCAAGCAAAATCATATTAGAAATTTATTATTTTTCAACTGATGAATTCATGTATTTTGATCAAACCATCACAAATGATTGAGATGGGATTCACTGAAGCAGTCGTCAGTAGGAGTGGGAGGCAACCTTTTTTTTTTTCTCTTTGTGAGAAGATGATGTCAACATGGTGGCCACCAGTCCCATGTGATTCATGGTATCCATTTGTTTGATAATAGCTATGAAGCACATGGTGTAAATTTGGTGCTTTGTTTAGATGGAACCAAAGGAATATATTGATGATGCAGATGTTGAATTCAAAGAGGGGTGGGTGTGTATCCTTCCAAATTTCCATCTCTAAAATATGTGAATTTTTTGCATTTTACCGTTGGACCTATCTGCCACCCTTTACGTAAGTATCAAGCATCACATGACCGGCCATTGCTTCCTATGTCAATTATATTAAATTCCGCAAGATGTATTCAACTTATGATGGAAATCACAAATTGGTTTTAACTTTCATAATGTTTTAATTTAAATTTTCAAGTATGATATTAAATGTTAAATCGAATCTAATGTGGAAAATAGGTAAAATAATAGGGTAAAAATATTATAGAGATTTCTATATTGGAAGTGAGATTGCATTTGTTCCTTCTACTAAAACAATGGGAAATTAATACCTATATATTAGATCAAAGAGCAAATTGATCATTTCTATTAAAAATTTCATCTATTTATACTGTTGAAAACTGGCGTGGTTGATAAAACAATCAGACAATGACACGTGGCGTGCCACATGTGTCCCATGCTGACGTAAAACGATCAGTTTTTAACAGTAGAAATCGGTGAAATTTTTAACGAAAGGACTAGTTTGTTATTTGATCTAATGTACAGGGACTAATTTATCTTTTTTTAGTAGAGGGGAAAATGCAATTCGATTCCTAATATAAAGGCCTTCAAGTTATCAAATTGTAAACTGTTAGAGTTGTGTGACCCGAATCTCGTTTGATCCGGCCTAAAAAGTCTGAGGTGCAACTTACTTGTAAAAGAAATAAAATAGAGAGGCAAAATTGGGGATCAATGGGGGCGAAGGTTCGAGGGTTGTTTAACCCTTCAAAACTGCGCATAGCTGAAAACCTCTTGTATTTATGTTTTTTAACATTAGTGAATTTCTCCTCTTCCATTTGTGGTTTTTCCCGATAAAGGTTTTCCACGTAAAATCTTCGTGTTCTTATTTTTCTTTCTTATTACTTTGCGATCATTCTTACTACCATTATCGACGTATAGTATAACATAAACACAACGGAAATTTAACATGCTAAAAAAAGATATAACCTTTTTAAATTTTATTGAAGCTGTTTTGCCTTTTTTTAATATGTCAGATCTAGACGTACGTAAGTAGATATATACGTGTTTAGAAATTGATTAATAAAAATATTGATACAGTATGTACTCAATTAAAATCTTTTGAAATTTGAGGACTAATTTAGAATATAGGCAAGAGTTGGACATTTATTGAAGTTAATTCCTTCTTATTATTTAAGATTATCTTGTCGAAATGGCATTAATCATGTTATCAATTCCATTATACGTATTGAAAAACAAGACCAAGTTGAATAAAGAATCAATATTAACTTAGAAATTTACTTAACGTTTCATCACCAAGAGTCGTTTTCAAACCATTTTTTTCTGCATTAAAACGACGAAAAGCATCAACCAATTTTCGTTTTGAATATAATTTCAATACGTTAGCATCAGTTATCAACTCACATTATTAATGTTTAAATCAAGAATCTCTTTATCTAACGCATCAATCAATGAAAAACTGGGAAATTTACCTATGTTTGTGTACTCAGAAAATGCTAGAAAACAAGAATCAAGGAAAAGCAATGGAAAAGAAAACAATAATTAGAAGGGATACTATTATATCAGCAGAAAACAAAAGTACGTATGTATACATTTTGATCGATTTCACTATCTTATGAAGATTGAGAGAAAAAGAAAGAGTAAAAGGGTATAAAACATTTCAAAACAACAAGGTTTTAGGACGATCAGATGCAGAGGCAGAAGGGAAAGTAGAGAAGGAAACACCCATAACAGGGAGAGCGAAAGTGGATTCCATAAACATTCGTTGCTGTAAAGCCTCAATGTTTGCTCCTGCTTCTACCATATCCTTAATCAAGTTCCTGTATTGTTTCCTTAGCTTCCTCAACATGCACCTATACTGCAACTTCACCCACCTTATCTTCTTCAAGATCTTCACTATCAAGATTGATCCTCGTCGTGGTTTCTTCCCTCCAAGGCGAACTGTGGGTACCTTATGGTTTCGCCGGCGGAGGAAGAAAAGCCTCCGACGAGCCTGCTGCCATTGGAATGGGGTGGATAAATGAGTGGGGAGGGAGGGTTTGGGGGTGGTTGGGTGATCTACAGCCATGGCGGTGGTGTCAAGGGTATGTTAGAGAGAGACTTGACTTGGAGTTTATATGAGAACTCTGAGTGGAGAGAGAGAGTGAGAGATCGTCGGCTGATAAAAGCAGCTTGAGTTATTACTATTCGAATAAATGAAGTATAGGAAGTAGAATAATGATTTTTAGGGTAAATTACCTGGATAGTCATTCAAGTATTGAAAATTTTTATTTTAGGCATTCAAAATAAAAAGTTTACAATTGAAGCACTCAAGTTACATTGTTCGGTCATTTTGATCATTACTGTTAAAATCACAAAAGATAAGATGATGTGATAGTTAAAAAATCAGTATAATAATAAATTTAACCCTTAACTTTTATATATTATATCGATTTTGTCATAATTTTAAAGAATTAACTCTCAAAATTTATAAATATTCTCAATTTGATCATAAATTTAAAAAATTCAATAAAAATATAAAAATAAATAAATATTTTAAAAAATATAATAAACTTAAAATTTAATATTAATATTAAGAATTTAGGTTTTATATGGTTATAAGTCCAATCAGGGGTGAAACCAGTCACGAGAGGGAGAGGGATGGGGTGGTGGAGGTTTTCTTTATTTAATATTAAAATTAATATGATATAAAATTTAAATTATTATATTTTTTGAAAATATTTATGTAATTTTTTGAATTTTTAGAAAGGATCAAATTGAGAATATTTGTAAAATTTGAGAGTTAATTCTTTAAAATTATAGCTAAATTGATACAATATATAAAAGTTGAGGGACAAATTTATTATTATACCTATTTTTTTAACTGTGACATCATCTACCCGCTTGTGATTTCAACGAGAGTAACCAAAATGATCAAACTATGTGATGTGAGTGCTTAAATTGTAAATTTTTTTATTTGAGTGCCTAAAATAAATTTTTTTATATTTGAATTACTATCCGTGTAGCTTACTCTTTTTAAGCTAAAAATCGATTTGAATATTTGTTTTTTTATTATCTGATTTTATCAGAAGTGTTGGCTTAAATTTTATTAAATCAAGTTTAAGTTATATGATTCTGGGTTCAATTTTATTTGAATTAAATTTTATTTTTATATTTTAATATAAAAATAAAATTTAAACTAATTGATTGAAATCGATAATATAAAATAAGACAAATTATTTCAAATTCAAATCTTATCATACATGATTAAATGGTTGAAATATAATTTTATATTAAATTAATTCTTATTTTAATTGAAAAATGATATAATTATATTTATAATTGTAAAATTAATGTCTTTTTATTAAAATTTTCAGCGTGACATACTTGAGCTCTGAATTAAAAAATAGAGCAGATCTTCATGGATTTTGTACAATAAATTCCCTTGAGATGCAAGTAGAATATCATCAACATCCACAAAATGCGATTCTAAATATATCAATTATTAAATTCTCATTTTTTTTTTATAAAAAATGAATTATGGTTCACTCCAACTCAAATTTAAACTTGGCACTGCAATATTGGTGCAATCTCACCATTGCTAATATCTAGGAATTTACGTCATGCATTACGCTGACGATGACCAAATCAAAAATAATTTGTTGACTTTATGGTTAATCTGAGTGTAGGGCACCTTCACCATGTGAGTGCATCACAAACCATGGTTTTATTCAACCTATAAGTCTCTTAATTTCAATTTTAATTTTCCTGTTGAGGTATTTCTATGAAAGTAATTTGGTCGTCGGCTTTTTAAGTCCCTTCTCAGTTGAAAACTGTGGCAACCTTATATCTATAACATCCATGCAAAATAGACCACCTTCTTTCAAGTCAAAGAATGCTTCAAGAATATATATTTCTCCACTTGGCTCTGCTTTTCTTGGCTTGTTCTTGATTTTTCATGTTTGCAAATATTGAAATATAATAAACTTCGATTAATAGACATATGTAATTGTTTATCAACGGATTCGCTTAACTTTCCACTTATTAGTGAACAAATACTGCTTTTCATCATATTTTTAAATTAAATGTTAAATCTACTTTCATTGATATGTAAGTGTGTTTTCAACATTTGATTAATAAGAGCTAAATAAATAAAAATTGGAATTCCTTTTCCAACAACCAAGAGGATTTGGAAAAGGATATTAATAATCTTGTATAAACTCAACAAGTCCCATCACTTTAAATCTATATTTCACTACACTAATATTATTGTCTATAATTTTCTTCTTTCAGAGATTCTTATTATAACTATCAAGAAAATTACTATAGATAGAAGCTTATTCATCTCAAACCAAGAAATACCATCATTGTCTTCATGGGAGAAAAAATTCAGCATGAAAGTGAAGAATAATTTGTTTAAGATTGATAAAGTATTCGAGTAGGATGATTAAACTACTTTAAAAGCTTTCTAAGAAGCCAAACCAAGTAATGCAGCTGATTTATATATAGATGATATTGATTCGAATCTTGAAGTCGACCTAAAATTTTTCTCGAAAATAAAGTCGATTTCCGATGATGAAGAAGGGGAGGAGAAAGAAAAAGTTAAACAAAAATGATTCATTTTCGATTCCATTAGAGCAAATTAAAGCCACTGGATGGGAGTATGATGAGGCTGCACCTTGCTTGCCTACCATAGTTGGATTGTTTAGGCTCATGAATATATCTAGATATAATTTAAATTTTAAGGTTTAATGAGATTTTATACCAATTTCTTATTTAAAATAAAAACAAAACCATACCACCATAATGAATCGAAAATACTAGTTTAAAAAGTTTTCACATCAACACAAGAATATTTAACTATGTTGAATTAAAAAATTTAACATCAAATTTGAATATAATGACTAAAACAAAAATTTCGTTGAGAAAATTTATTTATTTATTTATTTACATATGCGACGACCAAATTGATTATATAATATGACATCTAAAAATGTAAATATGATGAAAAGAAAATAAAAATAGTTTATAATTTTTGAATTTTACTTATCTAGAAAAATAAAATATATTATACTTATTAATTAATGAATAATAATATTATATAGACATAACTTTGTATGTAAGATTATTGTACAAAGACATAATCTTATATAAAATTAATTTATAAAACAATACAACCCTATGAAAGGGTATCTTGTTAAAAAATACATTATATTTTACGGAAAGATACATCTATTTGGTATTTATATAAATAATTTTTCTATTCGTCATTTTCACAATTCTACTTGGAATTTGAAGCTTTATGGAAAGTATTCTACACGTTTCAAAGTCAATCATATTTTACTAACATTATGTTCATCTTTCTTATTTTAATTTTTTTTTCAAACAGAAAAATGTCATATCGTCAAAGAGGGAATAATCATCAACTAAGTTCCAGACAAAGGGCTACTGATCCCAAACCTGAACCATTGCCTGCATGGGAGAAAACATTTTGCATCGAAGTGGGTGCAATGCCATGGGAAAGATTTGTTGAATCAAAGAAGAATTTGTATGAACATGACAAAGTGTTCAAATAGGATGATTCGGTTGGTTTAACAGCCTTCTAGGAAGCGAAACAAAGATTCTGGGAAATTTATCATGGTTTTCCTAGCGAGAATAAGTTGTCAAGTAATGCAACAAATTTGTATATATATATCGACGATGTAGACTGGAATTCTGAGATTGATCCAGAACTTTTCTCGAAAATAAAATGACTTACAGATGATGAGGATGGAGAGAAAGACAATGCTAAGGAAATGGATTGGTTTTCGATTCCGTTGGAGGAAATTCAAGCCACTGGATGGGATGAGTATGAAGAAGCTGCACCCCGCTTGCCTAGCATAGTTGGATCATAGAAAAATAAGATCACAAAAAAATTGGCAAATGTTGGCTAAGAACTTTATTATTAATATTCGATATATTTGCCATATTCTGAAGGACTTATTGTTATTTTGGAAGCAAATACTTATTGTTTTGAGTTTATTATGTTTGAATAATATTATCACATGATAATGACATTGAATAACATTATGCACACTAATGATCATTACCATGTGTATTAGTTTTGTTTTACTTGCTTTGGTTTCTATAGGTAATGCTTTTTTGGTGTCGGGTGCCAAGTAACTAATTTACTCATGCTTGGTGTTCTTCATGCTCGACTGCTCTACAATGAAAATTATTATATCTAGTTTCTGGCTATTATTGATATACATTGGTAGTAGGTTGAAGAAGCACAGGAGAAAGGGATTGTACTGTGTAATATAGTTGAAGCTAGGACATCACATACATTCACTAATTGGTTGAAATGTTGTTGTTCGGCGGCATTTGTCATAGAATTTCTTATATGATCTCCCGCATATTTCTCAGGCTATTTGTTTCCTGTGAATGAACATGCCGCAAGAACAATCAGAAACTTTTATGTGGAGAATGAAAGAGTAAATCCAATGTGTCAAGGCGTGCAATTGGTTGGATTAAAAGATGCAACTTGGGAAAGGATAAAATAAGTCGATGACATGATATCTCGATGAAGATAGATCTATCTATAGATGCAACTTAATGACACGAAAATTGCAATAGCAATTCCAAGTACTTTTATAATTTATGTTTATTTAATTAAATATTTAATTTAAACGTAAAATTAACTTAATATTTAATTTATAAATAATATATAATTATATAAATTATTTTTAAAAAATAATATATAAATTACTTAAAATACTAGTTTCCCTATGAAAAGATATCTTGAAAGATACATTTATTTGGTATTTATATAAAGAATTTTTCTATTCATCATTTTCACATGAAAGATATCTTGAAATATAGATTTATTTGGATGTATAATTATTTAATGTTGTTAAGGAAAATCAGAGGGGAGAGGAAATAAAAGTAAAAAGAGACGACGCCGGAGAGATTCGAACTCTCGAGGGGAAATCCCATGTACATAGCAGGCAAACGCCCTAACCACTCGGCCAAAGAGTCATTGCTCCTGAAGCTCATTAATCAATTTATATATTGTTGTGTGTTTGTGAATATCACAATTAATCTGACATTGCTTCTGGGTCTTTACCATGTGAGTCCATGAGAACCTTAATTCAAAGAAGTAACATGAATTGGGTACTATGATAATATCGTTTATATAATTTAACTTACATCATCATCAAATTAACTTTAAATATAAGTTTACTTTTAAAAATTGAGAAAACCAAATCCTTCAAACACATCAAATTTGGTTTAACACTAAAAAATACTTCATCATAAATGTTTTTATTTTCGAAATGTATGGATGATTTCAATTTAACTAAAGAATATGGATGAATTTCATTTTTTTTCATAATACATTGTATAATAAAAAGAGATTAATAAAATAAAAAAGAAAAATATAAATTTAGAACCACAGGTTTTATTAATATTATGAAATATTTGGTAAATTAAACATATAGCATTATAGCATTAGTACCTATTTTTATTTTTTGGTGGCTCCCCCAACATTGAAGAACAATGGCATAAAAAGTTTTTTTTCGACTACAATATTGTTAGCATGAAATGTGCCAACAAATGTCCATTCTTTCCCAAAACTATCCGTAACATCCATAAAAAACTGACGACATTCTTCAAACTCAAAGAACTCCGCAACCACTGTATAAAAGAACAATATTATGTGTTTCTCCATTTCGATTGGGGTAAGACGTTTGGAAAATGTTCACCTGCAAAACCATAACTACGAACTGCAGTAAATACTAAAATATATCAAGAGTAGTACAAAATCTAAATTGAACTTTAAGACAGTGATTATAACTTTGTTACAAAAATCCTTTATATATGTGTTGAAGAGAGATATCTTTATAACAGATAAATATATAACACCTTTATGAACAAATATGTAATTATACATCGATGGATTAACTATTTTTCACCAAACTAATAAACAAACACAACTTTTCATTAACTTTTAAAATTAACAAAATCATCCATCACATATGATTTTTTCTTGAACCCGGCAAAGCCATACCCTATTACTTAAACAGAATGAAAATGTGCTTAATTTAATTAATACAAACTAAACGATAGTTAAAATGTAATATTGAATGGGTATGTTGTGATAAAAATATTGCTTGTATAAATAAGAGGAGGGTAAAATCCTAACAGCAACGCGACTAGCGCAACTCGAATTCAGGCCACAATTGGGGCAATGAACACCCTAACCATCAGGCCAACACATGGGGTTCATTTTGAATACTTTTTAACATATTGAAAAACATTGTAGTTTTAATTTTGTGACATATGAGTATGACACATCAACATCACCATCAAATTCAAGTAATATTTTAAAATTTTTAATTTATATTTACCACGTGACATATTGAAAAACTATGACATGACACCATTAAATTAATTAGCTGCGTTACATAAATATAAATCAATAGTGTTAGTTCGAAAGTATAACCTAATTAGCATAGCCAAATTCAATGTAAAATTGTCCATGGACCAGGCCCTAACAAAATTTTAAGCCCGATCAATAGGTTTGGCCTAGCCCGAAAATTGAGCTTAAATTTTGTTTAAAGTCGACCCGAATAAAAATATTAAAACTTAGACATGACCTAGTCATATTAAAATTATTTTTTTATATAAAAAAATTATATATATATATATATATATATATATATATATAATAATACATAAAAAACACTTATTACAGCAAAAAGGAAACCAAATGTCTGACCCATTAAAATCAAACAAACAAAAGAAAAAACCGACACCCCCGTTAATTACTCCAACCTAGGACATTTCCTCTCTCGGTAATGTAATTTGACATTAGGAGCACCAGGAGTTACTTTCTCAAATTCATTTCTTCCACAAAGCACAACTTTCTTAAGGACTACGAGTCATCATCTTTTTGAGACTCCATATCCTCTCCTCAGGTGTACCCTCTCAACTTTCTCCATATCTCTTGCAATCCCCATCGGTCATTCCCCCAAAATCGACGCCTATTAACCGAAGTAATCTTTCATTTCCGATGCTTGGGTTTCCTCAGGTTTTGTTCATCTCCCGCAGTCTTCCTCCACCGCTTTTGCAACAAAATCCTACGCTCCTAATAGATAAGTGCTTCTTTTAACAAATTTAAAATAAATTATAAAAATTTTTTATACTTGCAACTTGATATATAATTGCATCTAAAATAATAGTAAAATTAACAATAGGGCAAGAATTATGCAATATCCAAATAATAACAATAATAATACAATAGTAAAATGACAACAAAACAGTGGAAAAATAATAGCAAAACAATAGGGTTTTTTTGCATAATCAGGTCGGGCTTGAGCCCAAAAAACCTTACCAGAGATAATATTTGTTTTCTAAATAAGCCTTATTTTTTTACTGAAGTCAATTTTTTAGGCTTATATTTTTACCCAAACTCTCCCACTTTTTGGGTGGGCCTTCGGACCTTGTCGGGTGACTCGGTCCATGGACAAATCTAATTCAAAGACCAACTAAAAAAAAAAAATGAAATCAGCATGGACAAGTTCTAAAATATATATTAGGGATAAGTTCCAAAATTATACATAAACTATGGTTTAATGTGCAATTGTACACATGAATTTTGATTTTGTGTAATTTTATAAATAGAATTTTGATTTGATCCAATTCTTGTACATTATTAACATAATTATTGATATAACATTATTTTATGTTTATAAATTGCATGCATAAATAATTATATTTATCTAATATAAAAATAAATTGATGTATTTATTTCTTGTATGATTAAATCAAAACTAAAATTTCAAGTATACATTTAAACCACAATTAGAGTTTCATGTATATAATTACACTAAATTTAAATTTATGTACACAATTACACATTAAATCAAAATTAATGTATAATTTTGAGATTTAACCCTATATATTACGAAAAGGTAAAATATAAACAGAAAAAAGGAAAAAGAGACGACGCCTGAGAGATTCGAACTCTCGCGGGGAAACCCCATGTACTTAGCAGGCACACGCCTTAACCACTCGGCCAAAGCGTCATCACAGTCCTTGTGGATCATTATAATTTTAAGTAGCATAATTTATTATGTCTTGTGCATCAAACAATCCCCTCACCACATTGATACTTATTAAATAAAGATGGCTTTTATAACTAATCTGACTTCTTCTTTTGTCTTTACTATGGCAACTTCACCATGTGAGTGCATGAGAAAATAAAATAAAATAAATGTTAAAAAATATAGAGAATAATATATTTGGAATTACGAGTTTTATTAAATACTAGGTTTTACCATACATACGATGTAAGTAAATAAAAATATTTTATATTTAAAATATTTCAACAAATTATTATTAGTGAAATGACAAGGGTTTTTCGTAAGAATTTATTTTTATTGTAATTGATTCTCAAATAATATTTTTGAGTTGTTTTATTTGAAGACTATATAAAAGTATGAAAATATGAAAATACTTTTATGATGATATTTGTTACCCTTTAATGTAAGGGTATTTTAGTAATTTCACAACTAAATTTGTTGAATTTACTCGTGTCACCAACAGAGTTAAAAATTTTATATATAGTATAAATTATTAAATATTTGGTACACAAATTTTTTTTTGGCAATTTACATCATAAGCTCTTCGCAAATGTCCTGTCCAAATAATGTGATTTTTTTGTTGATATCTTTCTATGAAAATAGGGGCGCATTTAGGGGGCTAGCAGGGGCCCGGCCTTCCTAAAATGAAAAATTTTATTTAGTCCATTTAAAATTTTTAAAATTTTATTTTAGTAGGTAAAATTATACTTTAGCCCCCTAAAATGATAAAAATTGATTTAATCCTTTAAAAATTATAAAAATATAGGTTATTGAAATGGTGAAATTATATTTTTACTATTGTAAAAATTATAATTTAATTTTCCCCCTAAAATTTCACCCCTGTATGAAAGTAATTTCTTTGTTGACTTTGAGTCCCTTCTCAACTGAAAATTGTGGGCAAATTATCAAAACATAATTTTCTAATTCCTCATTTGCTTGAAATGTGCCTAGAATTGTCTAGGCTTTTCCCAAACTATCTATAATATCCATGCAAAATAGATAATCTTCATTAAACTCAAATTAAGAACGCTGCAAAAATGCAGTGAAAGAGAACAATATTATATTTTTCTTCACTTTGCAAAATTATATATTTTTCTTCACGCTGCAAAAATGCAGTGAGAAGCTTTTCTTGATTTGCTCTTAATTATAATTCAATTTTACTACAAATGAGGCCAATCCTACATATAGAAACCAAATCTCCTACCTATAGGAAAACGATTGATAAATGAGGCCACCAATTCCTTCAAAATCCAAAAGGAGCATTCCCAACACATTTCACTAATTAAGAATACATAGAGCAAGATGTATCAGAAGACACTACTCTTACTACTTCATTCAATACAAAAATGCTATGCAAAAGAACATCATCACAAAAACTTAGATCATCACAAGAACATGCATCTGGATAAACTTTTACTGACCGTCAAAACTGTCACTAAATATCATTCAACCTACTTACTAAAATCGCCTTAGAAATATATACTATTCCAATAACTTTTTCGGTCAACCCGTCGGTATAGGTTCAAAATTTCCATTTTTTGTTGACATTTACATACACTTTGGCCGTTAGTATATACCATTCATATCCATTAGTATAGGTTTGGGTTAGTGTTTTTGTTTTTTAAAATGAAATTGTAATTGTTTTATTTTAAAGTGTTTAAAAAGATAAATATATTTGGAACCACGAGTTTTATTAAATATGATGAAATAATTTGCATATGAAAGACATAGCTTAGTAAGTGGCTCCCCCAATGAATGCATAAAAATTATGCCATGAGCTCTCCCCAAATATCCTGTCCAAATAATGTGATTTTTCTCTTGACATCAACCTTAAATTTTTTCCACGTCCATTCATCTTCACCTTGGGGTCTTTTTGTAAAAGTTACTTCATCGTTAGCTTTCAATCCTTTTTCATTAAAAAACTGTAGCAAACTTATGGAAACATAATTCCCAACTTCTTGGTTCGTATAAAATGAGCCCACAAATGTCCATTCTTTTCCCAAACTATCCATAACATCCATGTAAAACATACGATCTTCTTGAAACTCAAAAAACTCAGCAACCACAGCATAAGAGAACAATATTATGCGATCCTCCACTTCGTTTCGAGTTAGACGCCTTGAAAAGCTTTGTTTGCCTTGCTCTTGATTTTCCATGTTTACTGATGATAGTAAATGCTCAAATATAAAAATTCTTAATTAGTCTTTAAGGATTGTAATCATAACCCTAATATGAAAATCCTTTATATATTTGTTAAAGAAAGATATAATTTTTAACAAATACATACATAAACCTTTATGAATAAACATGTAATTGTGGGTGAATAAATAATTACCTTTTAACTTTTCACTCCATGAATAAACAAACACTATTTTTCATCAACTTTTAAAAGTAACATAATTGATGTTTACCAATTAAACAATGACAAGTGTCATCGTTAAAATGTGTGATGAAAAGAGACTACATCATGATATTTGTGAATGGGTGCAATAGTCATAGTCCAATCATCATGGATTAGGCATATGAAGGTTAATGGTTCTAAATGGTTACTTCCTTTTGACCTGTAATTATTTAAATATTTGAAAAACTCAAGCATTCCAATGTATTTGATTTTGTTCTATTTCGGTTCATCAATTTAAAAATTTGTAATTATTTGATTTAAATGGGTTTGATTTAATTTATAATTAAGTTTTTTTTTTTATGTTATCAGGGTTGACTTCTCATCACTTGAGCAAAGAATATAACATTATCAATAAATCACATGTCTGTTAAGTTTATATTAAATAACATTACAACAGTATATACAAAATAAAAAATAAACAGATGAAATTTATATTATATTTGTTGGTTGTTTTGGAAGAATCGAAATATTTTTGTTTTCTCTGATGCCCACAGTTGTGTTCAAGATGGACGAGAAGTGTTTTATCAACGTATCACAAATCTTCTCATTATCACTCTCGAGTAGTAAGTTCACATTGGTTGCTTCCTGCGATGGGCTATGTTAAACTTAATACTGATGGTACTGTGTTCTCTTCAAGGGCTTGTGCCTTTATTGGAGGCGTTATCAGAGATGCTAATGGATTGTGATTATGTGGTTTTTCAATGTCGATTGAAGAATGTATAATATTTCAGGTTGAAGTAAAGGCGGTGCTTGAAGAACTGTACTTAACATGCAATAAGGGATTTCGGAAGTTGGAATTAGAGTGTGATAATGCTCTATTGATTGAGATTATTCTTGTTGGTCGTGTTGCAAATAGTAGAATGACGGAGCTCCGTCTAATACCATCACGTGCTTATTCACTCTTGAGAGGTTTGTGTCAGACATATTCCCTAGGTGCAGAATACAGTGGTAGATCTTTTGGCCAAAATTAAAGATCTCGAGTTATTACAATTTCATCTATTGAAGGGACCTTCGATTGTTTTCCTCGCTTATGTTGTTTTATTTTTAGTGAAAAAATTATATTATATTTGGTTCAGTTTGGGTTTAATTTTTAAAGTTGCCCAAACCTTTGTTTTTCGCTTCTGAACCCATCATAGAAGCATTTTGACTTTCCCAAAATCAACGGGGAAAAAAAGGAAAAAGGGACGACGCCTGAGAGATTCGAACTCTCGCGGGGAAACCCCATGTACTTAGCAGGCACACGCCTTAACCACTCGGCCAAAGCGTCAATATTAAAATAACTATCGTTCAAACAGATCAAACTCGGTTTGATTATATTCTATACTCAAGTTTTCAAATAATTTTGGAATATTATATATTAAAATTTTACTTTAAAAAAAACTGAATCGTTAAAACAGTATTTTTTTTAAAAGCTCAAAATACTGCATAATAAATGTATTTTTTTTCTTTTCAAAATCCATCTAAACTAAACCATAATATATATTTTATAAATCATAATAAATTTTATTTATTTATTTATCTCTGCGACAACCAAACTAATTATATAATGACATCTGAAAATGTAAATATGATGAAAAGAAAACAAAAAAAAAAGTTTATAATTTTGAATTTTACTTATCTAGAAAAATAAAATATATTATACTTATTAATTAATGAATAATAAAATTGTATAGACGTAACTTTGTACGTAAGATTATCATACAAAGACATAATCTTATACAAATTTAATTTATAAAATAATACAACTCTATGAACGGGTATCTTGTTAAAAGATACATTATATTTTACGGAAAGATACATCTATTTGGTATTTATATAAAGGATTTTTATATTCGTCATTTTCACAATTCTACTTGAAGTTTGAAGCTTTAAGGAAAGTATTCTACATGTTTCAAAGTCAATCATATTTTACTAACATTATATTCATCTTTCTTATTTTAATTTTCTTTTTTTTTTTCAAACAAAAAATTGTCAAATCGTCAAAAAGGAAGGTCATATTGTCAAAGAGGGAATAATTGTCAACTAAGTTACTCCAAACAAAGGACTACTCATCCCAAACTTGAACCATTGCCTGCATGGGAGAAAACATTCTGCATCGAAGTGGGTGCAATGCCATGGGAAACAAAGATTGTATCAAGGAAGAATTTGTATGAACACGACAAAGTATTCGAGTGGGATGATTCGGTTGGTTTAACAGCCTTCAAGGAAGCGAAACAAAGATTTTGGGAAGTTTATCAATGTTTTCCTCGCGAGAATAAGTTGCCAAGTAATGCAGCAAATTTGTATATCGACGATGTAGACTGGAATTCCGAAATTGATCCAGAACTTTTATCGAAAATAAAGTTGTACGGGCCCAAATTTGCCCGGGCCCAGTACCAATTACCTAGTAAAATAAAAGGACCAAACAAAAAATAATAAAAATCCAATAATGTCCAGTCCATTACAACGCCAGTCCATTAAAACCCAAATACTAAACCTAATAACAAATCTAGCCCAAATTAAACCTAAGCCCAAAGCCTAAACAAATAAAAAATCAGAAGAAACCCTAAGGAACCTTTTGGCGCCGCATGCCTCAACGGTCGAGCCCCCACGCACGAGTCGCAAACCTCCACGTCACCCTACACGCGCGCCTCTGTACGGTGGTTACACCTGCAAAAAAGGAAGCAAAAACAGCGAAGAAAGAATACATCAAAGAAAAAAGGATTTTGTACATTTTTTATTTCGAATATTCGGCTTTAAAAATCGAAAGAAAGGATCTGTAAAGGGGGACATTTTTTAAAAACAAAAAAATCAATACGAAAAGAAATCAGTAAAGGTTTTTATCTTCTTATTCTTTTTTCTTTTTCTTTCCAAAACTATACGAATATTGTTATTTTTATTTTTTTCCTCTGAAACTATATATAATATATATATATATAAATATAATATAAAAAAGAAAAAAAACTTACTTTTTCGAACTCCAGCCGCCGTTCACGATGGGCCGACGATGGCGATCGGCACCGGAGTCTCGCCGGAAATCGCAAGGGCAGAGAGATTTTAGAGAGAGCACTTTGGTTTTTTTTTTTTTGAAATGAATGGAGAAATGAAATTTTTGTTTTAAAAAATGGCTTTTATAAGGCGACAAAACGGTGTCGTTTTGCACCAGGGCCATCAGCGCCAAAACGACGCTGGCCCCTTTCGCTTTTATGGCCTTTTGCAATTCGGTCCTATTTCCTTTCTTTTTCTTTTAATTTTTTCCCGTAATTTTCGTAGCTTTTCATTTTAGTTTTCCCTTTTAATTTTGTTTTGACTTCGATTTAATCCTGTTTTGATTATTTTTGTTATTTATTTATTTTATTGTCTGTTTTCTTTTAAATACTAAAATTTAAATAATATTCATATATATATTTATTTATCTATTTATTTATTACTTTTTTTATGTCTAGACTTTTATTTACCAATTTATTTATTTATTTATAATTCTTTTACTTCAAAAATATTTACATTTTTTTATTTATTCGTCTTACTTTTCAAATGTCTAAATTCGAGACTATTTATTTCGTCTATTTATTTATGATTCTTGTATTTTTTCTAAATATTTTAATTGGATGTTATTTATATTCATTAAGCGTCTTTCATTTTCATCCTTTCATTTATTTTGAGTTATTTTATTTACTCGGTTGTTGATACCTCAAATTAATGCTCATATTACTACTTTATGCATGTTGTTATTACATTTTCTTCTAATTGTCTATATTAGTATTAAAAGTTAGCATGTTGCGTAATTTCCGTGAACTGTCATTTAGTATTTGTATTCTATATTTTATTGATGTAATGGTTTTATTAATAAATCACTGTCTTAAATAAAAAATGCATTTCGTTTAATTACTACATTTTATTCAAAAGTTTTTTAAAATAAGACAATACTCGTATTTGGGAATTTCGAGAAGATTGTGCCCTAACTTACTGGATTTCAATTTTCCTCGTTGAATCTAAGTAACCGAGTACCCTTTTTAAATCAAAACGTATAAATTTCAAATAAAATCTTATTCTCGGGAGTGTTGTGTCCTAACTCACTGGATACGACATTTTGTCATCTCGAGGTAAGGATTTCTAAAAAGACAAAAGCAACATTCTGTATTTGGAATTTTGAGAAATTGTACCCTAACTTGCTGGGTTCCGATTTTTCATTTGACCCAAATAACCGAATATCTTTCTTAAAATACATGAATTTTTAAAGTCAAAAGACAAGCTAAATCTCGAGGATTCGAAATGTTATATCTTAACTCACTGGGCATGACATTTTTACTTCATCGAAATAAGCAGGTCTCAGCATCCAATTTAATTTGTTTAAGTTCTTTTAACAAAGAGGATCGTATTTTTAAAATCTTTTCAAATTTTCGACATTAAGACGTTAATCAATCAATTCGGTACCAATTTTGGGCGTTACGAGGGTGCTAATCCTTCCTCGTGCGTAATCGACTCCCGAACCTGTTTTCTCAAAATTTCGTAGGCCAAAATCATCGTTTTAATAAATTCAAATGTTTTAACGATCAATCTCAAGGTGACCCGATCACACCTCAAAAAAGGATTGGTGGCGACTCCATTTTCGTTCTAAAGTCGATCCCGTTTTACAAAGAAAAAAATGGTTTCGACAAAAGTCACTTATTGATGATGAGGATGGAGAGAAAGACAATGCTAAGGAAATTGATTGGTTTTTTATTCCGTTGGAGGAAATTCAAGCCACTGGATGGGATGAATACAAAGAACTTGCCCCCTGCTTGCCTAGCATAGTTGGATCACCATAGTTGGATCATAGAAGAATAAGATCACAATAAAATGGGCAAACGTTGGCTAAGAACTTTATTATAAATATTCAATATTTTTATCATATTTTGAAGGACTTATTATGCATGGTAAACCAATATATATTCATTTTTACAATTTCTAGTTTGAACACTAATGATCAATACCATGGGTATAAATTAGTTTTGTTTTACTTGCTTCGGTTTCTATAGATAATGCTTTTCTAGTGTCGGATGCCACAGTATATCAACTGTTTGGTGCTTTGCATGCTATTAATTCTTATATGTCAGGGCATTGCTAGTTTCTAGCTATTATTAATATACAAGTATTATTGGTAGTTGGTTGAAGAAGCACGGGAGAAAGGGATTGTACTGTGTGATATAGTTGAAGCCAGGAGATCACATACATTCACTAGTTGGTTGAAATGTTGTTGTTCGACGACATTTGCCATAGAGTTTCTTTGTACAGTGATAGTATCAAATGATATCATTTGATCTGCTGCATATTTCGCAGGCTGTTTGTTTCCTGTGAATGAACATGCCTGAAAGGGTAAATCCAACGTGTCAATGCGTGCAACTGGTTGGATTAAAAGATGCAACTTAGGAAAGGATAAAATAAGTCGATGACATGATATCTGGAAGATGAAGATAGAGTGATTTATTTAGCCCTAAGAATCATGATATTTGGAGATTATATGTATCTATAGATGAATTTTTTTTTTGTCAATTTCACTACATTGCTGTTGCAATTTTCATGTCATGAAGTTGTCTTTAAGGTCTATGGCAACATGTTTGATTCGTTTTTCATTTTTTTATTCCATTAGAGCTAATTAAAGCCAATGGATGGGAGTACGATGAGCTTACACCTTGCTTGCCTTTAGTCAATTAAAATTTGAATATATTTTAATGCATGTTAAACATAAAGGAAAATAATTTTTTTTTTGGATTTTACTTAAGTTGTTTATAAATATAAATTCCAAAAAAATGTGTGCTATAAAAAAGTTCTTTTAAAAAAATAAAACCCATTTTTTTCATCTTCTGAATCCATCATTTCTATTTTTCAAAATTAGAGGGAGAGGAAATAGAAGGAAAAAAAGACGACGCCTGAGAGATTCGAACTCTCGCGGGGAAACCCCATGTACTTAGCAGGCACACGCCTTAACCACTCGGCCAAAGCGTCACTGTTGCGTTGATCTAATACAGTATTTATAAATAATCGTAAAATAATTATATTCAAACCGATTAAATTCGGTTTGATTATATTTTATACTCAAGTTTTCAAATAATTTTGAAATATTATATATTAAAATTTTACTTTCAAAAAAAAAAAAAAACTGAATCGTTCAAACAGTATATTTTATATTAAGTTTTGTTCCAATTTCAAATTTTAAAAACTCAAAATACTGCATAATAAATTTTATTTTTTGTTTTGTTTTAAAATTGAGATATTTATATGAAATCTTGATTGTCATTTTTATAAATGCAATCACAAAATAGAGTATTAATAATAATTAAAAAATTGATTAATATATTTTTAATAAAAAGATTGTTTTTCTTTAAATGAGGAGAAACACTTTTCACCAAATATATTACAAATGCTAATGCCTAGGAATTTATTCCAATATATATTACTCACCCATCAAAATATAGAATAAAAAAATTGATAGTGAATAATTAAAATCAACAACCACGAGTTTTTTTAAATATTATGAAATATTTGGTACATTAAACGTATTAATTTTTATTTCAAAATTTACACCTTAAGCTCTCCCCAAATGTCTTGCCCAAACAATCTGATTTTTCTCTTGATTACAACATTGAATTTCTTCCAAGGTGCTTCACCTTCACGTCGGGGCCTTTCCGTAAATATAACTTCGTCGTTAGCTTTCAATCCTTTCTCACTTGAAAATTGTGGCCATTTTATTGATACATACTTACCAACTTCTGGATTCGCATGAAATGTACCTATAAATGTCCATGCTTTTCCTAGACTATCCGTAACATTCATGAAAAACAGACGACCTTCTTGAAACTCAAAGAATGGGGCAACATCAGTGTAAGAGAAGAATATGATGCGGTCTTTCACTTCGCTTTGAGTCAAGTGCTTTGAAAAGCTTTGTTTGCCTTGCTCTTGGTTTTCCATGTTTACAAACTGTAGTAAATACTGAAATATAATAAAAAAAGTAATAAGAATTTCTAGTTGATTTTTTATGGATTGTGTTCATAACCTTAATACCAAAGTCCTTTATATATTTGTTGAAAAGAGATGTCCTTTTAAAAAATAGATACATAACACTTTTTTGAACAAGCATATAATTTTACGTGAAGGAATTGACTTAACTATTCATTGAATTGGTGAACAAATATTACTTTTCACGAAGCGTTAGATGAATTTACTTTCTATATATGATTATTTTTTCTTGAACCAGCAAAACATACCCTACATCCTTAATGGAACGAAAATATTTGAATTTAGATAAATTTAAGGAAATTTTTTGAGGGATATATTTCGGTAATTTAAATAAGAATTTTATATGATTTTTTAAGTTTATTGTTTTAAAAAAATAAAAAAAATTGAGAAGGGTTTATTTTTGTTATTCTTATAATATTTAAGGGTTATTTAAATTTAATTTTAAAAGGGGACAGACCTAACATGCAAATAAACCAAAAGTTGAAAAATTACATCATGGGGTACCACTTTTTCAGCCAATTTAAAAAGGGTAACTGCTTCATTAAGCCCTGAACGTTTTATATAATAACACTTTAGTTTGGTGCCGCCAATTTATCCCGCGACACCACTAAAAAATTATATATTTTAAAAAATACAATTATTGGTCAATGATTTAATTTATCTTTAAAATCCTTATTTTTTTTAAAAAATTATCTATAAATATATAATTAAATTAAGGTAAGAATAATATTACCAAATCCCTAAAAAAGAATAATATTACCAAAATTAGTGATTTTATATACATAGGGTCCGTTTGTTTATATGTAAAAGGTTTTATGGAAAATGTTTTTTACATTTTCCTGTGTTTGTTTCACAGAAAATAGTTTAGTCAACGGAAAATGACTTACAGGTCAAGATAAAATAAGCCATTTTTCCTGTAAAATGACTTATCCTTTTGAAAAGCGTAAGTCATTTTCTGGAAAATAGCTCATCTATAGATAATTTATTTATAAAAATTAACTTAAATCAAGCTTAATATTATTAATATTTTTTTATTTTAAAAATATAAAATATTATATTTTTCAATATTATTAAACATACATATTTAATTATTTATATTTAGTCTTATTATAAATTATTAATATAATAATATAATTTATTATTTTAATAAATTATTTAATATTTCGATTTTATTTTAATAATAAATTTTAGAAATAATAATCTTAAATAATATTATTCACATATTATTGAAAATATTCAATATTAATATTTAATAATAAATATTTATTACAATTATAAATATATTAATAATAAATATTTGTAGTATAAATGTTAAAATATGTCATAAGTCTATGTACACTTCACAGATTTGTAATTTAGTCATTGTACTTTTATTTTCAAGAATTTAGTCCCTTACTTTTCAAATTTGAAAATCAAATCCAATTGTTGACATCGTTAAATTTTTTGTCAATTTTTTTTGATGTCACATTTTTAAATAAAAAAAAGTACTCACTTAGTAATCATGTAATTACAAAATGATGTTGTAATGAATATGAATTTAACATAATATTTTTAATATATGCAAAAACAATGTAAAATATAAAATTAAAGATAAAATAAATTTAATTAAGCAATGAAAAAATAAGAAAATTTCAAATGTATGTTTGTCTAATTGAAAACAACTTTTATGAAATATTTTTAAGAAATCCACCATATAACAGAAAATATTTTACACAGATTCATCCAAACACCAGAAAATATTAGCTTTTCTAGAAAAATAAATCATTTTCCAGAAATTATTTTCTATAAGTCATTTTCAGTGAAACAACAGAGGTTTAGAGTTTGTTTGGACTATAAAATTTAAAATTTTTGAGATTTTTGAAATGTTAGTATTTTAGAACCCATCAATTCAAAATACATTTGTAATTGAAATTTAGGAAAAATTAGGTTATTGAAATTTTAAAAATTAAAAACTATTTAGAAAAGAAGAATAATTATATTAAAATAAATAATATAAAAAATTTAATATGAATATTATTGTATTTGTATAATTTTATAAATAGTTTTAACAGAATAAAATTTAAAATTATATTAGAGTTAAATAAAATTTATTTTTGAAGTTGAAGTTCTTATATTATAGTGGGACAATGTGTATTAAATCAAATAAAAATATGAGGAATTAAAAAAAAAAAAACCAAACCCACCATTTTAGGTCAAATTTGAAAAAGGAAATTGAGCTAATAAAACCCTCTCTTAAATTTACTCAAAAAATTTTAAAATATTCATCCTAATAAGTAAATTCATTTTTTGAATTTTGAAAATCTTGATACAAATGAAATACCTCCAACAAATCTCTCATCTAAATACTCCCTAGAGTTATCCATTAACAAGGGCGAAGCAAGAAATTATTTTAAGGGAAAAATTAAATTTTAATTTTTATAATAATAAAAATAATTTTATTGTTTTAATAATTTATATCTTTATAATCTTTTAAATATTAAATCAAATTTTTATCATTTTAAGGGATTAAAATGTAATTTTATTTTTACTATTTAAAATTTTAAAAAACTTAAATAAAAAATTTTCCATCCTGGGGCACGCCTGTCCATTAAATTTGAAAACATTAATGAACCTACTAATGATCATATAATTACAAAAGTTGGTAATTTGAATGGAATTACGAAAACAAAAAAATCTGTCCAAAAGAGAAATGAAAAAGAAAAATGGTAGCTACAATCCAACAATCTCTATCAAGATTAATTTTTTTATTAATTTATTTAAATGTGTAAATAAATAAATAAAATTAAGATACGACATTTCCATTTAAAATCAACTTTAATTATTTTGGAATGTCTTGACCCTACATAATTTAGTTATGATTTATTTCTTATTTTTGTACCAAAAAAAAAAGCCATCAATAACAGAGCCATGATTAGAACTTCACTTGAAACAACACTTCGATACTTTGCATTTGCAACAAACAACCTTTAAAATAAAATGAATTAATCAATAAAATTGAAGTTATATAATGTTTTAGAAGAATAAAACTCACAAAAAAAAATCAAAAAATAAAGTAATGGATGAGTTAATATAAATAAAGTAATGAATGAGTTTGTCGAAATCATTTTTTTTAAGATTTTAAAAAATAGGATCGACTTTTAAAAATAAAAGTGGGAGTCGCCACCAATCTCTTTTTACTTAGGTGTGATTGGATCACTTTACAAAATGTTTTATTTTAAAACATTTAATTTTTGGTCCATGAAAAACAAGAAAACGGGTTCGGGAGTCGGTTACGTATGAGGAAGGGTTAACACCCTCATAACGCCCAAAAATTGGTACCTAATCGATAGAATCATGTCCAAATGTTTGAAATTTAATAAACATTTAAAATATGACTGAAAAAACCTGAACAATTTGATTTAAAACTTGAGATTTTTTTGTTTCGAAAGAATACAAACATCAATCCAGCATGTTAAGACACGATATTTTTAAACGCTCGTAACTAAAATCATCTCATGATTTAAAAAATTTTAGTAAAAGGATATTTAGTTATTTAGTCAAACGAAAAATCGAAACCTAGCACGTTAGGGCACTATTTCCCGAATTTTTAAATATAAAATATTGCCTTATTTTAAAACCTTTAGGTAAAATATAATAATTTTGTAAAATGTATTTTATTTTAAAACGATAATCTATGAAAATATCATATTAATACATTATCAAACATAAATATTAAAAACAATCACGATATGCTAATATTTCATACTAATATAGACAATAAAAATATAAAATAACAACTAATAAATATAACCATATTAAGGCAATCATAAATAACTGAAAGAGTATATAAAAAAATAGAATATATAAAATATAAAACAATAAATGGCCAAATAAAATAAAAAAATAAACATGGAAATTTCTCATGTAATATTAAACCTTTCATGCAATTATATATACCAAATAATAAATAAATATTGCAAAAATATAAAAAAAGATAGAAAATAGTATATATTTTGAGTAAATAAATAAAATATGTTTGAAATAAATAAATGATTTTAAATAAAAATATATTTATAATAATTTAATACATATAAAACTACGCATTTAAGAATAAACAATATGCGAAATTACATGTAACATTAAGAATAAAATAATTTAAAATGTTATAAAATATAATATAATAGTTTATAATAAAATAAAAATATAATATAAGAACTAAAAGAATATACAATGTATGAATAATATTAAAAAATAATAATAAATAATAATTTAATATATATAATAATTAAGAATAAGAATAAAAAGAAAAAGAAAAAGTGAGTAAGGATTAAATTAAAATGATAAAAAATTTAAAGTTAAAAAAACAAAAAAAAAAACGATATTGGAACGCGCGCTGAAATGCAGGGACCTATTGGGCAATTATGCCCCATCTCATAAACGGCACCGTTTCGTCATTAACCCTTTAATGGCCCAAGGGACTAAATTGAAATATAAGCAAACATTTAGGGCCGAATTAAAAAATAAAAATAAATTAAACGAAATTAAAAATAAAAAAATTGAGGAAGGACTAAAATGGCAATTAGACAATTAAACAAAAACACGCGGATCCTCCCAGGGTTTTCGGGTCAACGCGCGGGTCATTCCTTGAAACGACGTCGTTTTACGCTTATTAGGTTAAGCAAAAACGGCGCCGTTTCCTCATTAGTATATAAGTAAAGAAAAAGGGTTAAAAATCATTTTAAAACTAGTTTTTTTAAAAAAAAAACAAAAGCTCTTAAAAAAACGCTCTGCCCTCATCAGTCTTCCGACCTCGGGCCTTCATCGCACGCGCCGTCAGGGACGGCGGTCAGAGAGCCAAACCCCTCTGTTTTGATGCCAAAAAAGCAGGTAACCTTCTTGCCTTTTTCTTTTTTTAGTATTCGTACAAAAAATAGCGTAGATATAAAAATAAACAAAATAAAATAATGTGAAAATCACCTTCTGCTAAAAATCTCTGTATTTTTATTTCTGTATCTTTTTGTTTTTCTCTATATTTCTCTGTGTGTTTCGTTTACATGTTTATGACAGGCTTTTATAGCCTTTGGAAATGAAAAATAAAAAAAAGAAACAAAATGTTGCCATGTTTGTTGTGATCTGCTGCTGTTATTTGGTGTTTTTCCCTTTTTCGTGCAGGTCATCAGCGAGGATCTTGGTGGCGAGGCTGTTCGTGTGTTGATGGCGGCGTGGATAGGGCTGATGGGGTGCGAGGAGCAGATTGCGGCGCGAGGCTGGGGCGAAGCCTGCGGCGCTTAGGGTTTCCCAGAAACCCTAGGTTTTTAAGTTCGCTTAATGTTTTGGGCCTTTTGGGCCATACGAACTTGGGTCTGGGGTTGGGTTAGTTTAGGTTGGTTTTGGGTCTGAGTTAGTTTGGGTATTGGGCTAAGGGTGTAATAGGTATGGGTAGGCAGTTTAAGTGTGGGGTTTAGTTTATTTGGGCTTTGATTTTGTAAAATGGACTGCAACTGGACATTTATTATTTATATGTTTTTGTTTATTTTATTTTATTTTATTTATTTTTTGTTTTTGGTTTGTCATTTAAGCCCGGGCAAAATGGGCTAACTACAGCTGCCCCTCTTTGTTCATTGTCGTGTAACGAGAATAGAGCAAAGACTATAAAAGGCCCAATTTTGCCCGATCTTGTCAAGTCTTGACTTTTGGTCCTCGTCTTCTTCAGATGGCTTCCAACTCTATTGTAACTTCAAAGGTATTGGAACTTCATCTTGACTTCAACAAGTCTGATGGTTTCAATCTGCTTCTTGCAACTTCAGGAACGTTAGATCTACTATTTTTCGATCTGCTCCATTGCAACTTAAGGCTGAAAGTGCCTTTGATCTGCTTCCTGTAACTTCAGAAAGATGAGATCTTCTATCTTTGATTTGCTCCACTGCAACTTCAGGGAGACAAAATCTGTAACCTTCAGTCTACTCCGCTGCAACTTCAGGGAGATAAGGCTGAAAGTGCTTTTGATCTGCTTCCTGCAACTTCAGGAAGATAAGATCTGTTATCTTCAGTCTACTCAGCTGCAACTTCAATGAGACAAGGCTGAAAAGGTCTTTGATCTACTTCCTGCAACTTCAGGAAGATGAGATCTTCTATTTTCAGTCTACTCTGCTGCAATTTCAGGGAGATAAGACTAAAAGGTATCTTTGATCTGCTTCCTGCAACTTCAGGAAGATGAGATCTTCTATTTTCAGTCTACTCCACTGCAATTTCAGGGAGATAAGACTAAAAAGTGTATTTGATCTGCTTCCTGCAACTTCAGGAAGATGAGATCTTCTATTTTCAGTCTATTCCACTGCAACTTCAGGGTGACAAGGCTGAAAGGGTCTTCGATCTGCTTCCAGCAACTTCAGGAAGACGAGATCTTCTATTTTCAGTCTACTCCACTGCAACTTCAGGGAGACAAGACTAAAAGTGTCTTCAATCTGCTTCCTGCAACTTCACGAAGATAAGATCTGCAATTTTTCAGTCTACTCCACTGCAACTTCAGGGAGACAAGGCTGAAAGTGCCTTTGATCTGCTTCCTGCAACTTCAGGAAGAGAAGATCTGTTATCTTCAGTCTACTCAGCTGCAACTTCAGTAAGATAAGACTGAAAGTGTCTTCGATCTGCTTCCTGCAACTTCAAGAAGATGAGATCTTCTGTCTTCGATTTGCTCCACTGCAACTTCAGGGAGACAAAATCTGCAACCTTCAGTCTACTCCGCTGCAACTTCAGGGAGATAAGGCTGAAAGTGTCTTCGATCTGCTTCCTGCAGCTTCAGGAAGATAAGATCTGCAAATTCACCGATATTGCTACACTATCCACTAAGAGACATGTCCTGTAGACTCGGTTTTGTATGTTTATGTAACACCCCTAGCCCATATCTGTCGACAGATTAGGGTTACGGGCATTACTAAATCTCATACAAGGCAAAATACTTTGTATTAAAACTACCAGGATATATATATATATCACATTAGATCACCAATTATAAGCATATGAATTTCAATCATATATTATATCATTAAATTTTATAACGCAATTGAAATCATAAACATCAACTAAGGATTTATTCACCATCGAGTAACAATTTACCATTTGATATATTCTTCGAACCCCATTATCACAACGATTTAAAACAATAGCTACATTTTCTTGCAATATTCGGCCATTTCATAAATACCCTTTATCGATGCCTTTCGATCCTTATTTAACACATCAAGCATACAAGCTGAACCTATACCATTTATAACACTCACATATAATATAGTCAATTATCTCTAGTCACTTAACTATACTTATAAGAACATACCAAATCAACCATCACATTCAACTATAATATGGTCATTTAAATCCTTTCACATAATCAAACTTTGAACACCATTCACTATGACATGTAAATCTATAATAATTTTAACCTTGTTCGAATTAATGAAAGTTCAAAACAACCAAAGCTTAGCCATTTTCGCATGGCATACATATATACATCTCAACCAAAATAGACCAAAATATTCAAGCTTATACATGCCATAATTTTTCCAAGGTATAACGTCTAAAGGGATGGTACCAAAATAGGTGATAATGTACTCGACTTCGACAGGATCCCCGAGTGTGAGATTCAACTTTAAAGATCTATACCACGAATAGACAATTACACAACGGTAAGCTATTGAAGCTTAGTAAGATATAAGCCAAAGAGGTAGTATATTAATCAAATGTAATAGTTTGTAATTGGTTTAACTTAGACATAGAATAGATTGCAACATAATATACATAAAATATCATTAAATTATAAAATACCTATTCAATCACCAAATGAACCCAAATATTCACATGTTAAATGTCCAAAGCAAAACAACTTATCCGATTTACATTGAGAATGAACGATTGTATAATATTTAAACACCCGATATTCTTGTTTACTTTACCTCCACTAATTGCTTTGTCTTTTAGGAAAAAGAAATCTGAAAACCCGTACATGTAGTACAAACCCGTAACGTATCGCTCACATAGAGCCGTTACTTAACATATCTGCACACATAGTGCCTCTTTCTGTAACGTATCGCTCACATAGAGCCGTTACTCAGCATTTTCGCACACACAGTGCCACTTCCCATAACGTATCGCTCATATAGAGCCGTTACTCAGCATTTCCGCACACACAGTGCCACTTCCCGTAACGTATCGCTCACATAGAGCCGTTACTCAGCTTTTCCGCACACACAGTGCCACTTCCCGTAACGTATCGCTCACATAGAGCCGTTACTCAATTAAACACATAGTTGTTTATTCAATTATCACCATCGCTCATTTCATGTTTCACTAGTAAATACTACTCAACCTATAATTATTTATGCAGTCCAAACATATCAAATTTCTTTCTCATGTATGTATGTATATATATATATATATATATCAAATATACCTTTACTCAATAGCAACAATCCAATTTCTGTATGTCATATTTTCACATTCGGCACAAACCAACTACACATACAGATATATGTATTATTAACCATACTTTCGGTTCAATATCCATCTCATCTCATATTCGTATATATAGCTCCTTTCTAAATCATAAATATATATACATATATGTTCAAAACACTCAATGCATCCACCCTTATACATGTATATAAATATATGTATTTCAACTTAGCATTCGACCATACTATAATTATGTTTGTTCTTATACCTTATTGAATTCGACAACATTGAATTTTACAACTAATCCCAATTTATCCAAGGAATATATCCATATACAAGTGCTTAATAATTCCCATTACATCATCATACTCAAAATCCATATCCCATTCGGCATCATTATAATTGAAACTTTAAATTCATTTGCACAAATACCTTTATTTATTAAAACCACTCAAACAAACCAATGGCTTATAAACTTACCTCTGAGGTCGATAAATTCGTATTTTTCGGCTATTCGTTCACTTTAGCTTTTCCCCGATCCAGCTCTTTTTCTTTTTTGCTCTCGATCTAATTAAATGTCAAATAAAACTTATTCACATTTATTTCTTTTTAATTTAATCCAAAATTCAAGATTATAAAGTTTATCCTTTAACCCCTAGAATTCTCAAATTTTGCTATTTAATCCCCAAAGCATAACACTCGAAGTACAAGAAATTTAGACTAAATTCTCAAGGACCGAATCTTCCTCATCTTTTATTAAATCTATTCGAACCGTTAATTTTCATATTTAACCCTCAATCGTTTACCATGCTTACAATATAATCCTTAAGGTTCTAAATACAAGATATCAAAAATCTAATAACACTAACTCAATGCCGAATATTCATAGTTGATATATCATCTCATTTCATTTTTTTTAGCTACATAGTTTATTCATGAATTTTCTTTTCATGAGTTCCTCATTGAAATGATTTCCATCAAGAATTTCAAAGAAGAAATTGATAATCTAACATATATATTACATGTTCTAGTTTAAACCACACAAACACAAAATTCTTGTCCATGGCAACATTTGAATGACACATCTATAATGAAAATTTGGACATGGGTTAACTAATTTACAAGACTACAACCTCAAAAGTATTGAAATTATCAAAAATCAAGATGAATTACTCACCTAATTAAACCATGCAAAGACCGAAAATGATGAAGGCCATTTCTCTTCTTCTTCTTTAAAGTTTCTGAAATAACAAAGAAATAAAGATGGACATTCCACCCACTAGTGACTTGTTTTTGTTTTTATTATAATAATCATTTCATACATATATTATTATTTATTTCATATTATGAATATAAAACATTTATTTAGTATTATTTAAAGTGCTTTTGCCGTCCACTATACCTTCACGGTGGTTGATTTACCACTCCAACACCCATGCAAAATAAGACTATTCAATTTGACCACCAACTTTCATAGAAACCAAATATTTTTTTCATCTTTTATCTATTATAATATTATAACATATATTAAATTATTTCATTATAATATAAAATAAAACAACCAAAATCAATCACTATTACATGCATAATCATGACCATCCACTATCTCCATTTTATGGTCAATTTGCAACTCTAAACCTCCAATTTATAAAGACATCATCAATTCAGTACTTACACATTTAACCACCAAATTTTCTGTTTATGCGATTAAGCCCTTTTTTCACAATTAAGCACTAAAACGATCAAATTTTAATACGAACTTTTCACACACACCAATTCACATATAATGAGCATATAAAATAATATTAAAATATTTTTCCATCTCGAATTCATGGTCCCGAAACCATCATTCCGATTAGGGTCAAAATTGGCCTGTTACAACTCTCCCCCTTATGGATTTTCGTCCTCGAAAATCTTACCCGATGAATAGGTTAGGATAACGTTCTCTCATTGAATTCTCAAGCTCCCAAGTTGCTTCCTCAACTCCATGCTTATGCCACAGTACTTTTACTAACGAGATTTTCTTGTTACGCAACTCATTTACTTTGTGAGCCAAAATACGAATCGGTTCTTCCCCGTAGGTCAAATTAGATTGAATCTCAATTTCTGACTGACAAATCACATGAGAAGGATCGGATCTATATCGTCAAAGCATCGAAACATGGAAAACATTGTGGATCTTTTCGAACTCAGATGGCAACATAAGTCTGTATGCAATCGGGTCGATACGTTCAATCTATCAACAATAACCCAGATTGAATCTTTCTTACTCGGCGTCAACGGCAAACCCGATATGAAATCTATCGTGACTCGATCCCACTTCCACTCAGGTACCATAATCGGTTGAAGTAGTCTTGATGGCACCTGATGCTCGGCTTTCACTTGTTGACATATTAAACACTTCGACACATAGTCTGAAATGTCTCGTTTCATACCATGCCACCAATAATGTTGTCTCAGGTCATTATACATCGACAATCTACTATTATGAGTTTCATAACAAATCATTCAAATCAACTCAGGGTTCTTAGGCACACATATCTGATTCTTAAACCGTAGACACCCTTCAGCATCTAACTGAAAATCTGAATCAGCACTCAAGCCACATTGACTCATTTTTGCTATTAAGTCATTATCAACCTCTTGAGCTTCACGAATCTGTTGTACGAACAGTGGTCTCGCTTTCAATTCTGCAATAATCACACCGTCATCAGTCATAGCTATATCCGCATTCATCGCACGTAAAGTAAATAGTGACTTTCAGCTGAGTGCATCAGCCACCACATTAGTTTCCCCGAGTGATAATCGATCACAAGCTTGTAATCTTTTAATAGCTCTAATCATCGTCGTTGTCTCAAATTCAGATCCTTCTGAGTCATTAAATATTTTGGTCCCTTGTGATCCGAATAGACATGACATCTTTCACCAAATAGATAGTGACGCCATATTTTTATAGTAAAAACTATAGCAGCCAACTCAAAATCATGAGTCGGATAGTTCTCTCATGCGGTTTCAACTGTCTCGATGCATAGGCTATGACTCTACCCTCCTACATCAATACACAATCGAGCCCATTTAAAGATGCATCACTAAAAATAACGAATTCCTTACCCGACTCTGGCTGAACAAGTACCGGAGCTTCCGTTAACAGGGTCTTCAGTTGATCAAAACTCTTCTGACACCTTTCTGACCACTCAAATTTCACATCCTTCTGTAGTAGTTTTTTCATCGGGGATGCTATCATAGAAAACCCTCTCACAAAGCGTCTATAATATCTGGCGAGCCCCAAAAAGCTACGAACCTCAGAAATATTCCGCGAAGGTTTCCAATCAAGTACAGCTGAAACTTTATTCGAATCAACCCGAATACCCGATGCTGAAATGATATGTCCCAAAAAGCTGACTTCTTTCAACCAAAATTCACATTTACTGAATTTCCCGAATAATTTATTATCCCGTAAAATTTGCAACACCAACCTCAAATGCTCAACATGTTCAGTTTCGTCACGGGAGTAGATTAGTATGTCATCTATGAATACAACCACAAACCGATCTAAATACGGTCTGAATACCCTATTCATTAAGTCCATGAAAATAGCAGGGGCATTAGTGAGCCCAAACGGCATCACCAAAAATTCATAGTGACCATATCTCGTTCGAGAGGCAGTCTTTGGTATATCTGATTCTCTAACTCATAGCTGATAATATCCCGATCTCAAATCAATTTTGGAGAACACTGAAGCTCCCTTGAGTTGATCGAATAAATCGTCAATACGTGGCAACGGGTATTTATTCTTTATCGTCACCTTATTGAGCTGTCGATAGTCAATGCACATTCTCAAGGTCCCGTCTTTCTTTTTCACAAACAATACGAGCGCACCCCAAGGAGAAAAACTCGGTCTAGTGAAACCTTTATCCGTCAATTCTTGCAACTGAGCTTTCAATTCTTTTTACTCAGTCGGTGCCATTCTGTACGGAGCTATTGAAATTGGGGTGGTTCCTGGCACTAGCTCGATCCCAAACTCTACTTCACGAACAGGTGGTAATCCCAGCAATTCCTCAGGAAACACGTCCGAATACTAACAAACAACTGGCACAGATTCAATCTTCTTTTCAGATACATTACTGTCAATCACATACGCAAGATAAGCTTCACAACCCTTTCTCAAATACTGCCGAGCCAACATTGATGATATCACAGTCGATAACCCACTTAAATCTGCAGATTCAACCCGAAGTACTTCATTATTCTGACACCTCAAATCAATTGTCTTTCGTCTACAATTTACTACTGCATCGTGTACGGTTAACCAATCCATACCGAGGATGATATCAAACTCATCAAATGGTAACAACATCAAATCGGCCGGAAAACACGAGTTTCAAATCATTAAAGGACAATTCTTGCATACCCTATCAACGAGCACACACTGACCCAGGGGTTTTGAAACCCGAATCACAAATTCAGTAGACTCAACAGGTAGAGTCTTACTGGATACTAATGTCTCGCATACATATGAATGAGTTGAACCAGGGTCAATCAAAGCAATTACATTAGAATCAAAGAGAGTGAAAATACCGGTAATAACATCCGGGGATGAGGCCTCCTCTCTAGCACGGATGGCATAAGCTCTAGCCGGTACATGAGTGTCTGATCGAACAACCGCATCTGTAGTCCTTTTCTGTGCACCACTCCTACTTCCCCCAAAACGAGACGATCTACCTCTAGCTAAAGTGCCGCTAGGTCTCGCACTCTGAGCAGTACCCTTTCCAGTAGTTTTCGGGCAATCTCGAATAAAATGATCATGCGAGCCACACTTGTAGCAAGTGCGAGCAATGGATTTACCCCAACACTCCCCGAAATGTCGTCAGCCACACTGCTGATACTCAGGTTTACTCGATCTCTCATTATCAACACTAGCAACTGATATAGCCCGAGAACTCACTGGTGGTCATTCTCGTATAGAAATCCCGGTGTTGGGTTTTGACTGACTACCACCATTCTTGAACTTCTTCGTCATCATCTGCGAGAATTTACTAGCAGATCTCTTCCGAACATCTCTAGAATCAAGCTCAACTTTCCGCTTTTCTTTTCCCAGCTTTTCTGCTTTACAAGTCCATTCAACTAACACAACGAACTCATTGATTTCAAGAATTCCAACCAGAAGCTTTATATCTTCATTTAGGCCATCTTCAAATCTACGGCACATAGTAGCTTCCGACGAAATGCACTCACGAGCGTAGCGACTGAGTCGCACAAACTTGCGCTCATATTCAGATACGGTCATACTACCCTGTTTGAGCTCAAGAAATTTTTTTCGCTTAGAGTCAATAAAACGTTGGCTTATATACTTCTTACGAAATTCTGTCTGGAAGAAGTCCCAAGTAACCCTTTCTTTAGGGACAACCGACACGAGTGTATTCCACCAATAATAAGAAGAATCCCATAGTAATGATATGGCACACTTCAAGCACTCATCGGGTGTGCAGGACAGTTCGTCAAAAACACGAACGGTATTATCAAGCAAAAATTCGACTCTCTCAGCATCATCGTCATCCTCCGCTCTGAATTCCTAAGCCCCGTGCTTCCTAATGCGATCAACCGGAGGTTTAATTACTCTTTCAGGGTTAGTAACAGGGGGTACCACCGGTGCTACAGGGGGTACATTCAGATTTTAGGGTGGTTGAACAGCCGGATTGGTTCGTATGTAATGACTGAACCAATCGTTCATCATACTATAGAAGGCTTGTTTAGCCCTCTCATCGGGATTACTCGCAGCTGGTCGAGATTCTTCCGGCGCGGTCCCTTGCACGGGAGCAGGCGCAACGCTCTCGACATCGTCAGCTATAGCTCATTCGGGATCAGGATCCATTTACTATATGAAAGAAATGAACACATTTCATTGGCAGAAGTCATCAACTATCACTTTATAAACTATGGCATGTATAGCTAGACTCACACGCGCTACGTTAGTCCGAGAATCGACTAAACTGTAGCTCTGATACCAATCAAATGTAACACCCCTAGCCCATATTTGTCGACAGATTAGGGTTACGAGCATTACTAAATCTCATACAAGGCAAAATACTTTGTATTAAAACTACCAGGATATATATATATATATATATATATCATATTAGATCACCAATTATAAGCATATGAATTTCAATCATATATTATATCATTAAATTTTATAACACAATTGAAATCATTAACATCAACTAAGGATTTATTCACCATCGAGTAACAATTTACCATTTGATATATTCTTCGAACCCGATTATCACAACGATTTAAAACAATAGCTACATTTTCTTGCAATATTCGGACATTTCATAAATAGCCTTTATCGATGCCTTTCGATCCTTATTTAACACATCAAGCATACAAGCCGAACCTATACCATTTATAACACTCACATATAATATAGTCAATTATCTCTAGTCACTTAACTATACTTATAAGAGCATACCAAATCAACCATCACATTCAACTATAATATGGTCATTTAAATCCTTTCACATAATCAAACTTTGAACACCATTCACTATGACACGTAAATCTATAATAATTTTAACCTTGTTCGAATTAATGAAAGTTCAAAACAACCAAAGCTTAGCCATTTTCGCATGGCATACATATATACATCTCAACCAAAATAGACCAAAATATTCAAGCTTATACATGCCATAATTTTTCCAAGGTATAACGTCTAAAGGGATGGTACCAAAATAGGTGATAATGTACTCGACTTCGACAGGATCCCCGAGTGTGAGCTTCAACTTTAAAGATCTATACCACGAATAGACAATTACACAACGGTAAGCTATTGAAGCTTAGTAAGATATAAGCCAAAGAGGTAGTATATTAATCACATGTAATAGTTTGTAATTGGTTTAACTTAGACATAGAATAGATTGCAACATAATATACATAAAACATCATTAAATTATAAAATACCTATTCAATCACCAAATGAACCCGAATACTTACATGTTAAATGTCCAAAGCAAAACAACTTATCCGATTTACATTGAGAATGAACGATTGTATAATATTTAAACACCTGACATTCTTGTTTACTTTACCTCCACTAATTGCTTTGTCTGTTAGGAAAAAGAAATCTGAAAACCCGTACATGTAGTACAAACCCGTAACGTATCGCTCACATAGAGCCGTTACTTAACATATCCGCACACATAGTGCCTCTTCCTGTAACGTATCGCTCACATAGAGCCGTTACTCAGCATTTTCGCACACACAGTGCCACTTCCCATAACGTATCGCTCATATAGAGCCGTTACTCAGCATTTCCGCACACACAGTGCCACTTCCCGTAACGTATCGCTCACATAGAGCCGTTACTCAGCTTTTCCGCACACACAGTGCCACTTCCCATAACGTATCGCTCACATAGAGCCGTTACTCAATTAAACACATAGTTGTTTATTCAATTATCACCATCGCTCATTTCATGTTTCACTAGTAAATACTACTCAACCTATAATTATTTATGCAGTCCAAACATATCAAATTTCTTTCTCATGTATGTTTGTATATATATATATCAAATATACCTTTACTCAATAGCAACAATCCAATTTCTGTATGTCATATTTTCACATTCGGCACAAACCAACTACGCATACAGATATATGTATTATTAACCATACTTTCGGTTCAATATCCATCTCATCTCATATTCGTATATATAGCTCCTTTCTAAATCATAAATATATATACATATATGTTCAAAACACTCAATGCATCCACCCTTATACATGTATATAAATATATGTATTTCAACTTAGCATTCGACCATACTATAATTATGTTTGTTTTCATACCTTATTGAATTCGACAACATTGAATTTTACAACTAATCCCAATTTATCCAAGGAATATATCCATATACAAGTGCTTAATAATTCCCATTACATCATCATACTCAAAATCCATATCCCATTCGGCATCATTATAATTGAAACTTTAAATTCATTTGCACAAATACCTTTATTTATTAAAACCACTCAAACAAACCAATGGCTTATAAACTTACCTCTGAGGTCGATAAATTCGTATTTTTCGGCTATTCGTTCACTTTAGCTTTTCCCCGATCCAGCTCCTTTTCTTTTTTGCTCTCGATCTAATTAAATGTCAAATAAAACTTATTCACATTTATTTCCTTTTAATTTGATCCAAAATTCAAGATTATAAAGTTTATCCTTTAACCCCTAGAATTCTCAAATTTTGCTATTTAATCCCCAAAGCATAACACTCGAAGTACAAGAAATTTAGACTAAATTCTCAAGGACCAAATCTTCCTCATCTTTTATTAAATCTATTCGAACCGTTAATTTGCATATTTAACCCTCAATCGTTTACCATGCTTATAATATAATCCTTAAGGTTCTAAATACAAGATATCAAAAATCTAATAACACTAACTCAATGCCGAATATTCATAGTTGATATATCATCTCATTTCATTTTTTTTAGCTACATAGTTTATTCATGAATTTTCTTTTCATGAGTTCCTCATTGAAATGATTTCCATCAAGAATTTCAAAGAAGAAATTGATAATCTAACATATATATTACATGTTCTAGTTTAAACCACACAAACACAAAATTCTTGTCCATGGCAACATTTGAATGACACATCTATAATGAAAATTTGGACATGGGTTAACTAATTTACAAGACTACAACCTCAAAAGTATTGAAATTATCAAAAATCAAGATGAATTACTCACCTAATTAAACCATGCAAAGACCGAAAATGATGAAGGCCATTTCTCTTCTTCTTCTTTAAAGTTTCGGAAATAACAAAGAAATAAAAGATGGACATTCCACCCACTAGTGACTTGTTTTTGTTTTTATTATAATAATCATTTCATACATATATTATTATTCATTTCATATTATGAATATAAAACATTTATTTAGTATTATTTAAAGTGCTTTTGCCGTCCACTATACCTTCATGGTGGTTAATTTACCACTCCAACACCCATGCAAAATAAGACTATTCAATTTGACCACCAACTTTCATAGAAACCAAATATTTTTTTCATCTTTTATCTATTATAATATTATAACATATATTAAATTATTTCATTATAATATAAAATAAAACAACCAAAATCAATCACTATTACATGCATAATCATGACCATCCACTATCTCCATTTTATGGTCAATTTGCAACTCTAAACCTCCAATTTATAAAGACATCATCAATTCAGTACTTACACATTTAACCACCAAATTTTCTGTTTATGCGATTAAGCCCTTTTTTCACAATTAAGCACTAAAACGATCAAATTTTAATACGAACTTTTCACACACACCAATTCACATATAATGAGCACATAAAATAATATTAAAATATTTTTCCATCTCGGATTCATGGTCCCGAAACCATCGTTCCGATTAGGGTCAAAATTGGGTTGTTACAGTTTATGTCACATGACTAAGATGCTATGATTAGAATTAATCAAATGCTTCTTGCTACATGTAACATGTTATGAAAATGATTCCTTTTAAAGGATTAGGATTAGGATGCAATGATCGGAATGAATCAAATACTCCTAATGAAATTTGCTATGATACAAAAATGTTATGAGTATGATTCCTACTGTAGGTGTTATCACTCATTTGTTCTTCATTTTTGTTCATCATTCGTGTTTTGCTCAACAAGCTTGCCCCAATGTAATTTCTGAGGCAACTCCGCTTGAATCTTGAGAACACAAGGCTTGTACCATCCTACCACAATGGGAATTGAAACTTTTTCAATCTAACCTATCTGAAATTTTTGGGGTATAGGGTTTATTTCGAATTCAACCCATTCTACCAGAATTCAGGGTTTCTTAGCTCATGGCACCACTCCCCTTAATGTTATGACCTGATCATATCAACTCATTATTTTGTCCAATTATCAATTGGACCAAGAATTCAGAGAAATAGTCTCTATCCAGATTCTTCTTTCTCAAATATTTCTATGCACATGGAAATTCTAAACAATTGTCCTGTTTTGGTTTATTGTCTTATTTAGAAATTTCCAAAGTAATATGTAGAACTTCTTTTTGTGAAATTATTAGTTCGTCAATCATTATTTCAATGCAACACATTTATGAATAATGGGTAACAAATAAATTGATCTAAAAAAGAGTTAAAATTGAATAAATTATCAAAAATACAAAGAAAATTAACTGAGTACATATCTTTGAAAAGAAAAAGAATCCCAAGATAGTAAAATGAATAGGACAAAAATCAGCTACCCTAGATATCGCTGATTGAGCTTCTATATACAAACTTTATGAAGATTGCCTTGAGCTCAACATGTGTTTAGGAGACCTAAAGTACTTTGTTGATGCCCTGATATGCAACATTCTTCATTTCATTGTTGATTCAAGTGTAGCAAGATGACTGCGTGTCCATTCAGAATTTGAGCCGCCGTTTTCGGGTTTTTAACTCAAAACTCCTTTGATCTCAAGGCGCTCTTTGCGGGTTTTCACCTTAGCCTCTCCATTTTTTTTAGAAACTCAAAGCGCCCTTTGTGGGTTTTCACTTTGGCCTCTTCTCCTTTTCAAGCAAAATACTTTTTAACCGAGTCCAAGTTCACAGGATTGGGTAAACTTTTCCCATCCATTTCGATCAAGATCAGTGCTCCTCCAGAGAAAGCGTTCTTCACCACATATGGTCCTTCCCAATTCGACATCCATTTTCCTCTGAAATCCTTTTGTATGGGAAGGATCTTTTTCAATACAAGGTCCCCCTCATGAAACTCTCTTGGATGAACTTTCTTATCGTAGGCTCGTATCATTCGTTTTTGGTACATCTGACTGTGACGAATAGCTCTTAGCCTCTTTTCTTCAATTAAATTCAACTGATCATACCGAGCCTGGATCCATTCAGCTTCATCTAGCTTTATTTCTGACAAAACTCGAAGAGAAGGAATTTCCACTTCAATGGGTAGAACAGCCTCCATTCCATAGACTAACGAGAAGGGCGTTGCCCTAGTAGAGGTTTTGGCGGACGTTCGATAAGCATAGAGTGCAAACAGTAATTTCTCATGCCAATCCTTATAAGTTTCAGTCATCTTCCCTACTATCTTCTTGATATTTTTGTTGGCCGCTTTCACTGCCCCATTCATTTTTGGACGATATGGAGACAAGTTGTGGTGTTTGATCCCAAACTGACTACAAACTTCTGTTATTGTACTGTTGTTCAAGTTCAGTGCGTTGTCTGATATGATCCTCTCGGGCATTCCATATTGACAAATAATCTCCTTCTTCAAGAACCGACTAACCGCTGACTTAGTAACGCTAGCATAAGAAGCAACCTCTACCCATTATGTGAAGTAATCAATTACCACGAAGATGAATCGATGCCCATTCGAAGCTTTCGGTGAGATTGGTCCAATAACATCCATGCCCCACATGGAAAAAGGCCATGGGGAAGTCATAACATGCAAAAGTGACGGAGGCACATGAATTTTGTCTCCATAAATCTGGCATTTATGACATCTCTTGGCATAGCTTATACAATCTCCTTCCATGGTGGACCAATAATATCCAAATCTCATTATATGTTTGGCTATTGTGAATCCATTAGCGTATGTTCCACAAACGCCCTCATGAACTTCAGAATTTTTCTAGCTTCAACTTCATCAATGCACCTCAATAGTACTTGATCTTTTCTCTTTTTGTACAAGATATCCCCGTCTAAAACATAATAAGAGGCCAATCTTCTTAATGTCATTTTCTCATTCTCAGTGGCATGCTCCGGGTATTCACGATTTTTTACGTATCGTAATACATCCTGATACCAAGGGTGATCATCTTTTTCCTCCTTTTCCACATTATAACAATGAGTTGGAACTTCAAAGATACTCATCTGAATAGGTCTCATATCCTCTAGTCTATTTACTTTGATCATAGAAGCCAGGGTCGCCAAAGCATCTGCCATTTGGTTTTTATCGCGTGGGAGATAATTGAAAGTAATGTCATCAAACTCCTCAATCAATCCCAGAACTATTTTTCGGTAATCAATTAGTTTGAGAACTCTTGTCTCCCACTCTCCTTTAAGCTGGTAGATTACTAGGGCAGAATCTCCATATACTTCTAGCACTCTGATCTTACGCTCTAAGGCTGCTCGAATTCCCATGATGCAGGCTTTATATTCTGCCATGTTATTTGTGCAATCAAAATCCAATTTGCATGTGAATGGATAATAATCACCACTAAGGGATACCAAAATTGCCCCAATCTCATTTCCCACAGCATTCGACGCTCCATCAAAGTTTAGCTCGGACAATCTTCAGTATTTGCCACATACATCAGCTCCTCATTTGGGAAATCAAAGTTTAAAGGTTCATAATCCTCCAAAGCTCTGCTAGCCAAAAATTCTGCTACTGCTCTTCCTTTTATAGCCTTTTGGTTCACATAGACTATATCAAATTCAGAAAACAAAATTTTCCACCTAGCCATCCTTCCATTCAAAGCAGTGGACTTCATCATATACTCTAACGGATCAAGCTTCGAAATTAACCAGGTAGTATGATATAGCATGTACTGCCTCAATCTCCGAGTTGTCCAAATTAGGGCGCAACACAATTTTTCAATCGACGAATATCTCATTTCACATTTAATGAACTTTTTGCTGAGATAGTATATCGCCTTTTCTTTTCTTCCTGACTTATCATGTTGGCCAAGCACACATCCCATGTAGTTACTAAATACTGACAAATACATTATCAATGGTCTATCTGGATTAGACGGAGACAGTACTGGGGCATTCGACAAATATTGTTTGACTTTGTCAAAAGCTCTCTGGCATTCATCGTTCCGTACACCTTGGTTGTGTTTCTTAAGAAGACGAAATATGGTATCACATTTCTCAGTTAATTGTAAAATAAACCGAGCAATGTAATTTAACCTTCCAAGAAAACCTCAAACTTCCTTCTGAGTGCACGGTGGAGGCAATTCTTGTATAGCTTTGACCTTATTTGAGTCAACTTCAATTCCTCTCCCGTTGACCACGAAACCCAGTAACTTTCCGGACCGAGCTCCGAAAGTACACTTTGCCGAGTTGGGTTTTAATTGAAATTTTCTCAATCTCAAGAATAACTTTTTCAAAATTTCAATGTGTTCCTTTTCTGTTCGGGATTTGGCAATCGTGTCATCAACATATACTTCAATCTCTTTGTGCATCATGTCGTGGAACAATGTTACCATGGCCCTTTGATATGTTGCCTTGGCATTCTTTAGTCCAAATAGCATTACCTTATAACAAAAGGTACCCTACAATGTTATGAAGGTAGTTTTCTCCATATCTTCAGGGTGCATCTTGATCTGATTATATCCTGAAAAGCCATCCATGAAGGAAAACAATGAATATCCCGCTGTATTATCCACCAATGTCAATATGAGGCAAAGGGAAATTGTCTTTTGGGCTAGCCTTTTTTAAGTCCTTATAGTCCACACACATCTGGACCTTTTCGTCCTTCTTAGGGACAGGAATAATGTTGGCAACCCACTCTGAGTACTTGACCACTTGTAGAAAACCAGCATCAAACTGTTTCTGGACCTCTTCTTTTATTTTCAACACTACATTAGGCCTCATCCTTCATAGCTTTTGTTGAACTGGCTTGCACTTGTCTCTTATGGGAAGGCGATATACTACTACGTCGGTCCTTAACCCAGGCATATCTTGGTATGACTATGCAAAGACATCCTTGAATTCCCGCAGTAACACAACAAGGTTTTGTTTTGTCTCCTCAGCTATGCACGTCCCAATTTTCACAACCTTTCCTTCCTCCAAGGCTATATTCTCTACCTCCTCCTCATGGGGTAAAATTTGTTTCTCCTCTTGCTTTGCCATTCTTAACAGATCTGGAGATAAATCACAATCTCGGTCTCCTTCAAAATTCTGAGATTCCTCATAACACATGTCCCGCTCAAAGTGGACCTCTGGATCTATATTATCGTTGCTCACATCATTGATATCTGGGGACCTGTGATGGGTACCAAAGAATGTACAAAGAACAAATGAATTCGAGGACAACTATTCACATGATATGAATGAAAAATACAAAATTTGGAATGAAATTAGAAAGTCAAAATATTGAAATGAAAGAATATTTTCTCAAGTTAATTATCACAAATGTATTTTATTGAAACAACAATTTCTGAACATGAGCCTATTTCACAAAAGAAATCTTATTGTTCCTAGGCTAAAAAACAACAAGAGCGTTCTGAATATTACTCTGTATAATCTCTAAAAACTACAGGAAGTTCCCTTGCAGTCCAATTGTTCGAAACGCTTCCAGGCTCATAAGGGCGAATGCCCAACAAGTTTCTTTGTTCAACTTCTTCCCCATGTATGGCACTGATGTGAGGACTTCCCAATAACCCTCTCTCAGGGTGAATTATCCCTCTGGATACAAAGGTCTGAGATATGTGGGGGAATGTCATCGATTCCCACTGGAGTTCTTCCCCATTCAACCGTGCCCTCCTTCTTTCTTGCTTTTTCTCGATTTCATTCTTCCTTTGTTTGGCATCTGGCATGAAACCCAAGCCAAAATGGTCTCTCTTTTCTTTCAGCATTGGTACTTGAACTTTCCCCTGGAGATGTCTACCCAGTCTTTTTCCTGGTAAGGCTCCTTTCCCCACAATCATTTGTAAGCCCATCCTTGTGGTCTTGGATATCTTAGGCACCGGAAATTTATTTCCTTCCAAAATGAATGTTGCGTTGAAGAACTCTAAAGACCGGAAAGAACAGTCAATGGCCTCCTCATTTGTCTCTACATATGGTGCATCATTGGTAACAATCGCTATGATGTCTTCCTCCGTATTTATAGTGACCAGTCGACCATCTGTCACCAGTTTCGGCTTTTGATACAAAGATGAGGGCACTGCCCCTGCTGAATGAATCCAGGGTCTTCCTAGCAAGCAATTGTACGAGGGCTTGATATCCATCACCAGAAAATCCACTTATGTGTTTAGCCCAATCTGCAATGGTATATCAATTCTTCCCATCACTCTTCTTTCCGTACCATCAAATGCTCTCACTATGTTCTGGCATGTTTTCATGTGAGAACTGTCTATCAGTAATCTCTTCAATGTCGACAACGGTAAGACATTCAAGGCTGATCCATTATCGATTAACACACTTGGTAGAGTGTATCCCTTGCAAAGAGTGGTGATGTGCAGAGCTTTAGTTGATCCCATACCCCCAGGTGGAATTTCATCGTCACTGAAGGAAATAAAGTTATCCGCACTTATGTTACTAACTAATCGGTCAAGCTTATTGACAGATATATCTTTAGTAACGTAAGTCTCATTCAGCACTTTCATCAAAGCCTCACGATGTACTTCCGAACTTAAAAGTAAGGCTAGCACCGATATGTGAGCCGGTTACTTGCGTAGCTGCTTTACCACACTGTATTCACTGTGCCTTAAGAATTTTAAAAATTCTTTAGCCTCTTCCTCCTTCACAGGTTCATTGATAAGGGCGCCAGGTCCTTTTTCTGGTTCAACTGCCACAGTCTTTGATCTTGCTGGTTTTGTTCTGACATTTACCGAGTCGTAACGCCTCCCACTTTGTGTGTAGAAATCCCTCACTTTGGACCTCTTTAAAAGTGCTAGCTGAGTTTTCCACTCCCGGCATCGTCACGTTACAATCGTAATTCCATGGTACCATCTTGTTATCTGATCGCTGGAATCAGAGTCTTAAAATTTATAAAGAGAATGATCGAACCTGCAAACTAACTCTGACAACGATTAAAGACAAGCGTACCTATCGAACAGTAGTATAGCTTAGGCAAGACCAGATTGTCGAACCCAAAGGAACTAAAAGTACTAATACTAACCTTCTTTTTATTATCTAGCCTAAAATAAGTGAAGTTGTTTAGACTTAACTACTACTAAGCTGAAGACGCAAAGATAAAAAGAATGAATTGGGAAATAACTTGAGGGAAGACTCAGTTGATTTAAGATGATACCCTCAGGAAGAATCCACCTAGACTTCACTTGTTATCTAACACTGAACCATACGATTTGTTCACTTGACTTGATCCGTAGGACTCCCTAATGTATACTAAACCCTCTCTCGAGGCGAATAACTTCTAACCCTAGGTTAATTAACGGAAATCTCTTTCTCACTTAATAACCCCCTAGAATAGCATTAAATCGACCTATGGATTCCCATATTAGGTTTCACCCTAATCCGGCAAAATCTCGTCACCCTATCTCTAGGAGCGCGAACGACTCCGCTTTAATTATGCTAGATCTATTCTTAAGCAGGGACTTTTGCTCCTCCACCTAAGAACATCTGACTTGAGTCAATATCCCGGAAACATTAACAGAAGAATTAAGCGCACATAATTAAGAACAAATCAAGTATTTACCTTATAGTTCAGAAAATAATAACAAGATTCATCTAGGTTTCATCCCCTTCAAGTATCTGAAGAGTTTAGTTCATAACAAATAAAGAAAACATCTCAGAAGAAAAGATAAAACAAAACATAAGAAATCCCTAAAACTCCCTGAAGGAATTGAAGGAGAGATCCGCTGTCTTGAGTAGAATCCCGGCTTCTAGAGATGGATCAACTGGCTATCTTCGAATGATTCCCACAATTCTGACCTTTTCGGCTTGGCTCCTTGGCCTAGCTAACCGCCCTCTTCCAGGTAACACTTAGGGGGTTTATATAGGCTCTTGGAATGTGTTTCTTCACCCCAAAGTATCCAAATCCGAATGGAATTACTCTTTGCCATGACGGGGACACTGCCATGTAACACGCCCGTGTGACTAGAATTCAAGCCGTGTTCGGACTTCTTTAATGAGGCACGGCCGTGTGACTCGGGGGTAAGGCCATGTTCTAGATGATCAATGCGGCACGGCCGTATGGTCTTCAGTCCAGGCCGTGTGGATTTCGTGATATGGCCCATTTACTCCGTTTTGGGCTCGTTTTATGTTCTTTTCATCCTCGAGTGCTTTCCTGGGTATAAGACATGAAAAGAAAGGATTAAGAGCACCTTTTTATATCAATCGAGGCTTAAATCATCCAAAAGCATACTAAATGTGGGATTAAAATATGTTGCTTTTATGGTTTATCATTATCCTTATAAGGAAAGGAAACAGGTTTCTGGATTACAACATTAGGTGCAAATTGTGCTTCGCCTTCTGTATTTCTCGATCGGGAAATTATAATCCTCGAATAATTGACCTTTTGCCTTGTCAATTCTTCTTCAGTTACACATACATTTCTTTTCTCTGAGCATTCTTCATAAAACTCTAATTCCTTATTGTCCATAAGGCTCTATATCAGGACCCTAAACTCAGTACATTTCTGGATCCCATGTCCTTCTGCTCCGTGGAACTCACAGTAGTTCCTTGGTTCTTCACCTCCTTTCTCGAGACTTGATTTTATCAGTCCCCTTCTTACCATTTCCTTCCACACCATTCTCAATGGAGTTTTTACCTCCGAGATATCCCCTTTAATCTTCCTCACGACATTTTCCCCAATCGCATTTATCCCCTTGTCTCCGTGATTGGGTAATGGGTTCTCCGCACCGGGTGTATCATCAAACTTGACAACCCCAATCTTGATGAGCCTCACAACTACCTTTTTGAAGGCAGTGCAGTTTTCTATTGAATGCCCCGATCTTCCCTCGTGGTAATCACAATGAGCGTTGGAGTCATATCATTTAGGATATGGGGGTTGTAACGACTGTAGATAATATGGGGACACTACACGTGCATCGAATAAACTTTGATATAGCTCCTTATAAGTCGTTGGGATTGGCATAAATTGGAGCTTTTCAGAATTTTGTCTAGGGCCTGATTCTTGTCTTGTCGACCCTTGTTGCCCGGCAGTAACTACTTTCAGCTGGCTAACAGTGACTGCATTTGAGTACCCTTTGTTATAGGTACTCGTATTGTTTACCTCGTTGTCCTTTTTCCTAGGAGCAGATTTTCTAGTGATCTTTCCCGCTTCAATCTTACCACCCCTTATGGCATTTTCTATCATTTCCTTTGCCATCACTATATCTGCGAAGCTCTTGGTGGTACTTCCTATCATATGGGTGATAAATGGTTCCTTTAAAGTGTTGATAAACAACATGGTGGTTTTCTTCTCTAAGAGAGGTGGTTGAACTTGCATGGAAACTTCCCTCCATCTTTACGCGTATTACCTTAAGCTTTCATTTGATTTCTTTTCCATGTTTTGCAACATGATTCTATCAGACGTCATGTCTGTGACATGATTGTACTATTTCATGAAAGCCTGGGCTATGTCTCTCCAGGAGCTAATATTAGCGCGACTGAGTTGATTGTACCACCTGGATGCTGCCCCCACCAAACTGTCTTGGAAACAATGGATCAAGAGTTGATCATTGTTAACATAGCCAGTTATTCATCTACAGAACATAGTGATGTGGGCTTCAGGGCAACTAGTCCCATTGTACTTCTCAAATTCTGGCATTTTAAATTTATGAGGAAGCACCAGATCTGGGATCAAACTCAAGTCTTTTACGTCAATCCCATGGTGATGATCGGCATTTTCCAAAGCCTTGAACTTTTCCTCCAACCATCTACAGCGATCTTCTAACTGTCTTGATGATTCAGTTCTTATCCCCTCCCTCTCTGCTATATCCAAATCAGGGATAATAGGATTAGCAGGGTTATCTCCTAGGTTGGATCCTGTGCCAACTTGGAAGTTCATGGGTGGTCTATTATCAGTTTGCCCCTGTTGAGGCCTAATCGTGACATGTGGCCTTTGGGGATACTCCTCAGGTTGTACATGTGGTGGGGTCCTTTAGCATCTGGGCCATCATGCTCCTTTGAGCTTCCAACATTTGGTCCCTCATTTCTTGTTGGAGCTTTGCCATTTGCTTTTGCATCTGGTCTTGCGTATCTCTTTGGAATTGTTCTAATTTTTAATTCATTTTCCTTGATTTGGCGCGTGTACCGTTAGAATGTTTAGCTTCAAGATTTTCCTTTTCTTTTTCTCTCTTCTCTCTCTTTTCTGTAATTTCAACTAATTAGACTCTCTCTATGGACTTAAATGCATATGATATGATGTAATGCAAATGCATGAATGCAAAGAGGCATCGATTCTGATTCAACTTCATATTAGAAAACTTTATTAGAAAACAAAATCCTTTACATAAAATGGATTACAAATATGCTTTCGCCCTAAGGCCCAAAGTTCTTATTTTCCTAAATAACAAAGCTAGTTCTTGACCACGATCTGACTGTAGCTCATACTTCGTGTTCAATGTATCAGCCTGTACTGCCAAAGTCTGTAGGTGATCAGCTACTTCTCGAATCTAGACTATTGCTTCACCCATGAGATAATCACGACTTCTAACTTGACCATAAGAATGGTGAAGTTCTTCCTTCCAACGCCATTCTCTTGTTTCAAGAAGCTCGATCCGAAGTTCACAACTGTACAATGCTAATTCTAACTCTTCAATCTTACCCTTCATTTCCTCGATCTTGTTCAGGCTTGACTTTAACTCGATCGCAGAATTATGGCTTCGATGGTGATGAAGAGACCGTCTAAGTTCAGCTACTCTAGCTTTTAATTCTCCCTTTTCATTTAAACTTTCTGCCAAGTTTTTCTCTAAGGCCTCGTTTCGCGCTTGCATTTCTCAAAACTTCCTCTCCCAATAGTCAATTTTGGCCTTTTCCTCTTGGACTTCTTGTTGCCATTGTTCTGAAGTCTTCCCCAATCTAGCATTCTTCATCGATAGATGCATCTTCTTATATTCAGTCTTCAAGCTATCCCGATCTTCCTCAATCTTCCTTTTCTCCTTTCTTACTTTCTCGGCTTCTGATTTTTGAACATCCACATCTAGCCTCAAGTACATCTCTTCTTCTTCTAGCTTCTCTATCTTCTTTCCGAGCTCTAAACTTTGCCTTTCAAAGTCTTTATTTATAATCTCTAACTCCGATAGGACCACTTGTAAATACTCCTTCATCGATCGAGCACCCTCCAAACTTGGCCCAAGGATGTTATCATTGATCCTTTTGCTCGACCACTCCTTATATTTCGGGGTTGTCATCGGCCCTCTAGTCAATATCTTCATACGGCGAGCCTGCTTCCAAGCCTAAAAAATCTCTCGAATCTTCTTCTTATAATTACCCCCTTATATGAAAATTCACTTTGAGCTAACCCATATGTTGCCGGTATGAACTGTCTTACTTTGTATGGCCTCAGAACGAGAAACGGTGCATATCCAACAGCTCCCCATATTCCAGGCAGAGGTACCCAATCAAAATTCCCACACCGATAAAGGACTTCGTCAGGAATCATCCAAGGGGCTTTCCACTTAACATCTTCCTCTCGGAGGTTTTGAAGAATTTCCATCCATCTTTCTTGTGATATATCGTCTCTCCTTGTCGTAGCTGTGGCCTTATTTAAGGGAGAATAACTTTTGGAGAACACTCGGTAAGGAACCCTGTCAACCTTCCAAAAATGACTGTGAAACCAAACATTAATAACTGTGCGCATCCAATGAATCTACCTTCACCAGCTCTCCGACATGCATTTAAAGATCTGAATGTCTCTGCTAATATCGCAGGTACAGGTGTGACCCCTTTGTTAAGTCGATTGAATAAATCAGTAACTGCTTCATCTATATGTCTTAGAGCTTTGGGGAAGATCACCAAACCATAAGTACATAAGGAAAAGACGTCGATCTTCTTCTTTTCATCTGGATGTGCTAGGATCAAGTCTCTCAAACTCACCCGAGGTATGCATTTACCTTCACCTTTCTCTTAGATTCTAGCTGTAACCCACTGTTCACTCATCCCTATGATGCTCATTAACTTCTTCACAAAAGTTGGGACATTGGTAGCCCTAAAATAAGCTTTGTCGACTTAGACCATCGAACAGCGAAGCAGGGTCGTATATTCCTCCAGCGTGGGCACTCTACCTCCCCGAAAGTAAAACAGCTATAAACAGAGTTCCAAAATTGAGTCATAGCCCGGAATAGATGCTTATCTACCTTGATATCGAGCAAGTAAGGTAGATCGCCATAATTATGATAGAACATTTGTTTTGACTCATCGTCCCACTGGGTCCATATTTCTTTCAACTCTTGGAACTCATTCTGTGTAATACTAATACGAGTAAAATCCCATAGTTCAGACACATACTCGTCAACCAAGCTATTCCCTTTCTCCAATTTCGTTTGCTCTGACCATGTGCGAATAGCTGCATTGTCTCCCACTTTATTAAGGAACTCGTTCTCCATAACCAGCTTTCTAACTTAGAAACTAACTGTGAATCGATACCTCTAAAAATGTGAAATGACATGCACAAAAATGAAACACAACAAGTTAGTGCCACAGAATAAAATATAAATCAAGTAAAATAAACAAACACCTATTTGGGTAACTACTAAAGTTTGGTATAGCTCTACCTAATGTGGGTTCTTAGGGTTTATTATATGCGGTTTAGTTCTAAAGTTGAGGTACCTGAACCAGTAGATTCCTCGATCCTCACCCATTATAGGCTCATACGGACCGAGTTCGGTTCAGGGGAAGGCATTTCCCTATGGCCACGCGAAAGTGAAAACTTCATGAAGACATAGGCACAGATGTATCCCGAAAGCAATCCACTAGCCCATGCAGAGGTGAAAACCTCACGAAGGCATAGCTTCTCGCTCCCACTTAAAGGCGTGACCACAACGGTCATGTAGTGCAATGCAGAATTATATATTAAAAACCACATACAATAAAAAGGGTCATTTTTTTTAAATCAGAATTTTAAATTCAAACAAAAGGACATGAAATTATCGATTTTATGGCTTGACTCTCTTATTGGTCCCTAGCGGAGTCGCCAAGCTGTCGAAACCATTTTTTAAGATTTTAGAAAACCGGGTCGACTTTTAAAAATGAAAGTGGGAGTCACCACCAATCCCTTTTTACTTAGGTGTGATTGGATCACCTTGCAAAATGTTTTATTTTAAAACATTTAATTTTTGGTCCACGAAAAACAAGAAAATAGGTTCGGGAGTCGGTTACGTATGAGGAAGGGTTAGCACCCTCATAACACCCAAAATTTGGTACCTAATCGATAGAATCATGTCCAAATGTTTGAAATTTAATAAACATTTAAAATATGACTAAAAAAACCTGAACAATTTGATTTAAAACTTGAGATTTCTTTGTTTCGAAAGAATACAAACATCACATTCAGCACGTTAGGACACGATATTTATAAACCCTCGTAACTAAAATCATCTCATGATTTACAAAATTTTAGTAAAAGGATATTTAGTTATTTAGTCAAACGAAAAATCGAAACCTAGCACGTTAGGGCACTATTTCCCGAATTTCTAAATATAAAACGTTGCCTTATTTTAAAACCTTTAGGTAAAATATAATAATTTTGTAAAATGCATTTTATTTTAAAACGATGATCTATGAAAATATCATATTAATACATTATCAAACATAAATATTAAAAACAATCACGATATGCTAATATTTCATACTAATATAGACAATAAAAATATAAAATAACAACTAATAAATATAACTATATTAAGGCAATCATAAATAACTGAAAGAGTATATAAAAAAATAGAATATATAAAACAATAAATGACCAAATAAAATAAAAAAATAAACATGGAAATTTCTCATGCAATATTAAACCTTTCATGCAGTTATATATACCAAATAATAAATAAATATTGCAAAAATATAAAAAAAGGATAGAAAAACAGTATATATTTTGAGTAAACAAATAAAATATGTTTTGAAATAAATAAATGATTTTAAATAAAATATATTTATAATAATCTAATAATATAAAACTACGTATTTAAGAATAAACAATATGCGAAATTACATGTAACATTAAGAATAAAATAATTTAAAATTTTACAAAAAAATATCATATAATGGTGTATAATAAAATAAAAATATAATATAATAACTAAAATAATATATAATGTATGAATAATATTAAATAATAATAATAAATAATAATTTAATATATATAATAATTAAGAATAAGAATAAAAAGAAAAATAAAATAAATAGAAAAAGTGAGTAAGGATTAAATTAAAATGATAAAAAATTTAAAGTTAAAAAAACAAAAAAAAATGATATTGGAACGCGCGTTGAAATGCAGGGACCTATTGGGCAATTATGCCCCGTCTCATAAACGGCACCGTTTCGTCATTAACCCTTTAATGGCCCAAGGGACTAAATTGAAATATAAGCAAACATTTAGGGCCGAATTAAAAAATAAAAATAAATTAAATGAAATTAAAAATAAAAATTGAGGAAGGACTAAAATGGCAATTAGACCATTAAACAAAAAAACGCGGATCCTCCCCGGGTTTTCGGGTCAATACGCGAGTCATCCCTTGAAACGACGTCGTTTTACGCTTATTAGGTTAAGCAAAAACGACGTTGTTTCCTCATTACTATATAAGTAAAAAAAAGGGTTAAAAATCATTTTAAAACTAGTTTTTTTTTTAAAAAAAACAAAAGCTCTTAAAAAACGCTCTGCCCTCATCAGTCCTCCGACCTCGGGCCTTCATCGCACGCGCCACACGCACCGTTAGGGACGGCGGTCGGAGAGTCAAACCCCTCTGTTTTGATGCCAAAAAAGCAGGTAACCTTCTTGCCTTTTTCTTTTTTTAGTATTCGTACAAAAAAAAGCGTAGATATAAAAATAAACAAAATAAAATAATGCGAAAATCACCTTCTGCTAAAAACCTTTGTATTTTTATTTCTATATCTTTTTGTTTCTCTCTGTATTTCTCTGTGTGTTTCGTTTACAGGTTTATGATAGGCTTTTATAGCCTTTCGAAATGAAAAATAAAAAAAGAAATAAAATGTTGCCATGTTTGCTGTGATCTGCTGCTTTTATTTGGTGTTTTTCCCTTTTTCGTGCAGGTCATCAGCGAGGATCTTGGTGGCGAGGCTGTTCGTGCGTTGATGGCGGCGTGGATAGGGCTGATGGGGTGCGAGGAGCAAATTGCGGCGCGAGGCTGGGGCGAAGCCTGTGGCGCCTAGGGTTTCCTAGAAACCCTAGGTTTTTAAATCCGCTTAATGTTTTGGGCCTTTTGGGCTATACGAACTTGGGTCTAGGGTTGGGTTAGTTTAGGTTGGTTTTGGGTCTGAGTTAGTTTGGGTATTGGGCTAAGGGTGTAACGGGTATGGGTAGGCAGTTTAGGTGTGGGGTTTAGTTTATTTGGGCTTTGATTTTGTAAAATGGATTGCAACTGGACATTTATTATTTTTATTTTTTTGTTTATTTTATTTTATTTGTTTTTGTTTTTGGTTTGTCATTTAAGCCCGGGCAAAATGGGCTAGCTACAGAGTTAATATAAAACTCACAAAAAAAAAATCAAAAAGTAAAGTAATGAAGATCATGTTAAGCTTGTGGAAGCTTAGTAAGTACCCATGAATTCAAATATTACCATTGCTTAGTTTATTCCACAATAATAATACAACTGTTATATTTCATGAATTTATCATAATAACAATAAAGTTATTCAATATTTATAAAATTCACTAATACTTTGATTCACTACTTTGTCATTTCACGATATAACATGTGCTTTTTATCATAACTTGCTTACCATGACTATAACACCCCAAAACCTGGCTTAGAAGTTTCGATCGGATTTTGGAGGTCACATGATGTGACATGGCCGTACTCGGCACCACATGGTCTAGATCATGTCACACAGCCTGGCCATACAGCCGTGTGACCCATGTTTTGAAAATTTACAAATTTTTCATGAATATTCTGATTTGTTTCAAATTGGTCCCTGATTGTTCTCAAACTAATTTTAAGGCCTCGAAAGCCTGATTTAGGGTCCATAAGTGCATGTTTACTTCGATATGAATTATTTTAAAAAATAAATATTGTTAATTATTCTAGTGAACTGGATGCTATTGTTATTGAATGTTTTGAAGTGTACAGTGATACTCAGTCACCATAATCTGGAGATAGAAGCGATTATGGGTGTTACATTAACAGTTAAGTAGAACATATATTTACTCAACAACATAACAAAACACCATCTCCAAACCCCCCTTATCCAACCTCTACACACCATCTCCAACCAACTGTTACACACCATATATAGGGTTTTTCTAAACCCTTCCATGCTCTACACACCACTATCGGGTTATGATGGACCCGTCCAACCAATACACACCACGAAGAGGTCATATATCTCATTATTGTTGTGATATACTAAAAAAAAAATTTGAGTATTATATGTTGCATTATTTTGGTGCTTAGCTAGTGGAATGATTCAATTTGTGTGTTTAAAATGGTCTCGAGAAGGCTCGGGATTTATTTGGACTTGGAATAATTTTTGGTAAGTAATACTTTATTGATATGGAACAAGTAACCTTAAATGCTTAAGGTAATTAAATGGTAAAAGTTAGAATAAGATGAGCAAGTGGTAAAGGGGATATGATGCCATGTATGTTTGCTTGAGGGAAGAGGTTCGAATCCTTGGATGTGCATGTGAAATTTATTTTTTTCTCTCCTTCCATCTTCATAGTGTCGGTTAAGCTAGTATTTATGGTAGGTTAGACTTTTATTTTTATGGTATAATGGCTAAGAGTGAATTAAGGAAAAGTTATGGCTAAGAGTGAATTAAGGAAAAGGTATATGAGTGGGGGGGGACATAAGGCATGAAACAAGGAAGATTTTTTGGAAAGTTTGGAGTGGCCAAACTTTGACTTGGTGGCCATGTACTTGGACGTTTTAGGGGCTAGGGGGTGACCAAAATTTGGATGGCTTTTGGTAGCTAGTTGGTTACTTTGGCATTTTGTCATTTTTGTGTTTTTCTCCAAAACCTTTCTCTCCATTTTCCTCTTCTTAGCCGAATGCACATAAGCCTCAAACTCATTTCTTTGTTCATCTTCCATTCTTGAAAAGAACCGAAAGCTAAACACCTTATTTTCCTATACCTTTCTTCATCCCTTTCTTCTTACAAAAATCTCTCAAACATTTTTCTCCCTTTTATTTTCATCATGGCCGAATGTTACTAAGCACCATCCCCTTTAACTTCTCCTTCATAGTCGAATCCTCCACCACACTTATCTCCTTCTCAATCAATTTATTCCTTCTTCTCACACTTTGATCAATCGGTAAGTGGCTAGTACAATATTTTGGAATCGTTATTTTTTTCCTTTTCCTTTGTGCCGAATCTACATGTTGGTGTGGGATGGTCTTTTTGGATCGAGACCATCATCATACCATATCTCATTCGAATCTTTTCTCTATCATAGAAACTTAGTGGGTGGCCGTGTATCATCCGTAGCCATAAGTCAATCGGTGGAAATCGGATTCATTATCGTTAAGGTAAGGAGTTCTTCTTGGATTTTTTTTCGTTATATCTCTATTTGGCTATGTTGAAAATCGGATCGAAGTTTCGACTAATTGATTATTTTTAGGGACAAAGTCACTCGATATTCTCTATTTGTTAATCCTTCGGAAATAGTGGGTGTCGTTGCTGCCGACGATCAAAAAGGTTTAGTCCTTACCGAAATCAGGTGTGTAATCTCACACCTCTTTGAATGTTGGCATAAAATGTTCTATGATTCGTTCGAAAGACCAAAAAGCCGGAAACCGGCATCTGTGACCACTCGGACGTACGCATGTTCGAAGTGGTAATCGTATTTTGCAATGAAACAGTTTTGGTTAGCAGTAGTGACGTGATTTTGAAAAATCACCAAAAATAGTAAAAATTGAATTAGAAAGTGAAGGAGATATGGATTGAAATATTATTGAGTCTAGTTTCTTATAAAAGAAACAGACCAAGCAAAGGATTAGTATATTTTGAGATTTTTAGATTTTTGTGAGACTGGTTCAGAGTGATTTCGAGATCCCCTGTTCTGACTTGGAAAAATCATTAAAAATTGATAAAAACTAATTTTGGCACATAATTTATATGGTTAGACTCCTTAATGAGTCTATTCTTATAAGAAACAAACTAGAATATCATTTGAATTCTGTACAGAAAGATAATTAAATTTTAGCAAAGAATGGTCGGAATTGTCAGACAGCAGAAAATGAGAGATTTTGAAGAATAAAATGTACTAATTGGATAAGCCAAAAATTCTAGAAAAACTATAGTAAGAAGATATATGAGTCTAGTTTCAATGAAAATTTACGGATCTAAATTTTGAGTTTCCTAACTCGAGTTATAGTCAATGTAGTCAACATAATGCGGATGGACAGTTTCAATTTTTATGCCCCAAACAAATTACCCTTGGTGGGTAAAATTTCCGAATTATGAATATACCCTCAATAGGTCATTTTTATCAGAATACCTTAACGGGCCGAATTGTTTAAATGCCTTTAAAGTGTTGATTTACGAAAATGCCTCTAATGGGCCAAATTACGAAAATGCCCTTAATGGGCCGAAATACGAAAATGCATAAATAGGCCAATTTGATAATTTAATATATGGGCTAAAAGTGATATTTGATATATGGGCCAAATGTGTTATTTGATAAATGGGCCATATTGATATGTGATGAATGGGCCAAATGTGTTATTTGATAAATGGGCCATATTGATATGTGATAAATGGGCCAAATGTGTTATTTGATAAATGGGCCATATTGATAGGCCAAATGTGTTATTTGATAAATGGGCCATATTGATATGTGACAAATCGGCCAAATGAAAATGCATACTATATGTACATGATTTGCATGGGTTGGGATTTTGATGAAGAGAAGTTCTGGTAGCTTTGCTATAAAATTCTGGTGGCTTGTCCACAAATTGATAAATGGCTTAATGCCTAGTTTGAAATATGGCTAAATGCCCAGTTTGAAATATGGCTAAATGCCCAGTTTGAAATTTGGCTTAATGCCCAGTTTGAAATATGGCTAAATGCCCAGTTTGAAATATGGCTAAATGCCCAGTTTGAAATATGGCTAAATGCCCAGTTTAATTTATGGCTTAATGCCCAGTTTGGTGTGTTGGCGGGGTGGGTGACTAAAGCTTCCCACAGGTGTGCTGGTTGGTACGGGTGGTGTGTAGCGGATGGAAATTAGGTTGGGTTGGGAATTGCATATCACTTGCATATTATATGTTATTATTAATGGGCTTAGACCCAAATAATTGCTTAATGAGATATTGGCCCAGTGGACTATGGTAAGTGGGTTACACACTGAGTTCTTGTAACTCACCCCCCTTTCTCTTAACCCTTTCAGGTAATGCTTAATGACGTGGACTTGGGCCATAGATGACTCGATGGAGGCCATACTTCAGAATGATTTATTTGGACTTTAGACTTCTTTCTCGTTTATTTTATTACTTTACTATTTTGGGTTAAATGTTGTAATAAGGCCTCTGGACTATTTTTTTTATTTTGCTTTATGATTGGGATGTTTTTATTATTTTTCTTAAATTGTTTAAAGAGGGAATTTTCTGAAAACTCATATAATGGTTTCCAAAATCGGTTAACAAATGGATTTTCAAAATAAACTTACATAAATATTTTAACTCGAAAATTTTTCTCAAATTCTCATCAATGTTTTCAAAAGTCACGGTTTTGTAAGATCATTAGTTCAAATTTATCAATTTATCAATCAAATCTTTGAGATTAGTAGTATTTTATCAAATCCAACTTTTTTTCTTGATTTTAACAAAGTAATATTTTAGTAAGAATAAAAAGGGTTTAACATATTTTTCTTGTGTGACATGCCAAATCTGCTTGTAACGCATGGACCGGGTTTAGGGTGTTACATTTGTTATGCAGTCAAGCTGGCTAACAAATGTTGCGGTTTTACTGCTAGATAAAATAATGCAGTTAAACTACCGAATCACAATTCCTTCATCTCCAAAATCAAATCCCAACCCAAAATGCAAATACATACAAATTCTAGCAATTCGAATATACAGAATTACAAATACATATATTCACATTCTCAATTTCCATAATCTATTACATATGGTCAAACAGTTTAGACATGCAGAGACAGCATTAGACATTCATATAATCAATTACAAAATAACAGAGTCAGTACACATAGTTTCCTAATCGTCATGACTAACGCATTTATAGATACCAAAGTCCCCTTAACATTATCATACTTACAACCAATATGAATAACAATATAAAACTTACAAACATTAGTAAATAAACTATTCTAATAGTAACACATCTACTGTAAGCAAAATTTGTGATCCAAACACCCTTACGGAAGCTTAAACACGCCAGAAATCAACCAGGGACTAAAACAAATTATTTAGCAAAAATAGGACCATACGACCATGTGGGAGGATCTAGACCGTGTGACAGGGATACATGACCGCGTGGCTGAGAGACACGCCTATGTGACTGAGATACATAGCTGTTTGGGTAGCTTGTGTAACTCTCTAAACCGTGTGACTAAATTAGACAATTAAAGGAGCAGAGGAGACATGACCGTATGTCTGAATGAAATGCCCATGTGTGTTCAACAAAAATCCCCAGCACAGAGGTCATACGGCTGTGTGACTAACCCGTGTGACACACCCAGATCGTATGACAAACGAATTACCCTAACATTTAAAACGAAACACGACAGTGCGAATCGCCCCAGTGCAGCACACACTCGTGTGACTGACCGTGTGGTTTAAAAACCATCCCCAAATCTGCTAAAAACTACGAAATTTGACTCCAAATTGACCCCTAAATTACATATGGCTAGGAAACACACCCGATTATGCGATTCCTAGCACCAATGAACGATCGAGACACCTTCCTAAACCAATCTGAAACTTAATATAACATGCACACAAAGCCTATAAGAATTTAAAGTTTATAATATAAAAAGAAAATGAAAATAAAACCAATCTAAAACTCAAAAACCTTGCTTACCCGTTAAAGCTTTGACGACTAAAATGTAAAGAACGGATGAACTCTAAAGAACCAACAATTAGAGATGATAAGGTTGGTACAATTGAAGCAACATAATGTTTCTAAAATTTTAACGATGAACAAAGAAAGAAATTACGAAAAAATAATGAACTGAAGAAAGAAAATGATGACCAAAGACAAAAAAAAAAAAATCTAAGTCTGAATCTTTGAGAAAGAAAAACAAAATGTGAATTAGTGAGACGCGATGAACTTTTTGTGGAAATTTTTTCCCTATTTCAAAAAAATAAAACTAAAACAAATGAAATAAAACCAAATAACATTAAATTAAAACAAACTTTAACATATTAGAAATTACTGAATGTAAGACCCAAATTTTGCCCGGGCCTTTAACTAAAACCCAAACCCAGGGCCCGATAAGCCCAAAATAACAGTCCAATGTTTTCAAATATTTTAACTCGAAAATTTTTCTCAAATTCTCATCAATGTTTTCAAAAGTCACGGTTTTGTAAGATCATTAGTTCAAATTTATCAATTTATCAATCAAATCTTTGAGATTAGTAGTATTTTATCAAATCCAACTTTTTTTCTTGATTTTAACAAAGTAATATTTTAGTAAGAATAAAAAGGGTTTAACATATTTTTCTTGTGTGACATGCCAAATCTGCTTGTAACGCATGGACCGGGTTTAGGGTGTTACATTTGTTATGCAGTCAAGCTGGCTAACAAATGTTGCGGTTTTACTGCTAGATAAAATAATGCAGTTAAACTACCGAATCACAATTCCTTCATCTCCAAAATCAAATCCCAACCCAAAATGCAAATACATACAAATTCTAGCAATTCGAATATACAGAATTACAAATACATATATTCACATTCTCAATTTCCATAATCTATTACATATGGTCAAACAGTTTAGACATGCAGAGACAGCATTAGACATTCATATAATCAATTACAAAATAACAGAGTCAGTACACATAGTTTCCTAATCGTCATGACTAACGCATTTATAGATACCAAAGTCCCCTTAACATTATCATACTTACAACCAATATGAATAACAATATAAAACTTACAAACATTAGTAAATAAACTATTCTAATAGTAACACATCTACTGTAAGCAAAATTTGTGATCCAAACACCCTTACGGAAGCTTAAACACGCCAGAAATCAACCAGGGACTAAAACAAATTATTTAGCAAAAATAGGACCATACGACCATGTGGGAGGATCTAGACCGTGTGACAGGGATACATGACCGCGTGGCTGAGAGACACGCCTATGTGACTGAGATACATAGCTGTTTGGGTAGCTTGTGTAACTCTCTAAACCGTGTGACTAAATTAGACAATTAAAGGAGCAGAGGAGACATGACCGTATGTCTGAATGAAATGCCCATGTGTGTTCAACAAAAATCCCCAGCACAGAGGTCATACGGCTGTGTGACTAACCCGTGTGACACACCCAGATCGTATGACAAACGAATTACCCTAACATTTAAAACGAAACACGACAGTGCGAATCGCCCCAGTGCAGCACACACTCGTGTGACTGACCGTGTGGTTTAAAAACCATCCCCAAATCTGCTAAAAACTACGAAATTTGACTCCAAATTGACCCCTAAATTACATATGGCTAGGAAACACACCCGATTATGCGATTCCTAGCACCAATGAACGATCGAGACACCTTCCTAAACCAATCTGAAACTTAATATAACATGCACACAAAGCCTATAAGAATTTAAAGTTTATAATATAAAAAGAAAATGAAAATAAAACCAATCTAAAACTCAAAAACCTTGCTTACCCGTTAAAGCTTTGACGACTAAAATGTAAAAGAACGGATGAACTCTAAAGAACCAACAATTAGAGATGATAAGGTTGGTACAATTGAAGCAACATAATGTTTCTAAAATTTTAACGATGAACAAAGAAAGAAATTACGAAAAAATAATGAACTGAAGAAAGAAAATGATGACCAAAGACAAAAAAAAAAAAATCTAAGTCTGAATCTTTGAGAAAGAAAAACAAAATGTGAATTAGTGAGACGCGATGAACTTTTTGTGGAAATTTTTTCCCTATTTCAAAAAAATAAAACTAAAACAAATGAAATAAAACCAAATAACATTAAATTAAAACAAACTTTAACATATTAGAAATTACTGAATGTAAGACCCAAATTTTGCCCGGGCCTTTAACTAAAACCCAAACCCAGGGCCCGATAAGCCCAAAATAACAGTCCAATAAACATCAACCCAAACCCAATTAAATCAACCCAGTTTTATAACCCAAACCAATTTAATCCAAAACCCAAAATCTGAAAGGCCCGACAGGCCCAAAATATTAAAATTGTTCAGGAAATTTAGGGTTTCTAAAACCCTGAATTAGCCGCCGCCTAACCCAAGCCCCTGACATCCGCTCCCTCGATCAACACCACTGTCGGCCACCATTGCCCATCACCCCATGCGCACCGCACGCCAGTAGGATCTTCCTCCGCACGCCTTTGACGACACATCATCTGCAAAAACAAGAAACGAAAACAACGAGAAAGAAAAACGACAAAGACCAACAGAAAACGAAGTGAAATTAAAAAAATTCGCGTCTGTAAATCGGTTATATAAACCGAAGCAAACGATTGTAATAGCTCTCTTCCGATTTTTACGAACTAGCAATAAAAAGACCGAACAGAAGCATTAAGGTCTTGATTTCTTTGTTTATTTGATACTTTTATTTACTTATAATTTCTATTCATTTTATTTTATTATTTCGAAAAAAACAAACGAGAGGGGAAAGAGAACAAACCTAAGTCAGAGCCGTCGTCGGAGCCCCGTTCTCCGTCCTTGAAGCCGAACCAAAGGGGCTTGGGACGTCGAGGGTCCGCCCTTGAAATAGGGGCTTCGAACGGCATCAAGGGGTTCTCTTCGTGCGTTGTCGGCCACTGGATGCAGGGGCGGTGCGACGGAACGACGGAAGGAAGCCCTATCGTCGGGCTGAGAAAGTTGAGAGAAAAGAAGTTTTTTTTTTAAAATCTAATGACAGAAATGAAAGAAAAGGAAAAAAAATGGGGCTTATATAGTAATGAAAACGGCGTCGTTTCAATAGGGCCTCCCCAGATGCCAAAATGGCGTCGTTTTGGGGAGGCCGACCCGAATTAGACCCGACCCAAGGCCAGGATCCGCGTGTTTTCATGCGGAAGGGTTATTTGCGCCTTTAACCCTTCCGCCTTTTCGGCTCATTTCAATTAAGTTCTTTTATTTTTTTATTCTGCTCGGCAGTTGCTTTGTGAATTCAATTTAGTCCCCCATGAAACGCAGCGTTTTGAAAAAAAAAGGGTATTTTCCGTTCAACCCCTTTATTTTCACGCGCGTTACATTAGACCCCAACCCTTTTTCTCCTATTTTTAAATTCGGTTCTTCAACTTTATTTCCCACTCAACTTAGCCATTTTTATTATTTTCATCCTTTTATTATTAATTTAACTAACATTATTATTATTATTATTATTATTATTATTATTATTATTACTATTATTACTATATTCATATTAGTATATTGTATATATATATTTCGTATTATTGTTATTATTATATTATTATCACTATATTATTATTATCATTATTATTTTTTTTTTTTACTTATTATATTATTTTTATATATATATATGCATATATTATTATTTGTTTAACTTTCATTCATATATTTATACTTATATTATTTCACATATACTTCTATTTTCATTCATATCATCACATTTTATATATTCCTATTTATATTTACATCTCAATATCATTTTTGTTATCATTATTATCATCATTATTATTGTTATTAATTTTATTTTCCTGTCTGCTCGTAAAGCTGTCATATCGCTTATTATTCTTTCGTTTTCTGTTTATTATCCTTTTTAGCATATCAGTTTTACTCATTTTATTTCTATTTTCGTCTTATTATTATCGTTTGTATTTAACATATGTGTTCTATATGCTTGCTAGCATTGTACTTCATTTTCTGCATTTTGTTACAAATTCGTGCTACATTTTACCCAATACAAAATTGATTTCTTTCATAAAGGCAATATTTTGTGTTCAGGAATTCGGGAAAATCGTGCTTTAACTTACCGGGTTTCGATTTTTCTCGTTTAACCTAAATAGCGAAATATCTTTTAAAATAAAAAGTTTTGAATAAAAATAAAAGCTTATTTTCGAGAATTCGATATGCCGTGTCCTGGACCAAGCAACAAAGAGCTAGAAGAGACGTCTATTGAGAAAGTTCAAGGGACATAGCCATAAACATCTAGATGCGAAGAGGACTCAAGCCGACAAGAATTGTTCGGGAGTCGTCAGAAGATTATAAGTATCGCGGAGGATAAGCTAGTCACGAGGTACGAACTGGACCGAGCAACAATGAGCTAGAAAAGGCGTCTATTGAGGAAGTTCATGGGACACAATCATAACATCCAAACACGAAGAAGAGGATTGGTGTTTTCACCTGGACTATGAGGACATGGCCGTATATGTAATTCGTTTTATGTAAAGAAACGTATTCTCTAGAAAAGTTCTTCTAATGGAATTGAATTCATGATCAACGCCTCCCTTTCTTTTTGCATTCATTCCATGCATTTGCATTGCATTTCATGCATTTGCATTACATCGTATCACATGCATTAAAATTTGTAGAAAGACCCTAATTAAGTTAAGTTATTTCAGTTAGCCAGAAGATATGGAACAAAGGTTGGAAAGAATAGAGAAAATGCAAATACGGATGCAAGAGCAATTGACCAAAATTCAACAAGAGATGCGGGAACGAATGCAAGAATTGCAAAGGAATATGATAGGCCAGTTAACCCAGTTAATAGCTGGAGGATTTGAAAAAAGGAGTGGCCAAGGGGCCAACAATGCGGATGATGACGAAGAAATCGTTTATTCCCCGATGAATATCCCGACTCAACCAGATACACAGTCGCATGGGGTACCCGTCATTATCAAACCCCAATGTCAGATTGATACCCCGACACTGTCGAATTTCCCGATAGACTCATGTTTTAACCCTGAGGAGGAGCGAACTAAATCAATTGTTCGACCAGAGGCAAAAGAAAGGAGGGAGCGAACATTGAAGGCCCCAATGAAGAAGGACAAGGAAGCGGATAGTATGGATAAGTATGACAAGGGCCACGTGGAGCTAGCTAAGGATGGTGACTACCAACCATCAAGGCCTCCTTAGGCAAGATTCCAACCCGAAACCTAACATTGAAAGGCTCCATTTCACACCAATTCCAATGACATATAGGGAGCTGTATCAAAGCCTGTTTGATGCACATATGGTGGCTCCTCACTACATGAAACCAATGCAGCCCCCATACCCCAAATGGTATGATTCGAATGCTCAATACGAGTATCACGCGAGAATAATGGGTCACTCAACCAATAATTGCATTGCGTTTAAGAAATTGGTGGAGAAGCTTATTAAAGTAGGAGTTTTGAAGTTCGATGAGTTGACCAGAGCAGTAATTTGCAGCAATTGGAGGAGGGGGTAGGAGAGTCTCGATTCCCTAAAGAAGTCATCAGAAGCCGAGAAATTGAGAAATCAGAATGCCAATGACACATCTAAAGAGTGAACCGAAGAATCAAACTTTCCAAACCCCTACATACTTGGAGTGTTTTGAACAATGGGACTGTGGAAGGGATCTCTGTATCTTAGCTAATCTAGAGTAATATTCAAAACATGCTTGTTGCTTTAAGCCTAGAGGCAACAAGAGTCTTTTTGTGAAATAGGCTTGTTTCCAGAATTGTTATTTCAATAAAATGCATCTTTATTTTCACTCTTCGCATTTCATACTCTACATCGTTTCATTTTCATATCATACTTTTAATTTTCTACCTTCATACCCACAATAGGTCCCCCAAATATCAATGACATGAGCGACGCTGTTACCGACTCTCTTTTTAACGAGATATGTGTCTAAAGGGATTGGTGGACTGTGGAGATGGCAGAGGCCACAACTTATTTCCTAAATTGTTAAGAATGGTAGATCCTATCTTACGAAGTGTCAGCAAACACTACAAGGGAGATGAAGATGGAAGCTTAGCTTGCCGCAGGAACAAGGCAAGGAATCATTGAGTTATCTCCAAGAGTTCAAAGATATTTTCGTATAATCACGTTAAGACACGCTGGGACTACTAAGGCACGAATGTGTTGTCAAAGCTAAAGAAATCACAGAAGGAGTCCATAAGGATATTCGAAGATCACATGCTGATGATTCTACCTTGACTAAGCCAATCAAGAGGTTCGAGCGACTGGTCTACCCAGAAAGGAAAATTTCATCAAACGCCAAATCGAGGAGGACAGAACTTATGTGCCTCTTCCATTTTTTTTCTACACATGGGGCATGGACGTTATCAAGCCAATCTCCTCGAAAGCTTCTGGTCCGCATCAATTCATTTTTGCGGATGTCGATCTCTTCACTAAGAGGGTGAGGGTCGCTTCATATACCAATATTACAAAGTCGATAGTCATTAGACCCAAAAAAAAAAAGAAAAAAGAAAAAAATATTGACAAAATGGCGAAAAGATCATATTTAACCGCACAATGTCAAAAGTTTGCGGTCTTTTCAAAGATCAAGTGCCACGTTATAATGCAAAGAAAAAAAAGAGGGGGCAACCAGACAAGGGTCGTTAGGAAGATGACCTAAACTTGTGAATATTGGCATATAGAAGTTACGTTTACCCTTTATGCTCATTAAACGTCGGCCAGGACCTCTGCCGGGGCAACCCCTTTCTCATTAGGTTTTGCCTAGTGAAGTCAAAATCCTCTGTTCCCTAGGCACGGGCCGAGCCAAAATTGGATAAGGCAGAATGGATCCAATTCCAATGTGATCAAGTGAATTTGATGAGAAAATGTTGAGAGCTATCTGTCACGATCAGATGATGCGAATTTTCAACAAAAAAGGATCACCTTAGAAAATTTCATGATAGGGCTTTGAAAGAAAAATTCTCTCATGCAAAAGAGACTTCAGAAGAAAGTGAATGCTAAACTAGGAAGGACCTTATACGGCGAAGAAGGCCTGTTCTGGGAAAGCATGAATATCGACCGAAATGGATGCCCAATCCAAAAAAAAAATCAAAAAAAAAATAAAAAAATCAAAAAACGAACAAGAAGGAAATCTTCAGCAAAAGAAGAAAGAAAAGGAGAGGCCAAAGGCGAAAACCCGCAAAGGGCGCCTTGAGACCAAAAGTGGGTTTGAGTTGAAAACCCGAAAAGGGCGACTCAAATTTTGATGAAGAATGGGGCACATAGTAGTCTCACTACGCCCAAAGCAACAATGAAGAGGTATGTTACGTCTTGGGGCATCGACAAAGTACTCTGGATCCCTTAAGCACATATTGAGCTTAAAATGATCCTCAAGAAGATTGAACAGAGAAGCTCAGGCTGCGATATCTGGGGTATCTAATTTCTGTTTTACCCATTTTGAGTTTGCCATCTTTGTCTTTTCAAAATACACTTTAAATAAACTTTCTTTTTCATTACATTTGCAAGCTTTGATTAACTTGTTTGTTTCGAGCTATACTCCCAATAAATTTTCGTTTCATCCATCATCATGATCCCTTTCAAGCATTTTGCATTGAAGTAATGATTATTGGACTAATAATACTTTCATTAAAGGAGTTTCGCACATTACTCTGGAAGCCTCTAAACAATACAGGAGTCTGAAACAGGATTATTGTTTAAGGTCTACCGAGCTTGAGGGTTGGAAACATCATGAGTCCAAATTAAGGTTATCTCTTCAGATCTTTGTCAAAATAACGATTGAACAAAATGACAAGGTATTGCGTTAGTGATACGATCCTGATGAAAAATGGGCATTGTTAACCCAAGTGCAAAATTGGAATCATTGTCGAAAGGAAATGATATTTTGCATTTATATGAGCATCATGTATACACATCTGATTGGGATACCCGAAGAGTGATCAATAGATGGAAGAATACAGATCTTGTACCCTCAAATAGCAATGAGATGGATTGAAGAAGAAACAAATCCTACGGTTTGAAGTTGCATTGGGACGAATGGAAGGGTTCAGATCCTATACCCCTAGGTCATAATGAGGTGAATCCTGAAGTTACAGTGGGGCAAATTTGTTGAGCAAGATATTTGTTTTCCTTGATTTTCCGTCATGAACACTAGCCGAACAAAATCGTAGCATAAGACATCAGCGATGACCACCTTAAACTGTTAGAAGGGGATCATTCTCATGAAATTCTACATTCATGCAAAACACATTTAGTTAGGGGCGTTCGATTCATTCTGATCATTGCACCCTGATCATTGTACAAAAATCACTCCCATGATACATATTTACTTAGGGGCATTCGATTCATCCTGATCATCGCACCCTAATCTTTGAATAAAAAAAGACCATTCTTATGGCATTCTGCATTCATACAAATAGTTTGGAGCATTCGAGTCATTCCGATCATAGCATCCTCATCATTTATTTAAGCATAAGCACATTCTACAGGACAGGTTCCTCAAAGAATAGTGTAGCAAGTTCAGATCTTGTTCCCTAGAGATGATAGTGAAGCAGATTAAAGATTGAAGTCTTCCTGAAGATAGTAAGGAAGCAAATTAAAAAGTTCAGATTTTGTTCCCTAGAGAGGATAGTGGGACAGGCTGAAGATTGAAGTCTTCCTAGAGATAGTAAGGAAGCAAACCAAAAAGTTCAGATCCTGTTCCCTAGAGATGATAGTGGAGCAGACTGAAGATTGAGGACTTCCTGAAGGAGGCAAATTGAAGATCGTCCTGTTGCCACTGAACGGCGGTGGAACGGGTTGAAGATCGTCCTGTTGCCACTAAACAGCAGTGAAACGGGTTGAAGATTGTCTTGTTGCCACTGAACAGTGGTGGAACGGGTTGAAGATTGTCCTGTTGCCACTGAACAGCGGTGGAACGGGTTGAAGATTGTCCTGTTGCCACTGAACAACTGTGGAATGGGTTGAAGATCATCCTGTTGCCACTAAACAGCGGTGGAATGGGTTGAAGATCGTTATATTGCCACTAACCAACGGTGGAAGAGGTTGAAGATCGTTATATTGCCACTAACCAACGGTTGAAGAGGTCGAAGATCGTCCTATTGCCACCGATCAACGGTGGGAGAGGTTGAAGATTGTAGATTTTGTCGCCATAAGTAGTGGTGAGACGAGGTCGAAGGCGAACATTGTGTCTCTAAACAATAGTGGAATGTGATTTAAGCCATAGTCATGTTGCCTTGACCAGCAGTGGAATAGGCCAAAGATCGCAAAAATGCAGATTGAGGCTACAGGCCCTATCTCTCGGAAGTAGCAGTGGAATAGGCCAAAGATCGCAAAAATATGGATTGAGGCTACAGGCCCTATCTCTCGGAAGTAGCAGTGGAGTAGAGCGAAACAACAACTTACAGTGGAGTTTGAAGCTACCTGGCAGAGAAAAAGCACTCGAGGAACCAATACTTGGCCAGGACCGGGCAAAATTGGTTCTTCTATTGTCTTTGCTCTATTCTCGTTTCACGACAATGAGCAAAGAGGGGCAGCTGTAAGACCCAAATTTTGCCCGGGCCTTTAACTAAAACCCAAACCCGGGGCCCGATAAGCCCAAAATAACAGTCCAATAAACATCAACCCAAACCCAATTAAATCAACCCAATTTTATAACCCAAACCAATTTAATCCAAAACCCAAAATCTGAAAGGCCCGACAGGCCCAAAACATTAAAATTGTATCAGGAAATTTAGGGTTTCTAAAACCCTGAAATAGCCGCCGCCTAACCCAAGCCCCTGACATCCGCTCCCTCGGTCAACACCACTGTCGGCCACTATTGCCCATCACCCCATGCGCACCGCACGCAAGTAGGATCTTCCTCCGCACGCCTCTGACGACACATCATCTGCAAAAACAAGAAACGAAAACAACGAGAAAGCAAAACGACAAAGACCAACAGAAAACGAAGTGAAATTAAAAAAATTCGCGTCTGTAAATCGGTTATATAAACCGAAGCAAACGATTGTAATAGCTCTCTTCCGATTTTTATGAACTAGCAATAAAAAGACCGAACAGAAGCATTAAGGTCTTGATTTCTTTGTTTATTCGATACTTTTATTTACTTATAATTTCTATTCATTTTATTTTATTATTTCGAAAAAAAACAAACGAGAGGGGAAAGAGAACAAACCTAAGTCAGAGCCGTCGTTGGAGCCCCGTTCTCCGTCCTTGAAGCCGAACCAAAGGGGCTTGGGACGTCCAGGGTCTGCCCTTGAAATAGGGGCTTCGAACGGCATCAAGGGGTTCTCTTCGTGCGTTGTCGGCCACTGGACGCAGGGGCGGTGCGACGGAACGACGGAAGGAAGCCCTATCGTCGGGCTGAGAAAGTTGAGAGAAAAGAAGGTTTTTTTTTTTAAAAATCTAATGACAGAAATGAAAGAAAAGAAAAAAATGGGGCTTATATAGTAATGAAAACGGCGTCGTTTCAATAGGGCCTCCCCAGACGCCAAAACGGCGTCGTTTTGGGGAGGCCGACCCGAATTAGACCCGACCCAAGGCCAGGATCCGCGTGTTTTCCTGCGGAAGGGTTATTTGCGCCTTTAACCCTTCCGCCTTTTCGGCTCATTTCAATTAAGTTCTTTTATTTTTTTATTCTGCTCGGCAGTTGCTTTGTGAATTCAATTTAGTCCCCCATGAAACGCAGCGTTTTGAAAAAAAAGGGTATTTTCCGTTCAACCCCTTTATTTTCACGCGCGTTACATTAGACCCCAACCCTTTTTCTCCTATTTTTAAATTCGGTTCTTCAACTTTATTTCCCACTCAACTTAGCCATTTTTATTATTTTCATCCTTTTATTATTAACTAACTATTTATTATTATTATTATTATTATTATTATTACTATTATTACTATATTCATATTAGTATATTGTATATATATTTCGTATTATTGTTATTATTATATTATTATCACTATATTATTATTATTATTATTTTTTTTTTTACTTTTATTATATTATTTATATATATATGTATATATTATTTGTTTAACTTTCATTCATATATTTATACTTATATTATTTCACATATACTTCTATTTTCATTCATATCATCACATTTTATATATTCCTATTTATATTTACATCTCAATATCATTTTTGTTATCATTATTATCATCATTATTATTGTTATTATTTTTATTTTCCTGTCTGCTCGTAAAGCTGTCATATCGCTTATTATTCTTTCGTTTTCTGTTTATTATCCTTTTTAGCATATCGGTTTTACTCATTTTATTTCTATTTTCGTCTTATTATTATCGTTTGTATTTAACATATGTGTTCTATATGCTTGCTAGCATTGTACTTCATTTTCTGCATTTTGTTACGAATTCGTGCTACATTTTACCCAATACAAAATTGATTTCTTTCATAAAGGCAATATTTCGTGTTCAGGAATTCGGGAAAATCGTGCTTTAACTTACCGGGTTTCGATTTTTCTCGTTTAACCTAAATAGCGAAATATCTTTTAAAATAAAAAGTTTTGAATAAAAATAAAAGCTTATTTTCGAGAATTCGATATGTCGTGTCCTAACTTACTGGATGTGACATTCCGTTATTTCGAGATAAGATTTTCTAAATGAAGCAATATTCATCTTGGATTCGAGGATTTAAATTATCGTGTCCCAAAGTATTGGATGTGATATTTTATTCCTTCGGAACGAGAAAATCTTGATATTCAATTCGAGGAAATTCAAATATTTTTAAAGGGATCATATTTTTAAAATTTTTTTTTTTACAATTTTCAACTTTCGACATAAGGACATTAATTGATCAATTTGGTACCAATTTTGGGCGTGACGAGGGTGCTAACCCTTCCTCGCACGTAACCAACTTCCGAACCCGTTTTCGAATTTCGTGGACCAAAAACACTGTTTAGGTAAATCAAAACGTTTTATTAAAATAAAGGTGATCCGATCACACCCCAATAAAGATCGGTGGCGACTCCCATTTTATTTTCGTTTTCGAAACCGAGTCGTTTCCCGTTTTCAAAAATGGTTTCGACACTGAATTAACCCAAAAGTAAAAAATAATTCGCATTTTTTGTACATAAAGATTCAAACTCGAGACCTAAGGATATGCATAAGCTTAACCCCTGAACCACCAGGCTCATCATTGAATCCCAAACGCAAAAGAAAACATAAATATCCAATCGAATCCTCTTGACTCAATGAATAAACTTAAAATTTCTAACCCCAATTTTAGGGTGTTACAATAACTTTTAGTCCATGCTAGACACATTTGAACCAAATGGACACATGGAACATATCATGACAACAAAGCCTAAAAGTGCAGGAAACACATACACCAAAGTTTATTCCAATATATATTCCTTTTCCATGAAAAAATAGAATAAAAAAATTGATAGTGAATAATTAAAATAAAGAAGATATGAGTTTTATTAAATATTATGAAATATTTGGTACATTAAACACATAGCATTAGTATAAATTTTTATTTGAAAATTTATACTTTAGGCTCTCCCCAAATGTCTTGTCCAAACAATCTGATTTTTCTCTTGATTACAAGTTTGAATTTCTTCCAAGGTGCTTCACCTTCACGGCGATGTTTTTCCGTAATATAACTTCGTCGTTAGCTTTCAATCTTTTCTCACTTGAAAATTGTGGCCATTTTATTGATACATACTTATCAATTTCTGGGTTCGCATAAAATGTACCTATAAATGTCCATGCTTTTCCCAAACTATCCGTAACATTTACGAAAAAAAGATAGCCTTCTTGAAACTCAAAGAACGGGGCAACATTAGTGTAAGAGAATGATATGATGTGATATTTCACTTCGCTTTGAGTCAAGTGCTTTGAAAAGCTTTGTCTGCCTTACTCTTGGTTTTCCATGTTTGCAAACGGTAGTAAATACTAAAATATAATAAAAAGTAATAAGAATTTCTAGTTGATTTTTTAAGAACCGTGATCACAACCTTAATACGGAAGTCCTTTATATATTTGTTGAAAAGAGATGTCTTTTTAAAAAATAGATACATAACACTTTCATATAATTGTATATGAACGGATTGACTTAACTATTCATTGAATTTTTGAACAAACATTACCTTTTACGAAGCGTTAGATGAATTGACTTTCTATATGATTTTTTTCCTATACTGGCAAAACATAGCCTACATCCCTAACAGAACGTAAATGAATTTAAATTGATTAATTTAAATATGATAGGGAATCAATTGGAAATGTTTGAATTTATATAAACTTGAGGAAATTTCTTGAGGGATATATTTGGGTAATTTGAATAAGAATTTATATAATTTTTTAAGTTTATTGTTTTAAAAAAATAAAAAAATTGAAAATGGTTTATTTTTGTTATTCTTATAAATTTTAAGGGCTATTTAAATTTTATTTTAAAATGGGACAGACCTAACATGCAAATAAACCAAAAGTTGAAAAATATTTCAGCATGGGGGCACCGCTTTTTTCGCCAATCTAAAATGGGTAATTGCTTCATCAAGTCCATGAATGTTTATATAATCACACTTTAGTTTGGTGTTGCCAATTTATCTCACGACACCACTAAAAATTTATATTTTTTTAAAAAATAGAATCACTAATTGCTGTTGGGGGTCAATGCCATCGGTGTGTCTAAGAGCATTGTAAAACACTGTAAAAATTAGGTCATTTATATACATTATTTTTAAGTTGGGTGATTTTCGTAATTAAACAGATTCAATGAGTTGACTAAATAATTACAAAATATGTAACAGTCCGGTTTAGACCTTAGTCGGAATAGTAGTTTCGGGACCACAAGTCTGAGTCAGTGAAAAGTTTTAATATTATTTTTCGTAATTATAGTATGTGATTAAGCATGTGTGAAAGTTTTGTACGAAAATTTTATCGTTTGAGTATTTGATTTGATAAAAGGACTCAATCGCATAAAATGCAAAGGTTGGCTGTTAATGTGTAAGTGCCGAATTGTTGTGAATTCCTTATGATGTTATTATGCCATTATTAAGTTAGTGGACAATTATGTCCATGGTTTAAATGTTTTTCATTAATGTTTCATTAAGGGTAAAAGTGGAAATAGATAATTATTAAATTAAATAAAAAAAGCATGAAATTAGCCATTATTTACCATCTTTATGCTGAAAATTCAAAGAAAAGAAAAGAAAAAGAACAAGCTTCATTCGGCTAGGTTTAAGCCTGATTAAGGTATGTTTTGGTTTTAGTTTTTGATAATTTTTACGTTTTTGATATCGTTGCTTAGTATTCTATCAAGCCCATGCTTTAATTTTGAAATTTGATGAAGATTTTGAGATGTGTCATTGATGAAAGTTTAAGCTTTGTGATGATAGTTGATGAAATATGAAATATATGTGTTAGATTAACATGTTTTGTCTTTGGATTTTTGATAAATTTGAGTAATTTGGGCTAAATTGTGAAAATAATATTTTGAATGACTAAAATGTGAAATAAATGAAATGTGTGGACTTAGATGAAGCATATGAATATTCGGCTAAGCATGGTTACAAAGAAATTATGTCTATTTTGTGATTTTGTGAAATAGGGACTTAAATGTCAAAATGTGAAATATGAGGGCTAAATTGTAAAATTCCCTAAATGTGTGTTTTTGGATTGAATTAAATGATTTGGAGAATAAAAGAGTTAAATTTGAATATGTTTAGATCAAGAACAAAAGAAAACGGATTTAGATCAGGGAAAGTCGAAAGTGATCGAGTAATCGTTTCCGTCCGTTTATATCCGTACGAGGTAAGTCTATATACAAATAAATGTATTTAAATTGATTTATTCATGTTTATATGAAATTGAATTGTGATGGATGGCTATGGAAGATATACATGTGAAATCCGAGAAAGTATCGACAATGTGTATCCTATTTGATTACATGTAAGACCACGTCTTGGACGTTGGCATTGTACTAATATTCCGAGTTATCTGAGTATCCTATTTGTTTCCAAATGGTTCAACAGGCATTCCGAGAAATGAATGACTATGTGAAATGTGTATCCGATACAGGTACGTTTGAAATGTATGCAAAGTTTGAGTATGAAAAGTAAGTTTATGTGAGATTGCGAAAGTGAAATATGTACATAGACTTGTTGTGATAATATGTGATATATATATATATATACATATATATATATATATATATATATAAAATGTGCTTTAATCAAATGATATTCATGGAGATGTGATTTGTTAATAAGCAAATGGTTAGAAACAATTGAGCTAAAGAAGAAATATGAATTTGCAATTGAAATCTACTAATGATATTGTATTTGATATGGTTATAGATGTTTATATGATAAGTTTATTTGTATATGGCTTACTAAGCTTTTGAAAGCTTACTTTGTGTGTGTTTGCATTGTTTTATAGATCATTAAAGCTACAGAAGGCTCGGGGATCGCCGAGGATCATTACCACACTATTAAATTCTATTTTTGGTACCTTTTGAATGTGTACATAGTTAAATATGGCATGTATAGGCTAGTTGTTTTGGATTATGTTTAAGATGTATATAAAGTCATGTGATATGGCTTGTAAATGGGATGTGAGTATGGTAAATATTAGTCTATGTTTTATGATGCAAAGTTAGTATATTTTGAGGAAAGGTTGACATAATGAATTGATAAGTTTTTGGATGGATTTTGCTTAGAAATGCTTGTGATTGTTATGAGATAAATTGCGCACTAGTTGATATATCTGTTATGCTCAAGAATGGTTAGAAATGATGGTCATTATTGGTTGCTTTTGAGTATATGAAATGTGCTTGTTTGTGCTTATAGGATTGACCCTAAAATGATTGATCCTAAAATGAGTGATAAATTGGCCTTGTAAATGACCTATAATTGCCCAATCGGTTGAGCATATGGGCGTGTGGCTCGACCATGTCCCTTAAAATTGTAATTTGATTCAAGTCAGGGTCACACACGGGTGTGTGACTGGCCGTGTGATGCAAGTCAGTGTCGACCATGGGCCAGACACATGGTCGTGTGGTAGGCCGTGTGATGCAAGTCAGTGTCGACCACGGGCCAGACACATGGGCGTGTGACAGGCTGTGTGATGCAAGTCAGTGTCGACCACGGGTAAGGCACACGGGTGTGTCTTCGACCGTGTGGACAAGTCAATATGTATGCCCTGTTTTGCCTTGGCTTGGACACACGGGTGTGTCTGAGGCCGTGTGAGCCACACGGCCTGACCACACGGGCGTGTGACCTCTGTAACTTTGAAAAATGTTAAGTTTTTGAAAAATTTCGTATGTGCTCGGTTTAGTCACGAACCCTTCCCAAAGCATGTTTTAGGTCTTATAGACCTTTTAAAGGGATAAAATGATTATGAATGGTGATGTTTAGTTGATATGAAATGTATGATTGTGAAAAGTTCTGATATGTCCGGTAATACCTCCTAACCCTATTTCAGCCATGGTTGCAGGTTAGGGGTGTTACATTTTATTGGTATCAGAGCTACAGTTTAGTTGATTCTAGGACTAACGTAGCGTGTGAGAGTCTAGCTATACATGCCATATATACGAACTGTGATAGTGTGATGAATCCTGACGTATAAAATGTGTTTTTCATATAGTAAATGGATCCCGAAAGAGCTGTAGCTGACGATGTTGAAAGTAATGTGCCTGCTCCCGCTCAAGGGACAGTGCCATCTGATTCTAAACTGGCCACTAGTAGTTAGGAAGAAGAGGTTAAACAAGCCTTCTTCAAAATGATGAATGAGTGGTTCACTCAGTATATTAGAACAAATCTGGTTGTTTCAAAACCTCCGCTCCCACCTAATCCTTCTCAGACTTCTGTTGTACCTCCGGTTATGAATCTGAATCTGTTGAATAAGCCTCCGGTTGATAAAATCTGTAAATATAGGGCTGAAGAGTTCAGGGCCACTAGTGATGATGATGCTGAGAGAGCTGAGTTTTGGCTCGAGAATACAATTCGAGTGTTTGATGAAATGCCTTGTACTCTTGAGGAATGTGTGAAATGTGTCATTTCTTTGTTAAGAGATGCAACTTATCAGTGGTGGAAAACTTTGACTTCTGTTGTTCCGAAGGAACGAGTTACTTGGGACTTCTTTCAGTCTGAATTTCGGAAGAAATGTATCAATCAGAGATTTATAGATAAAAAATGAAAAGAGTTTCTTGAATTGAAACAGAGATGTATGTCTGTCACAGAATACAAATGAGAATTTGTGAGATTATGTAACACCCCCTACCCGTATTCGTTGTCAGAATAGGGTACAAGGCATTACCGGAGTTTACGAAATTTTTTTTAATATAGCCCCTTTATAGATATCTAGCCTTCCCTGTAAATTTTAAACTGAGACCAATCCACATCAAACAATCCAATTCAACATATTTTCAAAATAGATTCATGCATATTTATAAGATAACATCAACACATACCAAACCAAGGTTTGCTAGCCATACCAATGGCTGACCTTACATTCATTTCATATTAACATTACTTTATTAGCTTATACATGCCATTGATTTCCAAAATAAAGTTTCTTTATATACCGAAATCTTGAGGCTGATAGTGTGATGTATCTCCTACCGAATCCGACCTCCGAGCTCTTAACACTACAAAACAGGGGAAAAGGAAACAGGGTAAGCACTTTGTGCTTAGTAAGCCCATATAACAAGAATTATACTTACCTAATATTTTCAATACAATGCAATAAACATTCATATATCCATTCAATGCACTATTACCCTAACATGCACAAACTCAACTTTCAAGTTAGTCCAATAATTTCCATATATCAGTAATATATACCATGATTGATGAACTCATCAATACCATGATTTCCATTTCCTTATTATTTATTTTTTTTATATTTATCCCGTTGAATTTCTTGGAATTTCGATGGATTTTCAGGGGTACACTTTAGTGTACAAATCCAGGTCCGTCAATTCATGTTCATGTCAAAGAGCACATTTTCATTTCAGAGAGCACACTCCCGTGAACCTCATCTTTACAGCGGGATTACCAGTCCAGGCTAAATCCCCTGTAATATAAACTCATAGAGTATTGTCGGGATTACCAGTCCAGGCTAAATTCAGACCCTAATTTGGATTACCCGTCCGGGCAAATCCATTTTCCACATATTCTTCGGGAGGGCTATATCAGGATAGGATCACCCGTCCGGGCTAAATCCTTTTTACCGTCAATTCCTTTTCAGAGATCCATCGAATTTTCCTTTCATTCAAGAGGGATTTTTTCTTTTTTCTTTTTATCAAATATACCAATGTATCATCAATTTTCATACAATGAACATTCAAATTATATTCACATCAATACTATACATTTCAAGCATTTAAGAATATAATTCAAGTTACATGAACTTACCTCGATACTAGTTCGTATATAAAATCTACTAATCCGGGACTTTTTCCTTTCCTCGATCTAGCTTCGTATTTGAGTTTTCAGGATTTGCAGTAAAAAATATGAAAAAACAGCTTAAGGAAACCCTTCTATGGTGTTTTTGCTGATGAGAATGTAGAAAAATAAAGAGAAATCTAGATAATTCCACTTTAGTCCTAGCTTTATTAAGTAAATTTTGTAATATTCCAATTTTTGCCCTTAATTCTCCTTATTTTCTTGCTGATTTCATGCCCTTGCCGTCCAACCCAAATAGACCTTGGGTCTATTTTCCTTTTAAGCCCTCTTTCTATTATCATTTAAACTATTTAATCATTTTCCATAATTTTGTATTTGTTACAATTTAGTCCTTTTCATTTAATTACATACCCAAACGTTAAAATTTTCTAACGAAATTTTAATACCACATTACTAACATTTTATAAATATTTATAAAAATATTTCCTACTCAATTTTATGAGATCAATGTCTCGATACCTTGTTTTTACCCAATTCCTTCACTAATTCCTTTTTCTAACTAACCACTAAATCGGAAAAATTTTTCTATCGATATTTCAATACGATTTTCCTATCATATAAATATTCATGCAAAAATATTAAAATAAATTTCTCTTTAAATCGGATTTATGGTTACGAAACCATTGTTCCGATAACCTTGAATTTAGGCCATTACAACTCTCCCCCCTTTTAAGGATTTTCGTCCTCGAAAATCTTACCAGTAAAGAGGTTTGGATATTGTTTCTTCATTGTCTCCTCCGGTTCCCATGTCGCTTCCTCAATCCCATGCTTTTGCCATAATACTTTCACTAAATTTATCTTTTTATTTCTAAGCTCCTTTGTTTCTCGTGCCAATATCTTGACCAGTTCTTCACTGTAAGTCATATCCGGTTGAATCTCCACTTCTGTCGGAGAAATAACATGTGAAGGATCTGACCGATATCGTCGTAGCATAGATACATGAAAAACATTACGGATTCTATCAAGTTCCGGTGGTAATGCCAATCGATAAGCGACCGGTCCAATTCTTTCTATAATCTCATATGGCCCGATAAATCTTGGACTCAATTTACCCTTTCGACCGAATCGAGGAACTTTCTTCCTAGGAGACACTTTCAGGAATACCTTGTCACCGACCTGAAATACAATCTCTTTTCGTTTAAGATCGGCATATGATTTTTGGCGATCGGAAGCTGCTTTTAAACTATCCCGAATAACCTTTACTTTTTCTTCCGTTTCCCGGATTAAATCAACCCCATGTATCTTCTTTTCACTAAGCTCTGTCCAATATAACGGTGTTCTACATTTTCTACCATACAAAGCTTCATACGGAGCCATTTTAATACTGGACTGGTAACTGTTATTGTAAGCAAATTCAATCAAAGGTAGATACCTCTCCCAATTACCTTCAAACTCTAGTATACAACATCGGAGCATATCTTCCAATACTTAAATTACATGCTTAGATTGGCCATCAGTCTGAGGATGAAATGCAGTGCTGAAATACAACTGAGTACCCAGGGCTTCTTGCAATTTGTCCCAGAAATAAGACGTAAACCGGGGATCTTTATCCGATATAATGGAGACAGGCACTCCATGTAGCCTGACAATCTCAGATATGTACAATTCAGCCAGTTTATCTAAAGAATAATCCATACGTACCGGAATAAAGTGCGCTGACTTTGTCAATCGGTCAACAATCACCCAAATAGCATCTTTGTTCCTCGGAGACAACGGTAACCCCGATACAAAATCCATAGTGATTCTTTCCCATTTCCATTCAGGTATAGTAATTGGCTGAAGTAACCTCGAAGGTACCTGATGTTCTGCTTTGACCTGTTGACATATCAAACATCTTGATACAAACTCAGAAATATCATGTTTTATACCTGGCCACCAGTACATCTTCTTCAAATCATTATACATTTTATTATTTCCTGGATGTACAGACATAGTACCACTGTGAGCCTCGTGTAAAATCTTCTGTATGAGCTCTGAATTCTTGGGTACACATACCCTACCTCTGAATAATAAACAATCATCAACCCCAACTTGAAATTCAGAATCAGTACCTGACTTACATTGTGCCCGTTTAACCTGTAACTTCTCATCATTCTTCTAAGCTTCACATATTTGCTGTAGAAATGTTGGTTTAGCTCTCAATTCAGCTATGATTGAACCATCATCATTCAGTGACAACTGGGTATTCATAACTCGTAAAGCAAATAGAGATTTTCGACTTAAAGCATCAGCCACAACATTAGCCTTACCCGGATGATAATCAATAATCAAATCATAGTCCTTTATCAGTTCAAGCCACCTGCGCTGTCTCAAATTCAAATCTTTCTGTGTCATCAAATATTTCAAACTTTTATGATCAGTATAAATATGACATTTCTCACCGTACAGATAATGTCGCCATATCTTCAGCGTAAATACAATAGCAGCTAATTCAAGATCATGTACCGGGTAATTTCTTTTATGTGGTTTAAGTTGTCTTGAAGCATAGGCTATTACTTTACCTTCTTGCATCAAGACACAACCTAAACCATTTAATGAGGCATCACTATAAATAACAAATTCCTTACCCGGTTCAGGCTGTACTAATACTGGTGCTTTCGTTAGTAGATCTTTCAATCGGTTGAAACTCTGCTGACATTCATCAGTCTACTCGAACTTTACATCTTTCTGCAATAATCGAGTCATCGGAGAAGCTATCATAGAGAATCCCTGTACAAATCTCTGATAATAAGCAGCTAAACCCAAGAAACTTCTAACTTCAGATACATTCTTCGGTGGACTCCAGTTGACAATAGCTGAGATTTTACTTGGATCTACCCTGATGCCTTCGGCTGATACAATATGTCCAAGAAAACCCACTTCTCAAAGCCAAAATTCACATTTACTGAATTTAGCATATAACTGCTTCTCTCGCAGAATTTGCAACACAATTCTCAAATGTTCTGCATGTTCTTCTTCATCTCGAGAATAAACCAAAATATCATCAATAAATACTACCACAAATCTGTCTAAGTACGGTCTGAATATTCGATTCATAAGATCCATAAATATTGCAGGTGCATTAGTCAGCCCAAACGGCATAACCATAAAATCATAATGCCCATACCTGGTTCTGAAAGCTGTCTTTGGCACATTTGACTCTTTTACCCGTAGCTGGTAATAACTTGATCGGAGATCAATCTTCGAGAATATTGTGGCACCTTTCAACTGATCAAATAAATCATCAATCCGGGGCAACGGGTACTTATTCTTTATAGTTACCTTATTGAGCTGCCGATAGTCAATACACAATCTCAAAGACCCGTCTTTCTTTTTCACAAACAGAACCGGAGCACCCCAAGGTGAATGACTCGGTCGGACAAAACCTCTATCAACAAGTTCTTGTAACTGTGTCTTTAATTCCTTTAATTCTGTACGAGCCATCTGGTACGGAGCTATGGAAATCGGAGTAGTTCCCGGAATCAAATCTATAGAGAATTCCACTTCCCTTTCTGGTGGCAACCTTGGTAACTCCTCTGGAAACACATCAGAAAATTCACATACCACTGGCACTGCCTGTATCTTTGACTCAGATACCTTGGTGTCGAGCACATAAGCAAGAAAAGCATCATACCCCTTTTTAACATACCTCTGAGCAGTAATAATTGAAATCACATCAGATAATCTCTCTGTCTGATCAGATTTTACTCGGAGTAATTCGCCATTCTGACAGTTCAACACAATATATTTCTGTTTACAATTTACTACTGCATCATGCTGAGTTAACCAATCCATGCCCAATATCACGTCAAATTCATCAAATGGCAGTAACATCAAATCAGCCAAGAAACAATAACCTCTTACCATCAGTGGACAATTTTTACAAATTTTATCCACCAAAACAGATTGGCCCAGGGGGTTCGAGACTTTAACCATAAATTCAATAGGTTCAATAGATAAATTTTAACACATGCAAGCTTTATACATATATATATGAATGTGTAGAACTGGGATCAATTAATGCAATAATATCAATGTCAAGTAAAGAAAATGTACCAGTAATAACATCGGGTGCTGAGGCATCTTCTCTGGCACGAATGGCATATGTCCTGGCAGGTGCTCGTGTCTCAGCCCTGCCTGCAGTATCTTTTGTAGCTCCTCGGCTACCACTGACATTACCGGATGGTCGAGATGGTCTACCCCTCGAAACTAGATTACTCGGTTTCGATATCTGTTCAGCTTCTTTTTCTCCCCTTTCTGGACAATCTCTGAGAAAATGGTCAAAAGAACCACATCGGTAACAAACCCCGCTCTTAAATCGACATTCACCAAAATGAGCTTTATTACAATACTGGCATCTCGGCTTAGGGGTACCAACACTGCCAACACTGGTCACTGATAGAGTGGAAGGTCTTGGATTATTGCGTTGAGAACCTCGCTCTCTGCTCGAATACCCAGTGGTTGAGGTAGAACGATCCTGGTACTTTTTCAATTTCTTTGGAGTAGAAAATTGGGATTTTCCCATTGGTCTTTTACTAAAAATTCGAGCTTCCCTCTCAGCCTGTTTCTTTTCTTTGCTTAATTCTTCGACTTTATAAGCTCGCTCTGCCAATGTAGCAAACTCTCGAATTTCAAGAATTCCGATAAGTAGCTTAATTTCTTCATTCAACCTTCTTCGAATCGTTTGCACATTTCAGCTTCTGACTGTACCCATTCTCGAGCATATTTACTCAACCGAACAAATTCTCTTTCATACTCAGATACAGATCTATTGCCCTATTTCAGCTCAAGAAATTATTTTCTTTTCTGATCAATGAATCTTTGACTGATATATTTCTTTTTGAACTCAGTCTGGAAAAATTCCCATGTAATTTCTTCTTTCAGAACAACTGAAGCTTTAGTATTCCACCAATGGTAAGCTGTATCTTTTAGCAGTGAGACGACACATTTCAAATATTCTTCTGGTGTGCAAGATAAATCCTCCAAAACCCGAGTAGTATTCTCTAACCAAAATTCAGCTCGTTCGGGATCATCATCAACTGCTGCTCGAAATTCTTCGGCCCTATATTTTCAGATTTTTTCAACCAGAGCTTTCCCTTTTCTAACAGATTCAGTACCTGTACCCTGTGGAATCTCGGGAACCGGTGGAGGAACGGGAGGGGGAGCTTGAGTTTGTTGCACTACAGGGTTAGTTCTTATGTACTGAGTAAACCATTCATTCATCATTTGAAAGAAGGCTATTTTTGCCTCCTTCCCTTGACCCTCTGTACTGGGCCTTCTACTACTAGTTTCTTCTCTTTGTACTGAAGCAGGAGCATGACTCCCAGCTTCTTCAGATTGAGCTCGGTCAGATGACATTACTATAAGAAAAACACAATTTAAATGGTCAAGAGATATCACACTATCAATAATAATTTAAATGGCATGTATAGCTAATCCGTATTTGCTATGTCGGTCCTAGAACCGGCTGAACCGTAGCTCTGATACCAACAAATGTAACACCCCTACCCGTATTCGTTGTCAAAATAGGGTATAAGGCATTACCGGAGTTTACGAATTTTTTTTTTCAATATAGCCCATTTATAGATATCTAGCCTTCCTTGCAAATTTTAAACCGAGACCAATCCACATCAACCAATCCAATTCAACATATTTTCAAAATAGATTCATGCATATTTACAAGATAACATCAACACATACCAAACCAAGGTTTGCTAGCCTTACCAATGGCTGACCTTACATTCATTTCATATTAACATTACTTTATTAGCTTATACATGCCATTGATTACCAAAATAAAGTTTCTTTATATACCGAAATCTTGAGGCTGATAGTGTGATGTATCTCCTACCGAATCCGTCCTTCGAGCTCTTAACACTACAAAATAGGGGAAAAGGAAACAGGATAAGCACTTTGTGCTTAGTAAGCCTATATAACAAGAATTATACTTACCTAATATTTTCAATACAATGCAATAAACATTCATATATCCATTCAATGCACTATTACCCTAACATGCACAAACTCAACTTTCAAGTTAGTCCAATAATTTCCATGTATCAGTAATATATACCATGATTGATGAACTCATAAATACCATGATTTCCATTTCCTTGTTATTTATTTTTTTATATTTATCCCGTTGAATTTCTCGGAATTTCGATGGATTTTCAGGGGTACACTTTAGTGTACAAATCCAGGTCCGTCAATTCATGTTCATGTCAAAGAGCACATTTTCATTTCAGAGAGCACACTCCCGTGAACCTCATCTTTACAGCGGATTACCAGTCCAGGCTAAATCCCCTGTAATATAAACTCATAGAGTATTGTCAGGATTACCAGTCCAGGCTAAATCCCCTGCAACGACAATTACTCTAATGAGCTTGGATCTGAATTACCAGTCCAGGCTAAATCCAGACCCTAATTTGGATTACCCGTCCGGGCAAATCCATTTTCCACATATTCTTCGGGAGGGCTATATCAGGATAGGATCACCCGTCCGGGCTAAATCCTTTTTACCGTCAATTCCTTTTCAGAGATCCATCGAATTTTCCTTTCATTCAAGAGGGATTTTTTCTTTTTTCTTTTTATCAAATATACCAATGTATCATCAATTTTCATACAATGAACATTCAAATTATATTCACATCAATACTATACATTTCAAGCATTTAAGAATATAATTCAAGTTACATGAACTTACCTCGATACTAGTTCGTATATAAAATCTACTAATCCGAGACTTTTTCCTTTCCTCGATCTAGCTTCGTATTTGAGTTTTCAGGATTTGCAGTAAAAATATGAAAAAACAGCTTAAGGAAACCCTTCTATGGTGTTTTTGCTGATGAGAATGTAGATAAATAAAGAGAAATCTAGATAATTCCACTTTAGTCCTAGCTTTATTAAGTAAATTTTGCAATATTCCAATTTTTGCCCTTAATTCTCCTTATTTTCTTGCTGATTTCATGCCCTTGCCGTCCAACCCAAATAGACCTTGGGTCTATTTTCCTTTTAAGCCCTCTTTCTTTTATCATTTAAACTATTTAATCATTTTCCATAATTTTGTATTTGTTACAATTTAGTCCTTTTCATTTAATTACATACCCAAACGTTAAAATTTTCTAACGAAATTTTAATACCACATTACTAACATTTTATAAATATTTATAAAAATATTTCCTACTCAATTTTATGAGATCAAGGTCTCGATACCTTGTTTTTACCCAATTCCTTCACTAATTCCTTTTTCTAACTAACCACTAAATCGGTAAAATTTTTCTATCGACATTTTAATACGATTTTCCTATCATATAAATAGTCATGCAAAAATATTAAAATAAATTTCTTTTTAAATCAGATTTATGGTTACGAAACCATTGTTCCGATAATCTTGAATTTAGGCCATTACAGATTAAGTCAGTATGCTCGAGAATGTGTTTCGAGTGAAGTAATAATGTGTAAAAGGTTTGAAGATGGTCTGAATGAAGATATCTGTTTGCTAGTTGGAATTCTGGAAATAAAAGAATTTTTTGTGCTTGTTGATCGAGTGTGTAAAGCTGAGGCACTCAGGAAAGATAAAAGAAAAACTGAGTCAGAAGCTAGAGATGTGAGAAAGAGATTCTCAAGTAAATCGTTTCAGTCTGCACCAAAGAAATTCAGAGATGAATATAGTCGTTCAAAGGCTAATGTGGGATATTCGAACAGAGATCTTGCTAAATCGCATTCAAACTACAAAGCTCCAGCTACTTCAATAGCTAGTGTTGGAAATGTCTGATTTGAGCGACCTGAATGTAGACATTGCGGTAAAAGACATCCGGGTAATTATCAATTGAATGGCTGAGCTTGTTTTAAATGTGAATCATTAGATCATTTTATTCGAGATTATCTTAAGTCTGTAGGGCTAGAGACTGTATAGAATCCGAAGTCAGATAATGCTTCAGCTAGAGGTAGACCTTCTAGAAACACAAGAAATGTGACTGGTAGTCAGAGGGCTACGAAAGATATAGTTGCGAGATTTGAAGCCAGGGCACTTGGCAGATCTTACGCCATTCGAGCTCGTAAGGAAGCTTCGTCTCCAGATGTTATTATGAGTACATTTACTCTTTATGATACATCTGTAATTGCATTGATAGATCCAGGGTCTACTCATTTGTATGTATGCATGAACTTAGTATCCAGTAAGACTTTGCCTTTGGAGTCTACTGAATTTGTTATTAGAGTATCGAACCCCTTAGGTAAAAGTGTCTTGGTTGACAGAGTGTACAAGAATTGTCCATTGATGTTTCGAGATATTTGTTTTCAGGCTAATCTGATGCTATTACTTTTTGATGAGTTTGATATAATTTTGGGGATGGATTCGTTAACATCGCATGATGCTGTTGTGAACTGCAAACGAAAGACTATTGATTTGAGATGTCAGAATGATGATATAGTTCAGATTGAATCTAATGATTTAAATGGATTACCGGCTGTGATATCAGTGATAAAAGCTCAGAGTTATGTGAAAAAGGGTTATGAAGCTTATTTTGCCTATGTGTTTGATTCGAGAGTGACTGGAAAGAAAGTTGAGTCTGTGCCAGTTGTTTGTAAATTTTCTGATGTGTTTCCTGAAGAACTACCGGGATTACCTCCGATACGATAAGTTGAGTTTGGTATTGATTTAGTGCCGGGGATGACTCCTATATCAATAGCTCCGTACAGAATGGCACCGGTAGAATTGAAAGAATTAAAGTCTCAGTTACAAGAGTTGACAGAAAAAGGATTTGCACGACCAAGTTTCTCACCTTAGGGTGCTCCCGTTCTATTTGTGAAAAAGAAAGATGGCACGATGAGAATGTGTATTGATAACCGTCAGTTAAACAAAGTGACTATTAAGAACAAATATCCTCTACCCAGAATTGATGATTTATTTGATCAGTTGAAAGGGGCTACCATGTTTTCAAAGATAGATCTGAGATTGGGATATTATCAGTTGCGAGTAAAAGATTCAGACATTCCGAAAACTACTTTAAGAATAAGGTATGGACATTATGAGTTTTTAGTTATGCCTTTCGGACTAACAAATGCTCCTGCTGTCTTTATGGATTTGATGAACATAATTTTAATACCGTATCTAGATTGATTTGTTGTTGTATTCATTGACGACATTTTGATTTATTCGTGTGATGAAATTGAGTATGCTGAACATCTAAGAATTTTGCTACAAACTCTGCGAGATAAGCAATTGTATGCAAATTTTAGCAAATGTGAATTCTGGTTGCGTGAAGTTTGACTTTTTGGGGCATATTGTGTTAGCATCTGGTATACGAGTTGATCCAAGCAAGATTTCAACTATTTTAGAGTGGAAGCCTCCGAAAAATGTGTTTAAGTTCGTAGCTTTCTGGGACTTACTGGTTATTATCGACGGTTCGTAAAAGGTTATTACTGGTTACTAGATTGGCTCAGAAAGATGTAAAATTTGAATGGTCTGATAAATGTCAGAAAAGCTTTGATCAGTTGAACGCCCTTTTGGCTGAACCTCCAGTTTTGGTACAGCCAAATCGGGTAAAAAGTTCGTGATTTATAGTGATGCCTCATTGAACGGACTGGGATATGTTTTGATGCAGGAAGGCAAAGTTATAGCTTATGCCTCGAGACAATTGAAGCCGCATGAAAGGAATTATCCGACACATGATCTTGAGCTAGTTGCGATTGTGTTTGCTTTAAATATTTGGCATCATTATCTTTTTGGTGAAAAATGCCATGTGTTTTCAGATCATAAAAGTCTGAAATATTTAATTATTCATAAAAACCTGAATCTATGACAGAGAAGATGGTTAGAACTGTTAAAAGACTACGAGCTTGTGATAAATTATCATCCGAGTAAAGCAAATGTTGTTGCTGATGCTTTGAGTCAGAAATCACTATTTGCGCTACGAGCGATGAATGCTCATTTAGACTTGTCTGGTGATGGTTTAGTTTTGGCTGAATTGAAAGTGAAACCGTTGTTCTTAGAGCAAATTTGTGATGCTCAGAAAGCTGATAAAGAAATGTTAGTGAAAGAAACTCAGTGTAATTTGAACTCTGATTCTGAATTTCTAGTTGATAAAGATGATTGTTTAAGATTTCAAGATAGGATTTGTGTTTCGAGGAATCTAGAGTTGATTCAGTTAATATTAAGGGAAGCACATAGTAGTCGTCTATCTGTTCATTCGGGAAGTACAAAGATGTACAATGATTTGAAACAACTTTATTGGTGGATTGGTATGAAGCGATATATCTCAGATTTTGTCTCGAAATGTTTAATCTGTCAGTAAGCTAAAGTTGAACATCAGGTGCCATCCAGTTTATTACAACCAATTATGATTCCCGAGTGGAAATGGGATAGAGTGACGATGGATTTTGTTTCAGGGCTACCATTGACTCCGAGGAAGAAAGATGCAATTTGGGTTGTAGTTGATAGATTGACGAAATGAGCCCATTTTATTCCGGTACGATCTGATTACTCACTTGATAAATTAGCTGAGCTATATATTTATGATATTGTGAGACTGCACGGGGTGTCACTATCTATTGTGTCTGACAAAGATCCGAGGTTTACTTCACGATTTTGGAAGAAATTGCAAGAGGCCTTAGGTACTAAATTGCATTTTAGTACAACTTTTCATGCACAGACGGATGGTCAATCCGAGCGGATTATTCAGATTCTCGAGGATATGTTGAGATGTTTGCATTCTTGAGTTTGAAGATACGTGGGAACAGTATTTACCATTGATTGAATTTGCGTACAATAATAGTTTTTAGTCGAGCATTAAAATGGCACCTTACGAGGCTTTATATGGTCGTAAATGTCGAACACCTTTGTATTGGACTGAGCTCATTGAAAATAAGATACACGGGGTCAATTTGATCAAAGAAACTGAATAGAAAGTGAAAGTGATTCGTGATAGTCTGAAAGCCACGTCAGATCGTTAGAAATCTTACGCAGATTTGAAATGAAAAGATATTGAGTTTAAGATTTGAGATAAAGTGCTTTTAATAGTTTCACCGTGGAAGAAAATACTATGATTTGGTCATAAAGGTAAACTGAGTCCGAGATTCATCGGACAGTATGAAATTATTGAGCGCATTGGACCTGTTGCGTACAGATTGTTGTTACCACCAGAGCTAGAAAAATTCATAATGTGTTTCACGTATCAATGCTTAGACAATACAGATATGATCTTTCGCATGTAATTTCTCCGTCTGAAATAGAGATTCAATCTGATATGACTGACGAAGAAGAACCGATTCGTATCTTAACTCGCGAGGTTAAAGAATTGCAAAATAAGAAAATTCCGTTAGTAAAAGTATTGTGGCATCGACACGGGGTTGAAGAAGCTTCGTGGGAACCCGAAGATGCTACGAGAGAGCAATATCCAAGTCTATTCAACGGTAAGATTTTTGGGGACGAAAATCTCTAAAGGGGGAGAATTGTAACAGTCCGGTTTAGACCTTAGTCAGAATAGTGGTTTCGGGACCACAAATCCAAGTCAGTGAAATGTTTTAATAATATTTTCCGTGATTATAGTATGTGATTAAGCACGTGTGAAAGTTTTGTACGAAAATTTTATCGTTTGAGTATTTGATTTGATAACAGGAGTCAATCGCATAAAATGCAAAGGTTGGCTGTTAATGTGCAAGTGCCGAATTGTTATTGTTTTTATTATGTGAAGTCCTTATGATTTTATTATGCCATTAATAAGTTAGTGGACAATTATGTCCATCGTTTAAATGTTTTTCATTAATGTTTCCTTAAGGGTAAATGTGGAAATAGATAATTATTATGAAATTAAATAAAAAAAGCATGAAATTAGCCATTGTTTACCATCTTTGTGCCGAAAATTCAAAAAAAAGAAAAGAAAAGAAAAAGAACAAGCTTCATTCGGCTAGGTTTAAGCTTGATTAAGGTATGTTTTGGTTTCGGTTTTTTATAATTTTTACGTTTTTGATATCATTGCTTAGTATTCTATCAAGCCCATGCTTTAATTTTGGAATTTGATGAAGATTTTGAGATCTGTCATCGACGAATGTTTAAGCTTTGTGATGATAGTTGATGAAATATGAAATATATGTGTTAGATTAACATGTTTTGTCTTTGGATTTTTGATAAATTTGAGTAATTTGGACTAAATTGTAAAAATAATATTTTTAAGGACAAAAATGTGAAATAAATGAAATGTGTAGACTTAGATGAAGCATATGAATATTCGGCTAAGCATGGGTACAAAGAAATTATGTGTATTTTGTGATTTTGTGAAATAGGAACTTAAATGTCAAAATGTGAAATATGAGAGCTAAATTGTAAAATTCCCTAAATGTGTGTTTTTGGATTGAATTAAATGATTTGGTGAATAAAAGAGTTAAATTTGAATATGTTTAGATCAAGAACCAAAGAAAACGGATTTAGATCGGGAAAAGTCGAAAGTGATCGAGTAATCGTTTCGTTCCATTTATATCCATACGAGGTAAGTCTATATACAAATACATGTATTTAAATTGATTTATTCATGTTTATATGAAATTGAATTGTGATGGATGAAAATCCGAGAAAGTATCGACAATGTGTCAATGTCCGATAAGTCTTGTACGAACCTTAGGAATAGTTAGGATATGTATGTCATGACATAGGGTTCCGATATGTGATATCGTGTAAGACCATGTCTCGGACGTTGTCATCGATTTGAAAATCACGTGTAAGACCATGTCTGGGACATTAGCATTGTATATGATTTCGTGTAAGACCCTGTCTGGGACAGTGGCATTGATATTTGATTACATGTAAGACCACGTCTGGGACGTTGGCATTGTACGAGTATTCTGAGTTATCTGAGTATCCTATTTGTTTCCGAATGGTTCAACGGGCATTCCGAGAAATAAACGACTATGTGAAATGTGTATCCGATACAGGTACATTTGAAATGTATGCAAAGTTTGAGTATGAAAAGTAAGTTTATGTGAGATAGTGAAAGTGAAATATGTACATAGACTTGTTGTGATAATATGTGATATATATATATATATATATATATATATATATATAAATGTGCTTTAATCAAATGGTATTCATGGAGATGTGATTTGTTAATAAGCAAATGGTTAGAAACAATTGAGCCAAAGAAGAAATATGAATTTGCAATTGAAATCTACTAATGATCTTGTATTTTGATATAGTTATAGATGTTTATATGATAAGTTTATTTGTATATGGCTTACTAAGCTTTTGAAAGCTTACTTTGTGTGTGTTTGCATTGTTTTATAGATCATTAAAGCTACGGAAGGCTCGGGGATCGTTGAGGATCATTACCACACTATCAAATGTGTACATAGTTAAGTATGGCATGTATAGGCTAGTTGTTTTGGATTATGTTTAAGATGTATATAAAGCCATGTGATATGGCTTGTAAATGGGATGTAGTATGGTAAATATTAGCCTATGTTTTGTGATGCAAAGTTAGTATATTTTGAGGAAAGGTTGACATAATGAATTGATAAGTTTTTGGATGAATTTTGCTTAGAAATGCTTGTGATTGTTATGAGATAAATTGTGCACTAGTTGATATATTTTTTATGCTTAAGAATGGTTAGAAATGATGGTCATTATTGGTTGCTTTTGAGTATATGAAATGTGCTTGTTTGTGCTTGTAGGATTGACCCCAAAATGGGTGGCAAATTGGCCTTGTAAATGACTTATAATTGCTCACACGACTGAGCAAACGGGCGTGTGGCTCGACTATGTCCCTTAAAATTGTAATTTGATTCAAGTCAGGCTCGCACAAGGGCTGGACACACGGGCGTGTGATTGGCCCTGTGATGCAAGTTAGTGTCGACCACGGGTATGGCTGATAAACCGTAAAAGTAACATATTTTAAGCCCACATTTAGCATGCTTTTGGATGATTTAAGCCTTGAACTGTGTAATTTGGTGCTCTTTGTTTTCATGTTTTATACTCAGAAGAGCACCGGAGGATGAAAAGAATGGAAAACAGGCCCAAAACGGGGTAAATGGGCAATATCATGAAATCCACACGGCCTGGGCCCAAGACCACACGGTCGTGCCTCATTCAATAGCCTAGAACACGGCCTAGCCACGACTTACACGGGCGTGTGCCATGGTCCTGTCCTTGCCGTGACAAAGAGAAGTTTTACTCGGATTAGGATACTTAGGGGCAAAGAAACACATTCCGAAGCCTATATAAACACCCTAAGTATCACCTAAAAGGGGGAAACTCAAGGCTTTAGTCAGGGGGCGTCCAGCTATACCAAAGAAGGCAGATTGTGGGGATTTACTCGAAGATAACCAGATGATTCATCTCAAGAAGCCGGAATCACACTCAAGACGGAGGATCTCTCCTTCAATTCCTTCACGGGGTTTTAGGGATTTCTTATGTTTTGTTTTATCTTTTCTTCGAGATGATTTCCTTTATTGTTATGAACTAAACCCTCAGATAGCTGAGGGGGATGAAACCTAAGATGAATCTTGTTATCGTTTGCTGAACTATATGATAAATATTTGACTTGTTCTTAATTATGTGTTCTTAATTCTTGTGTTGATATTTTCGGGATATTAATTTAAGTGTGATGTGCTTAGGTGGAGGAGCAAAAGTCCCTACCTAAGAGTAAATCTAGCATAATTAAGCGGAGTTGATCGCACGCCTAGAGATAGGGTGACGAGATTTTGCCGGATTAGGGTGAAACCTAATATGGGAGTCCATAGATCAAGTTAATGCAATTCTAGGGGTTTTAATTAGAAAGAGATTTCAATTAATCAACCTAGGGTTAGGCGTTAGTCGCCTCGAGAGAGAGATTAATATAACTTAGGGGATCTTACGGATCAAGTCAAATGAATAAATCATCTGGTTCAGAGTTAGGTAACAATCGAAGTCTAGGTGGATTCTTCCTTGGGTATCATCTTAATCAATTGGGTTTTTCTCAAAATTATTTTCCCAAATTTCATTCTTCTTTGTCTTAGAGTCTTTAGCATAGTAGTTAGTTATTTTAGATTAGATAAAAATCCCTTTTATTTTAGGCTAGATAATAAAAAGAGAGTTAGTATTAGTACTTTTAGTTCCTTTGGGTTCAACAATCCGGTCTTGCCTTAACTATACTACTGTTTGATAGGTGCACTTGCCTTAAATCGTTGTCATAGTTAGTTTCAGGTTCGATCATTCTTTATATAAATTTTAAGACTTTTACATCGCAAAAACGACACGATCAAAGGCACACGAGCGTGTCTTCGACCGTGTGGACAAGTCAATATGTATGCCCTATTTTGCTACGGCTTGGACACACGGGTGTGTCTGAGGCCGTGTGAGTCACACGGCCTGACCACATGGGCGTGTGACCTCTGTAACTTTGAAAAATTTTAAGTTTTCAGAAAATGTCGTATGTGCTCGGTTTAATGCCGAAGCCTTCCCAAAGCATGTTTTAGGTCTTATAGACCTTTTAAAGGGACAAAGTGATTATGAATGATGATGTTTAGTTGATATGAAATGTATGATTGTGAAAAGTTTCGATATGTCCGGTAATGCCTCCTAACCCTATTCCGGCCATGGTTACGGGTTAGGGGTGTTACAAAATAACTAAATCGAAACCTTAACAGAATCATATTAGATTGGCATATCACATATTTATAACTGTTAACAGTTAAGTAGAACATATGCACACGAGATTTCTCAAACAGACAACAACTGTATCAATTTGAACCAAACATTCATATGTGGAGTTGTTACTTGACAACAAAACAAAACAAAACACAAGTGCGATTCATAATCAAATGCACCAGTCTCAAACCCATCTATCCAGCCCTACACACCATCTCCAACCAACCATTACACACCAAATATAGGGTTTCTATAAACCCTTCCATCCTCTACACACCACTATCGGGTTTTGGTAGACCCATCCAGCCAATACATACCATGAACAGGTCGTGTGCCTCGTTATTGTTATGCAGTCAAGCTGCTAACAAATGTTGGGTGTTACCGCTAGATAAAATAATGCAGTTAAACTACCAAATCAAACTTCCTTCATCTCCAAAATCAAATCCCAACCTAGAATGCAAATACATACAAATTCTAGAAATTCAAATATACAGAATTACAGATACAAATATTTCCATTCTCAATTTCCATAATCTATTACACATGGTCAAACAGTTCAGACATACAAAAACAATATTAGACATTCAGATAATCAATTATAAAATAATAGAGTCAGTACGCATAGTTTCCTGGTTGTCATGACTAATGCATTTACATATACCAAAGTCCTTACAACCAATATGAATAATAGTATAAAACTTATGAACATTAGTAGAAAAAAAAATTTTAGTTGTCGAAACCATTTTTAGAGTTGATTTAAAAACAGGGGTCGACTTAAAAAAAAACAAAAACGGGAGTCGCCACCAATCCCTTTTGACTTAGGTGTGATTGGATCACCTTATAAAACGTTTTATTTCAAAACATTGATTTTGGTCCACGAAATACAAGAAAACGGGTTCGGGAGTCGATTACGTACGAGGAAGGGTTAGCACCCTCGTAACGCCCAAAATTTGGTACCTAATTGATAATCTCATGTCCTAATGTCGAAATTTTAAAAAATTTAAAAAAATACGATCCTTTTATTTGAAAGAAAACCAAGACTTACCTATCTCAAAGAAATAAAATGCTATACCCAATAAGTTAGGATGTAACATCTCATGACTTCGAAACTAGGCTCGCCTTTATTTGTAGAAAATTCTTACTTTGAGACACAAAACATTATATCCAATAAGTTAGAGTACAACGTTTTGAATTCCTGAGAATAAGTTTTAATTTGAAATTTATAGGTTTAAGAAAAGGATACTTGATACCTTAAGTTCCACGAGAAAAATTAAAACTAAGTTAGGGTATAATTTCTCTCGAAGTCCCCAAATATCATATATCGCTTTTTTTATTTTTATTTTTACAATATTTGAATAAAGTGCGTTAATTCAAAAAGGTATTTTTTTATAAAACAATGGTTTGAGTAAGATATTACATTGATTATATTATAATGTACATACTTAATAGCAATTCGCCATGACTACAAATTATATTGACAATTGCTACTAATATAAATAATTAAAGAATAACATAACATGAATAAACAAACAAAAGAACTATACTAAGCAATTATAAACTATTAAAAGAACATAAATAGATAAACATAAGATATAAAATAAGTAGCGGAAATTAAAATCTTCACGAAATATAAAAATTCAAGAAATAAATATTAAATTCCATAAACAGAATAAAAAAATAAAAAAATGAATGATATATTTAAACGTTGAATAAATATTATGATAAAAAAAAGAATATGACGATTTCTAAAACTATTTAATATATATATATATATATATATATATATATATATAAACAATATTTTAAATAAATAATAAAAAAATTAAAGTATATGAAAATATAAGAGTACTTATAACAAATACATAATTAATAATTTAATACATATATAAATGATAATATATAACAAAAACGATTAGTAAATAGTATATAATAATTTTAAAAAAAAACACTAATCATAAAAAAAATTAAATATATATAAAGAATATAAAGAATATATGTTATACAATATAAATAATTTTATACAAAATAAAATAATAAATTTTAAAAGTAATATATGATATAATATAATAATTTCTATAATATACAAACATTAAAAAAAACATATAATAATAACTAATATACAAATTATAAAATAATATGTAATATATAAATAATATTAAATAAAATAACCTAGTATAAATGACAAATAATTTAATACATATGTATAATACTAAAAAAAATTAAAAATAAAAGTGAAAGTAAATATAAATAAAAAGAATTGAAGAAACAGGGATCAAATTAAAATAAATAAAAAATTAAGGAAAGAAAAAAATGTAAAAAGGTTGATATTGAAGGACGCTACAAACTGTAGGGACCTAATAGGAAATTATGCCTTATCTCCTAAATGGCATCGTGCTGTTATCAGCCCTTAAATAGCCCGAGGGACTAAATTGAAATGAAATACAGATCTCAGGGCTAATTTAAAAATAAAAAGAAATTCAATTTAGGACAAAATTATAACTAATAAAATTGAGGAGGGACTAAAATGGAAAATTAACCTTTTTATAAAAACGCGCGGATCCTCCCCGGGTTTTCGGGTCAACGCGCGGATCTAGCCTTAAAATGACGCCGTTTTGGTCATTAACTGACCACACCAAAACGACGCTGTTTCTTTGGCCTATATAAAGCAAAAATTAATTAAAAAAATCATTTTAACAGCCATTCTAAAGAAAACAAAAAATTGAGCTTTAGAAAGCTCTCTCTTCTCCTCTGTCTCCGGCCAGACTCCGGTGTGGGCTCCGGCAACAGGACACCGCGCATGCATCCCACGCGCCACTGATCGCTGAAATCAGAGCTTTAAAATTTATAAAACGAATGATCAAACCTGGAAACTAACTCTGACAACGATTAAAGGCAAGTGTACCTATCGAACAGTAGTATAGCTTAGGCAAGACCGGATTGTCGAACCTAAAGGAACTAAAAGTACTAATACTAACTTTCTTTTTATTATTTAGCTTAAAATAAAGTGAAGTTGCTTTAATCTAAATTAACGACTACTAAGCTAAAGACGCAAAGACAAAAAGAACGAATTGGGAAATAACTTGAAGGAAAACTCAGTTGATCACGACGATACCCTCAGGAAGAATCCACCTAGACTTAACTTGTTATCTAATACTGAACCATAAGATTTATTCACTTAGTTTGATCCGTAGGACTCCCTAACGTATATTAAGCCCTCTCTCGAGGCGAATAACATCTAACCCTAGGTTAATTAGTGGAACTCTCGTTCTCTTATAATAACCCCCTAGAATAGCAGTAAATCGATTTATGGATTCCCATATTAGGTTTCATCCTAATTCGGCAAAATCTCGTCACCCTATCTCTAGGCGTGCGATCAACTCCGCTTAATTATGCTAGATCTACTCTTAAGCAGGGCCTATTCCTCCTCCATCTAAGCACATCAAACTTGAATCAATATCCGCGAAATATTAACTCAAGAATTAAGCATACATAATTAAGAACAAACTAAGTATTTATCATATAATTTTGAAAACGATAACAAGATTCATCTAGGTTTCATTCCCTCCAAGTATCTGAGGGGTTTAATTCATAACAAATAAAGAAAACATCTCAAGAGAAAAGATAAAACAAAACATAAGAAATCTCTAAAACTCCCTGAAGGAATTGAAGGAGAAATTTGCCGTCTTGAGTAGAATTCCGGCTGCTTGGGATGGATCAACTGGCTAACTTCGAGTGATTCCCACAATTCTGACCTTTCCGGCTTGGCTTCTTGGCCTAGCTTTACGCCTCCTTCAAAGGTGGTACTTAGAGGTTATTTATAGGCTCTTGGAATGCGATTCTTTCTCCCTAAGTATCCTTTTCCGACTGAAATTGTCTAAAGCCACGACAGGGGCACGGCCATGTCACACGCCCGTGTGACTCGTCTTCAAGCCGTGTTCAGATTTCTAAGTTGAGGCATGACCGTGTAGATCGGGGGTGAGGCCGTGTTCTAGATGCTTGACAAGGCACGGCCGTGTGTTCTTTGGGCCAGGCCGTGTTGATTTCATGATATGGCCCATTTACTCCGTTTTAGGCCCGTTTTGTGTTCTTTTCATCCTCGGGTGCTATCCTGGGTATAAGACATGAAAAGAAAGGATTAAGAGCACCTTTTTACATAAATTGAGGAATAAATCATCCAAAAACAAGCTAAATATGGGATTAAAATATGTTATAATTACGGTTTATCAAATACCCCCACACTTAAGCTTTTGCTTGTCCTTAAGCAAAATTCTCAATATACAATTAAAACGAACTTTCCATAATTCACAATTCCTACTGATAATGCCTTATCATAATTCATAGATAATTTATACATGAATAATTCAATTCAAAGAGTCCTAAAGATTCAAATAAGATAAGTCATTCATTTGTAATTCGTAAACGTAGGTGTCTCCCATTATCTGAATAATTACCTTTAATTCGAAATTGACAAGAGTTGACATCCTCACTAAAGATTCACTCAAATCACTCAAAGTGTTTTAGGTTCATGAAAAGAAGCACTCATACGTCGAACCTGAAAAGTTCCCATAGGCTTGCCTGAAAATCAAATCTCCACCACTGTAAAATGAGGTGATAAACAGATCAAAAGTTCTTTGTTAGGGTTGTAACGGGGCTAGGGTTAAGGTGTGGATAAAGGCTAAAATTAGAAGGTTAGAATCGAGATTGAATTGACAAGTACCTACCTGAGAATACTGAAATAATATTTACATTAACTAAAAATAATTATCTTAACAATACGAGCTTTTCTTTCGGAAAATAAGCTTTAATTGTATAAGCTCACCACTAATACTGAATTTACTTAGATTTTTTTTAAGAATAAACTAAAGGATAAATTCAACTACTGAAATAATATATTTAGGTAACTGATCAAATCAACTCTCGATATAAGGGTAGTCAAAAGGAATGGTGGTAACAAATACAAAGGGGTTTTGGGTTAATATTAGCTGGTAAGTCAATAAAAAGGGTTGTTAGGATCAACGGGGTTCACTAGGTGCCTTTATCATCTCTGTATATCAAATCATGAATGTGGTCTGAACATGTATAAACTCGGCAAGTTCTAAAATAACAGTTCAAAGTTGACACACTCATAATCAAAAAGTGAGCATGAAAAAGAATATATGCTGTAAAGGGCTCAAAATCTCACAAAAATTATGGGTGTTTTGACATCAATCTCATAAATTTCAAATTTTGAAGCAATATTCAAATTTAGGTTAACAACCTAGCAAAAAAAAATTATTCTAAAAAATATACTTATCATTCTTGATTCTCTAGTATCTTTAAAATTTAATTATCAATGCACAATTATTAATGACTTAATTTAAAACATGTCAATAAAAATCATAAATCATCAGAAATTTCATCCTAATTAGTAATATGAAAAAAATTTACTTAAGAACAAGACTAAATTCAGGGATTTGAGAATAATAAAAAAAATTAGGCACTTTTATCCTACATTTATCCTCAGGGATTTGAGAATAATGCAAAAAGTTTGGCCGGATTTTGAGAATAATGCAGAAAGTTAGGCCCTTCTTTAGATAAACATTCACCCCCCACACTTAAGATGTACATTACCCTCAATGTACAAAGATAGGTACAACATTTATGGGATAAATCAAAAGAGAAGGGGAAAGAATACTCCCTGAATTTTGGATGGTGTCTTTGGAGGATGGTAGAGGTCGTGGTGTGTATGTTTGAAGAGGTCAGTCTGGATGACGAACCTGTGCTAGATGAAGAAATTGGGGAGCTCGTAGAGGATTAGCCAGGGACTATTAAGACACATTTAAAATAACCTAAATATATAATTTAAGACAAGAAAGAAAAAAGAAAGGAGACTAAGAAGGAAAATAAAAATAAAAGGAAAGGTGGATGGACCGGAGAGTCCTTATTGATGGATGGTTCGCGAGGTGGGTGTGACTTCTAGGGTTGCGGAGGTGCTGGTGGTGGCGGAAGTGGCGTGATTCCCTAGCAGCCTGGCGAACCTGACACTAAGAAACTAAAATAAGTTAAACTAAACTAAGCATAAGATTGTCAAAAAGAAGGAAATTGAAGCAAAAGAGAAAAGAAAAATAAAAACTAATTGGTCTCAAAGACCCTTGGCTTGGTGTTTAGATGAAGCGGCCGACATGAACTTATGTGTAGGCTCGCCTTTGTGGAGACTATGCTTGCCTTCTTACGCTTCTTCGGCATGATTTTAGTGTAGCTCAAGAGTCTGGATACCTTTTCTAAGGAAAAAAGAAAAAATTTTAAAGAAAAAGAAGGGAGAAAGAAGATGTGGAGAAAGGGAAGGGCTGTGGGGTTTAAATAGGAGCACGTCCCCACGCCCGTGGTCTGAAGGTGTGTTGAATCACAAGGCCGTGTGTTCATGCGTGTTGTTTCACCATGCCCGTGTTTCAGCCAATCACGCCCGTGTTTGAGAAGTCAGTATGTTGACACGGTTGGGAGGCACGGGCATGTTCTACCTGTGCTTTGTAAGTCAGTAGCTTCACACGGTCGTGGGGCACGACCGTGCCACTTTGTCGGTGCCCGTGGGGTAGTGGTTGGATCCGTGATGTCGAGATTAGTTGGGATTTGATTCGCACAGCCTCTGCTATGTCAGTATGGGGATGCTGGTGGTCCATACGGTCACGGACACGACTGTGTGGTCTGGAATTCTGCCTTTTTTTTGTTAGTTTAAAACTAGATGTTCAGAAAAGAAAGAAGGAAAGAAAAGAAACTGAAAGTAAATAATGTTAGTGCTCGGGTTGCCTCCCGAGAAGCGCTCGTTTAAAGTCTTATGCTAGACTTTTCTCGTAAAAAAATCAGGGAGGTTTAAAGGTTTGAATATCTTCCTTCGTACTTACAGTTCTATTTTCTTGGTAAAGTTTAAGTTGAGAAGCGTTTACCTTGAAAGTGCCGAATGTTAGATTGCTTACCTCGACTGTTCCGTGGGGGAGGATATTGTATGCCTTAAGAGGAATTTCTCCCTTTGCTTTCAGGTCTGTGGTGGTGATGCGCAGATCTGCTTTGTCTAACAGTACCTGGTCTCCTATTTTGATGTGATTTGATGTCCCTACGAGTTCTTCTGGTGGTTCTTCTGGTTTTACTTCGTGTGGTTCCTATTCTTCTTTAATGTTTGTCTTCTGCTTTTCTAGTTTGTCAACCCCTAGGCTTCATTCCTTTTGTAATTCTTCTTTGTTAGCTTGGGGTTTATGATTCGGCTCAGGGTTGTGTTCTTATGGTGTTTCCTGCTGATAAACCGTAATTGTAACATATTCTAACCCACATTTAATATGCTTTTCGATGATTTATTCCTTGATTTTTATAAAAAGGTGCTTGTAATCCTTTCTTTTCATGTCTTAGACCCAGGAAAGCACCCGAGGATGAAAAGAACACAAATTGGGCCCAAAACAGAGTAAATGGGCCATGTTGCGAAAGTGACACGGCCTGACCCAAAGTCCACACGGTCGTGCCTCGACGAGTACCTAGAGCACGGCTTCAACTTTGACTCACACGGCGTGCCCCAAATTAGAAGTCCTAACACGGCCTGACCCAGAGTCACACGGGCATGTGACATGGTCGTGCCTCTGGCACTGGAAAGAACAATTTCAGTCGGAAAAGGATACTTAGGGAGAAAGAATCGCATTCCAAGAGCCTATATATGTCCCCTAAGTGCTACCTTTGAGAGGGCATCAAAGCGAGGCCAAGGAGCCAAGCTGAGAAGGTCAGAGTTAGGAAATAAACGCGAGGATAGCCGGTTGATCCATCCCAGGAAGCCGGAGTTATACTCAAGACGGCAGAATTCTCCTTCAATTCCTTCAGGGGGTTTTAGGGATTTCTTAAGTTTTGTTTTATCTTTTGTCTTGCGATGTTTTCTTTATTCATTATGAACTAAATCCTTCAAATACCTGAAGGGGATGAAACCTAGACGAATCTTGTTATTTGATTTTTAAGTTATATGATGAATTGCTCAGGTTGTTCTTAATTATATTGCTTAATCCAAATCTAATGTGCTTAAGTGGAGGAGGAATAGACCCTGCCTAAGAGTAGATCTAACATAATTAAGTGGAGTTGATCGAACGCCTAGAGATAGGGTTACGAGATTTTGTCGGATTAGGGTGAAACCTAATATGGGAGTCCATTGATCGATTTACTGCTATTCTAGGGGGTTATTATAAACGAATGCGAGTTCCACTAATTAACCTAGGGTTAGACCTTATTTGCCTCGAGAGAGGGTTTAATATAGGTTAGGGAGTCTTACGGATCAAGCTAAGTAAAGAGATAATATAATTAAGGGTTAAATAACAAGTGAAGTCTAGGTGGATTCTTTCTGAGGGTATCGTCGTGATCAATTGAGTTTTCTTCAAGTTATTTTCCAATTCATCCTTTTTGTCTTTGTGTCCTTAGTTTAGTTCTTGTCGATTTAGTTTAGAACAATCTTCACTTTAATTTTAAAAGGCTAAATATTAAAAAGAAAGTTAGTATTAATACTTTTAGTTCCTTTGGGTTCGATAATCCGGTCTTGCCTAAGCTATACTACTGTTCGATAGGTACACTTGCCTTTAATCGTTGTCAGAGTTAGTCTCCAGGTTCGATCATTCTTTTATAAATTTTTAAAGCTCTGATTTCAGCGATCAAGTTTTTGGCGCCGTTGCCGGGGAACTAAAATATTAAGAAAACTCTATTTTTATTACTTTAGCCATAATTTTTATTTTTCGCAATTTATTCTTTCTATTTTTATTTTTTTCTATTTTGCTGAAAATTTCTTTCTTTCTTTTTCCAGTAGGTATCTCTAGTTTATGACTAGAAGGAACCCGAGAGGACCTTTGGTATACGACAGTGATATTGAAGCAACCGCTTGTAGGAATCGTCGGGAAACCAGGCGAGCCCTAAATTACATAGAAAGAGAAGAAGAAGACGAATCCAATCCTACTGAAGGGATGGACGAAAACCACCCACCACCACGTGATGTGGGGGACAATAATGCTCCACGCACAATGTTTGATTATGCGAAACCGCATTTGACAGGAGCGGAATCAAGTATTGTTAGGCCTGCTATATCTGCTAACAATTTTGAATTAAAGCCTAACACAATACAAATGATTCAACAGTTTGTTCAATTTGATGGTTTGCAGGACGAAGATCCAAACACGCATATAGCTAATTTTTTAGAGTTTTGTGATACCTTCAAAATAAATGGCTTTTCTGATGATGCCATACGTCTTTGGTTATTTCCTTTTTCATTGAGAAATAAAGCTAAACAGTGGTTAAACTCGTTACAACGAGGGTCAATCACTACATGGGATCAAATGACCGAAAAGTTTTTAATGAAATATTTTCCACCAGCCAAAACAGCCAAATTACGGAATGATATCTCTTCTTTTGTGCAGATGGATTTAGAGACGCTGTACGATGCATGGGAGAGATTTAAGGATCTCTTGAGGAGGTGCCCACACCATGGCCTACCCTTGTGGCTACAAGTTCAAACCTTCTATAACGGTATAAACCCCTCAATAAGGCAATTAATTGACTCAGCCGCCGGTGGAACACTGAACAACAAAACTCCAGAAGCAGCATACGAGTTCATTGAGGAGATGTCACGAATAATTATCAGTGGCAGGCTTCATGAACCAAACCAACAAAAACAGCAGGAGTCTTTAACATCGATGCAGTGACCATGCTATCAACGCAGCTAGAGATGATGAATAAAAAGCTTGATAGTTTATGTTCTTCGCAGGCACACCCAGTCATGCAGTGTGACGCAAATGGAACCGTGGCGAATCCTAAGTACCCACCCTACCAACCGGAAGCAGAGAGCGAACAAATGAACTATATAGGTAATAATTTCCGATCCAATAATAATCCTTATAGTAACACTTACAATCCAGGTTGGAGGAACCACCCAAATTTTTCGTGGGGAGGTTTAGGAAACCAAGGAAATCAAAGGCAAATTTCCAAAATCAGCCTTATCCACAAGAGAAGAAAGCAACCCACGAGGAGGTGCTAACAAAATCAGCAAACACAGAAAAATGCCTACAAGACATCGAGAGAACACTTAAAGATCAACAAGCGTCAATTGAGAAACTTACTGAGTCATGTGGGGAACTCACTAAGATGGTTGGATTACTTACTAAGATGATCTGTGCAATACAAGCAGAAATTTTTCCTAAAGGGACAGAACAAGTAAAAGCAGTCACACTAAGAAGTGGAAAGGAATCAGGCGACCCAAAGAAACAAACCCCAAACGAAGATAACAAAGCAAGCGATAAGGAGATTGAGGATGTAACTCCGGTACGCAATGAGAACAAACCATCAATCCCATATCCAGCAAATTTAAAAAAGGAACGAATTGATGCCCAATACGGTAAGTTTCTTGAACTTTTTAAACAAATACATATTAACTTACCCTTTGGTGAAGCCATTTCACAGATGCCGAAGTACGTAAAATTCTTAAAGGAACTCCTGACGAATAAATGAAAACTTGAAGAAGTGTCAACGGTGGAACTTAATGAAGAGTACTCAGGCATCCTCCAAAATAAGCTACCAACCAAATTAAAAGACCCAGGAAGTTTTACTATCCCTTGTTTAATTGGTAGCTTGAACATTAAGAAAGCATTAGCTGATTTAGGTGCCAGTATAAATTTAATGCCTTACAAAATGTTTAAACAATTAGATCTTGGGGAACCAACACCTACTAGGATAAATTTGATAAATTGATAAATTTATTTTCCCTGTTGATTTTGTTGTGTTAGACATGGATGAAGACATTAATGTTCCTTTAATCCTAGGGCATCCTTTTTTAGCCACTGTTAGAGCTCTTATTGATGTAGGTGATGGTAAACTCGCTCTAAGGATAGGTGATGAAGAAATCATTTTTCAAATTTGTGATGCCATGCGATATTTTAAAGAACAAGATGATTCATGTTATTTTGTTGATACTACTGACCATATTATTCAAAACTTATTACAGGAAATTATACATGACGACACGATGGAACTGTGCCTGACCCAAGAAGAGGGGGAAGAAGATGAAGACGATGAGTTGAATCTGAATACATCGTCATCCAGACAAATGAAAGAAGAAAGCATTGGAAATGATGACGAAATAAAACAGAAACCCTCCATCGAAGAACCACCCAAATTGGAATTAAAACAGTTACCAAAATACTTAGAATACGCATTCCTCGGGGACAATTTTACGCTACCGGTAATTATCTCTTCAGAATTAGAACCCAAGGAAAAAGAGGAGCTGGTAAAAGTGCTAAGAGAACACAAGAAAGCCATAGCTTGGAAAATTTCTGAAATCAAGGGAATAAGCCCTGCGTTCCGCACCCACAAAATTTTAATGGAAGAAGAATACAAGTCATGTGTGCAACCCCAGAGACGGTTAAACCCCAACATGAAAGAAGTGGTCAAAGCTGAGGTAATTAAACTTCTAGATGCAGAAATAATTTATCCTATTTCTGACAGCACTTGGGTGAGTCCTGTGCAGGTAGTTCCAAAGAAAGGAGGAATGACAGTAGTGCCCAATGAAAAGAATGAGTTAATTCCTACAAGAACAGTTACAGGTTGGGGAGTCTGTATAGACTATAGAAAGCTGAATGATGCCACCAGAAAAGATCATTTTCCTATGCCCTTCATAGATCAAATGTTGGAAAGATTATCTGGGCACATGTACTACTGCTTCTTGGATGGACTCTCCGGCTACTTCCAAATTCCCATAGCTCCTGAAGATCAAGAGAACACGACATTTACATGCCCATACGGTACGTTCGCTTATCGTAGAATTCCTTTTGGATTATGTAATGCTCCTGCTACTTTTCAGCGTTGCATGTTGGCAATCTTTGACGAACTCGTGGAACACATCATTGAGGTATTTATGGATGATTTCTCAGTATTCGGTAATTCTTTCCATCTTTTCCTTAAAAATTTAAAACGAGTTCTAATGAGATGTGAGGAAACAAACCTTGTTTTGAACTGGGAAAAATGTCACTTTATGGTTAGAGAAGGAATTATGTTGGGACATAAGATTTCTAGTAAAGGGATTGAGGTAGATAAAGCAAAGGTTGAAACCATAGAAAAACTACCTCCCCCTAGCTCTGTTAAGGCTATTAAAAGCTTTTTAGGACATGCAGGGTTCTATAGAAGATTTATTAAGGATTTGACAAAATTACTAGAAAAAGATGTCACTTTTAATTTCAATCAGGAATGTTTAGATGCATTTAATATCCTTAAGGATAAATTAATAAATGCGCCGATTATAATTGCACCTGATTGGAACTTACCCTTTGAAGTAATGTGTGATGCAAGTGATTTTGCAGTAGGTGCAGTTTTGGGACAACGAAGAGACAAGCATTTTCAGCCAATTTACTACGCTAGCAGAACATTAACACCCGCACAAGAAAACTACACCACCACAGAAAAAGAATTGCTAGCTGTAGTTTTTGCTTTTTATAAGTTTAGACAATATTTAATATTGTCTAAAGCTGTCGTTTACACTGACCATTCGGCTCTTCGTTATCTTTTAAACAAACCTGATGCAAAACCCAGACTCATACGATAGATTTTACTTTTACAGGAATTTGACTTGGAAATATAAGATAAGAAGGGAGCCGAGAATCTTGCAGTAGATCACTTTTCTAGACTTGAAAATCCACACACCAAAGAGCTTGACGAAAGTGAAATAAATGATTCATTTCTCGAAGAACAACTCTTCTTTATAACACATTCTGAGGTGCCATGGTTCGCAAATATTGCGAATTATTTAGCAGCTAACGTTTTGCCAAGAAAATTAACACATCACCAAAAGAAGCGATTCTTTGCTGATGTGAAAAATTCTTTTTGGGAAGATCCCTTTCTTTTCCGCATTTGTGCAGATCAGGTAATTCGAAGATGTGTTACAAAGACAGAAGCAAGCAAAATCTTGGAGCATTGCCATTCTGGACCGTCAGAAGGACACTACAGTGGGATTAAGAGAACACACAAAATTCTCGAATCAGGTTTTTATTGGCCCACTCTATTTAAAGATGCCAACAGGTATGTTGCCTCATGTGATAGATGTCAAATAATAGGTAATATTTCTAAACGTGATGAAATGCCTCAAACATATATGTTATCATGTGAAATATTTGTTGTATGGGGTATTGATTTCATGGGACCATTCCCTAGTTCGTTTGGAAACAAGTACATTCTAGTAGCAGTTGATTACATGTCAAAATGGGTAGAAGCGGAAGCTTTACCTACCAATGATGCTAGGGTAGTAGTCAAGTTTCTCAAGAAGCTGTTTTCCCGATTTGGCACACCAAGAGCCATCATTAGTGATAGGGGTACTCATTTCTGTAATACTCAATTTGAAAAAGTCCTAAAAAAAATGGAGTATACCACAGGACAGCCACCCCATATCATCCTCAAACCAGTTGAGGTAGCAAACCAAGAACTTAAGAGCATTCTAGAAAAAATGATTGAATCAAATAGAAAAGATTGGGCTGTTAAAGTAGATAACGCTTTATGGGCCTATAGAACAACTTTCAAAACACCTCTAGGGACATCCCCTTACAAACTTGTATACGGGAAAAGCTATCATCTACCATTCGAATTAGAACACAAAGCTTTTTGGGCAATAAAATTTTTGAATTCTGACCTCAAAATTGTAGGAAAGAGAAGAATGATACAGATGAACGAGCTGGACCGAATGGAGAACGGAAGCCTATGAGAACTCAAAACTATACAAAGAAGCAACAAAGCGACGCCACGATGCTCGTCTCAAGAATTCAAAACAATTCAAAGTAGGAGAGTTGGTCCTACTATACAACTCAAGGCTTAAACTATTCCCAGGAAAGCTGAAATCAAGATGGTCAGGCCTATTTATAATCAGAACAATTTTCCCATATGGCACCATCGAGGTAACCCATCCCACCAAAGGCACATTCAAGGTAAATGGTCACCGACTTAAAATTTATAATGGTGCAAATTTTGGAGATATGAGAGAGGAGCTTATGCTCCATGAGGCTTCTTTTAGAATCTAAAACAGGGAAAGTCTAGCTTAAGACTATAAACAAGCGCTTCTCGGGAGGCAACCCGAGCACTAACCCACTAACATTTTATTTTCATTTTCTAACACCACACTAAAATAGTCAAAAGAAGTACATTTTTTTAACACGGCCTTGAACATGGGCGTGTCCATGGGCGTGTGAAAGACAGGGGACCACCCACGGGCGTGCCAAGAGCTGTACCCAAACAGGGAAAAATCTCTATCGATTAACACGGGCTGCAATACCAGACTACGCCCGTGCCATCTAAGCGTGCATGGACACTAACTTATCGAGCACGGGAATCACACGCTCGTGTGCCACAACCGTGCGAATCTACTGACTTGCACACCACGGGCAAAACACGGCCGTGCCAAACAGCCGTGCGAAGATACTGACTTGCCACACACAGGCTACACACGCGCGTGCGTCCTAACCGTGCCAACACACTAATTTATTAAGCACGGGCGTGCCAAATGGACACACGGCTGTGCTAAGAAACCTGAACGCGCCCAAACCTGAAAATCGCGAAAAACACGGGTGATTTCAAATTGACACGGGCGTGGCATCGAACCGTACCCCCTCCCCTATATATAAAACTTAACCGTCATCCTCCCCAAACCTAACCCTAAAATCAGTTTTAAGCCTCCCTTCTCCCAAAATCCGGCCACACAACCAAATCTCTCCACCCAAAACCGTCTCCCCTCATCATTTTTTCTCCAAAAACCACCCAAAACCAGCCACACGCCCGCACCACAGCCGTGCTACCAAGCACCACGCCTATGTCACTGCCGTGTTCGTGCAGCAAAACCATCGCCACCGCCGTGCCCCGCCCGTGTTGATCATTTCACACCATCCCTGGTTCCCTTTCTTGATTAGATATTTGATAAACTTTATTGCATTCTTGTTTATTTACAGATTTTGTTTAGATTTAGTCTCAAATGCATGATTTTTAGGAAATTTGTTTTAAGTACCCATAACATTCATTGGTTGTTAGATTTTATACTCATTTTATTCTTGAATTTTAAAATTGATACATTGCTTTGCCCACTATTGTTCGAGAAAATTTTTCGCTTACAATTTAACATGCTCACAAATTCTCAAATTTTTCATGCCTTAATGTGGAATATGACAGCTGTGCTATTGTGGAAGCTTGAAACTGCTTTATATTTGATTACAAATTTCAGGTACCATGTCAACATCTCGAATCAAACGAGCAGCCCCACGCAAGAAAGGAAAGGGGTCCGGATCATCCTCCGTAAGTGCCTCTGCCGAGCTTCGACACCCATTCCTCAGATTCCCTCAAGCAACTCAGGAAGAACGGTACAAAGCAATCCGGGGTAGACCCCTAGGCGCCGGCAGGCGAATTGACTGGAACACAGTACAGCAAGTTGGGCTCACAATAGATATTCAAGCATTACTCTCAATCGACCCGTGGGGGAACTTCTTCTCAATCGACGAGCCCATATATTTGGAGCTCAGATTAGAATTTTTCACCACCTTCACATTGCAAACGTGACGACTCAGTTCGACGACCCGAGTGCTATCCAATTCCGTCTAGGGGGCTCAGTGCGTCGATTAAGTGTACCACAATTCGGCGCGGCTCTCGGACTTTACACGCTGGAATTCATAGAAGAAAACTCACTTGCCGAATTAAACCGAGAGCTCCACTGCACCCCGCTCAAATGTTGGCAAAGTCTACGCCTCACTACAAGCCAATACGACCCCAGCCGCTCTAAGGCGACGACACTTCCCTCAGCCCTAAGGTATATGCACGCCATTCTCACGCACATCATCACAGGGCGCAGAGAGAGCACCGGCGTCGTAAACAAGTCCGACGTCTACTTCCTATCATGCATGTCTGAAGGACATGTTTTCGACTTGGCATATTTTATCGCATGCGCGATTCAGCATCAGACAGAGCCTCACAGGAAGGGGATTTTGTCAATGGGGCCATACATTACGAGGCTGGCTCGACACTTCAACCTCCTCAACACCGACGATCAGATCACCTCCCTCACACTAATAGGCAACATGGTACCTCAAGGCATCCAGATGATGCTACACATGAGGATGATAAAACAACATCGAGGTACCAAGCCCCCTCATTACAAACTGCAGACACCAACAAACGAGGGAGAGGACGAGGACATTCCTGACGATGTCCCACCATCATCAGAGGAGGCACCGAATCCGAGCCAGCACCCATACCGAGCAGCAACATCATTGGCAGACATCTCGGCACGACTCGATCGATTCGAGATGCATTTCACTGAAAACGCTCGGCGCTTCGATGGGTTAGAGGCAACACTTCAACAAATATGCCAGTATCTACACATTTCATCATCGGCACCACCAGTAGATCCAACCAACGATGAGGACTTCTGAGTCCTTTTAATTTGTTACCTTAGATTATATTTTCTTCATTTTAAGTTTTTCTTTTGTGTTGTTTTTTTTTTTTTATAATTTGAACTTTTCTTATTACAAACTTTCGCAATTGGCTATCTAATTATTCAAAGCAGTCCTAACTACATATCTATTACATTGTCAATAACTAGTGATTTTGCAGAATACAATACACATTCCACAAACACAAACACACAACTAGGAAGAAATACACAAAAAGAGTCACCTGATGCCACACACTTTCCACATCCTCCAAGGATCTCATCCGTAAATTCAGGAAGTAACACCTTCCCTCTTATCTTTTGATTACACACTAATTTTCATTAATTATCTTTGTACATTGAGGGCAATGTACAACTTAAGTGTGGGGGGTAAATATACCTAAATTTTTTCATTATTCTCAAATCCCTGATTTAGTCTTATTTTTATGCAAAGTTTTCATATTACTAATTAGGATAAAATTTATAATGATTTGTGATTTTTATTGACATGTTTTAAAATACATTGATGATTAAATTTAAAAGAATACTAGAGAATTAAGCATGATAAGTCCCTTTTTCACAAATTAAAATTGTGCTAGGTTGTTGACCTAAATTTAAATACTACCTTGAAATTTGAAATTTACAAGGATAATGTCAAAACACCCATAATTTTTGTGAGGTTTTGAAACTTATAAAGCATACATTCTTTTTTGTGCTTATTTCCTTGATTATGAGTGTGTCTACCATGAACTGTTATTCTAGAACTTGCCTCGTTTATGCATGTTGAGACCACATTTTTGATTTGATATACAGAGATGATAAAGGCACCTAGGTTTTAACCCATTAACTCCACTAAATAGCCTACCTTTACAATTAACCCCTAGTGAACCCTATTGATCCTAACAATCCCTTTTATTGACTCACATACTAATATTAACCCAAAGCCTTTTTGTATTCACCCTTTCTTTTGACTACCCCTAATCGAGGATTGAGTGGATCAAGTTACCTAAGTTTATGATTATAGTAGTTAAATCAATCTTGTATTACTTATGTTGTTCTTAAAAAAAAATCAAAGTATTCAAATCTTAGTAGTATGAAAAGAGAGCGTACACAATCAAAATCCATTCTCAAGAGAGAAGCTCGTATTAGTAGGTTTATGAATTTTTAGTTGGGGATATTTCAGTATGTTTAGGTAGGTACTTATCAATTCAATCCCGATTCTAACCCTCTAATTTCAGCCTTTAACCACACCTTGACCCTAGCCCCGTTACAACCCTGATAAAGACCTTTTTGATCTGTTTATCATCTCATATTTCAGTGGTAAAGATTTGATTTTCAGGCAAGCCTATGGGATTAACTTTTCAGGTTCGACTTACGAGCGATCTTTTTCCTGAACCTTAAACACTTTAGAGTGATTTGAGTGAATCTTAAAGTGAGGACATCAACCCTTGTTGGTTTTGAATTGAAAAGGTAGTCATTTAAATAAAGGGAGATACCTATGTTTTCAAAAGTACAAACTCATGACTTATCTCATTTAAATCTTTAGGACTCTGTGAATTGAATTATCCATGTATAAATTACCTATGAATTATGATAAAACATTATTGATAAGAATTGTAGATCATGGAAAGTTCGTTTTAATTGTAAGTTGAGAATTTTGCTTGAGGACAAGCAAAAGATTAAGTGTGGGGGTATTTGATAAACCGTAATTGTAACATATTTTAACCCATATTTAATATGCTTTTCGATGATTTATTCCTTGATTTTTATAAAAAGGTGCTTGTAATCCTTTCCTTTCATGTCTTAGACCCAGGAAAGCACCCGAGGATGAAAAGAACACAAATTGGGCCCAAAACAGAGTAAACGGGACTTATTGCGAAAGTGACACGGCTGTGCCTCGATGAGTACCTAGAGCATGACCTCAATTTCGACTCATAGGCCGTGCCCCAAATTAGAAGTCCTAACACGGCCTGACCCCGAGTCACATAGGCATGTGACATGGTCGTGCCTCTGGCGCTGGAAAGAACAATTTTAGTCGGAAAAGGATACTTAGGGAGGAAGAATCGCATTCCAAGAGCCTATATATGTCCCCTAAGTGCTACCTTTGAGAGGGCATCAAAGCGAGGCCAATGAGCCAAGCCGAGAAGGTCAGAGTTAGGAAATAAACGTGAGGATAGCCAGTTGATCCATCCCAAGAAGCCGGAGTTATACTCAAGACGGTGGAATTCTCCTTCAATTTCTCCTTAGTACGAAATCGACACGGCCTAACCTAAAGCACACACGGCCGTGCCTCGACGAACACCTAGAGCACGGCCTCAACCCCGTCACACACGACCGTGCCTCAAGAGAAATCCGAACACGATCAAGTCTCGATTCACACGGGCGTGTGACATGGCCGTGCCTCTGACGCTGGAAAGAGCAATTTTAGCTGGAAAGAGCAATTTTAGTCGAAAAAGGATACTTAGGGAGAAAGAATCGCGTTCCAAGAGCCTATATATATCCCTCAAGTATCACCTGTTGGGGAGAGCGAAAGCAAGGCCAAGGAGCCAAGCCGAGAAGGTCAGAGTTAGGGAATAACACGAGGATAGCCAGTTGATCCATCCCAAAAAGCCGGAATTATACTCAAGACGGCAGAATTCTCCTTCGATTCCTTCAGGGGGTTTTAGGATTTTTCCTATGTTTTGTTTTATCTTTTCTCTTGTGATGTTTTGTTTATTCATTATGAACTAAACCCCTCAGATACCCGAAGAGGATGAAACCTAGATGGATTTTATTATTTGATTTTTAAATTATATGATGAATTACTTAGTTTGTTCTTAATTATGTTGCTTAATCCAAATCTAATGTGCTTAGGTAGATGATGAATAAACCCTGCCTAAGAGAAGATCTAACATAATTAAGCGGAGTTGATCGAACGCCTAGAGATAGGGTTACAAGATTTTGCCGAATTAGGGTGAAACTTAATATGGGAGTCCAATGATCGATTTACTGCTATCCTAGGGGGTTATTATAAGTGAACGAGAGTTCCACTGATTAACCTAGGGTTAGACGTTATTCGCCTCGAGAGAGGGTTTAATATAGGTTAGGAAGCCTTACAGATCAAGCTAAGTAAAGGAAATCGTATAATTAAAGGTTAAGATAATAAGAGAAGTCTAGGTGGATTCTTCCCGAGGGTATCATCAAAATCAACTAAGTTTTTCCTAAAAAGTTATTTCCCAATTCGTCTTCTTTGTGTCCTTAGTCTAGCTACCGCCGATTTAGTTTAAAAAGTAATCTTCACTCTAACTTTAAGACTAAATAATAATAAGAAGGTGAGTATTAATACTTTTAGTTCCTTTAGGTTCGATAATCGGTCTTGCCTAAGCTATACTACTGTTCGATAGGTACACTTTGCTTAATATCGTTGTCAGAGTTAATCTCTAGGATTGATCATTCTTTTATAAATATTTAAAACTCTGGTTTTACATCGATCACTCCATCTTCCAGAAATGACTATGGAACCAAGCTAATAACAACTGCGCGCATCCAATGAACCTACCTTCATTTGCTCTCCGACATGCATTCAAAGATCCGAATGTCTCGGCTAAGATCGCAGGTACAGACATGACCCTTTTGTCAAGCCGATCAAATAGATCAGTAACTGCTTCATCTACATGTCTAAGAGCTTCAGGGAAAATCACCAAACCGTAAATACACAAAGCAAAGACGTCAATCTTTTTCTTTACATCTGGATGTGCTAGGATCAGATCCCTCAAACTTACCCAAGGTATGTATTTACCCTCACCTTTCTCTTGAATTCTGGCTGTAATCCACTGTTCACTCATCCCCGTGATATTCATTAACTTCTTCACAAAAGTTGGGACGTTAGCAGCCTTAGAATAAGCTTTGTCGACTTGAATCCTTGAACAGCGAAGCAAGGTTGTATATTCCTCTACCGTGAGCACAAAATCTACTTTCCCGAAAGTGAAACAGCTATAAGAAGAGTTCCAAAACTGAGTCATAGCCCGAAACAAATGCTTATCTACCTTGACATCGAGCAAGTAAGGTAGATCGCCATAACTACGATAGAACAACTGCTTTGCCTCATCATCCCACTGGGTCCATATTCCTTTCAACTCCTAGAGCTCATTTTGCGTGACACTGATACGAGCTAAATCCCGTAGTTCTGACACATACCCCTCAGCTAAGCTATCCCCTTTCTCTAATTGCCTTTGCTATGACCATATGCGGATGACTGCATTGTCTTCCACTTTATCAAGGAATTCGTTCTCCATAACCAGCTTTCTAACTTAGAAACTGATCGTGAATCGATACCTCTTAAAATATGAAATGACATGTAAAAAAATAAAACACAACAAGTTAGTACCACAGAATAAAATATAAAGCAAGTAAAATAAACAAACACCTATCTGGGTAACTACTAAGGTTTGACATGGATCTACTTAGGGTGGGTTCTTATGTTTTCTACGTGTGTTTTAGCTCTAAAGTTGAGGTACCCGAACTAGCAGATTCTTCGATCCTCACCCATTATAGGTTTATACGGACCGAGTTCGGTTCAGGGGAATACATTTCCTTATGGCCATGCGGAAGTGAAAACTTCACGAAGACGTAGGTACAGATGTATCTCGGAAGCAATCCACTAGCCCATGCGGAGGTGAAAACCTCACGAAGGCATAGCTTCTCGCTCCCACTTAAAGGCGCGACCACAACGGTCATGTAATGCAATGAAGAGATATATATTAAAATTAGAACCACATGCAATGAAAGGATCATGGTTTTTTAAATCAAAATTTTAAATTCAGACAAAAGGACATGAAATTATCAATTTTACGGCTTGACTCTCTTATTGATGTCCCTAGTGGAGTCTCCAAGCTGTCGAAACCATTTTTAGAGTTGATTAAAAAACGGGGGTCGACTTTAAAAAAAACAAAAACGGGAGTCGCCACCAATCCCTTTTGACTTAGGTGTGATTGGATCACCTTATAAAATGTTTTTATTTCAAAACATTGATTTTGGTCCACGAAATACAAGAAAACGGGTTCGGGAGTCGATTACGTACGAGGAAGGGTTAGCACCCTCGTAACGCCCAAAATTTGTACCTAATTGATAATCTCATGTCCTAATGTCGAAATTTTGAAAAATTTTAAAAAATACAATCCTTTTATTTGAAAGAAAACCAAGACTTGGTTTGAGTAAGATATTACATTGATTATAATATAATGTACATACTTAATAGCAATACACCATGACTACAAATTATATTAACAATTACTACTAATATAAATAATTAAAGAATAAAGAATAACATAACATGAATAAACAAATAAAAGAACTATACTAAGCAATAATAAACTATTAAAAGAACATAAATAGATAAACATGAGATATAAAATAAATAGTGGAAATTAAAATCTTCACGAAATATAAAAATTCAAGAAATAAATATTAAATTCCATAAACAGAATAAAAAAATAAAAATGAATGATATATTTAAACGTTGAATAAATATTATGACAAAAAAAAAGAATATGACTATTTCTAAAACGATTTAATATATATATAAACAATATTTTAAATAAATAAAAAAATTAAAGTATATGAAAAATATAAGAGTACTTATAACAAATACATAATTTAATAGTTTAATACATATATAAATGATAATATCTAATAAAAACGATTAGTAAATAGTATACAATAATTTTAAATGAAAACATAAATGTAATACACTAATCATAAAAAAATTTAAATATATAATATAAACAATATATGTTATACGATATAAATAAATTTTATACAAAATAAAATTTTAAAAGTAATATATGATACAATATAATAATTTCTATAATATACAAACATTAAAAAAAACATATAATATAATAACTAATATACAAATTATAAAATAATATGTAATATATAAATAATATTAAATAAAATAACCTAGTATAAATGACAAATAATTTAATACATATGTATAATACTAAAAAAAATTAAAAATAAAAGTGAAAGTAAATATAATTAAGGAAAGAAAAAAAATGTAAAAAGGATGATATTGAAGGATGCTACAAACTGTAGGGACCTAATAGGCAATTATGCCCTATCTCCTAAACGGCGCCGTTCTGTTATCAGCCCTTAAATAGCTCGATGGACTAAATTGAAATGAAATACAGATCTCAGGGCTAATTTAAAAATAAAAAGAAATTCAATTTAGGACGAAATTATAACTAATAAAATTGAGGAGGGACTAAAATGGAAAATTACCCTTTTTATAAAAACGCGTGGATCCTCCCGGGGTTTTCTGGTCAACGCACGGGTCTAGCCTTAAAACGAAGTCGTTTTGGTCATTAACTGACCACACCAAAACGGCGTCGTTTCTTTGGCCTATATAAAGCAAAAATTAATAATAAAAAAATCATTTTAACAGCCATTCTAAAAAAAAAAAAAAACTAAGCTTTAGAAAGCTATCTCTTCTCCTATGTCTCCGGCTAGACTCCGGTGTGGGCTCCGGCAACAGGCAACCGCGCGTGCATCCCACGCGCCACCGCACATGGCGGCCTGAAGCCAGAAAATTCATTTTTTTCGTGGGAATCGAAAGGTATATTTGTACCTCTTTTTTATTTTAGTAGTATTTTTGTAAAAAATGCATAAATCAGAGAAGAATAATAAAAGAACAATGAAAACAGATATTCAGAAATCACCTCTGTGTTTGGGTTTTCTCTATTTTTATTGTATATTTCTGTATCTTGTGTATGTTTTTGTTATTACAGATTATTTTGGGGGGTTTTATAGCCCTGAAAATAATAATAATAAAAAGGAAATACAATCTGTCTCGTTTGCCATTTGCTGCTTTTTCTTTCCTTTTTGCAGGCGACCGAAGAGGATCTTGGCGGTGACTGGGATCGACTCGCATTAACTACGGCGCAACTGGGGCTAATCTTATGTTGGGGCTGCGGCGCAGTGGAAACCCTAGGTTTCCTATGTCCGAAAATTGTTTGGGCCATTGGTCCATAGGTTGGGTTAGGGTAGCATTGGGGTCTGAGGGTGTAATGGGCTTCGGGTTGTAATTCGGGTTGTCTGTTTTAGTGTTTAGTATTGGGCTAGTGGGTTATGTAATCTGTTTTGGGTATTTGGCTTGTAATTGGGGTGTTTGTAATGTATTAGGCTGTTAATTGGTTTTGGGTTTGGGTTAGTTGGCTGTAAAATGGACTTTAAACTGGACATTTTATTATTTTTCTATTTTATTTTATTTTGGTTTTGTTTGTTTAAGCCCGAGTAATAATGGGCTATTACACTAACAGTAACACACCTACTTTGAGCAAAATTCGTGATCCAAACACCCCTACGGAAGCTTAAACATGCCAGAAATCAAACAGGGATTAAAACAAATAATTTAGCAAAAATAGTAAAAATTTGCAAAATCAGGACCAAACGGCCTTGTGGGAGGATCCAAACCATGTGACAGGGATACATGGCCATGTGATTGAAGCACATGCTCGTGTGTCGCAGGGACATGGCCGTGTGGCTGAGAGTAGTAAAAATTCCAAATTGAACTTTAAAGACAATGATTATAACTCTGTTACAAAAGTTCTTTATATATGTGTTGAAGAGAGATTCTTTTATAACAGATAAGTACATAACACCTTTTGTGAACAGATATGTAATTATATATCGATGGATTAGCAAATTTTCACCCAATTTATAAACAAACACAACTTTTCATCAACTTTTAAAATTAAACGAAATCCATCATATATGATTTTTTCTTGAACTCCGCAAAGCATACCCTATTACTTAAATGAAATGAAAATGTGTTTAAATTTTAAGGTTTAATGGGATTTTATACCAATTTCTCATTTAAAATAAAAACAAAACCATACCACCATAATGAATCGAAAATACTAGTTTAAGGAGTTTTCACATCAACACAAGAATATTTAACTATGTTGAATTAAAAATTTTAACATCAAATTTGAATATAATGACTAAAAAAAATTTGATTGAAATTTTTATTTCATTATTTACCTATGCGAAGACCAAATTGATTATATAATACGTCATCTGAAAATGTAAATATGATGAAAAGAAAATAAAAAACTGTTTATAATTTTTGAATTTTACTTATCTAGAAAAATAAAATATATTATACTTATTAATTAATGAATAATAATATTGTATAGACATAACTTTGTATGTAAGATTATCATAATCTTATACAAAGTTAATTTATAAAACAATACAACCCTATGAAAGAGTATCTTGTTAAAAGATACATTATATCAATCATATTTTACTAACATTATATTCATCTTTCTTATTTTAATTTTCTTTTTTTTTCAAGCAGAAAAATGTCATATCGTCAAAGAGGGAATAATCGTCAATTAAGTTACTCCAGACAAAGGACTAATCATCCCAAACCTAAACCATTGCCTGCATGGGAGAAAACATTCTGCACTGAAGTGGGTGCAATGCCATGGGAAAGATTTGTTGAAGCAAAGAAGACTTTGTATGAACATGACAAAGTGTTCGAGTGGGATGATTCTACCGGTTTAACAGCTTTCCAGGAAGAAAAACAAAGATTCTGGGAAATTTATCATGGTTTTCCTTGCGAAAATAAGTTGCCAAGTAATGTAGCAAACTTGTATATCAACGATGTCGACTGGAATTCCTAAATTGATCAAGAACTTTAATGAAATGGATTGGTTTTCAATTCTGTTGGAGGAAATTCAAGCACCCCGCTTGCCTAGCATAATTGGATCACCATAGTTGAATCATAGAAGAATAAAATCACAATAAGCTTGGTAAATGTTGGCTAAGAACTTTATTATTAATATTCGATATCTTTATTATATTCGGAGAACTTATTGTTATTTTGGAAGCAAATACTTATTGTTTTTTGAGTTTATTATGATTGAATAATAATATGTATGGTGATGACTATTTTAAACACTAATGATCATTATCATGTGATTGAATAATATGTATGGTGATGACTATTTTAAACACTAATGATCATTATCATGTGATTGAATAATATTATGCATGGTAAACCAATATATATTAATTTTTACAATTTTTAGTTTGAACACTAATGATCATTACCATGGGTATAAATTAGTTCTGTTTTACTTGCTTCGGTTTCTATAGGTAACGCTTTTCTGGTGTCGGGTGCCACAATAGCTACTTTACTCATGCTTGGTGTTCTTCATGCTCGACGGCTCTATGATGACAAAAAGGTAAAAATCTACTTATTATATCAACTGTTTGGTGCATTGTATGCTATTAATTCTTATATGTCAGGGAAATGCTAGTTTATGGCTATTATTGATATACAAGTATTATTGGTAGTAGGTTGAAGAAGTACAGGAGAAAGGGATTGTACTGTGTAATATAGTGAAAGCCAAGAGATCACGTACATTCACCAATTAATTGCATTCTTATTGTATCTTTATTCCAATCAGATTTTAAAAACTCAAAATACCGCATAATATATGTAATTTTTTTTGTTTTCAAAATCCATCCAAACTAAACCATATTGACAGTTATTTTTATAAATGCAATCACAAAATAGAGTATTAAAAATAATTAAAAAAATTGATTAATACATTTTCAATAAAAAGATTGTTTTTCTTTAATTGAGGAGAGGAACACTTTTCACCAAATATATTACAAATCCTAATGCCTAGGAATTTATTCCAATATATATTACTCACCCGTGAAAATATAGAATAAAAAAATTGATAAACAACCCTGAGTTTTATTAAATATTATGAAATATTTGGTACATTAAATGCAAAAATTTTATTTAAAAATTTACACATTAAGCTCTCCCCAAATGTCTTGCCCAAATAATCTAATTTTTCTCTTGATTACAACATTGAATTTCTTCCAAGGTGCTTCACCTTCACATCGGGCCCTTTCTTTAAATATAACTTCGTCGTTAGCTTTCAATCCTTTCTCACTTGAAAATTGTGGCCATTTTATTGATACATACTTACCAATTTCTGGGTTCGCATAAAATGTACCTATAAATGTCCATGCTTTTCCCAGACTATCCGTAACATCTATGAAAAATAGACAACCTTCTTGAAACTCAAAGAACGGGGCAACATTAGTGTAAGAGAAGAATATGATGCGATCTTTCACTTCGTTTTGAGTCAAGTGCTTTGAAAAGCTTTGTCTTCCTTGCTCTTGGTTTTCCATGTTTACAAACGGTAGTAAATACTGAAATATAAAAAAAAAAGTAATAAGAATTTCTAGTTGATTTTTTAAGAACCATGGTCATAACCTTAATACCAAGTCCTTTATATATTTGTTGAAAAGAGATGTCTTTTAAAAAAAATAGATACATAACACTTTTGTGAACAGGCATATAATTGTATGTGAACGAATTGACTTAACTATTCATTGAATTGGTGAACAAACACTATTGTTCACGAAGCGTTAGATGAATTTACTTTCTATTTATGGTTTTTTTTCTTGAACAGGCAAAACATACACTACATCCTTAACGGAACGAAAATATTTGAATTTAGATAAATTTAAGGAAATTTTTTTAGGGATATATTTGGGTAATTTAAATAAGAATTTTATATAATTTTTTAAGTTTATTGTTTAAAAAAAATTAAAAATTTGATAAGGGTTTATTTCTGTTATTCTTATCATTTTTAAAGGCTATTAAAATTTAATTTTAAAAGGAGACAGATCTAACATGCAAATAAACCAAAAGTTGAAACATTTCAGCATAGGGCACCACTTTTTCAGCCAATTTAAAAAGGGTAATTGCTTCATTAAGTCCTTAAACATTTTATATAATCACATTTCAGTTTGGTGCCACCAGTTTATCCCGCAGTATCACTAAAAATTTATATATTTTTTAAAGATTACAATCATTGATCGATGATGGGGGTCGATGCCGCCAGTGTGTCTGAAGACACTGGAAAATACTGTAAAAATTAAGTCATTTACTTACATAATTTTTAATTTGGGTCATTTTCATAATTATTCACAGAATTTGTGTTACTTTTATAAAAAAAAAAACCCAAAAGTTAATGATTCTAAATGATTACTTCCTTTGACCTGTAATTATTTAAATATATTTTGATTTCCGATGTATTTAATTTAGTTCTTTTTCAATTTATAAGTTTGAAGATATATAATTATTAGGAATATGAAAATAAAATTACTTTTAATATTTAAAAATAAAAATACTTTTATTCATCTTATATTTTCATAATATAATTTCTTTTTAGATTAAAATTTCCAAATACTATAAATTGTGTCATAATTAAAATAATATTATTATTCCATGAGATATAAAGATAAATGATGCTTATTTTCATTTATGGTAAAGTGTTAGGTATAATGGTAAGATGTATTACATTCACCATAAGAGATGTAGATTTAAATTTTGATAGCTAAAATCTGTTCAAAACAAAAAATGAATCTGTCCAAAAGAGAAATGAAAAGGAAAAATAGTAGCTAAAATCCAACAATAATCCAACCATCTCAATCAAGATTAATTTTTTATTGTTTTATTTAAATGTGTAAATATATAAAAAAAAATTAAGATACAACAATTCCACTTAAAATCAACTTTGATTATTTTAGAATGTATTGACCCCTGCATAATTTAGTTATGATTTATTTCTTATTTTTGTAAAAAAAAAAAAAAACTACCAATAATAGAGCCATGATTAGAACTTCACTTGGAAACAACACTTCGATACTCTGCACTTGCAATAAAAAAACCTTTAAAATAAAACGAATTAATCAATAAAATTGAAGATATAATGTTTTAGAAGAATAAAACTCACAAAAAAATCAAAAAGTAAAGTAATGAACGAGTTAATATAAATTTATTTGATAGAAGTCAATAAACTAGGAAAAAGATAATAATATGTAATACCCCTTCCCCGAGAAACTTTAGTAATGAATGTTACATTTAGCACTGAACATTCCCTTCAATATCAAATGCTTATAATTTGGAGATTTATCAAGATTACATTATCCTTTATAGAAGTTAGTTAGATTAAAAATAAAGTTTATATGTTGTAGCTTTTTACTTTTGAAGTTCTTGTGTCCCGAGACACATTTCGTATGTCTCGAAACTTGGGATAGGGGCCAAAATTTTAATTTTGAAACACTTCCAGACCATATCAAAACTGTCCACAATCATTCCAAACAATAATCAAAGCTCATAAACTATGTAATACCTTATGTTTACCGTTCAAAACACATTAAACTCAAATATTAGAACTAGACACTTTCTTTCTTACTTTATGAATTCTTCTATACACATGCCATACTCCATACCATGAAATTTATTTCATACCTATTTTCTCCCAAGTCTTGATGATGTGATGAGATGTGTCGAGGTCGCTACTTCGACAAGAGCTTCAATCCGATCTTTTCCCATATGCGTTGAAAAATAACATGTTAAGCTTGTGGAAGCTTAGTAAGTACCCATGAATTCAAACATTACCATTGCTTAGTTTCTTCCACAATAATAATAAACTGTTATATTTCATGAATTTATCATAATAATAGAAAAGTTATTCAATATTTATAAAATTCACTAGTACTTTGATTCACTACTTTGTCATTTCATGATATAACATGTGCTTTTTATCAAAACTTACTTACCATGACTGTAACACCTCAAAACTTGGCCCAGAAGTTTTGATCGGATCTCATAGGTCACATGATGTGACATGGCCGTACCCGACACCACACGGTCTGGATCATGTGACACGGCCGTGTGACTCATGTTTTGAAAATTTACAAATTTTGCATGAATATTCTGGTTTGTTTCAAATTGGTCCCTGATTGTCCCCAAACTAATTTTAAGGCCTCGTAAGCCTGATTTAGAGTCCATAAGTGTATGTTTACTTCAATCTGAATTATTTTTAAAAAATAAATATTGTTAATTATTCTAATGAACTGAATGCTATTATTATTGAATGTTCTGAAATGTACAGTGATACTCAGTCACCCTAATCTGGAGACAAAAGCGATTATGGGTATTACATTAACAGTTAAGTAGAACATATGCACATAAAATTTCTCAAACACACAACAACTATAGCAATTTGAACCAAATAGTTATATGAGGAATATTTACCCAGCAACAGAACACAACACAAGTGTGATTTATAATCAAATGCACCAGTCCCAAACCCTCCATTATCCAACCTCTACACACCATCTCCAACCAACCGTTACACACCAAATATGGGGTTTTTCTAAACCCTTCCATCCTTCAAACACCACTATCGGGTTATGTTAGACCTGTCCAACCGATACACACCACAAAGAGGTCATATGCCTCGTTATTGTTATGCAGTCAAGCTGGCTAACAAATGTTGTGGTTTTACCGCTAGATAAAATAACATAGTTAAATTGCCGGATCAAAATTCCTTCGTCTCCAAAATCAAATCCCAACCCAAAATGCAAATACATACAAATTCCAGCAATTGGAATATACAGAATTACAAATAAAGAAATTCACATTCTCAATTTCCATAATCTATTACATAGAGAACTTTTTGGGGAATCTTTTCCCTATTTCAAAAAACTAAACTAAAACTAAAACAAATGAAATAAAATCAAGTAACATTAAATTAAAATTAAAAGTTCGAATACAATGACTTTTAGTCCATACAAGACACATTTGAACTCAATTGATACATGGAACATATCATGATAACTATTACATATAGAACTTTTTGGGGAATCTTTTCCCTATTTCAAAAAACTAAACTAAAACTAAAACAAATGAAATAAAATCAAGTAACATTAAATTAAAATTAAAAGTTCGAATACAATGACTTTTAGTCCATACAAGACACATTTGAACTAAATTGATACATGGAACATGTAACATCCTGGAAAGGGCCTATGCATTTTCGGTTTAATTGTACGAAGTGACATGTTTTATGTACTAGGAATAAATTTCGAACATTTCTGGAAACCCGGAAATGAATGGAAATGATTTGGAAATGAACATTTTTGGAAACCTGAAAATGTATAGAAGTGTTAAGTTTAAAAATGGAAAGTGAACATTTTTGGAAACTAGGAAATGTAAGGAAATGATTTGGAAATGATTCAAAAGAGGAAAGTGAACATTTCTGGAAACTTGGAAATGTAAGGAAATGTCAAGTTTACAGAGCCGAACGAAAATTTTTGGAAACTTAGAAATGACTTAGAAATGTCGAGTTTTAAAGTTTAAAAGAGGAAATTAAGGCAAGGTGGCCTTAAAAGAAAAAGTTTGTGAAATTTGACACACAAACAGGCTCGGAAAAGTGGCCTGGAGATGCCACTTAGGGCCTCTGGAAATGGCGCCACATGCAAGGTGTTGGGCCTGGGTTCGAGTCACTTGGGAAGCAAATAAAATGAGTTTTATTTTTGCTTCCAGAAGCAGATGAGTGGACGACAAGGCTTCTAGAAAAAGGGAGTTTTATTCCCTTTAAATTTTGGCAATTAATGGGATAAATAAGGGATTTAAATTGGATTATTTTTTTTGAAGAGATAATAGATGGACAAATATGGATTTATTTCTTTTATTTTGATAGATAAGGAAGAGATAAAAGAGGATTATTATTAGTATTATTTTTATTAAGAGATAAGAGATAATAAAGGATATTTCTTTAATTATTTTAAATTAAAGAGATAAAGCTATCAAATAAAGAAGAGTGGTGGCCAAGTAAGGGATTCTGAGTAGTAGTTCGGCTATAAAAGGAGGAAAATAGGGCTACTCATCAATTCTTTCTTCCTTCTCTTCTCTCTGCCGAAAATTCCCTAAGACATTCCCCTCTCTCTGCCGAAATTTTCCTAGCCAATTCTCTCTTTTCTCTGCTATTTTGTTAAAACCAAAAACCCTAGTAAAGCAAGCCAATCTCTTCATCTTTCTTTTCTTCATATTTCTCCTTACCAATCCATTCAAAAGCCGAATCTTGGAAAGGCTTCAAGCATAGGTGCTGTCGATTTCTTCAAAGGTAAGAGCAAGTTTGATTTCCATTCTTTTCTTTTAGATTAGCCGAGAGATAATCTAACCCCATACATATTTTGGTTGCCGAATATGGAAGGATCTTTCGGGATTATCAGAGTAGACGACTAAAAGGAGGAGTATTCGGGATTTCTAAGATTAAGGTAAGACATGTGAATATTCGGCCAAAGGCCTTGATTTATGTTTTGATGATTAAGATTAAGTCTAACGTAAGGTTTTAAGGATTTCGACATTCCTAGGGAAACAAGGAACAGTTTCAAGATTTGTTGGTGATCCAACCGGCAACAAGGTAAGAATACTAATCCTACTAGGATTTGGAATTTTGGCCGAATGGCTTTTTATTAAGGTAAAAAGTGATTAATCAATTGTAGGAACTTGAGATCTAAGGCAGTAGATCAGATCTCGGGATCTCAAGGAATCTGTTAAGCGAATCAGGTGTGTACCCCACACTATTTCATAATACGTTTTATGGCTGTGTTAAATAATATATGTGATATTAAGAATATGAAAGTGGCTAAAGTACCATGATATGGTACTAAGTACTCAGGTACGTTTCCTACTTCTACTAGGAATATGAAAAATGTTATTCGTAACATGAGAATATGATAAGAATGTGAACTTGGGCATGTAATTGCATAATATGTTATGGGCATATGGGTTTGTTTGAAAGGGGAAGTGAAAAGTGGTGACCTAAGACCACAGTAATCTGAAAGTGGTGACCTAAGACCACAGTAATCTGAACGTGGTGACCTAAGACCACGAATGCGGTGACCTAAGACCGCAATTTGGAGTGTAGCGGAAGGAGGGTCGACTTAGTAGTCCCCACGGTGTGACTGGCAGGTACGGGGGTGTGTAGCGGATGGACAATTAGGTTTGGGTTTGGGAATGCATCATAACTTGTATTTTATGTTTTGAATGTGTAACTATTGTATGCCTGATTATATTATGATTTAGTGTCGTGTACACATTGAGTCTGTTTGACTCACCCCGTTGTGGGACCATGTTTCAGGTGATGAACAGTGATGGACCGGGACGGCAGTACTTGTGGTGGCCATGCTCAACATGAAGTTTATATTTTTATGGACTCTTGAATTTATTTTAGTACTTTGAAATATTTTGGAAACTATTTGATGTAATAAGGCCATAAGGCCATGATGAACGATTTTTATTTCTACTTGTTGTTTTATTGTGTTACAAATTTTGATTAGGTTAAAGACTAAGTATTTTATTTTAAAATATACTCGATATGTTTATTACTTAAAATTAAAAAAAAGTTTTCTAATATAAAAATCCAGTTTGTTTTCAACACAAGCCCAACCCAAACAATATTTTTTTTAAAATCACACAAGTTTTTCTCTAAGTAACAAAAGAATTTGAAAACCGGTTTACTTGAGGAACATACCAAATCTGGTCAAAACTCGTGGGCCGGGTTTGGGGTGTTTCAGAACATATCATGATAAGTGACGCACAAAAGTGCAAGAAACACATACACCGAAGTGCATAGCAGAATAGGAGGCAACGAAGTGCAATATCACAAATATTACGATTAACACGGGAGCGCTCGAGTTCCTATGACATGCCAACTATATCCACGAAGTTCAACACTAGCCTACATGGGCACTCGAGTATCACTGAATTTACATTATTTATTCACGAATGTAATATTTCACGATTTCATAATTTCATTACACTTTTACACTTCTTCAATTTAGTAATCATTTTCATCTTTTCACCTTTTATTATAATATTCTTCTTTTTTCACCTTTTATTCAAATTCACTATCACATAACACTTTAATAAAACAATTCATCATGATGTCTTATTCCACATATAAAATTTTTATGCACTTCACTTCTCTTATCTCAATTATAAATTTCACAAACTTTATAATATAGGTCTTGGTATCAATTCAATATTTACTATAGTTTCACTTTAACATCATTTTATGTTTAATTCACCACCATATTACACTTCAATTAAGTCTTCTATCATAATATATTATTTCACATATCAAATTATTTTACATTTTATTATATTAGTTTACCACAAATTTCATATAATTTACATTTTAGTCATTAGATAACAAGCGAATTCAAGAGTACTTACCTATCACCAGGGTACTTACCTATCACTATCACCAAATTTCCATAGAGTTCCTAAGTGAGATCAAGATTTCTCATCTTGCTGGAAAAGTTATGTTGATGGTGGAAAATGACCAAATTGAAAGGGAATAAAAACTTTCTCCTTTCATGAATGTTGGTGGTGTGAAGATGGTGATGGATAAAAAGAAATCTCTATTTTATTAATTAAATTAATCTAAAATAGTTTAATATTAAATCCAACCAATCATTTTCCAACACTATTTATCCTTAATTATTAACATGATAATTATCTTATTTGAGAAATGGTCGTTTTGCCCTTCACAATACTCTACAATTCCATACTTGAATCATCAGCCATTTTTTATAAAATTGCAATTTAGGCTCTTATATTTCTTTACATATGCAATTTGTCCACATTTACCAATTTTGTGTCACAAGGACTTTTGGGTTATTTCAAATTCCGGTCCTTCAACTTTTTCACTTTTACAATTTAACCCCCCATTTTTTGAATAATTATACTTAGCCCCCAAAATGTTTCACATCTTCACAGTTTAGTCTATATCTTAAATTAATATGCCACAACATACTTTTTTTAAATCAACTTCCTTTCACATCCATCAATCTTCTCTTTTATCAAATATATTCTTAATTTTACAATTTACTGTCACTTTTATAACACAATAATTTTTGAGGCGTTACATAATAAAAACTTAAAAACAAAGAATGAACTATATAACTCTAAAAACATATAGGAGAGAATCAAATTCCATTAAAAAGACAACTCTACTTTTAAAATGAAATACCCAAATGTAAAAGGAAAAAAAAAGACTTTATTATTAAAAATAGGAGAAATAGCCTTTATTACGGGAAAGATAAATTTAAATGATTTTAGTGATGATAACTCAAACTAATAATAATTAAAAAGAATAGATGTAATGATTTAAAATTATTTTTTACGTTATTAGGTTTTTAATTAAATTAAGAGATTATAATATAAAATAAATTGTTTATATTCAATTAGTGAAACTACGTATAAGGTAAAAGAAAAATGAAATGAAATTAGATGGATTGTTTTCAATTTTTAAAGATGACCAAACCCATTACTTTCATTTGCTTTTTTGCACTGAAAAATAGAAAAAGATATACGAAGAAGAAAAATATATATTTAGAACCACGGGTTTTATTATATATTATGAAATATTTGGTACATTGAATACATAGTATTAGTACCTATTTTTATTTTTTGGTGGCTCCCCCTTGTTGAAGAACAATGGTATAGTTTACACCATGAGTTCTTCCCAAATATCTTGTCCAAATAATTTGATTTTTCTCTTGATCACAACTTTGAAATTCTTCAAAGGCCTATTACCTTGGGGTATTTCAGTGAAAGTAATTTCATCATTCACTTTCAATCCTTTCTCAACTGCAAACCATGACAAACTTATGGAAACATAGTTTCCAACATTATCACTGGCATGGAATTTGCCAAAAAATATCCATTCTTTCCCCACACTATCCGTAGCATTCATAAATAACAGATGATCTGCTTGGAACACGAAGAAATCCGCAACCACGGTGTAAGAGAATAATATCATACGATTCTCCAGTTCGATTTGGGTAAGACGTTTTGAAAAACTTTGCCTGCGTTCCTGTTGATTTTCCATAGCTACAAACAGCAGTAAATAGTGAAATATATTAAGAGTAGTAAAAATTCTAAATTGAACTTTAAAGACAATGATTATAACTCTGTTACAAAAGTTCTTTATATATGTGTTGAAGAGAGATGCTTTTATAACAGATAAGTACATAACACCTTTGTGAACAGATATGTAATTATATATCAATGGATTAGCAATTTTTCACCCAATTTATAAACAAACATAACTTTTCATCAACTTTTAAAATTAAACGAAATCCATCATATATGATTTTTTTCTTGAACTCCGCAAAGCATACCCTATTTACTTAAATGAAATGAAAATGTGTTTAAATTTTAAGGTTTAATGGGATTTTATACCAATTTCTCATTTAAAATAAAAACAAAACCATACCACCATAATGAATCGGAAATATTAGTTTAAAGAGTTTTCACATCAACACAAGAATATTTAACTATGTTGAATTAAAAATTTTAACATCAAATTTGAATATAATGACTAAAACAAATTTGATTGAAATTTTTATTTATTTATTTACCTATGCGACGACCAAATTGATTATATAATACGACATCTGAAAATGTAAATATGATGAAAAGAAAATAAAAAACTGTTTATAATTTTTGAATTTTACTTATCTAGAAAAATAAAATATATTATACTTATTAATTAATGAATAATAATATTGTATAGACATATATGTAAGATTATCATAATCTTATACAAAGTTAATTTATAAAACAATACAACCCTATGAAAGGGTATCTTGTTAAAAGACACATTATATTTTACGCAAAGATACATCTATTTGGTATTTATATAAAGGATTTTTCTATTAGTCATTTTCACAATTCTACTTGGAAGTCAATCATATTTTACTAACATTATATTTATCTTTCTTATTTTAATTTTCTTTTTTTTCAAACAAAAAAAATGTCATATCGTCAAAGAGGGAATAATCGTCAACTAAGTTACTCCAGACAAAGGACTAATCATCCCAAACCTAAACCATTGCCTGCATGGGAGAAAACATTTTGCACCGAAGTGAGTGCAATGCCATGGGAAAGATTTGTTGAAGCAAAGAAGAATTTGTATGAACATTACAAAGTGTTCGAGTGGGATGATTCTGCTGGTTTAAAAGCTTTCCAGGAAGCAAAACAAAGATTCTGGGAAATTTATCATGGTTTTCCTTGTGAAAATAAGTTGCCAAGTAATGTAGCAAATTTGTATATCGACAATATCGGCTGGAATTCCTAAACAAATCCAGAACTTTAAGGAAATGGATTGGTTTTCAATTCCGTTGGAGGAAATTCAAGTACCCGCTTGCCTAGCATAGTTGGATCACCATAGTTGAATCATAGAAGAATAAGATCACAATAAGATTGGTAAACGTTGGCTAAGAACTTTATGATTAATATTCGATATCTTTATCATATTCTGAGTGTAATGCCCAATTTTAGCCCGGGCCCAGTACCATTAACCAAAACTAAAAAAACAAAAGTTGCACAGCCCAAAACACAATGGCCCAATACCCTAAGGCCCAAGTGGCCCAAAAATTCTAAAGATTTTAGAAACCCTAGGGGTTTCCAGAAACCTTCAGTGCCGCAACCCCTACCCGCACGCACGCCTCAGCCACGTCACCACTGAACCCTCCGCGCCCGCAACGTGCGCCTCCACGACTTTTAGCACCTACCAATAAAATAACATAAAGGGAGCAGTAAAGCAGGAGAATCTTGTTTATTTATTTGAAATTTTCGGCTATAAAACCGGGGGGGGGGGGGGGGGGGAATCATTTGTAAGACACATCTTTTTTTTGTTACGAATACAGTAACAAATATACTCACCAAAAATCAATAGAAAAGATCTCAGTGCAAAAGAAATCCAAGAGGTGATTTTAGATTCAACTGTCCTTGATTTTACGTTTTCTTTTGGTTCTATTTCCTTTACTTTTCCATTTAAATTTTAAAACATTTGAAAATAGAAAAAGGGAAAGATTTATCTTACGAATAGGCTGTAGAGTCCCGTTTGCTTCGCTGAAGTCGGAGCTTTGGGGGGTTTTATAGTCAAGAATGTCGGCCCTCGAAGCTTGAATCTGCTGGAAGCCGTTTAGGGTGGCGGATCGGTGTTCAAAGGGAGGGATTAGAGTTGGTTAAGGGGAAAATTTAAGAGAGGAATAAAAGGGCTAGGGTTTGAAGAATGCCATTCATTTTTTTTTTTTGTTTTTAAATGGCAAACAAAATGGTGTCGTGTGGGGGAGATGGGATCCGTGCTTTGAAGGGGAAATTTATGCGGCTAGTCCTTCCTTTTTGTGCCGACTTTCGATTTGACCCAATTTGAATTTAATTTGTTTTAAAAATTACCCCTGGATTTTGCGTGTAGACTCATTGTGATCCGCATTGAAATGCTGCATTTTGAGGGCTTGGGATATTTTCCCTACCAGTCCTTCTCCTTTGCATGCACGTCTACTTTGATCCCAGTTCATGATTTGTTATTTCTTTGCATTTTATAATTCGCACCACGTGTTTCGTTTTGATTATAATTAAATCACAGGCCTTTTACAACTCTAATTACTTTCAGTTTTTTGTGTTTTTTAAAATATCTTATTAACTTATTGTATTATTATTATTATTATTATTATTATTATTATTATTATTATTATTATTATTATTTGACATCTATACATGCTTTTCAATATTATTCTTACTATTATATATTATTGTTATTATTCTTACCATTATATGTTATTATTATTATCGTTACTTTTTATTACTATTATTTATATATATTATTATTATTACCCCTTTTTTATTTTGACTTCATTATTATTACCTTTTTTTTTTATTTTGACTGCATTACTATTACTATATTCATTAGTATTATTAGAATTATTTTATTATTATCATTTTTTTTATATATATGTTATCCATACTAAATAGTTTTTTACTCTATATATATTATTGATTTCATGTTATTTTGTGTATATATTTTCTTCTAAATCTATTTATGTACATATATTCTTAAAATTTATTACATATAATTTATTTCAAACATTAGGGTTTAAACTCCAACGATTTGGCCGATATTGGTCATTTCACTTTTATCCCAAACAAATCGAATGAATGCATTCTCGGTCAATTTCATAATCGCTTATTTAAGAGCTTTCGAAAACAAGGCAATGTATTGTGTTTGGAAGTTTTGAAAAATCGTGCCCTAACGTGCTGGGTTTCGGTTTTCTATTCGTCCAAACAACTAAATATCCTTTTAAGATTTTGACTGTGTTTTCTTAACTTCAAAAATAAGGTAATATTTCATGTTTGGAAATTCGAGGGATCGTGCCCTAACGTGCTAGGTTTCGGTTTTTTTTTCATTTGGCCAAATAACGGAATACCCTTTTTAAATTGCAATTCATGAATTTTGGAAACCATTAAATGATCTTGGTGTCAACAGTTTGAAACATCATATCCTAACGTGCTGGATGTGATATTTCATCCTTTTGAAACAAGAGAATTTCGATATCCAATTCGAATTATCTAAACATTTTTTTTAAAGTATTCGTATTTTAAAATCTCTTCCAATTTTCGATATTAGGACATTAATCAATCAATAAGGTACCAATTTTGGGCGTTGCGAGGGTGCTAGTCCTTCCTCGTGCGTAACTGACTCCCGGACTTGTTTTCTTAAGATTCGTAGACCAAAATGTTTTATAAGGTGACCCAATCACTCAGAACTTATTGTTATTTTGGAAGCAAATACTTATTATTTTTTGAGTTTAATAATATGTATGGTGATGACTATTTTAAACACTAATGATCATTATCATGTGATTGAATAATATTATGCATGGTAAACCAATATATATTAATTTTTACAATTTTTAGTTTGAACACTAATGATCATTACCATGGGTATAAATTTTGTTTTACTTGCTTCAGTTTCTATATGTAACGCTTTTCTGGTGTCGGGTGCCACAATAGCTACTGTACTCATGCTTGGTGTTCTTTATGCTCGACGGCTCTATGATGACAAAAAGGTAAAAAATCTACCTATTATATCAACTGTTTGGTGCATTGTATGCTATCAATTCTTATATGTCGGGGCAATGCTAGTTTCTGGCTATTATTGATATACAAGTTGTAGAAGGCCCAAATTGCCCGGGGCCCATTTTATCATCCAAACCCACCTAACCCATTAACCAACCAACCCAAAACAAAAACCCTCAGTCAACTAACTAATCGGCCCAAACCTAAATCAATTAGACCGAACCCTAAAACAGAAAAAACAACAAAAGAAAAAACCCTAATGCAAGTGGCGCCGCAGCCTAGCCCCCACTTGCCCTGCCTTCTGACCAGCAGTCCCGTCCCCTAACCTGCTCCACCGCCCACTGTCATTGCAGCACCTACAAACACGCAATAGACAACAATGGCAGCAAAAGAGAAATATATTGTATTTTTATTTTGGCTCTTTTCTTCCATTTCGGATGTAAAAACCGAAGGAAAACAATGTATTCGGAGGGGGGAATTTTCTTTGAATGAAAAAATAGGGACTTTTACAAACATTTTGAAAAAAGAAAACCGAATAGAAAAAGGTGGTTCTTTAATCTTTCCTTTCTCGACTGTTCAATATTGCTTCTACTTTTATTTCGATTCATCTTGTATTTCCTTTTTTTAAAATTTTTTAAATGAAATAATAAAATAATAAAAGAAAAGAGAAAGGGGCTTACCGGAGTTACCCCGTAGCCGCGTCGTCGCCCCGTGGTCCATCGACGGAGGTTTCTCTCCATGATCGGGATCGGGTACGAAGGAGGGGCTGAAAGGAGACCTTTCTCTTTCGGGTTTTTAGCCAAGAAGGCTAGGCCTTCAATCAGATTCCGAAACAGGGCACAAAGGCCCATCTCCACTCATCGTTGACCACCGAACCGTGGTGGTGCATCGATCGGACAGAAGAAAGGGGAGAGGGAAAGAAGCTTTAACGTTTTGGTTTCTTTTTTTTTTTTTCTGAACTGATATTGAAATGAAACAGATTAAGAAAGGGGATTTTAAACTTTGAAGAAAGCGGCGTTGTTTAGTTTGCCCTATTACTGCGCATGTTCCTTAAAAGGGGTATTTGCGCGGATGGCCCCTCTCTCTTACAGCGCCATACAATCAGGCCCATTTCATTATTTTTTTTATTACAGATTTCACCATTTAATTTCATTGGGTTCTCAATTGGGTCCACGTCCCATAGACGCGCATAAGGGCTGGGAATATTTTCCCAATCTGTCCCTCTTTCTTTAAGTGCGTTCTATCATGGTCCTTATTCGCCTTTTCTTGATTTATTGCAATTCCAGCCCCCTGAACTTTTGTTTTGAAATTCGATTTAGCTCTTTTTAGTTTTTTAGTTACTATTGATATTATCATTTTAACTATTATTATTATTATTAACTTCTTTATTATTATTTCTATCGTCATTAATTATTGTCACCTATTATCTCCATATTATTTTATATGCTATTGTTCTTTATTTATTTATTATTGTCCTATTTTTTTTTTATTATCATTCTCTTATTATTATTAGTTTTACTATTTTATTATTATTATTTGCTCTTTATTATTAAGTATCTTTATTATCATTTCTATTAGTGTTTTCGTTACCATATTATTATCATTTGTTTTTTACTATTATTATCTTTATTAACATTTTACTTTTGTTATATTCATTATTATTACTATTATATGTTTTTACTATTATTTGTTTATTATTACTACCATTTTATTTTTCTTTTCTTTAAAATTATTACTCTTATTTTACTTCCATTATTATTATTTATTGGTATTATTATTATTGTTATTATTATCATGTTACTATTATTATTTCATCGTTATTTCTACTACGGTTAATATACGCAATACTTTCAATATATTATCATTACTTATACGTATATACATGTATGTGTCTTTCATTATTCTTTTCACGTGTAACATCTCATCATTTGTCGCACTAATCTTCTTCGATACATCAGGTTTTTAAAAAATAACCGATATTTCGTATTAAAGATTCGGGAAGATCGAGCCTTAACTTACTGGGTTCCGATTTTTCTCGTTTAAACTGAACAACGGAATATCCCCTTTAAAATCACAATACAAGTTCCAAATAAAACCCTTATTCTCGAAAATTCAAAATGTTGTGCCCTAACTTACTGGACAAGATATCTAGATACCTCGAGATAAGTTTTTTTTCAAAAATAAGGCAATATTTCGTATTTGGAAATTCGATAAATCGTGCCCTATCGTGCTGGGTTTCGATTTTCCGTTTGACCAAATAACTAAATATCCTTTTAAAATTCTGTCAATGTTTTCTAAAAAACAAGGCAATGTTTCGTGTTTGGAATTTCGGGAAATCGAGCCCTAACTTATTGGGTTCTGGTTTCTCACTTGACAAATAATCGAATATCCTTTTAATATTTTCAGTGCATGAGTCTCGGGAATCATTAGATGATCTTGGATTCAAAGATTTAAATTGTCGTGTCCTATCGTACTGAATGTGACATTTCATTCCTTCGGAGCGAGAGAATCTTAATATTCAATTCGAGTAAATTCAAATATTTTCTAAAGGATTCGTATTTTAAAATCTTTTCAAATTTTCAACATTAGGACATTAAATAATCAATTAGGTACCAAGTTTGGGCGTGACGAGGGTGCTAACCCTTCCTCGCACGTAACCGACTCCCGAACCCGTTTTTTCAAAATTTCGTAGACAAAAAAATACTGTTTTAGTAAACCCAAATATTTTATTAAAACAAAGGTGATCCGACCACACCAAATAAAGATCGGTGGCGACTCCCGTTTTATTTTCATTTTCTAAACCAAAGTCGATTCCCGTTTTTCAAAAAAATGGTTACGACACAAGTATTATTGGTAGTAGGTTGAAGAAGCACAGGAGAAAGAGATTGTACTGTGTAATATAGTGGAAGCCAAGAGATCATATACATTCACCAATTGATTGCATTCTTATTGTATCTTTGTTCCAATTCAGATTTTAAAAACTCAAAATACCGCATAATAAATGTAATTTTTTTTCTTTTCAAAATCCCATCCAAACTAAACCATATTATATATATTTTCCACCTAAAGTGATTTAAATATAGAAATAATAAAATTTTTGGTTTTGTTTTAAGATTGAGAAATTTATATGAAATCTTAACTGTTATTTTTATAAATGCAATCACAAAGAGTATTAAAAATAATTAAAAATTTGATTAATACATTTTCAATAAAAAAGATTGTTTTTCTTTAATTGAGGAGAGGAACACTTTTCACCAAATATATCACAAATGCTAATGCCTAGGAATTTATTCCAATATATATTACTCACCCATGAAAATATAGAATAAAAAAAACAACCATGAGTTTTATTAAATATTATGAAATAATTGGTACATTAAATGCAAAAATTTTATTTAAAAATTTACACATTAAGCTCTCCCCAAATGTCTTGCCCAAACAATTTAATTTTTCTCTTGATGACAACATTGAATTTCTTCCAAGGTGCTTCACCTTCACATCGGACCATTTCTGTAAATATAATTTCGTCGTTAGCTTTCAATTCTTTCTCACTTGAAAATTGTGGCCATTTTATTGATACATATTTACCAACTTCTGGGTTCGCATAAAATGTACCTATAAATGTCCATGCTTTTCCCAGACTATCCGTAACATCTATGAAAAATAGACGACCTTCTTGAAACTCAAAGAACGGGGCAACATCAGTGTAAGAGAAGAATATGATGCGGTCTTTCACTTTGTTTTGAGTCAAGTGTTTTGAAAAGCTTTGTCTTCCTTACTCTTGGTTTTCCACGTTTACAAACGGTAGTAAATACTGAAATATAAAAAAAAGTAATAAGAATTTCTAGTTGATTTTTTAAGAACCGTGGTCATAACCTTAATACCAAGTCCTTTATATTTTTGTTGAAAAGAGATGTTTTTTTAAAAAATAGATACATAACACTTTCGTGAACAGGCATATAATTGTATGTGAACGAATTGACTTAACTATTCATTGAATTGGTGAACAAACACTACTCTTCACGGAGCGTTAGATGAATTTACTTTCTATATATGATTTTTTTTTCTTGAACAGGCAAAGCATACACTGTAACATCCTGCAACTGGGGTTAATTGTATTTTATTTTATTTTATTTTATTTTTATTTTAGTGATTGCCTGAGGAAACCTTATTTTTATTTTGGTGCGAACCTGGCCATAAGAAATGATTTGGTAGAGTGGTTGAGGCGCTAAGGAGCTCTAGGAGGGAAGGGGTTCGAGCTGCATGAGTCGCTTTGGGGAGTTTTATTTTTGGCATTAAAGGAGCCGGGTGAAGGAGGTTTTAAATAAAAGCTTTGGTGAAGTTATGACACGAAAGTTGGCCTGGCCAAGTGGTTTGGGAGCACCATTTAGGGGCTTTGGTGTGAAGGGCTCGGGTTCGAGTCACGCCGGGGGGTAGGTATTTTATTTTTGAATTCTGGGTTGAAGCGAGGGAAGGCTTAAAGAAAAATGTTGGAGAGTTGTGTCACACAAAAATCAATTTGGCCGAGTGGCGAAGGGCATGACAGGATGATGCGGCACGAGGGCTCGCGTTCGAGTCCTGATAGGAGCACCAGGAGTATTTTAATTTATTTTGCCTTTGGCAGTTAATGCGGGAAGGAGCCAAGATTTGAGTGTTTAAATAAATTTGTGATGCGCCTATAACATGAAACGCCCAGTAGTCGAGTGGTTGAAGCATGGTGGATTCTGCCTCAGGTCTCGGGTTCGAGACCCAAGGGCAGCACCTGGATGGGTTTCTCTTCCTTTTTACTTCTGGCGTTAATTTTGGCCTGTGCATGGGCACATGCACGCATGAAAATCAGCTTAATGGCTGCCCTATTCTTTTGCTCTTTTATTTATTATTTTGTTGCATAAGTATGGGGTGAATTTCCCTTATTTTATTAGGAGTATGGGATGTATTTATTGTTTTTATAAATATTATATATTATTATTATTATTAATATTTATTGGAGATGGAAAGCATGGGTATTATATACCTTGGTTGCTTATTTTATATATATATATTAGATGATGGGATTAAAGGATGGGGTAGTTATGGGGGAATGTTTAAACAATGTTATTTTGAATTGGTGATGGAATTATCCCAAGGAAATGAAACATGGCCGGCCTTGTAATTGGAAAAAGGAGCATGGCCGAATTTTTGAGGTCTTGGGGGGGCTTGATGCTCACGGTTTTGGAAGGAAATATTGGAAGTATTTCGGCCTACACATGCTACCTCTCTTCTTCTTTTACTAGTGTTCAAATGAAACCCCATTCTCCTTTGCTACTTTGTGAATTTCTTTGAAACATGCCATAAACCTTGTACCAAAAACCATTCATTTATCCTTGTCAAAAACACCCTAAGCCTTTCCTTTCAAAACCCGACTCCATCCTCTTTTTTTGTGGCCGATCATCCCTTGCCACATAGGGCCTCAACCGAACCCCCCAAAAGAAGGTGCAGACGATTACGTGGGATGGTAAGTGTACCTTCTTAGCATTCGGTTTCCTTCTTTTCTTTTATGGTGTACCGAAAGTTGAGTTAAGGCCTTGTAAGGTTGGCCAAGGGGTTATAGTATCTTAATAATGTATCCTTTGTAGGTAGCCGATACTTAGAGGCTTGGAAGGTGTCTTTCGGGTTTCATTTCTTCGAGGTAAGGAGACATGGAGATTCGGCCAAGGCCTTATTTATGAATATAGTGCGCATGTCGTTTCTAACAAATATTTTTGGTAGGAAGCTCGACAAGACGAGTGGCAACTCCGGGACTTCGGTTCATTTTGATTAGTAATAGTAAGTTTCGGTCCAAGTATTCCGCGTACGACATATCCTTCGGGATTTTTCTTGATTGATAGCCGAATAGCCTATATTATTATTATTATTAATTTTGGTGTTGGCCGAATATAGGGCAAGAAATCTAGCGCGATAGATCGATTTTTCGGGCTTTCGTTGTTGAGTAGTTCGGGATTCACTTAGACTTACGTTTGATCAGGTGTGTAAGCTCTTACACACTTTATTAGTATAGATTGTTATCATGATGATATTTATAACCTCTCATGTAGTAATTTTGCCTTGTGGGCATAAGCTTGGTTTTCGGGTAAGTCCCCTATTACTCGACCTATGATATATGTTGTGTATGCCATCATATGCTGTTAAATGCTATGCTATATACAAATGCATGATATATGGGATCATGATACTCGTTATGTGAGCATGATGATGGTGGGGATTGATGAGAGGGAGTAAAAATCGTGTCGACGGACACCAGTGGTTTGGTACCACATTTTGTGACTACGGTCACCAGAGGTTTGGCACCTCATAGCGTCTCGTCCCTGTGGATTAATTCCACCGTGGGTTGGCCCCACATTTGAGATACGGGATCGACGCCAGTGATTTGGTATCACACGATGGGTTGGCCCCATCATTTGATTGTGACTTCGGGTCACCAGTGGTTTGGCACCACCAGTGGTTTGGCACCTCAAGTATTGACGGATATCGTGACTTTAAGTCACCAGTGGTTTGGCACCACCAGTGGTTTGGTACCACACGGGGTAGAAAAAGGAGCATGGATGGCTAGGTTGGGTTGCATAATTGCATGTCATACTAATATCTTGTGTATGAGTGGTATTTTCGGGTTGGGGATTTACACACTGAGTCTTGGTGACTCACCCCTTCCCATATCATCTTGCAGGTGAGTAGAGCGCGGATGCGGAGCCGGGGAGAGCTCGAGGCGGCCATGTTTGTTTTGTGGACTTGAAATTTTATTTTGCCCCGCTTTAAGTTTATTATTCACAAAAATTCGATTGGGTTGTAATATGGCCGCTTATTATTTTGGATGTTTAGGTAGTTGTTTTTACTTTATTATATAACTGATGAACTTATGAACTGTTAAGCAAATCGGTTAAAGGTAACGTTTTCAAAATAAGTACTCGTATGCGTTTTCAAAAATGTTACCATCGGGTAACAAAATTTTCTAAGTTATCGATCACTCTAATGTTCTAAAAATTTAAATGATCAAATGGTTTTAAAGGAAGAAAGGATTTTCAACTCAATCGCATTTATCAAATCAACCCACTTGAGTTTTAGCAAATACCGTTTTATACCCTTAACATTTTTTTTTTATTTCTACTATTAGTCCAAACCTTTCAAACTTCTTTTTACTCCGTGACATACCAGATCCGGTCAAGGCTTGTGGGCCGGGTTTGGGGTGTTACATACACTACATCCCTAATCGGAACGAAAATATTTGAATTTAGATAAATTTAAGGGAGTTTTTTTAGGGATATATTTGGGTAATTTAAATAAGAATTTTATATATATTTTTTTAAGTTTATTGTTTTAAAAAAAATAAAAAAATTTGATAAGGGTTTATTTCTGTTATTCTTATCATTTTTAAAGGCTATTAAAATTTAATTTCAAAAGGACACAGACCTAACATGCAAATAAACCAAAAGTTGAAACATTTTAGATAGGGCACCACTTTTTCAGCCAATTTAAAAAAGGTAATTGCTTCATTAAGTCCTTAAACATTTTATATAATCACATTTCAGTTTGGTGCCGCCAGTTTATCCCGCAGCACCACTAAAAATTTATATAATTTTTTAAAGAATACAATCATTGGTCGATGATGGGGGTCGATGCCGCCAGTGTGTCTGACAACACTGAAAAATACTGTAAAAATTGGGTCATTTACGTACATAATTTTTAATTTGGGTCATTTTCATAATTAATCACAGAATTTGTGTTACTTTTATAAAAAAAACCCAAAAATTAATGATTCTAAATGGTTACTTCCTTTGACCTGTAATTATTTAAATATATTTTGATTTCCGATGTATTTAATTTAGTTCTTTTTCAATTTATAAGTTTGAAAATATATAATTATTAGGAATATGAAAATAAAATGACTTAATATTTAAAAATAAAATTACTATTATTCATCTTATATTTTCATAATATAATTTATTTTTAGATTAAAATTTCCAAATACTATAAATTATGTCATAATTAAAAGAATATTATTATTCCATGAGATATAAAGATAAATGATGCTTATAATGGTAAGATATATTACATTCGCTATGAGAGATGCAGATTCAAATTTTGATAGCTAAAATCTGTTCAAAACAAAAAATGAATCTGTCCAAAAGAGAAATGAAAAAGAAAAATGGTAGCTAAAATCCAACAATAATCCAACAATCTCTATCAAGATTAATTTTTTATTATTTTATTTAAATGTGTAAATATAAAAAAAAAAATTAAGATACAACAATTCCATTTAAAATCAACTTTGATTATTTTAGAATGTATTGACCCCTACATAATTTATGATTTATTTCTTATTTTTTTAAATAAAAAAAAACTACCAATAATAGAGCCATGTTTAGAACTTCACTTGGAAACAACACTTCGATACTTTGCACTTGCAATAAAAAAAAACACCTTTAAAATAAAACGAATTAATCAATAAAATTGAAGTTATATAATGTTTTAGAAGAATAAAACTCACAAAAAAATCAAAAAATAAAGTAATGAACGAGTTAATATAAATTTATTTGATAGAAGTCAATAAACTAGGAAAAAGATAATAATACGTAATACCCCTTACCCGAGAAACTTTAGTAATGAATGTTACATTTAGCACTGAACATTCCCTTCAATATCAAATGCTTATAATTTAGAGATTTATCAAGATTACTGTAACACCCCAAACCCGGCCCAAACACTACAACCGGATCTGGTATGTCACTAAGAAAATTTTTTTCAAACATGTCGTATTTTCAGAAAAAAAAACCAAATATAATTTATATAGAATATGCCTTTGTAAAATAAAATCAAACTTAATTACATGCCTTAGTTTAATTAAAATAAAAATTTAAATGACTAAAAGTAATAAAAGCCCATAGTATAACATAATATAATCTAGTGGCCCATGGCCTTATTACAACGAGATTTGAAGTCCATTAATTAAAAATATAAAATAAAACTTGAGTCTCTTTTTGCCAAATCTACATATTCTTCTGCATGGCCACCTTGCGTTCCTCTCCAGCCCGATCCGAATCACTAGGTATCACCTGAGATGTTAATTAAAAGGGTGAGTCGCGAGACTCAGTGTGCAACCCTCATGCACCACTAGTGTTTGGGCCTTAAGCCCATTAAACAAAATAAACAATGTAATAATCATAATAAAATTTAATAACAAATATGCAAGGCCCAACCCGTTTGCCTAGGTTTCCATCCGCTACACACCCCCGTACCAACCGTTCACACCATTGGGGATTTCTACTATCGACCCACACCGCTACACACCATGATGGCAGTCATGCTGCTCATCCACATATGATGGCCGAAGCCCTTATAACATTTAATGGCCGAAGCCCGTATAACAGTTCACAGCATTAGCCGCTTCACATATAACGTATTACTTCCTCCTTTCATCAACCCAACCCATGCAATCACACAGAAGCATTTTACTTATATCATTTAAACAGATTATTTACTAACCTGGGGATCCGCTTTTACCCTCCTTGGGCTTTCATCAATAAATTGAGATTTCGGCATTTATCATAACATATAAAACATATGAACATACAATAATAGACAGATCTAGATGGTGGGGAGGTATTACACACCTGGTTACCGCGAAAATCTATTATCCTTAACGTAGAGCCTTATTTGTCGAATCCCGAAAATCCCTAAGAAAACGTCACCTTTCTTCCTTCGGCTTTTCCACCAAATTGGCACAGGAGATTTTTAATGAGACAGATTCGGTGTAACATCCTGAATTAATGGGTCTACGCGTTTAGTGTGAGGATATGTTTAAAATGTTAATTTAAGTAAAAGGGGTCTAAATTTGGGCTTAGAATTAGGCAAAGGCCCAGATTAAATTATTTTAAGATGGCATCATTAATAATTAAAAAGGAACAAGTTTTGGATCGTAAGGAGCCCATGTTTTTTTAGGCCAATTTTCGGCACTTAAAATGGAGCAAGGGGTGACGCCACACACAAGGAGTAAGGGGCCCAAATTTAAGTTTCATGGAGCCCAATTCGTTTAATTTAAGTTAGCTAAATTTTGGGCATTAGGATTAGGTGGAGTGGATGGCAACAAGGTTAAAATTTAGGGATTTTAATGTTTAAAATATGTGGAAATAAGCAGATAAAAGTTATTATTTAGGAATTTATTTTATGTGGATAATAAGCAGATAAAGGCTATTATTTAAGAATTTATTTTATGTGGATAATAAGCAGATAAAGGCTAAGATTTAGGGATTTTAATGTTTAAAATATGTGGATAATAAGTAGATAAAGGCTATTATTTAGGAATTTATTTTATGTGGATAATAAGCAGATAAAGGCTAAGATTTAGGGATTTTAATGTTTAAAATATGTGGATAATAAGCAGATAAAGGCTATTATTTAGGAATTTATTTTATGTGGATAATAAGCAGATAAAGGCTAAGATTTAGGGATTTTAATGATTAAAATATGTGGATAATATACTGATAAAGGAAGGAGGAGTTAGAGATAATTAAGTCTCTTTTAGATGAGCTAGTAAATTAAGATAAAGGAGGAAAGTTAGGAATTTATCTACAAAGAGAGTGATGGCCAAGAATCCATCAATGAGAGGAGTAAAGAAACCAGCTACTACATGGCAAAGGGTTGCCGAATTTCCTATAAATAGAGGGGGCTAGCTCCTTGTTTCTGACATTAAATCCTCTCCCTTTTGTGCCGAAATTCCCTAGCTTCTTTTCTCCAAATTTCTTTCTCTAATTTCTTTAAAAGCCGAAAATCTTCCCCACTTTCTTTTCCCTTGTGCCGATTTCTATAAAAAGCCGAAGCATCCATCGTTTTTTCTTTTATTCATCCTATTTGAGAAATTGTTCTACACTTCCGGCATTTAAATCTTCCATCGGCATTGTCGAATCCTCTCTCTAGTGCTAGCCGAATCTCCTAAGCTAAGGTAAGAGTCGATTTTTGTTTAGTTCTCATAATCTATTCCCGGTTTTTGAAAAGCAAAAGCCGAAAGCTAATAGTTTAATGGTTTTCGGGATTTGAAGGAAGCTTGGTCGACTAGATCTAAAAGCTGAAAAATCATTAGTCTTCAATTGCGGGATTTTAAGGTAAGAAGAGTTGTTTATTCAAATACATAAAATTGGGTAAAACACTAACCATGGCCGAATATAGGAGAGGCCGTAGTTTCACATCTTTCCGGCTTTTTGAGCAAGGTTGTAGATCGGTTTAGCAAGGGTATCAACATTAATCAGGTGTGTAGATCTCTAACACACTACTAATAAACCTGTATGTAAATCTATTCATGTATGTTATGGGCTAAAAGCCGGAATAAGGCTGTATAAACAGTCGAATGGAACCCTAAAAGGGTTAGGCAAGGATGCTAGGTACGTAAACATAGAACTCCCTATGTGTATCGAAAAATATATATGACTGCATGATGTTTTCTTTATGTATGTATGCATGGGATGGGATATTGATATGATGAAGGGGAAGTGCATGATAGGTCACGCAGTGATCGGTGGTAGAAAACCCACAAATATAAATGCTAGGTCACATTGTGATCGGTGGCTATGCCATATTTAATGATTCCTACTTAATAGGAATAAGCAATACGGCTGTCGTTTTGGTGTGTAGCGGATGGAGGGTCGATTGTAGAAATCCCCAAGGTGTGATGGTTGGTACGGGTTGGTGTGTAGAGGATGGAAACCTAGGATGGGTTGGGTTAATCATTCTTTATTGTTTATTATGTGATTATGATTGATGCCTTCCTGTATGGGCCAGGGCCCATAATGTGTTTATGGGCTCAGGTCGATGTGTGTTTTGAGATTTATACACTGAGTCTTTGTGACTCACGCTTTCCTTTTCTCTACTCTTCCAGATGAATAGTAGATCGTGGACATGGGAGCCGAGACGGACTCGAGGGGCCATCAAGTTCTATTTCTACAAATTATTTTCTTTTGGGATTTCTTAAAGTTTATTTTATTTCACTGTTATTTCGAGAATACCTATGTAATAAGGCCCCTAGTTTTCATTCAACTCAGCAGTTATCAATGTTAAGTAACTTATGAATTTTTTGATAAGGTTTAATTATACTTAATAATAAAAATACAAAGAGGTTTCTTTTCAAAAAGTCTCTCCTTTATTCAAATTTAATTAATTTAACTTGTGTTTTCAACATCCAATAAAATGTTATGTGTTCGATAACATGCCAGATCTGGTCGAAACGCATGGGCCGGGTCTGGGGTGTTACATTCGGCTACTAAAAGCAGAGAGGGAAAATCGACAGGCCTTAAATAAGTGTTTTGGGTTAGATCTGAATGAAAAGAAAGAGTGAAATCGCATAGAATAAAATCCCGAAACTCACCAGATTACTAAGGAGTATGCGGCTTATGGTGCACCTTCGGGAAACAGAAACCTCCCTTTGTAGATTCGGCTATGGAGAAGAGAATATAAACAAAAGAAATTTGGCTTTTAGAAAAAGAAAAAGAGAAATTGTAGGGAAGGCTTGGAAATTTCGGCAGAGAATGAGAGAAGAATAGGGTTTCAAAATACCGAAATTGAAGAATACTACTCCCTATTTATAGAGAAATTTCGGCATATCATCCACACACAGAGTTGGAATTTCGGCCAACTCTTCCCTTCTCCTGATAGCCTTTATCTTACCTGATAACCCAATCCTTATCTCCTCAAAAAAATAGCCCTCATCTTTCTCTTCATTATCTTCCTATTTATTAAGAAAATAAAAGAATTTTAATCCCTATTTTGTAGCTAGTGTGCCGTCTACTCCTACCCTTAACTCACTCCGCAGCCCATCCTCAAACCGAACACATCGTTCATACTCCGTCGCTACCATTCCTCGAGCATAACGGCTCAAGCGCAAAAACTCAGCCTCATATTCAGCCACAGACTTACTCCCCTGTACCAAGTTCAAGAATGCCTTCCTTTAGGCATCTATATAGTTGGCCCCGACATACTTCCCCTGAAATGACTCTTTAAAGAAGTCCCAGTCAATCTGGTCTACGGCAGTACCTTCTTTCACCGTTAGCCACCACTGGTAGGCCTCATCTCGGAGGAGAGACACGACCCCTTTCAACTTTTCCTCTACCGTGAAGTCTAAGTCATCCATTATGCGCTCAGTTGCTTCCATCCAGTACTCAGCTGTGTTAGGAGCTACCCCAGAAACTCCCCTAAACACTTCCGCTCCATTGGCCCTAAGCCATTCTGGCACAGATTTCTGGGCTCCTGTGCCCATGCCTACTCCAACAACCCTCTCTAAAACCCCCAACATCGCCTGAGATACAGCATCATCTCCGAGCGCCTCATCTTGAAATTCTCCTTCTACAGCCGACAGTTCCGGTATCTTGTTTCTCGACCCGTGGCCAGACCCTACTAGCTCTGATGCGGTCATTCTACCCCTACCGCGTCCACGTGACGGACATCCTCGACCCCTTGAACTCATTCCTCCGATTGGCGTTTATCTGATTAAGAGTTTTATGGATTATTAGTTCTTTTCACTAATTTATCGCGAACAGTCTTATGAGTAGTAGTTTTTAAGAAGTAGTTCTTTCGAATTCATACACACCATACAGTCTCAAGTTCATTCAATCATCAACATTCGTGAACTCACGTTCATTACAGAAAAGTGTTGTTGTTGTCATTTTCACTACCCAGGGGTATTTTCGTAATTTTGTCCTACAGGGGTATTTTCGTAATTTTTCAAAATAAGGTCCTTGGTGATTTTGTGAAGTAAAGGTATTTTGGTAATTTTGCAGTCCCAGGGGTATTTCGAAAATTTTAAAAATTCGGGGTACTTCAGAAATTTTGGGAATTCGGGGGTACTTCGGTAATTTTGGAAATCCGGGGGTATTTCAGTAATTTCGGAAACCCGGGGATATTTCGGAGATTTTTGAAATCTGGGGGTATTGTGGTAATTTTGGAAATCTGGGGGTATTTCGGTAATTTTACAAATCAGGGTCATTTTGGTCATTTCACAAAATGAGGGTAATTTGGTAATTTTACAAGTCAGGGTTATTTTGGTCATTTCGCAAAACAAGGGTAATTTGGTAATTTTACAAGTCAGGGTCATTTTGGTTATTTCGCAAAACAAGGGTAATTTGGTAATTTTTCAAACTTTGATGGGTTTTTTTTTTTCATAAAACAAAGGTATTTTTTTGAAAATTTTACAAAACTTGGGAATTTTTTTTTTTATAAAAAGATGGCTGATCCCTTTCGGGTTTTAATCATAGGGTTTAGCCCATCAACCAGTCCTCGTAACTAGGGTGAATAGTCACTACGCACCAGGTAGGATTCTAGTGAAGAGGAGGTGAGTCGCTAGAACTGCTTAAATACCAAGCTCTCCCTGAATCCACTCCTAGACATGCGTCTGCCTATTGCCACACCCTAACTCGACTAAGGTGAACAGTCACTAAGCACCAGGTAGGATTCCAGCGAAGAGGAGGTGAGTCACTAGGACTGCTTAAGTACCAGGCTTTTCCGAATCCAATCCTAGACATGCGCATGCCTGTTGCCACACCCTAATCTTGCGACTCGTTTATGGGTTTGTTTAGTGAAATTAAGTCTTATGAGATTTAAGGAGTTGTTTCAGCTAAGCTTAGAGTCCATCAAGTTCTAATCTAACTAATCTACGTCCTATAAAGCCCATCAAGCCCACATATTTATATCACACAATGGTTCAGAATACTTACCTAGCGGACTTGGGCCGGAGACGCAGGTGCCATGCCGAGAAAACCATCCTGTATCACTTATAAATATACATGTTTCAAAAACCCATTTTTAGAAAACGTTTTGAGCCCAAAAACCCCAAAGCCGAGTTTTGAACCGGGCTCTGATACTAATTTGTAACACCCCAAACCCGGCCCAAACACTACAACTGGATCTGGTATGTCACTAAGAAAAATTTTGTCAAACATGTCGTATTTTCAGAAAAAAAACCAAATATAATTTATATAGAATATGCCTTTGTAAAATAAAATCCAAACTTAATTACATGCCTTAGTTTAATTAAAATAAAAATTTAAATGACTAAAAGTAATAAAAGCCCATAGTATAACATAATATAATCTAGTGGCCCATGGCCTTATTACAACGAGATTTGAAGTCCATTAATTAAAAATATAAAATAAAACTTGAGTCTCTTTTTGCCAAATCTACATATTCTTCTGCATGGCCACCTTGCGTTCCTCTCCAGCCCGATCCGAATCACTAGGTATCACCTGAGATGTTAATTAAAAGGGTGAGTCGCGAGACTCAGCAACCCTCATGCACCACTAGTGTTTGGGCCTTAAGCCCATTAAACAAAATAAACAATGTAATAATCATAATAAAATTTAATAACAAATAATATGCAAGGCCCAACCCGTTTGCCTAGGTTTCCATCCGCTACACACCCCCGTACCAACCGTTCACACCATTGGGGATTTCTACAATCGACCCACACCGCTACACACCATGATGGCAGTCATGCTGCTCATCCACATATGATGGCCGAAGCCCTTATAACATTTAATGGCCGAAGCCCGTATAACATTTAATGGCCGAAGCCCGTATAACAGTTCACGGCATTAGCCGCTTCACATATAACGTATTACTCCCTCCTTTCATCAACCCAACCCATGCAATCACACACAAGCATTTTACTTATATCATTTAAACAGATTATTTACTAACCTGGGGATCCGCTTTTACTCTCCTTGGGCTTCATCAATAAATCGAGATTTCGGCATTTATCATAACGTATAAAACATATGAACATACAATAATAGACAGATCTAGATGGTGGGGAGGTATTACACACCTGGTTACCGTGAAAATCTATTATCCTTAACGTAGAGCCTTATTTGTCGAATCCCGAAAATCCCTAAGAAAATGTCACCTTTCTTCCTTCGGCTTTTCCACCAAATCGGTACAGGAGATTTTTAATGAGACAGATTCTGCTACTAAAAGCAAAGAGGGAAAATTGACAGGCCTTAAATAAGTGTTTCGGGTTAGATTTGAATGAAAAGAAAGAGTGAAATAGCATAGAATAAAATCCCGAAACTCACCAGATTACTAAGGAGTATGCGGCTTATGGTGCACCTTCGGGAAATAGAAACCTCCCTTGTAGATTCGGCTATGGAGAAGAGAATATGAACAAAAGAAATTCGGCTTTTAGAAAAAGAAAAAGAGAAACTGTAGGGAAGGCTTGGAAATTTCGGCAGAGAATGAGAGAAGAATAGGGTTTCAAAATACCGAAATTGAAGAATACTACTCCCTATTTATAGAGAATTTTCGGCATATCATCCACACACAGAGTTGGAATTTCGGCCAACTCTTCCCTTCTCCTGATAGCCTGTATCTTACCTGATAACCCAATCCTTATCTCCTCAAAAAAATAGCCCTCATCTTTCTCTTCATTATCTTCCTATTTATCAAGAAAATAAAAGAATTTTAATCCCTATTTTGTAGCTAGTGTGCCGTCCACTCCTAGGGCTTGTAAGTGCCGAATTTTTGTCTTAAAATTTTGGGCTCTAAGTGGCCATACTAGGCCCAAACTCCTTCTCCTTTATGACGCCACCTTATGCCCACTTAAAGCTCCTCAATTCTTTGGGCCACAAGCCCAACTTGTCACTTAATTAACTATCTACTTAAATTATAGGCTAACACCATGTATTAGCCACCTAACCCAAATATTTTAAAGCCCAATATATCACTTTAAAATACCCAGAGCACTAATTTAAACCCTAATCCACATATTTAATCAAAAAGCCGGCCCGATCCTTAGAATCTCAATTTAACATATTGAACTATCACATTAATGCGCAGGCCCACATTTAGGATGCTACAATTACATTACCCTTTGTAGAAATTAGTTAGATTAAAAATAAAGTTTAATTCTATATCAAACTCATTCTAGGACTATATGTCTCGACAAAGGGGTTTATGTCTTGAGACATGATCTTGATGTTGTAGCTTTTTTACTTTTGAAGTTCTTGTGTCCCGAGACACATTTCGTATGTCTCGAGACTTGGGATAGGGGGCCAAAAATTTTGTTTTGAAACACCTCCCAACCATATCAAAACTGTCCACAATCATTCCAAACAATAATCAAAGCTCATAAACTATGTAATACCTCATGTTTACCGTTCAAAACATATTAAACTCAAATATTAGAACAACTAGACACTTTCTTTCTTACTTTATGAATTCTTCTATACACATGTCATACTCTATACCATGAAATTTATTTCATACCTATTTTCTCCCAAGCCTTGGTGATGTGATGAGATTTGTCGAGGTCGCTACTTCGAACAAGAGCTACAATCCAACTTTTCCCATATGCGTTGAAAAATAACATGTTAAGCTTGTGGAAGCTTAGTAAGTACCCATGAATTCAAACATTACCATTGCTTAGTTTCTTCCACAATAATAATAAACTGTTATATTTCATGAATTTATCATAATAATAAAAAAAGTTATTCAATATTTATAAAATTCACTAGTATTTGGATTCACTACTTTGTCATTTCACGATATAACATGTGCTTTTTATCAGAACTTACTTACCATGACTGTAACACCTCAAAACTTGGCCCAGAAGTTTTGATCGGATCTCATAGGTCACATGATGTGACATGGTCGTACCCGGCACCACACGCTCTGGATCATGTGGCACAGCCGTGTGACCCATGTTTAGAAAATTTACAAATTTTGCATGAATATTCTGGTTTGTTTCAAATTGGTCTCTGATTGTCCCCAAACTAATTTTAAGGCCTCGTAAGCCTGATTTAGATTCCATAAGTGTATGTTTACTTCAATCTAAATTATTTTTAAAAAATAAATATTGTTAATTATTCTTATGAACCGAATGCTATTATTATTGAATGTTCCGAAATGTACAGTGATACTTAGTCACCCTAATCTGGAGACGGAAGCGATTATGGGTGTTACATTAACAGTTAAGCAGAACATATGCACACAAAATTTCTCAAACACGCAACTATATCAATTTGAACCAAATAGTCATATGAGGAGTATTTACGCAACAACAGAACAAAACACAAGTGTGATTTATAATCAAATGCACCAGTCCCAAGCCCCCATTATCCAACCTCTACACACCATCTCCAACCAACCGTTACACTCGGGTTATGGTAGACCCGTCCAACCAATACACACCACAAAGAGGTCATATGCCTCATTATTGTTATGCAGTCAAACTGGCTAACAAATGTTGCAGTTTTACCGCTAGATAAAATAACATCTCCAAAATCAAATCCCAACCCAAAATGCAAATACATACAAATTCCAGCAATTCAAATATACAGAATTACAAATACAGAAATTCTCATTCTCAATTTCCATAATCTATTACATATGGTCAAACAGTTCAGACGTGCAGAGACAATATTAGACATTCATATAATCAATTATAAAATAACAGAGTCAGTTCACATAGTTTCATGACTAATGCATTTATAGATACCAAAGTCCCCATGACATTATCATAATTACAACCAATACGAATAATAATATAAAACTTACGAACATTAATAAATAAAAACACCCCTATGGAAGCTTAAACACGCCAAAAATCAACTAGGGACTAAAATGAATCATTTAGCAAAAACAGGACCACACGGCCATGTGGGAGGATCCAGACTGTGTGACAGGGATACACGACCGTGTGGTTGAGAGACACGCCCGTGTGACTGAGGTGTGGGTAGATCGTGTAACTTTCTGAACCGTGTGACTAAATTACACACTTAAAGGAGCAAGGGAGACATGACTGTGTGTCTGAATGACACGCTCGTGTGTGTTCGACAAAAATCCCCAACACAGAGGTCACACGATCGTGTGACTAGCCCGTGTGACACATCCAAACTGTATGGAGAGAAAGATAATGCTTAGGAAATGGATTGGTTTTCAATTCCGTTGGAGGAAATTCAAGCCACTGGATGGGATGAATATGAAGAACCAGCACCCCGCTTGCCTAGCATAGTTGGATCACCATAGTTGGATCATAGAAGAATAAGATCACAATAAAATTGGCAAACGTTGGCTAAGAACTTTATTATTAATATTCAATATCTTTATCATATTTTGAGGACTTATTGTTATTTTGGAAGTAAATACTTATTGTTTTTTAAGTTTATTATGATTGAATAATAATATGTATGGTGATGACTATTTTAAACACTAATGATCATTGTCATGTGATTGAATAATATTATGCATGGTAAACCAATATATATTCATTTTTACAATTTCTAGTTTGAACACTAATGATCAATACCATGGGTATAAATTATTTCTGTTTTACTTGCTTCGGTTTCTATAAGTAACGCTTTTCTGGTGTCGGGAGCCACAATAGCTACTTTACTCATGCTTGGTGTTCTTCATGCTCGACGGCTCTATGATGACAAGAAGGTAAAAATATACTTATTATATTAACTGTTTTGAAGAAGCACTGGAGAAAAGAATTGTATTGTGTAATATAGTGGAAGCCAGGAGATCACATACATTCACCAGTTGATTGCATTCTTATTTTATCTTTGTTCCAATTTGAATTTTAAAAACTCAAAATACTGCATAATAAATGTATTTTCTTTTCTTTTCAAAATCCATCCAAACTAAACCATATATAATAAGTAGACTGAGAAATTTATATGAAATATAGAGTATTAAAAATAATTAAAAAATTGAGTAATACATTTTTAATAAAATGATTGTTTTTCTTTAAATGCTAATGCCTAGGAATTTATTCCAATATATATTACTCACCCATCAACAACCATGAGTTTTATTAAATATTATGAAATATTTGGTAAATCAAAATTTATGCATTTAAAGTCTCCCCAAATGTCTTGCCCAAATAATCTGATTTTTCTCTTGATTACAAGATTGAATTTTTTCCAAGGTGCTTCACCTTCACGTTTGGGCCTGTCCGTAAATATAACTTCGTCGTTAACTTTCAATCCTTTCTCACTTGAAAATTGTGGTCATTTTATTGATACATACTTACCAACTTCTGGGTTTGCATAAAATGTAACTATAAATGTCCATGTTTTTCCCAGATTATCTGTAACATTCATGAAAAATAGACGACCTTCTTGAAACTCAAAGAACGGGGCAACATCAGTGTAAGATCTTTCACTTCGCTTTGAGTCAAGTCCTTTATATATTTGTAAAGAGATGTCTTTTTAAAAAAATAGATATGTAAGCGAATTAACTTAATTATTCATTGAATTGGTGAACAAATACTACTTTTCACGGAGCACTAGATAAATTTATAATCTTTAACCTTAAGTGCGATTGCTTCTGGGTCTTTACCATGTGAGTCCATGAGAAAATAAAATCTACTTTGAATTTCTTCATTGGAATGAATGATATATGCCTCCCTGCATCCATGCGCAACAATCAATTTCTTTTTCTTTGAAATTAAAGAAGAAAATAATATTATATATTTGCAAATTCAAGTAACATGAATTGGGTACTATATATGATAATAAAAAACATGTTAAACACAACCATGGAGTTGATTTAATGTTTTAATTATGTGGCTAAGTGTGTTTTGATTAATATAAACAGTGCCAAAATTTATTCCAACAGATCTATTCAAATATATTCAACAACATTTCAACTTTAATTATATGACACATCGTCATCCTAAACTCCTTTAAATTTGAATTAATTTTTTTATATTTTAATTAATAAAATTAACTTTAAATATAAGTTTACTTTTAAAAAGTTTTAAAAATTGAAAAACCAAATCCTTCAAACACATCAAATTTGGTTTGGTTATATTTTACATGTGCTTCTATGGATGAATTTCTTTTTTTCATAAAATACTGTATAAAAAAAGAGATTAATAAAATAAAAAAGAAAAATATATATTTAGAACCACGAGTTTTATTATATATTATGAAATATTTAGTACATTAAACACATAGCATTAGTACCTATTTTTATTTTTTGGTGGCTCCCCCAGTGAAGAACAATGGCATAAAAAGTTTTTTTTTTCACTATTTACACCATGAGTTCTCCCCAAATATCTTGTCCGAACAATCTAATTTTTTGCTTGATTACAACTTTGAATTTTTTCCAAGGTCCATTACCTTGGGATTTTTTAGTGAAAATAACTTTGTCGTTCGCTTTTAATCTTTTTCAAGTGAAAATTGCATCCAACTTATGGAAACATGGTTTTCGACAATATTGTTGGGATGAAATGTGCCAACAAATGTCCATTCCTTCCTCAAGCTATCTGTCACATCCATAAAAAAGTGACGACCTTCTTCAAACTCAAAGAACTCCGCAACCACGGTATAAAAGAACAATTTTATGCATTTCTCCACTTCGATTAGTGTAAGACGTTTGGAAAATGTTCGCATGCCTTGTTCTTGATTTTCCATAGTTACGAACTACAGTAAATACTGAAATATATCAAGAGTAGTAAAAATTTCAAATTGAACTTTAAAGACAGTAATTATAACTCTATTCCAAAAATCCTTTATATATGTGTTGAAGAGAGATATCTTTATAACATTTAAGTATATAAAATCTTTATGAACAGATATGTAATTATATATCGATGGATTAACAATTTTTCACCCAATTAATAATTAGCAAACACAACTTTTCATCAATTTTTAAAATTAAACAAGATCATCCATCATATATAAGTTTTTTTTGAACTCGGCACAGCATACCCTATTACTTAAACCAAATGAAAATGTGTTTAATTTACTAAACAATAGTTAAAATGTAATATTGAATGGATATGCTGTGATAAAAATATTGCTTGTATAATTATTTAAAATTATTCCAAAATACTTTTAAACATATTGAAAAATATTATAATTTTAATTTTGTGACAATCACCATCCAATTCAAGTAATATTTTAAAATTTTTAATTTATGTTTTCTGTGTGATATATTGAGAAATTATCATATAATACTATTAGATTGATTAACAGTTTTACATTAATATAAACTAACGGTATTAATACAAAAATATAACTTAATTATTACAAATTTAAATCAATACAAGTTCTAAAATGTATGTGGGTAAAAGAACAAATAAACAGATGGCAGTATCAAAATCAGTGGGGAAAAAAGAAAACAAACGACGCCTGAGAGATTCGAACTCTCGCGGGGAAACCCCATGTACTTAGCAGGCACACGCCTTAACCACTCGGCCAAAGCGTCGTTGCGTTGTTCTCAATTTGTATACAATTTATATAATATAACTAATTATTGTTCAAACTGGTTACTTGATGAGAATTTTTAGGAAAAAGGAAGAAAGTTTTGGGTGGATCATATTTTAAGTTGTGACATTTTGTATCCTCATAAAGTTAACCCATCCTTCTCTCCACTCTCACATGTAAACTGAAAAGGAAAAGAAAAGGTGACCCTTCCTTGGCTTCTTTCAGTGCTTGGTTTCACTTTCATTTCATATCAGTCGTCGGATATAATAATAAGAGGGGGGAAAAAAGCCATTTTCCAGCATAATAGCAGCAGGAACCTTCTTCATTGATGATGACATATGAAAATCAAGTACAATGAAATGTTATGACAAAGATGCTTTTGTTCAAGTAATCAGATGATTAATCTGTTGATTGAGAAATGCTTTGCAACAATTTGTTTGCTTCACTTGAATCTGAAAATCAAAAGGACTCCTCCTGCACTCCCTGAATCCACCTAACAGCAATGGGACTCCTCACAAGATGGACTCCATCGCTCCACTCGATCGACCCGAACCCTTGTGACTCAACGGAAGACAACCCCAAACCGTCACTTGCGAATGAAACCTCGTAGCTCAACGTTTTGTTTACGGTACTGAATTCGAGCTTACTCGGCGAAACACTGATTTTGACACCAGGTGGAGCATTCACTTTAGCTTCATAAACTGCAACAGCTGAAGTCCCAACATTCTTTACCTTCCTCCTGTACTTAACTACATGATCATTAGAATTAAAAACTACTGAAAATGAAGGATAATTAAGATCCCCTGGTGTGGCCAATTTTGTAGCACATACATCTGAACTAGTAGGTTCCCTCACAAATACTGCAATCCTCTTTGAATCATAGCCGATTGAGCAAAGGAACGCGATGTAGTCGCTATTATCGATATCATATACCAATCCCGGATTTAGAGCTCTGTTGGGATCCACATGACCAGCTCCATAAATAAATGGTGATGCTTCTTCCCCAGTAGCAAGATCATTAATGGTGTGTCCCGAGTTATCTAAATTGTAAGCTGTTGTCATCAAAGCAGATTTTATGGCAGCAGGTGACCAATTGGGGTATGCTTTCTTAAGCAGAGCTGCCAATCCACTAACATGAGGACAAGACATTGAAGTGCCTGAAATTATGTTGAAATCAACTCTTCTTGGATCAATGTCCAAATCAGTTGGTGCAGCGGCACCAGTCCATCCTGCCAAGATATTAACACCAGGAGCAATGACATCGGGTTTGAGAATCTCCGGGGTCAAATGGTTCGGACCACGGCTCGAAAAGGCTGCAACCTTCGGAGCTGGTGGTGAAGGACCAATCACGGTTCCTCGGAACGAAATTGTAGCTGTAGGAAACTGAGTTGTTTTAATGTATTCCAGGATCTTATTACCAGCTGCCTCACCCACCATTGTAGCTGAGATAAGATGAGCATCGGAAATGAGTTCTTCACCATGGTCGGCAGTGTTTTCTAGTATCATTCCTAACCCACCGGCAAGCTTCACTGCACCTCCTTTTTCAACTCTAGCATTCCCTCCCCTATCACAAACAACGATTTTGCCTTCAACTTTTGATGAATTTAGGCTTCCCATATGGCAATACCTGTCACCACAATCACCACCATAGACCAAAGGGAGCTTGGAATCACCCAAAGGTTCACCAGAGTACAACGAAACACCACCAAAAATCCTGCCATCACCAAGAACCACATCAGCTGGGAACTCCCTATCAATAGTGGAAGCACCAACTGTTAAAATCCAAGGCGCAATGTTAACAGCAGTGGATGGACCAGGACCAGAATTCCCAGCAGAACATGAGACAACGATACCATGATTAGCTGCACCAAATGCCCCAATGGCTATGGAATCATGATCGTATTGTGGAGCATATCCAGTGGCTCCCACTGATAAAGAGATCACATCAACTCCATCTGCAATAGCTTGATCCATAGCTGCGAGTATGTCAGAATCAAAACAACCCATTTTCCAACAAATCTTGTAAGCAGCAATCCTGGCGTTTGTAGCCATACCACGAGCCTCCCCATATGCAAATTCGAAAAGGCTGGCATTAGAAACCATAGATCCAGCAGCAGTGGAAGCAGTATGCGTGCCATGACCTTCAGTATCTCGGGGAGACTTAGATTCCTTCGTTTCATCAATGGGGCCTTCAAGGTAAGATTCGTAGCCTTTATAAAAGGCTCTAGCACCGATTATTTTCCGGTTACAAGCTGAAGCAGGGAAGTCAGGTCCGGTCTCACAGATACCCTTCCAGGTATTGGGAACAGGGGGCAGCCCGGAGTCCAGAAAACTGGGTCGTTCCGGCCATATTCCGGTATCCAAAACACCGATTATAATACCATCACCGTAATGGGAGTATTTCCAAAGGCCTACACCACCGGAAAGGCCTAAAAAATGAGGTGTCCGAGTAGTGTGGATCTGACGAGCCTGATCGGGAATGACGGAAAGGATCCCAGGGAAATGTTTGAGCTTGTTAGCCTGAGAAGAAGTGAGGCGAGCGGAGAAGCCGTTGATGGAAAGTTGATAAGTGTAGAGGAGCTTGGTGGGGTGAGGGGAAGGAGGGAGAGAATGGAGGATGGAGGAATACCAGTGATGGTGAGATGAGAAAAGTGACGGCTTGTGAGATTTGGAGACGTGGATGATGAAGTTTTGTGGACGGTCTGATGATGAAGAGGAGAAGAAAGGGATGAGAAGGAGAGAGAGGAAGAAGAGAAAGGAAATGGTCATGGCCATCAGGAAATTTCTCTGTTTTTGTGTTCCAGGGAAATTGGGGACACAACACCCTCGTCACCTAATCATAATCAGATCAATGGAAGAAATATCAAATGCTGAATCCACGTTTGAAGAAATTAAAGCCTTTAATGAATGCCCAAAAGGCAAATTCTTCATTTCTTTAAGATATATTAATGATGGATGGATGGATAGCTACTATTGAATTGATGTTTTATAATTTAATGTTACGAGAACGTGACAAAGAACGTGGCTGGACTGAAATCATGCCAAACTTGCTGTTTATGGTTGGATTAGATGTAGGTAACAAAAATATTCCACCACTAAATTTGCTAGTGTCCTGACCTCGTTGTTGCCCAAAATTCCACCCACTGCAACCCTAAAGATGAACCATCGACGTTAAATTTAAGCCAATTCCAATCAGGAGCAGTCCACATTTGTACCCCCAACATGATGCATGTCATTAGAGGTTGGTTGGGCAAAAAGACTAGCGAGATGCAAAAACACGACTCAACGTAGCTGCCAATTTCGTTCGTGTCGAAACCATTTTTTTGAAAAATGGGAATCGACTTTGATTTTTGAAAACGAAAATAAAATGGGAGTCGCCACCAATCCTTTTTGATGAGGTATGATCGGGTCACCTCTTTATTCAATCATTTTAATAAAATTTAAATTTACTAAAACGACCATTTTTGGTCCACGAAGTTTTGAGAAATCGGGTTCGAGAGTCGGTTACGTGCGAGGAAGGGTTAGCACCCCCGTCACGCTCAAACTTGGTACCTAATTGATTATTTAATGTCTCAATGTCGAAAGTTGAAAATTGGAAAAAGATTTTAAAAATATGATCTCTCTTTAAAAAATATTTAAAGTTTCTCTAATTGGATATTAAGATTCTCTCGTTTCGAATGAATAAAATATCACATCCAGCACGTTAGGATACGACAATTTAAATATTCGATACCGAAATCATCTCGTGATTTCCAAAACTCATGCATTGAATAATTTTGAAAGGATATTCGGTTATTTGGTCAAACGGTAGATCGAAACCCAACACGTTAGGGCACGATTTCTCGAATTTTCAAGCACGAAATATTGCCTTGTTTTTTTATTAAGAAAGTATGGATGAAATTCTGAGGGGATATTTAGCTATTTGGTCAAACGAAAAATCGAAACCCAGCACCTTAGGGCACGATTTCTCAAGTTTCCAAACGCTAAATATTACCTCGTTTTGAGAAATTTGCGATTATGAAGCCAAATCCTAAAATTCATTTGTTTAATATGTTCGAAATAAAAATGAAACATATATTAAAAGTTTAAAATAAAATAAATCAAAAAGGAATAAAAATGTGATGAATAATAAAACAAAAAAGGGAAGTTAAATTTTTTTAAAAAAAATAATAAATGAACGTAAAAAAATAATAATGATAATAATGGTAAGATAAAGTATTAACAGTAATAGTATTAATAATAGTAATTATTAATAATAATAGGTATATTAGGTATAAAACATACATAATATAAATTTGTTAAGTAAAGGAGATGGTAATAAATAAAAGAGGGTAATAAATAAACGAACATATAATAACAATTGAAAATAAAGTAGTAAGGATAATAAAAGTGTAATTTGAACAAATAAAGAAAATAAAAATAAAAAAAACAACATAACAAACAATATATGAGGATATAACAAAAGATGAATAACGCAAATAGCGAGATAAACAAATAACAAAATAGTAAATAATTAAACAATTTAAATAATATACAAAAAAGTAAAAATAAGAATGAATTTATAAGTGAATGCGGTACTAAACTGCAATTAAAATAAAATTAAGGGTATCAAATTATAAACCAACATTAAAATGAACTAAGTTGAAATAAAAATAAAATTAAAAATCTGAATTTAAAAGAAAAAAACAAATTAGGGTCCAATGTGGTGCGCGTACAAAGGTGAGGGACCAGACGAGGAAATACTCCATTTTCGTTGAAAACGCGTCGTTTAGTAGGGACCAAACTAAGGCCCAAAAGAAATGAAATAGCCAAAATCACAAAATGAAATAAGGGTCCATTGAATGCGACCTTAAAAGCGGAAGGACCTGTTAGGGAAATAGCCCCAAGGTCACAAAACACGCGGGTTCTCCGCCTCTGGGTCGGGTCGGCCCATTACACGTCAGAACGACGCCGTTTAATGCCTGGGTTATGGCGCAAAAACGACGTCGTTTTTGTAGGTATATAAATACCATTTTTTTAACCCTAAAAATTCATTTGTTTGGCTGTTTCAAAAAAAGCTTTCTCCCTTTTTTTGTTATTTTTCTCTACATGGTTTCTAGGGCCGGCCAGGGTTTGGTGGTTCTCCACAGTGGCTCCACCGCGACATCCGCCGCATACGACGGTTTGATATGCCAGAAAGTGGGCTTTTCTTGCCCCTTTTAAAACCCGAATAGGGTATTTTTGAAACCAGAACGAAAACAATAGAAAAGAGAGTAAGGAAAAAGAAAAAAAGGAAAAATGTGAGAAATAAATAGGGATTTCATCCCGTTGTTGCCCCTTTTTGGACCCTCTTCGGAAACCCGACGGGTTTCGAGGCGTCCCGGGGTCAGCGATGGCCCTCAATGACGAACCGAAGATAAAAAAAGGTAAGTTTTTTATTATCTATTTTTTGTGTTTTTTAAAATAGCAAAAATAAAAAAGCACCTTTAAACCGAATCTGTTTCCAAGTTTTTTGTTCTTGTATTTGATTTCTTGGTGTATTTCTCTGTAAAAAAATTTACAATGCTCGGTATCAAGGCTCTTATAGCCGAAAGAAAATACAATTTATTATTATCTAGCTTGCTTGTGATTTGGTTTTCGTCTCTGCTGTTCCTTGTGGTTGTTGTCCTTTTCATGCTTCATTTGCAGGTTTGCTTAGGGTCAACAAGATTGGGGTTGCCATTTTGGTGCAAAGTGCTGAGGATGGTGGCCTTCGGGAGACGTGCACGCCGAGGGAGGCATGTAGGAGAGGATACGACATCTTGGGGACTGGTCAGATGGCATGCAGCGCTAGGGAGCAACTTAGGGTTTTGAAAAAAATTTTAGATTTTGGGCCAATGGGTTGTTGTAATTTGGGTTAGGGTCTATTTGGGTCTAGGGTTAATTAGACTTTTTTGGATCTGTAAAGTGACTGGACATTATTATTGTTTTGTTTGTTTTTTTTTTCTCATTGTTTGGGATTTGAGTGTCGCAGGCCTGGGCTAAATTGGGCCTGTACACTTCGTATTCACCATTCTAACCTTGGCCTCACATTCTTTATAACCGTAAAAGTATTGTAGAAGCCTTTGTATTAGAAATTAGATTGTATTTTATTTTTTTTTACTAAAAAATGGACAGATTAGCCATTGTATGATAAATCAAATAGAAAATTAGTTTTTTATGTTAAAAAATTAATCTATTTTTATGATTAAAAACTGGCATAGTTGACAATACAACCAAACAATTACATGTGATATGTGCTACTATATATGTTATGCTAATGTACAATGACCAACTTTTAACAATAAAAAATGAAAGGAATCTTTAATAGAAGGATCAATATACTATTCGATTTAAGATAAAAAGATTAATTTGTTCATTTTTTGAATAGAGGCAAGATGCAATTCGACTTTTAATATAATGGCTTTCATTGTATTTTTACCTAATTGTAACACATCAACATACTTACCATTCAAGATAATCTTATTCCTACACAACGAGACGGACCTGACTTCAACCCCCCAAAAAGAAAGAGACATTATCCAAATATGTTGCTATGACCATATTAATTTGATTAGTATTGATGTTGTTGTATATTCTTAGGCTAGATATTCAAATGATTTTAAATGTATAATATTTTCAATGAAGAATTTGAGAAATTTAAGGTTAATTTTTATAAAAAAAATTAAATCAAGTTAAATTTCAAAAAACTTATTCAAAGTTCAACTTGAATAAAATTGATTTATCATGTTGGATAGATAATGGAGTCTTTTGAACATACATTTCATGTTATAAGGTTAAGTATATTTATTAATTTTCACACAAGAATAGAAACATAGAAATAAAAATAAAAATGCAATTTACTAATAAATGATATGATATAATGGCAAGGGATATTGTACTTTTAAGGGAGAAAGTAAGTTCAAACGTTAGAAACAATATTATTGGAAAAACAACAACGAATCTCAAATATAAACCTTAAAATAAACATGCATAATATAAAAAAATAAATTGCAATTTCATACTTATATGCTTAGGATCCTAACAGCCTCATGTGGCCAGACATAAATGATGCAAAAGCAAGTAAATTATTAAGACAGGAAAATCTAAAGTTTTATCTCAGCCTATTTTTTTTTTGGTAACAAGGGGGTGTGATGAATTATTACTTGGACTAATCAGTCAGTAGCTGCTCGTCGGGTTACAGTAAAATAAACTATTTTCTTTGTTGGACTACAGCGAAAAGAAGACATCCTCCCAAGTATCAATGTATGTTTCCACGACTGACTATTTGTTTAGATAGAAAAAGGATGAGAGACAAGTGTTAATTTAGTTACTATTGATGTTACGGTAGGCTTTTAAAATTTGAAACTCATTCAATTAATTGGTTAAAAGATGAAGAGGTGGGTAAACCTTGTTGGAGGTTCACGGGTTTCTATGGGGCTCCTGAGGTAAGAAATAAAAGGGAGACGTGGAATCTGCTTCGTAGGTTGGGGAGGAATAATTCGTTACCTTGGCTGGTTGGAGGGGATTTTAATGATATTCTTTATACACATGAAAAAAGGGGTGGTCTTCCAAGAGATGAAGCTAGAATGGAGAAGTTTCGCAAAACGTTGGATGAATGTTTTTTAGAAGATATTGGTTTTTCAGGCACTTGGTTTACATGGGAAAGGGGATGCAGTTCGGAGCGGAACATTAAGGAAAGAATTGATAGGGGTGTAGCGACAGATGCATGGCTTCAAACTTTCCCAAACTATTCTCTGAGACATATTCCGCATTCTTTCTCAGATCATTGCCCTCTGCTTGTTGATACAGAAGTTATTAGGAGAAGGTACAGTCCTACTCGCTTTCGGTTTGAATCTTGGTGGGTCCTTGAGGAGTCGTATGAGGATGAAATAAAAAAGCTCTTGGAAGGCAGCTCTAGTCATTACTTAAATCGTATGAATAACCTTGCAAATGGGTTGAAGGTTTAGGCTAGCAAGATCCAATTCAAACGTAATGGGGAGGTGAAAAGATTAAATAGAAAACTAGAGGAATTGAATGGTGATGAAAGAACGGAGGAGATTTTGACTGAACTCATGGAAGTTAAACTCCATTTAAATATGGAGATTGATAAGGAAGAGAGATACTGGGAGCAACGAGCAAGATCTAACTGGCTACAATTGGAAGACAAAAATACATCGTTTTTTCACAAGTATGCATCGCAGAGAATACGTATGAACCGAATAAGGGGACTTCAGAGAGTTGACGGTTCTCTTGCGACAATTGACACAAAAATTGAGGAGGTTGCTCGGAATTATTTTTCTGATTTATTTGAATCTAGAGGAGTTGGAGATGTGTCACATATACTATCAGTGATTAATCCATGCATATCGGAAAGTATGAATCTCAGACTGACTGCTCTTTACTCAGAGGAGGAAATTGTTGATGCACTGAAAGGAATGGGACCTACTAAAGCTTCGGGTGCGGATGGTTTTCCGGTGTTATTTTTTCAAAAATAATGGCATATTGTGGGGAAGGACACGTGTGACTTTTGTCTGAATGTGTTGAATCAGGGGCACTCGCTTGAGGACATAAACAGAACTTTGCTGGTATTGATTTCGAAAACTGTCTCTCCTATTAATCTTAAGAATTTTCGTCCTATTAGTTTATGCACAGTGATATATAAGATTATTGCAAAGATAGTTGCTAACAGATTACAGAAGGTGCTGAATGATTGCATAGATGTTTCTCAGAGTGCGTTTGTTCCAGGTAGACTCATTACTGATAATGTGTTACTGGCATATGAAGTACTTCATTCGCTTAAGAATAAGAGAGTAGGGAGGAAAGGTTCCATGGCCTTAAAATTAGATATGAGTAAAGCCTACCATAGAGTGGAATGGAATTTTATCAAAAAAGTCATGACAAAGCTGGGTTTTGTAGAGGGATTTATCGCTCTAATCGTTCGTTGTCTTAACTCGGTAACATTCTCTATTTTAATAAATGGGGAAGAAGGCTCAAGTTTCAGAGGTACTAGGGGGCTACGTCAAGGAGATCCACTAAGTCCGTATCTATTTTTGTTTTGTGGAGAAGGCCTGTCAGCATTAATGAGATTGGCTTGTCAGGAGGGAAAGACTTGTGGAGTAAAGGTTTGTAGAGCTTCTCCTTCAATCACCCATCTCATGTTTGCAGATGATTGTATCCTTTTCGAGGAAGTATCAAATAAGGGGATTGATGTGTTTAAGGATATTCTCAAGGAATATGAGACTTGCTCGGGTCAGTGTGTGAATTTTAAAAAATCAACGGTATTCTTCAGCTCAAATGTAAACGATCAAGATCGGAATATGGTGTTTCAAGCTCTTTGAGTCCGATGCTCAAATGATCCTGAGAAGTACTTGGGGCTTCCAAATATAGTGGGGCGAAAAAAGAAAATTGCTTTCCAAATCTTAAAAGATAGGTTGAAACAGAGAATCAATAATTGGAGCTGTAAGCACATATCGCAAGGGGGTCGAGAAGTCTTTATAAAAGCAGTATTGCAAGCCATACCCACGTACACAATGGCTTGTTTCCTTATGCCGAAGACACTGTGTGCTGAATTGGAAAATGTTCTAAACTCCTTTTGGTGGAATAAAAGTAATGGTAAACGGGGCATGTATTGGTGCGAATGGAGATCATTATGCGCGATTAAGGAGGAAGGAGGAATGGGTTTTCGTGATTTGAGGTCTTTCAATATTGCTATGTTGGCCAAACAAGGTTGGCATTTGTTACGAAATCCTAATTCTCTACTAGCGCAAACGTTGAAGGCGAGATATTTTAAAGATTCGGATTTTCTAAAATCAAGCCTGGGTAATTTACCTTCATTAACCTAGAGAAGTTTGTGGGTGGCAAAAGGACTTCTGTTGAAAGGTTTGGGCTGGCAGATTGGTGATGGACAGAAGGTCTCTATTTGGGATGATAGTTGGGTCCCTGGAAACAAAGCGCTAAGTGGTCAGAATCAAAGTTCCAATTTAAGCATAACAAAAGTTGCAGATTTGATTGAGGCTAACACAAGGAAATGGAAGGAAGATTTAATCCTTAATACCTTTACTGAGAGGGATGCTGAGAGGATACTATGCATTCCATTGTCTCTGAGCTCATATGAAGATTTTGTTGTTTGGCGTGGGGAGCAAACTGGAGAATACTCAGTGCGAAGTAGACATAAACTTCTTACACAAAACGGACAGACTCAAGTACAGGATGATTTTAAACAATTTTACAAGCGACTCTGGAATTTAGAATTACCCTCAAAAATTAAAATTACAGTTTGGTGAAGCTCACGTAATTATCTGCCTAACTACAACAATTTATACTACAGAAGATTAATGGGATCCGCCATCTGCCGAAGGTGCTAAGGGGAAGCTGAGACGAAGGAGCATCTGTTTAGAGACTGCCCTGTTGCAAAGGAAACATGGGAGAAGTTAAATATTGCATGGTTTGCTGGCGAGGAAAATATGGGGTTTACTGAAAGTCTAAAGAATTTTTTTGCTGTAAACTCTATGGATGTTTGTCGGAGATTTGTGTGTGCTTTGTGGGGGATTTAGACAGCCAAAAATAAATTCACTCATGAGGGTGAAATGAAAACGGGAAGTCAAATTGCAGAGTTCGTTGTCAAATACATGATGGAACTGGATGGGGTAAGAAAGTTTTTACCTGAGAAACGAATAGTTAGGAGCAGTTGGAGAGCGCCGATAGGGATGCATCTAAAGATAAATTTTGATGCGGCTTTCAACAGCAATAGAAAGGAGTCATGCTCGGGAAGTGAGAAATGAAAAGGCAGAAGTAATATGCTCGAAATCGATTATCAATAAGAATATACCAAACGTGTTTGCTGCTGAGGCGATGGCGTGTTACCAAGCACTCGATCTGGGTTTTCATCTTGGTCTTCGAGATGTGGAAATAGAAGGTGATGCTAGGACGGTGATCGAAAAGCTGAAAGAGAAGGAAATGGAAAAATCAGAAATAGCAGTGTATATTGAAGATTCAAAGAAAATGGCTTTGCTTTTCAGAAACTGTATTTTCCTTTTTCAGCACAGGGAAGCAAATGAAGTGGCACACAGAATAGCTACTGACGGTCTAAAAAAGAGGAGTAATACTTATCTGGTGCAGGGTGTCCCGAGTGTTGCTGAAGCGGCGGTGAGAGACGATCGTCGGCGAACGGAAAGCCTGTAGGTAATAAGGGAGAGTTATTGCTGAAGAGGGAAATGGAAGGACAAAGGGCTATCTGCTTGGGTTGGTAGAATGAAGAAGCTACAACATCAGGAGGATCTGAGGGGTTTCAAGACAGATTTCGGTGAAATGATGAAAGGCAGTAAATGTAAGGCTGCAGAAAACTATCTGATTTTGAATGTCTCGAGATAGGGATTATTATGGATAACAGCTGGAAATGGTTTCCAAAAGTTACCCTATCGTCTTTGAGGCTAGATCGTTTTCTTTTGTTTCATGGGCCAAATTTCTTTAGTTTTACTTTACTTTTTCGGTTGTTTTCCTGTTTGGTTTTGCTTTTTAGGTATTTTGGTATTTATGTTTGGGCTTTGTTTTACTTCTGTTTATGGACTATAATTTTGGTCTATATGCAATGATAATTCCGACTATTTATCTCCAAAAAAAATTAATTGGTTAAAAGATGTAAAATTTAATTCACAAGTTTCATCTATACCGTAGTTTAGTAGCGTGCTGTGTGTGAGTATGTAAGTTGTACTTAATGATATAAAATAAAAACGTTGAAGGTTCGAATGGACTGAGACCTATAATATACTTATTATACAATATTAAGAATAGATGTAACACGGTTTGAATATGTGCCAAAGACAAAAACTCTAACCACTATTCCATTAAATCAAGATATATAATATATATATATATTTTTTTTTACATAACTAATTAAGAGCTTGAAAATTTCAATGGTACTTTTAACAAAAGCATCAAATAATACATATGAGTAGAATTGAACTGTAAAGCTCAACTCAAATTATCAACAAATGTTGAGTGTAATAGTAAGAAATATTATACCCTTAAGACGAAAATTCATATTAAAATCTTCAAAACGATAATATTAAAAAAAATAATCACAAACCCTAAAAAAAATAATCTTTATAAACCATAAAATAAATATATGTCTAACTCAAATTAAATATATATATCAAGTTGATGGATTGAAACATATAAAAAAAATGCAATTTCCTTCAATATATGATTATGGTCCTAACAACCAATGTGGAGGGACATAAATGATGGGAAAGTAGGTAGATTATTAATACAGAATAATGTAAAGTTTTTTCTCAGCTTACTCTTCCATATTACTTTTTTTTTTTTTGGTAATAAAAGACAAATCATGGTGTAATGAATAGTACTTTGATTAATCAATCAATAGTTGCTTGCTTGTCGAGTAATGTTCACAATAAAATAAACCATATTTTTAAAATTATTTAACGCTTTCTTTTTTGGTTATTTGATTTTCACTTACCAAATATAATTAATAATTAGTAGTTTAAAAATACAGTTTTTTATTATATTAATAGTGACGTTATAAAATAATCATTTAATTATTTAATTTTATTTTTTTATCACTTGATTATTCGAGATTTTTGAGTGTTTGTATTTTTATATTAATTGACACGTGGTAAAACTATATATATAATTTCTGAATCACCATTTTATAATTTTCATAATTATAATTAGGTGGCTATAATTAAATAACTATTAATGTTGTTTAGCTGATAATAATAGATATAAAGGGAAAACATTAGAGTTATGAGAGCCAATACGTTTAGGACTCCCTGAAACAGTGAACCCAATCCTCAAAGTCCAATCCACTTTTCCAACTACAGTTTGACTCAAAAGAAACTTGTTCTAATATAAATACAATATAAATGGGACAAAGGACTAAAAGGATTCAGAAAAGTTAGCCCACATCGACACCATGCTTTTTGAGAACACATGAAAATAGAAAACAAGTAATAATATATGAAAAATATTAATTACTAAATTTAAAACATAATAGCTCCTATTAGCATGATATTTGTACAACTTATGTTATTTTGGTTGAGGATAAGAGTTTGCATGTCAATTTTGAATATAAGTTGAAGTGGAACTGGATTACTAATCGAGATTTTTTGGTTCATTTTAATTATTGAATTTGATAATTAGATTCATTTTAATCTTTAAATTTGAATTTTATTAAGATTTAATGATGTGACTAGTGTTATCGAAATAGGACACAATCGAAAGGATCGAGAACTAATTGATATAACACTCCAAACAAAGAGGTTGAATCGATTGATTCAGAAATTGTTTGAAATTATATATGGACAAAAATCAAAAGTTGAACTAGTTTAATTGGGTTAATAATTTTTTTTCTTAATTATTGTTAGTCTGATGGCTAAACTTATCGAACTGGTTGAATTGATAACCTATGGCCTGACCTGTTCAACCATTGGTTCGATTATTAAAACAATGAATGTGGCATTCTGAGATTGTAAGCTTTTATATTTTTTAAGTTCAAAGACGAAAATGGGCCTAATTGTCAAGTTTAAGTACTAAAGTAGACAAAAAAAAAGTATTAAGTACCTAAGTGAATACAATTATTAAGTTTAGGAGTCAAAATTTATATTATTTCTTTTTTTATTTTAATTTGTTTTAACTCATGTGGTTGCGCTGTGATACCATAATATATGTTTTAAATAATTAATGTAATAAATAATTAAAAAGATATTTTTTGGTCCAATATGATATTTGTATTTGATAGAAGTTATATATTTTAGCACCTAAATGTAACATTGTTAAGTTTTTAGTGTTTATTCGAGTTTTAGGGTGATTTGATGAATGTTAATTACTAATATTATTAGGTTTGAAATTTTCATGATTTTGTTAATAGAATAAATTTAGTGTTAATTGTGAATTTGTTTAATTTTGCATTTAATATATGTGATTTAATTCGAGTATTGAGTTGATTTGATGTAATTTAATTACTAGTATTAGCTAATTATGAATTTTGATCAAGTCATCATTATAACTTGAATTAAACACAAAAAAGTTAACATTGTTACATTAAGATATCAAAATATACCTTTTGTCAAATACAAGTACCATATTGGACAAAAGAAACCCACAAGTACCACATTATAAAAAGTAACAAACTCAGGTACCAAATTATGTATTAAGCCTAAAATAATTTATATAATTTGTAAATTTTTAAGCCACTTCATATTAAAATATTTTTATATTTATGTTTAAAATTAAAACTGCTATCATTTTAGCCGATTGAGTGTTAGCTTGATTGGCATGGGTATTATTATCAATGTAGGAGGACGTGGGTTCGAGTGCGTTGAAGCGCATTATCCTTCTATTTATAGGTTAGAGAGGAGTTATGAGTAGTTCTAGATATTATGTCAAAAAGAACAGATATAAACTACTGTCATTTAAAGTATTCACTTTCCTTATTTTTATTTATGAACTCTTAACCTTTTCAATTCTTCTTTCGAATAACCTTCCATTGTCTACTCCTAAAGTTTATATATTTACTTCCATTCTCCAAAGTTTGATAATGACCTCACTAATTGAGTTGACTCTCAAAAAATTTGGAAGCACATTAATTAAAGAAGCCCATGAATTATCGGAACCAAATATTGGTATTTAAGCTCCACTTCTTTGTTGATTGTTTTATTCATCATTATTCCATAACAGTTGCCTCCATCTCAATGTCTATTCTTTTATTGATGCATATATGATCACACTCGATAATATGCTCCATTTTCTTCGTTGTTATGTTAGGCATTTAAAATCCCCAAAAATCATTTCATTAAATACACCCCATCTTCTCTTTTATTCTATTCATCTCTAACCTTGACTTGTTCAATTGTTCCCCTGCCTTTTTTCTAGCTTCTTTCTTCGATTACTAGAGCCACTTTGATTCAACTTCCAACAACATTGGAGATAGCTAAAAACATTGGAGATAGCTAAAATCATTGTGGAAACCATTTTTTTTATTTTTAAGTTTGGAAAAATGGGGTCAACTTAAAAATGTGATGTGGAGTCGCCACTGATCTTCTGTTTGGGTGTAATCGGATCACATCATAAAAATTTTATTGGCTACGGAATTAAATAAAAGGGTTCGGGAGTCGGTTACGTACGAGGAAGGATTAGCACCCTCGCAACGCCCAAAATTGATACCAAATTGATTAATTAGTGTCCTTGTGTTGAAAACTTGAAAATATTTAAGGTAAAAAAAATTTTAAAGAAGGCTAATTAACCTTGAATTGAATCTCAAGATTAACTCGTTTCAAAGGAATAAAAATATCATACCCGGTACGTTAGGATATAACACGTTTATACCTCAACACCGAGATCATCTTTGATCTTCAAAACATGCAATTAAGAAAGGTATTTGGCTATTTGGTTGGACGGAAAATTGACACCCAGTACGTTAGGGCATAATTTTCCGACCTTCCAAATGCACAAATATTGCCTTATTTTGAAAAAAATATTTTAAAAACACGATCTTAAACTCGGCTCAAAATGCATTTTAAACAAAATGGAACATTTAGTAGAGACTTGAATACATTAGAATTCGAGGTATAATAAAATGATAAGATGCATAAACATTAATCATGAAATATACACAAGTTAAAATATCATATTAACAACAAGCTATAAAATATAATTATTTTTAAAGAAAGTTAATTTATGTTGAATTTGAATCTCAAGATTAGCTCGTTTCGAAGGAATAAAAATATCATACCCAGTGTATTAGGATATAACACATTATACTTCGACACCGAGATCATTTTTGATCTTCAAAACGTGCAATTAAGAAAGGTATTTGGCTATTTGGTTGGACGGAAAATTGACACCCAGTACGTTAGGGCATAATTTTCTGACTTTCCAAAAGCACAAATATTGCCTTATCTTGAAAATTTTTCAAATACGTAATTTTAAAATTGGCTCAAAACATTTTATTTGATACATATGATAATATGAAACATTTAGTAATGGCTCGAACGCATTTAGAATTTGAAACATAAAACACTAACGAGTAACACAAGCATAGCATTTAAGCATAAAATAACATGTAAACTCAACATCATACGAATGGACATAATTATAGAAATGATTTACGCACAAATACACAACAACGTATATAGTCAACCATATATTAAAAATGCGTGAAATAAATAAAATATGATCTCTACACTAATTTTAAAGTAAAACGTATATATATAAACAATTTTAAGAGCAAATGAATTTATATAAATAAATTAAAAAGGGCATATATATAAAAAAAACATACATATTAAAGGAAAATTTGAATATAAACCTATATACATTTATATAAATAAATAATGTTTAAAGTAGGCAAAATATAATTTAAAACGAAATACGATGAAATATGTACGTACAAATTTAAATGATAATAAGGCAGTGAAATAAAAATAATTTTGATAGAATTTTATATATAAAATATTTGTATATGAAAAATATCCCTATTATACTAATTTTGAATTAAAATAAACATTTTTATGCAAGAAAATATATATAATAACATGTACATAAATAATTTGAAATATGTTAAAATTAGTTAATGCAAAACAGAATAATATTAGGTACACAGGATCTAATTATGATACATGTGAATAAACAATGACTAAAAGTACAAATATTCTCGTACCCGAAAAACAGTGAGCAAGTAGGATCAAATCAACACAACGCATAAATTATAGGGATCAATTAGGAAAATAAAGAAACTATTTAACAGGTTTTATTGGAAAAACAAAACGCAAAGGGAGGATTAAACACGTAAATATCCCCGAGGATCAAAACACGCGGATCTCAATCGTATTCGGGTCGGGTCGCTGGGTATAAATCGATACAGCGCCATTTTGGTGTCAATGAATCGGACTCCAAACGGTACCGTTTCAGACCACTTATAAAACAAAAAAAAACCCCTAAACTATCAATGCTCAGCCATTTTTTTAAAAAGAAAAAGGAAACGAAAACCCTAGTCCCTCTGTTTCTTGTTCTCAGCCGCCGCAAGGAATCCCCATTCGTCCCATGAGACACCAACATAAACAGCGCACGATGGTTCGCGTGGGTTCAATCCGAATAATTTCCTCGTCTAAACCTCGATTATGACGGAGGAACGAGGACAGAATCATGTAATGGTCTGTTTAATACCTTCGTCTTACTCCGATTGCGACGGAGAAAATGATGATATTCATGATGGTACGCACTCCCTTTCTCTCTTTTTTTTTTATTTGTTGTACATATGCCAAGAAAACAAAGGAAAGAGAATAAAAAAATAACCTGGATTCAGAGAATAATCACCTTGCAAAAATAGGGTTTTTTGTGTATTTCTGTATTGATGTATGTGTAATAACAGTCCGTAAAAAAAATTGTGATATTGATGGCTCTTTATAGCCATCGAAATACAAATTGAATAATCTGTACATTTTGCTGAGCCTCTATTTTGCAGGTACGGATGGCGCGGACGTGGCGTACGGAGGCTCGTGGGGCGTGTGAAGACACGAGCTGATGAAGACTCGCGCGTGGTGACGCCCGTGGAGGCACGCGTGCGGCGCTGGAAACCTCTGGAATTCTCTAGGGTTTCCGTCCTGCTGAAATTATTTGGGTCGTTTGGGCCGGATTAATATTAGGCTTAGTGTTTTGGGCTAGCGTGTAAATGGGTTGTTATTGGGCCTTGTATTTTATTGGACTATTTTGGATTAATATATTTGGATTTTGTATTTTATTTATTTTGCTTTGGTTATGGTGTGGGCCCGGGCAGATTGGACCTGCTACAGCTGCCCCTCTTTTCTCGTTGTCGTGTAACGATAATGGGCAAAGACTCATAAGAAAGGTCAATCTTGCCCGGTCTCGCTGAATCTTGACTTCTTGGCACTTCTTTCCTATTTCGTTGTAATTTTAGGGAGAAGAGATTCGTAGTTTCAATCTACTCCACTGGAACTTCGAGGAAATAAGACATGTATGGCTTCAATCTGCTCCTGCAACTTCAGGATTGTCAGGTCTGCTATCTTCAATCTGCTCCACTGCAAACTCAGGAAGACAAGATTTGATGTCTTCGATCTGCTCCTGCAACTTCAGGATTGCCAGATCTTCCATCTTCAATTTGCTCCACTGCAAACTCAGGGAGACAATATCTGATGTCTTCGATCTGCTCCTGCAACTTCAGGATTGCCAGATGTGCTATCTTCAATCTGCTCCACTGCAAGCTTAGGGAGACAAGATCTGATGTCTTCAATCTGCTCCTGCAACTTCAGGACTGCCAGATCTGCTATTTTCAATCTACTCCACTGCAAACTCAGGGAGACAAGATCTGATGTCTTCGATCTGCTCCTGCAACTTCAGGATTACCAGATCTACCATCTTCAATCTGCTCCACTGCAAGCTTAGAGAGACAAGGTCTGATGTCTTCGATCTGCTCCTACAACTTCAGGATTGCCAGATCTGCTATTTTCAATTTGCTCCACTGCAAACTTAGGGAGACAAGATCTGATGTCTTCGATCTGCTCCTACAACTTCAGGATTGCCAAATCTGCTATCTTCAATCTGTAAACTCAGGGAGACAAGATCTGATGTCTTCGATCTGCTCCTGCAACTTCAGGATTGCCAGATCTTCTATCTTCAATCTGCTCCACTGCAAGCTCAGGGAGACAAGATCTGATGTCTTCGATCTGCTCCTGCAACTTCAAGATTGCCAGATCTGCTATCTTCAATATGCTCCACTGCAAACTCAGAGAGACAAGATCTGATGTCTTTGATCTACTCCTGCAACTTCAGGATTGCCAAATCTGCTATCTTCAATCTGCAAACTCAGAAAGACAAGATCTGATGTCTTCGATCTGCTCCTGCAACTTCTGGATTGCCAGATCTGCTATCTTCAATCTGCTCCACTTCAAACTCAGGGACACAAGATCTGATGTCTTCGATCTGCTCCTGCAACTTCAGGATTACCAGATCTACTATCTTCAATCTGCTCCACTGCAAACTCAGGGAGACAAGATCTGATGTCTTCGATCTGCTCCTGCAACTTCAGGATTGCCAGATCTGCTATCTTCGATCCACTTCGCTCAGGAAGGCAAGATATTCGAATTAGCTGATGTTGCGACAACGTCCTCTAGGGGACCTGTCTTGTAAAATCAGTTTTGTGTTTATACTCATGCAGAATGGTTAAGATGCAATGATAGGAATGAATCTAATACTCCTAACTAAATGTATTCACATAAATGCCAAATGTCATGAGAGTGATTTTTTTACAATGATTAGAATGCAATGATCGAAATGAATCAAATTCCCCTAAATAGATGTGTCTTATGGATGACATTTGTATGAATGCAGAATGTCATGAGAATGATTTCTTACAATGATTAGGATGCAACGATCAGAATGAATCAAATGCTCCTAACTAAATGTGTTTTGCATAAATGCAGAATTTTATGAAAATGATCCTTCTTTAGGGTAGTCATTGCTCAGTGTTTTTTTTTCAAGGTTGCGTCACTGACGTAATATCCTATCTTTTTGTTCAACCGACATTTTTCTTGACAGCAAATTCGAAGGAGTGGTCACTGTTCAGAGTTCCCTTCTCAAACATTTCCAACCCTTAGGCTTGGCGAGTTCTAAATAAAAGTCATGTTTCCGGTTCTCGTATTATTTAAAAGTTTTCAGAGTAATATGCAAAACTCCTTTTATAAAAGTATTGTTAGTCCATTAATCATTACTTCAATACAAAATGCTTGGAAATAACCACAAATGATGGACAAAATGGAATTTATCAGAAACGAAATTTGAAAAGAATAAGTTAAGTAAAGAAAGCAATCATTGCTTAGAATATAAAATGATGAGGGAAAAAAATAAATGCCTCGGATATCGCAGCTTGAGCTTCTCTGTACGAACTTTCTGAAGACCATTTTGCTCAATATGTTTTTAGTGGATTGAGAGTACTTTGTTGATGGTCCAAGACGCAACACCTCTTCTCCTTCTTAATTCAAGGTATAGCAAGATCACCGCATGCCCCATTATAATCTGATCACAATTTGAGCCGCCCTTTTCGGGTTTTTGACTCAAAACCCCTTTGGTCTCAAGGCGCTCTTTGCGGGTTTTCGCCTTGGCCTCTCCACTTTTCATTTTTCATCATTATTCATCATTTTTTTTGAAGAACGTCTCAAAGCGCCCTTTGCAGGTTTTCGCTTTGGCTTCTTTTCCTCTTCATGTATAGTACTTCTTAACAGAATCCAAATTTACAGGATTGGATAAATTTTTCCCATCCATTTCGGCCAGGATTAGTGCTCTTTCGGAGAAAGCCTTTTTCACCACATAAGGTCTTTCCCAATTTGGCATCCACTTCCCTCTAAAATCCTTTTGCATGGGAGGATCTTTTTCAAAACCAAGTCTCCCTCGTAAAATTCTCTTGGGCGAACCTTTTTGTCATAAGCCCACATCATCCTCTTTTGGTACATCTGACCATGACGGATAGCCCTTAGCCTTTTTTCTTCAATCAAGTTCAACTGATCATATCGAGACTGGATGCATTCGGCTTCATCTAACTTCAACTCTGACAAGACTCGAAAGGAAGGAATTTCAACTTCGATGGGTAACACTGCCTCCATTCCGTAAACTAATGAGAAAGGAGTTGCCTCTGTAGAGGTCCTGACTGATGTTCGATAAGCATAGAGAACGAATGGTAACTTCTCGTGCCAATCTTTATAGGTTTCAGTCATTTTCCCCACAATCTTCTTAATGTTTTTATTGGCTGCTTCCACTGCACCATTCATTTTTAGGCGATATGGTGACGAATTGTGATGTCTGATTTTGAATTGACTGCAGACCTCTGCGATCGTACTGTTGTTCAAGTTTAACGCATTGTCAGATATGATCCTCTCAGGCATTCCATATCGACATATGATTTCCTTTTTTAGGAATCTGCTGACTGCCGATTTGGTAACACTAGCATATGAAGCAGCTTCTACCCATTTGGTGAAATAGTCGACAACTACGAAGATGAACCGATGCCTGTTTGAAGCTTTCAGAAAGATCGGCCCGATGACGTCCATGCCCCACATGGAGAAAGGCCATGGGGAAGTCATAACATGCAAAGGTGAAGGAGGCACATGAATTTTGTCCCCATATATCTAGCATTTGTGACATGTTTTAGCGTAATTGATGCAGTCTCCTTCCATGGTAGACCAATAGTATCCGAATCTCATGATTTGTCTGGCCATTGTAAAGCCGTGAGCGTGAGTCCCACAGACACCCTCATGGATTTCTTCTAGAATTTCTTAGCTTCAATAACATCCACACATCTCAAAAGTACTTGATCCTTTCTTCTTTTGTACAAGACCTCCCCGTCTAAGACATAATCACAGGCTAGCCTTCTCAATGTTCTTTTGTCATTCTCAGTTGCTTGCTCAGGATATTCACGATTTCTCACGTACCGCAATATATCGTGATACCAAGGATGATTATCTCTTTCCTCTTCATCCATATTATAGCAATGGGTTGGAGCTTCGTAGATACTCATTTGGATAGGCTTTACATCCTCCTGTTTACTCACTTTGATCATGGAAGCCAAGGTAGCCAAAGCATCTGCCATGTGGTTTTCTTCTCGTGGGAGATAATTAAAAGTAATACTGTCAAACTCCTCGATTAACCCCATAACTATCTTTTGGTAATTGATCAATTTGGGGTCTCTTGTTTCCCATTCGCCTTTTGGTTGGTAGATCAGTAGTACAGAATCTCCATATACTTCTAGCAATTTGATTTCGCGCTCAATGGCTGCCCGGAGTCCCATGATACACGCCTCATATTCTTCTATATTATTTGTACAATCGGAATCCAATTTGCAAGTGAATGGGTAATGATCTCTATTTGGGGATACTAAGACTGCCCCAATTCCATTACCGACAGCATTTGATGCTCCGTCGAAATTTAGCTTCCAAAGATGATCCCTTAGGGTATCTTCCTTCACTGCCGCTACATACATTAAATCCTCGTTGGGGAAATCGAAATTCAATGGCTCATAATCCTCTAAAGCTCCGCTAGCTAGAAAGTCTGCTATTGCGCTCCCTTTCACAGCTTTGACTTACATAGATGATGTCGAATTCAGAAAACAAGATCTGCCATCTGGCCATCCTTCCATTTAAAGCAGTTGACTCCATCATGTACTTTAGGGGGTCTAATTTCGAGATTAACCAGGTTGTGTAGTACAGCATATATTGCCTCAATCTTCGAGTCGTCCAAATCAAGGCACAACACAATTTCTCAATTGGCGAATATCTCATCTCACACTCAGTGAATTTCTTACTGAGGTAGTATATCGTTTTTTATTTTCTTCCCGAATCGTCATGTTGACCCAGCACACATCCCATAGAGTGATCAAACACTGTCAGATACAGGATTAATGGCCTATCCGGGGATGGGGGTGACAATACTAGAGGGTTTGACAAGTACTGTTTAACCCTATCGAAAGCTTTCTGGCATTCATCATCCCACACTCTTGGATTGTGATTTTTTAGAAGACGAAATATGGGATCACATTTTTCGGTTAACTGTGAAATAAACCGAGCAATGTAATTTAACCTTCCAAAAAAACCTAGAACTTCTTTTTGAGTGCGTGGTGGAGGCAATTCTTGTATAGCTCAGACCTTGTCTGAGTCAATCTCTGTAACACCCCTTACCCGAGACCGTTGCCGGAGTCGAGCACGAGGCATTACTAGACTTAACTTACTAGTTCGGAGCATAAAAATTGAAACTGTCCATCTGCGTCATGTTCACTAAATGAATTATAACTTGAGTTACAAAACTCTAAATCTAGATCCGTAAATTTTCCTTGAAACTAGACTCATATATCATCTTATTGTAATTTTTTTAGAATTTTTGGTGTGGCCAATTAGTACAGTTTATTAGTTAAAGTCTCCCTTATTCCACAGTTTGATAGTTCCGACCTCTCTTCACTAAAAATCAATTATCTCATAATATAAAACTCTTTTTCTTACACTATTTTTTTTATATAAAACTAGACTCAATAAGCTTTAATTATATATCTCATGCACAACCTAATTACATTTCTACAATTTTTGGTGATTTTTCAAAATCACATCACTGCTGCTGTCCAACTGTTCCCCTGCATATAATTACATAATTTCTTTAAAATAACTATCAACTAGGCATTTCATAACATCCAAAACATGTTCTTAATTAACCATTTTAATGGCTAATCATTACCAAGTATTTACAAGCCAATATTAAGCCACATCGTAAGGTCATACACACAAAATGGCTAAGTCCCTATACATGCCATTACTTAAAACATTCGAGTCACAAAATACCAATATAATCCTTTGATAGTGTGTAACGATCTCCGACGTCCTTTCAATCCCCGAATTGGCTTGTAATACTAAAAAAAATAAAGAATGGGAGTAAGCATAAAGCTTAGTAAGTTTACATGTAAATAGATAACAACATTCTTAATGAATTATCTTATTCTTTTCTTATCAAGATCACTTAAGCTTTTAACTCAATATACTTAAACTTGTATTCTTACCTTACCTTTTAACATGAACTTGTCTTACGTTACCTTTTTAGCTTGAACTTGTCTTACCTTTACTTTGGTATACTCTTTGAATTTTCCCGTTGAACCACTTGGAATACTTAAGGATACGCGGGTACCTTTCCTTATGAAACCTAACCATTGCCATGTCTTGACATGGTCTTACGTGGTATCCTTGCCTTATGAACTCACCAATGCCATGCCTTGGCATGGTCTTACATGGGACCTTTGCCTTATAGTAACTTATCAATGCCATGTCTTGACATGGTCTTACATGATTTCCTTAAACCCTAATGTCATGACATTTGTATCCTACACATTCCTAAGGTTCAACCGGAACTTTCTGAGATAGCTTTTCCGTCAATTCATACTTGAGTCTTTAAATAATAAATTTACAGAATAAATATGTAAATGCTGGAATTTAATAATATTAAATGTAAAATAATAGAATATTGCATTTATTTACTGCAAACTTACCTCGAAACAAAATACGATCAACTATATCGATTTAGTCCACTATCTTTTTCTTTCCCCGATCTAACTCTGGATTTCTTTATTCTTGATCTATAATAGCAAATTTAACTTATTTAATACTCACATTTACTAAAACAGTCCTTAACTCTAACTTTGGCAAAATTACAATTTTGCCCCTAAACTTTTACATAATTATGATTTTACCCCTAGGCTCGAAAATTAAACTTCAGCCCTTATTCTTATGTTTTATAATATGCTAAACATTTTTCCCTTCTATAGCAACTTCAAATTCTTATTATAACACATACTTATGAACAATAACAACTTTTACTAATTTAGTCCAAATTACTTAAATTCATCAAAAATCCAAAGACAAAACTTGTTAATCTAACACATATCTTTTATTTTCTACCATCAAACAACAAAAATCACAAGTTCTCATCAATGGCATAACTCAAAATATTCATCAAAATTCAAAATTTAAAATTCAAACATGGGTTTTGTAGCACTCAAAGCAACGATCTCAAAAACGTAAAAACTATCAAAAACCGAACAAAAACTAACCTTGAATTAAGCTTCAATATAGCCGAATGTTTCAAACTTTCAGACTTTCTTTTTCTTTTCTATGTTCGGTGAAGAAGATGGATATAAAGTGGTGTTTTTCTTTAATGTTTTGTCTTATTATAACATATATTATTATTCAATTACTAATTTAACATTTATTATTTAATATATATAAAACTTGTACAATAAGGATATATATTAACCCATTGCTGTCCACTACCTTTTATTATTGGAAAAATTGCAACATAAAACCTCCATATTAAAAGAACATCCACTATTTGGCCCTTCTATAAATAACCACTAAATTTTCATTTTACGCGATTAAGCCCTTTTATTAAATTAAGCACACTAACAATAAAATTAATTTACGAAACTTTCACACATGTAAGTTCACATATTATAAGCACTGAAAATAATATTAAAATATTTTACTGACTCGGATTTGTGGTTTTGCAACCACTATTCCGTTTAGGCCCTATTTCGGGATGTTACAATCTCTATTCCCTTCTCGCTGACTATGAAGCCTAGCAATTTTCCCGATCTGGCTCAAAAAGTACATTTCGTTGGATTGAGCTTTAACTGGAATTTCCTCAGTATCAAGAACAATTTTCTCAAAACTTGGATATGTTTAACCTCTGTTTGGGACTTTGCAATCATATCATCGACGTAGACTTTAATCTCTTTGTGCATCATATCATGGAACAAGGTCACCATAGCTCTTTGGTACGTAGCTCCCGTATTTTTCAACCCAAACGGCATTACTTTATAACAGAACGTGCCCCACAATGTTGTGAAGGTTGTCTTTCCCATAGCTTCTGAATGCATTTTTATCTGATTGTACCCCGAGAATCCATCCATGAATGAAAACAACAAGTAGCCCGCCGTATTATCCACCAAAGTATCGATATGAGGTAAGGGAAAATTATCTTTCAGGTTGGCCTTATTCAAATCTCTATAATCTACACACATTCGTACTTTCCCATCTTTCTTAGAGACAGGCATGATGTTGGTACCCATGCTGAATATTTGATCTCCTGCAAGAAACCAGCGTCAAACTATTTTTTAACTTCCTCCTTTATTTTTAGCACAATATCCGGCCTCATCCTTCGAAGCTTCTGCTGAACTGGCCTGCAATCCTCTTTTATGGGAAGGCAGTGTACTACAATGTCAGTGCTTAATCCCGGCATATCTTGGTACGACCACGGAAAGACATCCTTGAATTTTTGAAGCAAATCAACAAGGTCTCGCTTCATTTTTTCAGTTATACGCGTTCCAATTTTCATTTCCTTTCCCTCTTCCAAAGTTATGACCTCCACTATCTCTTTATGAGGTAGGATTTGTTTTTCTTCTTGTTTTACCATTCTTAACAAGTCTGGAGATAAGCCACAGTCTATGTCATCTTCAAAGTCTGGGAATCCCTCTAAACACGTGTCTTGTTCAAAAAGATATTCTGATCCCGTAGCAGCATCACTCATGTCATTGATATTCGGGAATCTGTTGTAGGTACAAAGGAATATACAAAAATGAATAAATTTAAGAATAGTTATCTGTATGGCAAGATCATGAAGAATGAAAGAATATTTGGAATAAAGAATGATTGCTTGTAAAATATGGTTATGGATGAATTAGAAAGAATAAAGAATATTTGCTCAAGAAATTCAGAAGCATTTTCATTGAATTAATGATTTTTGGAACATAAGCCCATTTCACAAATGATGCTTATTACTCCTAGGCTAAGAGCAATAAGTGTTCTATGACATTACTCTGAAATAGTTCTAAACGCTATAGGAATCTCCTCTGCAGTCCAATTATTTAGAAGGGGCGGATGTCCAACAAGTTATCCCCTTCTATTGTCTCTTCAGATATGGCATTAATATAGACACTGCCCAACATTGCTGTAACATCTTCTTCTTTTGGCGTCTTATTCTCAGCGTGAATGACCCCTCCCGACACAAAGGTTTTAGATATGTGCGAAATTATCACTGGCTCCCACTTGATTTCCTCTCCGCTTAAACGCGCTCGTCTTCTCTCTTGCTTCTTTTACATTTTTTTCTTTCTTTGTCTCGCGTCTGGTTTAAACCCTAAGCCGAAGCGGTCTCGTTTGTCTTTTAGCAACGGCACCTCAACCTTTCCTTGGAAGTGTCTCCCGAGCCCCTTTCCCAGGAAGGCTCCTTTTCCAACGGTTAAACGCAACCCCATTTTTGTAGTCTTGGATATTCTAGGCATTGGGATCTTGTTCCCTTCAACGACGAATGTAGCGTTTACAAATTCCAATAATCGAAACGAACATTCGATCCCTTCGTCATTTGCCTCTAAATATGGCGTGTTACTTGTCACAGCTGTAATGATATCTTCTTCTGCGTTTATGGTTACCAATCGGCCTTTTATCACCAATTTCAGCTTTTGGTGCAACATAGACGGAACGACCCCGCTGAGTGAATCCATGGCCTCCCCAACAGGCAGTTATAGGAAGGCTTGATATCCATTACCAAAAAATCCACCTCGTATGTACTAGGGCCGATCAGAAATGGTATTTCAATTCTTCCCATTACCCTTCTCTCCGTGCCATCAAATGCCCTTACCATATTCTGGCATGGCTTCATGTGAGAACTATCCAGTGGCAGCCTATTTAATGTGGATAGGCGTAGAACATTTAGCACCGAACCATTGTCAATCAAGACTCCTGGTAATGTGTATCCCTTGCATCGAGTGGTGATGTGAGGGGCTTTTGTGGATCCTCTTCCTCCAGGTGGTATTTCATCATCGTTAAAGAAGATGATATTATCGGCAGTGATGTTATTGACCAAACGGTCGAGCTTGTTAACGGAGATGTCTTTTGTGACATAAGTCCCGTTCAATACTTTCATTAACACATTGCGGTGGGTTTTCGAGCTCAAAAGCAAGGCCAGTACCGATATACGCGCCGGTTGTTTGTGCAGTTGCTCCACGACGCTATACTCGCTATGCTTCAGGAATTTCAGGAACTCTTTTGCCTCATTTTCAGTCACTAACTCATTGACAGGTGATTCAGGCTTAGCTGTATTCTCTATCACAGATTTTCCTTTAATAGGCTCGGCTCTTGGTGTATCATAACGCTTTCCACTGCGCGTGTAAAAGCCTACATCCTGTCCCTCTTCAGAAGCGTTGATCAGTTTCTCTTTTCCTGTGACCGTCACGTTACAGTCATAGTTCCAAGGAACCCTTTCGCTGTCCTTGTAAGGAAATGCTGCAGGTTTTTGAATTATGACTCGTGGCGTTACTTGTTTTCCAAATTTATTGATTCTCGGCTTAGAGATGACCACAATTGGGCGACTTTCCTTCTAGACCACTTCTATCGATCCTTTATTTGAAGCACAAACCTCTCATTTTTCTGATCCCTCAATCTCTTCGAAAAATTCCATTTCCTTATTATCCATCAAATTTTGCACAATGGCTCTAAACTCAGTGCATTCCTGTATTGCATGTATTTTTCTATTATGGAACTCACAATAGTTCCTCTTTCCTTCGTATCTCTCCTCTGAATCCAACATGATTAGTCCCCTCTCTACCATCTCCTTCCAAACTTGTCTCAATGGGGTCTTGACTTTTGCAACCTCATATTTGACTTTCTTTCCACCCTCATTTATTCCATTTACCCATTGATCAGTATGATGAGGTAAAGGGTTTCCTGCTGCATTTGGTACAGGTGAGTCGTCAAACTTTACGATCCCCATTTTTATTAGCTTTTCAACCACTTTTTTGAACGCGATGCAATTTTCAATCGAATGCCCCGAGATCCTAGTATGGTATTCGCATTGGGCACTCGCGTCATACCACTTGGGAAACGGGGGTTGCAGTGGTGTTAGGTAGAAAGGGAACACTACGTGTGCATCAAAGAGGTTCTAGTACAGCTCTTTATACGTCACGGGTATAGGTTTGAATTGTATCTTTTCGTTGTTTCCCCTCGTGGTGGATTCCTGTCTCGGGGGACCCTGTTGAGTACTAGTTGTTGTTTTTGGCTGGCTCACCGTGATGGCTCTCGAATGACTCTTGTTATATGTGCTCATGTTATTCACCTCATTCTCCATCCTTCTCGGGGCTGATCTCTTGGTGCTTTCCCCTACTTCGATCTTTCCACTTTTTATTGCATTCTCGATCATTTCTCCAGTCATTACGATGTCCGAGAAACTCTTTGTAGCACTTCCTAGCATATGCGTGATAAATGGGCCTTCAGTGTATTGATAAAGAGCATTGTGGTCTCTTTCTCTAGCAGTGGTGGTTGGACTTGGATGGCCACCTCCCTTCACGTCTATGCGTATTGTCTAAAGCTCTCATTTCCCTTTTTCTCCATGTTTTGAAGAGTAATCCTATCAGGAGTCATGTCTGTCACATGACTATACTGTTTCATAAATATCTGAGCCAAATCTCTCCATGAACCAATTCCGGCACGACTCAACTGGTTATACCATTTAGCTGCGGCTCCCACCAGGCTATCCTGGAAGTAATGAATCAACGGTTGGTCATTGTTAATGTATCCCGTCATCCTTCTACAAAACATAGTAATATGGGCATCGAGGCAACTTGTCCCATTATATTTCTCGAATTCGGGCATCTTGAATATGTATGGGAGCACCAAGTCTAGGACTAAGCTTAAATCCTTGGCATTGATTCCATAACAGCTATCAAAATCTTCTATTGCCATAAACTTCTCCTCCAACCATTTACACCTATCCTCTAGCTGCTTTGGTAATTCCACTTTTGCACTCTCTCCTTCAGCTACTTCATCCAAATCAGGGACATTAGGATTGATTGGACTATGGCCAGGGTTAGAGCCTGAGCCGTCCTAGAAATTCATCGGTAGTGAGGCTCCGACTGGAATCTGCTGCGGCCTGATAGAAACAGCTGACCCTTGTGGACTTATCTCTGGCGGTGCATGTACACGCGTTGGAGTAAAGCCAAGAGGATATTGATTACTTTCCGTCATAGGGCTTTTCCCTTTTTCTATTCCTCCTGCCAGTAATTGAGTCAGTTGGGACATCATATTCATTTGTGATTCCATCATCCGATCCATCGTGTCCTGCAGGATCTTAGCAAGCTGCTCCTGCATTTGCAGCTGAAGTTTTTCCTGCATCTCCTTTTGGAGTTGTTTGAGCTTCTCTAATCTCTGATCTATATCTATTGTTTTGGTTCGGGTACCGTAGGGATGTTTAGTCTTACCGGTGTCCAGGTTAATGCTGAAATAATTTTTAATCGATTAGAATCCTTTCATGACCTTTAATGCACATGAATGAAATGAAAATGAATGTAAGTGCATGAATGCAACGAATGTGTCGGTTCTAATTCAATTTCATATAGAAAACTTTATTAGAAAACAAAATTTTTTACATAAAATAGATTACAGATATGGCTTGGCCTTAATGCCCAAATCCTTAATTTTCCTAAATAGTGAAGCTAACTCCTGTCCACGATCTGACCGCGACTCATATTGCATGCTTAGCATATCCGCTTGCACTGCCAAAGTCTGCACGTAGTCAGATACCTCTCGAATTTGGGTTATAGCTTCTCCCATGATGTAATCTCTATTTCTAATTTGATTCTGAGAGTAGTGAAGCTCCTCCTTCCATCGTTCTTCATTCACCTCTAGGGACCCAATACGGCTTTGACAATTCTGCAATGCCATCTCTAGTTCTTCAATCTTCTTTTTCATCTCCTCAATTTTGCTCAAACTTGCTTTTAGTTCCATCACAGTATTACGGTTTCGATGATGATAGAGAGACATTTCCAATTCCGCCACTCTAGACTTCAATTCATTTTTTCCATTTTGGTTTTCTAACACTTGCCTTTCTAAAATCTCATTTTGAGCCTGCATTTCTTGAAACCTCTTTTCCCACTGCTCGGCCTTAGCTTTTTCCTCTTGCACCTCTTGTCGCCACTGATCTGAAGTTCTTCCTAGCCCCGCAGTTCTCATTGATAGACGCATCTTCTTGTAGTCTATCTTTAGGCTATCCAGATCCTCTTCAGCTTTATTCTTCCCTTTTCTTAACTTTTCAACTTCTGACTTCTGTACTTCCACATCTAATTTCAAATGCATTTTTTCCTCCTCCAATTGCTCAATTTTCTTCCCAAATTCTGAACTCTGCTTTGCAAAGTCTTGTCTTATAATTTCTAGCTCTGTCGGAACTACTCACAAGCATTCTTCCATTGATCGAGCACTATTTAAAGCTGGTCCCTGAATATTATCATTAATTCTTTTAGTTAACCACACATTATACTCAGGAGTCATCATTTCGCCCACGCTTACTCTCTTCATTCGACGAGTTTGCATCCAAGCATTAGCAATCTCCCGAATCCTTTTCTTATAATTTTCCCCTTTATAGGAAAATTCGTTTTGGGCCAACCCGTGCGTCACCGGTACAAACTGTCTAGACTTATACTGTATTGCCGCAAGTAATAGAGCATATCCAATGGCTCCCCAAATTCCCGGTAAGGGAACCCAATCAAAACCTCCACATCTATAAAGTATCTCGTTGGGCACCATCCACGGAGCTCTCCATTTGACATCCTCTTCTTGAAGATTCTGCAAAATTGTCATCCACTTTTCTTCTGATATATCCTCCCGCCTTTGTGCAGCCAATTCTTCTTTCAAAGGTGAATAATTCTCACAGAAAGGTCGGTAAGAAATCTTATCTACCCTCCAGAAGTGACCATGAAACCATACTATCAATAGTTGTGCACATCCAATAAATCTACCTTCTCCGGCTCTTGGACATGCATTTAAAGATATAAAGGTCTCAGCAAGAATTGCAGGAACTGGTGTAACTTGCTTATTCAATCGATCAAACAAATTCGCAACTGCTTCATCTATGTGCCTTAGAGCTTTAGGGAAAATGACTAATCCATAAATGCTCAAAGTAAAAATATCCACCTTCCTCTTTACATCAGGGTGTGCCGAAATTAAATCTTTCAAATTTACCCAAGGAATACATTTTCCCTCACCCTTTTGCTGAATCCGAGCTGAAACCCATTGCTCACTCATTCCAGTAATATTCATCAATCTTTTCACAAAAGAAGGAACATTAGCAACCCTAGTATAAACTTTATCGACTTGGACCCCTGGACAACGAAGTAAAGTAATGTATTCCTCTATAGTAGGCACCAGATCTACCTTCCCAAAAGTGAAATAACTATATGCTGAATTCCAGAACCGAACCATAGCCCGGAACAAGTGTTTATCTACTCTGACATCAAGCAAATAAGAAATATCACCATAGTTGTGGTAGAATATCTGTTTAGTATTATCCTCCCAATGAGTCCAAATATCCCTCAGTTCTTGAAGCTCATTTTGTGTCACACTAACGCGGGTGAAGTCCCACGACTTCGAAATGTATCCTTCGACTAGATTATCCCCTTTTTTCGATTGCAACCATTCTGACCATGCGTGAACAGTCGCATTGTCCTCTACTCTATCAAGAAATTCGTTTTCCATGGCAAACTTTCTATCTTAGCAACCGAACAAGAATCGACACCTCTTTAATGTGAAATGACATGCAAATAAAAAAAACAAATCAGAACACAACAAGTCAGTATCGCATAATAAAAATCAAAACAAGCAAAATATTATCAACACTTATCTGGGTAACCACTAAAGGTTCGACATAGCTCTACCTAGTATGGGCTCTTAGGGTTTACTATATGTTGCTTGGTTCTAGTGAATGGGTACCTGTACCATCAGATTCTTCAATCATCACCCATTATAGGCTCATATAGATTAAGTTCGGTTCAGGGGAATACATTTCCCTATGCCCATGCGGAGGTGAAAACCTCACGAAAGCATAGCTTCTTACTCCCACTTATAGGTGTGACCACAAAGGGTCATGCAATGCAATGCCAAAGTATTTTATGAGATTCGACATTATTGCAATCATAACACCAAAAATGCATTAAAAGAAACATGATTTTTCAAAACACTTTTCCAAATTTTCAACCAAAAGGACAAAATTAATCAATCTATGGCCTGACTCTCAACCAGTCCCCAGTGGAGTCGCCAAGCTGTCGAAACTGTTTTTTTATTTTTAAGTTTGGAAAAATCGGGTCGACTTAAAAATGTGATGTGGAGTCGCCATCGATCTTTTATTTAGGTGTAATCAAATCACCTCATAAAATTTTTATTGGCCTACGGAATTAAATAAAAGGGTTTGGGAGTCGGTTACGTACGAGGAAGGATTAGCACCCTCACAACGCCTAAAATTGGTACCAAATTGATTAATTAGTGTCCTTGTGTTGAAAACTTGAAAATATTTAAGGTAAATTGTTTTTTAAAGAAGGCTAATTAACCTTGAATTGGATCTCAAGATTAACTTGTTTCAAAGGAATAAAAATATCATACCCAGTACGTTAGGATATAACACGTTTATACCTCGACACCGAGATCATCTTTGATCATCAAAACATGCAATTAAGAAGGGTATTTGGCTATTTGGTTGGACGGAAAATTGACACCCAGTACGTTAGGGCATAATTTTCCGACCTTCCAAACGCACAAATATTGCCTTATTTTGAAAAAAAATATATTTTAAAAACACAATCTTAAACTCGGTTCAAAATGCATTTTAAACGAAATGGAACATTTAGTAGAGACTTGAATACATTAGAATTCGAGGTATAATAAAATGATAAGATGCATAAACATTAATCATGAAATATACACAAGTTAAAATATCATATTAACAACAAGCTATAAAATATAATTATTTTTAAAGAAGGTTAATTTATGTTGAATTTGAATCTCAAGATTAGCTCGTTTTGAAGGAATAAAAATATCATACCGAGTGCGTTAGGATATAACACATTATACTTCGATACCAAGATCATCTTTGATCTTCAAAACGTGCAATTAAGAAAGGTATTTGGCTATTTGGTTGGACGAAAAATTGACACCCAGTACGTTAGGGCATAATTTTCCGACTTTACAAAAGCACAAATATTGCCTTATCTTGAAAATTTTTCAAATACGTAATTTTAAAATTGGCTCAAAACATTTTATTTGACACATATGATAAAATGAAACATTTAGTAATGGCTCGAATGCATTTAGAATTTGAGACATAAAACACTAACGAGTAACACAAGCATAGCATTTAAGCATAAAATAACATGTAAACTCAACATCATACGAATGGACATAATTATAGAAATGATTTACGCACAAATACACAACAACGTATATAGTCAACCATATATTAAAAATGCGTGAAATAAATAAAATATGATCTCTACACTAATTTTAAAATAAAACGTATATATAAACAAATTTAAGAACAAATGAATTTATATAAATAAATTAAAAAGGGCATATATATAATAAAAAAACATACATATTAAAGGAAAATTTGAATATAAACCTATATACATTTATATAAATAAATAATGTTTAAAGTAGGCAAAATATAATTTAAAACGAAATACGATGAAATATGTACGTACAAATTTAAATGATAATAAGGCAGTGAAATAAAAATAATTTTGATAGAATTTTATATACAAAATATTTGTATATTAAAAATATCCCAATTATACTAATTTTGAATTAAAATAAACATTTTTATGCAAGAAAATATATATAATAACATGTACATAAATAATTTAAAATATGTTAAAATTAGTTAATGCAAAACAGAATAATATTAGGTACAGAGGATCTAATCATGATACATGCGAATAAACAATGACTAAAAGTACAAATATTCCTGTAGCCGAAAAACAGTGAACAAGTAGGATCAAATCAACACAACGCATAAATTATAGGGATCAATTAGGAAAATAAAGAAACTATTTAATAGGTTTTATTGGAAAAACAAAACGCGAAGGGAGGACTAAACACGTAAATATCCCCGAGGATCAAAACACGCGGATCTCAACCGCATTCGGGTCGAGTCGCTGGGTATAGACCGATATGGCGCAGTTTTGGTGTCAATGAATCGGACTCCAAACGGTACCGTTTCAGACCACTTATAAAACCAAAAAAAAAAAACCCTAAACTATCAATGCTTAGCCATTTTTTAAAAAAGAAAAGGGAAATGAAAACCTTGTCCCTCTGTTTCTTGTTCTCAACCGTCGCAAGGAATCCCCATTCGTCTCATGAGACACCGACATAAACGGCGCACGATGGTTCGTGTGGGTTCGATCCGAATAACGTCCTCGTCTAAACCCCGATTACGACGGAGGAACGAGGACAGAATCGTGTAATGGTCTGTTTAATACCTTCGTCTTACTCCGATTGCGACGGAGAAAACTATGATATTCACGATGGTACGCACTCCCTTTCTCTCTTTTTTTTATTTGTTGTACATATGCCAAGAAAACAAAGGAAAGATAATAAAAAAATAATCTGGATTCAGAGAATAATCACCTTGCGAAAACAGGTTTTTTTGTGTATTTCTGTATTGTTGTATGTGTAATAACAGTCTGTAAAAAATACATTGTGATATTGATGGCTCTTTATACCCATCGAAATACAAATTGAATAACCTGTACATTTTGCTGAGCCTCTGTTTTGCAGGTACGGATGGCGCGGACGTGGCGTACGGAGGCGCGTGGGGCGTGCGAAGACACGAGCTGATGAAGACTCGCGCGTGGTGACGCGCGTGGAGGCACGCTTGCAGCGCTGGAAGCCTCTGGAATTCTCTAGGGTTTCCGTCCTGCTGAAATTATTTGGGCCGTTCGGGCCAGATTCAGATTAGGCTTAGTGTTTTAGGCTAGCGTGCAAATGGGTTGTTATTGGGCCTTGTATTTTATTGTACTGTTTTGGATTAATATATTTGGATTTTGTATTTTATTTATTTTGCTTTGGTTATGGTATGGGCCCGGGCAGATTAGGCCTGCTACAATCATTTTATAGAAAAAAAAAAAGCCAATGAACAAATGCTAACACATTTCTACATTCTAAAACTCTAATCAAGAACTAATCACCTCAGCGATAAAATATAAAAACTTCCTCAATATGGCTTAATTAATTAGTTAAAATCCTGATAGTCATTTTAGTGTAACCCTGACCTTCTATGAGTGTTTCTTTCACAAATACTATCTTTCTCTATAGATCCACAATATTTTGAAATGTTATCATATTTTGGGTGTAAAAAGGGACTCTAAATATTGTTACTTCAATAAATATGAATTTCATATAATCCAAATGCGACTATAGTTCCATCTTTCTTAACCAACTCGATATCGAATCTCATTCTCACTTAACAAACATTTTTTCATCTCATCCACTTTAAATTCAAGAAAAATCTTATTACCCAAGATTTTTCTTATATTTATGCTTTTCAATTTCTCCTCTTTAAATTATCTCTCAAACAACTAAATTTCAAAAAGAATTTCTTATGGTGACAAACTATTATTTTTGTACCCTCTATGAATAATTTCATCAACAAAACTACCAACCAATTTCTTAGATTCAAATAATGAATTGTTTTTAATACACCTATCACATCCCATGGATGTAGATTTTCTAATCGTGTCTCTATATGCTTACTCCTAAGACCCCAATTTATACATATCAAAAAGTTTATTTAATTGAAAATGGGAAGAGAAATCCTTGGAAGTTTATCCCCAAACTATTCCAATAATCCAATCGCATACCTTCTAGAATTGTCATGTGGCTTGCACTTATTTCTTTCCTACCATATAGCATAGCATTCCATGCTAATCTATTTTTTTTCCTTGGTCTTCATGATACCTCAATCTAATACTTTTCGCCGATCATCATCATCACATAGAACTGTAAAAAACACAAAATCTTGCTTATTATTGTTTAGTAACTACACAAAGAGGGGTTTACTAATAATGAAGTGGACGGTCGACTTCTTTCCCCTTCTTCCTTTTTTTCTCTTTACCCAGTCCAAAGGTAAAGAGAGAAACATAGAAAAAAAAAAGCAATTTTCTATCTCATATGATTATGGTCTTAACAACCAATGTGGACAGACATAAATGATGTTGTTAACAGACAAAGAAAGTAAATTAATTATTAACAACGGAAATCAAAAGTTCCCTTTTTGTGTAGTAAGAAAAATCATGGTGCAATAAACGTTACTTTGATTAGTCAATCAGTAGTTGCTTGTCGGGTAATGGTTCACAGTAAAATAAACCATTTTCTTTGTTGTGATTAGTGCATGTACTTAGGTTCCTTCGCTGGATTATTGAGGGGGTTTTTTTTTTAATTATTTTTGGCTATTTGATTTTGACTTACCAAACATATATAATGGGTTAGAATAGATTTTTGGTTAGAATAGATTTTGTGAGATCTGAAAATGAATGCAATGATATATAATGGGAAATTTTCACTAACATATTAAAATATGTTAATTAGTTGGTAAAACTATCATAGACTTCTTTTATTCAAAACTCGAGTAAATTAATGTCTTAAATTAAAGAATAAATTGGTCCTTTTAGTTAAAATTTTTATTTATTTCTACTGTTAAAAATTAGTATAGTTGACGAAATAACCAAACAGTTACACTTGCTCTGCCACGTATACCTCATGTCGATGTACAAGGATCAAATTTTAACAGTAGAAACGGATTAAAGCTTTTAACAAAAGGACCAATTTGCTCTTTGATCTAACATACAAGGACTAAGTTGCTATTTTTTAGTAGAAAGGGTAAAATGCAATCCAACTTCTAAAATAAAAGCCTTCATTGTACATTTACTGTGGTTGTTCCTCTACTTTGACAAAATTCTAAATTTAATTTTATATTTAAAAAGTTAAAAACTAAATCCTCTTACATTTTCGATTTAAAATTTTCAACTCAATCATTAATATCATTAGTATTTTCTATTAAAATTTTCCAACATAACATGTTAATCAAACTATCTTCATATAACGTGACTTATAATGAATGAAAAATAAACATACTAAGTTAACATTTTTTATAGAAATTACTCAACATCACTATAATTTTTAAGTTCATCTTAACTTTCTGAAGTAAAAGTTCAAAATACAGAAATTAACTGCATATTTTGATCTAGGATTTACCCTTATTTTTTTTTCTATTTAAAGTAAAAATCATACTTTGGATACTAATAATTAAAATACAAAATCATTGGCGGAGTCAAGGGGGAGGAGCCCGGTCCCTCTTAAAATAATTTCTTTTTCATTTAAGCTATTTATAATTTATAAAATTTTAAATCAATAATGGTAAATACATTTTGCCCTCTTAAAATGATAAAAATTTGATTTAATCTTTTAAAAATTATAAAGATATAGACTATTAAAATGATAAAATTACATTTTTACTATCATAAAAATATACAATTTAATTCCGAACCCCTAAAAAAATTTTTAACTCCGTCACTGTACAAAATAATCCTATTGTTGAACTATAAAAGTTGAAAGAAAAACCAAAAAAATTAACCATTTTGTAAAAAAAAAAAAAAACAGATTCATGTTTCCTTCTTATCCATGTAATGATTAGAAGGCAATTAAAAACAATAGCATGATATAAACTAAAGATTTTTTTAATGATATAAACTAATGATTTAGTTGAACAAGAACTGTTTCAATTATTGAAATAATTTAGATCCTCATTATTTGAGGTTATTAATCCATTTCTTTCATTTTTAATATATTAATGCATTTAACAAAGTTGAGACTTTTAAATATTTAAGTTTGAATTATATCATGTAAAAATTATGTTGGATTAATTAATTAAGTTATTCAATTAAATATTTATATTAATTAATTTTAAGCATGTGTTTTTACAAAAGTTATTGAAGATAGCTGGAAGAGAGCTTAACCCTTTTAAATGGTGTTTCATCTAAAAATTTAGTTTTTTAATTAAAATCTAATTAAATTTTAGGGTAAATTACATTTAATGTCATTAAATTAGAAGTAAGTTTATGTTTTGTTCACTAAACTTTAAAAAATTACAAAATAGTCATTAAAATATTTGAAAGTTTTCATTTAAGTCATTGGGTTGTTAAAAGTATTATTGTATGGCCTTTTTTGTTTGCGTTGCTCGCACCAATTGAAAGCTTCTTTTCCTCTTCTCTTCTATTATTTAGCTATTTTCGTGAAACAACTTTGAACGTTATAAATATATGAACTAAAATCCAAATAGCTTTCTTCTTCAATCTTCGACACTGATTGTTAAATCAACTTGGATCTAAAGTATGTTCTTCAACTCGTCGATGGGTACTATCATACAGATAATTGAATAGTCATTTGGAACTAGCTAACTAAACTTTAAAAAAAAAGTTAACAACCCAATGACTTAAATAAAAACTTTTGAATAGTTAAGTGACTTAAATGAAAATTTTTCAATAGTTTAATAATCATTTTGTAACTTTTTGAGCGACCAAAACATAAATTTACTAATGGTTTAATGGCTTTGATAGTGATCTACCCTAAATGTTATTCATCTAGTTAAAAGATAAAGCAAGAGGAATGTTAACTTCATTGGTTATAACTTTAAGCTGTTCATCTCATAAAATATGTCCAATTATCATATTTTTGATAAATTATTATATGAATAATGAAATCTAGCCCTAACAAAACATATGCATAAAGTGTCTTTTTTAAAATTAAAAAAGAAAGATTGGTTGCCAACATTTTCTTTAATTGAAAGGAAATTTCTAATAAATTGGGTAATAGTTCATTAAATTAGGAGCAACAAAAAGATAGGTTAATTGAAAGCAAAAACTAACAAAAGACAATTAGAATATCTAGATGTATGCATAGATGTTCATTGATATTCCATTCCAACTTTTACAATATCCATATCAGATCCTATCAAACACCATATTTTGTACTTTAGGAGAGTGAAAAGTATAAACACAAAAAAACAATATGTACAACATAATTTCTGCCAAATCTCTCCTTTACTACCTCATATATATATATTATCAACAAAACAAAGTAAGATAGTTTGGATAAAATTACCATAAAGGTTCTTATATAAGGAATTAGATTGTATTTTATCCATTTACTAAAAAAAGAGTAAACTAGCCCGTGTATATTAGATCAAAGAGTTGTTTGGTTTTTTTGTTAAAAATTTCATCAACTTTTGTTGTTAAAAATTAATCTTTATATATTAGTATGAGATACATATGACATATTGCATATCACTGTTTGATTATTCAGTTAACTATGTTTGATACTTTTATCGATAATTTAAAGTAATATTTTCAGATAAAAAAAAAAACAAGTTTGATTGGCCTTAATTACCATAAAAATAAGATTGGTGGGTTTGGGGGTCCATAGCTGAGTCACAACCCCTAGACCCCACTTTGTTATTTTTCAATTAGTTTCAATCATTTTCACTTAACCACCAAACCAATCAACCATACATTTAAATCTCCCATTTTTCCAGAAACTTCTATCTGTCAGGATTTAACAATTTTAAACATATGAGTAAGCAGCAGAGCTGAGCTGTCAACAACTGGTTCTAATGTTGTTGCTATCTTAGTTGTCTCACTTAATGTAATGAGCTCCAACAATGGTGAAACATATTTCAATCTTTTATTTTATCCCCCCCCCCCTTTTTTTGGGGTTTCATAGCAAGACAAAACTTTGTCATGTTTATTGGGCAGCCCTCTTTCTTTTTGTTGCCACTGTGTTAGAACACTTTCTTGCCAATGTTTTTTGTTAAAAGTGTCGGGTTCTGATGCAAATTTTTAACCGTTTATGCTCCATTCAGGGTTTTAACTAAATTGCTTTATATAGTCATTCAATGATCTCTTTTGTATTAAAGAAAAAAAATCCTCTTCTTGATTTTTTGTTTTTCATGCTAAAACTTTAGCAATTGTGATTCATTCTATTCTTTCATGCTTGATTTATACAAACGATTTTTTCGACAATTTTCAGTTTTTTAATTAAATTAGGAGTTGGGTGAAATCTATTTTTTAAATTAAATTTTGAGTTAATATGTAGTTTATTTTTTAATTTTTTTCAAAAGTACTTAGTTGATACTTGAATTTTTTTCCGTTACTTAGGTTGGTATTTCTACACTAACATCGTTAATTTATATTGATATGATAGTGATAGTCAATCCGTTGGTAACGCGCGACAATCTCTGAGTATGCCACGTGACAAATATAAATTTCAGATATTCAAAAAATATTTTAAAAATATAAATTAATAAACAAAATATAATATTTTTCACATAAGAATCAATTGGAACAAAATTTTATTCTTTATTAATTTTTTAATATATATTCATCACGTGATATATCGAGAACTTACCATATATCACCACTACATTGGCTGTCAATACCATGTAGGTGTTAGTTTAAAAATAACAACTTACAAAATATATATGTAGAGATTACAATAATAGGGTAAAACTCGAACAATAAACACGACTAACGCGACTTCTTACTCGTTACTGCTAAATGAAACTAGGGTGGGATTAAAGGAATGATTTTGAGGTAATTGGTATGCACTACCTTTGATTTGGGAAATTTGAGTAATCTCATAGAAAATGACATTAAAGGCATCTCAGCACAAAATGGAATCAAATATAGGGAATCAAGTTAGGTTGAATTCCATTATTAAAATAATTCCATGTTACTCTTGGATTTTTCTACACCTCAATTTTGGAACTATTTTCTTTCATACAATCATTCAATTCCCATACCAAATATTAATTTTTTTTATCAATTATATTTTTATTATTTGCTTAAATGGGTGTTTTTATTTTTATTTTTCCCTTTTTCATTTAAGTCCTTATAATAAGAATTTAAACAAAGAGAACTGCAACTTTATTCTGAAAGAAGAAATAGATTTCCAAAAACAGAACAACGTCTATTTATATTTAACATTAAAATCTACATAAACTTCTAAGTCTAAAGTTTAAAACATCAATTTTCCTTTTTAATTTATTTTATTTGTTTCAAACAATGATACAATTATGGAGGAACTTGAACCCAAAGTCTTACAACTATGAGAAAAAAAACCTATGCAACTGGCTCTTTTTGTGTTCCACCTATTGTTCAATCCAGGCTCTTGATTCCCTTCCCATCATCTCTTATACCTCTATCAACCAGACAGGGTAGGGAAACAACATTCAGACCGAGTTGGACTCGAATTTTGCTGACCTTTCCGGTAGGACTAATCGGAGGGGTCGATCTTAAACCTCTCGCGGAATCCAAACTTTTTCTAAGAATACTTCTCATAGCAGATATCAGATGAACCGTAGGATCAGGAGGCGGTCCGGAGGAGACGAATTTTTGGCAAAAGTTCATGTGCCTGGCCATTGCTTCCTCGGTACTAATAAGCCTTTCAGTTCTTATGATCTCATCTTTGATTGCTTCAGCACAAAGGCCACATATCCATTTCCCTTGGTACCGTTGGCGTACCGTTTCGATATAAGCCGGGGTACACTCTTCGGTAAGTCCACAGCAATCGCATTTAGCGAACTGGACATCAGATTGGGCAGCAAGTTTTGCTGATGTTGCTTGAGTTTCTGGTGATGGTGCTGATACCACCATTGGTTCACTCATTATCGTGGCAGACATTGCCAATTAGCCCTGTTTAAAAGAACACAAGTTTGACTTGAGTTATATTATAGCTTACCTAATATTTAGCTGCAGTTGTATTATTATTAACAATGAAACCAACGAATTTCCATTGTTTTTTATTTTTTTTCTCAACTAAAAACAAACTTGTGTTCATACAAGCCAATTAACATGATCAGAATGCAGCTAGTTATGAATTTTCAGTAACCTATTGAATATTCCCCAAGAAATTTTTACAAAAATCTAGAAATAACAAGAAACCAACCAACAACAGATAAGAAAAAGAAAAATTTAAAAAAAAATCCAAAAGGAATTACCAGCAGATAAGCAGATGAAACAAACAAAAACTTAGGGTTCTTGTTCTTTGCTTAAAAAGGAATTACCCCCTTTTTCCACTTCTGCTACTATGGCTTTTTAGGCAAATTTGATCTTTTTCTCCTTTTTTTATTATCTCTCCTTTTCCCACTCTCTTTCTTCCAATTTTCCTCCTGGGAAGAAAATCTCACACATGAAAACCATCTCCTTCTTCAAAACCCGTTTCCTTTTTCTTTGTGGTTTCTCTTTAAAAGAAGGCGAGGAAATACGTCAAAGAAAAACCTTGTTTTGAAAGAAACCCAGAGACCCAAATCTACTAACCCTTTATACAAACAAGAAAACCAAGAGATTGCTTTTTATGTTTGTCTCTCTCAAAATTCTCTGCATTCACAGGCGCTTATAAATGAGAGAAAGAGAGAAGGCAATGATTGAAACATTAAGGGGGTGGACTCTACTAAATTCCACGTCAGCAAATAGAAGTGAATCTCTGGCCCTTCATCTCTTCTTTGTCAAATTTGGAAGATTATGAATCTAGCTGGCCTCCTAACTAATTATAGCACTGGTTTTTTTTATATTATATTCTCCATTAAAGTTGAAATTCAAGCTTTTTTCATTTAATTTTCTTTTTTTTCTAGACTTTATTAATTTTTAACCATTAATATCTATTATAATTTTTTAAAAAAGAATATTTAATTAAATAGAAAAGAAACTTTTAATATGATTCTCTTGTTTATTGAGAGGAATAAATTCACAATCCAACATGGGAAGAAAACTCTTTCTCAAATTAGTGCTGATTAAGGGGAATGGGGATGTCCACATTCGACCATTCATCTTCTGCCAATATTTTCTCTCTCTTTTTCCTTTAAAAATGCATTCTGATATAATAGAATATTTTTATTTTCGCAAAAAAAAAACACTTCTTATATTGGAAAATGATAAACAGAAATGATTGTATCTTATTTTCTAGATTTTATTTTTATTAAAAGTAATAATTTCATAAAATAATTAAAAAATAACTTCAATTTCTAATAAAAAAACTCTAATAAATAACCAACCAAATAAAAAAATGAAATTCAAATATATATTTAATTAATTAAATTTATAAATATATATTTGTATTTCGAAAAGTGATAGTGATTTTTTTAAATATAGATATAAAATAGCACAAATACAATATTAATATACAAATTTAACACAAACAAAATGTTAATATACAAATCTAATTTATTATATGTACATGTAAAATATTTTAGGTAATTAAAATTATAATAATGGCATTAATAATTTACGATAATTATTTTATAACATTTTTTATTAGTAGGTTGGTTCATAACTAGTAATTTTACTAGAAAGTGTTGTTATTTATTTTATTAAATTGTTACTTTTAGAATTGATAGTCGAATCAATCAGACTATTAATTCTTGATTCAACTAGTTTGACTGATAGTGTAATTATTAATTTTTTAAAAATTTTGAAAAATAGAAAAAATCAGTTCGACCAACTTGACAGACCAGTTCAACATATTCATTGGGTGATCGATCTAACTCCTTATTCCAAATCAATACCCTAACAGATTCTTAATTCTACCAGTTAGACCAGTCGGTCCAATCTAATTTTAAAAACAATGCTTTTACTTCTAGTTTCCAGGACTGAAAGGGAAATAAAATTGTTGAATTTTTATTTAATGATATCTATAAATCTATAATTTAAAAGGAAAGGCTGAAATTATTTTGAGTCACATTATAAACATTTTGATTATAATTATAAATTTTTTTAAGGATAAATCTCAAAATTATATATAAACTATGGTTTAATGTGCAACTGTATACATGAATTTTGATTTTGTGTAATTTTATACATAAAATTTTGATATGATCAAATTCTTACAAATTATTAACACAATTATTGATATAATATCATTTTATGTTTATATATTGCATACATAAATAATCATATTTATCCAATATAAAAATAAATTGATATATTTATTTCTTTAAATGTGCATAATTAAATTAAAATTAAAGTTTCAAGTATACATTTGAACCACAATTAGAGTTTCACACGTATAATTGCATCAAATTAAAGCTCGCGTATACGATTGCACATCAAATCAAAATTCATGTATAAATCTTGAGATTTATCTCATTTTTTTTTTAATGTTAAACTCGTTAAAATTTAGGGTTTTTATTTGTCTGTACTTTGTGATTAAAAAATTATTTTCTTCCATAAAATGATTATAATTTTATAAGAAATGGTTTTATTGAAGATTTTTATTTTTATTTTTTGTAGAAAGATTTTGATTTTTATACAAGTATGTTTTAAAAAATTTTAAATTTAATATGTAACAAGTGAACTGGATATTTAATTTATTATAATTAGATTTTTAATATTAAATTTTCCTTTTCACCAATATAATACTATTTAACATACTATAAAAAGGCTAATATCATGATAAATAATTGGATTGGATTTATTATTCTTAAATTTAAATTAATTTTTTATTTTTAATTTCATACATATTGCATTTGTGTTAATATTATTAATTCCAAATTATATGTTTTATTATTTGTTGTATGCTATTTTTCAAAAAATACTCGTATTCAAAATATTTAGTTTCTACATGCATAGGTGTGTGATACAATTTCTGATATATTATATTACTTGAAAAATACTTTTTAAATATATTTTAAAGGGTATATATATTATTTTATTAACTTTAAAAACTTCATACAGAAAATAATTTTCTTGAATAAATTTAGTAAAATTTTACTTTCTTTTTCTTCCCTTATTTAAACTTATAAAGTTGCTTTCCTTTATGGTTTTACCCACCCATGAAAATTAGTTAATGTGCCAAAGTAGCTTAATTATTTCTCAAAATAATACAGATATGAAATTAGTTTAAAAGGAAAAAACTTTGTTCATCAATTGGCTGAGTTGTATAAATGTTTATGTCATTAAAGGTAGCTAATTGGCATTGGTAGATTGTAATGTAGTTAGGTCCCAACCCAAGGGTTGCTTTCAATCTAAAAACACATGCGCATTGGGATTTTCTTTTTATTTAATTTTCTCTTTCTTCATTTCAAAGAATAAAAATTTTGAGTTTATTTAAATCAATACATTAAACCAAAACATTCAATTTAACTGAATCTTTAACTTTTAAAATAATGGTCTGTTTTTTTAATAAAAATTTTGACAGTATTATTAATCTCTATTTACCTAGTTTAGGAATGTTCCTCAAAACTACATTTCAAAAAAAAAAAAAAAAATCACTTTTAGAATTCTGAAAAAAAATATTTTTAGGCCAATTTTTTATTTGAGAGAAGCATTTTTTTCTCTCAAAAAAGTAACTTATTTATAAATGTTTTTATCTAAAAATAATTTTTGATCCAAAAGTACTTTCGAGAAACATTCATAAGCTGAAAGTTTATCACCTAAAACATTTTCATATATATATATAATTAGGTTAGCAGAAATATTGGATTTTGTTTTAGTTTATATTTTTTCAAGTGCACATGATTCACATTGCTGCAATATATTTAAAGTTTTACTTTAAAGAGTTGTAATTAAAATCTAAACCCATTGAACAAGAAAACAAATAATTAAGCTTGGAATGTATTGAACTGGTCAATGAAAACATCAAAGTGGTGTTATTAACAAAATTCATTAAAATAAGCTAGGAGACTTTGATGTTCAAAAACAATGTAAATTGTGTAATAAAAAACACATGTGAATATGATATATATATATATATAATTATTTTTCAAAATTATGATTTATTTAATGATAAATACTTATGATTTTGAAATTTATATTTTTATAACTTTCAAATATTATACATAATATATCCGATTAAATTATATAAAAATGGAATCAAAACCCATGCTTTTTTTTTCTAAATGTTTTACAAGTATAATATAAATATATGTGGAGTGATCATAAGCATCAAATTATTACAATATGGATTGTCCGAGTAATTATAAAGTAGGATCAAACAATTACAAGCACAAACAGACTAATAACTAGCTACAATCCAGACTAAAGCCAATAAATTTAACTAACTGAACTGGACTAAAATTCACACATGACAACTGCACAAGGTAGAACTCAGAAACCACATATAAAATTATGCATGATAGATTTCAAACCTAAATATCCAAAATCAAGACCTTCACCTTTGCCAACAAAACCCACACTTTTAAATATAATAACATAAGTCGATTGAATTTTAACTCGATTGGTATGAGTATTATTATTAATACAAGAGGATGTGGGTTCGAGTGCGCTGAAGCGTATTATCCTCCTATTTATAAGTTGAGGAAGGGTTACAAATAGTTTTAGACATTATGTCAAAAAACAAAAATAATCGAAATTTATAATGAAATTGTTAAAAATAATATAAGAATATAAAAAGATTTGTTTAAATGAAAATTTTATATAAAGAAAAAGAAAGACGAAGGGTAGGAGGCAAGTGGAAGTAGAGTTATGAAGCCTTTTAATTATTGATTTGAATAGCATTGTAAATTACGCAACCCCTTTCCTTCCCAACACCCTTACATTATTTTATGGGGTAACATTTGAAGCAATTATTATTTATTAATTTTAAAAAGGAAATGATGAAAAAAAAATATTTACATCTATTTCACCATTCATAAAGGAAATTATGTGTATTAAATCAATATGATAAGGAGATTATTATCATCATTTAAAGACACAATCACACCTTAATATAGCAAAACGAATTAAAAATGAGTGGGTTAATTACTTATTTTTACTACATACGTAAATTTGATGATCATTAATTGTAAATATAAGAATTTGATTTCGTAATTTAGATATAAATTTGACACTAAAAAATTAGTGTCTATAAGATGTTTAAAAATCTGCATTTTGACTTACAATATACAAAGTTCTCCCAACCATATCAAATAATCATCAACGTGCATGATCTAACTAAAATGGCAAGTAATGACTCGACCTAAACCCATCAAAGAGATATCCAAAGCCTTGAATCTGGAATTAAAGGCGAATTTCACCGCATCATGCCAAAAAATGCATGTCTTCAAACTCCATAAACAGCATTGCTTATTATACCAAAAAAGCAAAAGGACAAATAACAGTGATAAGAACTACGAGAAGGTAAGAAAAGCCTCGACACAAGATGGAGACATCACCCAATAGTAGATCTATCACTCACACCTCAACCTTAGCTCTTACAACTATCACACCATTAGAAATCATTGCGAAAGGAATTAACCGTTCAAGATCAGATTCGTTTTAAATAAATTAATTTCACTATTTAAAAAACAATAAAATATTTTATTCAAATTCCACACAAATCAAGCTAGTCGTATTGAATCAACTACTCAACTTTTAAACTAGAAAAGCGAAACATCATTAAAAATATTTTGTAATTTATTATTATTTGAGGTATTGATATTATAGTAACGTAATATTAAAAATAAATTATTGTTTTATTTATTTCTATTGTTCAATCTATAGGAATATGATTGGCGATCTTTGATGGTTGGAAAATGGCCCTCAATTATAGGGGGCAACCCATAATATCTTGTAGTGGTCGCACTCGAAATATATAATATATGGACATAATTTTGGGTTTAATAAATACATGAATGGACCAAGCTTTGCCAATGCTATATCAATGACAAGGGCAGCTATATAAATGTGTGAATAAAAAAACTATAGGCTATGCATCGATTGTGATAGTGACTTGCACTGTGGGAAGATTAATTACTATAACATAAAACACAAAGCTATAATGGGAGTGTGATAACCAATTTTGGCCCTAGGCCCATTAAGCAATCATTACCAAAGCGATGGAAACAAAGGAAATCAAATAATAATAACAAACAGAAAGTGGCCCCGAATAAATGTCCAATTACATTAATAATAGCCGAAGTCCATTTACAAAGACCAAGTACAAGGCCCAATTATTAATAACCTAGCCCATCAGACCCACTAAAACCCAAATACAGCAATCCATTAAACCAAACCCAACTAAAACAGACCCAATAGCCCACTGACCAAACCAAAGCAAAAAACCCTAGGGACCCTTTATTTTCCAGCGCCGCAACGCGTGCTCCCCACGCGCATGCCCTTGCTTCGTCTCGACCGCCACGCGCCTTGACTCTGATGCCCACGCCCCCGACATTTTGCGTGTCCCTCGGCCTCCACACACACTCCCACTAGCGACCTTCCCCACACCTCGGTCCTGCGCGCCCATGTCTACTCACGATCGAGGCTCCCCAGTTGCCTCGGCCCTGTCGTCCGCCCATCACCTGCAACAAACATCGAGCAACAGAAACGAAGCAACGACAGAGGAAGATGGAGCAAAATAATAGAAAATCAAATAGATCAGTGTGTTCATGGCTATAAAGCCATCAAATGTTGATGCAAAAGGGGTTCCGACCTCGGTGTTACAGAATCTCAATAAAAAAAAAAGAATCAACAGCATTCGAAAATCAGAAAACAGGGGTTTTTGTTTATTTATGAACACGAAATCAAAAGCAAAATAAAAAAGGACAAGAACCATTCCAAGACAGATTTTTGTACGCGCCCTCGGCAATCAGAGACAATAAAAGAACAAGGTTGACTTCTTTCTTTTTTTTTACGTTTTTTTTTCGTTATTTTATCTTGTTTTACTTCAACTCTCTACAAAAAAAAAAGGAAATCAAAAAGGGAAAGGTAAAGAGGGCTCACCTGAACCCCGGGATCTGATCATCGGGGCTTCCCATCAGCGGTCGAAGCGGAACTAGAGGGCGATAATGGCCGCACTTCGTGCGCCGTCGTTCACCGTTGGGTATTGACGCGATGGGTAACGAGATCGAAGCCCGATCGTCGTGAGAGAGAGCGGAGAGGAAACGCCATTCATTTTTTGTTTTTTTTTTGAAATTAAATCTGCAAATGAAGGGAAAAGGGGAAATTTGGGGTTTTAAAATTGAAAGCTAAACGGCGTCGTTTAGCCCTCTTCAGGTCCGCGCGTCGACCTGCTTGTGACCCGGAGGATCCGCGCTTTTCTATCGAGTGGTCAAATTGCCATTCAGGTCCCCCCGCATTTTCATCACCCTCAATCACATCTGTTTCAAACTCTCATTTCATTTTCAATTCAGTCCCGCAAGGCTTTAACGTATTAAATCAAAACGACCCCGTTTTAAAAATTTGGTGTAATTTCTACTTTAGCCCCCCCTAATCCCCTTTTCATTTTGTTTTATTACTATCCTAGCCCCTTTAATTTTATTTTAATTTCGATTCAATCCCTTTTTACTGTGTTATTATTATTATTATTATTATTATTATTATTATTATTATTATTATTATTATTATTGTTATTATCATTATTACTACTATTATTCCTTATTTCGTTCGTTAATACTATTTTCATTACAAATTATTCTCCTATATTAACTATTATGTTATATATTAAAATTTTTATATGTTACGTAGTAGTATATCACGTCACATTTTTTGTAAAAATATAGATTTAAATTGAAAAAATATGTTTTATATATTATCAATAGTGTCACGAGTTTTTTTTAAATCATTATATACTACTCTTATTCCATAATAGTTTACAACATTTATATATGTATGTCTCCTTACCTAGAGATCAAACCTGCATGAAATATGTTCATATGTGTGTGTTGTTTATTGTATCTGTCTATATACTATCGTGTATTTATAATTGTTTAAATGTAAGGGTTGTTATTTTTCGTATCTCTTGTTATCATTCCTTGATTACCTATTCGAAACATTAGCATATCGTAATTGTTTAGAATAAAAAATAAATTTCCTCACAAAATTATAATTCATTCGAAAATTTTCGAAAAATAAAGGCAATATTTGGGTGCTTAGAAGCTCGGAAGATAACATCCTAACGTGCTGGGTGTCTATTTTTCGATCGACTAAAACAACCAAACATCCTTCTCATACATTTTGAGAACCAAGGATGGTCTCGGTATCGAAGTATGAATGTGTTATGCCCTAACGTGTTGGATGTGACATTTTCATTCCTTTGGAACGAGTTAAATCTTGGGACTCAATTATACTTGAAATAACCCTTTTTAGAGTTTTTTTTTACCTCAAATATTTTCAAGTATTCACATTGGGACAATATCAATCAATTTGGTACCGATTTTGGGCGTTGCAAGGGTGCTCACCCTTCCTTGCACGTAACCGACTCCCGAACCTTTTTTTTTCACATTTCGTAGACCAACAAAATTTTGTTTTAGTAAACGAAACTGTTTTATTAAAACAAGGTGATCCGGTCACACTTAACAAAGATCGGTGGCGACTCCCCTTTTTTAAAGTCGATTCCTGTTTTGTCAAAAATTGGTTACGACAGGGAGCAAGGGACCTTTGCCCCCTCCTCTAATTTTGAAAATTTTTATTAAGCTATTTAAAATTTTAAATATAGTTTTACATATATAATTGTATTATGTTTATATCTATGGTTTTTACATATATAATATATAATTTTCGATTACGCATTTGATTCCACAAGGTGACATATTTAAGGTTTTTGCATATATTATTATATTAATAGAAAAACAAAAACAAAACATGGCACATATATTAAGAAAGCAAAAGCAAAAGGGAGACCCCATTTTCACATTTTGTCAAAATATGCATGTTGCACATGCATTTGTCTAAACCCTTTTCTTATACGTATTGCCTATGTCTTATTATGACCCATTTGCAAAATCAATATCTGTGATTTAATTTGTCGACCTTTGATTTTAAACTTGGAAACAACTCTCACCTCCCATCCCATTTTTCTTGTTTTTCTGGGTTTCAACATTTTGGGATTTTTTTTGACAGCAACATTCTAGAAACTTGGATGAGTTGTTTTTCCTTTTTCATTGTTTTTATTACATCACTATCTCCAAAAGTATATACTATTGGTAAAAGCATTATGGAGGTCTCCGTATTGAAAGTCGGATTACATTTTCTCTTATCTATTGAAAAAAATAGATAAATTATCTTTGTACTTAGATCAAAGAGTAAACTGGTTCTTTCTATTAAAAATTTCATCTATTCGTATTATTAAAAACGAGTGTGAGTAGCAGAATAACCAGATAGTGACACGTGATGTACCACGTGTACCTCATGTTGATATACATGGATCAATTTTTAACAACAAAAATGGATGGAATTTTTAACATAAAGACAAATTTACTCTTGTATATGATGTATAAAGATTAATTTACTTATTTTTTAGTAAAAAAATAAAATATAGAATAAAATTTCTATAATACTTTTACTTTTAATTTTTTTATGATGTACACTCTAAATGCATTAAATATAAATTTATATATGAAATTCTAAACCTGTTTTAGGGTTTAAAATGGGAATGCCGACCTGAACGATGATGACATGTTCAATGTATTGAACAAAAAATTATGATTACATTGTATCAATTATTAATGAAGCAGCAATAAATTATATTTGACAAAAGTCTACTATAATGATCAATGTTTTATAATAAACCCCTCTTTATTTTATTTCATTTTCCCTTTTCCTTTTGTTTCCCACGGCAGTGATTTGACCAAAATAATAAAAATTTTAAGCCAAAAATATTAATGTTTGGTGGTTAGTGGTTGAAATATGAAAGCCGAAATGACAATAGACAATATACAAAATATTTAAAACCCAAAAATTAGAGTGAAAACTTAATGATGTCTGGAAACTTCTTTTCTTAACATTAGGGTTTACCAAAGAAATTTAAAAAAAAAAAATCCATAATCGATTCAAATCATAAGATTTGATTGGATTTTGATTCAGTTTTTCTTTAAAAAAAATTAAATTCAAATGGTTAAAATTATCTAAATTGAGTGAAACTTTATTTTTTTAATTAATTTTATTTATTTTTTATGATATAGATAATAATTTAGGGTTAATTAAAAAAATTAAATAAATATTTGACTTGGCTTGGTACAGCTTGAATTTAATTTAAATAAAAATATTTTTAAAATTTAAATTTAATTATAAAATATATATATATAAAATATCAATTAAAAACATATATTTTTTTAATATTTTATTAATTTTTAAATAGTGAAATGAGCTTTTTTGGGCAAGTCAGACCAACCCAAAAATGAACTTGAGCATCAAATTTTTTTAAGAAATAGATCTCAACCTGACCAATAGACACCTCTATAACATACACACATACAATAAATATTATCTTTTTATTGAGTTAAGCTAATTTTATGTTTTTAAAAGAAGTACAATCATATCAATTGACAACAAGAATATAAAACACAAATTCAACATTCATAACATGTTAAGAAATTTAAGTTTGAAATAAATTTGAATAAAACCTATACATAATTTACGCAATGTGTACCTTTTTTCAATGATAACACATTTTGTTAAGTTGTAATTAATATTTAATCAAGTTTTATTGATATGCTTCAAATAGTAAAATCACCAAAATTATACCTTGAATTTTATTCATTAAATTTAACCGTGTATGTGAGGCAATAAAAGAATACCTCAAACAAGTAAAGATTTTCGTTGCTAATTTGAAAAATAATTAAATGGGAAAATTATTCTACATGCCTTTGAAATTTAAAATTTTAATTAATAGGTCAAATCAAGTTCAATTTTTTCCAATGTTGTACTTAAATATTACTTTAGTTGAAATAGTCAAATCGAAGGAGTGAATGTAGGGGGACTTCGATCCCATCATATGTATGTATATTTCTAGATTATAGGTAAAATATAAAAATATTCTCAAAATAATATTTGTTGTTAGGTAAAAATAATATATTCTTGATACTTTTACAACTGAGTTAAGATCCGATTGATATGTGACATTAAATACTTAACTGAATTGGTGTCACGAGTTAAGCACCAATTCAATTGAATAATGACGAAAAATACCCTTACTTCACAAAGTTTATTATTATCAATATTTTACATTTGTACTTTATCATTCAACCAAAACCTAATTTGTTACCTATATCAATATTTTACAAATATATTTGTAATATAATTATGTTTTTCGCCCACATCATAAGTGTGTCATATTCTAGAAGATTACAAAACTCATAATTAAGTTGGTGTCATAAGTTAATCGGATACCAACTTAGTTGAAAAAAGACTAATATATCCTTTCTTTTAAATAATAACTAATATTACTACAATAGTGCTTTTACTTTTTCATACTTTTATAGTCTTTAAATAAAACAACTAAAAATCATGTATCAATTCACGTCTTTCATAAGAGTTATACACAAGATTTTGTTATCACTCCAGCTATAATTGTTATTGAGTAATTTAAAAAAAAAATATTATTCCTACATAAATTGTTCTCCAACATCTTAAGTGTGACATAATATAATTAAGTTTTTGTCACTGAATTGAGTGACATCAAACTCAATTAAAATCATTATATATAGCAATTATAGAATATATATATATATAGTATAGATAGATAAATATAGATGAAAAATATATATTTATAAAAAATTGATATAAAAAAATAAAGTTTTGGTTGTGATGGTAAAACTGGTTGTTGAAAATGAACGTGTTTTTAGTTTAAATCTGACTATTTTTCTAAATTTACTTTGAATATATATTATGTAAAAAGATAAAAATATTATCATATTACTTTTATTACTTTTTATAAGGAATAGAACATTTAGTCATTTTTAATTAAGTGTGCGGTTAAGTCATGACACCAATTTAATTAAAAGCTTAAATATAATAAATATGTAGTATAAATAAATTTTATATATTATTATTAAAAATAAAAATAATTAAATGTATATACTCACGTTGCTCCTCCAGTAAAAAACTAGTAATAATAGAAAAAGTTTCGGTTAACATACACTTAGAATGCAATTTGGAATGTGATTGCTAGGAATATTACTTTACAACGTTTGGTATGCATTGAAAAATATTGATTAAAATCTAGGAAAAATTATATCATCACCTTTGGTTCACTAAGTATTTTATTAGGAATGTAATGATAATTTACGAATTCACCTTTATTAAATAAAATATAATATTCATGTATTTAATTTTTATAATAAAATTTATTCTTAAAAATATTTGGATTAAATATTTAATATTAAAATTTAATTGATAATTTTTACTTTATTCTTTTCAAAGCCCCAATATAACATATTTTACATTGGATATTAAAAAAAAAACATAATTTACTTGAATATAATACATAACTACTTTGAAATTTGATTGACCATTTGCATTATCTATTCTACTTTTAAATGGGTTGCCAATCATTTGCTCATTCTCAAAAATTATTCTAGTAAAATTTTCGATCACATACAACAAACCATAATTCAAAGGTAAATAATCAATCAATCTTAGAGCTAAACCTAAACCTTTTTTTTCCTCTTGCTCTTAAAAATTCATAAATATTATAATAAAATTAAAATTTTAATTAATATGCCGAAAAAGAGAAAAAATAAAAAAAAATGTAAACGATATAATATATAGATGATTAAATATACAAATAAAAAATAAAATCAGAGAAAAATTTTACTTTCTAAGAATCTATTGAAGTGGTAGAGAAAATCTAGTAGGAAGGATGGAGGCAATAGTTTCTTCTTCTTCTTTACGGTTATTAATAGACTAATGTCATAAGCTAATTTAAAATAGTGTTAATTTTATCTAGATTTTTTAAAACTTTCCAATCTATATGAGAAAATAACTTTCTCACCTTTTATCATGAAAATCGCATTGCCATGTTCATGGAAAGTAACTCTCAAGAAAAAGTTAGATTCCAAAAAAAGTAAATAAATTTGACATACCAAATGTTGAAATCACTTTTCAACTGATTAAATTCCCAAGAAAGTGACCACTTTTTATCATACCAAACACTACCATAATGTCATATATTATATAACCTACCCTTATATAGATTAGTCCTATGATATACTTGTTGGATCTGTGCCCTAAGTGTAGTATTTTCGTCAATATACACTTGTAATTTTTCCGAACAAATTGGTTAATAAAATAAATTCATTGATTACATTAATATACTTTGTATAATTGTACTCACATGGTTTTTGCACGCAAAGCAAAATAGAAGCAAATGTTGCTCATTGGTTGTCTAAATGTCTAACTAATACTAAGCGGTATTACGTGATCGGATTGTAGTACGGAAAGACAACTTGTATTAATAGATGAACCTAAACATGCCCTTAGTCTAATCGAAAATGAGCAAACTGATTGAAAGACTAATATGTCATCTATCAAGTCCAATTAGGGATATGCCTTGTCTTGGGTATAGGAGTGGATGACTCCCAGAAGATAGAGACATAAATGTGACTGACAGTACATCGGACAGAACCCAAGTAAAATTGATCCTGAATCTGTTTATGGATTTATTCACTTGTAACGTTCATAGTGTAGCATACCTAAATCCTGAGCGTATGACGGACTATGTATGTGTGACTCGTACACTTTGATGTAAGTAAAAATATGAGTTCAAATAGATAAGGAACCGAAAGCTAGTGTGTTGGGTGTACTACTTCTGTAATATGTAGCATCATTCACAACAGTAGAATTTATAGCCCAAAACATGGACAAATGATGCCCTCTAATTGGTATTACATGGTTGATAAAAAGTAAATATGGCCACAGGTCGTCTATCTTTGTGATGGATGACTTGATCACTATTTGATAGTGATTGACTTTTCATGAAGGAAGATATAATGCTTACCATGAGATAAAATAAGATCATATTTGGAGAACAGTTATTATCCTAAAGAGATCAAGGATATCCTATGAGGGTAACACACTTATGACAAGGTTATTGGACGAGTATTAAGTAGTTGCTTTCATAATCGTATGTTGTTGGGGAGAGCTTAGTCACGATACTATAGTGGATGACTTCGTGACTAAATGAGTTTATAATTAATAGGCAAAAAGTTGGAACTTAATTATAAATCATTTGAGCATCAACTTCATATGTCCAATCGCTCCCTTTTCTAGCTCGTTGACATGGCATTACCAGTAGGGGACCTTCCCCTATATATACCCCGAAGCACAAAGGCTAAGAGTTGATCTTTCTTCCTTCTTAAGAAACCTTAAGTCTCCCAACTTTCTCCTTTCTCTCCTCTCCTCCTCCTTTTCCTTCAACCTAATATTCCGACTCTCCATCTGTCACAAATGAATGGGTCCTCAAATCACTATCATCTTCTCCCCTTTATTCCCTCTTTATTAGTTCCATGTATCAACACATATACCTAATATAGAGCCAAATGACTGAACTCAAATTATATTATTGTTCTCTCAAATATACCCCATTACAAAATAAAACATTGACACTTACATAAAGTTATTCCCTTCATTTTCAATATAGATTCAATCATTGTATTACTGATGAGTTAATATGCATAAGAATCTGCGACTTTCATCAACTATCATAGGTGTTATTATAACCACATATATTTATTTACTTCAAAAGTTCTTCCTTTGAGGATAAGATAGCATCAAATATTGCCTTAAAGAAAAACATCACTGGAATCATTGGTCAGGTTTCAAGCATTTTATGCTACATTAAAATTTTACAACATTTCAATTTTTATTCCTATGTAAATAAAAATAACGTATTTCGGAATTTTAATTTGATGTGTATTTTGATATTTGAATTTTGATCTGGTACAGTTATATACATGAAATTTTTATTAAATTTTGATTTTAATTCAATTATATATATTTACAGAAATAAATACATCAATATCTAATACTATTTTTTATGTATGCAATATATAAACTTAAAATGATGATTGTTTTATAAGAAAAAAAGAAAGAAAAAAAAACAGACGGGCATTCCAACTATTGAAACTATATGTAAACCTAAAAGTAATGGCCCAACCCAAACAACTAATAGAAATAAAACTATTAATTTGCAAATTTATTTGAATAATAAAATGTTTTACGAACTCAACCTGTGAAGTTCATCAATTTTTTATTTAATAATAATTATATAAAAAAGTTGAACTACCATTTTGATCTTAGTTTTAAAAATTTTATCCGTTCACAATAACTTATTTTATTTTCGATATATAGCATGATTGAATTTAATTTATCGTTTCAATCTAATCCAATTAAAAAAAAAAAGCTTACTTTATAAATTAAATAAAAAGGAGTATGTATTCTATTATCATGGCCCTTAACCTTTAGTTAATCTCAATGGAAAACAAACCCCATTATTTTAGGTTTAAAATTAAACTTAATTACTTGTCAATAATAATAGTAATTTTAAATGTTGAAGAGGTAGTCAAATGCATGGAGGGTTGAGTTCCACATCAGCTCATGCCTTGATTTGATGTAAAGTCAAAGTTCCTAAAGATTCCAGAATTAGTAAGATTTTCCAGATTTTAGCTTGGTTCCTAAACCCTAGACACCTACTTTTTACAATAACTCACATGGCTTTGCTCTTAAATAATCTTGGTGGCAGCGATCATTCCTTTTCATTCTCTTATTGCATCTCGAGGATTTCATTAATTAGGTATATATATATATTAATAGATTTTGTTTAACTTTAATCTTTATATTTGAATGATGAGTATGGCCAATTTTAATTTTTTATTTTTTATAAAGGGAAAAAAATAAAAATTGTTTAAGAAATAAATATGAAATCTTTTATGAGAGAAAATAAAAAAAAAAGTCCACGACTAGCTTAAAGAGTGATTAATTTGGTTTTATTAAATATTAAATTAGGTCTTGGAAGGGATATCCCCTTCGTGCATCGGTTTAGCAATCCAACCAAAGAACATCCTACACATAGCTAATTGTGTTCTTAATTACGCTTAATTGAGGTCATTAACATAGCCACGTTAATACACAAAACGTCAGGGCTGACACCACTCACCAATTAAAAATCATGGATGCTTTATTTATTTAGAAAAGTATATTCTTTTTCTTATTAAGATTTCAATTGGTAGGAAAATCATGAGAGAGCCTTGAAAATAAAAACAAAATAATATTTTATTGTTTTATAGTTGGAAAGGCATTGCAAATCAATGAAATTATACAAGAGAAAATAGATAGCTACAATGATGGTTCCATACATGCAAAGGCTTTGCTTGAGAATTCCAGCATGTTATCTGACAATGCTGTCCTTTTCCTCCAAATAACCACTACTGAGATCAACAAAATCACTTTAAGCATTAGTATTATTTTAACCAATCTGCAACATTATTTTAAGCCATCCTAGTTTATATAACATGTGCAAGCCCAACACTTAGTATCAAAAGGAAACAATGTTTAACACAAGATTCGTTTATATATTATCATATTACAGCTTGTCGTTGTAAACCTTTTTTCCAGGGGAAAGAAAAAAGATGTTTCATTGTGTCACTGTCACAGCCGTTTGATGATAAGTTATAGAGATTGAGACTTAAAAGACTTTTACTAGAACTTTTTGTCTTGAAATCAGCATTTTTGGCCATTCATTGGACTAAACAGGATGTTCCAGAACCCATGGTATCCCCATAGATGTGGACTTTACATACATACATGCATACATCCATAGTGTACATATTTGGAAGAGAATGTCTTCAAAGTTGTGGTGGGGGAATGAATACATTAGCTGCAGAAAGGTCGCTGTTTATAGGAACTTGAACCAATATTTCATGAAATTCATCAAAATCCAATCCCCTTTTTCCAAGTTCATTTCTCATTGGCTTTTGAGATCTACTTAAAGTTTTCTAAGATACATTCTCCACTTGATTTCAAATTTTCATTACAAAAACCTCCCCCATTTTCATTCCCTTCCATTCACTTCAGCTTGTCCTGCTCCACATATCTGAAAAAAATGAAGGTATGTTTTGTCATGATTTTCAATCTAGATATCATCTATATCTTGTAATGATATCGAACTTACGTAATGTTTGATTACAGTTCTTTGGTTGGATGCAAAATAAGCTTAATGGGAAACAAGGAACCAGCAAATCAAATACAATATCTGCTACTTGTAAGCATTGCTTTTGTCTGAATTAAGTCATGTCTAAGCACATAGTGTAACATTTTTCCTTTTTCTATTGTAGATCATATGAAACAAGAGCCTCGGGAGGAGTTCAGTGATTGGCCACATGGACTGTTAGCAATAGGGACATTTGGTAACAATGAGCTTAAAGAAAACCCTGAATCCCAAAGCACCATTCATCAGGATCCCATTGAGATTCAAGACCAAGAGCCATGTTCGTCCGATGATTTACAAGAGTTCACGGTCGAAGAAGTCGGGAAACTACAAAAGGAACTAACGAAACTCTTGTCCCGAAAACCGAACCCCGACACAAAAAAAGAAGTAGCAAGTTTACCATTGGATAGATTTCTTAATTGTCCATCAAGCTTGGAAGTGGATAGAAGGTTTAGCAATGCGGTTTTCAGTGATGCAGGGGATAGATCGGAGGAAGACATCGATCGAACCATTAGCATTATCCTCGGCAGATGCAAAGACATATGTGGTGAAGATAATAAGAAAAAGGCCATTGGGAAGAAATCAATTTCTTTCCTTTTGAAGAAGATGTTTGTTTGTTCAGGTGGATTTCCACCTACACCAACTTTGAGAGATACACTACAAGAATCAAGAATGGAGAAGGTAAAATTCATGGTAAAAGCTTTAACTAAATGAAAATATTTACTTCTTTGATTGATTGGTTTTTCTTAATCAACAATGTAGCTTTTGAGGGTAATGCTTCACAAGAAGATTTACAGTCAAAATCCAACTAGAGAATCATCAATGAAGAAATACTTGGAGGACAAGCTAACACCCAAAAGGCAAAAAATTCCAGATGAAAATGAAACACTGGAGAGAAAGAGTGAAGATGGAGGTAAATGGGTGAAAACAGATTCTGAATGTAAGAAACTCCATCTTGGGATTTTCATAATAAAGTTAATTATTAGCCAAAACATGTACACAGGGTAAACCTCTAAATAAAAAATAATAATTTTTTATTTTCCATATTGCAGATATTGTTCTAGAGATATAAAATCAACCTACCTACATAGTTGAAAGCACCAAGATTACAAAGGTAAGATGTAGGAGTCAAGAACTGGAATAGCTGCCTTGAATGATTCAGGAGAGTAATTTGGAAGGGGTAAATCCATGAATAAATTCTATATCTGGTGGCTCAAAAGTATTACAGGACAAACAAACAAAAAAGAGAAAGGGTGTACGATTCAGACAAGAATCTCTGTTTGTACTAGCTGTGCTTCCCCTTTTTTACATGATTGTAACTGTGGATGCAGTACAAGCCATGTTTCTGAGATATCTGCAATGGATATCTGTATTGGCACTAAGCACAGCTAGACATTATTTTTTATATCCTGTTTTTCTTGACCCACTTTTTCTTTTTCTTTTTTTAACTTCACCTTTTGTTAGATGAATTTAGAGGTGAATAATATTTTGAATTGATAAGAAATTATTTAGATATGTGGAACACCTTGATTGTGCAAATAATATTTCTATAAAAATTAAGCTTTGGATGGAATGTTATTGTTTACCACTAAAGTATTCAATGTTGAACTAAAATCAGATTAGCTGAGAGAGGACTAAGGTTGAAAAAAAAGTTGAAGACTAAGGTTGGGACCAAAGTCAGACAGATTAGCTGAGAGAGGACCTTAAAAACTCTCATCAATTCTGCATTTCTTTCCTGGTCTCTCCCTCAAGACAAAGGTGAATGTTGATAATACAGCATAACTAAGCCATGTCTTTGTCAAGGCTCAGGATGAGGCCCAAACCAAAAGTCCTTTAAGGTCTACTTCTCATTTGCAAAGCTACACCATCCACGCCTGACTCAATAGATAAAATAAATTATAAAATTGAAACAATACATTCGATGGTGTAGAACTTTTTTCTTTTTTTTTTTTTTAATTTTTATGTTTTCAAAATACAATAAAATCTTCATTACTTCAAGTAAATCAGTAAAAATAACTAATTGAAAAGTCTTTTATATAAATATACATTTTCATGAGATATTATTAGAGCTAAGACTGTTCTTCAACAATGTTTGTTTAGTTACCTGATCAATTAAAGACTTAGTCATTTAAGACACGAGACAAACATGTTTTATATATGGTGAGAGTTTGAGCTCGACTTGATTATGGTGAGAGTTTTTCTCAATCTCAAAGACATGTTTTATGGTTGTTTTTAAGGAGATTTATTCTACCTTATTTTGGATAATTATTGGAAATTTATCAAGAAGTTATATTCGGATTAAAATTAAGATTTTTACTTTATCAATATTACATGGAGAAGAAGTCAATTTTAGCCTATAAATAGGTTGTTATGCCACACATTTGAATGTGTTTATTTGGAGTGCTTTTGGCAGGTTGTATTTTTGCACACTTGTGTTTAGTTTTTATTTGTAGCTGTCGTAACCATTTTTTAAAAAAAACGGGAATCGAACTTGGGTTTTGAAAATAAAAACGGGAGTCGCCACCGATCCTTTTTTCTTCTAGGTGCGATCGGATCACCTATAAAATATTTTGGTCTGCGTAATTAGAGAAAACGAGTTCGGGATTCGATTACATGCGAGGAAGGGTTAGTACCCTCGCAACGCCCAAAATTGGTACCAAATCGATTAATTAATGTCCTTGCGCCGAAAATTTAAAAATATTTAAGGTATGAAGTTTTTAAAGGAGCGTTGGCTAACCCCGAATTGAATTCCAAGATTAACCCATTTCAAAGGAATAAAAATGCCATACCCAGCATATTAGGATATGACACATTTATAATTCGTCGCCGAGGTCACCTTGGATCTTCAAAACATATAATTAAAAGGGTATTTGGTTATTAGTCAAATGAAAAATCAACACCCAGCACGTTAGGATGTAACTTTCCATACTTCTAAACATACAAATATTGCCTTGTTTTTCAAATACGAGATCTTAAAATTCGTTCAAGATTCATTTTTTACGCAATGAAATATTTGGAAAAAGTTTGAATATGTCGAAGTCTGAAATACAGTACAAGGGTAAGAAGCGTAAACATTAGTCATGAAGTACACCAATTTAAGAGATATTGATCGACGAGCTATACAAGACTCTACATAATAAAATAAAGAAATAAGAATAAAAATCAGCAATAGAAATGGCAAATAATAAACAAATAATAATATATACATTTATATAAAAATAATATAATAACAGTAACAATAATAACAAAAATAATAATAATAATAATGATAAAATAATAATAACGATACGAAATATATATATATAATATACTAATATGAATACAGTAAGAAGTAATAATAATAATAAGGATAATAATAGATAATAATAGTAAGACTAATATATAATAATGCAAGAATAATAATAAAAGAGAAAGGATAATAATAGTAAAAGGGAATAAGAATAAACAAAAATAGTAATAGTTATGGGAAACGAAAATAATAATGCTAGTAGTTATAACAGTAATAATAATAATGCTAATAATAGTATAATAAAATAATAACAATAAGAGTAACATTAATAATTATAATGATAATAATATTAAAATTAATAATAACATTAGTGAAGGTACAAAATATAAATAGACGAAAAAAAATAATAAAAATAACAACTTAACCATCATGCGTATAAAAGCCTGAAATTGAGTAAATATATAAATGCAGGATTTGATTGAAATTAGAATAAAGTTCGAAAGACAAATTATAAATAAATAAAAACATAGGGCCAAACGGAGGACCAAGGTGTAACGTGCGTGGACTTGTGGGGACTAAATGAGTGAATAACCCAACCCCTATGCACGACATTTCAGATGGCCCAGGCTCGGGTCAAATTGAAACTGAAATAAAATAATGGGGCAAAATCGCAAACAAGAGAAAACGCGAAATAGGATCTGATCCGATGGCGCCGCAAAAGGATGGGGACTGATTACGCAAATATTCCTTTTAAGGAATATGCGCAGTAACCAGTTAACCAAACGGCGCCGTTTCGTTTATTTTTAAGGGACCCTAAAATTTTTTTTAAAACATTTTGGCCCTTATTTCTTTTAAACCCAGCAGCCACAGCCCCCAAAACTTCTCCTTCCTCGTGACGATCGGGCTTCTCCCTCCTCCGACACACCACCGCCCCACCACCGAATCGGTGGCCGGTGATGGCTAAGATCGGCCTTGAGGCCTTTCGAATCCCCCTCCGAAGACCTCGCCCCTTTTGTATCCAAAAAACGAAAGAAAAATGGAAGTTCCCCTCCTTCAACCTTCGATCTGGCCTCGGCAAAGGAAAGAAGATTCCGACGACGAGCCCCAGGGTTCGGGTAAGTTCCCTCTCTTCTTTTTCGTTATTCGCTTGTTCGTAAAGATTTGAGATGATAGAAATAATAAAAACAGCAAATAACGGTTAGGAAAGCAAAAGCGAAATCGACCTTTTAAGCTTTCTATTTTTCGATGTCCGATTGATTGCCCAGAGACCGAAGAAGGGTTACAATTGTTTGCTTCGGTTTATATAACCGATTTACACATATTCGATTTTGCTGTTTCTATTTTATTTTCTATTATGTCTGCCACTTCCTTCTTTGTCGTGTTGTTGCGTGTTCTTGGTCCCTGCAGGTGTCCGAGGCGCGTGCTGGTGTCGATCGAGGCGCGAGGGTGCTGGTGCAGTCTGACGGCAGAGGCATGCGGCGCTTGGAGACCGTGAGGCTCCTAGGGTTCCTTCTCTACCAAAAATGTCTAAGGTTTTTGGGCCATTGGGCCACTGTAAACTTGGGTCAATGGGTTAGGTTAAGTGGGCTTGTTGTTTGATGGCGTTTGGGCCAGTTATTAGTCATTTGGACTTTAATTTTTTTTTTGGTGTTTTTTTAATTTCTGTCTGTGTTTTACTACTTGATGGGCCCGGGCAAAATTTGTTTGTTACAGTAGCAATTGCGGTTGGTGTTGGGGCTGCAATTAATTTTTTGTGTAATGGTAGATTGTACTTTAACCAATAGTTGATTCGAAAGATTATTGAAATAAAAATCATTCATTGAGTGAAACACTGCAAAATAATATTGTTTCCAAACTGCATTAACAAACAATCATGTGCGAATCTCTTTACCTTCCTTGACTTTTATATTTGTTTCTTTGTCTATTCAATCTTCTGATTGGGCACGTACTTGAACAATCAAATTGAACTTATAACAAATTGATATGTTTTTTGAAAATACCTTTTCACATGGATGTATCTTTTAATAAGATGCTCTTTCATATAATTGTGTTGTTTTATAAGACAACTTTATGTTCAAAAGTTACCTTTACATTACATTTATTTGATCAATAATTATAATTTATTAAATTTTTTTACATGATAAAATATTTTAACTATCTCATGAAAAGATACACTTATGTAAAAGATTTTTACACGCCTCAAAAAGCTATCTTAACACTAAGTTGCTTTTTCAAGTAACAGAAGCAGTCTACACCCATTTATCCTAATTATTTTTCCTTTTCTTATCATTTTCATTCCTTTACTGACTTCCCCTTGGAGTGTAGTACTCTGGTGCCCACTAACCTTGTTTCTCTCCGGTAGATGTTCCAGAAGTTCTTGCAGACCAAGATCATCCAAGCATCCTTTGAGACTATCTTAATTGATCTGCTACATCCGGAGGACTTTGAAGACGTTGAAATCACCCCAAGACCATCTCAATTGATCTGCTACACTGAACAACCTTGGCTATATTAAGATTATCCTTCAAGTTCATTCACACCCTCAACGTCCCATCCGAGATCATCCTTGACATTGCTGTTACCAAAAGTTCATCTTTGATGTTGTGAACCACCTTCGCTCACTAGCATCCTTCCGCTCTTGTGAACCACCTATATTGAGTTTGTGATCTTAGAATTTTTTTCCGCCCTCAACATGATACACTCTGTATGTAGGAGTGAAGCAGGCATTACTCTTAGAGCTATCTGTGCCATGAATCATGGGGTGGGTTATTGTCAATAATAGTTTTATTTAACATACACCAAATAATTTCAACCAATCGAATTTCAACATAATTTTATAATTATATATATAATTGTATATCTGGTTTTTAGCATTAAATATGTTCATGTGTTGGATTATTTGCTTAGGTCTGAAGGTTTGCCTGAAATTTGAGAGGATTTAAGAAAAATATTAGGTCTAAAAAATGAGTTTGGGCAAAAAAATTAAACTCATTTAAAATATGAGTCAGGCTCAGGCTTAAACATTAAAGGCCCGACTCGGCCTGACCCGTTTTTAAGTTTATAATATTTTATATTATATTATTTTTATATATTATATAATTTAGAATATATTAAAAAAATAAACATATACTAAATATGTAATACTACTCTAATATAAATATTAAAATAATGTTAAGATGACTATATAAAAAATTTCAATAAATAAAAAATGTATAAAATTATTAAATATTAAAATAATATAATAAATATTTTAAAAAATTAAAAAATAATATGGGCGGACTTTTACAAATATAGACAAGTTCAGACAAAATTTAATTTTAAGTTTATATTTCGGGCTGAGCTGAGTTTGAAAAAATATAAAATATATTAATATCATGCTTAGCTCGACTCATGAACACCACTATTTGGTATCATTCAATTTTTTTAATTTCAATTTCAATTAAAAACCATATAAAATGTTAAAAATACTTGAAGACACATAGAATTTAATGAAATTGAAAATTGGCATTCCAAACAAATTCAAATATTTATCATAAATTTAAAATCGAAATTGAGATTTAAAAAATGAATATAAATCTCATCACCAAATTTTAAAATTAGAAATAAATATTGAATTTATTATTTTTAATAAAAGAAATTGGCCAAGCCCAGCTGATGGGTTGACAGAACAAAACTGGCGAGGTTTTAATTAATAAACCGACAGCACTGACTGCATATTGTTCTTTACTGGCTCCTTAATCTGATTACCTCATTAAATTTTATTTAATTCACAATTATTAATCTTAAATTAAACCCAGAAAGTCAATTATCTAAGGGTCAGGATTAAATCCTCCTCACCTCCCCCACCTATCCTTCTTACTAATATTATTTACTTGGTCCTTTAGCTCTATTAGAAAGACAAAAAAAAATCCCCCTTTGCAAATTAGCAGATCCAACCAAAGTCTCCATCTTTTTCATTTTATTGGCAATGCTTAAGCTTCGAGATTCATTCTTTTTTCTACCCACTTTGTGTTTCTGCTTTGTTTTCATTGTTGACGGTTCGGTTCATGAGTACAATGGTGAGAAATTCGTGGGTAAGGGCAATGCATTCGTCGTCCATGGCGGCAGCGAAGGCATTTATTCTTCTTTTGCTGACCCCTACAATGTAACCGCCACTATTGGTGACTCTTATATCCGGTAACTTCTTCACTTTCCCCCCTTTTTTATTTTCCGTTTTGCAATTCCCTTTTTGTATGTAAGTATCTGCTGCTTTTAGCTTTTAGATCTCTTAGTTTTGTAGATAGCTTTGTTTGAAATGTGTGGGATTAGGATCTGATACTGCATTCAGAATTATGTAGTAGGACAAATTTGAAAAGAATTTAAAACTAGTGAATTTAAAGTTCATGTTTTCTGGAATGAAGCTGAAGTTTAGTACCCAAAGAACAAAATTTCATGTGCAATTGCTTATGTTCCTCATTTTCTTCCTTCTGACTGCCTTATTTTGCATGTAATATTGAACCAGTTTTGAGAAGGTTACATTCCGTAGACCCAAAGAAGCTGCAAACTTTAGCAGCAAGGCTATACAAGCAGTTGTTTTCGAGGTCGAAGATAGAGACACGATTGGGGGTTCAGCTTATGGGGGTCAAAGAGCTGTTTGTTGCACGGCAGATCTTGCGAAACTCGGTGTTTGTTTGGAAGGAGAAGTTATTTATCGTCCTTCCACCGAGAATCCTAACTGGCCCAAAGTGTTCGGCATCTCCTTTAATGGAGATGACGAGGTTGCAACATTGCGATCAAGGTCTATAAAGATTACTAAAACTGGGATGTATAACTTGTACTTCATTCACTGTGATGTGAACCTTAAAGATTTGACTGTGGAGGGTAAAACCATATGGAAAAATACTAATGGCTATTTACCTGGTAGAATGGCCCCGCTGATGAATTTCTACGGGATCATGTCCCTTGCTTTTGTGATCCTTGGAATCTTTTGGTTCTCACAGTATGCAAGGTTTTGGAGAGAGATTTTTCCTTTGCAAAACTGTATAACATTAGTGATAACGCTCGGCATGCTCGAGATGGCTCTTTGGTATTTTGATTATGCTGAGTTCAATGAGAGTGGAATCAGGCCAGTTGGGATCACCATGTGGGCGGTCAGCTTCGGTACTATCAAACGTACAGTTTCTTGGATTATCATTTTGATGGTTTCGATGGGTTATGGTGTTGTGAGGCCTACCCTTGGTGGGCTTACTTCAAAGGTAATCATGCTTGGGGCAACTTTCTTTTTGGCGTCTGAAGTTCTTGAAGTGGTAGAAAATGTTGGTGCAGTGAGTGATCTTTCTGGAAAGGCAAGACTGTTTTTGGTTCTTCCCGTCGCAATCTTAGATGCCTTCTTCATTCTTTGGATATTCACTTCTCTCTCTGCAACTTTAAATAAACTTCAGGTATCTCTTTTGTCCTTTAATTTTGTCGGTGATTTCAAGCTAATAGTATTCGGTTATCGAGTTCACCTCTTTCTAGGCCCGGCAATTAAATCTTTTGAAATTCTACGATGCAAATGTAACAGCAGCTATCATCCTTCGTTTATCGTTTCTTTTGTTATTAAAGGTAAATGACTTTTGAAGTAATACATTGCTTTGCAAGTTTTTTCTCACTTATTGGTGCAACAGGCTAGAAGAATGACGGTAAAGCTGGATATATACAGGAAGTTCACAAATGCATTGGCAGTAGCTGTTATCGTGTCTGTGGGTTGGATATGTTACGAGGTATAAAACTCTGTTATTCTTTGATGCTTTCTTTTGGATGCTTTATTAACAAACTTAAGTCCAGCATATAATATGCAAGAAAGTAAAGAACATGCTAGCAATTTAATCGTGCGGTTGTGCATCTTTACAATTAGGAAGTATGAGATGGCGTAATGGGAAGCCACAGTGTACAGTTGAGGAAAAAGTAAAAACATTTTAGAAATGGTATTGTTGTCACATCTCACAACTTCTGTAACTCTGTAATTTTCAGCTTTATTTCAAGTTGAATGATGTTTACAACGAGCAGTGGCAGAATGCCTGGATCATCCCAGCCTTTTGGCAAGTCTTATCTTTCTCTCTACTATGCGTTATCTGTGTTCTTTGGGCGCCTTCTCAAAATTCAATGCGGTAAGATCTATCTCTTCGAGCTCTAAGCTTCCTGCAACCCCTTTTTATGATATAGTTCATTTGTCAAGTGTTTTTTGCACATTCCAACACCCTCCAGCAACTTTGAATGTCTATATAGACTTGTGCACTTGTATGTTAATCTGTTGTTCTGATCTTAAAAGGTACGCTTACTCCGATGAAGCAAATGGAGATTTCGATAAAGATGACACTACTTTGGCACTCATAAAACCCTCTCCAACACCGATGAAAGATTTTAAAACTGCAGCAGAGGCTAGACCAGTGCAGGGCCATAATGGAGCATCGAATGGTGATTTGGAAGAAGACAAGACAGAGTGACTTAGAAAAAGAACCTTCTTTGATGCTTCTGAGTTCAACATTCTGATACACTTGATTTGAGGTCTTGTTGTTATGATTGTCCCAGTCCCACGATGGCCCAATTTTCCCCATTGAACTACAAGGATATCAACCAGGTTATTATATGCCAAAAGCCAATCATTACAACCAAAAGTCAGCCGTTCAGATTGTTTCTTTGTATTTTGTTCATTAGTTATTTAATTCAGTAAGTTGTTTATCTGTTATTTGTCAATTATCACCAAAGGAGAAGTTCAATCCATGCTATGCCCTTTTTATATTAATATAGTTTGGTATGTTATATAACAGCCTTTTCATATATAGAACACATCCCATATGAATAGTTACACACTCGGCATCAACTTCATTCTCAAGTTGCCTGACTTTTAATATGATACCGTTTTCCTTTTGAGAAATTATGGAACCTTCATTGACGAATAGGATGGGAGCTTTTGATAGTCACCTAATGTATCTCTTTAGAATTAAGAGTGAAGAGAAAGATACGGGAATCATCTGTGAAGTGTAACGCATACTTAACCATGAATCATAGCAATATACAAGCCAATGAAGTCAAGCGACAATAGTTCATCACCAAGTCATTGATTTTACGAACAAGAGTTGTCATCTGCTTGAATTTTCAAGTTGTGATCAACATGATTGAAAAAAATTTCAATAAAAGAACCAATTGGAGCAAGTGGAGTGTGAACCGTAGTAACAATTTGCCCTAAATGTCTTAGCCTATATGTATCATATTCAAGTTGAATATGAAAAGGGAACCATAGAATTCGACTTGGTAGGCCATCGCATTTCAATTTAAGCAAAATTATTTGATAGACTGCCAATATAAATATAGTAAAAAAATGGGACACCTGATAGTATTTCAACCTTGGTTGTGGAATTAAAATTTTTAATGGGCAGTATATCAAACACTAACCTAAACAGTAATTGGCCCTGTATTTTATTCCATCTATACAGGGAATTTTAACTTAAGGAACAGCCAAGGATGCCCAACTTCAAAAGCAGTGCCTATAAAAAAAGCTTCTTATATCATTAATAATAGTAAAAGCAAACACACATACAAAATTCTAAATTACAAGTACAACAATAACCATATGAACAAATGGAACAAAATCTAGAATGTGGTAACAAACCAACATAATGCTTACAGTGCAGAAAGCATTCAGGCTCCAATTCCACGGTCAAGGAAGCAACAAGATCAGATCTTATTCAATCAAATTGGAGAGCTGAGGGCAGCCCCATGTCCGGCAAAGCACCATTTTGCCCAAATACCCTGCAAAAAATTGAAAGAATGTTCTCCTAGTTTCTACCATGGCAAAACTCATCTCATCTTACCTCAGATCACTCCTTTCACTGAGATCTCTTCCTCAAGTGCTGGGATACAGGGTATCCCTCAAAGAAATCCAAGACAGCCGTTTCCAAGTCTTCGACTGAATACTTGATGTAATTCTCTGGGTGCCTTCCACTCTCTATATGGCTCCTGAAACGCCCAAGAAATGACCTATAAGCTGGGATCAACTTCTCGGATATAGAAATCCTTAGTTCCTCCCTCAGCTGAGTATCGGGTATCAACCATGTTGCTTGAGTCCTATGGACCTCCTCAAACATAGCATTGAAAGTCTTAAACCTTTCTCTCAATGCACTTTTTGATACCCCAGAAGAAAAACTCCCACTCACATGCAACCCTTCATCCCTCAAACAATACAAAACACTCACCCAGGTAGCTCTCTGATAACTCGTTGCCGCCTGCCTAAACTTCCCTGTTAACTTCCTCAAATAATCATCCCCAATCATTTCCCTCAACTCGGGTGACCCTTTAACCTTTTGAACAATATAATGAACATTATTCATAATAAACAAATGTGCCAATGAAGCATCTCTATAATGCTTAGACTTCCCATCTAAATTGAATTGCAAAACGACTATAATCCAAATCAAATGCAAAGCCAAAGGAGTTTTCCCTTCCAACTCAGCAAACTCCATATCCGGGGTCGTTTGATCACCAGAATACCTCGAACCCGTAGATGGTTTCGACATTATAAGCTCAATTAAAGTCTGCTTATAATCAGATATCAAACTGATATAGTTCATGACATACCTAGTCAAAGGGTGGATGGTTCCACCAGGGACAGGCACTCTAGAGGGCTCTCTTAAAACTGCGCTTTCGAATTCGGACAATATCCCTCGAGCAGCCTCAGCTAACCTGGATAAAATCTCGGCAGCCTGAACCCGAATCGAATCAGATGATTTCGAATCGAAAACCGCCTCAATATCAGGCAACAAGTCCATCAACGCATCATGTAAATCAAGTATCTTGAAAAGCTTTTCAGGAGATCTCCTACTTATACTTATGGCTTCCGCGAAGTTAAATAACTGTATTGCAGGCCCTTTAACCGTTTCCATGAAACAAGCATCATCAATATCCGTTCCAACACACTCAAAGATTTGCTCGCAAAGCTTCTTCTCGCTGGCAAACAATATCCTGACGCAAACTTTGGCAGCTCGAATCCAACGCCGGATTTTACTCTCCAAAGCTTCCCATTCAAGCCTCTGGACGTCTCCGATGCTAAGTTTCTCGATTCCGAGTTTCCTAAAACTCGAGTCGATGGCCGATTTCCTGACGCTCCCGTACACTTGAATACACTCGCGTAAGTAGCCAGACGAGATCATCCTCATCGCAATCGCTTGCAAATCGCAAATCGCTTCGGACGGCATCAGATCCACTTCACGGATACTGCTCGTAGATCGGTAAGTCGAGCTATCCGAGGATTCACAGTGTTGAAGCTGAAGCTGAAGGAGATCGTGGTGACTGCTATCGTCGTTGCTTAAGGTGTCATCTTCTTCGAGTTCGTGGTGAGAAGGCGTTGAAATTGAGGACGACGACGGATCGAAAAGGGAATCAGTTTCTAAAGCGGAGGAATGAGTGATAAGGATGTTGCGGAACTCGTCTTCGAGACGAGCCATGGCGATCTGGATCGTGGTGTTGACTTTTGACTGGTCATCGACGGCGTTAGCGTTCTTGCCTGCGTTTGAAGAGGTTGAGATTGATACGCTGGATAAGGAACGTTGGATTTCATCGACGGCTTGTAGGTAAAGATCGGCTTCTTGACGGTCCGTTTCGAAGATCATTCTCTCCCTTGCGTCCTCCGATGCTGTTGAATCCCACCGTAGGATTATCTTCTCCGCCGATTCATAGCCATTACTATCCTTATTAAGATTCTCCGGCAGCTCCATAACTAACTTTCAGCAATAAAAAAGAAAACTGCAGAATTTACAAGAAAGAAAGAAAAAAAAAAATCCTTTTTTGAAATCTTGGAAAATGTTTAGAAAAAGTAAAATAATAAAACTTAAAACTTTTTTTTTTTTTTTGTTTTCTTCTGTAAGAATAAAGGAAAAGTAAGTGTATTTGGCAGTGGCGGAGACGGCGGAGGTGAAGGTGAGGGTAGGGGGGAGGGTTCCTTTTTTCTGGAGGATAGAAAAGGAAAGGAAGAGAGAGAGATAATAATGAGATGTAATGTGGGTGGTGGTCTAGTAAGGCTGCTAATGGGAATTTTGTCTGAACCTGAAATTTTGAAAGAGAGAAGAAGTGGGTCTATTTTGAGGAATTTTTGGGGAATTTATTATGGTAAATTTCTATGGAAGCTCTTTCTATTATATATATTTTTTGGATTTAGTCCTTCTATAATAATTTGATCATTACTAATATTTTTGGTTTCCAAATTTGTATTTTCGATCCCCAAACCATTTTCTTTTGTGAATTCCATCAAATAATTTTGCATTGCTTATTTTTTAAGACCCATGATGATATAGCATTTACATTTTATCATTTTACAAATATTATAATTTTTCTCTTTTGTTTTTAATATTCAAAAAATTTATTCAATTGTATAAAACTATTAAGGTTAAATTCAATTATTAGTCCTTTTTTAAAGTTGTGGATTTAATGTTTCTATTTTAATTTGGTTATTCTTAGTTCCTATATATTTTTTAATTTTTAAAATTCCAGTCCTTACCAAACGGTAACTGTTAAATTCACTAAGTTAAGTTCTGCAAGTTTCAAAATCCTATGAGTCAAACATATTATCATATATGTAATGTCATGTCAATTTCTTATTTTCACATATTACTCACTAAAACTTTGATTAATGGATTAATGATTTTCATTGGCATAAAGACTAAAAATATCAAAAAATCAAAAATATAGAGACTTAGAATGATTCAATTGGAGAATGTGGACCACATCTACAGTTGCACGCATAGTATAGGACTAGTAATTGAATTTAACCAAAATAATTTAACTAATATTGCCCGATTTAGGACTGAAATTTCAAAATTCAAAAAGTAAAAAAATTAAAATTGATCAATTTAAAAAGTACAAAAATTAAAACTGATCAAATTAAAGTAGAAAAACTAAAATGGGCTTAAAAAAACTTTAGTATTGAGAGTTTATATAGAATTTGACCATTTATTATTGCTTTTTTTTAATTCAACAATTTATTATTGTTGGACTTTCAATTTTGACCCTTTTTCTCTTTCTCTCTCTTCAATCTAATTTTCATTGCAGTATTCGCCGCCGATTGGGATATTTCCCGGTTAATTCCGGCCAACTTCCCGCGAAAATTTTAGGTAAAATTTGCTCTCTCAGTCTTTATTTTAACCTAAAATTTTATTTAAAAAATAGAAACCTTTAATTTTATAATTTTTCTTATTTTTCTTAAGTCTAATTTGTAATCGGAAGTCTTTTAATTATTATTTAAATGAATTTTTCAACGTTGAACTATATTAGTTTTTAATATAGAAAAAGAATCAAACTTGTCTTTGTACAAATAAAAATGTCAAACGATTTATTTGAGTAAATAAAAATACAATTTCTTTCTAAAATTATAAAATTTTAAAATAGAAAACATTAGGACAATATTTAAAGAAAATGGGGTAAATTTGTTGGGTAAAATGATTAAAGAAGATAATTTAAAATTTTGGAGTGGTAGCTTTCCCATTAAATGTACGAAATAAGACCTAACTGGGCCTTCATTCAAAGATTCTAATGGTCCAAGGCCCATCTATATTCCCTGCACAGGTAGGCTAGGCTTGTTCGCTTCTTGCCCCACTATTTTAAACATAAACTTAGAACTTACGTATTGTTGACTATGAAATCATACGATAGCTGTCTCCAAGTCGTCATATCTCACTTTTGAGCAATGCTGTTGAGTCGGATTGGATTGGTGGGATCGAAAATTTATTAATATATCGATTTAGATAAAGGGGTTGAATCAGTTTTTAAGTAAATTATTTGAAGTTTGTCAAAATTTACAAATCGAGAAAGAAAAAATTAATTGAACTAATTTATTTTTAATATATATTTTTTTATTAATTTTTATAAAATTTTAAATTATTTATTTACTTATTGTTAGATCGATAGTCAAATTGGTTAAATAAAAAACTAGTAGTATAATCCATTTAGCCATAGGTCTATTTTTTTAATTAATTTTTAAAACATTGATTTTGGGTTGATGACCAAACAACTCTACTTCTTAATAGTGTAGGCCAAGGGGCGGGAAGGCCTTGACCCCTTAATTAAATGTTACAATTTTAAAATTGATCCCTCTCAAATCATTTTAATTTAATTTAATCCTTTTTAGTTTTTTTAAATGATAAAATTACATTTGTTACTGTTTCAAAAAAGTCTATAATTCAATTTAAGCCATTTTAATATAAAAATTTTAACTTTGTTCCCCAATATTTTTTTAAAATTTTATTTTGGCCCATTACAAATTTCCTGAATTCACCTATGAAATTAAAAAAAAAAAAAATCACCTTTGGGCTTACTCATAAAAAAACATACTATTAGATTGCATTTGAAAACTTGAATTTTAAATTATTCACTTGAGTTTTTAAAATAGCCTAAGTTTATTAAAAATGTAAATATAATATAAAAAATAATTTGATGTATTAGCAGTTGAGTTTTTTATTTTAATTAGTTCTTAATTAAAATTTTAAAAAGTAAAAGTATGGATTATTAAACAAGAGTTAAAAATTTTCACTATTATTATATTAAATAATACTTATCGCGTATGTGAAAATTTTTAGATTTTTAAAAATTTGACATGTGTTTTATATATTTAGTAAAAAATTAAATATTTAAATAAAGGAAACATTTACCACTTGTTTTTTATTTTATAATTTTGTCACAAGGCTATTTGTAGAGTTTAAAAAGTTCACAAACTGTGTATAAAATATTACCCAAAAAAATAACTATTAAGGATTAAAAAATTATTAAACTCTGGCTTCAAAGTAAGAGAATTGAGAAAATGTTTATGGAGATGAAAATAATGGTTAAGGTAAAAAAGTAATATATATATATATATATATATATATATAGTAGTGTCAGCTTTTTACTGAAAATATTTATTTTTTATTTTCTAAAAATTAAATTATTTTTAAAAGAAATGACATTAAATCAAAGAAATAAACAGCAAAATTATATATAAACTTTAGTTCAATGTGTAATTTTATATATAATTTTTGGTTTTGTGTATAATTTTACATAAAAAAAACTACTAACATAATTATCAATATAACACCTGTTGATATTGTGGATCAACAAGGGATGGATTGGCGAAGGTGAAGGGTGGAGAGTTGTCATGTGCAAGCGGTGAGAGAGAGCGGAAGGAAAAGAAGAGAAGGGTGGATGAATCACTTAGAGAGAGAATATAGGTTGTCTATATGCTCTACTCGTTGAGGTGAGAGGACTTATATGTGAGATATGTGGTATACCATGTGTAAGTGTCACGGGTTGTGGATCGAAGCCCGTGATGAATGCATATATAACGTCCCATAAAGGTCAACTAATTAAATGGTGTTCATTTGACCCATTTAAGCTAGTCCAATTCGTAGAACATATAGAGAAGCTCAACTATTTGAAACCTTAGTGACCCAATGAAACACTTAAGTAAAACTAGAGTTATGATGGTGAATATTTTTGTAAACCAAAGGGATAAGATTGTACAGTATTTAAATCACTTAGGACTCTCATCTTGTAGATAGGTTTTGATCTCGACCATTAATGTAATTTAAATTGTACTATTGAATTTAGGAGAGCTCAACTTTAAATAAAAGCCTTCCCCTAACTTGTAATCACCCAATTGCAATTCTTCAAAGTAATAAAAATACTTTGTGAGCATTTTCTAAAACACTTTTTATGCTTAATTTTCTTGTGGTTTTTCTGTTCGCTTTTTGCTTCTTTGCTTAAGAGTTTGCTCCCGCTTTATTTCGGTGCCTTAAAGAATTTCCGTTGTAAATTTTTATCTTTCGTGAGTTAGGCTGATTAAGCAGATTTGAAACTAAGTTTCTACCTAAGGTCCCACAATTTGTGAGGCTTAAGTTCTAACCTCATGACATAAACATCTTGTTGATGGCAGGGTAACGTCCTATTTCCTTATAAAGGCGATGATGTGACAATATAAGGTGGCTTTACAATCAATGATCTTTCCATCATGATTAAAGATCCTAGTCGTTTCTGATGAAGACATCCTATGGCGAAAGTGTGTCTAGTGGTGCTCAAGGGTGATGCATGAAAATACTATATAGGTTGTATAACAACATTATCAAACATAAATAATTGTATTTATTTAATATTAAAAAACATAATTAAGTCAAAATTAAATTTCCGTTTACATTTAATGTATTTATGAGATGATTATTTATCATTGGATATAATTTGTAAGATTTAAAACTTTCTGAAACTAATAAATTATAATAAATGAACATATTTTGCGGTTGATCCTTGCTACTTTTGGCCACATATAAAACAACATAAACTAATGAATGAAGTCAACTAATGGACTGCCAAATTAGGCCGACATTCACGTGCAAATGCATGCTTTGCACGTACATTTCTCGATTTACGAATCTTCATAGCAGATACTTAATTACCCTAACAATCCAGGATACAGATGAATGGGTTTTTTCCCCTTGTTTTTTTTTTTAATGTTTAAATTATGAGTTGCACGAGTGGGTAGAGCCGACAAGTTGATTTTTTCCCCTAATGCTCATGATCTTCTGCTGTTTAAAATATTAAATCAAACTTAGGTTAAATCAGATGTCAATTATTGTTGGTAGTAATGTGGTGTTTTTTTATATAACAAAGTTAGGGTTTTGTGTATGGTAGTATGCCAGATAGGGTGAGTTTAAATTTTCCATATATTTTGGTGAAATGGTCCAGCTGTATTGAGGTATACGAGGTAGAGATGAGTTGACTAATATAATCTTTCTAATCTGTCAATGAGTTGGAAACTTGGAAATCTTCTAGGGTTCTAAAGTTTTCTGTCGGAAGATTGAGTGTCTTTTAGGCCAAACTCTTTCGGTTCACCTCGTGTCTTTAGTTTCATTTAGATGTGAATTTTTCTTACAAGATCAAATATTTAATATTTTTAAATAAAATTTTAATTTCAAATCTCATTTCTAAGTTAAGAATTAGATTTAATGTCTTTAGTCTCATTTAGATGTGAATTAGATTTGTCAATGAAAATGTGATTGTGGACAAAACAGTAATATCCTCGAAAACGAAATCTTTCTTTGTTTAACATATCCAATTCTATGAACATTTGGTAAACCCATAGAAAAGGAAAACGCCAAGGCCCAACATCAAAGTAGCTATAAATTCTGAAACCATCATCTATTTTTCCTTAGTGGGTCTTAAAAGGCACATTTGGATAACTACTAAATTACACCTCAAGGTCATCAAATTATTATTAAGTTTATATTTTTTATCATTTAATTTTAAAAATTTACAAAATATTCATTAAATTATTCAAAAGTTTTCATTTAAATAATTAAGTTGTTAAAATGGCTATTGTATAGCCTTCTCTGTTCACACCTTGCACTAATCGAAAACTCTCTTTTCCTTTCTCTTCTACAGTTCAATTTTTTTTATGAAACAACTTTAAGCATCACGAATCTGTTAACCAAAATCCAAACAATTTTTTTTTCTCTGATTTCCAACACTAGCCATTAAATCGACTTAGATTAATGTATGTTCTTCTACTCGTCAATAGGTAATGATCTACCATACCAGTCGTCGAATCGTCACTTAGAGCTCGATAACCTGACTTTATTAATATTAAAAAACTTAATAACGCAGTGACTTGAATAAAAACTTTTGACTAATTTAATAATTAACAACTTAAATTACGACTAGCTTACCTTTTGCCTTTCGAGATCAGCCTCCTTTTCAAATCCTCAAACATTATTGTTAGTCCATATAACGTTTCTTATTTGGACTGTTATCGATCTTAAAAAAAAAAAAAAAGATGCTACATTCAATATTGGAAGCATTTTCAATATTTTCGATTTTTTTTTAATTAACTTTTCGTTTTAAGAAATTCATCTCAAATTTTGTCTCTTTTCATTTTGAATCTCACTATTTTTTTACATATTCCAATTTTTATATCACAATATATTTTTCTTCCACTCAAAATTTCTTATTCTTTACATAGCCCTAACCAATGTTAATTATACTTTCATTTCTAAAATATTTTTTCAGTACCAATTACTTGTTTATCTTTAGTCTATTTCTCTATTACTAATCATTTTTCTATAATACTTTATTATTTACTAATTCTATCTTTTCCCATGTTAACCCTTTTTACCAAATCTTGATCTTATTGTACTAACTTATATACCATTCATTCAATTATCACACAATTATCTTATTACTCGCTTACTCATTTTTATTTCTTAGCTTTAGTCAAAATAAAATTATCCAACTTTTGGTTCATAATAATAATTTGCCATATCAATACATATACTTCAAATTATCTAATTTTAATATAATTTAAAACATGTCTATAACACCTTAAAATTTCTGAAACAGAAAAAAGTGTTATTTTGGGAAAGAATTAGTATATTGAATGTGAAATAAGTATTTGGAAAATGTAATAGGCCAATTTAACCCGAACCCAGATTATAAAAATAAACAAATAATAGTCCCCAAAGTCTAATTACAAAAGAGGCCAAAATGGCCCAAAATAAATTAAAACCCTAACAGCCCACTAGCCCACAACATATTTAGAGGAGGCAGAAACCCTAGCCTCTTTGCACCGCTACCTCCTCGCACGTGTCTGACCCCTTTGCCACCACTGTCAGCCACTGCCATTGACACCCACAACACGCAACAAACACGCGAGAGAAGCAAACAACGAAGAAACAAACAAAAAACAAAAACCAACTGTTGTGCAATCCGGCTATAAAAACCACAGCAGTCATTTTGTAATATTTTTACGCACACATCAGAGTAATAAAAAACAGAAAAACAAATTTCAAAAGTTGATTCGCTTCATATTTTCTATCTATTTTTATTTTTAAAAAAATAAAATAAAATAAAAAAGAAGAATAAAAATTATTAAAGGCGGTCTTTTTATTCTTTTTCCCTTTCTCTTTCCCTTTTTGTTTTTTATTTATTTATTTTGTTTCTCAAAGAAATATGCATAAAGTTAAATAAAAAGAGGAAATCTTACTAATTTTTCGCATGCTGCTGCTGTAAGCGGCCAAAGTTCATCGTTTCCAATGAAAAACAACGTCTTGTGGGCTTGGAGACTCAAAAAGCGAAGAAAATGGTTTTTTTTTTTATTTTCTCCAACCACCGTGGATGGCGGCGCCATCATTGGCGACCGGTGGCCACCACGGTGGCCGACGGTGGTTCCCATGGCTGGACTCAGCCCCCCTTTCAGAGAAACAAAAAAGGAACAAAGTGTTTTTTTTTTAAGCCGTTTAAAATGATCTTTTTTGGAGAATTTTTTATATTTATAAGGGTGCTAAACGACACCGTTTTGGGCTAATCTGGAATGCCCCAAAACGATGTAGTTTTGGGGCGCGACCCAAAACCCGAACAATTTTCAGGCAAGGATTCGCGTGTTTTTCCCTCAAAGGGATATTTACACGGTTGATCCTTCCGCTTTTTCGCCTATTTTCAATAAAATCCTAATTCTTTTCTTTTCTTTTTAATTTTACCTGGTAATTTTGGCTTCGTTTCATTTCAGTCCACCATGAAACGGTACGTTTGCAAGACTGGGAATAATTTCTCATTTAGTCCTCGTACCTTTGCGGGCATTATATTTTGATCCTAATTTCTTTTCTTTTTCTTTTAAATTTGGCCATGCAATTTTATTTTATTTTTGATTTGGTCCTTCGACTTGCTAAAGGAAATGGCGGGTTCAATGGGGTTTGAGATATTTTCCCAGTTAATCCCCATTCCGTTTTACACGTTTCATTTTAGTTCTTGACTCTGTTTTAATTATTTTATTATTTACATTTAAAACCCCTTTTGTTATTTATTTATTTTAATTTGTCTTTGTGATTTCATTTAAATTATAATTAACCCCTTATATTTTAATTTTTTATTTATTCATTTATTTATTTACTTGTTTATTCATTATTCTTTTTATTTTGTTCATTTGTTTGTTCATTTACTTGTCTATTCATATAATGTTTATTCATTTATTTATTTTTACCATTGTATTCATTCATTTATTATTCATTCATTATTCATAACTTTTTATTCTCTTTCATTGATTATTTATTTATTTATATCTTCATTATTGTTACCATTTTATTATCTATTATTATTATTTTATTATTTATTCATCTATTTATTTATTACCCATTTTCTTATATATATATATATATATATTTTAAAAAACTAGATTATTTATGCTCTTACTATATATTGTTCTTCCTCTTCTTATTATTATTTATGTTAATATTGTGATAGTTGTCAAAACCATTTTTAAAGTTATATGAAAAAAACGGGGGTTGACTTTTTAAAAACGAAAATAGAGTCGCCACCAATCTATTTTTGCTTAGGTGTGATTGGATCACCTTATAAAATGTTTTATTTTAAAACATTGATTTTGGCCTACGAAATACAAGAAAACGAGTTCGGGAGTCGGTTACGTACGAGGAAGGGTTAGCACCCTCGTAACGCCCAAAATTTGGTATCTAAATGATAAACTCATGTCCTAATGTTGAGAATTTTAAAAAATTAAAATATGATCCTTTTATTTGAAAGAAAGTCAATACTTACTTATCTCAAAGAAATAAAATGCTACACCCAATGAGTTAGGGTGCAATTATTTCATAACTTCAAAACTAGACTCACCTTCATTTGTAAAAAAATAAAAAAAAAATTAAAAAAAAATTACCTAGAGAAACAAAATATCATATCCAATAAGTTAGGATACAATGTCTTGAATTCCCGAGACTAAATTTTGATTTGAAGTTTATGGGTTTCAATTTTAAAAAAGAAAGGATACTTAATATCTTAAGTTCAACGAGAAAAATTGTGACCCAGTAAGTTAGGGTACAATTTTTCTCGAAGCTCTCAAATATTATGTATCACCGTTTTTTAAATCTTTTTGAATAGAATGCGATAATTTAGCAAAAGGTGTTTTTATATAAAATGGTTTGAGTAAGATATTGCACTAATGCATTACAACATATATACCAAATAGCAAATCACCATAATTACAAGTCATATTAACAATTAATACTAATATAGACATTTAAAGAAATAATATAAAACAACGAATAATACAAATAATAGAATAACTATACTAAAGCAAACATAAAAATAATAAATAAAAGAGCATGGATAAACAAGTATAGGATATAAAATGGTAAATAACGAAATTTAAAAAAAAAAAACTACTAAATAGATATGGAACTTGATATACGAGATTAAGTGTAAAATAAAATAACAGCATGGAATGAGTGATATATATACCAAATAATAAATAGATATTGAAAATAAATAAATAAATATATATATATATAAATGATATGGCAAAATTTAAAAAATATATATATATTTATGAAAAAATAAGTAAAATACATTTTTAAATAAATAAATGATATATAAATAAAAATATATTTATAATATAATAATATATATATATATATATAACTACATATACAATATTCAAAATTATATACGATATTAAGGATAGAATAATTTAAAAGTTATATATAAAATATATAGTAATGTATAATATATAAAATAAAAATGTAATATAATAACTAATATGCAAATTTTAAAATAATGTATAAATAATATTAATAAAATAACCTAATATAAATAATGTATTTAGAATAATCAATACATAAAAACTTTATATTATTAATAAATTAATATACACCATACAAATATTAAAAAATAATACAGAATTTTTTATAAAATGAAATAATTTACTATAATGTTAAAATAATTTAAAAAATAAAATAAAATAAAAATAAAAAGGGTTTAAAAATAAACAAAGAAATAGGGATTAAATAAAAATAAAAATAAAATGTAAAAAGGACCAGATCAGAACGCGCGTCACACCGTAAGGACCAATTAGGCAATTACGCCATATCTCCTAAACGATGCCGTTCTGATGTTATCCCTTAAAGAACCCGAGGGCCCAAATTGGAACAGAAGCAAGCTTTGAGGGGGGAATTAAAAATAAAAAAAAATAGATTGAACTAAATAAAATTGCGGAAGGACCAAAGAGACAAATTGCCCTTTTATAAAAAACACGCGGATCCTCCCCGGGTTTCGGGTAAACGCGCGGATCCAATCCTTTAAACGACGTCGTTTAGTGCTTATTTGCTTAAGCAAAAAAACATTGTTTCTATATGGCTATATAAGCTAAAAAAATTGGCCAAAAAATCATTTTAACACCCTTTTAAAAAAAAAACAAAACCATAACCCCGATATGCTCTGTTCCCGTCAGCCGGAGGCCAGAATCCGGCCCAGGCTCTGGTGACGGACCGTTGCGCATGTACCCCACGCGCCACCGCAAGTGCAGCCACATACGGCAGCCGGAAGCCAGAATTTTCGTCTTTTCAGCGCGAGTCGAAAGGTAAAATCCTTCTTTTTTATTTTTAGTAATATTTGCATAAAATAAAAAATGCACGAATAAAAATGAAAGCACATAAACGGCAAATCACCTCTGATTTTCTTGTATTTTCTGTATATTTTTTTTGCATTGTATTCGTTGTTCTTTGTGTGTATTTTCGTGTGTCTCTTTACAGATTTCATGGGGGGTTTTTATAACCCGAAAAAAATCAAATACAATAAATATTGTCTTTTGTTTTCTCGCCATATTCGCTGCTTTTGATATGTTTTTCTTTCCTTTTGCAGGTTAACAGCGAGGATCTTGGCAGTGATGGAGGCTGATGGCTGCGGCGCGAGGGTTTGTGTCAAGTGCTTGCGGCGTAGTGGAAACCTAGGGTTTCTTGCGGCTGCAAACTATTTGGGTCACTGGGTCGGCTTAGTTTATTGGGTTAGGTTAAGTTTGGGTCTGAGGGTGTAATTGGGCCACGGGTAGTTTATTTTGGGCTACTGGGTTTAGGCTTGGGCCACTGGTAAAATTGGCTGTAAAGGGACTGTAAAATTTTGGACTTTGGGTTTTTTTTTTTGTTTATTTATTCAAGCCCGGGCACAAATGGGCTACTACAATAGTTATTGCTATAATTATTGTTATTATTATATTGTTATTATTATTTCGTTGTTTATTTTTCCTTTGATTGATAATATGGGTATTAAAGTGACATGTATTAAGTGATTATTGCCATTATATGTATTACGAATTGTTTATTAGTATATTTATATTGTTGTTATTCATTAGCTTAACATTTTGTCCATACGTCTTTTTTAATATTACATTAATTTTTACCCAAATACGCAAAAAAGGAAATTTTCAAAATAAGGCAATATTTCATATTTGGGAGATTCGAGAAATCGTACCCTAACTTATGGGGTCTTGATTTTCTTGTTGAACTCAAGTAACCGAATATCCTTTTAAAATTAAAATTCATAAGATTTCAAACGAAAAAATAAAGACAAGCTTATTCTCAAAGGTTCAAGGTGTCGTATCCTAATTTGCGGGACGTGACATTTTGTTATCTCGAGACGAGAGGGTCTATAACATTTGTTTCAATTTATTCAAGCGTTTTTTTATTAAAAAATACATTAATACAAAGAGGGATCATATTTTAAACTATTTTCAACTTTCGACACTAAGACATGGATTAATCAATTAGGTACCAATTTTGGGTGTTACGAGGGTGCTAATCCTTCCTCGTACGTAACCGACCCCCCAACCCGTTTTTTAGATTTTTTTTATAGATCGAAAAAATATTGTTTTAATAAATTAAATCGCTTATTAAAACGATCAATCACACAGTGACTCGATCACACCTCATAAAAAAGGATTGGGGGTGACTCTCATTTTTTTCGTTTTTAAATAAAAAGTCGACTTTTTCAAAAAAATGATTTCGATAGAGAGGAAGTATGAATAATGAAATTGTGAATTTTTAAAAGTTGGAGGATTAAAAGTGGAAATTTACCATTTTAGGAAAATGGGTGAAAATTTAAGAAATATTTTTTTTTGAATATGTATTGATACGTGGAGTTGAAAATTTGATATATAAACTAAATTGAATAAAGTGAAAAAAGTACAAGAACTAAAGTGCAACTTTTCATTTTATGAAGGAGGGATTTAAATGTAATTTTCCATTTTAAATTGATATTTGGAGACGTAATGATGGGATTAAAATCCCGTAGCATATGAGGTGTAAAGCTAGTAACAATGCTTGGTAATTAAGGCTGAAACGTGTAGAAATTTTATTGGTTGATAAGATAATGATGAAATTGAGTAAAAGGTTTAAGTGTAGAATTTTCCACACACTTGGGAAGGCTGAACGGCAGCAGCAATAAAAGAAAGAAAAGAAAAATCTTGGTGTTTTCTAGCAAAAATCAATTCAAAAACCTTATTTTCTCTTCATATTCATCCTAATTTGAGAGAGAAACTTGCAAACATGATGTTTGTGATCTTCTCCATTTAAGAAAAATGTTAATTTGGAGAAGAAAGAGAAAGAGAAGCTTGGAAAGTGTCGGAAAATTTTAAGGAAATGGTAACTACTTCATTGAATTCCTATTTCTTACCTTATAATTTAATGTATAATATTTATGTTACTTATGTTTTAAGTTAAATAGTTGAGTAAAATGTGTAATTAATGAATATATGATAGATGAAGTTAAAGAGTGAGGAAGTGAAATATAAAAATATAAGGTAAAGTGTTAATTGTTGAGAATGATTGAAAAATACGGTGTATGTGTCTTGTGAAGTAATGAAAATTAGATGATATATATATATATATATATATTATGTATATGATTATATGTTTGTGCTATTGTGAATTGAGAAGTGTTTTATGAAAGTGGGCAGTAGTTTTATGAAAAGGATTAAATTGTAAAGTGTTTAAAAATGATATATGTGATTTGTGGTATGAAATTATCTTGGAGTTGAGAGGAAATGAGGGTTCGGATAGAAACTGGGTTGGTGATATGAGGGCTCGAAAGGGATTAAAAAAGAAGCATTGAAATATGTAATGTGTTTACTGAAGTTCCCGTATAATTAAAAGATATCATACCATGATATTTGTTATTTGTAAAATAAGTATAAAATGATGATGTTATGTTTATGGATAGAGAAAAGAATTCGGTTGGTGAATGTAAAAGTGCATACGAAATGGTATTTAGATAATTGAATTAGTAAACATGATTAATTGTATGTCTCAATGAAATTCTTTTATTGCTTATGAAAGTAATAATGTTGATTTAACAATTTAATATGTTTCTTATGCAATGATAGATAATGGATCGAATGATAAGTACATGAATTTAATTTTGTACTTGTTAAGCTTAATGAGTTTAACGCGTTTGTTTAAACGCGTAGGTGAAGAAACGTAGATAAAAGACACGAGAAATTTTTTTTCACGAGAATCACATCAACTCTCAAATTTTCAAAGCTATTTTGGTATATGATTTTAGACATAGAAATGACATCTACATAGGGTATTTATAATCTTTATATGTATAGAAAAATTAGTGAAAGGTACTCAGAAAAGTAGAGAACTATGAAATTTTAGTTTACTTTGTTGATCCAAGTTTTAGTTTTATGATTTATATGTGATATTTAGAGATGTTTAGTGATTTAAAATGACCTCTAAATGCAATTGAATTATATGAAATGTCCGAGAATGAACCCGAAAAACGTAGAATGAGCCTAAAAACATTAAAATGAAGTGACAAATGTGAAAAGATCATTCAAGTGATTTAAGTGACTAAACGTGATACTCGTTACATTATAATTTTTAAAAGAATATATATTCTAATTAAATTATAATTGGTGTAATTTACAAGAAAAATCCATTAATTTTGAAAAAAAAGAATAAAATAAATTTTTAAAAGTAATGAAAATAATAATAATAAAAAGAAACAACCAATAATAAAATATTAAATAATTAGATAAAATAACTAGTCATTCGAATATAAGTAAAAATTACACCTACAAAAAACCAATACTTTAATATTTCATTCTCTTTGACATAAAATATTTCTCAACGCAACAATAAACAACATTAATAATTATGTAATAATATTTTTTTGGGTAGGAAAATTATATAAATAATATAAAATCAAATAATAGTAAAATTATTGAATATCAGATAATAATAACTAAAAATCTCAAATAATAATAAAAATCATTTTTTATGGAAATAAAGTCTATTAAATAATGTTAAAATGTATTTTTCTCCAATAATTCTTTAGATGTTGTTTTGAATGACAATGCATATATTTATAGGGGTAAACATTAATTTTAATCGGTATATAATTGTAAACTAATTAAGTGAGAATTAATCTAAAATAATAAGTTTAATTTAATAGTCTAATTAAGCTATAATAATTATTAAATACATAAATTTATACATTGTAAATTAGATTACCAATACATTGATATTATCTTTTATATATATATATATATATATATATAATATATAATGTTAATCTCACACATTTAATTTTTATTAATTATAACAAATATATATTTTAACATTATTAATTATTATATTTATATATAAAAATATATTTATTCAATTAATTTTTTTGGATTTTTATTATTTTTAATTTATCTAATTATATTTAATAATCTTATAGATTTATAATTTTATTAATTAATAATATTTTATGTAAGTTTTTGTAATGACCCAAAATTTACAAGCATCGGAAAAGTGCAGCATCGGGCCTCCGTCTTAGTAAACAGAGTTTGTAAATAATTATTAGAAGTAATTCTGAGTCTAGTAATGTGTCTAATTAAGTTTTGATTAGGTGAATTTAGCTTAATTTAGAGTAATTAAGAAAAAGGACTAAATTGAATAAAGGGGTAAAAGTCTAATTATAGATTAATAGAAAGAAAGGGGGTGTTACATTTGTTCGTATCAGAGCTATCAGGTTTAACCGATTCTCGGGCTAAATCGGGCTCGAAAGTGAGTCTAGAAGTACATGCCACTGTTGAGTCAGAATTGAGTCGGGATTTTGGATGTTGACCTATTCGTTTGTTTCTGTTTTATAGATTAAAGATGTCAGATGAAAGAATAAACAATACTGATGAATAAATGTACACCGGAGAAGAAAAATCTTACGGTTTAGATGAAACTGAATCGGTAACACATAGTATTCACCCGATAAGGAATCAACCTCATAGAGTAGATAGAAGAAATGATAGAGATGATTCTGATATATTACGAGTGATTGCCGATGCTTTGCAAAGAGTAACGGGGAGTGCTCCTGCTACGACTTCTGTACCAACTCAAAGACGAGCCCTGATAAAAGAGTTAAGGAAATATGGTGCCACTGAATTTTTGGGTTTGAAAGGAGTTGATCCATCCACTGCAGAGAATTGGATGGAATCAACTAAACGAGTTTTGCAGTAATTGGAATGTACCCCCCGAGAGTGCTTGATTTGTGCTGTTTCTCTGTTACAAGGTGAAGCTTATCTGTGGTGGGAATCTGTAATACGACATCTGCCTACAGAATAGGTGACATGGGACTTGTTCTAGAGAGAATTCCAAAAGAAATATGTTGGGGAACTGTATATCGAAGATAAGAGGCAAGAATTTCTGATGTTGAAACAAGGTGATTTGTCAGTAGTGGACTATGAACGAGAATTTTCTAGACTCAGCCAATATGCTTCAGAGTTTATACCAACAGAGACCGACAATTGTAAGAGATTTTTACGGGGCTTAAAAGATAAAATCAGGGTATAGTTGGTATCCCATCGAATCACAGAATTTGTAGATTTGGTTGAGTGAGCAAAAATGGTAGAACAAGTTCTAGGATTGGATAAAAAGTCAGAAATAGCTAGATTGATCAGGAAACGGGTTGGAACTACTAATTCAAATCAACTACCAAAAAGATCCAGAGAATCCAAAAGTGGTTGGAGACCTAGTTTTAGATCGGACCAAGGTGACAGAAGCTGAGAAAAACAGACGACGGTATCTATTGGTAGCGTAAGAGGTCCACCCCAGGATGCGAAAATTCCAGAATGTGGATATTGCGGGAAGAAAAATTTAGGTGAATGTTGGAAAGTGATTGGAGGCTGCTTCCGTTGCGAGTCAACAGAGCACTTTGTTAAAGATTGTCCGAAGAATAAAAATGTTACTCTTATCACATCATAGAGATCAGTATCTACTGCTCGAGGCAGAGGTTCGGGCAGAGGTGGTTCGATATTCAAAGGTGGAGGTGTTCGAATGAGCAACGATATAGTTACATAGCAATCAGAAGCTAGAACACCAACCAGGCCGTACGTGGTTCGGACTCGAGAAGAAGGTGATGCCCACGATGTTGTGACAGGTTTATTTTTATTACATTCTGAGCATGTTTATGCTTTAATTGACCCGGGATCATCACATTCATATATTAATTCAAAACTGGTTGAGTCGAGAAAGTCAAATTTTGAGATGTCTAGAGTATTAATAGAGGTGTCTAGCCCTTTGGGACAAACAGTGTTTGTAGACCGAGTGTGCCGAAGATGCCCGTTGATAATACAAGATAAAATGTTTCCTGTTGATTTATTGATCATGCCTTTCAGTGATTTTGATATAATATTGGGTACGGATTGGTTATCTGAACATGGAGTGATCTTGGACTGTAATAAAAAGAGATTTAGTATTCAGATAGACGATGGGGACAGAATTGAGGTGAATGGCATCCGTACCAGTGGCTCGACACGCATCATTTCGGTAATGAAAACTAATAAATTACTTCAGCAAAGTTGTTCATCATATTTGGCATATGTTATTAATTCTGATTCAGTTGGAAGTCAGTGCAGTCAGATCATGACCGTATGTGAGTTTTCAAATGTATTCCCTGAAGAACTGTCAGGCTTACCACCTGACAGAGAGGTTGAATTTGCTATAGAAGTGTATCCGGGTACATCACCAATCTCTATACCTCCGTACTGAATGTCGCCCACTGAATTGAAAGAGTTGAAGGTGCAGTTACAGGACTTACTAGATCGTGGATTCATTAGACTGAGCGTTTCACCTTGGGGAGCTCCAGTATTATTTGTTAAGAAAAAAGATGGATCTATGAGGTTATGTATTGATTATCGAAAGTTGAACAAGGTAACAATTAAAAATAAATATCCATTACCTCAGATTGATGATTTATTTGATCAGCTGAAAGGAGCTTCAACATTTTCGAAGATTGATTTGAAATCTAGATATTATCAGCTGAAAGTAAAAGAAAGTGATGTGTCGAAGACAGCTTGCCGTACGAGGTATGGTCATATGAATTCTTGGTGATGCCATTTGGGTTAACTAATGCCCCAACTGCTTTCATGGATCTCATGAATCATATCTTTCAACCGTATTTAGACTAGTTCGTAGTGGTTTTTATTGATGATATACTGGTTTATTCGAAGTCAGAGCCAGAACATGAACAGCATCTTATAATTGTACTACAGATATTACGGGATAAACAGTTGTATGGGAAGCTCAGCAAATGTGAATCTTGGTTATCAGAGGTTGTATTTCTGGGACATGTGGTATCTGCGGATGGTGTAACACCCCTAACCCCGAACCATCGCCGGAACAGGGTTACGAGGCATTACCGGACATATCAGATAATTTGCAAATATAAATTTTGTTTAATATAAATTTCGGCAGCATTTCTGCTTATTTTCATATATAACCCCCTGCAATTAAAACCGTATTCACTCCAAATATAACCAGTTCAACCAATGCAATTTCATATTTAATCATATTTAGATTCTACTTATAACATTAAAATACCAAATATCGTTTTCTACAACAAAAGTCATGTAGTAATTTTAAGTGACCAAAATATCACCTATGTACATGCCATTTTAACACAAAATATAGTACCTACTTCTGTAGTCTTCGGAGATGTGATGAGATGAGAAATCTTCTAGTTGAACTTCTCTTCTAGACTCTTTGTACCTACGCGTTAAAATAAACGCGTTAAGCCAGTGAAGGCTTAGTAAGCACTACAAGAATAATTAATTAAACAATCATAACAGAATATTTTAAACTCAATCAATTATCGCATATTTACTCATATATAAGTCTCTTCAACTATGTATTACTTTAAATAAATTTAACTTATCTTCTGTAAGGTATAAAACTTGCCTTAACACATCAATAATTCATTTTTATTCTCAATTCACAATATTAGCCCAAAGTAGACTTCCTAGAACACACCGGATATACGGAACAAATACAGAGGTGCATTATGATGCACAAGTGAACAGAGAGCACTGACGTGCTAATAATCAGAGAGCACCAACGTGCTAATAATCAGAGAGCACCAACGTGCTAATATCAGAGAGCACCAACGTGCTAATATCAGAGAGCGCCAACGTGCTAATATCAGAGAGCGCGCTAAAGTTCCTTAATGGCATGCCACTAATATCCCAGTAGTTCTAAATTTCGTCTACTTGGGCATTAAAGCTGAATCTCATATATTTAAATAATTCACATAAATATTTCAAAAAAAGATAAATAAAAATAATTTAAAATTCTTGTAGTACTTACAACAAAAGATTGAGGTGATATAAGTCCTTTTTCCTTCACTCCTTAATCTTCTCTTTTCCTTTTCCTTCGATTCGGTTCTCTCCTTCCTTTTCTTTTTCTTCAATTTCATATAAACACATAACATTTATATGTTAAAAATAATCAAATAATTTCCTACACTATTTAATAAAATAAACATGTATTTTATGATAATTTCATGCTTTCTTACTTTTGCTCACATTTCAATTTAATCATTTACTCATAAACTTATTCAAAGCTATCCTTTTGTGTCATAGTCACAAAATTATTTATTTCCAGAGCTACAGAACTCCAAATGAAGAACCGTTAATTTTCCTTGAAACTAGACTCATATATCTTTTTACTGTAATTTTTCCAGATTTTTGGTATGGCCAATCAATACCAGATTTTTCTTAAAGTTTCCCCTGTTTTACTGTTTAACTGTTCTGACCTCTCTTCACTGCCAATCAAATTACTCTTTGTACAAAATTCATATGACCTTCTTATTTATTTCATTTGAAAATAGACTCATTCAAGATTCTAGAAATATAGACCCTCTTTGCATTGAAAATTTAGAGGCATTACTTGTATGGTGAGAAATGTTATATTTACACTGATAATAAAAGTCTCAAATATCTTCTGTCACAAAAGGAGTTGAATTTGAGACAAAGACGATGATAGAGCTCTTGAAAGATTATGATTGTGTGAAAGATTATCATCCAGGAAAGGCAAATGTGGTAGTAGATGCATTGAGCATCCTTTTTCTTTGTGTGAAAGATTGTCAATCGGTCAACAATCACCCAAATAGCATCCTTTTTCTTTGGAGACAACGGTAATCCCGATACAAAATCCATAGTGATTCTCTCCCACTTCCATTCCAGTATAGTAATTGGCTGAAGTAACCCTGAAGGTACCTGATGCTCAGCTTTAACTTGCTGACATATTAAACATTTTGATACAAACTCAGAGATATCCCGTTTCATTCCTGGCCACCAATACATCTTTTTCAGATCATTATACATTTTATTACTCCCCGGATGTACAGACATAGTACCGTTGTGAGCCTCGTATAAAATCTTCTGTATGAGTTCTGAATTCTGAGGTACACATATCCTACCTTTGAATAACATACAACCATCAACTCCAACCTAAAATTCAGAATCAGTACCTGACTCGCACTGTGCCCATTTAATCTGTAGCTTCTCATCATTCTTCTGAGCTTCACATATTTGCTGTAAAAATGTCGGTTTAGCTCTCAATTCCGCCATGATTGAACCATTATCAACCAAAGACAATCGGGCATTCATAGCTCGCAAAGCAAATAAATATTTTCGGCTTAAAGCATCAGCAACAACATTAGCCTTACCTGGATGGTAATCAATAATTAAATCATAATCCTTTATTAGTTCAACCCATCTTCTCTGTCTCAAATTCAAATCCTTCTGAGTCAACAAATACTTCAAACTCTTATGGTCAGTGTAGATATAACATTTTTCCCCGTATAAATAATGTCTCCATATTTTTAGCGCAAACACCACTGCAGCTAATTCAAGATCATGCGTCGGGTAGTTCTTTTCGTGTGGCTTCAATTGCCTAGAAGCATATGCTACTACCTTTCCTCCTTGCATTAGCACACAGCCCAAACCATTGTATGAAGCATCACTGAAAACCACGTACTCCTTACCAGATTCTGGTTGAATCAACACAGGAGCTTCTGTTAATGCTGCTTTTAATTTTTCAAAACTTTGCTGACACTTTTCTGTCCATTCAAATTTTACATTCTTCTGCAACAATTTCGTTAATGGAGATGCAATCATAGAGAATCCCTCAACAAATCTTCTATAATAACTAGCCAATCCTAGAAAACTCTTTACTTCTGTCACATTCTTTGGTGGTTTCCATTCAAGTATAGCTTTTACTTTCTTGGGATCTACCCGAATACCATCTGCCGATACTATATGTCCCAGAAAAGTAACTTCTTTTAACCAGAATTCACACTTACTCAATTTAGCATACAATCTCTTTTCTCTCAAAATCTGTAGCACAATTCGGAGATGTTTATCATGCTCTTCTTCACCTTTTGAATACACCAGAATGTCATCTATAAATACAACCACAAACTGATCTAAATAAGGCTGAAAAATTCTATTCATAAGATCCATGAAAGCAGCTGGAGCATTAGTCAATCCAAATGGCATAACCAAGAACTCATAATGACCGTACCGAGTCCTAAAGGCAGTTTTCGACACATCAGATTCTTTCACCCGTAACTGATAATACCCCGATCTGAGATCAATCTTAGAAAATACACTAGCTCATTTTAACTGATCAAACAAATCATCAATCCTGGGCAACGGATACTTGTTCTTTATAGTCACTTTATTCAACTGACGGTAGTCTATACAAAGCCTCAAAGACCCATCTTTCTTCTTTACAAATAATACTGGTGCCCCCCATGGTGATACACTAGGACGTACGAATCCCTTGTCTAATAACTCTTGTAACTGCATTTTCAATTCTTTCAACTCAGTGGGTGCCATCCGATAAGGTGCTATTGATATCGGTGCAGTGCCTGGAATTAACTCAATCCCAAACTCTACTTCTCTTTCTGGAGGTAAACCCGGTAATTCCTCTGGAAACACATCAATAAAATCTCGAACCACTGGTATCTTTTCAATCTCAGAATTCGTTGTACGAGTATCTAAAATGTAAGCAAGAAAAGCAGTACATCCTCTTCTCATCATCTTAGAAGCCTTCATTGTAGACACCACATTCGTCACTGCACTATATTTTTCACCGACTACAATCACTTCGTTTCCATCTGAAGTTCTCAAGGAAATTCTTTTTCTTCTGCAATCAACCATAACCCCATGTTCTGACAACCAGTCCATACCCAATATCACATCGAACTCATAAAACGTAAGTGCCATAAGGTCTGCTAGGAACTCATAATCATGAATTTTTAAAGGACATCTTCTACACACTTTATTAACTTTCTCACTTTGCCCGAAAGGATTAGTAACTACTACTTCGTATTCTGTAAGTTCTACTTGTAACTCTCTTTCTTTCACTAATGCAATGCATATATATGAATGTGTAGAGCCAGGATCAATTAATGCAATTACAGAAGAATCAAATAAAGAGAATGTACCAGTAATCACATCAGGAGCGTCTCCCTCTTCTCGTGTTCTGATAGCATAAGTTCGAGGCCTTCGGGATTCAGATCTATCAGTTGTTTCCCTCACCAATTTCGTACCAATACCAGTGCCACCAGGAAGTTCAGGTTGTCTACCTCTTCGTGAAATCGAGCTACCTCTCACAGACTGTTCTGTAACACTTTCTGACATCTTCGGACAGTCTCTGATTAAATGATCTTTTGACCCACATCGAAAACAAGCTTGAGAAATCAGTCGACATTCTCCCCAATGATATCTCCCACAGTGCTCACATGATGATGGTGTTGGTTTTCTTTTAGAACCCCCGGTACTACCCATAGAGGTCGTCTGCTGAGTTTGTCTTGTCTGAATTCTAGATCTTTGCCCAACAGTAGGAGAAGTGTATCTAGAATCTCTAAAATCCCTCACTCTTTTTGAAAACGGTGGTGGTGCTGAACTAGTGGCTAGTCTCTTCCCAAAACTCTTTTCTTTTGAACGAGCTAACCCTTCTTCCAGTCGTTGTGCTCTATCAACCAAAATAGGAAATTCTTGTAGATGTAATGGTATAAGAGGAACATAAATTTCTTCATTCAATCCCCACTCAAATCTTCTGCACATATCTGCTTCATTTGCTATTAATTCCTTTGCATATTTACTCAATCTGATAAATTCACGTTCATATTCAGCAACAGACATGTTGTTCTGCTTCAGATCCAGGAATTCTCGTTTCTTCTTCTTAAGATAAAGTTGACTCACATATTTCTTTCTAAATTCAGATACAAAGAAATCCCAATTAATTTTCTCTGCAGGATGGATATTCATAACAGTGGTCCACCATTGATAAGCCTCACCCTTTAATAAAGATACTGCACATTTCAACTTTTCATCCCCTGTACACTGCAATTCTTCAAATATTCTTTTGACTGTTCTCAAACCATTCCTCAGCCTCGGCTGGATCATCATCTTTCTTTCCTTTAAACTCTTCAACCCCATATTTTTTGATTTTCTCCAAGGGGGATCGATGACTAGTTATAGATGATTGTGGATGTGGAACAGTAAGAGGAGAAGATAGTGGTGGAACAGATGGAGCATTATTAGTTCTCACAACTTGCTGCAATAACTGATTCATTGTCTGTAATAAAGTTGCAATCGGAATTTCTTCTCTAGCCGGTATTGGTTCAGTTTCAGGTTGAGTTATTTCCTCCAATTCAGGCTCTCTATCATCTCCTAAGTTTACCGATTCACTTCGAACTTGGACTCTGTGTTGATCTCTTTCCCTATCAAGGTTTGGCGCCCTGCTCTCTACTTCATTTTCTGACTCTTCACGAGATCTATTTGACATCTTTAAATTTCTACAATATTCATAAATTACACAATTAAATAACTAAAACTCATTTCATCACATCAATTTATAAAATGGCATGTACGAATAGACTCATACTCGACCCAAGAATTCAGAAAACCTAGGCTCTGATACCAATAAATGTAACACCCCTAACCCCGAACCATCGCCGGAACAGGGTTACGAGGCATTACCGGACATATCAGATAATTTGCAAATATAAATTTTGTTTAATATAAATTTCGGCAGCATTTCTGCTTATTTTCATATATAACCCCCTGCAATTAAAACCGTATTCACTCCAAATATAACCAGTTCAACCAATGCAATTTCATATTTAATCATATTTAGATTCTACTTATAACATTAAAATACCAAATATCGTTTTCTACAACAAAAGTCATGTAGTAATTTTAAGTGACCAAAATATCACCTATGTACATGCCATTTTAACACAAAATATAGTACCTACTTCTGTAGTCTTCAGAGATGTGATGAGATGAGAAATCTTCTAGTTGAACTTCTCTTCTAGACTCTTTGTACCTACGCGTTAAAATAAACACGTTAAGCCAGTGAAGGCTTAGTAAGCACTACAAGAATAATTAATTAAACAATCATAACAGAATATTTTAAACTCAATCAATTATCGCATATTTACTCATATATAAGTCTCTTCAACTATGTATTACTTTAAATAAATTTAACTTATCTTCTGTAAGGTATAAAACTTGCCTTAACACATCAATAATTCATTTTTATTCTCAATTCACAATATTAGCCCAAAGTAGACTTCCTAGAACACACCGGATATACGGAACAAATACAGAGGTGCATTATGATGCACAAGTGAACAGAGAGCACTGACGTGCTAATAATCAGAGAGCACCAACGTGCTAATAATCAGAGAGCACCAACGTGCTAATATCAGAGAGCACCAACGTGCTAATATCAGAGAGCGCCAACGTGCTAATATCAGAGAGCGCGCTAAAGTTCCTTAATGGCATGCCACTAATATCCCAGTAGTTCTAAATTTCGTCTACTTGGGCATTAAAGCTGAATCTCATATATTTAAATAATTCACATAAATATTTCAAAAAAAGATAAATAAAAATAATTTAAAATTCTTGTAGTACTTACAACAAAAGATTGAGGTGATATAAGTCCTTTTTCCTTCACTCCTTAATCTTCTCTTTTCCTTTTCCTTTGATTCGGTTCTCTCCTTCCTTTTCTTTTTCTTCAATTTCATATAAACACATAACATTTATATGTTAAAAATAATCAAATAATTTCCTGCACTATTTAATAAAATAAACATGTATTTTATGATAATTTCATGCTTTCTTACTTTTGCTCACATTTCAATTTAATCATTTACTCATAAACTTATTCAAAGCTATCCTTTTGTGTCATAGTCACAAAATTATTTATTTCCAGAGCTACAGAACTCCAAATGAAGAACCGTTAATTTTCCTTGAAACTAGACTCATATATCTTTTTACTGTAATTTTTCCAGAATTTTTGGTATGGCCAATCAATACCAGATTTTTCTTAAAGTTTCCCCTGTTTTACTGTTTAACTGTTCTGACCTCTCTTCACTGCCAATCAAATTACTCTTTGTACAAAATTCATATGACCTTCTTATTTATTTCATTTGAAAATAGACTCATTCAAGATTCTAGACATATAAACTTAAGCCCCTAATTATTTTTCTCCAATTTTTTATGATTTTTAAAAGTCAGAACAGGGGATCCCGAAATCCCTTTAAACCAGTCTTACAAAAATATAAATATCTCAAATTATAGAATTCCTTTGCTTTCCCTGTTTCTTTCATATGAAAATAGACTCAATAAGCTTTAATCTCATATCTCATCCAACTTCTAATTCCACTTATACGATTTTTGGTGATTTTTCAAAGTTACTCTACTACTGCTGTCCAAAAACAGTTTTCTTATAGCTTATTTTACAATTAAATCCTTTACCCAATTCTAACTTCAAATTCTTTCAATTTAAACCACTAATTCATCTTTTTGTTCATCATATGTTATGTTTAGAAGCTTTAAAACTCCAAAAACCTCAATTCAAATTCATCAAAACTTTGTTCTAAAACTTATAAAACATCAAAATTAAAAGAAAAGGGCTAAATTAACATACCTATTAAACTTTCAAGCTTCAAATCTTTAATTTTCCCTTTTCTTCTTTCTTTTCTCTCTTTTTCTTTCTTTCCCCTACTCTCTGTTTCGTTTGCTTCTCTGTTTCTTTCTTTCCCTCTCTTTTTTTTTTAACCTTATTATATTTTATATTATATTAACATAAAATAATATTTTATTTTATCACACAAAAATCTTAGGATTTTTTTACACTTATGCCGCCTCAATCATTTAAAAATGGTATGATTGCCATTTTGGTTCTTCATAATTTCTTTTAATCTATAATTAAACTTTCACACCTATTACAATCTAATCCCTTTTCCCAAATGCTTCTAATTAAGTCAAATTCACCTAAATAAAACCCAATTAGACGCACAACTAGCTTCGCAAAATATTTTTAGTAAATATTTACAATTCAGTTTTATGAAAACGGAGACCGAAAATATATTTTTCGGTTATTCGACTATCGGGTCACTACAGATGGGATAGAGTTGATCCGAAGAAAATCAAGGCAATTGTTCAATGGAAGGCACCAAAGAATGTATCTGAGGTACGCAATTTTCTGGGTTTAGTCGGGTACTACTGAAGGTTTGTTAATGGATTTTCAAAGATAGCATTGTCGATGACAGAACTGCTACAAAAGAATGTTCCTTTTATCTGGGATGAGCAGTTCAGGGGAGTTTTGATATATTGAAGCAGATGTTGACCGAGGCACCTATTTTAACATTACCAGAGTCGGGGAAGGATTTTGTTGTGTACAGTAATGCTTCTCTGAATGGTTTGTGTTGTGTATTGATGCAAGACAGAAAAGTAATAGCTTATGCATCTCAACAGTTGAAGTCACATGAATGCAACTACCCGACACACGATTTGGAGTTAGTTGCTGTAATCTTTGCATTGAAAATTTAGAGGCATTACTTGTATGGTGAGAAATGTTATATTTACACTGATAATAAAAGTCTCAAATATCTTCTGTCACAAAAGGAGTTGAATTTGAGACAAAGACGATGATAGAGCTCTTGAAAGATTATGATTGTGTGAAAGATTATCATCCAGGAAAGGCAAATGTGGTAGTAGATGCATTGAGCAGAAAAGAAATGGTTGAATTACGGGCAATGTCCGCTCGACTTAGTATTAATAATGATGGAAGTTTGTTAGCTGAGTTAAGGGTTAAGCTGGTAATGTTTGATCAAATCAGAACAGCACAGCTAGAAGATGAAAAGTTGATGAAGAAAAGAGAGATGGTAGGGAATGGTATGGTAGAAAATTTTAGTATTGATGAACATGATTGTTTGAGGTTCCAAAATCGGATTTGTATTCCAGCTATTTTTAAACTTAAAGAGTTGATTTTGCGAGAAGCACATGATAGTGCATTTGCTTTGCATCCCAGTGGAACGAAGATGTATTGTGATCTACGAGAGTTATATTGGTGGCCAGGGATGAAGAAAGATATAGTCAAGTATGTTGGTAAATACCTGACTTGTCAACGGGTAAAAGCAGAACATCAGGTACAGACAAGTTTGTTACAACCTATTACTATTCTCGAGTGGAAATGGGATTGCATTACCATGGATTTTGTTACGGGATTGCCATTGTCAGTGTGTAAAAAGAATGCCATCTGGGTAATTGTGGATCGACTCACAAAGTAAACTCATTTTATAGCAGTTAGAACCAATTGGTCACTGCAGAAGCTTGCTGAGGTTTATATTCGAGAAATTGTTAGATTACATGGTATTCCGGCATCGATAATTTCAGATTAGGATCCTCTGTTTACATCGAGATTTTGGAAGCAGTTACATGAGTCATTGGGTATGCGGCTTAATTTTAGTACTGCATTTCATCCATAAACCGATGGACAGTCTGAGCGGGTAATTCAGATTCTAGAGGATATGCTTCGAGCTTGCATCATTGATTTTGAATCAGGTTGGGAACGTTATTTACCATTGGCCGAGTTTGTTTATAATAATAGTTTCCAATCTAGTATTCAAATGGCTCCTTATGAAGCTTTATATGGTCGAAGGTGTTGATCGCCTGTATGTTGGATAAAATTGAATGAAAGAAAAGTGATTGGGCTGGAATTAATTAAAGAAACAAAGGAAACAGTTAAGAAGATCAAAGACAGATTGAAGACAACCTTTGATAGACAAAAATCTTATGCGGATTTGAAACGACGAGATATAAAGTATTCCGTTGGTGATAAAGCATTTCTGAATGTATTGCCTTGGAAGAAAGTCCTGAGATTTGGCCGGAAAGGTAAATTGAGTCCTCGTTATATCGGGCCATATGAAATAGTAGAAAGAATTGGACCGATTGCTTATCGATTAGCCTTACCTCCAGAATTATAGAAAATTCATGAAGTTTTTCATGTTTCGATGCTTCGGAAATATAGGTCGGGTCCTTCTCATATTATTCCCATTGAAGATATTAAAATTAGATCAGATTTATCCTATGAAGAAGAGCTGATACGAATACTAGCTCGGGAAATAAAAGAGCTAAGAAATAAACGGGTTCCTCTAGTGAAAGTTTTATGGAGAAATCATAATGTAAGCAACTTGGGAATCGGAAGAAACGATGAGAGCACAATATCCTCATCTTTTCTCAGGTAAATTTTGAAGACGAAATTTACTGAGAGGGGAGAAATGTAATGACCCAAAATTCACAGGCATCGAAAAAGTGCAATATCGGGCCTCCGTCTTAGTAAACCGAGTCCGTAAATAATTATTAGAAGTAATTCTGAGTCTAGTAGTGTGTCTAATTAAGTTTTGATTAGGTGAATTTAACTTAATTTAGAGTAATTAAGAAAAAGGACTAAATTGAATAAAGAGGTAAAAGTCTAATTATAGATTAAGAGAAAGAAGGGGGTGTTACAGTTTTTAAGTAGAAATTTTAAAAGATATGACTATTCTCAAAAAAGGAAAGACCAAATTAATTTATTTCATATTTATATGCTATCATATTAATTAATGTTTAACTAATATTACTTTTATTATTATCATATAATAGTACTAATAAATTATTATTATAATGTCTATTTAGTAATATAATTGATAATAAATGATATTCTTGTAAATTCAAAAGCTTCTCTAAATTTGTGCTTTTATATATATTATAGATAATAAATTTCATGAAATCATTCATATTTCATTGTTCATACTTATTTATTTCCATAAATCAAACACAACTACTTCTTCATAATTCTTTCATCACACATCCAATATAACAAAAAAAATATTAATTAAATTAGGGGAATGAGGTTACTTAAGGTCAAACTCAAACTCTCATGTCTATGACATAATGTTCTTGCCATTAGCTCAAGAGGTTGTCGGCCCAATATAACAATTAATTATTTTCATACAAATATAAAATATTTATACTCAACTACTATATATATAATGCAAAATATTTGATATACTGTCAGTGGAGTTTTTAGACTCCACATACAATATTAATGGGTTAATATGTTTCTTATAGGAGTATAGTAAAATATTTTAAAAAAAAAAGAGACACGATATCTTTTTTAAGGTTGCTTGTAAAATTTTTTTTTTAAAAAAAATCTACTACCAATGTGCCAAATACTAACCCTATATATAAATATACCAACTTATATTTATATGTTATAATTTTTATACTTAAAAATAATATTTAAATTATCAAAATCATTACATCCATTCTTATTCCTCTCTTGAATACTATTTCTTCCACTATCTATGCTCCTTCGCATCTTTCATCATATTCAAGCTTAATGAAATTTCTACTATTTATTAAGCCTCTTATTGAATTAATGTTATCAATTAACTGGGTTCTAATTTAATTAAAAAATTACAAAAAAAATTATTTTATTTGCAAAGTAAGTTATATGATTATGTGGATATATTTTTATAAATCAATAATAAATTATCCATAATGAGATTTAAACTAAGTACTCTATGCATATAAATTTTTTTTCATTTACAATTTGATTTAAAATAATTTTTAGTTTTTATTTGAAATTTTAACAAGTATATATGTGTTCTAATTTTTTATATATATTTGTGTATCTATACTATTTAGTGTACGTTTCATTTAATATTCTTAATTTGATGTGTTTTTGTGTTTAAATTTCGTTTTGCTGATAATTTAATATTCTAATTTTCTTATTTTAATATCGTACATATTTCGTGTGTTATTATTAATTAGTTCAAAATTATACTTTTCATTATTTACTATATATTATTTTGAAACACATATCTATGTCTTAAATATGTGCTTTCCACACATATATACATGTGATAAGTTTCCAATCTCTTTTAAATAATTTCAATATTTATAAAAGAACTAAAATTCATAAATTTCTCAAACTTAAATTCTAATACCATGACACAAGAAAATATTTCCTTACTTAAATGTTTAAGCAGTATACAATTGTTTAAAGAAAGTTCTAAATTTACATTAAAAAATGTTGTTTACAATACTTGTTTTGAGCATCAACCTACTCATTCTACGGTGAGAATTTTTTGAACGACACGAAACTTCTATTTACATAGTTGTGCACATGGTTTACTTTGTAGATGGCTAAACAAGGTAGCAAAGACGAAACTATCTCCATCACAAATGTTCTGATCTATTATGCAAATCCATCTCGAATAGGTGGTAAGGGACTTGGATTATTCTATACTAATATCGAGAGGGGGGCCTTCCTCTACTTGTACCTCCTCTATCATTCTAAGGGCTTCTTTTATTTCTAAACGATTCTCAACACTTGTTTGAGTGCAAAGTAAGCCTATATGGAGGAGCTTCTCCATGTTGGTGAGTGATGAATTTTGGGAGCTGGTTATTTCTGGATCGAGCATTTCTGCCTGTCGACTTTCAGCAAATGCTGATTCCGCCCATTGGACTACATCAGTTCCACGATTCCCATCATTAAGATATTGAGATGGGAATCGCCCTGTAAGGATCTCAAGAATCACAACTCCTAAACAATATACATCACTTTTAGGAGATACATTTCCGTGTTGTATAACATCTGGGGTCTTATAAGCAAACAAAGCTTCGACCCTGTCGGTGTTTACTAATGAGCAAAATCCATAATCCGAGAGAAATGGATGATTATCCGGGCCAAGTAATACATTGCTTGATTTGAGATTGCCATGAGGCACATCAAGGGAAGCAAGTTCCATGTGAAGATAATCCAGTCCCTTGGCAATTCCTTGCACAATCTTTAGTCTGGCAGGCCAATCAAGTCCAACATGGGATGTGTCATGCTCACCTGTTCCATATAAGGGCATAAAATGTTGAATGAATTTGAATATATAATAACAAATTTGAGATACATAGGCAAAGGAGGAAGATAATATTTCATACCATGCAATTGGTAAAGCAAACAACCATTAGGAAGGTATTGATAGACAAGAAGCTTTTCTTCTCTTCGGTAATGATAAGCTAAAGGTGTTAAAATATTGGGGTGTCGTAGATTTCCAAATTGTTTAACTTGTTTATCAAACTCATCTTTCCCTAATGCATTCATATCTCTCATCCTTTTTACAGCCACCGGAACTTCATTAGCCATTGTCACCTTATAACAAAACCCTAGCTCCCCATTTCCCAGCACTTCTGCGGCTGCCTTCATCAACTCTGTCAACCCAAAACTGCCTTTTTCATCATTTACCATGACTAGCTCCGCTGCACCACCACCTCCCTTTACATGACCCGACCCTTTACGAGAAGAGCTTCCACTTCTTTTTCTATTTACTTCCTCTTCTTTCGCAGTTGGCACCGAAACCTGCACTTCGATGGCCCCTTCAGAGCTAGTGGTTGGACCGTTGGGACCCTTCTTCTTCTTCTTCTTCACCCATCTAATTGCTGCTAAGATAATTACAAAAACCATCATCACTCCTAACGTTATGAGTGCGACAATGATCTTCGGGGGCAATTTTTTATCAGATTTACCAACCACATGTTTTTGATTCGTCACTAGTTTCGCAGTATTTTGAACTGGCTTGGTACAGTTAACACCTAAAATTTTCCCGCAAAGACCTGGATTTCCTGCAAATGAGTTTGCACTGAAATTTGATAAACTAATTGGGATCTCCCCCCCAAGTCTATTGTTTGATAAATTTATGGACTTCAAATTTGGGTGATCAAAAGCCGGAATATATCCACTGAATTGATTGTTCTCCAAGTGTAATTCGATGAGATGAGGCAACTGACCCAATGAAAATGGAATGCCCCCTATGAATTTGTTATGTGATAACCAAACTTTCTTCAATGATTTCATGTTAGTAAAAAAATGGGGTGGGATTTCACCCGAAAATTGATTCCCTGATAAGAATAAAGCCTTTAAAGCCCCCAACCGATTGAGTTGGGGAATGATTCCTTGAAAAGAATTGTTAATAACACTGAGAGAGCGCAAACCCTTAATCTCAACCAAAGCATCCACATCAATACTTCCCGATAACCCCATTCCTTCGAGACGCAAACCCTGAACCACACCATTATGACAAAGCAATCCACCCCAAGGTGTTTGTTTATTGCAAGGGACTGAGCTTGGCACCCAAGAATTAAGAGCACTAGAATTTGTAAAAAATTTCTTGAGTTGTAACAAGGGCTCAGAATCTGATACAGAAAACGTCAATGGTGGCAACAACATGAGAAGAAACAACTTGAAAAGCCATCCCTTGGCCATTTACTTCTAACCAAAGTGGAAGGAAGCCTCAAGGCGGTTTTTGGCAATGTATATTTAGTAGGTTTTGATAGTGAGGAGCTAATGATGTGCTGATTTTTCGTATTTTCTTGGATTGTTGTTGTCTTTTTCTCATGATGACTCGATATTGTTGTTTTTCTTTTTCTCATTGTGAGGGACAGGTAAAGGGAAAGAGGGAGAGGAAACAAGTTTTTGAACAAGTCAAAGGTTTAACAAAAATCCGTTATTACCGTTTAACATGTATGGATTTGAAATGATTATCATTACCACCTCTCAAAACTTGGGTTTCAGCCTTCATTTCTGCACCAAAATAGTGTGGATTTCTTGTCAAAAGGCAGAACCCACATTCACTAATATGCAAGCAAAATAATAATACCTTATTCACACGATATCTTTGAATCAAGCAGAATTCTTTTTCCAAAATGGCTGATTTATTTTATTCGACCACATTTGTTGTATCTTTATATATATATTTTGATTGTAGTTGTTAAAAAAATACTATGAGATTTGGTTATTTTGCTGATGTGTAATGATGGCATGGAAAAAAATTAAAGATAAATTAATTTGATTATCAATTCAATTATATTTTGTATATTATTCTTCTATATAAATTGGGGTAGGGGATGTGGGTAATAGTGTTTCAATCTATGTTAAATAAGTGTCTGATAATAACTTTAACCATTGTTCCATACAAATCAAGACTTGTGATATTATTTTTTTTCTTAGCGTAAATCGCTTATCATTAAAACTATAAAGAAAAGAAGTAAAGAATCAATCTAACACCAAATTGAAAGGGAACTATGCTAACCCCAAGTCAACAGGCTTACTCCATACACTTAGTCTTAAACATCTCTTTCAACCGTAAAGCTATTCATAAATTGCTCAAAACTTAAAATTTAAAAAAGACAAGAGAAGAGACAAAATATATATATGATTTGTACAGGAGAAGAACGTCCTAGCTAGACTCTGAATCGCCTTATTAACAGTTTGACATGTCGAATGGAAAGAAAATATTGAAATTGTGTTTTCAATTCTAAACAATCACGCAAAATTAAACAATATTAAGATTGACTATTTCGTGAAATAATAGCATCATTGGTGTTTGACTCAACCTGGACATTATCCCACCCTTTCGACTTAATCCAAGAGAGAGCTTCTCGGATGGACAACGTTTTGATCATAAACAGATCCTATAGTGCCAAACAAAAATACGTCAATCCAGCTGCAAATCACCCAGATTCATAAGTATACTAATAACTTCAAAATATGCAAAAATAAAAGAAATAAACCTTTCAAAATATAAATGCTACCTAACGCTATAAGCGTAAATGAGAAATTGATGCTCATAAATTATTCGAATTGGATTAGTGTAACACCCCCTACCCGTATTCGTTGTCAGAATAAGGTACGGGGCATTACCGGAGTTTACAATTTTTTTTTTATTTTTTTTTTTGAAACCGAAACCATTCTAATTCATCATATTTTCAAAATAAAATTCATGCATATTTATAAGATAACTTTAACAGATAAGCCATACCAATGGCTGACCTTACATTCATTTCATACTAACATTTATTTTATTAGCTTATACATGCCATTCATTTCCAAAATAAGTTTCTTAAAATACCGAAATATTGGGGTTGATAGTGTGATGAGTCTCCCACCGATCCGACCTCCGAGCTCTTAACACTACAAAACAGGGAAAAAGGAAATAGGGTAAGCACTTTGTGCTTAGTAAGCCCATGTAACAAGAATTATACTTACCTAGTAATTTCAATACAAGCGATAAACATTCATATACTCATTCAATGCATTATTACCCTAACATTTACAAGCTCAACGTTCAAGTCAGTCCAATAATTTCCATGTATCAATAATATATATTATGATTGATGAGCTCATCAATACCATAATTTCCATATTTTTTTATATTTATCCCATTGAATTACTCGGAATTTCGATGGATTTTCAGAGGTACACTTTAGTGTACAAATTCGGGTCCGTCAATTCATATTCATGTGCGCACATTTCCATTTCAGAGAGCACACTCCCGCGAACATCATCCTTACAGCGGGATTACCAGTCCAGGCTAAATCCCCTGTAATATAAACTCACAGAGCATTGTCGGGATTACCAGTCCAGGCTAAATCCCCTGCAACGACAATTACTCTAATGAGCTTGGATCTGAATTACCGGTCCAGGCTAAATTCAGACCCTAATTTGGATTACCCGTCCGGGCTAAATCCATTTTCCACATATTCTTCGGGAGGGCTATATCAGGATAGGATCACCCGTCCGGGCTAGATCCTTTTTACCGTCAATTCCTTTTCAGAGATCCATCGAATTTTCCTTTCATTCAACCGGGATTTCTTTCCCTTTTTATCAAAAATATCAATATTGCATAAAATTTTCATACCATGAACATTCAAATTATATTCACAACAATAACATACATTTCAACATTTAATAATATAATTCAAGTTACATGAACTTACTTTGATACTAGTTCGTTTATAAAATCTACTAATCCGGGACTTTTTCCTTTCCTCGATCTAGCTTTGTATTTGAGTTTTCCGGATCTAAATAAATAAATCCAATCATCAATTCAATACATTTCATGTTCACATGTAGCATTTTCTATAATTCTATTATTATTTTTAGCTTATTCAAAGCTGTCTACTTGAGTCACAGTCACTAAATTATTTATTTCTCGAGCTACAGAGATCCAAATGAAGAACCGTTAATTTTCCCTGAAACTAGACTCACATATCTTCTTCTCATAAAATTTTCAGAATTTTTGGTATGGCCAATCAATACCAGATTATTCTTAAAGTTTCCCCTGTTTCACTGTTTGACTGTTCTGACCTCTCTTCACTACGAATCAAATTACTCTTCATACAGAATTCATATGACCTTCTTATTTAATTACCTACCCAAAAGTTAAAATTTTCTAACGAAATTTTAATACCACATTACTAACATTTTATAAATATTTATAAAAGTATTTCCTATCATATAAATATTCATGCAAAAATATTAAAATAAATTTCTCTTTAAATCGGATTTATGGTTACGAAACCATTGTTCCGATAACCTTGAATTTAGGCCATTACAATTAGGGTCGCAACTGGGGGTGCGAGGGTCGGAGGTCCCTGCGGTACAGGCTATACAAGTAAAATTCGTATGGAAGTTTACTTCCTTTATTTGATGTTGATTAGAATAAGGTGTTTTAATCTTATTACATTATTTCCATCTGACTTTGATTATAATAAGATTTTTAAACCTATAAATAGACGTAATCATTTCTCCTCTTGTGTCATTCGAAGTTGATAAGGTAAATTTTCTTCTTTTTTTTTCCGAAAAGATTTTTCACGTAAAATTTTGTGTGTTCTATTTTTTCTCTCTTTCTTTGTGATTTATTGTCATTATCGACATTTAATTCTCACACACGTATTAAGTCTAGAGTAGGATACATGTTGATTTGCATGGAATTTATCTAATACGTCACATCAATAAACAATATCTATATATATAAATAGTAGAACATCATGATCTAAGGAAGACGGAGAAGAAGACTCATCAATAAGAAGAAAAAAAGAGAGAAAACGTTTAGAACATGATGAAAACAATTCCTGCTAAATTTTTGTTTTTATTCCACACGGTACTTGCCCATAGTCCTATCGGATCACTGGATGGGGCACTGGAGTTTGATATTTTCTTTATTTTCTTTCTTCGTACTTGTTTTTTTATCTGAGTTCGTCCACATCGTCGGCCTAAATTCACTATTCAATTAATATTACACTTTTAAAAATATATTTATTAATATTTATAATTTTTTTTATAACTAGAGTTAAATAGAAATAAGTTTTTTTAATTATAGACCCATGTTAAGCCTATTAAATTATGCAATCTAGAATTAAATCAATTTAAGCTCTAATCGGTAAAAAATTAAACTCATTATTTAAATTATATTAAAAATAAAAATACAATAAACAAATCAAAATTTATAAAATTTCTATCGAAACTCTAATCAACACTCAATCCTAGTTTAAGAATACTTCTCAAAAATACTTCAAGAAAAAAAAAACATTTTGAGAAGAAATTAAAATTTTCAACTTTGGAAAAAGTACTTTTGAGTAAGAATCTTCAAATTTCGGTTAAAATCGAATTAACCGATTAAACACCCTTACTTTTAGGCCAATTTTTAACGTCTTAAGAAACAGCGTGTTTAGAAATATTTTTGTGCTAAAAAAGTGGGAAACAAGTTTAATCACTTACAATTATTGGTAGTTTGAGAACTTCAACCCCCAAAGTTGAAACTTGTATATTAAGTATGGTCAAGGAGCGGCTACTAACTAGGGATGAGAATACTTAGACAAGTCACCTCTATGACTTTTTATATTTAGTTAATGTGAGAATAGGGAGACCCTATTTTTGGGTTTACTTTTGGTCAATATACATTTTAAGACTCGTTCAAGAAAAATAAAAAGTCTCGTTAACTAATACTATCATTTTAGATCTTTTCTTTTTCTTTTTTAAATTATTCATAATATTTATTTATTAATACTATAATTTATAATTTTATTTTTTATTTATATTTCGTGGCTAATATTTGTGAGAGAGGAATAATTCACTTTTATGGCGTTGTAAAATTAAATTGGTTTTACTATCTTTATAAATTTTTGTACAATTTTTATTTTTGTAGATAAAGTAGGTCAAAGTTCGATGAAAATTAAAGTTTTCTTATTATTTGTTATTTTATGTAAAATATTAATTTTTAAATATATTAATATAAATAATATTTTAGATTGACGGGATAGAGATATTGAATTAATTTAATAATTTACATAACAACATACACAATTATATTAATAAATTGAATGGTTAAATTATTAAATTATTTAAAAAAAATTACAAAAATAAATTAATTTTAATTTTAAATTTGTGTAAGTGGATCCCTCATCATTTGAAGAGGTATTCATTTACACCTAGGGGTGAATTTAGTTTCAGTCTTGTTTTTTGAATTTTGCAAATCATGTATGATAATTCGATTTGGTTCTTCAAATTTTTCCATATTAATTTTAAATTTTGAGTTTTTTTTAAATTAATTTGACAAAATGAGTTCGGTTAATAACTTTTGTGTGATATTTGATAAGTTTTAAAAAAAATCATAATTATTTCTAAAAATTCATTTCTCAAGTAAATAAAAATAATCAAGAATCATTATGTAATTTTTATTAAAAATAAAATTATTTCTACTATTTTAAATATAAAATATTTATTTTTAAGGTTAAGTATAAAATAGGTATCAAAATTTGTCTACTTCTCCCAAATTAGTACTTACGGTTTTTTTGTCCCAGATTGGTATCCGAATTTTTTCCATCCACTATATTGGTACCTAAGATGAACGACGTTAACTTTTTGCTGACGTGGAAGCAGTAACTAATCGCATGCCACCACATGGCATCCTCTTGTACCTCATTTTTCTTTTTATTTTCTTTTTTATTTTCCCTCCTCTTCTCCTTTTTTTCTTTTCTTTACTTATTTTTCTTTTTGTTTTCTGGGTCTGCTCCTATACTTTCGTCTTTCTTTTTCTTTCTTCTGTCAAAAACCCCTAACATTTTCCCCAATGTTCATACATCTTTCTTTTTATTTTCATTAAATCTCTCTCTCAATTTCTTCTTTTCCATTAATCAAGAGTGGCATCATTAAATCTAGAAGGAAGCGTTTGAGTTCTTCCTCTAGATAATTTCAACAACGGAGGCTTAAAGTTCCTCTTGGAACTCTTCTTATATTGTTTCGCTTTATTCAAACTCATCGAATTCAACTCGAATTCACCAGCCCAGTACGAATCCTCGCTACTCCAATAACCTGAACCGTTATTGAAATCATCAAACTCGCCGTATGAATAATAACCGTTCAATTTTAATCTCTTCGGATTACCATTGTAATTGTAAAAGATCTCTTCTTCTCCCCTTTCTTTGTATCCAAACCCTTATTTTCACATTGAAACAAAGCCCCCAACTAGATTTAAAACCCAATCACTTATCCTAATTTCAAAACAATTATCATACCCAATCACACCTGAATCCAATATTGAAAACTCTAAAAATACAATCCATACAATGAAGATATAAAATTTGCACATTCTTCCCGTGAATCTAGACCCTGATTTTGTTCTTTGTTTTTCGAAAATAAACCTTAGAAAGGAGAAGAAAAGACAGGTGAACAACACTCTTCAAACAAACTCAATAAGTGTCACCTAAATTCCTTGAGGTTGTAAGATGCCCACATATGAATGATACCATGTACCAATGACAAAGTTTTGTTCTTTCTTTCTCTCTCGGTTGAACAAAAGAGAAATTTTAAACTTTAAAAGAAAGAAGAAATAGAGAATATGCTTTTGATTAAAAAATTGAAAGTTTTTCAGATTTGAAAATATGAGAAAAAGAGAAATGAAAGAGATTTGAGGATAGAAAGAAGATGAAGAAAAAGAAAGGAATGACTAAATTGAAGGGAGAAAAAAAGTCAAAAGAAAAAAAAAATTTATTTCTTATTTTATAATGTCACCGTGACGTCATTTATGTCACATGTCACAATCTTATTCTACCACGTGTTTTAAACTTAACGACATTAGTCTCAGGTACCGATTTAGGCGGCAAAAAAAATCGAGTACCAAATTGGGAAAAATCATAAGTTCTAATATAGGAGAAGTGGATAAGTTTAAGTACTAGTTTTATATTTAACACTTATTTTTACAACATAAATTTTAAAACTATTTATATGTTAAATAAAAATAAAATTCGATTTAGTTTTAATAACCACAATTTTTAAATTTTTATTTCATAAATCATTTAAAAACTTTGATTTAAATTAGTTTTCACTTCTCGATTTTCTTGCTTAGTACAATATAAAATTAAATTCATTTCTCAATTTTCTTGCTTAGTACAATATAAAATTAAATTCATTTCTCAAGCAAATAAAAATAATCAAGAATCATTATGTAATTTTTATTAAAACAAAATTATTTTTACTATTTTAAATGTAAAATATTTATTTTTAAAATTAAATATAAAATTAGTACCTAAATTTGTTCCCTTCTTCCAGATTAGGCTTATGGTTTTTTTTGTCTGAGATTGATATCCGAATTTTTTCTCTATCCATTATATTAGTATTTGAGACGAACGACATTAATTTTTTGCTAATGTGACAACGCTGACCAATCGCATGCCACCACGTGGTGTCTTCTTGTACCTCATTTTTCTCTTTTATTTTCCCTCATCCTCTCCCCTTTTTACTTTCTTTACTTATTTTTCTCTTTTTTTTTCTAGGTATGCTCCTATACTTCATCTTTCTTCTTTATTTCTTCTGTAACCCCCCCCCCCAAAAAAAAATTTCTCAATGTTCATACATCTTTCTTTTTCTTCCTTTTCTTTTTTGTTAAATCTCTCTTTTAGTTTTTTTATTTTATCATGAATCAAGAACAGTGTCGTTAAATCTAGAAGAAAGCGTTTTAGTTCTTCCTCTAGATAATTTCAACAACGGAGGCTTAAAGTTCCTCTTGGAACTCTTTTTATTTTGTTTCGCTTTATTCAGATTCATCGAATTCATTAGCCCAGTATGACTCCTTGCTACTCTAATAACCTAAACCGCTATTGAAATCATGGAACTCGTCGTATGAATAATAACCATTCGATTTCAATTTCTTCGAATTACCATTGTTATTGTAAAATATATCTTCTTCTCCCCTTTTCTTTGTATCCAAACCTTGATTTTCACATTGAAACAAAGCCCTCAGCTAGATTTAAAACCCAATCACTTATCCTAATTTCAAAACAATTATCGCACCCAATCGCAATTGAATCCAATATTGAAAACCTTAAAAATACGATCCCATACAATGAAGATATGAAATTTGCATGTTCTTCCCGCGAATCCAGACCCTGAACTTGTTCTGATTTTCAAAAATAAACCTTAGAGAGGAGAATAAAAGACAGATGAACAACACTCTTCAAAAAACTCAAGAAGCGTCGCCTAAATTCCTTGTGGTTGTAACATGCCTATACATGAATGATACCATGTACCAACAACAAAGTTCTGTTCTTTCTTTCTCTCTTAGCTGAACAAAAGAGAAATTTTAGACTCACAAAAAAAGAAGAAAAGAGAAGAAGTTTTTGATTAAAAAAATTGAAAGTTTTTTAGATATGAAAATCTATAAAAAGAGAAATAAAAGAGATTTGGGGACAGAAAGAAGAAGAAAAAGAAAAATAGAGGAACAAAATTGGGGGGGGGGAGAAAAAAAGTCAAAAGAAAAAAATTAATTTTTAGATTATGACATGACCATGATGTCATTTATGTCATATGTCACAATCTTATTCTGTCACGTATCTTAAACTTAACGACGTTGGACTCAGGTATCGAATTAGTTGACAGAAAAAAAATTCGAGTATCAATTTGGGACAAAAAAATTATAAGTATTAATATGAGAAAAGTGGATAAGTTTAGGTACTAATATTATATTAATCCTTATTTTTACAACATAAATTTTAAAACTATTTATAAATTAAATAAAAATAAAATTCAATTTAATTTTAGTAACCATAATTTTTAAATTTGTATTCCATAAATCATCTAAAAACTTTGATTTAAATTAGATTTCTAATTCTCAATTTTCTTGCTCAGTATTAGTTACACAATATAAAACTAAATTGATTTTATACAAATTAAATTTTTTGTAAGATTAATATTTTAAATAATTTAACCTATTTTATATTTCATTATTATACATCATATTATAATTATTTATTTTGTGTAGAAAAAATTCCATCCATATAAAATACAGAATATGGGATAATATTTTGAGCCCAATTTGGAGTCCACCGGGACAAGACTTGTTTATCACGTGCTGTATTATTAAATATTTAATAAACAGAAAACTAGTCAATGTAATGTAGCGAATCATGTATATATTTAAAAAGAATTTTGAGGCTCATGGGACCCACAGTGCACCCACTGTCGGCATTTGTGTCTGTGTAAATCCATCCAACTACCACCCTTAAAAATGCGCCTAACTTTGTCTTCTCACTGTTACCAATCAGAACCTTGCTTGCATTTAATTACCACCCCTACCCTTTTTTATATTTCGTTTGATTTTTTAATTAATTAAAGATTCTTTTTTAAGTAATTGGAGGGATCAATTATCCAAAAATACTAATTTTTTTAAAAAATTATCGAATTAGGTCAATTTTGGTCAAAGAATGAAAACGCTTCTAGATGGAAGAGTTTTCAGTGGAGTTGGTTAGGAAAATGTTTTCAGATAGATGCACTTTCTTGCTCAATCAGCAAAGTGTGTCTAATTAAAAACTTTTTTCTGCTCTCCCCATAATTTAGGGTTTTTAAGATTTTTAGGGTTTAAAGTTCATGTTTAAGATTTTTTTTTGAGGGTTTTGGTTTAGGGTTTATAAGGTTTTTTTATAATTTAAGGTATAGGGTTTAAGATTTAGGTCCCAAAATTTTATTTCAAGAAATTTTTTAATTTTTAACATTTTTATATTCTTTACAATTTTTATAATATTTATATTTGGTGGAGAATATAAATTTTAGAATTATTATAAATATTTGAAGTTTTAAAAATAATATTATTCTTAACATTTTGAAATTATTCTAATTTTTTGTCATTATTTTTAGACCAATTTGGTAATTTTCAAAATTGACATGTACCAAAGGGTATTTACACCAATCTGTTATTCAAATAAATCGAATTGTAAAATTTAACTCAATTTGAAATCGAAACTCGAATTACTCGATTTGATTAACTCGAAGTTCGTATTATTTTAATTTTTTGAATTGAATCAAGTTTTGGTCACCCATAATTTACGGTAGGTGGAGGTCGACCCAAAATGTACAAAAAATATTATCCCGGGATTCTCCTGATACTTGACAGGTGAGTGGCAACTTTACAAGTGGTTGAAATTGTGAGAGTGAAAATGTAACGCCCCAAAATTTTAAGAAATTAATTGTGAGAATCTACAATAATTAGATTTATGTATATTTGGTTCTGTGTTCTACTTCTGTGTTTAAGGTCTGAAGTTCAAGTTGCATCATTAGAAGTTTTGTTGTTTTTGAAATCAACCTATAATCGCGCGTTACCCAATTAAGTTCAATTCGGTGTGAAATTGTGACAAGAATGAGCTTGATGGTTCACTGGTTAAGCATCCATCTGTATTCTGTTAGGTCCTGTATTCGAGTCCTGAAGGTTTCCCATAAGGAAAATATTTTTTTGTCAAATGTTAGAAATCTGTTTGGAAGTCAGAAAATTAAATAATGATAGTTCCTTCTTCTTCATTTTTTTTTCTTTTCCTTCTTGGTCATTTTCTATCTTCTTTTCTTATTTTTCATTTTAATTATTCTGTTAATCGGAGTATCGGGGGAATACGGGATTAACAGAAATTCTGTTGTTGGCCACTGGTCAGAAGGCTATCGGGTAAGGAACTGTTAATGTGAGCATCTCTGCTATTTTTCTTCGCTTCGTAAATTGCTTGGAATGGGGTATTTTGTGAGTTACGAGAATCTCTTATTAACGATCGTTTCTTTACTTGTCAGGCGAGAGTATTAACAATAAGGAAAAGCGACAAGATAATCTCTGTGATTGTTGTTGAAGTTTCGGTAAGTTTGGATCAGTTAAAGGTTTCGTGTCGAAACTTTTGACATAGGCATTAAGTGAGTAATCGGGAAATTCTATTGATTAAATGGTTAAATTATGTTACTGAATGATTGTTTTAGGCTTCGAGGATTTTTTACGTTGTAGTTTCTTCGAAATATCTCCAGGTGCATATCGAAAATCTTAGTTTTTGCAAGTTTCAGTCGTCGAAAATGGTGGCTATCGAAGTCACACGGCCAGACACACAGGCGTGTGACCAGGCCATGTGGCAGGCCGTGTAACTTACTATTTACTTATTTGGGGTCACACATACGTGTGTCTAGGCCGTGTGTGTCCATAGTGGTGTACAGTTCACACGAGCAACAAACACGGGAGTGTGTCTGGGAATTGTGACTCACTGTTTGTGGTATAAAACCACACAGGCAGTGACATAAAAGTGTACCTAAGTCGTGTGAGTCACACAGGCAGGGACACGGATGTGTGTCCAGGCCGTATAACTCACTGTTTATGCTTTAAAACCACAGGGTCAAGGCACACAGGCGTGTGACCTAGCCGTGTGGCAGGTTATTGGGCCCGGAAGCTGGTTTCAAGGCAGTGAATGTTAATCTTGATAGTGGCTTCCTTAATGTACGAATAATTGAATTTAATTATATAAGAATCGTCTGATACTCTGAGACTGATCTGTGAGCAACATAATTATATGTGCACTATAATACTTACTCTGATATCAAACAACCTGTTTAATTGTATAATGAGTTGGAATGGCTGAATACATGTTACGAGCATTTGTGTTCTGTATTGGCATGTGTTATGATATTGTGAAGGGGAAAGAAGTCTGTTCTGAAATCGTGGCTACGCCACAATAAGTATTACTCTGATTCTGGCGCTTGTCACATATTAATCTAGCAGCCAAGCTGCGTCTCTGTGAAAGTGTCTATGAACACTCTAAAGTTGTACAGGGTTGGTTGGACATTGAATGTCCGTAAAGGTGTGTTGGGATGGCCGAAGACGGTGTGTAGCGGATGGAAATAGAAATGTTGCATCTGAATCTAATTTGTACCATATATGAACTGAAATTGCATATATGTATGTAACTTGTCTGCTATGAATCTGAACTGACATTAATGCTATGTCAAACCGAATCTCTGAATTTGGAATTGCTTTATAAGCGAGTATTAATTGAATAAATTTCCATTTATGCACTGAGTTCACAACTCATTTTGTTATTGATTGGATTTCAGGTGGTTCCCAGTCTTGATCGGGTCGGTGCCGCGAGAGCTCGGTCAAGCTTTTATTTTTCTTTTAAGTATTACTATTAGAGATTTCAGTATTCTATGATGTTATGGTATTTGTGAAGATTATGTGTTTAATTAATTGTGTGAAGGATACTATGTGATGAATGGTTCGTTTCGACTCCATTATGATAGTAGTAATTTTAGTATTGGTGATGTAACTCTCTGAACTTGGCCTGGGCATCTGGACCAGGTTTAGGGTGTTATATTTAGTGGTATCAAAGTCAGGTTTGTCAACACTCGGACTGTGTTTGGGCTCATAATGTGTGAAAAAATAGCTTAGTGATAATTTAGCATCCGAACTAACATAGGAACACTGAAACTTTAGTGAACGACCGAGACTCTGACACTGACCTGGTAAGTATTTCTGTTCTGTTATAAAGACTATAATACTTAAACTGTTGTGGGTAAAATGTTTTGATTTGAACTAGCAAAATAATCACGCTGAAAGTTTGAACTGTTCCGTGTACTTTGACATTGTAGCTAGATTACCATAATGAGTTAGCGCGGTAGTCGTAGATGTAGTATGCCGGGGCTTCGAGGACACCGAGGAGGAGCTTGAGTAGAGTCATCCTCTATGGGTAGTATGCCCAATCTGGAGACCAGCAAGACTGTTGGTACTCACACTGTTGAGATGGAGTCCCAGACTCCGATGGCTGGGGATGACGCACTGTCCCAAGCCATGATTCGAACATTGAAGAGGGTCGCAAGGACTCATTCGAGATCTTGATGTTGAGGGTCGGTTACTGAACAACTCCGGTCGAATGGGGCTGTATTGTTCAGGGGCGTCATAGAAGTCGCTCCTACTTTTGCAGAATATTGGCTTGAAGCTACTAGCATATTATGACAGATTTAGACTGCACTCCCACTTAGAAATTGAGGGGTGCTGTGTCCCTACTCCGGGATGAAGCTTATCAGTGGTGGCTGACCGTTGAGCAAGGAGCTCAGCCTGAACAAGTGAACTGAGACTATTTCAAGAACACTGATAAACTGAAAAAAGTAACATATTTTAACCCCACATTTATGATGCTTTTTGATGATTTATTCCTTGATTTATATAAAAAGGTGCTTTTAATCCTTTCTTTTCATGTCTTATACCCAGGAAAGCACCCGAGGATGAAAAGAACACAAAACAGGCCTAAAACGGAGTAAATAGGCTTTAGCATGAAATTGACACGGTCTGGCCCAAAGCCCGCACGGCCGTGCCTCGACGAATACCTAGAGCACAGCCTCAACTCCGCCTCACACGACCGTGCCTCAAATTAGAAATCTGAACACGGTCTGGTCTCGATACACACGGGCGTGTGCCATGACCGTGCCTTTGTAGCTGGAAAGAGCAATTTCAGTCGGAAAAGGATACTTAGGGAGAAAGAATCACATTCCAAGAGCCTATATATATCCCCCAAGTACCACCTTTGAGGGGGATCGAAAGCGAGGCCAATGAGCCAAGCTGAGAAGGTCAGAGTTAGGAAATAACGTAAGGATAGCCAGTTGATCCATCCCAAGAAGTCGGAGTTATACTCAAGACTGCGGAATTCTCCTTTAATTCCTTCAGGGGGTTTTAGGATTTTCTTATGTTTTGTTTTATCTTTTCTCTTGAGATGTTCTTTTTATTCATTATGAACTAAACCCCTTAGATACCTGAAGGGGATGAAACCTAGACGAATCTTGTTATTTGGTTTTTAAACTATATGATAAATTACTTAGTTTGTTCTTAATTATGTTGCTTAATCCAAATCTAATGTGCTTAGGTGGAGGAGGAATAGACCCTGCTTAAGAGAAGACCTAACATAATTAAGCGGAGTTGATCGAACGCCTAGAGATAGGGTTACGAGATTTTACCGGATTAGGGTGAAACCTAATATAGGAGTCCATTGATCGATTTACTGCTATTCTAGGGGTTATTATAAGCGAACGAGAGTTCCACTAATTAACCTAGGGTTAGACGTTATTCGCCTCGAGAGAGGGTTTAATATAGGTTAGGGAGTCCTACGGATCAAGCTAAGTAAAGAAATCATATGGTTTAGGGTTAAATAACAAGTGAAGTCTAGGTGGATTCTTCTTGAGGGTATTGTCGTGATCAATTGAGTTTTCCTTCAAGTTATTTTCCAAATCGTTCTTTTTGTCTTTGTGTCCTTAGCTTAGTCTTCGACAATTTAGTTTAAAAGCAACTTCACTCCGTTTTTAAGGCTAAATAATAAAAAGAAAGTTAGTATTAATACTTTTAGTTCCTTTGGGTTCGATAATCCGGTCTTGCCTAAGCTATACTACTGTTCGATAGGTACACTTGCCTTTAATCGTTGTCAGAGTTAGTTTCCAGGTTCGATCATTCTTTTATAAATTTTTAAAGCTCTGATTTCAGCGATCAAGTTTTTGGCGCCGTTGCCGGGGAACTAAAATATTAAGAAAACTATATTTTTATTACTTTAGCCATAATTTGTAACAGCCCAATTTTAATAGTGTTGGAACAGTGATTCGAGATCACTAAATTTGACGAAAAGTTAGAAAATTTTGTTAATTGATAATTATAAGTTAAGTGTGATTTTAGAAATATTTTAAAATTAGTGAATTTTGTGAACTGAAAGAATTAATTAGAAAAATTGGGCCAAAAACGAGGTATTGAGACCTCGAATTCATAAAGTGAGCCATAAATATTTGTAAAAATATTTATGGAATGTCATTAAGTTATTATTAAACTTTCGTTAGAAAATTTTAACGTTTGGGTAGGAAATTAAATGAAAAGGACTAAATTGAAATGAAAGTAAAAGTTAAATTATAGATTAAAAGAAATTATGAAGGACCAAAATGGTAATTATACCATTTTGTATAGTTGAGGCGGTATAACAGAAAAAATCTGAGATTTTTAAGGTATATTATTATATTATTATATTATTATATTATATTATTTATTTTATTATATTATTATTTATTATATATACAAACAAAAAAACAAAAGGAAAGGGGGAGAGAAACAGAAAAGAAACAGAGAGAATAGGCAAACGAAACAGAGAAAGAAAGAAGGAAGGAAAGAAAAGAAAGAAGAAAGGGATAATTAAAAGTTTGAAGCTTGGAAGTTGATAGGTAAGTCAATTAGCCCTTTTTACTTAATTTTGATGTTTTAGAAGCCTTGGAACAAGGTTTTGATGAAGCTAAGTTATCATATTGAAAGTTAATGAGTTATCAAGTATAGTTTATGTTGAACAAAAATATGAATTAGGGACTTAATTGAATGAATTTCAAGTTAGAATTGAAAAATGGATTTAATTGAGAAGTAAGATGTAAGTTTTATGCTGTAGGGATTAAATTGAGGAAAATATGCTAAAAATTTAGTAGTTAAATTTGAGTTTGGATGGAATTTGAATAGAAAAGAAGTATGAATTAAGTTAGGAAAGTAAGTAAACTTAATTAGGATTAAATTGTAAAATGAGTTATAAGAAAACAGTTTTGGGACAGCAGCAGTAAGGTAACTTTGAAAAATCACCAAAAATGGTAGAAATTGAATTAGAAGTTGAGTGAGATGTGAAATTAAAGCTTATTGAGTCTATTTTCATATGAAAGAAACAGAGAAAGAAAAGAAATTCTGTATTTTGAGATATTTAGATTTTGGTAAGACTGGTTCAGAGTAATTTCGAGATCCCCTGTTCTGACTTGGAAAAATCATCAAAAATTGTATAAAAATAATTTTGGAACATAATTTATATGGTTAGATTCCTTAATGAGTATAGTTTTAGAATAAATAAACTATAACATCATCTGAATTCTATATAAAAAGATAATTAATTTTTAGTGAAGAAGGGTCAGAAATGTCAAATAGCAGAACAGGGGTGACTTTAAAGAATAAACTGTACTAATTGGCTAAATCAAAAATTCTGAAAATTTTATGGCAAGAATATATGTGAGTCTAATTTCAGGAAAAATTAACGGTTCTTCATTTGGAGTTTTGTAGCTCTGGAAATAAATAATTTAGTGACTATAACTCAAATGGACAGTTTTGAATATACTTATGAGTAATTAATGAATTTATTGATAATGTTATTTATAGCATGTTATATACATTAAGGATGTGGAATGGAGAGGAGGAGGAGGAAAATATGTATGAATATTCAGCTAGCATGGCTAATTTGTAATGTTTTAGACTCAGGGACTAAATTGAATAAAAGTAAAACTTTATGATTAATTTTGTAAAAATGTGGAAATGATCAATTTGCATGAAATGGATTATTTTATTATTTAAAATTGCAAAATTGAATGAAATTATTAATTTAGATTAAGATCGACTGAAAAATCAATGAAAATAGAAAATTTCCAAAGTGCCCCTTTAATTTTGATATTTCTGCAAATTTAACCAGGTAAGTTCGTGTAACTTAATTATGTGATATAAGGAAATATAAGTTGATGGTACGTGAAATATTGATATGATGAATTAACTGTTTTATGTTTATGAAGAAACGGCAAGTGAATGATATTTATCACGACATGTAAATATGTGATTATCTTTAATATGATAATACAAGGTAATTAAGTATGATGAAACGAGTAATAAATTCAAGTAAGACATGTCGTTAAAAATTAAATATATTTAAGGGATAATATGTTTGATTTTGATTGATTTCAAATATAAATGCTAGATGAAATAAAATGTCTGATAAATAAATTTGTAATTCCGGTAATGCCTCGTACCCTATTCCGACGTTGAATACGGGTAAGGGGTGTTACATAATTTTTATTTTTCACAATTTATTTTTGTTTTTATTTTTATTTTTATTTTGCTGAAAACTTCTTTCTTTCTTTTTCCAGCAGGTACCTCTAGTTTATGACTAGAAGGAACCCAAGAGGACCTTTGATATTTGACAGCGAAATCGAAGCTACCGCTCGTACGAATCACAGGGAAACCAGGCGAGCCCTAGATTACACAGAGAGAGAGGAAGAAGATAGATCCAATCCTACTGAAGGGATGAACGAAAACAACCCACAACCACGCGATGTGGGTGAAAACAATGCTCCATGAACAATGTTTGATTATGCGAAACCGCATTTGGCAGGAGCAGAATCGAGTATTGTTAGGCCTGCTATAGCCGCTAACAATTTTGAATTAAAGTCTAACACAATACAAATGATTCAACAGTTTGTTCAATTTGATGGTTTGCAGGACGAAGATCCAAACACGCATATAGTTAACTTTTTAGAGTTCTGTGATACCTTCAAAATAAATGGCATTTTTGACGATGCCATACGTCTTCGATTATTTCCTTTTTCATTAAGAAATAAAGCTAAACAATGGTTAAACTCGTTACAATGAGGGTCAATCATTACATGGATCAGATGACCGAGAAGTTTTTAATGAAATATTTTCCACCGGCCAAAACGGCCAAATTACGGAATGATATCTCTTCCTTTGTGCAGATGGATTTAGAAACACTATATGATGCATGGAAGAGATTGAAGGATCTCTTGAGGAGGTGCCCACACCATGGCTTACCCTTGTGGCTACAAGTCCAAACCTTCTATAACGGTGTAAATCTCGTAACGAGACAACTGATAGATTCAGCCGCCGGTGGAACTCTAAACAACAAAACTCCTGAAGCAGCCTACGAGTTCATCGAGGAGATGTCACTAAATAATTACCAATGGCAGGCTTCAAGGACTAAACCGACGAAATCAGCAGGAGTTTTCAACGTTGATGCCATGACCATGCTATCAACGCAGATCGAGATGATGAACAAAAAGCTTGACAGCTTATGTTCTTCACAGGCACATCCAGTCATGTAGTGCGACATAGGTGGAAACGTGGCGGATCCTGAGTACCCACCTTACCAACCAGGAGCAGAGGACGAACAGATGAACTATATAGGTAATAATTTCCGATCCAATAATAATCTTTATAGTAATACTTACAATCTAGGTTGGAGGAACCACCCAAATTTTTCGTGGGGAGGTCAAGGCAATCATGGAAATCAAAGGCAGCAACCTCCTCAAAACTTCCAAAATCAGCCATATCCACAAGAGAAGAAACGAACTCTCGAGGAGATGATGGCAAAATTCTCGGCAGGCACAGAGAAACGTATCCAAGAAACTGATAGAGCAATTAAAAGCAACGAGAGCCGAATCAATGAAATTGCTAAGTCGGTCAAAGAAGTGACAATGCAGTAGAACAACTTGCAAAGCTGATGTCAGAATGACCGCAAGGACGTCTATCAAGTAATACCGAGATTAACCCCAAGGAGCAAATTCAAGCCATCACAGCCCAGGACAGTAAGGGGATAGATGAACCCAATCCAACTCTAGAAAATAAGGTAGACGAAGGGAAAGTAGAGGTAACACAGGAAAAGCCAAAACCGGTAATTAAAGAGTACCAACCTCGCATACCTTATCCCGAAGCAATAAAAAGAGATGATTCAGAGGAACAGTTCGGTAAGTTTCTTAAACTTCTAAAGAAATTACATATTAACTTACCTCTTGTTGAAGCTCTTTTTCAGATGCCAGACTCGAGAAAATTTTTAAAACAGCTCTTGACCAACAAACGCAAAATAGATAAAGAGCACCACGCGGAACTAAACGCAACATGTTCGGCAATTCTACATAATAGACTACCTCAGAAACTAAAAGATCCAGGGAGTTTTACAATTCCATGTTTAATCGGTAGTTTAAATATTGATAATGTGTTAGCTGATCTAGGGGCAAACATAAATGTCATGCCTTATTCACTGTTTAAACAACTAGGTCTAGGGAAGCCCAAACAAACTAGGATGAGTATTCAGTTAACCGATAAGACTGTTAGAATTCCTAGGGGCATTATCGAAGATGTTCTTGTAAAAATCGATAAATTTGTTTTCCCAGTAGACTTTGTTGTCTTAGATATGGATGAGGATAATTCAATCCCCTTAATTTTAGGAAGGCCTTTTTTAGCAACTGCTAAAACAAAAATTGATGTTGCCACAGGCGAACTCATACTTCGTGTAGGAGATGAATCGATCAATCTTCAAGCTCTCGACTCGGTCAGGAAAACAGTCGATGAAGGTAAAAAAGTCACTTCAATAGATAATCAAATTGTTCAAACTTCATCATAGGAAACATCACAAGGCAAAAAACCTGAGCCGATTCATAGACCCAAAATCGACAAAGAGGAATTACACAAGGAACAAAGCCTTAGGGTCGACAAATTAGAAGAGCGACAGACACACGTCAGAGAAGAGCCGGATCCACAAGAAGTAAAACCAGAGGAACCATCAGAATAGCTCGTAGGAACATCAAACCACTTCAAGATAGGAGATCAGGTACTGTTAGACAAAGTCGATCCGCACAACAATTCAACAGAACCAAGGGCAAAGGGAGAAATAATTCTCAAGGTACACGATATCTTTCCACACGGAATAGTCGAGGTAAGCAATCCAATATTCGACACTTTTAAGGCAAACGCTTCTCGACTTCAACTTTGTCAAAGAAACAGAACTGTAAGCATGAGGGAAGATATTCAAACCTTTAAACCTCCCTAAAATTTTCAAATATGAAGAAAAGTCTAGCTTAAGACTATAAACAAGCGCTTCTCGGGAGGCAACCCGAGTACTAACATTATTTCTTTTTACATTTGTTTTTATTTTTCTTTATATTTTCTTTTTTCTTTTTTTTTTCCTTTTTTAAACTAACAAAGGTACAGGTTTCCCAGGTCACACGGCCTTACACAAGGGCCGTGTTCGTGGCCTTGTGGACCACCTGAACCACCACACTAACAGGGCAGAGGCCGTGCAACTTAGTCCAACCAACCCCCAACGTCACGGGCCCAACCACCCTCCCCACGGGCACCGACAGATAGGGCACGACCGTGCCCTCAACCGTGTAAAGCTACTGACTTCCACACCACGGGCAGAACACACCCGTGCCTCCAAATCGTGCGAAGCTATTGACTTGACGAACACGGGCGTGCGGACTCGAAGCACGGGCATAGGGTGACAAACACATTCCACAACACGGCCGTGCGAGATGGCCGTGTAAATCGACACACCCTAGGACCACGGCCATGGAGCAGCACCAAATTTGAACCTCTATTTAAACCCATCACATCTTCCTCGTCCTTCCATCTGATTTCTTCATTATTTTCTTTGCTTTTCACCCAGATTCTCCACTTACTAAGGCTCTAGATCCTTGAGCAAGCCAACACCATGCCGAGGAAGCGGAAGAAGCTAAGCATAGGTTCCTCAAGGAACGATCAACATGAGTTCATGCCGGCAGCTTCATCTTAACACCAAGCCAAGGATCTTTGGGACCAATTAGTTTTTATTTCTTATTTCCCTTCTCCTTTATTTTCCTTATCTAAGCTTCTCTACTGCTCTTTTCGTTTACTTCTCTATTAGTTTCTTAGTGTCAAGTCCGCCAGGCTGTTAGGGAATCACGCCGACCACCAAAATGACTACACCACTCTCACCACCGCCACCACCTTCATAGCCCTAGAAGTCACACCCACCTTGCGAACCATCCTTCAATAAGGACTTCATAGTCTATTAGTATTCTCTTTTTATTTCAGTTTTCTTCTTAGTCTCCTTCACTTTAGCTTGCTTTTCTTTAATTTTATCTTTAGTTTACTTATATTATGTCCTAATAACCCCTGGCTACTCCTTCACGAGTTCCCCAATTTCTTCATCTAGCTCAGAGCTCGGGAACCAACACCACCACCATATCGACGCCTTTGCGGTAGGTACCACATCCTCCACCAAACCCGCCCAAGAATACAGGGAGTACCTCTCACCCTCACTTTTTATCTCTATAAAAATATCTATCTTTGTACATTGAGGACAATGTACATATTAAGTGTAGGGGGTAAATATACCAAACTTTTTTCATTATTCTTAAATCACTGATTTAGTCTTGTTTTTATGCAAAGTTGTCATATTACTAATTAGGATGAAATTTCTGATGATTTGTGATGATTATTGACATGTTTTAGAATAAGTCATAGTTAATTGTGCATTGATGATTAAGTTTAAAAGAATACTAGAGAATTAAGCATGATAAGTCTACTTTTCAAAGAATTAAAATTTTGCTATGTTGTTAACCTAAATTTGAATACTACCTTGAAATTTAAAATTCATAAGGATGATGTCAAAACACCCATAATTTTTGTGAGTATTTGAACCTTATAGAGCATACATTCTTTTTCGTGCTCATTCTTTGATTATGAGTGTGTCAACTATGAACTGTTATTCTAGAACTTGCTTCGTTTATTTTTGTTGAGACCATATTTTTTATTTGATGTACAGAAATGATAAAGGCACCTAGGTTTTAACCCATTAACTCCATTAAATAGCCCACATTTACAATTAACCCATAGTGAACCCTATTGATCCTAACAAACCCTTTTTATTGACTTACCTACTAATATTAACCCAATGCCTCTTTGTATTTACCCCTTTTTTTTTACTACCCATAAATTGAGATTTGAGTTGATCAGTTACCGAAGTTTATTATTCTAATATTTAAATTTATCTTATATTACTTAGTTTGTCCTAAAAAAATACCAAAGTACTCAATTTTAGTAGTTTGAAAAGAGAGCTTACACAATCAAAGTCTATTTTCAAAAGAAAAGCTCGTATTAGTAGGATTATTACTTTTCAATTGATAATATTTCAATTTGTTTGGGTAGGTACTCGTCAATTCGATCTCGATTCTAACCTTCTAATTTCAGCCTTTAGCCACACCTTTTAACCTAGCCCCGTTACAACCCTAACAAAGGCCTTTTGATCTGTTTGTCATCTCATATTACAATGGTGGAGATCTAATTTTCAGGCAAGCATATGGGAATAACTTTTCAGGTTCGACTTATGAGCGATCTTTTCCTAAACCTTAAACACTTTAGAGTGATTAGAGTGAATCCTTAGTGAGGACATCAATCCTTGTCAGTTTTGAATTGAAAAGGTAGTCATTTAAATGAAGGGAGATACCAATGTTTTCGAAGTACAAATTCATGACTTATCTCGTTTGAATCTTTAGGACTCTTTGAATTGAATTGTCCATGTATGAATTATCTATGAATTGTGATAAAGCATTGTTGATAGGAATTATTAATCATGGAAAGTTTGTTTTAATTGTAAGTTGAGAATTTTGCTTGAGGACAAGCAAAAGCTTAAGTGTGGGGGTATTTGATAAACCGTAAAAGTAACATATTTTAATCCCATATTTATGATGCTTTTTGATGATTTATTCCTTGATTTATATAAGAAGGTGTTTTTAATCATTTCTTTTCATGTCTTATACCCAGGAAAGCACCCGAGGAAGAAAAGAACACAAAACAGGCCTAAAACGGAGTAAATAGGCTTTAGCATGAAATTGACACGGCCTGGCCCAAAGCCCGCACGGCTGTGCCTCGACGAACACCTAGAGCTCGGCCTCAACTCTGCCTCACACGATCGTGCCTTAAATTAGAAATTCGAACACAGTCTGGTCTCGATACACACGGGCGTGTGCCATGGCCGTGCCTCTGTCACTGGAAAAAGCAATTTCAGTCGGAAAAGGATACTTAGGGAGAAAGAATCACATTCCAATAGCCTATATATATCCCCCAAGTACCACCTTTGAGGGGGATCGAAAGCGAGGCCAATGAGCCAAGCCGAGAAGGTCAGAGTTAGGAAATAACGCAAGGATAGCCAATTGATCCATCCCAAGAAGCCGGAGTTATACTCAAGACGGCAGAATTCTCCTTCAATTCCTTCAAGAGGTTTTAGGATTTTCTTATATTTTGTTTTATCTTTTCTCTTGAGATGTTCTTTTTTATTCATTATGAACTAAACCCCTCAGAAACTTGAAGGGGATGAAACCTAGACGAATCTTGTTATTTGGTTTTTCAACTATATGATAAATTACTTAGTTTGTTCTTAATTATGTTGCATAATCCAAATCTAATGTGCTTAGGTGGAGGAGGAATAGACCCTGCTTAAGAGAAGATTTAACATAATTAAGCAGAGTTGATCGAACGCCTAGAGATAGGGTTACGAGATTTTACTGGATTAGGGTAAAACCTAATATGGGAGTCCAATGATCGATTTACTGCTATTCTAGGGGGTTATTATAAGCGAACGAGAGTTCCACTAATTAACCTAGGGTTAGACGTTATTCGCCTTGAGAGAGGGTTTAATATAGGTTAAGGAGTCCTACGGATCAAGCTAAGTAAAGAAATCATATGGTTTAGGGTTAAATAACAAGTGAAGTCTAGGAGGATTCTTCCTGAGGGTATCGTCATGATCAATTGAGTTTTCCTTCAAGTTATTTTCCAAATCGCTCTTTTTGTCTTTGTGTCCTTAGCTTAGTCTTCGACAATTTAGTTTAAAAGCAACTTCACTCTGTTTTTAAGGCTAAATAATAAAAAGAAAGTTAGTATTAATACTTTTAGTTCATTTGGATTCTATAATCTGGTATTGCCTAAGCTATACTACTGTTCGATAGGTACACTTGCCTTTAATCATTGTCAGAGTTAGTTTCCAGGTTTGATCATTCTTTTTTAAATTTTTAAAGTTCTGATTTCAACGATCAAACACTTTCCAGGGTAAGTATGTGAGGGTGAGTTATGTTGATGCTCGCCGGCGTGAGTTTATAAGCCTAGTTTAGAGTGGCCGATCTGTGGCGGAATATGAAGCCGAGTTTCTACGACTTAGTAGGCATGCACGGAATTTGGTAGCATCTGACTACGACAAGTGCGTGAGGTTCGAGGAAGGACTGGGATATGATTTGCGGGTTCTGGTAGCTCCTCAGTAGAAGTGGATTTTTAAGGTTTTAGTTGAGAAAGCAAAAATAGTGGAAGAAGTGAAGCGCACTAAGCGTGAGCGGCGTAATTGTGAGAAGAATTAGAATAAGATTAAGAGGGATTCAGGTCCCTCTGGTCCTAGTCAGCGTCCTAAGAAGCGGGCGAGATTTGATAAGCCCTTAAGGGCCGAGTCACCAGTGGTAGTGACTGAGATTCAGCTGTGCAGTGATTGTGGGAAGCGTCATTCGAGTGAGTGCTGGAGGAAATTAGGAGCATGCCTCCGTTGTGGGTCGATGGAGTATCGAGTTAGGGATTGCCTTCGTTGACCAGATCCAGTGTCGGATGCGGTACAGACTCTGGCTCCAAATTCTGTTCGACCTCCGAGAGAGGTTCAGCAACCATTCAGAGGTCGTGGTACTAGTAGGGATGGTAATGGATTTGAGAGTGGACAGAAAGCACCGGGTAGAGGTACAGGTCAGGCTGAGGCTCGTCAACCGGCACTGGTTTATGCGGCAAGACACTACGAGGAGATCGATGATGTTGATGTCATTGCAAGTACCTTCTTTATTCATTCTACCATGTATTATGCTCTCATTGATATTGGCTCTACTCACTCATACATAGCTAATGTTGTTTCTGTAAATCTAGGTTTAACTGCTGAAAATACTGTTGGAGAGTTTTCGGTGATTAGTCATTTGGGTTAGTCAATTCAAGTTGATAGACTATACAAGTAGGTACCCCTAGAGCTCCAGGGTATGGTATTTCCAACTGATTTAATGGAATTACCCTTTAATGAGTTTAATTTAATTTTAGGAATATATTGGCTCGTTGAGCATCAGGATAGTCTAAACTGTGCAACCAATAGGGTAACTCTAAGACCGAATGAGAATAACGAGGTGGTCATGATTGGTGAGCGTCGATATTACCTCTCTAACGTAATCTTTGCTCTTGTAGCAGATAAGTTAGTCCGAAAGGGGTGCGAGGCATACCTTGCTTACGTATCTGGTTTTCTTCTCGCAAAACTTTCGGTAGGAGATATTGGCACCGTGAGGCAGTTCCCAGACATTTTTCTCGAGGAATTGCCTGGAGTGCTTCCGAATAGAGAAGTGGAGTTTGGAATTGATTTGTTACCAGGTACTGTTCCGGTGTCTATTGCACCCTACCCCTATAGCAACGGAAGAGCTGACTGAGCTAAAAGTGCAGCTCTAAGAACTCCTTGATTGGGGATTTATTCCACAGAGTGTGTCTCCATGGGGAGCACCAGTATTGTTTATTAAAAAAACAGACGGGTCGATGAGAATGTGCATAGATTATAGACAGATGAACAAGTTGACAATCAAGAATAAGTACCCGTTACCGAGGACTAACGACTTGTTCGACCAGTTTCGGGGAGCATCTATCTTTTTTAAAATTGATTTGCGCTCTGGTTATCATCAGCTCAAGGTCAAAGAGACTGATGTGTATAAAATTGCCTTCAGGACTCGTTACGAACATTACGAGTTCCTGGTGATGCTTTTCGGTTTAACAAATGCCCCGACGGCGTTTATGGATTTAATGAATCGTGTGTTCCAACAGTATTTGGTTCAGTTTGTAGTAGTTTTTATCGATGATATCTTGATCTACTCTAAAACTAAAACTGAGAATGAAGTTCATCTTCGTATTGTACTTTAGATACTCCGAGAAAAACAGTTGTATGCCAAGTTCAATAAGTACGAGTTTTGGTTGCAAGAAGTCGTCTTTCTGGGTTATGTGATGGTGGTGGAAAGGATCTGAGTTGATCCTAAGAAAATAGAAGCTATTGTTGAGTTGAAGCAACCGAAAAATTTATCTGAGCTTCGTAGCTTTTTGGGTTTAGTCGATTACAACCAAACGTTCATTGAAGGATTTTATCTGATTGTGTCACCTCTGACGAAGCTAATGCGTATGAATGTTCCATTCATATGATCTGAGACACAACGGTCTAGCTTTTATAAACTCAAGTCCATTTTGACACAAGCTTCTATTTTAATTCAACCGAAATCGGATCGAGAGTTTATGGTATACAATGATGCTTCACATGTGAGGTTAGGGTGTGTGCTTATGCAAGACAGTAAGGTGGTCGCTTACGCGTAGTGGTAGCTTAACACACACAAGGGTAACTACCCTACGCATGATTTTGAGCTAACTACAGTTATGTTTTCTCTAAAACTCTGGAAACACTATCTGTATGGTGAAAGGTGTATTATTTACACCGATCACAATAGTCTCAAATATTTGTTAACTCAAAAAGAATTAAACCTTCGGCAGCCTTAAAGATTATGATTGCACGATAGAATATCATCCGGGTAAGGCCCATAGCCGTAGAGCGATTATTGATCTGAGAGAAATGTTAGCTCGTCCAAGTTTAGTGGAGGATGGAGGGCTGTTGGTTGAATTACATGTAAAATCGATTTGGGTAGAGTGGATTAGAGGTAAACAGTTGAGTGATGAGTCCTTAGTTCAGCGTCTGCGGCATGTTGATTCGAATAAGAATTCTGATTTTAGCTTGAATAGCGATAATGTGTCATGCTTTAAAGGTCAGATTTGTGCACCTAATGATAAGGAATTAAGGCATTCAATCCTACAGGAGGCGTGTAATAGTCCTTATGCTATGCATCCTGGTGGGAATAAAATGTACCGGAATCTCCGAGAGCTTTATTGGTGGCTCAGACTGAAACGGGAGGTAGTTACTTTTATATCTCACTGTCTGACATGTTAGAAAGTTAAGGCCGAACATTAGTTACCCTCCGGACTGCTCAGCCAGTTAAGATTCCACATTGGAAATGAGAACGGGTAACAATGGACTTTGTTATAGGGTTGCCTTTAACCCCCACTAAGAAAAATTCAATTTGGGTCATCATTGATCGGTTGACCAAATCAGCCCACTTCATTCCCATCTGAATGGATTACTCATTACAGAAGTTGGCTAAATTGTATATCGCCGAAATTGTGAGGCTACACGGAATTCTAGTCTCAATCATCTCTGACAGAGTTCCGCGATTTACATTTCAGTTCTAAAAAAAACTCCATAAGGTCTTGGGCACCTGACTTAATTTCAGCACTGCATATCACCCCAAGACTGATGGATAGTCGGAGTGAGTTATTCAGATTCTAGAGGATATTCTTCGGGGTTGTGTGATAAACTTCAGGGGTAGTTGGGAAGAATACCTACCGTTGGCGGAGTTTCCATACAACAACAGTTTTCAGTTTAATATTCAAATGGCACCCTATGAGGCCTTATATAGACGTAAGTACAGTACTCCGTTATGTTGGACAGAATTAAGTTAGCGCCGAATATTGGGTCCTGAGCTGGTTTTTAAAACTGAGAACACTTTGAAAGTAATTCGGGACCGACTGAAAGCCGTATCTGATCGGCAGAAGTCTTATGCTAATTTAAAGAGGAAAGATATCGAGTTTTCTGTTGGTGACCAATTCTTTTGAAAGTATCACCGTGGAAAAAGGTCATCCGATTTGGACGCAAGGGCAAGCTCAGCCCAAGGTTCATTGGGCCTTACCGTATCCTGAAGCGTGTCGAACCCGTTGCTTACTAGTTTGAATAACCGACGAAATTGGATCAAATTTATGGTGTGTTTCATGTTTTGATGCTGAGACGGTACCATTCGGATTCGTCACATATTGTTACTGTCGACAAAATCGAGTTGCAACTGGATTTAACATTCGAATAGGAACAGGTCCAGATTTTGGAATGTGATGTTAAGGTGCTGAGGAAGAAAACTGTTCCTTTAGTAAAAGTTTTGTGGCGGAACCACGGTACTGGTAAAGTCACGTGGGAACCTAAGGAAACAATCCGACGTCTGTATCTGTATCTATTTAACTCAAGTAAAATTTTGAGGCCGAAATTTCTTTTAAGGGGAGAGAGTTGTAATGCCCCAAAATTTTAAGAAATTAATTTTGAGAATCTGCAATAATTAGATTTTTGTATCTCTGGTTTTGTGCTCTGCTTCTATGTTTAAGGTCTGAAGTTCGAGTTGCATCGTTAGAAGTTTTGTTTTTTTTGAAATCAACCCATAATCACGCGTTACCCAGTTAAGTTCAATTCAGTGTGAAATTGTGACAAGGATGAGCCTGCTGGTTCACTGGTTAAGCATCTATCTGTATTCTGTTAGGTTCAGTGTTCAAGTCCCGAAGGTTTCCCATAAGGAAAACATTTTTGTCAAATGCTAGAAATCTGCTTAGAAGTTAGAAAATTAAATAACGATAGTTTCTTCTTATTCATTTTTGTATTTTCCTTCTTGGTCATTTTCTATCTTCTTTTCTTCTTTTTCGTTTTAATTATTTTGTTAATCAGAGTATCGGGGGAATATGGGATTAATAAAATTCTATTGTTAGCCACTGGTTAAAAGGCTATTGGGTAAGTGACTATTAATGCGAGCGTCTCTGCGATTTTTCTTCGCTTCGTAAATTGCTTGGATTGGGGTATTTTTGTGAGTTACGAGAATCTCTTATTAAAGATCTTTTATTTACCTATCAAGCGAGATTATTAACAACAAAGAAAAGCAATAAGACAATCTCTGTTATTGTTGCTGAAGTTTCGATAAGTTTGGGTCAGTTGAAGGTTTCGTGTCGAAACTTTCGACATATGCATTAAGTGAGTTATCGGGAAATTCTGTTGATTAAATGGCTAAATTTTGTTACTAAATGATTGTTTTAGGTTTCGAGGATCTTTTATGTTGTAGTTTCTTCGAAATATCTCCAGGTGCGTATCGAAAATATTAGTTTTTGCAAGTTTCGGTCGCCGAAAAATGATGGTTGTTGACACTACACGGCCTGACATACAGGTGTGTGACCAGGCCGTGTGGCAGGCCGTGTAACTCACTGTTTACTTATTTGGGGTCACATGGGCGTGTGTCTAGGCCGTGTGTGACCATAGTGCTGCAGAGTTCACATGGGAAACGGACACAGGTGTGTGTCTGGGCCGTGTAACTCACTATTTTGGTTTAAAACCATACCGACAGGGATACTGGCGTGTACCCAGGCTGTGTAACTCACTATTTATGCTTCAGAACCACACAGGCAAGGCAAACAGGCGTGTGACCTAGCCGTGTGGCAGGTTATTGGGCCCGGAAGCTGGTTTCAATGACGTGAATGTTATTTAATCTTGATATTGGCTTCCTTAATGTACGAATAATTGAATTTGATTATATGAGAATTATTTGATACTCTGAGACTGATCTGTGAGCAATATAATTATATGTGCACTATAATACTTACTCTGATATCGAACTGCCTGTTTAATTGTGTAATGAGTTGGAATGACTGAATACATGTTACGGGCATTTGTGTTCTGCGTTGGCATGTGTTGGGATATTGTGAAGGGGAAAGAGGACTATTCTGAAATCATGGCTATGGCACAGTGAGTATTACTCTAATTCTGGCGCTTGTTGCATATTAATCTAGTAGCCAAGTTGCGTTTCTGTGAAAGTGTCAATGAACACTCTAAAGGTGTATAGGGTTGGTTGGACATTGAATGTCCATAAATGTGTGTTGGATGGCCAAAGATGGTGTGTAGCGAACAAAAATAGAAATGTTGCATCTGAATCGATCTGTACCATATATGAACTAAAATTGCATATATGTATGTAAATTGTCTGGTCTGAATCTGAACCGAAATTAATGCTATGTCGAATCGAATATCTGAATTTGGAATTACTTTATAAGCGAGTATTAATTGAATAAATTTTCATTTATGCATTGAGTTCACAACTCATTTTGTTATTGATTGGATTTCAGGTGGTTCTCAGTCTTGATCGGGTTGGTGCCACGAGAGCTCGGTCAAGCTTTTATTTTTCTTTTAAATAGTACTATTAGGGATTTCGTATTCTATGATGTTATGGTATTTGTGAAGATTATGTGTTTAATTAATTGTTGTGAAGGATACTATGTGATGAATGGTTTGTTTTGACTCCATTATGATGGTAGTAATTTTAGTATTGGTGGTGTAACTCTCCGAACTTGGTCTGGACGTCTAGACTAGGTTTAGGGCGTTAAAGAAAATGCTACCCACAGGGCGCATTTTCAGTGACATGTAAAAAAAAAATATTGAAAGTGCGCCCAGCTAGAAGCATTTCCAGCTTACATGATAGCACAGTTGCCTTTCAACTCGATCATACAATTGTCGAAGCTTTGTGTAAGAATTAGGCGAAAAATCATCGAACCCACCCGGATGAGAATATCGTCATTGAAATATCGATTTTGTGTTTCGGTCAACCCCGTTAAATATGAGGTTTTAGATATTAGAGGTGCAAGGGGGATTAAGGTGATGATCCAAACACATATTTCTAGTGGATCACCAATACTTGAGTTATATGCGGAATTTGCAAACACAGATGAAAGCGGTCAGAGGTCAACATGTGTTCTAGTTCGAAAGGCCGAAACGAAAGAGCATGCTGAAAGTCTAACGACACCATTGTATAGTAGGTTCATTGCTTTGTTAGAAAGTTTCCATTATGATATCCTGAAATCATCAATAGGAAGATATTAGTCTGTTTCAGCCTTAAATTTTAACCGTGACAGGCAGAACGTCCAGCAGTCGGGGTTTAGTAGTAACCTAAAATTCAACACCCTGACACGACACTATATGAAAAAATTCAATTTGAAAACGATTTTCTTGCACAACAACAAATTGAAATTTTGAAAATCGACCAGGTTTGTGATATTTATAGCAATGAAACTTAAATCAAAATCGTACCTGTGGTTTTAGATAAGCGGATCCTTGATGTTTTCCAACTTTCAATCAAACAATCTTATCCACTATTCTCATACCACAAACTGCTTCGAGTGTAAACTTGAACCAATTAAATCAAAACATAGAATTAGAAAAAGTTTTCTTTTCCTTTTGGGGTGAAAACGAAAATTCTCTCTTCTTTAATAGAAACGGTAGAATTGTTATTTTGGAAAAATATTTAATAGTTGAGAATAAATTCTATCTATTTTTCGATAAAGTAACAATATATTAAAGCTGTGTAAATAGCTCTGCTGGTAACATCTATTTATAGGGAAAGAAAGTAAAACCCTTGTTGAATTGTAAAGATTTATTTTAAATAGAAAAATAACTTCTTAGTCTAACTAGGAGAGGGAAAAGGGCTAATAGGGTGTGTTTCCCCTTATATGTATTATTATGGGGATTCGAGACTCTCATTGTATTGGGCATAATTATATAGCTTTCTAGACTTTTAACCCAACACTTTATAATTTAATCCAACTCAATACATATTTTTCTATTTTTCAGAATAAAAATTAATTTTCCAATTAAATAATTTTCTTATCCCAATTTTACCTCCGATAAAATTGTGACGATTTTTACTCTTGATAAAACTTCCAAGAATATATATTTAATATTTCACAACTCAACTTGTTGACTATGATCGAATGGTTTATTTTCATTTTCGGGCTTCAAAACTGTTTAAAAACACAAACTCATTCTTCCGGTCATTTCTGAGTAATTCATGTACATTTGCAAATGAATAATTTCTCGTTTTCATTTTTATTTCCATTTTGAGAAAACCACATTCATTTTCAAAAAAAAAAAAAATATTTTTTCATTTCAGAGAAAACCATAATTATTTTTAAATATTTTTCATTTCTCTATTTCTATTCATTCTGTTCATTTTTTATTCAACACACAATTCATTTATGGTTTCAAGGAGCTAGCGGATGGATTGATTGGACATATGTAATTAGGGCTCAAATGATTTATAATTAAGTTTCGACTTTTTTGGCCCACCAATAGGTCCCCTTTGAGTTATTCTGATAGACAACTTCTTTCAACATCTCGATGGTGCCTTCGCAACCTAAGCTCGGATACTAACTACCACAGGGCTAGAACTTTAGTCTCGCAATCCGTGTGGCCTTAGGCTATTCCCTAATTTCAAACACACCTAAGTCAACCTAACCATCAATAATTGAGGATTCTCGCAGAATTTCTCCAAGGCACCAATTTATTTAGCAGAAGCAACACAAAGCTAAAAGAATGCTCAAAGAACAGAATAGCCACAAAAAATAATGCACGATAAGTATTTGAGTAAATGCTCTCACTTTATTCTTTCTCTTAAAGAATAATGAATACAATTGAACAATTGATGATTTACAAATGAGGGGGAGACTCTATAGTTGAGCTCCTCTCAAACCGACAGTCTAGATCAAGTTACATCGATGGATAAGCTGAAGCCTACCCCTACAATTAAGGGACTTACATGATTTACAATATCAAATCACATTTAATATTATAAGATATTATTCTACTCAATCTTCTAATATTAGATTCCCTATTTACCAAGGTAGCCTAAATTTTCATATCTGCATTATTGGGCAACCTAAGTTTCAAATGGACAAGATTTTTCAACAGTTTTTTAAATCGGGTCAGCTCTTGTGGGTCAAATGATCCTCATCTAAACGATATACTTCCATAGGATACATTTTGTGCAATGGACACAGGTTTTGAGCTGCGACCCATGACACTAGTATGTTAGGATCCGTTTAGTCATGAACATCATAAGGTGCTGCTCTTTGCGAATCCCAACCTACCCTTGGTTGTGTTGGGTAGGCCTACCACTTCACTTTCATTTAGGCACAGACCAAGTCATTGAAGGGACTCAGTCGGGCTACTCCCCCCAACCCAAGCCCCCAAAAAAAACTTTACTTATTTAGATAAATCAGTCCCCTTATCACCACAACTATCTCCTCTATTGTTCAACAATTATACCAACATAAATTAAAAAAAAAATCTATTTGCTCACATTTATAATAACATTTTGAAAAAAAATTGTGAGTAAAGACATGAGAACCACGAAATCTTATCCAATAATTTAAGAATTATTCAAATATTAAAGGAGAAAAAAAAACAGAAAAACAGTAAAAGGGCAACCATGGAAAAAAGTGAGGTAGGCAATTGCATGGAAACCCATCTGCATCCCACTTGACTTCTTCTACTTGTTTAATATTTGTTATTTTTTCCTTTTAATCTTCTGTGCAAAAGAAAAACGTGCTTCAAATAAAATAAAATAATAAAGATTTTAATAATTACATGATAAAGAAACCAAGACAACTCACAGCTAATCAGGTTCAAGGAACATGGTGTGAGAAGGGTTCAATTTGTTGAAACTTGCTTCACCTTATATTTCTTCCCGTCATCATCTTTTAGCATTAATCTCTCTCGAAGTAGCTAAACCTTTTGAACACCCCGAATCTTCATGTTTCTGTAGATTTGTTTTCTTTGACAAACAATTCATTCATTTGAGTTTTTGTAAGAAACTTGAGGGAGTTTTCAAACAACATCAGAAGGGAGGAATGTCTAATTTAGGGCAAAAATCTCCTGACAGAGCAAGTTTTGTCAATCTTCTAAGCCAGTACTTGAAAGAAAAAAGGAATCTTGGGGATTTCAGCCTTGGAATGACTTCAAAACCAGATGCTAAAGGTACCTTTTTTTTTTTTTGCTTTCTTTTTAGGCTTCTATTAGTAAAATACTGAGGTTTTTGTTTGGTTTTTTTTATTATATATCTCTGTGGAGGGTGTTTGGTGAGGGGAATTTATGATTTCTTGATTTGTCAAAGAATTTTGTTTCTTCTTATGGATGTTGTTAGGAAAAAAAAAAGGTTTCTTGGATTTGGAAAGAAGGATAACATATATATGGTTATGTTTGCAGGGCTTGAAACATCTAGGCAACAAGCCAAAAACATGAATTTTTTGTCCAATATGCCGAATTGTTCTGAGAGTTCAAGACCAAATCTTGTGGCATCTACTTCAAATGTGAAATCTTCAGATTTCTTTCCAGAGATTGGCAGTTTTTGTGCCTCCAGTTCCAAGGAAGATACCACTAACAAGACAGATTTCATGTATGTGTTTTTGTTTTTCATTTATCTACCCCCCCCTTTGATATTTAATTGTAAGTAGTCTATTTTAGTTAAATTGTTAGATCCGACCTTGTTAGAAACATCTATGGAGTATGGACTTATAATATTGTTTTTGTTGGTTTAGGAAATCAGCAGCAGTGGAACCGAAGAATGCTCAGCTGACCATATTTTTTGGTGGCCAAGTGCTTGTATATAATGATTTTCCCGCGGACAAGGTGAAGGAGATCATGGCCGTAGCTAACCGTGGATGGTCAACTGCATGTAGTGGTGTTGTTGCCGACTCTGCCATGGAAAAACTGAATGCTAACCTTGACAAAATTGACTACAGCAGTCCTCATATTCCTGACTTGAACATCACCTCTGCAACCGTGAATAGTCCAGCTCAAGATCCATCGGTTGAGCGACACCAATATGTCGGTTCAGGTAATTGATATAAAACCAGGCCTTGAATCATGTTGATGAAGTTTCATGACCATTAATGACAAAACCCCTAACTTGTTTGCATTCCTTTGATCTCTGCAGATTTGAGAATTGCAAGAAGAAACTCCCTTCACAAGTTCTTTGAAAAGAGAAAAGACAGGTACTATAAAAACTACAAATTTGAGAATTTGAGATTTAACCTTGTTGTTCTTCACTTCATTATGGAATGATATTTCACTAAATTGAACATCAATGGCATTTGTTTTGCAGGGCGGCCATGAGAGCACCATACCAACTGAACAACCACCAAGGTTCCCCGCCTCCACCTAAACCCGACGAAAACAAGCCATCTCACGACGAAGGTCAATCATCAAAAGAAACACCAAGAGACATTGATCTCAACTTATAGTTATATCGATCACTTACTTGTGTTGTAACTTTAGTATACCTTTAGTGATACAGGCTTAAAAAGGTCTTAAAACTCTTTTGACTATTGTTTATTAGGCATTTTTATACTTCTTCCACCAATATGTTGCTATCTTTTTTTGTGACTAATTTATTTACAATTGAATTGAGATTTGTTTTTTTTTTTTTTGCCCCCTTTCATGCCAAGCTTTAATCCATTGATTGTTTAGCAAACTCAGAAACAATTGATGGGTTCCATTTTTTAAAGTTACTGTGACAGTGGGTAAATGGAGTGTGATGGAGACAATGTCCTATTGTACTAGTTGTTGTCTGTAATACAAAGCTATCAAAATCCCAAAGGCCCTAAATAAATTCTCTGAAATGTCTTGGAATCCTTTTTTCTCACTAATCAGAGGCCACAAATCTCAACTTAGGTTTGGTTGCATGGTGAATGGTGGAAGAAGCCAATAATCTGTTTGAAATGGGCCCAACTACTGTAAAAAGCTCAAAACAGACCAAAGTTTTAACAGGGAGATCAATGTCATCAGGTATTGCCCCCCTGACGATGGCTAAATCCCAGTGGCTATTTTGATATAAGTTCGTCTTTATACATTTCAGCTTTTCCGGTGCCTTCTTAGCTAAGCTTAGCTTATCCAAATTCAGAAAAATGGATTAATGAAGACTAGTTCACACTATACTAACAGCGATAAAGAACTTGTACACCATGTCCATGATGTATGAATTAGTGAATTAGGATTGGGTCATTTGCTCAAACTTAAATTTTTTTTTCGAAATTTGAAAGGGTTTAAAAATGAAATATTAAGTCCAAAAATAAGCTTAGACAAAAATTAAAATAGGGACAAAGCTTCGACTCTGACATTTAAAGCTTAAGTTATGCTTTAATCCGTTAATTGAATTTTTAATTAATAGTATGTGAAAATAAAAAATTGATATGATATTATTATCACATCATATTTAGGAAATAGAAGAATTTAACTTAATGAATTTAATACCTATCATTTTTTAAGGACTGAAATTTTAAAATTTAAAAAGTACACGGAGTAAAATGACCAAATTAGAGTATAAGAACTAAATCCGAAACTTTTATAACGTATAGGGTCTAATAGTAAAATTTATCCATTACACGAATAATTGTAAATTGTAATGGTATCTTAAAAAAAAGTTTTCACAGAAAGCTTCGGTCTCTTTTAACTGTTCTAGTGGGCCGTTTAGTTAAAAAGCCCATTTTCTAATCCATTAGGCCGAAGTTTATGTGGTTGGCAACGTTGAGATTTTTTTTCCTTGTCCTATTAGATCTTTACGTATATGTATTTTGAACTCATTCCTATCTAATATTTTAATGGTAAATTCAATTTATATTATAAATTTATAAAATTTTAAAAATAATCAAACATGATTATAAAATTAAAAAATAGTTATTTTAATTAATATATCGAGTTGAATGAATTTTATCTAAACTTTGATCTAAATTAAAAATTAATATGATAGATGCAAGTTGATGTTTGATCGAGTCAATTAATATTATATTTTTTCGAATTAAATTTTGTGAAATGAAATTTAAATCGAGTAAAATTATTTGAGTTAAATTAAAAAAATTTAAATTTTATTACAATATAACTAATTTCATTTTAAAGCAAATAAATTTAAAACTATATATATTTGAATTTTTTTTCAAAACAAACTTGAATTAGTAATTAACTTATTTGGGTCCCAAAATTATTATTTTAGAAAAAAAATTAAAATTTTAACTTTATTTTTATATTATTTATATTTTAAAATTTTTATAAATATTTTGAATTTTTTTTTGTAATTTTTGTTGAAAGAGAGATCAATTTGCTTATTTTTAAAATTGACAAAGGTTAAAAAGGTATTTACACCAATCTGTTATTCAAATTATTTGAGTTATTTGAATTGTAAAATTCAACTCGATTCGATTAACTCGAAATTTAATTTTTTCGAATCAAATCGAGTTTTGCTCACATCTAATTATACCTACGATGAGGGTGAAAAAAACTATATAATAAATATATATAGTTAATCTTTAATGTAAAGTTTAAATGAAGTTTTGTTTGATAAATGTATAAAAATCATATTGTTTTAAGTTAAAATGTCACAATATTTAGTAATTTATTAATTTCATATGAAAATATAGAATGATAAAAGTATTTTTAAAATAATATAATTTATTTTACAAAAATAATATTTTTAAATAATTTTCAAATGAGCGTGGTATGGAGATATAGAGTAAAATTCAAGTGAAAGGAAAAAAAAAATTGTAATAAGCTAGAAACAAGAAAAACACACAATTAGTATTTGGTTAAGAAGTTATAATCGAAGTTAAAAAAATATGTTAATTGTTTAAAAAAATGGTAATTTTGTTTTTTTTTTGTTAAATTTACATGATTGTAATTTAAAAAAAACAAATTTTCGAATTTAATATTAGTAAGCATTTAATTCGATGGCTACATAAATAAAATAATTATAATATGGTTTTATTTTAAAAATTATATTATGAGATAAAAAAATGAGTAGAGAAATTAACGAAATCAATTTAAGCTTATGTAGTTGATATGTATATGGTAAATGTTTTTTGGGGGTCCAGGCCCAAATGAAAGATATGTAAAAACGTGGCACTGTTTGATTTGTTGTTGACAAACACAAGTAACATTGAGCAATAACTTTATCTTTTTTCCTTCCTCAATAATAATCCCGCTATAAATACTTTTTTGGAGCCACTCGTTTCTCTTCCTCTTTCTTTAGGGGCCTCTTCTCCTTTTCCAGTTTTCTTCTTCTTTTTTTTTTTTTTTTTCCTTTTTTTTTCTTCTCTCACTTTCTCGAGGCCTCCATACTTTGAACCCTAGCTGGAGAAAAAAAACGTAATTTTCTTGGAAACCAAACACCTCGATTAATTTATCTCCAGTCAATCGCCGAGAAAAAAAATGCAGCAACAGAGGCTGAAGCAACAGCAACAAGCCTTGATGCAACAAGCTCTTCTTCAACAGCAGTCTCTCTATCATCCCGGCATCTTAGCTCCTCCTCAGGTTTTTAACTTTTCTGTCTTCTAGTATCCCTTTAATTTTTTGTTAATTTCTCTTTTTCGTCAATTATCGTCGTGTTTTTCATCTGGTTTTTAGGAATGTTTTGTTGATTTTTTTTTGGAAATCGTTTTTTTTATCTTCGAGCTCGTGTTTTGTTACTTCTTTTTGATTGAATCGTAGAGCTTGATTAGCTTGATGTTTTATGTAGCGACGTATTTCTTCGTGTCTTTTGCTTGAATTTGGTGGGTTTTGTTTCTGTTTTTGTTGATTCTAAGGCTTTGAATGTTAATTAATTAGCATTTAGTTTGGCAATGTATGCGTCTTTAACATGCTTTTGGTGCAAACTGAAGCTCATTGTTTTGTTTAAATTTGATGAGAGATTGTTTTGTTTCTTAGTGTTTTACATTTTCGTCGCATGAATTTCTAGTGTTGTTAGTTCTCTTGTATGAAGTTGCAGCCTTCAAGCTGAAGTTTTTCTTTGGTGTTTTCTTTATTATTTACTTGTGTTTCTTATCACTTTGGTTTTATTTGGTTCACGGCTACTTGATATCTTCATGTTTTTTTTTTCTGTTCTTTTTTGCAAATTTTGAGAAAGAATTGAGTATTTCCCGGTAAACTTAGTTGCCATCTTTCTTGTCACGCTCACAGTCAATTAATCGATCAGTCTATTTGTCTATGTTTATATGCATCTAAACATCTATCTGTATCTCGTGTTTGCTAATATTAGGTAAAAATGTGCTACTTCTCTCTCTCGTTTCAAGTTGAGGAGCATAAAACATGGTTCCCAATTTCATTGTGGGATTATTTAGGGTTATAATTTGTAGTACTTGAATATAACATCATGAAGCAAATTTATGAAGTATATGGCACTTTCAATATGTTTTCCTTTTGTCAAAAGTTACATTTGTGGAAGACCTCTTTGTTTGAATTTTATAGAACGAAATGGTCTTGTTTTTCAATTTGGAAGTGGGGGTTCAGAAGAATTTTGAGTTGTATTTATCCTTGAGTTTACTCTGACCTGTAGATTACAGTTCTGCTGGAAGTATTTCATATTTAGATTAGGCAGAAACTTTTTGGCTTGTTGTCACTGAAAAAAACCAAAGGTGAAAAAAAGAGATCATGGTAAAAGCGAGTAAACGTGTTGTCTATTTTGTCTTTAAGTTGATAGTATCAATGAGGTTGGAGAAGTGATGTTCCCATTGCTGATGGTCGTGTTTTAGGTTGTGTTGGATGCCTCATAAAACCCTTTTTAGTTCCTGGATTTGAACACTGTAAAATTGGGTTGATTGGGAAGGGACTTTTGCTGTACATAATTTCTTCTTTTCCCCTTTTTTATTCTTTTATTTATTTATTTATTTTTCTTTTCTAATTTTGCAGATAGAGCCAATTCCCAGTGGAAATCTGCCTCCTGGTTTTGATCCAAGCACTTGCCGTAGTGTGTGAGTGTTTGCCTATATTTTCTTTTTAGTTTTTGTTTCTTTTATATTTGGTCTGTTATTTCCCTTGCTTAAGCAACTGTACAGTTGATTTCACGCTTATGATTATATTCATTGGAGACATTTTTCCTTCATGAATCTGGCAATCAAACATGTTGCAACTACCCTTAGTGGAAAATTTGAAGCTAATGGCTCCTTTGATCGATAGTTAAATGGTTTTGGGAACTTGATAGATACTTGTATGTTCTTGCTTCTTTGAAAATTCAAACAACTCAAAAAGTTGCTTATAGCCTTTTATTTGTTCGCTTTTTGAGAAACTGCAGGTATGTGGGAAATATCCATACACAAGTGACTGAACCACTACTTCAAGAGGTTTTTGCAAGTACTGGCCCTGTTGAAGGTTGCAAGCTTGTCAGAAAGGAAAAGGTATATTGTTTTCAATATTGTATGTTTTTTATTTATCTGAAACTCTGAGGATGTTCAAATTTGCAATTATTATCTTGTGTCTTTTTTTTTCCCTTTATCCTTTCAATTAGCATATTATTGATCTGTTTTTTGTTCTGTACTTTACTTAAGCAGTCATCGTACGGATTCGTCCACTACTTTGATCGCAGATCAGCTGCTCTTGCTATATTATCCCTAAATGGAAGGCATTTGTAAGTATTAACCTTTGATGTCTCCTCTTACTTTTTTTTTGAGTGTGCATTTCCATCATATCATGTAATCTGCAGGTTTGGACAGCCTATCAAGGTCAATTGGGCATATGCTAGTGGTCAGAGAGAGGATACATCAGGTTTGCTTCCTTTCTGGTTTACAGAAGTTCATTATAAAATATTTGTGAGGAGCTGGAAACTATTTTTATAACTATACTGTTTGATAGTATCATAATCTTTGCAGGTCACTTTAACATTTTTGTTGGGGATCTCAGTCCTGAGGTTACCGATGCAATGCTGTTTGCATGCTTTTCAGTCTATCCCAGTTGTTCGTAAGCATCTTCTCTTTTTGATCTTGATTTCAGTAAAGGCTTGTGTTGACAATGTTGCACATTCTTAAAACTAATTTCCTAAACTATTAGTGTTGCGAATTTATTAGTTAGTAAACCTTGATTTGTGTTTCATGTTCAAATAATACACTATTGATCCATTAGTGTCACCGTAAATAACAAATTGACATCGTTACTATTTCAGGGATGCAAGGGTTATGTGGGATCAGAAAACTGGGCGTTCAAGAGGATTTGGGTTTGTTTCATTCCGTAACCAGCTGGTACTCTTTGTTTAAGTATCTGGTGGCTCTTTGTGTTTCTCTTCTATTGTAAGGTTGTTTCATCTATTGATGTTGACTTTTTTCCTCTGTTCAGGAAGCACAAAGTGCAATTAATGACTTAAGTGGTAAGATTGATGTTTATCACTCCACATGTTATTTTCATTAGTTGCATTTTTTAACTCATCAAATAAAGCTGTGATTTATAGCCCAAAATTTTTATTTCATATATCTCATGCTTCAGAGTGATTTTAATAGGTTGCTGTAATATTAAAGCCAAAAAGAATGACTTTCTATTTATTATGCTATTCCTTGTATTTGCTGTAAAATCACCATGTGTATAGTATTTATTCATTAAATTGTCATGGCCCAGTTGGAAGAATTGTATTTAGCACTGATTTTTTAGATGAACTGTTACTTGCATGAATTGTTGTTCATTGCAGTCAAAATTCAATTGTGCTTTAATTTATATTTCTAGGAAAGTGGCTTGGCAGTCGGCAGATTCGTTGTAATTGGGCAACAAAGGGTGCTAGTAGCAATGATGACAAGCAGAGCTCTGATGCCAAAAGTGTGGTGGAACTTACCAATGGCTCATCTGGTGCCTTTTTTTGCTGCAATTCATTATCTTTTGTTCAAAATCAAACATTTACAATAATTATTTCATTGTTCATTGCTAGCCTCATTACTATTAGTGCTTCATCATTTTATTTAACCTTTTGTATATCTTTATCTTTATGCTGAAAGGGAAATAAACTTACATCTATTACCTTTTTATGCAGAGGATGGTAAAGAGACAACCAATACTGAGGCTCCTGAGAATAATCCTCAATATACTACTGTTTATGTGGGCAATCTTGCTCCAGAGGCAAGTAACTATCTCCACCAGCTTTTAAATAACGGCTGCTGATCAAGTCTTTCAACTTTTTCTGTTTTGATTGTTTTGATTGTTTTGCTTCTTTTGAATTCTTTTTTCCTCTCTTTCTGGTTTATGTTTGATTATTGCTGTTAATATTATTATTTTTGAATTCCTTCATCTTCTCTTTTCTGGTTTATTGTTCAAAGTGTAGCTCTATAAATACTCGCATGTATATCAATAGTATTCATCATGCAAGTTACAACAGAGTGGGTTTCACAATGCTTTATGAGCTTACTTTCATTGGACAAATGTGTGGCTTTTAACCACCTAGAGTAAAAAGAACAATTGATCTTTCACCTACCAATTCAAGCTTTTCAACTGTATTTGGTATGAGTTTGAACCTTTTGGTACTTTGACCCTGATAACTATCATTTTCTGATGAAGTCTTTAGCCCATGCGAGAGTTGCCCGTGTTTTGAACACATCAGTTTGTACTGTAAAGGAGTATGTTATGTTCCCCAAGAAAACCAATTATTTTTCATTCCTGCAGGTCACCCAACTTGAACTCCATCGTCACTTCCATGCTCTTGGTGCTGGGGTGATAGAGGAGGTTCGGGTCCAGCGTGATAAAGGCTTTGGCTTTGTGAGATACAGTACTCATGCTGAGGCAGCTTTGGCTATTCAGATGGGGAATGCTCAGTCATATCTATGTGGCAAGCAAATAAAGGTTTGTTCTCTGCTTTTAGTCAAATGTCATTTGTATTTGAGAAATATAAATATGCAACAATGATGCTCTGGCTATTCTTTCCGTAGATTATTATGTTAATTGAATCATTAACCCATAAGTATCCTACAATGAGCCATAGAATGAGTTGGATTTGTTAGGGATGGCCAGTGTTCTTAGATTACATCTTGCGTGGAAATCCATGTAATTATGATTCCATTTTTATTTAATTCCCCCTGGATTATTATCTTTCATTTGTTTGCTTGTGTAGTGTTCTTGGGGCAGCAAGCCTACACCACCAGGGACAAGCTCCAATCCACTTCCCCCACCTGCAGCACCATTACCCGGCCTTTCAGCCACTGACCTTTTAGCTTACGAACGACAACTTGCCATGAGCAAGATGGGTGGAGTTCATGCTCTAATGCACCCACAGGGACAGCATCCTCTGAAGCAGGCAGCAATGGGGGTGGGTGCTGCTGGAGCAAGCCAGGCTATATATGATGGTGGATACCCGAATGTTGCTGCTGCCCAGCAGCTAATGTACTATCAGTAACATATAAAGAAATAAAGTGGTTGTGTGGTAATATCCTTATTTCCTGTATTTGCAGGTTTCTAATTTGAGTTCTAAATAGGAGGAGGCTTTTTAAATGTATTTTCCCTTGGATAGCAGTGAGGCTGCATGCCATCCTGCTTTTTATCTTTATATAGCATATGTTTGTCGATTGTATCAATCTTACGTATTTCAAAATTTTATCTGAGTTCTAAAACGTGTAGGAAGGTTCTTAATGTATTTTCTCCTTTATACATTTCATACGGTTTGGTATCCAAAATCCAATAGATGTAGAACCCATGTTTCGTGCTCCGCCTCCACTTTCATATATTTCACACTGTTGCTAGGCATGGTTTTTAATGAAATTTTAGGAGGGGGAACGAATACATCTGAATTTAGGAAAAAAAAATGGAAACTTATTTTTTCAGGTCATTAGGCATGTAGACTGCATTAAGTGAAACAAGTTTCAGTGAAGCATTTATTTATTTGACCATGTAAAGAGTGAATATGTTATAAAGAGCCTACACTTATTTGATGCCTGAAAAATAACTGGCATAATCCTTCCATCAACAGGAAATATATTATGGTTGTAAGTAAACATTAAAGCGTTGAGCGTAGCTGCTGATCATGTTTGGTCCTCACATGGCTCCTACTAATTTCCTTCACGCTACAACAACCAGACAGAGCCATTGTGAGTTCAAGCTCCTCTTTTAGCATTTCAAGCACTCGGTTCACTCCTTTTTCCCCTTTTGCTGCTAGTCCATAAACAACTGCCCTTCCAACCTATTACACATCCATTACCATTCAAATTTCTCTTATTAGGCCCATATTACTATATATATATATATATATGTGTGTGTGTGTACAGGAAATCATACAGAAGCTCTGTGATTTCATGATTTAACTTGAAGGTAAATGTGACACAGAATAACATAGCTTACTAGGACAGCTTGAGCACCAAGGGCCATTGCCTTGAAAATATCAGTTCCTCGCCGTATTCCTCCATCAACCAAAACTGGAACTTTTCCTCCAACAGCATCAACTACCTGTGACCTCAATAAGAAATTTCAGTAATCTCTCGTGTGTATATGCCTTTAACTAAGAACATATGAAATTTATAGCTGCAACTATGCCACGGTCAACATCAACAATAGTAGGTGAAGTGGAGCACCTCTTCTAGAACAGAAATGGTAGCAGGAGAATAATCTAGCTGCCGACCTCCGTGATTGGAGACGATCATCCCATCAACACCTACTTCCAAAGCTTTTATTGCTGTGAAATATATATGACAATATTGACCGAAATCAATATCCAAGCGCTTCTTTTAGAAGCCTTCTAGTGGAGAGATTATAATCCTTATAATCTATCCTAGATAATAAAGAGAGAAGGAGATGAAGAATATTATCAAGCTGTGCCTCAACCTTACCATCTTCACGAGTGAGCACCCCTTTGATCAGAATTGGCAAGTTTGTAATAGATTTCAACCATGTGATGTCCTGCAGGAATATAAGAATGTGATAATTAACAAATAAGACTACCAGAACCATGGATCTCATGTTAACCCCAGACTTCCCCTCCAACATCAACATTAACAGAGAATAAATTGTTCATTTACATATATGAGGCCCTATGCTAAGCGTTTAAGCCAACAAGTACAAGTTTCCTAACAACTAAGCATTAGTTCGAACTCGTCGGGTGGTCGAAGAATATCAGTCCTGAGCTGAGAACCATAGGAAAAGTCACTCTCTTTTTACATAAACCTCATGCAATCGTGGTTCACACCAACAGTTTTGCAACCTAAGCACAGTGTCAAACTGGATGGAGGGAAAACAAAGCCAGAGTGCAACTTCTATATCTTTGAAACATATCATGAAACAACCTGGATTGATTACTCATTTTTACCTCCCAACAGAAAGAAGCATCAAGAGTCCCACTGGCCAGAGCAGCCAAACCTGAACCTTTTTCATCCTGTAAAATTTATTACAGGGAATATATTTGTTATTAAGCACATCAAACAGGCATAATGAAAACAAGTTTTGTCTCCGTTAGATGAAGCAGATGAATTGGATAGGGGCTATTCGACTTACAGAAACAAATTTCGTTGGTAATAGGCCCTCCAGGTTCTTCAGCGGAGGTACAACCAGTCTGCAAATGTTCGTCACAAGTAATCTTTTCACATAGGATGCATATGTAACTTTTCATGTATGACGTTAAACTCGAACAGTATTTCATCTCAATGATTTAAAGCAGATTAATCTACACAGTTAAAACCAACTCAAGTTTTAGTTGATAGAAAATGAAAGTGAGAATGCTGATATTTCACTTGTTCTTAACATCTGCCTCCCTTCTGCCAAGTCTTGGAGAATCGACAGTTAGGACAATAGCTTTATATCCATTATTTTCAGCTCTCTGCACCAGCTTAGCCGATATATCCCGTCTCTTATACACCTATTTGGAGCAAACCAAATTAGTGTTCCTTTCCTGTTGATGGTATGGACATAAAAGAAACTATTGAAAGAGCTCTGGTAAAGGCCAAATATACATATAGTTGGAAGAAGCGAATAGCATCACAGCAGGCTGCTACTTCCTCCAATGAGTAGGTAGATGAGGTGGATAAAACCTGGAAATAGACACAATAATTTTGAGACCGAAATTCAGTCAGGAAGTCTTTTTTGGGCCATAACCTTTTAAGTAAAGTTCGTGTGTATTATTAGTACCATTATTGTGTTACACGCAGATGCAGCTCTGGCAGTTGCGATCTCTCCTGGAATGAAAATAGAAAGGTATTCGATACAAGTTTCAAATAAGTAATGTTGGAACTCTTTGAAGAGGACTTCAGACCTTCAGGGTTTGCGAGCTTTTGCAAAGAAGTAGGGGCAATCATAACTGGCATTGAGATGTTATAACCCAACACTGTAGTTGATAAATCAATGCTCCTCACATTTCTAAGAATTATAGGCTGAATACTGACAAGTCACATACCATAATCAGTAACATGATCAGAACAAGCTTTGCTATAGAGCATTAATCGATTTTAAACACATTACATGATTCTTCTAAAAGCTTCCTCATTCTCTTTTAAGGTGTACTGATCCTCTGCTCCTCCAGTGTAGAAATCATAGTACATTTTTGGAAGGGCTTGCCTTGCTAATTCTCTGAATTCATTGACATTAACAGGTTCTCCTGTCATTATCCTGGTTTCCTCGAACAATAATATGGTGTTTAAACTTTCAGGTTTACCTAGCTTTAAATACCAACAAGCCAATGTGTAAGTTACAGAATAGATCTTAGAAGAGTTGTGATATACAGACCCTTACTGCCAGAATCCGAGCAATGTTCCTGCAGAAGCTTCTGAAAAAAAAAAAATTGCTGCTGTCATTAATATTAAAGATGAAATGCTTATATAACGTATGGGATTCTCAAGCTTTTATTACATACTAGATATTTAAATTGTAAGCGGCAATCGGGCATGAAATCAAGGGAACTCTTGAATGATGAACTTTATTGACAGAAGGGGGAGGGAGCTGTGTTATGATTACTGAACATTCTTAGGTACAGATATGTAGGTTTAAGCTGGTACAACAAAACTATAAGCTAATCACTTTTAAAACAAATGAACTCTTGCTCACATATCAATATCTTAATCACATGATGTCATTTTATAGCAAGCATGAAAGAGACTGAAAGTTGCTTGAGTGCCATGAAAACCAGTGCATGGATTGAAGCTCAAAAGATGACGATGAATTACCTTTTGGAGCAGAAAGCTTCTCCAGAAATATTTCTCTTTTATTGAGATTCTCTGCAACAATAAATAATGAACTATAAAAAATGATCTAGTTGTGTACCTTTCTACTTTTTAATTCTTCTGAATTTTCCACGCCCCTCAAGAAAAGTAAAGATTAGTTTTGTCTGTATTCGTATTAATCAACTTTAGATAAATCTAAACTATTGCTAGTCAAGTTGCAGATAATCTTTCCCAGCCAGCTCATGTCCTTTTCTCAACCTCTTACGATTCATTCATTTTTTCAGTATTGGACCATGGCTCTCTTGTTTTGGTCTAGGGTTCATGAGAATAAATTACGGAATTAAATAAAGCACATCAATTTTGTCTTATGTTACTTGGATTTTGGTATAAACATTTGATACCCATACATGTTCAACAAGAGTATATTTAATTTATTGCAAATATTTTCATATATTTAAAGAATCTTTTAAAGGGTTGTAGAATACATATAAATCCAAGACTTGTATAAAAAAAAAAAAATTCAAGATCGCCGACATAAGAGATTGTCAAGTTTACTGGTAAATATTTACTCTAATGGTAATGGTAATGAATTCAGTTTAGGCAGTTTCAGTTCCAAGACAATGGCGATATAGTAATCTCCAAATAAAAGTGACTAAAAACATGATGCTTAATTACTCCTTTACACTATGAAAAGTCCCATCAGTCTTTCTACATACAAAATTTTTTATTGTTCATAAAGCCATCTTACTTGAATTGCCTTTGGCACCTCTTTCCTCTGCTACATGCAACTCTCTTGGTTCATGCAAAAATTTGCAATTTTCTCCATAATAGCATCGTCCTTGAGAATAATATCGGCAAATTTGCTGCGGAAGGAAGCCTTGTCTCCGTGGTGGAGTTGCTGGATGACAATGGTTCATGTTTCTTAGCCGTTGTCTACGATAATTCGTCTCTGGAAATTCATTTGCTATGAATCTACCATTGGTAAGATTCCAGTATCTATCCATAGGGAAGTTTGGTTGGATGCTGTTCAAGTAAATTTTATCACCCTTTTGAAGCTGCACCTCCTGAATGCCACTGGTCTCAACCAAATTATGAGGAACTTGATCTCGTAAATGATTGTTATGACTAGAAACTGACTGACGACTTCTAATTGATAGCTTCTCCAAATCAAAGAGCAATCCTGACCCATGGTTTTGATTTGTTAGGTGTTCTCCTTCAACAGTTGAACCTGATTGTTGATGTTGGGGTGCTATGAACCCTGAATTAGTATATGAACTTGGCTGTCGAGGTTGAATTTCCTTTGTTGTTGTTGTTGAACTTAACTGGGTCTGGGACTTTTTCTTGTTCTTTTCTTCTCTTTTTAAGACTCTAAAGTCCAACATGATAATAGTAACTAAAATGAGATTCTAGGATTAATCTCTTTCTTTTCTGGATTTCTGAATTAGTGCAGAATACTTAGCATCACTCTAAACTAATATTGAATCTTTTGAATCAAAACCAACATTTACCTATTTGATCTGAGCATTTTCCTCCTTTCCTTTTCCTGGATCCGCACTTCTCTATCTGACCTGGCTAGTGAGCCCCTTGAATGCTTTTCCACCAAAACTGTTTGCCTCTCCCCTTCATCCTCCCATCTCTGATGAATACTATTGGTAAGCTAGCATCATATTCAAAAATCAACGGACAGCTGAAAATGTAAACTATTGAAATGGTTCAAACCTGTCTCAAGGTCTTTAGTCGGTAAAGGTTTCGACCCTTGATTAGGAGGGGATAAAGTGGAGGAAGTGGTTTCTCTCCTTTACTCCAAAGGACCTCTATCTGATCACATTAGCCACAAACATTGTGTTAAGGACCATATTAACTTTGAGGCTAACATATCATCTTCTCAAAAGGATCATATCAAAACTGCATGTCTTCTGCATGCTGTTGTAGGAAACTCTGCATCAAGGTTGCTCAAGAGTTTTATAAAACAAAGGAATCGGGTATGTATATAAACCGATTGTTTCATTCAGTGATCTTTCTCACTCAATTATTGCCTCAAGATATTATTCTAGGAAAAACAGTAAACAGTTTAAATATCTGGTTCTCTTTATCTAATCTAAACATGTTTATTTCTGTCTTTGACTCACAGTAAATGTATGCTGCTGCTTGGCACTGCCATAGCTTTCTTTGACAATGCGCCCTACAACAATTCTTGTACCACACGGAGGACCAGAAGCACTTCTCGATGCTATGTTAAACCTGAAACAATTTGTAAATAATATGTGGTAACAAGATATAGAAATCAAGGATAATTAGATAATATAAGTTGGAAGCTATAAGAACATATATATGCTCAACTTTTAAAGATTTTTCACATACAATTTGGAGGACCATAACTCATATCCAACCATGGTTACTAAAGAAAAAAAAATGAGGAATTCAGGATAAAGTGTAGCCAAGGTCCATATCAAAGGATACTTTGCATGTATGCTAAAAGAGAAAAAATGAACCTTACATTTCATAAACATTCTGCTCAAACATAACAACATCACCAGTGCATGCATCACCTGCACCAGATTCCTTTGATTTTTAGAACAAATTTAAAAAGAAGGTAGGCACAAATCTAAAGAGTCCCATTAGCTTGTATAATGTAGAAGATACAAACTGATAGATATTAAGTATTTCCTATGATTTTTAAGCTGGATTCATAAACTCTGGGTTCGGTAAAATGTTCACCTTTGCAGTTCACTACAAAGCTTGATAATGGATATTTCTTCTCTCCTCCACCATTTGAGATTCTAAAATACAGAAAAAGAATAATTAAAGAAACAAAGGCCAACCAAAGCAAGGCTAAAGAATCATGAATGAAGCTAATGTAGAAAATGGATATTACTCTAAATGCTCCTTTATGCGTTGAATAAGAACATCCTTGTTTCCACTCAATCTAAGTCCATTTCTCCTCAGATAAACTTTACACTCATCTACTTTAAGCTTCTCTAGCCTCCCATCTGTCAAGCATTGTAACAAGAAACTCACATGTACATAATAAATAACCATGAAATCTATTTAATTTCAGTGAAAATGATCCTTTTTTTTTTAATTTCTCATTTCATTGTATTGAGATCATAAACACTAACCTTTAATAATATTTTGAACATTCTCGTAACTTTTATCATCAATGTGTGAAAAATCCATCCCCAACTCTGGGTCTTTCACATTACTGAAATCAGAATCCTTGGCAAAACTGCAAATATAAACAAAAACCAAAAGAAATGAAAAATTATAGCACAACCCATCATGTTAAAACTAAATTTTAAAAGAAAACCCATTTAAATTAAATTAAATTAAATTAAATACAAATACTACTATTATTACTGCATAGAGGGATATGGGAATTATCATGACCTTGATTTTTTCTTGATAGACAAGTTATGGAACTTGGTGCTAGTGTCCTTGTCATTGCTGTGACTTGAGTCCGTACCCAAAGGATAATCCGGGTCGGACTCAGAGTTATTACAGCAATCTTTTTCTTCAAAGATTTCATTGTAATCTTGAGAACTTTCTGTGTCAGAGTCAGAAATTGCCATTGATGAATTGCTAGACTAGCAGTGTGGTTCCTGGTTTTAATGTTGAGGTATGGGCTTTTAAGGAAGAAAATTTGAAATTCAAAGTTTTCTTTACCGTTTGGGTGTCTAATGGGCCCGATTAAACATAGAAAATACCCACTAATCTCTTCATTTAATTCTAATTTTTTATATTAAAAAAAGTGAAAATGGTTGACTGGCAAGATACTCTTATTACATGCGCCGCATTGTGCCTGAGATGCGGTATTTATGTTCCTGTTAGTGTTTGGCACTCCAACCTCGTTCGAAGTTTTGTAGGTCAAATGTGTGCTTTTTTATGACAGTATTTTATTCAAAGAATAATGGGATGTTTATATTTTAGAGGTTATTGGTTGAAGTCTCACAATGAATGAAGTTTTTTCTTGAGAGGAGTTCGTTCCTTAGGCATGTTTTAGAATATATTGTTCTTGTAGTGTTTAGGATTAATTTTAGTCTTGAGTTTTGTCTTCCTATTTCGAGAAGAGTTCAAAGGGATTCACAGAATTTAATTATAACAATACCTTCAACAAGTTTTGTCTAATCAATGGAGGTATTGAGTTCTCCTCGAAATAGGAAGATAAAATTTGAGACTAAAATTGAGTATAGACTTTAGAACACAATTAATCACTATTTAAAGGTCTGATTGGTTGCTCAAAGGATGACATTTCAAAAACTTCTCTTGAGAGAGAGTTGATCATTTTCAAGCATCGAAAGGCACTCCTAAGCTCTCTTCAAAATTAGAGGACTACACTTTGAGAGCATAATATTCACGACAGCACAATCTTTGTTAGGATCGACTCGATTAAGCAACAAGTAAAAAAAATAGCAGAATAAATTGAGAAATTGAACACACAAATTTAACGTGGAAAAACCCCTCCAGAGAGGAAAAAAATTACGGGCAAAGATAATTTTACTATAATGGCAAAAGAACAAAGAGTACAAAAGATAGAGATAAAAACTAAACCTCGAAAACTTGGAAACAAATAACCCTCAAAACGTAAACACAAAATTCTCTAAATGTGTTATAGTTCTAAAAAGTAGAGTGACAAAATTCCTAAAAATAATTCGTTAGTTTATAATTTTATCATTATTATGCATTTTTTTTCTCAGTTTATGAGATAATATTACCATTCATTACTTCCAATATTAACAGAACATGGAGCACATAGGCTATTTGATGTTTGTAGTGTATAAAATATTAAAGCAATGAGAGGAGCTGCCTATCATGTTTGGTTCTGACATGGCTCCTGGTAATTTCCTTCGCATTGGAACAACCAGAAAGGGCCATTGTGAGTTCAAGCTCCTCCTTCAGCATTTCAAGGACTCGTCTAACTCCATTTTCTCCCTTTGCAGCTAGTCCATACAGAACTGGCCTTCCGACCTACCAAGTAGGTAACAAGCAAAATTATGAATCCCAAATTATCGCCATTTGCAGGACTGAAGTCATCAATGGAGATCTATATGCTTACTAGGACAGCTTGTGCTCCAAGAGCCATTGCCTTGAAAATATCTGTTCCTCGCCGCACTCCTCCATCCAAGAAAACCGGAACTTTTCCACCAACAGCATGAACCACCTGCAACCTCATTGTGCATACAAAAATATGGACTGAATTGGTAGCCTGCTAAATTTCACAAGTGGAAAAATGAAATCCTATTGCAGGGCAAGGAGAACACCTCTTCAAGAACAGAAATGGTTGGAGGACAATAATCAAGTTGGCGACCTCCATGATTGGAGACAATAATCCCAGCAGCACCTACTTCCAGAGCTTTTAAGGCTTGTGAATGATAGCATGAGATGTCAAAAGTTAATCAAATGAAACTAAACTGAATAAAATGTAAGCTGAACTAAGAAAGGTAGTGCCTCAACCGTACCATCTTCATGAGTGAGTACCCCTTTGATCAGAATTGGCAATTTTGTGATGGATTTCAACCATCCGATGTCCTGAATGTACTAGTTATATCAGCAAGGGGAAAGTGAAGGAGGGTGAAACAAGCTTGAGAATGGAAGTTCTGTAATAACATAAACATATTACAGAAATAACATGAATGATTTATTCATCTTTACCTCCCAACTGAATGAAGGGTCACGGGTCTGATTGGCCAGAGCATCTAAATTTGAACCTTTATCCTGCAAAATATATTACGCTTTATCTTTATTTCATGATCAAAAACATCAAAGAAGCATCAAACAACTCTGATGGAAGATGCAGGATTGGGACAATTCTACTCACAGTGACAATCCTAGTTGATAATAAACCCTCCACATTCTTCAATTCTGGTATAATGATCCTGTAGAGATTCATCAAATTAATGTTTTCACATGAGAAGCATAACTAATAGCTTCTTTAGTGCCCGGAAACTTAATGAACATGAGAACATTGATACTTCACTTGTTCTTGATGTCAGCCTCCCTTCGACCATGTCTTGGAGAATCACCGGTTAGGACAATGGCCTTATATCCATTATTTTCAGCTCTTTGCACCAGCTTAGCTGTTATGTCCCGTCTCTTATACACCTATTGAGAGGGAAACCAAATTAGAGTCCATTTCCTAGCAATGATATTTCTGCTGCCAACCAAAGATAAAGTCTAAATTATAATATTAAAAAAGAGTTTAGGCAAGGATACGCATAATTGGAAGAAGCGAACGGCATTGCAGCAGGCAGCTACTTCCTCTAAAGTGCAAGTGGATGAGATAGATAAAACCTGGAATGAGAATCAACAATGAAACAAACATTAAATCTGCACCTAATAGAGTAACTGTTCATATATGTTGTACCATTATTGTGTTACATGTAGATGCTGCTCTGGCTGTTGCAATCTCTCCTGGACATAAAACAAACAATTGAAGAATACAAGTTGGAACAAGTTGAAAGGAATTCTCTGTAGAAGACTTAGACCTGAAGGGTTTGCCAGCTTATGTCTAGAAGTTGGAGCTATCATGACTGGCATTGAGATACTGTAACCCAATACCATAGTTGATAAATCGATGCTGCTTGTGTCTACAAGAATTCTAGGCTGAATACTAAGAGGTTACAGATAATAATTAGTTATAATGATGGAACCTATTGGCTCAGTCTTGAATCGTTAAACAATTTAAGGCATTACGTGATTCTATGAAAAGCTTCTTCATTCTCCTTTAAGGTGTATTGATCTTCAGCTCCTCCAGTGAAGAAATCATAGTACATCTTTGGAAGGGTTTGCCTCGCTAGTTCTCGAAATCCATTGACATTAACAGGTTCTTCTGCCATTATCCTAGATACATATATAATGTTCTGCTACATCAATTGCAGTAAAAAACCCAAGCATGAGTACTGATATACAGACCTTGGTTGCTGCAATTTCCTAAAACAGGCAAATCCCCTATTTTAGGCCTCTAAGAATTTTTCTATTAATAATGAGGTAATACATGTTTATATCATGTACAGGGTTTCTCAAGCATATCATAAATGACAGATCAAAGTTTCTTCATTGACAGAGTTGGGATGGTGAGCTAGGGCAAGATTCAGGTACAGGCATGCTGACATTAGCTGGTATGCACAGAAGTGGGAGCTAACTATTCTTAGCAACCCTACTCTTGACTAAATACAATACATAGCATGAAGTAATCTGATAACATGCATAAGAACAAATGAGAAGTGCTTGAATTGCGTCAAAAAGTTAAAAAAAAAAACAGTACATAGTGACCCATTAAAAAAAAAAAACCAGTACATAGTGACCCATCAGAGCTGGGGTTTAAAGTTCATACAAAAATAATGAAAGCAAGCAAGCTGATCTTGGGAAAAACATACCGATGACAGCTGAAAGCTTCTCCAGAATTCTTAGTAGTAAATGATAAGGTTATCCTAATAGTTTACTTGGTTATGCTAACTAATTACACTGAAAACGGGAATGTTTACAGGGAATAACTAAACTGATAAAAGAGATGTTAGTACTGAATATGGAGTTTGCCTACTCTGACTTTGCCACCTTGTAAACTGTGATTTTGGAGGTGATCTAATATGATAGAATTGGCTATATAATATTAGGGAATCTTACCCGTTCAGCAGTCTAGACCGTGATGACCTCTTGTCTCGACTTAAACTTTCCTTTTTTTTTAAGTTAATATACTATTTGGCAGGTGAGTTTAGCTTTAATTTGGCAGGTGAGTTTAGCTTTAATGTTTAATTTGGTATTTAAAATTAACTTTTATTTTAAACTCGGGTTTTTTTTAAATTTGATATTTGTGTTTTTAATTTTTCCCATTTAAGAACCCAAATTTGTCTTCACTTTTCAATTCGGTAAATGAGCTTTATTTTGTTTGTCCCAATTAAGTACATGCGTTATTTTACTAGGATACAGGTGTCAAACGATCATTATTAGATTTGAGTATCAAATTAAACATTAAAACCAAATTCAAATACTAAATAATATATTAACCCTTTCTTTTAATAATTACATTATAATCAAAGTTTTTTTGCCAATAGACCAGTAGCTTAATATATCATTAGAATTTTACCTTGTTTGCTTTCTTTCTTTTTGTAATTTGGAGGATGAATAGTGTTATAATTTTACCTTTTGGGTCATAGGACATTGGCTCCTAGGTTCACGACATGAATCCTCAAGCAAGTTTTTGAGAAAAGTAGATAAATCATTATAATTTTTGTCACAGATAGAGAGAAATCTATCCCAATTTTAAGGTAAAAAATCAAATAAAAACATTTGCAAATCTTAAGCAGGGATGGGGATGAGCCAAAAATAAATCATGACGAGGAAATTTGGCTATTTCATGCAGTAAAAACTAAATTGATATTATCTTAATCTTCAACATAAATCCTGCTCATGTTCGTGGCCGGCCAAGCATTAAAGAGAAAATAGACACTAGATGTGCTAGAATTTAAATTAATTACCACAAAATGCTTTCTTTTAACTAGTTTACTATTTGTTGTTCTATTCTGGCTTTTGACATATTGAAAGAATAGTTTGTCTTTGAACATATGCTCTTAAGGTAGGGTCTCTCCTTCACAATTCCACATTGCAAATCCGTCCCTATACTTTGCCGAATTGTATGATGAACAAAAAACCATAACTCACTCCAATGTTTGGTCTCTGGGTGTGGACAACAAGCTACCCACAGCAAAACAGAGAAACCTAAGAAACTTGATGATGAGTTGTTAAAACCATGAAGCACGGTTGAAATCACCACAGCTTTGCTTTCACCCAAAAGAGGAGGAACACGACTCCTAACACGATGGCAACCGGAGCCCACTTCCGAATTAAAGCCTACAGGCAAGAGTTTCCAAACTTCAGAATTGCAAACAATAATGATCTTTAGAACGAATCAAGAACAGTTTCAAAAATGCATGGAAAACCACTTAAGCTCTAGCTAAAGAGACTTGCATTAAAAAAATATGTAGTTTGAATAGAAGGAATTAGGCAACAAAATTATTAACCCATGGTACTTAAGGCAAACTTCAATCAAACAGTCCGACATAAATCATATCACATTTAAGGGCTAATCTTCTTCTTGATTTTTGTGGAGACGGAGCAATCATACTTACGTAACTAGCCATGCTAGTCTTTATGCCTATAAGCAGAGCCTAGAACTCAAACTAATTGATGCATTAATTGCCCAAAGCAGACATTGAGTTTTTGTGGGGAGGGAGCAATCATACTTATGTAACTAGCCATGCTTGTCTTTATGCCTATAAGCAGAGCTTCGAACTCAAACTAATTGATGCATTAATTGCCCAAAGCAGACATTGATCTTTTTTTTCTTTTTCTTAACAGGATAGGCCAGTCCATGCTCAAGGAGCCATTTTGACATCGATCATGTAAATTATATCAATCGCCTATGTTTTCTACCAGAAAATGACTTAGCAGCATGCATTTGTCAACAAAAATGTCAAAAGGAAATAGCTAAATGCGTCAACCTAAAAAAGGGGGGAGACAGAAAGAGAGAAATGACCGCAATAACGAGTCTTCATCCTTCACTAATCAAGAAAACTAACCTGTCGATTTAAGTCTCTCGCCTTATCAGCATATATGCGAGATTCCGACGTCAAACGACTGGACATCTGACTGACCTCTGTATTGTCAGAAAAGGGAAATTAACGCTTAGTTAGTGAAAAGCAATACAATCTATCCTCAGTCAGTGAAAAGGAGAGAGATCAAAGCAACAGTAAAGACAATCTGATTAGGTGACTTCAATCTGAAGGTAATACTTAGAAGTAAACTAAGCAGTGACAAGGTACAACCATAAAAGACTTTGCCTTTGTACTGCTAGTAGAGAATAAAAATCTACAAGCCGGGTTCTTTTAAATGTTAATTGGCATAATGTGAACTGATGAAAAGTTCCAGAAAAACTCAACAACAAAAAGACCAGAACAGCTAAATCTGACTATTAAAGGAACAAAAGCTACAAAGCCAACCCATGACCTCACACTAGAAAAATGCTTTTTCTTTTAAATACGAATATATAATTATAAGGAACTAAAATCATCCAGTTATCAGTTATGTTCCAGCTTGGATTACGACTTAAGGGTAATTTATAAAAGTTAAATTGGGACAGAATGAAATATAGAGTAACAGGCTGGTCTCACCTAAATGGGTTTTTTTTTTTTCACATCTTTAACCAGTACATGCAATGCAGATGCATTAAAATTGTAAAAGCAAAGTTTACCTAGCAAATGATTGTAAATTTTAGCATTCCTCATGGTGCATTGATTCAAACAAAGTTCACTGAATTTTCAAACTAAATCTTATAAAAATGTCCTAAAAGTAATTCAGAAAAGAAAAAGGTATCTCTTACGGTCCAACTTTTCGCCAACACCAAGAACTTCTTGCACATTGCGAGTCATTATTTGGTGAACTTCGTAGAGTTCATCGTTCAACTTTGAAATATTCCGTTGAGTACGGGTGTCCTGGTATAATTTTTTTGTCTTCTGTATGAATGTATCTGAAAGACAAAGAAAAAAATACAATCAAGCCTAGGAAGAGAAAGAACACAAAGAAAACGAAGAAGAAATACTAATTCCAAACAACAGAAAAGGAACCTACCAAATTTAATAAATGCATAAGGCCTGGCAGCAGTTTCAATTTGAGCTCCATTAACACGTTCAAATTCATTCTTGAGGTCTTCCAGATATTGAAAAGCAAGTTTCTTAGGATAAGAACGGTCACACATTGTTAAGTAACAAACACGACCTTCAATGATATAGCTATGAACTTAGGTCAAGGTAACACCATAATGGTATAATTCAGATGCACCTGCAAATCGTACTGAGAAAAACATACAACAGAACTTATTTCTTTCCCTCAATAGACCATAAAGTATAAACCTATTTCATAATTCAAAAAATATGGCATCCAAGAAATAGACACCAGGACAAGGATACTGGAATACATAAGGACCAGTCTCAACAGACATCCTTGAAGCTTCATTATGCCCTTTAGAGAGATTCTTAAACAAAGCCTTAACTTGGTGTTTGTACATTTCGGCATCTGTCAGATCCCGACCATCATCTAGTCCCTCCGCCAGAGGAAGACCATCAGTAACACGAGCAATCATTGTCAGTTTCACCATCTTTACTCCCCTTTTTCTCAGTTTTCACAAAACCCCTTCAAACTAATAGAAACGCAAAATTAACACCTTAAGTAAAAATTAACAAGCCAAATTCCATACCATGATATTAAAAAAAGGCACAGCGGATTTCAATTGACTATAATTCGATAATTTCATTCTCAATCTTAATGGTACAACCACCCACCACAAAGCTGAAAATAAATACTATTTTCCAGTTGAACAATTATCATTGCAAACAATTAAAATTAACGGAAAAAAAAAACATAAATTGATTCCATAATTCTGATATTCACTAAACCCTCATCATTGGTCAAAAGCAAGATCGACCCAACACTTCTTTTTCCAATCGAAAGGTCACTAACGTAATCCAAAGACAACCAATCTAGTCAATGTCATCACGATCTGACAATGAAATATATATTTTTCAAGGATTCCAACAAAACCCAGAAATTCAGTTGAAGAAAAAAAAAATCTCATATAAGAATTTCCACAACGAACGATTTCTTTCTTCAAATAATTATATGCATGCACATTTAAAAATCGACAAACAAAAGCTATTAGTTTTTAATGGAATACCTGATTAGAGCATGTAGGTCTTCGGATTTCTCCTTGATTTCAACGATCTGAGGAAGGGGAAACGACCGGTGGTCATACAAGTCTTAATGAGATGAAAATAAATGGAAAGTGAGGGCATTAAGAATAGGATTTTTATTTATAAAATCAAATAAAAATAGGAAATTAAATTATGGCTTTTTGAGGGTGTCGTGTTATCAGCGATTGTACCTTTGAGATTGCCGTGCGAACTCCGAAGTTTCAAAGGTACAATGCCATCTGGGAGTTTTTTTAAATTAGACTATTTTCAAATTTTCTTTAAAGATTATATTTATAGATATAATAAATATAAATAATATAATATTCTACTTTTAGATATTAAAATCTTAAAATTATTTTTATTTTAATATATAGCTATTTTATAATTCAAATTTTATATTTATAGATATAATAAATATAAATAATATAAAATTTTGGATTTTTTGTCCTGAATAAAATTCTATTTTTATATGATATGAATCCTAAATTATATCAAATTTCTTATTCCAATATACATTTGTTTTACAATAATGAAAAAAAAAAAACTGTTGAGGAAAGAAAAAAAAGTGTTAATATATTTCAGTGAGACAAAATCACAATTAAAAGAAGAATAACAAATATTTACTTAACATCATATAATATTTTAAAATAATTTTTTAATTTAACTAATATTTTAAAATGTTTTAACATTTTCTCAATAATATTTCACTTAATATTTAATCCAAATTTAGGAAAAATAATTGCTTAGTTTGATTAAAAAATAAAAGCATTAAGTTGAATTCGTGTAAATCAAAATAAAAAATATTTCAATTTTTGGAATAATTCAATTTTAAAATAAATAAATCTTAAAATTACACAATAATTTTAATATAACTAGTATGGTATTCTTTGTATATTTGAAATTTAAATGTTTTTATTTTTAGAAAGTTGGTACTTTTATTTTTCAAATTTAAAAATTCAAATCAAATTGTTAACACCATTAAATTTTTCTATCAAATTCGCTGATGTAACATATTGAAATTAAAAAAAATACTCACTTAATAGTTACGTAACAAAAAATTGGCATTGCAGTGGACTTGAATTTAACAAATAATTTTAATAGTACTAATAAATCTTAAAAGTTACATCAATATTTTAATCAAAACAAACCCCACCGATGGTATTTCTAGAAGATTATCAAGTGACAAAGTTCAGGGAACGATGGAGGAGTTAAGGAACATATTGGGATGAGTTTTCCAACTAAAGATCACTTCTTTAACGAAAGAATCGCGAGACCATTGTCGAAACCATTTTTTGTTGAAAAACGGGCCGACTTTGAAAAGAAAAACAGAGTCGCCACCAATCTTTTTTTGAAGTGTGATTGGGTCACCTTATAAAACATTTGGTCTACGAATTTTAAGAAAACGGGTCCGGGAGTCGATTACGCACGAAGAATTATTAGCACCCTTGCAACGCCCAAAATTGGTACCTTATTGATTGATTAATGTCCTAACATCGAAAATTGGAAGAGATTTTAAAATACAAATCCTTTAGAAAATGTTTGGATAATTCGAATTGGATATCGAAATTCTTTTGTTCCGAAAAGATGAAATACCACATCCAACACGTTAGGACACGATGTTTCAAATCCTCGATACCAAGATCATTTCATGGTTGTAATTTTAAAAGGGTATTCCACTATTTGACCAAACCTAAAAAACCGAAACCCAGCACGATTAGGCACGATTCCTCGAATTTCCAAACATGAAATATTGCCTTATTTAAGAAAACACGGTCAAAATCTTTAAAGGATATTTAGTCATTTGGACGAATGGAAAATCGAAACCCAGCACGATTGGGCACGATTCCTTGAACTTCCAAACACGGAACATTGTCTTGTTTAAAAAACTTTTTTATGAATTTGGGTAAAAAAAAGTGGTAACAGAAAAGTTGATGTAACCTTTAAAATAACAAAAATCAGTTTAAACATAGAAATGGTCATACTTAGCGAATAATGATAATGTGAACTCGATGATAATAAAGAACAACAATAATAAATGTAATAAAAAAATCTAAAATAAACAATAATGTTAATTATAATAAAAATAATAGTGGGGAAAAAAGTTTAAAATAAAAAATAATTAATAATAAATACAGTAATAATAGGTTAAAAATAAAATAATATAATAATTAAAATAATAATAATAGTACTAGTAAAAATAAAAATAGTATTAATAATAAATAATAGTGATAATATTAAAATTAATAGTAATAATAATAAGAAATAAAAGTAGTAAAGACAATAGTAGTAACATTAAAACCAATCGTAATAGTAATAAAAAATAATAATAATAAAATGGAGGGAAAAAAATTGAAAAATAGTATTAATGAAAAAATAAAAAGATAAAAATAAAATAAAATAAAAGATAATAATAATAGTATATACAATAATGAAAATAATAATCAAAGTGATATAAAATAATAAAGTTCATTATAAATAGAATAAAAATAATAGTAATAACTAATATAATAATAACAATATTTAAAAATAACACTCTCCCCTTCCCTTCTAAATCCGGCCATTGGTCCGGCCTTGTTCCGGTCACCGGACCTCCACGCATCGCTGTGGAGCCACGGTACACGGCGGCCGAACCTCAACATAAAAGAAACTTTTTTTTTGGCAATTTCAAAATGGGTAAGCTCCTGATTGGTTGGGTAAGACAAGCAGAGCAACAGTCGCATTTATGGCAGCGACAGTTTTCTATTCACTGATTGGTTTTTGGTTCGGTGGTGTTGGGCTCAAGTTCTGCTGTTGGTTTTATTTTATTGTTTTTGTTTTATTGTTTTTTCTCCTGGTTATTGTTGTTGGTTGGATCTTTTAATTTTTGGTTTTGGGCTTGATCATAGCATCCTAATATATCATTATTTTTCTTCAAAATAAAAAAGGGGTAAGCTCCTTCCACTTTATTTTTATTTTCGTATGTAAAAACGAAATAAAATTGAAAGATAGAATAAAATAAACAAAGAACTTAAAACGAGAATAGATGAAAATCACCTCTTTTGTTTAGATTTTTGATTAATTTCGTGTATCTCTTGTATCGAAAGTCTCTCTTTTTCTTGTATTCGAATCTCTCTTTTTTTTCTCCAAAAAAAAAAACCGTCCTCTCCACAATGGTTTTGAATGGCTTTTATAGCCAAATTTTACAACTTGTTTTGCAAGTAAGTGGGGTGATGGAGTTAGTGGGGTAGTGGAGTTAGTGGTCAGTTTAGTGGTCTAGTTGGGTTAGGGTTACTTGGGCTTGGTTAATTGGGTTTGGTTTGATTTGAGGTTATTGTTTGGGTTTGTATTTGGGCTCCGGGCTAAAAATTGGGGTCAAAAATTGGGTCGTACAACCATCTTTCGGTGTCAACAAGGGAGAAAAGCCAAGCAAGCTAAAAGGCTCCAAATTAGGCACAAAATCTGAGATTACTAACTTTTCCTAGCATTATAACCTCTATATCAAGGCGAAGAAACATCTATCCGATATTATAATAAATGGGGATGAAAATGTGGATTTTTCATGTAAAAAGGTTTCTAAATCCTCAAGGAGGATTCTTTCTCCCAAAGTATAACTTGTCCCCTTTTGGCAGCTCTAGGAGGAACTCAGAATCTAGTTTTATAACTGCACGGATGAGATTTACTAGCTGTGACAAATTCTAGAATGTGAATGAAAACGATCAGCAAAATTATGTCAGCCATCCAAGTCAAGTAACAACAGAGGAACCAGAGAGCTAACTTTGCTTTTCAGATGACAAAGCTAGTGATGAAGTCCAAGGTGATAATGTAATTTTGAACAAACCCGACACTTGTCTGAATGATGACAAAGAAGATCAAACTTATTGGTTTGCTAAAGATGAAATGAGTATTGAAGGTATTGTTTTGCATTCGATTATTTTATGATCCAATCATGAATTTATTTTTAACCTTTATAAAATGTATACAAGAGGGGTGAATATTGTTGAAGACGACAATATGGTTATGGGGGAAAGCAACCTTCATAAAGTATAGGGACTAGTTTTAACAAATGAAAAACATAAAAAAACTATATTAAAAGAAATGAGAAGTAAAGGAAATAGAGGGAGAAGTAAAAGAAAATAAAATAAAAAAATAAAGAAAAAAAAGGTTAAAAAACATAAAATAAAAAAATTAAATTATTCAAAACGAAAAAAAATATAGGGATCAATTATATAATTTAACCTAAAATTTTTGTTTGAAATAATGATTTAATGTGCCACGTCAGCTTACTGTCACACCGTTAAAGGTAATTAACGATTAAGTTATTAAAATATTACAACACAATAATATATCCAAACATGAATGACTAAAATGCAATCCAAGCAAACTAAAATAGTATATCAAAAAAAAAATATAAAGACTAAATTTCTTATGAATATTTCTTACTTTTTCTAATACACTTGGATTATAATTGCTTAATAATAGATTAAAAAGAGATTAATTTTTCATAAACTCCGATGATATTTCATAAACTCTGATGATTGTCGATTCCTTAAGCATCCTTTTATTCAAATAATAATAATAGCTTAATATATTAATCAGTGATAACATTTTTCACATGGGTCCTTCAACTATTTTTATCATATCAGTCCTTAAAATTTGACAACCATTACCAACATCAGTCTCTACAACTCACACATTAACCTTTTGTTTTTTTGTCAAAATCAACTAATCTTGTAAAGACAAGTGTATTAATACTTTTTAATATATCAATTACTTTAATTAAATAATATTCCTTTAATATATTAAAATTTTATCAAATTTTTAACTTTTCATTAATCATATGTTTCAAAAATCATCAGCATTTTCCTTTTTCTTTAAAATAATAAATGTTAGCTCGAGTTTAGTTTGATCTGATTTTATTCTTTGTAATAGTCTAAGGATTAAATTAATCTATTTAATAGTAGAATAATTAATTTTAGTTAAATCCCTATAATAAAAGGACCTCTAAAGTACATTTACCTTTTTTCTTTCTCATCCATCCCCGCAGTCTTCTTCTTTTATCATTGTTTACATTTTTAAAATTTTTCACAATCTTATTTTATACTTTTCTCATCCATCCCTGCTGTTTTTCTTAGTTTCTCGTACTGAAAAAGTACATCCAATCAACTCCTTTGATCGTAACTTTAACAGTTAACAGTTAAAATTTAATGGTTTTATTTTTGGATTATATTTTTCATGTGGCACACTACTATTGTACCACATGGCAAAATGGATATAAAAATATATTAAAAAATTAATAAACACCATAAAAATCAGTATAAATCCAAAAACTACAGAAAATAATAATTAATAATTAAATATAAAAATTATAAAAATTCCATAAAAAGTATAAAAAATTAAAAAATAGTTATAAACAATTATAAAAATGATAAAAACTACAAGAAATATAAAATACATAAAAAAACATGAAAATTGTAAAAAAAAATTCCCAACAAAACATAAAACAATTTTTTTTCAATTTAATAATAGCATAATCGAATCAAACATAATGATTCAAAACAAAATAAAAACCAACGAACACATAAAGAGTTAAAAAAATTGAAAGAACGTATCACCCTGGATCAAGTCTAGCAATTGCCAATTTGTCGGAATCACCACTCACTGTCCTACAAGCATGGGAAATAAACCATGTTTTTTAGTTCATCTAAACAATGTCCAAGTGGTGAACAAAGTGAACTATTTTTCTTTTTGGAACTTCTTTTTAGGTCATAGATAATTTTCTATATTTCTTTAGTATTTTTTGTAATTTTCTATAATTTCTATTTTAATTTATATAATATTCTTAATATAAAATCTGTTTAAGTTTTTGTTGGGAAAATGAAAAAATAATCATATTTTTGTAGTTTTTTGTATTTCTCTATAGTTTGTAATTTTATCAAGTCTATAATTATCGTTATTAATTTTATAATCTTTTTAAATAGTTTTACAATTTTTTAATAGTTTTTATGTAATTTCAACAGTTATTTATTAATTTCAGTTTTCAATATTTTCTATAATTTTAAAAGTTTCTAGTTTTATTACTTTTTATTATTTTTTATATTTTAAACACATTTAAAAAGAGTCAATTTTCTTTTCCATATAGCACTACTGTAATGTTCAACGTTACAAACATAAGGCAAAATTCTTTCTTTTTTTTTTTCGAAAATGAAACTATGCATTCCATAGGAATAGTAGAATTTTTCTATTCGATTTTCCAACGGCAATGGTATGATCCTAATACTTCTCGAAGCAGGTTATAATCCAAGGCAGGACATCGCAATCACATATAATTTCTTTATCAATTTTGAGTCCTGTTTGTTGGTTTATTTGTTTTTTATAATTAAGGAAAATGAAATTATTTGACATTAACCTCAAGCTTTTATACCTACAAAGATTATCGGCCCATTTGTTTGCATTTTATATGCAAAAAGTTATTTCAATATAAGTAAATTTATTAATGTAAATTACCAATACCGTGCACCAAATGATGGTGACCAAATGGTATGATATCTCACATTTGGACCATAAAAGTTGAGAGATTATAAGACGCTGATGGTTGGGTTGGCCCTTTCGATCACAACTTTCATATTCTTTCCCGGAGGAGTAAACATCCAACTATACACCTATGTTAAACTGGTTTACCCATTTTAACCAGTTTAATGTTTCTATATATTTTCTTTGTATTAAAGAAAATGATATGACAATTTCACAAAGAAGCTTATGTAGCTGGCTGCCATGTACAAACTGTCTTTATCGTATTTGTACCTGTAAAGTACATGGACTGGATCATCATCATCTTCAGTCTCTCCTAGGCAGCTCCCAAATTAGCTTATACAGTTTGTTGGATATTTCCTCATTTGTGATCCCTTCAACCTCTCCACATCCCCGTCCTTCGATCGAAAAATGTGTCTAGTCTCTTGAATTCTGCATGAGCTCGAACCACTGCCAACAGAAAGAGTAAAACCGATTTCACTCGTGCTAATCAAATAAATGAAATAAGACATACATGCAAATAATCACCTAGAGCCAAATTACCTGTCTTAATAAATCAGCTAGGGTCTTTGGAAGTGCTTCGATATTCCTCAACACGACGTAGTATGGGAAGGGAAAAGAATCTAGATATTTCGAAACTGAGATTTTAAATTGATTCTTCTTGTCCTGACTAGTTATTACCTCCTGTAGACCAAACAAAGATATGTCAAAAGAAATCAAATCTTATATCTTCAGAGGCAATCTGATACAAGGAGTCAACAGACCTGAAGATCCATGATTGATTCCTGCAGGCTATCAAGAATAAGGAAAGCAACCATTCGCTTACTACTTAAGACATCCCTAACACAGCGCTTCAAGTTCTCCTGCATACATAGTGCATAAACACACAAAAGTAAATAAAACCATTTTAATCAATTTGGATTGGACAAAACTATTAGCACATGATTCTGTTCTCGTTTTTCTTTTCAGCAAGCACCTTCTCATGTAGCCGGCCATCCCCAATAATTAGAACAAGTTGCTGTAGAGGGTTTTGTCCAGAAGGAAGTCTTGCATTTGTAACTGCAGCATCCAGCTTCTTATTTAAAAACCTCAACAGATCAACAACTGGTTCATCCGTGATAGTATTCTCTTGTTTGAATGTCAGACTAGAAATCATCTGTCCCAGAAAATTATTTACAAAACGATCAGTCATGTTGAAGATGAATAAACCTCTGCTAGATCCAGAAGAGGAAAAAAATTATAAGAAAAGCATATTCTCAGAAGCTTCAGAGTTCAGTGAGCAGTTAGACACACATATAGTCTAAATGAAAGACACAGCAATAAGGCAAATAATTTCATTCTCTTTCAAGAAGGATAATTCAGAGTACTAACCTTAACACCTGATTCACCAGTGAAAGGCTGATCAAAATCATGCAACAACCTTATGTTTCCTTTCTTCCCGAAGCTGGCAACAGCCAAATTTCCAACTTCCAATTGAGACATGGCACGACAAACAGTCACTAAAGCTTTGACAGCAACCTCACTACAACCACTTTCTGCCATACTATGAGAGTCATCAACTGCAATAATAACTTGGTAATCTCGCTTATTTGGCTTGGTTCGCCTTAGCCATATTTTATCTTTCTGGTAGTGACTAGCTATGTATGGAATGACCTATAATTTCCGAACACAAAGAAAAATAAGGTTTTGCAATAAAAAAAAAAAAAAAAAAAAAAGGTAGATATACACTCGATGTATCGTACACTCTACCTTCTTCATGTTAATCCTTTTGCCAGTCTTATAATCCCCTTGGAGTTTGCTGGCAAGAGTAGGTTCCATAACAAGACGTAGCTGTTCAGCCAACTCATGGGCTAGTCTTGTTGTAAGCAGCTCATATCTTTTCCAAAGAGCAGTTGCATTATTTTTTACATCACCTGCAGCTTCTTCAAGGTCCTGGACTTGCCCCATTTCCTCTTCACCTATTGAAAGTCTGTTGAGTTGATACACATCCTCACTCAAGTAAGACTTCTTTACAGAGACCAAGCCCTCTGAAATGTTTCTTTGATCACCATCATCATGACTAGAGTCTCCAGGGGATAGATGATTTGCTTGCTCCTCTAACTCAGAAACCTGAACCTGTTCCTTCTCCCTATTTTTAATGACGGAGGAAGAGTGCTTAATAGGATGCTCTTCAGGATTTTTCTCATCTATTTCCATATCAATGATACCATCTTCCTTTTCCGAAACAGTATTTTCATCAGGCTTCTTGACATCGACATCAGCATCCATCTGCTCAGCTGTAGCAGGTCCCAGTGCCTGAGCCGTCCCTTTTTCAAACTCAGAGACATAACCATACTCGTTAGCATTCTCATCCTCAATTTCTTCCTGTGACTCATTATCATCCTGAAGATCAACAGAGATGTTGACTCTTTCTTTCCACTCCTGAAGGGCATCTCCAACATTTCTGTAAGGGTTTGATTGTTTTTTCTGAAATGGAGCATCATCTGGGTGAGGAAACTCTGATTTTGGATGATGATCACCAAACTTCCCACTATCTGATGAGTCAGCAACCATGATATTCAAGTCGGACTTGTTAGTGGAAGGAAGATTTCTCTGAGCGAGGTCATTGTAGACATCACTGCTATTAGCCCAGTTTGCTTCGGGTGCAACATTACTCACATCCAATGCCTCACTGTTTGGCTGAGTCGCAGCTCCCCCATCAGGAACAGGATCACTATTGAGATCAGAAATTTCCGATTCAGAAACATTTTTCTTTGCAGCCATTTGGTTCATCTCAGGATCCTCCTGATCGCCACCAAGATCATCCTTCTCAGAAGTAGCATCCACCATATCATCCTTTTCAGCAGCTCCATCATGTCTTTCACTCTCCATCTCTTCATTAGTTTCATCAACAGGATTTGAGTTACCTTCATCAGTGCCATCTTTAGCGGATTCTTCTTCCTCGCCAGCACCATCATCTTCCTTAATATCAGTTTCATCCATGTTGATATCTTCACTAGAATTTTGATTCAGCTCGTCAAGTTCCAATCCAGTTGGATCAGTAAATGCCTCTTCTTTGTTTAAGTTCATGTCTTCAATGTTCTCATTCTCATCGACATCAGCCTGAGTTTCACTCTCACCGGTTTCCTTCTCAAGTTCATTCATTTTATTTTCTTCAGGTTCATCAGCATTACCAGCAGAATCTTCCTTGCCTCTGAACTCCCTACTGCTCATGTCACTGTTCCTAACTGAAGGCCCAGATTCATACTTTTCATTGTTATTTGGATTCTCATCATCATCCTTGTCCTGAAGCTTCTCATCAACCACTTCACTCTTTTCTCCAGTTTCCCCCATAGCAGACTCCAGTTGCTGATCCTCAGTATCTTCGCCATTATCCTCTCCAGAGTCATCCTCACTGACACTAAATGTATCAGCAGCAAAATCCTGCTCCATCTCAATTCCTTTTTCATTCTTACTTGGAACATCATTTGAGGCATCTTGTTCTTCACTTGGCTGCAGCAGCATGGAGTGAAAGTTCAATATAATTTCTCACAATTAAATGTTAAAGAGTGAATAAGGAAACTCCAATTTAATACAGTAACGTACCTTTTCAGATGCCCCAAGAAGCTGATCTTCATCATTTATCTGGTCGCTGACATCATTTACCCCAGCACCTTCCCCCATACCTGTCCCACTGGCATCTCTAGTCATATCATGACTAGTATCATCTTCCTGGTCTTTCGGTGAAACACCAAATCCTTTGGCAAACAATGCAGCTAAAATATTTGCAAGTCCATGAGTAACTACAGAAACCTGCACAGAAGAACAAAAATCAAGTCCTAGAAATATCCAGCTGGGGAACCTTTTGCTGCTTTTTCTAATAGCGAAAAAATTGTACAAAAGAATACATTAAATTCTATAAACAGAATTGCATAAAAGTTTTGATGGCAAAACTACCAATCCAATTTCCTACACATTTTATTAGGAGATATACAAAAACAGAATGCATAAAAGTTTAGATGGGATGAAAATATAGTAACTGTGATAGCTCAATCGCTCTAGTTAAATACTTTCAACATACAAGTTATGCTTCATTTCAATGTGGACAGACAGGAAAAGCAAGTAACATAAAATAAATCGTAAGGACTCATGATGAACCAACTTACTGTTTTATGCATAACTAACAAGTCTTCAAGGAAATTATCACTAAAGCTTGATATTAAGTCCAGCAAGGCATGTATGCACTTTAAGTGTGTTCCACAATGCAAAGAGAGACTGAAAACATTCTTGCCAGAATGATTTATCAGATATTCCTGCCACAGACAGAACTAAATCAGAAGGCAAAAACCAAACATATTGTTAGGAGTCACTTAGAAACACAGAAATAATGAACTTACTGCAAACTGGATTGTTTCAAGAACCTTATCACATAGTTCATCCACTCTCAAATTTACAGATTTAAATAGGGACTCCCATGCTGTTATACTCGCTGATTGAGCTTCAGGTTTAGATACATGGTTATCCAGTGAACCTAACTTTTGCAACACGTCCATAACATGAGTAATTGTTCTTTTGAAGGCATCACCAAACTGAGCCTCAAGTTCAGGACACTTTTCACAAGGACCTGCTAGCTCATGAAGATTTTTGCATTCACTATCCTTCTCAAAGGCTACCCTAAACCATTCAGCGATCAATTTCCCCTGCAAAAGGAACACTTGATTCATTAAAGCTCCCTCTAAACACACCAGCCATGCACAGAATACATTCAACTATTTCGAGACTCTATAATTGACACATGTATACTTCTAGAAATAGAATATACCTTTTTGAATCTTTCACCAAAATGACTGAGCACGGACTCTACAATTGAATTTTTTTCAAAACCTCCCTTGATAGAAACAGAAAGCTTCTGCTCAAACTCCTGAAGCACTTGGAAGTTATGAAGCACCAATCGTTCCATCTGTTCCGAAATCACATAAGGATGAATGGTACCAGCCAAAGTGACTATAGATCCATCACAACCAACAAAATAGTTGTCCAATAATTCCTGTGACAGAATGCTAAATTAGTAACAACATCCTTGTGAAAAGGCCAATACTGCTTAGAAGAAAGTTTTTGCACCTTAGATTTCTTTAAAGTTGGGATAAATTCTTCAATGACACCAAGGATCCTATTTGCTACAGCTTTGACATTTTGACAAGAGTTCAAACGGGTAGATTCTACAGTTCTGAGCAACAAAGACTCTTCAATCAACAATGCGTCCAGATTATCAAACAGTTGCTGCAATGTTACCAACATAAGACTTAGCAGAAGCTTTACAGAAAATAGAACAAGCAAAAACAAAACATATACCTTCTGTTGCCACAAGCTGTTAAAGGTGGCATGTTGACTTTTAGCAAATACACAACATCCATTTGTCTTTCCAAAAGAATCCGTGCAACGCGAAAATGAACTTTCCAGAGCAGTGGCATATTTGTGCAAGGTGTTTAATTGTCTGGCAAAATCATAGGCAGCTTCTCTTTGCATTTGTAGTATAGTTAGAAGATGGCTAAGATAAGAAACTGACCGGCTAACCTGCATAAATTATTAAAACAAAGAAAATTTTATCGTAAGCTGTTTTTAATCGCCCTTTCCTTCATTGCCTAAAGCTTAACCTTCCAGGCAAGAAGGCAATAATTAAAATGGCTGCACAATTGCAGCAAATGAAGCAGATAAATAAGATGTGATTTATCCTTAATATTCAAAAGTAGAGGTATAAACAAGCATGCAAAGAACCAGGTTTCTACCAAGCGGCATTGATAGCCACAAATTCTACCTGTTCAGATGTAAAATCTTGATGATGTTTCAGGCGAATCTGTTGAAGAACCTGCACTGCAGCCAAGCTTTTGAAGTAGAACTCATTAACTGTTTTCCATTCAAAATCCAGATTTTCCTTCAGCAAACATTTTTCCACATTAGAAGCAACATCAGCAACTCCATTAGGTAGCCTAGTTCGTGCCATCAACAAATGCTTTGCATCATACGAGGGCTGAAGGAATAACCAGCTTGAAGGATTTGATATCTACCAAATGCCAGTAGAACCAATTTAGGATGAATCATAAAATTTAAACAACAATGCACAAAAACTACAAAAGTGAAATCAGGAATCAGTTACCTCCATAATTTCAAACTTGTGTCTATGTAGCCCAGTGCTTTCTAACAGCTTTAGAAGCTCAGAAAACGCCCTCTTCTTCCCTTGACTTCTGTTAACATCCATCCAAAGGTCACCACAATCCATAGTCGTTCTACCTATTTTTTCAAGTGTGTGCCACAAATCATTCCACTCATCCTGGAAAGATAAACATGCAATTTGGGAGAAGGACAACTGCCTGGTGACACCTGCAATGTCTTCAAAAATTAATTTCTTAAGAATTTCATTTGATAATGTCTCCTGAACATTTTATTTAAATGAAACAGTAAACGAAAGAAGTAGGAGCAAAAAGAAGAAAACCTTCAGAATTAATAAAATGTAATTCAGTTATCTTCTCAAGGTGCAAGTTTTGAAGGGTGTCATTTACTTTCTTGCCCCAGTTGGTATACCACAGAGACCTAGATCAGAGAAATGACCTCAATGTTAAGGAAGGTTTCTTGATGAAGAAATAGATGAATACAAAGAGCCAAAATGGAAAACAGTAAAAGCAATTAAACCTGTATTCATCATTAAACTGTGTCAGATTTAAAACAGAATTTAACATCCTAATGCTCTCAGAGGTATCGTTGAGTGGCTTTGGGATTTGCATTGAAACAATTTTCAATCCTTTCTGCCCCACCTCTTCATTAAGAATAAGCATAATAGGGTGCTGCAACATATCCTGTCCAACACATTAAAAGCAACTGAAAATGTTTGTCTCCAAAAATAGTTAAATAAGCCTGAACCAAGAACACTGAATGAAAATCCTCTATAACTGCCAAGGGGTTGCAACTTACACTGTACTTCTGTATTAGTTTCTGGATCTTCTGCCGAGGCTTTCTCAAGTGATCAAAGGACAACTGATTCTCAAAACGATCCCACCGACACAACTTCAGAAGGTCTTTCAGTTCAGTCTCTATTCTTTTTCTATTAGCTTCTATCAACTCCATTACACTGAGGAAGGTACAGATATGATAAGCAACAAAACAAGTATACAAATTCTCCGACCAGGGCCTGGGTATTATGGATGGCAATAATAGAAAGTAACTCACAGCGGTAAAAACTGCACGTAGAATCCAAATATGTTGTACAAAATTTTGATATTTTCCTCTTGCCAAGGGCTGCATTAAGTTTTGAAACAAAATGCTTACAATGAGATCATAGCAGAGAAAATTGAAAAGCTAAAATTGCAACATGGCCTGATTATGATGAAAATGCCAAGCCACTAAAAGAAGCAAAATAAGGAAATTATATGCAGTGCAAATGTAAATAAATCTCCAAAAAATTGTTATTAATAGTAACTAATATGAAATGTATCATAACAGATGCAAAAACAGTAAAGGTGTCCAGTCTCCAGCATGACTGACCTTGAATATATTCCAAGACTTCTACCACTAATTATTTGTCCCAGGAATGCAAAAAGAAGTTGAAGGCGCTTCCTGAATTCACCTATGCTTGATGTTTGAATGAACTCCTCCAAACTGCAAATGTTACTTGCGTTAGACACCAGCTCTTGCAAAATGAAAATTTACAAATAATAGAAGTCAAAACATGCCTTGCAATTGTAGACTGATCATGTCCGGCAGAATCAGAGGAATGCCTTGGATGAAGAACAGAGTAAAGCGGAAACCATAACTGCAATGAAAATAGTCACAAACAAATATTAAATAAAAATCTTTAAAAAAATTTAGTGATTTAAAAATAAAAAGAATTCTGAAGTTTTGCTTTTTTTAGTTTTTCCCATTTTTTCTGAATTTATCACATATAAGAAAATATTTTGTGCAGTGTGGCGCTTTCTCAACATCCCATGTCAGATTTTTTGTAACATGCAAATGGTTGGCCCAACGGATATGACAATTTGCAACTTTAGGGGCCAAACTAAACAAAAAAAAAAAAACTTTAGGTACCAAAGTAACAATGGGGCACAACTTTGCGGACTAAATCAACCTTTAACCCAAATTTATGTTGTGAAAACGGGATTCAGCTAAAAGATAAAACAGCTTCTTAAATATGGCCAATTAGTATGAATATAACACTAATGAGTTTAAATACCCTTCAATGTTCTGAGCATAATAAATAAGGCATCAGATTATACACTATAGGAATAATTGGCTTCAACTTTTCATGAGGGAATGATCAAAGCATCCAGAAGAACGGACACCGGATTTTCCTTCTTCTTTTTTTTTTTTTTTGTGGGGGGAGGGGGGGGGGGAGGAGAAGAGAACAAAGAGGGAGGGAAGGGGGTCTACTAGAGCGAGTGTGACTGCACATATGTGTGTATGTGCACATCTGTAAATATCTAGCTGAGTATCTCAAATTTTTTTCTCATTCAAATTTATTTGTAGTCCACACATCAAAAATATATACACTTCATACCTTCGCAGCATTTACATCACATTGGTCATGAACCTCATCAAGCAACACAGGCCAACAGTCAAACTCCATCTTTTGCCACGAGCACACCAAAGAAATAAGGGGTTCAAGTTGTTCTACCAAGTTAAAAACAACAGAAAATGGATAAATAAATCACAAATCCAAGAAATGATTTCTAAGACTTAGCGCATTAAATACATACCAGAGAGAGAAAATTTTGATCCATTTTCCAGTAAAATCCGGGTCCTGTTAAGCAGAAACTGCAATCCTGATAGAGCCTTCACAAACAAGATGAATTCAGCCATCAAAAGGAGATACTAAGGTCTACAAGCAACATGTCTATCACATTTATATACATTTCCCTCCACCAACCCCCCCACTCACCCCACCACCTTATTTTCATAATAAATGCCACAAACATGCAATTGGGAACACATTTGGAAGATCAAAGAAAGCTTTTTAACAAGGCTGGGTGGGGGATATGAAAACCTTCTTTTCACCTTTGGACAAAATCATAAGTATTTTACTGCAAGCTTAACCTTCACATAAAAAATAAACAACCAGCACAAATAGCTCAACAAGCAGCATTGTTATTTCTCCTACCTTAGCTAAAGGGGTGCACAGAGGAATAGCCAAAAGCATTTCAATCACATCCAGGACTTTTTGTAGACCAGGGTGATCTTCCCATTCACTTAAAAGAGTGAGAACTCGCTTCTTAAGAGTAATGAGTAACTCCACCATTTCGGCCATTACGTTAGTATTTGAATCCTACGCGAAGGGAAAAGGAAACAAAATAAATACAGTTGAAAATGCTTTGAGCTGAAAATAGGAATACAGAATTGATGTCATAATAGTAAGATGCACTGATTTACAAAACCTTGTAAAAATTGTATTTGCGAGCAGCTTTATGAGATGAAGGAAACTTCTCTTCATACTCCCACCAGAGTCGAAGTAGATGCTCCGGCACAAGTTTGGCATCCAAAGTGGAAGAAAACAGACCTCCAAAACCTGCAAATAAGAAACAAGATAAGGTTAGCGTTTCTCCAAACAACAAAATACAAAATATTAACTGTAAACCACACCTCTGATCATTCCAACTCCTAAAGTGTAAGAGCCACTGAAGGAATGCAATCTGTCCACATCAGTGATTTGAAAAGATCCAGGCTGAACAGAAGAAAATAGAGGTACATGGCATAAAGTTCACATGAGAAAACTCAAAAATCAACATAAAGCCAAAAACGCACTAATACAAGGAGAAGAAAGAAAATCATGATGGACATCCATCTTATGGGAGTAAAAAATTAGAATTACAACTACAAGATTATACATAGATCAAACTTTAAGAGGAATGAAAAGAAACCAAAGTAATAGCTTATGGGGAGAAGGGAGCAGAGAGAACACCTTCTACATAACAAAATTAACGACATTTTTACCATAACTCTTAAAGGAGTTAATGCAATTTGGAACATTGAATATGAACTAAAAAGTCACTTCCGACATTCTATTAATGTATTTCAGTACACTCTCAGGAGAACTTACAGTAAGGACAAGATCGCTGGACCCAAACAATTGATTGTGTATATGGATCATGTTAATCAGAATAGATTCTTCCATTAGGCTCCATTCATCCTGTAAATTTTCATTTCTCTCTCCCTCTTCCATCTGAATCAACAGGCCATTAACATTATTATAAGATAAAAGAAAGGAAAAAAAAAACAAATAGATGGTCATAACAGCATAGGAGCCTTACTATTTCAGTGGATTCTTCATCAGACAGCAATTGTTGCCATTCAGTGAAGTTGTCACTTGAAAGCAACTTGCCCAAAGCTGATATATCCACTTCCATCACATTTTCAATTCTAAATGCCCGAGGTCTGAACTTAAAAGATTGACCATGAAGGTCTTCTTGATTCTTCCCTTGAATTTTCATATGCATCCAAATGGTTGCAAATCCAGAGAAGATTTTGTCCAATAGCTGATTGACAATACATAATGAAGCATCAGCATGACATCATGTACTGGTGCAAATGATCAACCAAAGGGCTTACCATAAAAGATGCATCATCCATCAACTTTGCAGTACCCACCGAATGTGCAATACGAATGAGAACGTTATTATAAAGAGCAGCTTTCAGTTGCAAAACAGATCCCTATTTCAGATATGAAACCATGTCAGGCATGATGCAGGTTTGACAATGGAAAAATACAATTAAAGTATCAAAACAGGAAGCGCAAGTACTTTTTCAGTTTTGACATCACTGGAAATGGTAACCAACTTTTCCAACAAACTCAACTCCCTTTCAGAGAATTTTGTAATACAAGGCATGTCAAGGGAAGAAAACATTGGCAGCCTCCTGTCATTGACAGAAACTAACTCAGATGGGCAGCCCCTTGGGAACCTCATAATCGAGTAGATCACATCCTGCAAGGAACTTCAAATCAGCCAAGAAAGCTAATAAACAAGACAGACAAACAAAGAACCCAAAGAATAAACAAATGGATACATCACCATTACTCTATCCATATTGTCCTCCTGGATTCTGTCAAGATATTTTTTCTGCAACACACTCGACAGAACGAGTGATAAGCCCAGCTTCATTTCATATACAGCCACTTGAATTGGCTGGGCTACATCAATATACTCGGAATATTCATTTGACAAACGATCAATGAAACAGCTGGCTGTCTCCTGATAAAATCAATCAGACAATAACAAATAAGTATGGTAAAGCTACCTACTGCATTCAATTGGAATATCATCAAACTATATCTAAAGATTTTTACCTGCCAGTTGCACACTTTGTCAACAATCTGTTGCAACTCCATGCCTTCAATATTTTTTACCAAACTAGTAGAAGAATCAACAAGTACAAGAAACTCATCACATTCTTTTCTCAGTGCTTTGAATTTTGCAGGATCAGGGCGGAAAACAATCTGAATAGAAAACAATTCCACAAATGAATATATGGAAAAGAGCAAAATAAAAAGACCCGAGAAAAGAAGTAAAAAAATTCAGACCTTCCTTAGCAGCTTCCTACGTTCAATTTCAAGCTTTTCTAATGCTTGGGACATCCTGCTATCAGTTTCTTTCGATGAAGACCATCCGGCCAAATAATTGCATTCTTGCCGCACCTATAAAAGAATAAGAGTTAAGCCCCAGACTAGCAACTTTAAGTAAATGTTAATAGTTGCTCATTTCTGATAAAGCTTATTTTATATGACTAGTGATTAGGAATTTTTCACCAGATTCAAAAAATATTTTGAAAACAAAGAAGTTTAAAAGTTTCTAATGATAGTAGCTTACAAGGGAAAAAAAACTAAAAGAAATCAACAAGGAATATCAAAAGTTGGGAGTTTTAGGTATCCAGAAAGAAAAGATCATTAGGTTTGGCCTTTTGGGACATTCTTAAATGAAAATGTAGGCATCCAACCTAGGACAAAGATGGTATTTAAAATGTTTCATTGCTTTATGATGCCTAAACTGATCAATAGACGTGTTTACACATAAATAAGTCTTTATCTGGATACCATAGTTCATATTTGATCATGTTATTGTCATCCAACATCACTGTAAGATTTGTGAGAACTAACAAGTTGAAACAGAACTAAATACCGTATAACCTTTCTAAGATAGACCAAGATACCTACCTTCATCTCAAGTTTAGAAGAAACAATCTTTTCTTCTAAATGGGACAATTTCCATAAATATTTTTTGGCAGGATCCATACCATCACATCCAAGCAAGAGTTGAAAACGTAATCCTCCAATATGCATCCAAGCAATACCAAGATCCAAGTACGATTCTATAAGAAAGGACGTCAATGTTAATCCAAAATGACTACTTTCAGAATTGAACTCGAAAGACAACAATGAATAGTCACCAGTAGATGAGCCATTAAGATATAGTCCTTTGAGCAGTGGATCAATGTGTAAAGGGATCAACGACTGCAGACATTGATGACTTGATGATGCAATAAGCAAGCTCACAAGCTCTATACTTTTGTCCTATCAATAAAAGATGATGCAGCTTTCAAAAGGAAAATTATGATACATTTAATGAGTAGGAAGTGCCTAAGAAAAAAAGTCAAAATCTGTAACATGCTTAAAATTTTTCAAAACAGCACAGAAGTTTCCCATATCTGTAACATGCCTAAGTAAATCATACCGTCACACTGTCTGAAGATGAACAGAGAATAGACTTGATGGCAGCAAACTTCTCAGCATCAAATGATTTTTTATGTGAATAAATAATCTGGAACATAATGACATCAAGATTTGAGCATTCATGTTGAGATCAAAGGAAATGAAAAATAAAACAAAAGTAAGCTTACCTGTTGGAAAAGAGAGCGAGCAGCAGAAAAAAGAAAGTTATATGTATCCGTCCTTGGGGAAGACACTTGCGAGAGAACACATGAAGAAACCTTAAGCTTCATAGAAAGCACAGAAAAGTCCTTGATATCATGTGTACTTTGCCTAAAATAAAATGGAAAAAACGTGAGAATGGAAGTCAAAATAACATAATCTTCCAGATTACTTTTGAATCTAAACATATGGAAAGTAAGCTGATAGTAATTTGCTGATAAATGGAATCCTACTTGCCAGATTAGTTTAAAAAGGAAGTTTAGCTACGCAAAATACCACAATAACAATCAAAAACATCTAAACACAGAATATAGCCTCAAATCATAATGGAAATCACAAACAATGAGAGGACAGGAGCAAACAGTTAAGAAGAGAGAATTTCCCATCCACTTTATATTTTACACTGAAATGATGGAAGTTGAATGAAATCTCTACAACAGAATTAAATTTTCCGGGCACCATTCTATGCATATTATAAAGATTCTAAACAGGTTGAGAGTGAAATTAGTTATCTTACAATATTTTGGCAACGCTAGCTGTTCTCACAGGCTGAAAAAGTGCATTTGGTAGCGGAACATCATAACCATCAATTACTGAGAAATTCTGGAATAAGAAGAAGCAAATCATGAATTTTGAAAGGCATCCATGAAATAAAAGCACAGAGCTTTCTGATAAACATACCATGACAGGATCAGTGAACTGGCTCCACAGAAATGAATGCCACCAAAACCACATCTCTAGTACAAAACTAGAAACTTTTGCATGCACTATAATATAAGGATAAAGAGCATTACGCTTCCTGATAAGAAACACAGACAAAAATGTAGACAAAACCATACTGACCTGCATCCACTGATGTCCATGCATCAATTAACCATAACAGCTTTTGATGTGGTACAAAAGATTGCGGAGGCCTTGTTGAATAAGTCAGGGAATGTTTCAGGTTAGATTCCAGAAGGCTAGACAGATCAACTAAACCCTTCTGCCATTAAGGAAGACCAGAAGTTAGGTGTGCCTCTTCATGCTCTTTAAATAAAATGGTAAAGCAGAAAAAAATTACCATTCAAGGAAAAAATGTAGTATGAAGAAAAAAGTTGTCCACTTACTCGTTGTAGGTCCCCACTATCAACAAACATGAGCAATGATAGCTCTTGAAGTAACTCCATATCTAGGAAACAACTAGCACAGTCAACTATCGGATGTATATCCAGCCAACTGTCAAAACCAGACCTTGAACACAACATTTCAGAACCAAAATCACATGTAGTAGAGTTTGCCCCAAAAATAGCTTCACCAGTCCCATATTTGCTCAACAATTTGCATTTCTCATGTTCAAACCGTTTCAAAAGCATCTGGATACAGTAAGTTCAAATCCACAAGTGTCAGATAGTAATGCAAAATGATTAAAAAAAAAAAAAGAGCCTGAATAATAAAGAAACAAAAATAATACGTGAACAGGAAACAACCTGATACACCTCCCCCATTTGATGAGAAACATGGATTTCATCTTCATCACGTTTACCCATAATATAGGATGACATGCAAATGCCTAAAGAAAGAAGACAAAAAGAGAAATTGAGATGGATAAAGATATAAACTTTTAAGTGCTGAAGGAGCAAGACAAAACACAAAAATTCCACATTGACACCATATGCTGATTACACATGCAAAGTAACAGAGGACACAATTGGGCAAGTATGCCTATGTAGGGCTCATAGTCACTACAACAGCACAACTAAATTAGAGAAATAAGGATTTATGTCTGCGGTAGAATTTTTTGTAAGATTTATCAATCAGGTATTGTTTGTTTCAATTGACTAGAAAAATGAAATCAACACTGCATCTTACTAACCAAAGCCTTAAATACTCACGACTTAGCCTATTAGATAAGATTCATAGCAAGAGTCATCAGTGAACAAGTAATTGTAGTTTGACTCCAAGAAAATGCAGAAGCTAAACCCTAAGATAAAGGGATTGCATAACTAGAATGCTATGAAATATCCAACATTAATAGTATAAGATCCTAAGTAAAATAACAAAGAGAAAACTTTAGGTCATTAATGGACACACCACAAACAACATAAACATACTATCTTAAGCGTACTGAAGTTCTTATTTAGAAAATAAGAAAAGCATGATGTTAGCAGGTACAGCTTTAGCAATATTAGACAACTCAAAAACCTATCTCCATGCAACAAGCAACAACAGAAGGATTATTAAAACATGGAAAACTGTGTGTGTGTTGAAAAGTTTTCCAACTCTACCTTCCAATGCAATGAAGCGAAGTTCAGGATCAACAGACACAACAATCTCAATAGGAATCTCGTTTACTGCAATATCAGATAAGTCCAACAAATCACAAACCCAAGTCATGATAAAGCAAGAAAAAGAATTTCCACAAAGATACCAGCATAGGAATCAATACCCTTCGTGCATAATTTTCCCTTTGTTGGCCAAACTAACTCACAAAACCGTAAAAGCTGACGCTGTTGATAATACAATTTGGGAGATGGGGGCAGTATTGGGTGACCCCCATGAACCCATAGCAGTGATCTCTCCCAATCGAAACGCAACGATAAAGGTTCAGCAAGATTCTTAGTTTCCTATGCAGCACGTTGCCAATAATTTACCCCTCATTACATCAAAGGTAATAAAGTAGCAATTCTATAATTAAAGAATGAAATAATAAATATGAGATAAGTTGCAAGATAGACTGTTCAGGAGGCTAACCAGCATATTCTTAACTGCAGTAGGGCAAAATTCCTTCAGCTTTTCAGCATCTTTTAATAATGAACGCCCAGATACCAGCAAGCCCTCAAGCTGCCATGAGATAAGAGCTTCCCAAAACAGTATATGATCTTCAAGGAGATTGGTGCAAAAATCATATAACAAATCAAAAGAAGTAGACCCAACAAGCATTCTTAAGACTTCCTCCTCCAAACTGCGAAGAGCTTCCAGAAAAGGTATGAAACAATGTGACTCATCTGTGTATTTATGCCTACTTTCAGCGTTCCATTGTTGATAACTAAGTCTGAGTAGGCCCACACAGCGAACGGCATCATACAGGAGCTTACTTGATGAATTTGACAAATGGTCTGATGAAGTTAAATTAAATAATTCCAGAGAAAGCATAGTGGTTGGATGCAAGTTCGTATTTACTTGATTAAGTGATATAAGCTCTTGACGACAGTGAATTATATAGGTCCAAATCGGATGCCTCCTTTCCTGTTCAAGTGAAGTTAAAAAAGATTCGAAAAACTGACCATATGGCTCCAATTGAAAACTAAACCAGCTAAACCACTGAAGATACAGCTGAAAATCATCTTCTGTTGCCTGTTCAATTATCCAGTTTGCAGCGAACAACAACATCTTATCTACAACATTTAAGTTAAATTCCTTTTTGTCATCAGAGTCTGAAGTCAATCTTTTAGAAACACGAGGATAGAGAGTCCTATGTAACATCTTAGAGTTCAATAAATATGTTTGCTTGCATCCAAACCTATGTAACATGTCCTCAACAGGACAGATACCAATAGCAAGTTCATGTGATGCATAGTGTGCTCCCAAGAACTCCAAATATGAGCAATTCTGCTTGACCAAGGCTTCTTTTGAATACCATGTAAAATCTCTCAAAGTTAACGGTATTGGCCACCCTCCAGGTAAACAAAGAGAAGACTCCAGTGATGAATTGGATGCATGCAATTCAGTCACCGACAAATAAGCATTCTTCGCATGATTGACAATGTTAATCCCTTCAGCCTCACCAAAAGATGAAAGATAGGTATGCTCCCAACTTATTTGGAGGCTCCATAGCGTCTGATTACCATTCATGAGAAGGTGCTGAAATAATTGAACCCACCGTGCAAGCTCAAGATAAGTGATGCGTACATTAAGACATAAACCTTCAATTCTAGCATAGGCATGTGCTTTGGCCATTGAGTCAACCAACTTAACGCCAGGAATGCCTGCAAGAACAAGAAATCTCTGCACATCTTTCATCTCTAGCTCCTCAGAATTATATCCACTTCCTTCCTCAAAAACCCAATACGGATCCATCATGAATATTTCAACACCTCTGTTTCGCATCGCTCGAGATACTTCACCGAAGCTTGGGTTTACGGTGAGAAACATTCGAAAATTAGAGTGTGGGCGGAGAACAACAGGTTTTCCATCGACAAACCCACACTCATTTACAGTAATTGTTCCATCTGGTTCCACCAAAGAGTTTATTCTATCAAGAACCTGACAGAAAAAACCCAGAAAACCTATTAGTTAATGAACAAGAAGTAACAAAAATATTACAAGATTTTAGATCATATGACAAAATCTGCATACCGTAGGATTACAAAGATTTGCATTCTCAAGAACAATCCATTCTCCATTCTCTATAGCCTTTATCAATAATCCCGTAACCCATTCAAACTTAACAGAAGACGGCCTTTTCATGTGGTCTTGCAATTTCAATATGGTTTTCATGGTTCTTTCCAGATCCTCTCTTGCCCATGAAATAGGCAAAACATTTTTTTCTAAATCGGACTTCAGCTGTTCAATAATTTCAATCAATGAAGAAAGAGACTTGTAAAAGCCATCCGAAATCTCAGAGCACAAAAAAGAACTTGGCACTAAGTCAGAATTAACATCAGATAAAAAAGCAAGCCATCTGGCAATTAAATCCTTTCTGTCATGTAAGAATGTCTCCATTGAGGTCTCCAATACCATACTGCTATACTCATTAACAAAACGACCAACTTGAGCAACAACCAAGCGAAAATCACGAAGGGCATTATATTGCTCAAAACATCCAAGCAGTTCAGAAATGTCAGTTGCTGATGACAGATTTAATTCATGTAGTACATTGCCAGTAAGCTCAGCCAGCAACCTTATCAATGAAGTTTTTCCAGATGATGGTGGGCCAATCAAGATACACAACCATCCTTGCTGTACACAATGTGCAGCAGCTTCTAAATTGCAACGAACACTGGGCAGAACTTTCAGCTGACTAGAATTACTCAATGGCTGTGCAAATTTTCTTTTAATAGCAGCACTCCCAACAATCAAGTAATCAGGATTGAGCTGCACTCTCGGGAAAGGATTTATAAATGGTTTAACCCCAAAAACCTGTTCATACAGCTGCAAAACTTGTCTGCGATCAGCTGCAGTACGCATTCTTTGAACATAGATAAGATTGATGAAGCTACCAACTGGTGTACCTAAAATTATTTATCATGAGACCTCAGTAAGCGCTTTTTTATTAAAAACAAAACCCCTCAGTAAACATCAGTTGAAAATTAGCTATTAAAAAGAAAACATAATACAAATTACACCTTGTAGGATCTGGCATGACCGAAGCACATCACGCAGATTAAACTCCCAAGGTGATCCATTCTGAGCAAACTTGTGATGCAACATGGTATCCTCATGTAACCGTCTATTAAATGAGATCAAATTTGAAAGTACAGGGCATGGAATTGATGGATAAAGTGAGCTGCAGATGAAAAGGTAGTCCTCCTCAACTAACTCATCAATATATACCTGAAATGGAAGAATGTTACATGGTCAGTTTCATCATTCATCAACCAGGTATATCTTACGTGTACTTTAGGATCAGTGGAAGCAGATGAACAAACCTTAGTGAAACGATTAAGAAAAGACCTCGGTAGCCCCTTCCTCCCACCACCTTGAGAAGAAGGATTCTGACAAGCGAAAACTCGGAAAGATGCCGGGCAACTAAAAGTACGACCAAGTTCTGGAATAAAAACCTCAGCTCGATGATCCAATATTGCATTTAAACCCTAATGAACAATGATAGTGCCCTTAATTGACATACTTTTACTGTTTATTTTAATTAATTTTGGACATGAAATATAAAATTAACAGCTTTCTTTTGCCTGAAAGGACTTGCAGGAGCTGGCTATTTAAATAAACAACTCTACTGTAACAAAGCTTGGCAACCATACCTCTAAGACAGATTGTGGAGCAAGATTAAGTTCATCCAGCAAAACCCAACAACCCTCCTTCAAAGCCTACACAGACAGAGAGATATTGAGAACTTCCACGTATAATAAAAATAAAAAGCCTTAAACCTCAAAGCTGTATTACCTGCAATAAAATTCCATCAGACCAAGCAAACTTCATTCCTTCATCACTCTCGACAGGCAAGTCAGACCCAAGCAAATCCATCATGTCAGTCTGCACCAGATGCCCAATTAGATCTACTCGAATACACCATAAGAGTAGGAATTCAAAACATTTAAAATAATAATAGAAAAATTACCAACCTGCTCAGATAAGTTTATGCGAACAACTTTATGCCCCGAAAATTTTCCTAATGCAACTATCAAACTTGTCTTCCCAACACCTGGACTACCTTCCAATAGAACTGAGAAGTATAGGAACAATTTTAACAGATAAGTACAAATATATCATTGAAATCAAAATAACAACAGCCCACTAATGTGTCGAATAGGGGTGTGTCTGAATATGTATCAGACATAGGTGTTGATGCAGGTACTTTAGAGAAAACAAATCTAGGAAACCTAGCATGCAACTTATAGTGACATACCTGGCTTTGAAAGTTGCATGGCCCTCAACATTCGTAAAGCATTTTTCCGTGTAGTAGGTGCCAAAAACTCAAATCCACCTGCTTCAATCTTTTCAGAACCTAGACACACAAAAAGTTGTGTAACCCGTTGACACTAGGGTAAGGATAAAAGGCAAAACAGTTTTGTGTAATACAACTGCATATTGAAAATGAGTCCAAGATCATTCTTTTTTCCAGTCCTCAATACGTAGCTTCGGTACTCAAATCATGGAAAAAAAAGAGTCTGACAAAACTCTAACTTGACTAGATTATTCTGGTCTAGTATACTGAAGTTTTATCTCCAACCTAAGCCATTGTTTTGTTGCTAACCTCAATTTCCTTAACTGAGTTTAGAACAAGCACAATTACAACAGCCATACTATCACAGAACCCATTCTAAATTTGAACTTCCAGAATTAAATAAAAGCATCCGGTACAAGTACAATGTTTTCGATTAACTTGAAAGAAGAGAGAAAAAGAAACAACAAATAATAACTAAAATGCTGCACTATTTAGATTGAATAAGTAATCACCTTTTTCAATATAAAAGGGATCAATACCAAAGACATCATTGTGTAGCATGCTATCTGTGTTAACTTCTGTAGGTGCTCCTATATCGCCCCAGCCATAGTTCTCCATTTTTGACAGTTTTGAGTACAACAAATTCTTATCGTCCAGCTACAGAACAAAAAGTCCAAGCACCATTAATCACTAGGAAACTAAAGTTAAAACCAAACATTAAACAACAGCTTTTGAGCAACCAATGAATATCAGAAAGCAAAGCAAGAAATATAACAACAAAAAATACGAAATGTATAATTCCTTCTGAACATACAGACTATTGGGAAAAAGTAACATCATAACTAATGGAATGTATAATTCAACAAACTATCGGGAAAAACAATTCTATCATTTTCCTTACCATTCAGACACAGCTCCTATTATAGATGCAATACTTCTACTAAACTTGCTTGTATTTTACAATATAACTAGAGAAAGTATTTCTTCTCTTCTTCAGAAGAGTTAACTTTCAATTAAGGCTTGACATATAGAGAATTTTTGCAGAATTTGTGATTCAATTTTTGTTCCTTTTTCTTTATCATGTACATGTTTCTTCTCATTACCCTAAGTGCACTTCCAGATACTTCATGGAAAAGGAACACACAGATGGCAAGCTTTATTCTACTTCTGTTGATACATGCACCCTTTTCCATTAATTGCAATTCTCAATACAATCAACCCACATTCTAACATAGCCAGAATCCCCTCAATCTCTCTAACTTCAAGCCTTAACCCACCATAAAACCTTAGTAGACAAGCTTTATTCTAGTTCAGCAGATACATGTACCCCTTTACATTAAAGGATATCCCACATAACCAAAAACCCCTCGAACTCAAATTTCAAATGGTAAGAAGCTTTCCTACACCAGTAATTTAAGTCATGACATATGCACCAGTCATTAGAAGGGAATACATGTAAATTTGTTTCTCTTGCAATGATTCAAGGTAACAGCTTTAAGAAATAAACAAAAGGACAGAATAGTAAAATCCAATAAACACTGGTATTAAGTACTTATGAAGAGTTAACAGAAAAGATGCCTGAGTTTCAGTTCATTTAATGAACTTTATGCCAAGCTAAAGATGCCTGAGTTTCAGTTTATTTAATGAACTTTAATGCCAAGCTAACTGAATTTGGTAGTGCTAAGGCCAGCCACTACCACTGTTAGTTGTGGTTGAGAACCATAAAATGCTTACAAACTAACCATAAATCATTGGTACACTTCTTTAACAACAAAAAACAATAATAAGAAGAAGACCACATTACCTGTAACAGCTCTAAAAGAAAAGACAAGCATCTTTCCCTCAATTTACAACAATCCTTTTTAGAAAGACCAGTCCCTGAAAATAAAAATAAAGAATAATAAGAGGCAAATATAATGACAAGGATCATTGGTAACATAGAAGACAATATAACAGGATTAACAAAGTGTCAAAACAACTAAGAAAATACAGGAAAACAAATGCTAAGAGTAGGTCAATATTTACCACAAAGGCTAGTCATAATACTAAATAGAAAAAGCATTTTGTGCGAAGTCGTCTGTTTCAGTACTATCAAGAAATTCATGTCACATTCTACGCATCAAGCAGAAGGAATTTCAATAACTAATTGTTACTGGAAGAGTATACCTAAACTTAATCCATCAAGCAAAACAAGGAAGGCACCATGAATAAACGCATGCTCTGGTCCCAATTTAGACACATTAACAAATGCTATCCAAGATAGAAGATCTCTGACAGTGAGGAACCTCCCAATTTGCAATTGATTAAACCACTGTAAGGTACAAGAAATGAATTAGATTGATTCAACACATATCAAACACAATGTAAATTTTTTTTTTGGTCCACCACCAGCCAAGATGATTAAAATTGAAATAAGGAAAAACTAAATTCCATAGGACAAAGAAATACTATGATCATATCCAGTGGCAGTCTCAAAAGGAAAAAAGAGGAGTCAGCATAAAAGAAGAGAGCAAGGAAAAGAGCAACTTAAAAAGAACATATTCTAATATCACAATTATTAGAATTACTTAAAAATGCATGATAAGGGTAAGCCAGCCCCAACACACAGAATAGATGAACAGTAAGGCAAAGTATATCATATACATTATAATTTAGAAAGTCTGCAAATAGGAGGATTTCTGAGTATCATAATTAATCAGAGAGATAATTCTCCAAGCTTTATGATGAAAAAACATGGGAAAGATACTTCAATCTTGCGAAGTTAATTGCGTTATAGTTATCCATAGGCATGGTCAGAAGCCAAAAATAAAGAATTATATCAGAGCATACCTCGTAGAAGTTGACCATAGGGTTAACAATATACGACAGTTCAAAGCTGGATAATCTGCAATATAAATAAAATATTATTACATTTCAATGATCTTAGTCGACAACATCTTTTCTTGAAAGCTTCCATACCTATTCAAAGCAATACTCTTAAGCTCGATCAAATCGTTGACATATGGAACCCATATCTCAGTAAACCGATTACGAAGGGCAGGAGATAATTCCTTTTTACCATAGTCACCACCAGGATTCATAGTTGCAAGAACTAAGAAGTTTTCATGAGCTGTAATATTCTCTAGAACGTTTCCTCCTTTCTCAGCCAAAGACTGCACAGAAAATACAAAACAAGTTGTAAGGGTGGCAGTTGCAACTAAAGAACAATATACTCCAAGCAAATAGCTAAAAGAAAATATCATATAATCAGATATTTAGAAACACCCTGCCTAAACTATTCTATGAAATGGCAATACCAGCAGTAAGAACAGTTCAACTCAACATGCAGAAGTATAAAAGCACCAGGATATCTAATATTTTTTAACTAGCTGACTTGAAAGACACTGCGAAGCCCAAAATCTTCAAACAAGAATCATTTACCAGTTTCCTTTCGGGCTCCAACACACTGTTCAACCTTTCCAGCACACTATCATCAGCCAAAGAAATTTCATCAACAAGAAATAAGTCACCAGACTTCATAGACTGAACAAGAGGCCCATCTTGCCACATAAAAATTGTCTGCCATTTACGATTAAGCTGATCAAGCTCCTGTTTAACCTCCTCTAAACTATCAATATCTTGCGAAGTAACAACAGAATTTGAAAGAAGCCCTTGTCTGTATTTTCTGCTAACTACATTCAGCTGATTAAGGGTTGATGAAGCATGATTAATATCTGAAGAAATATCCTGCAGCCGAACATATTTGAGAAGCTCGTCATTATCTTACAGGAAATAAAAATAAGCTAAGAAACCCACAGACTATTTCCAACCAAAACAAACTAACCAACTCTTCAGGAAAATTAATAAGGGCCTTCAATGGCTTCAATCGTTCAATCACATGTTTGTATTCTGAGGACAACCTAGATCTATCTCGAATTGGATAGAAACCCTGTTAAACATTGCATTAGAATCTCAAAGGGAATTTAAATTTCCAACTATAACAATAGCTTGTGAGAAAGAAAGCAAACAAACCCCAAGAAAATCAGAAGTTTCAGTATACTGGTGACAATTCAAAATGTGTAAATTTAACCCCAAGGCAATACTCAGTAACTGGCACACTGTAGTCTTCCCACCACCAGTTTCACCAACAAGGAGCACTGGCTCACGGAACTTATAGCAACATCTAACAAGGAAGTACAATCTTCTCATGCTTTTAGTTAAGATAACACTGCAATGAATGAGATCCTTTAGAATTAAAATGAAATTGAACAGAAATTAGCAGAACCAAGATCAAATAAAACAGGTTATCAGTCCTTACTTCCCAAGACTCTCCGGAACAGGCTCCTCACCAAGCAACTCCTAGAAGAAAAAAGGATAGCAAAATGTGTATTAGATGCTAGAACCTTTTAAACAGCAAGCAGAGAATTATTGACCCAATAAAGATATTATTCCCATTACTGCAAATAAAACAGAAATGGAGACACAGAAACCCATAAAGAAATTCTCAGGTGCAAATGCTTGAAAGAAAAAAGCTTCGTCAGGTATGATAATCTTTATACAAGTTAGCAAGCACTAACCTTGCAAACCCATAAAATCTAGTGATTATAGCCAGACTAAATGCATTAAAAAAAATTTTACATTTTACCAGTGCATACTGATCAATAATTAACCAGATTTACTGGATCAAGTTGAAATGATTCATGGTGGATATTCAAAAAGAAAGATAAGCAGTAACTTCCAGCATAAATCAACAAATTGAAGAGAAAAAAAAAAACTATGAACAGTAGTAACAATAAGAGGTAATGTTCAGCCATCAAGAATTTCAAGATCAGCATATAGAAAATGTCAAATTTTGAATTGGCCAAGCACATTTTAAATAAAATTGGGAATGTAATGCACACATCAACTGCATCAAAACACACAAAATTAACAAACAATAAATCTCCCTCAAAATGCTTGATAGGTCACACATATAATGTAACTGCATATCTGTACCCATTATGCATCAACATGAAATCTCAAACTAGCATGTAGTCCATAAATGGTAAATCCATGAAAAGAGCATGCAAACAGCATTGTAAAACAAATAAATAAATAAATAAATAAAATAATATCAAACTTTATGCAAATTATCTAGATCAAGAAGACAAGATACCGATTTGTATAAGTCATCTTTGACAAGTTTCACACGGAGATGTCTCTCCAAAACTTCTTGAACTACACGTTTCTCATCCTCAACCCGTAGCCTCTCAGCCAAAAGGTGATATCCATCCCTCGCCAAATCTTCATAAGATATCCCAGAAATTCTGAAGCGATCAGCCCAACGGAACAAATCCCTTGGAGTTATAAATCCATGTTTTCCAGCAAATACTTTGCTGCTTTGGCGATGCAGCTGCAACTCCTTCATAACCTCAACCATTTTCTTGGCATAGCTTTCAGGTATCTGACACCTTTGCTTCAAAATTGTGCTCAATTCATCTTCTGGTATTTCATCAACATGAATCTCCACAAACCGATTGCGAAATGCTCGAGAAAGCATTTTACGCCCACCATAGAAAGTAGGTGGATTTTGAGTCGCAAAAAGCATGAAATTTGGATGTGCTCGAATTGTTTCACGTAGTTCAGGCACAAAGAGCTCCCTGTTATCATCAAGCAACCGGTTTAGTGCCTCTAGAACATCAGTTGGAGCCAAATTTAACTCATCCAAAACAATCCAGTAACCATTTCGAACTGCTTTAACCAACACACCCTCCTGAAATACAAGCTTCCCATGGGCATCGGTTATGTAAGTACCTAAATACTCCTGCAGATCAGTGTGTTCGTGATTGTTTATCCTAACAAATTCATGACCAGTGATGGTAGCAAGATACTGAACAAGGCTAGTCTTCCCACTAGAAGTTGGACCTTGTAAAAGTACAGGATATCTTTTAATAAAAACAGCACGTGACAAGTTCCTTAGATGCTTCTTAATAGTCTCAGTCAGCACATAGTTCTTCAAGAATTCATTAGAACTGGAGTTTTCTTTAATCATTATGTACTGATGAAAAGGTACATAAGAAGGTTTACTTCCTCTTAACAGATAGTGCAAAATCCTTTCCTTCATTTTCTTCGCACTTGGCCTATCCAATAAACTAACAAAAAACATATAGAAACCATCATAAATTGCATTCTGAAACCCAAATTTTCTCTCTGCTTTCCTTGTAAATTCTAGTGCCCTGTACAGAGACCTTAAACTGTATTGTGGCTTTTGATTAGCCCCATCTTGCAGCCTTTCCTCAGAATCCTTCTTGGCTACTTTATAAAGACACCTAATTCTTTCTACTAGATCACTACCTGATCCACTGTCACCCAAAAATTTTTGAATAAATATGTCCAAATCTTGGTCATCCAATATATCATCAACAAAGTATTCTGTAAATCTACTCCGTAAAGCATATGGCAAATCCCGCTTCCCAGCATCAGTTGCAGGATTCATGCAAGCAAATACACGAAAATTAGGATGCCTGTTAATATTACTGACATCGCCTCTTTCAGCTAAACAAAGTGACCCATTCTCGCCTTCAAGAACGCCAATAACTCTCTGCAAAATCTCAGGAGGAGCCAAATTCACCTCATCAAGCAAAACCCACTGACCATTTCTAAGCGCAGTCACAAAGACACCTTCTACAAAGGAGAACACCATCCCAGAAGAAGCAATCTGCCTGTGGGCAGTTTCAAGTCTAGCAGAAAAATCCTCCCAAGCTTTTACTTTCTTTTCCACATCTAAAGGCTTTTTCCGCTTTCTTGCTGAACCAGACCTCTCTTCTTCGATTAACTTTTTGAATAAATTAACACCATTCTTAAGTTTACGAAGTAACTTCTCCCAATTCTTACTGCACAAAAGCTCTTGCAAACGAGCAAAATATTCATCGTTTCCCTACATATTCAAAGCAAACAGGGGTAGAAGTTACATCCCAACATAAGTTACAACAGAAGGAAACAAATTACTAAAACTATGAATACCTTCAAAGAAAATGCCCTTGAAAAAAGAAATTTAAATTCATTGTATAGGGGAATGCAAATAGACCGAGCATCCATAGGCTTGAATCCTCCTAATAGATCAGCAACATCACTTTGCTGACTTAAGTTCTGGGGGGAAAAAAGAAAAAAAGAAAAGCATAATGACGTAAGTGTGCTATCTGTAAATGCCAATCTATCATTCACAGCCCCATGTATGTGAATCTGCCTGTGCGATAGATAGAGAGATGATCAACCAGCATACCAGAACAGTAAGTTTCTGCCCTAGCCTCATAGCCAGATTCTGCACAAGTGTAGTCTTCCCTGTGCCAGTTTCACCAACCAATAGAACAGGCTCATTGTACTTAACAGAGCAAGCTATTCTCTCAAGTATATGCAAAGAACTACGAATCTTGACAAAAGGTCTCTTTTCATCATATAACTGCAAGAATCACAACATCAAAAAGAAGCAAAAGATAATCAAAGTCAAAATAACACAATCCAAAAAGCTTGCTACTCACAGTTGCTTCAGTTCTTTGAAGAGTGACTCGTCCAATCCTAAGTTCAGAAAGCAAATCCTGCAATTAAACTCTCAGTATGAGAACCAAATTGTCATCTAATACTCATATGACATATCTCACAACCACCTAAGATAATAGCCACCTTAATTATAGGTTCATCGTGAGGATACAAAGTTTCTGCCTGATAAGTTGAAACCGCCCACTTCTTTGCAATCTCTTTCATTATAGCCAGCCTGTTTCCAACTGATGTTGAAAAGCTAGCAAAAACTTCCACAGCCTATAAGAACGAAAAAATAACTCACTAAGAACAACATGTAAACTATACCAATAACAAAAATCAAAAGTATATATATAAAATACTAAGCAAAAATCATACCTCCTGATAAATCCAAGAGCGTTCAGAGGCTGGCAGAACATCAGACGTAAAACTATAACCCAATCCAGCAATTCTCTTGCACCACTTGAGTAGATCCCTGTCATCAAGTGCCAGGAAAGTTTAATCTAGCTGCTGCCGTCACAATACAGAATCATTAGTGACCTCTTACCTCAATGAGAACTTGCTGAGTGAACTTAAGGAAACAGATTTTCCAGTATTGAAGTCCACAGATTGGTGTAGATAGACGGAGTTAACCCCTTCAAAAGTTTCTGAAGCAAAAGCACAATTAGTAGCCAACAAACAACATAGCCCAACAACAGAGCTTCTTGAGGCATGGTTGGACCTACCTACAAGCTTTTTAGCAAGAGGCTCCAAATTTGGATACCATGCTGTTACTATCTTTTCTAAGTCAAGATTACTTGGTGGCTCAATCATCACTTTCCTCCACAGGACTCCATTTAAATTCACACCTGCCACCAAAAATTGCAATGGAAACCATAACTAAAAGTACATGAAGCCTAACGGCCTGTAAAAGATACAGTAAAGAAAATTTCATTATACAATACACCAAATTCATACAAATGCTTATATTTCTAGGATTTCCAAGTTATTTCTAACATAAATTATTATGAGAGTGTCACTATTATAATCACTTGAATTCGATTTTTTCTTTACAAGCTTTATATTGAGATTGTGACCTCCAGATTTGTTTTCAACAACTGATTGCAAGATAGGATCAAAGAGTTTGTTTCAGAAGGCTTGTACGCCAATGGGCCCTTTAACTATGACCAATAAACTTATGGAATTGAGCCTTTACCAAGGATAAGAATTACAGATGTCTCTCCAGCAGCATATTGTAACAAGAAAAGGAGAAAAAGAAACCATGAAAACACAAAATACACAATGAAACACCTGGTTTTAGAAGATTGCATACTAGAAGTATTCTTTCAACTTTAACCAAGATCAAACTACAAAGATATCTCCAGAGATAAGGTCAGGTACCCTTAGAAAACTAGTAAAAGTAACCAAGGAGCAACACTCCAACAGAACACAGATCTCAACACATAAACAACTGAGAAATTGAAGTTCACTCAGAAAAATATACAGTAAAAAGGAAAAAAACGAAAAAAACAACCAGCAAGTTTTAGAATGGAGAATAAGAAAGCATTAACAGACCTTCTATTCCGTGAGAGAGATCACTTTTGGAAGTAGAAATAGTTGAAAATAAACGGAAGCTCTCGGCCACCCTAATTTCCTGCACAAGAAGCTCTGTTGGTTTCTAAAAACATTAACCGAGGGATCAAGCCATTTTCTCTATTTGTTCTGTCTGTCACAAGAGTTGCTATTAATGTAGAACAAGATGAAATAAGTTATAAGTACGTTCCTCAAAATTAGACATGAAAAAATTACACTAAATGGTAACAAGGAGAGTGATTTAAGAAAAGAAAAGCAAAACTTTTTCAATCAAGTAGAAGCTGCATAGAAACAGGACTTCATTTGGACTCGAGTTCAGCTTCAACAAAGAAAATTTCAAAATAGCAAACAGCCTTGTCAAGGCCTGATTAACATTCATACAATTAACCAGGTTAATCCAATTAAAACGCTATAACAGTTCAAAGAGAACTTTTCATCCCTGCAGCTACAAGGTCAAACGGGAACAACACTAATTTCGTCATGAAATTTTAGGACAGAGTCACATACCTCCCCGAAACCAGTTATAAATAAGCTTGAACCTTCCAACAACGGTAATATAATAGATAGCACATCTGATGGTGCTTTGTCAATATCCTCAAATACAACCCAAAATCCATTCAGAACAGCCTGAGGGAAAGTAGAATTTGAAAAATAAGCCAGACCCAGAAGATTGGAAGCAAAAGTAAGAAAAACAATAAAACTCATTACAAACCTGAGTAAGTGATCCAGGCTGCCATCTAAATTCACCAGGTTGCTCAGTACAAACATAACTCCCAACCAATGTTTTTCCATCAATTTGATCATCCATGTGAATAGAAAGAACTACAGACAGAAACATACCATGAACAAGAAACAAACATAAATGAGCAAGCAGACAAGAGAGAAAGAACCGACTGCATACGAACTTAAGCATCAAGTTGTGTAAGGACATCCACGGGATATTTGACCAGTTTCGGACCACCCATATTAAGAGTTATTATTATTAGTTTCCAAATTATTGAAGTTAGGAACTGGCACCTGTATTTGAGTTATATGCAATCTAAAGGCTAAAGATAATATAGAAAATCAGGATCTCTGAATTCTCTTGAAATCTATAGAGGCAGGTCCTTAACATTATTATTGTTTTATTTATGGCTTATGAGTTTTTAGGATTTATTTTTTATAATTGCCTATGTTTAGTAGAAAAAAAACATAAGCACAAAAGCCATAGTGAAGAACAACTTCGTGAGAGTTCCAGAAATAGTTATAATTCTATTCATACAATATGAAGCCATACTAAACTAGGGTTTGACCATAGTACAATTAGGCAGCAAATATAATTGGGTAAGACCTGCCTTAAGGTCCTTATAAGAACCCTTAGCTTTCTGTGTAACCAATAAAATCAGAGCACCTGTTTAAATAAACTGATGAAATATTACCTAAGTTCTATCAAGGTACTGAATACTCCTACAGAATAACATTTTATCCAAGATAATTAATACTCCAAAATAATTAGAAGCGAAAAACGTAATTTTGACCATTACTCCTCCATGTTACTAGCCTTGTTGACAACATAATGAAAATAGGTAAGTATGTATCTTTAAAAGTGATTAAATGGTAGGTATTCTCTGAGCTGCTATCAAACAGTAGTACGGTTATAAATATGCATAAAGATAAAAATAATAATAAAGGAATATATTAAAAATAGAATACCATGGTTCCCACTATCAGAGGCCATCTTGCTAATAAAGGCAGATTTCCCAGCACCTGCAGGGCCATACAGAAGAACAGGCCATTTTTGACTGACTGCCAAGAGCACCATCTCAAAACTTCGCTTCGATCTAGAAGTCATGACAAAAGGTATTCCAGCTGACTTATCATCCCTGAATCACAAAATGAAGTCAGCAAAACACTAAAGCCACAAACAACCGTGAGCCCATGAGTTCAATATAACGGCAAAAGAAAACAACAGTTTCAGGCCAATTTCACATACCACTCCACCAGCCTCTGATTTCTTAAAGGTGGCTCATTTTCATGAAATTGTGATGACGTAAAAGAACAAAGGCCACAAGATTGCTGGTAGTTTTCTTGGCTGAAACTAAGTTCTATATTTTCAGAATCCAACTTATTGTGTTCAAAGGTTCCAAAATATGCACCAGCTTTCTCAATAGCTATATCTTGGCAGAATTCCTCCCAGCTGAAAGGAGTCGAGACAAGATTCAACAAAAACGCAAAATATGAAACCTCTGTCCATTATAAAACAGAAGCTGTGTAAGCTCTGTCTATTATAAGCAATTTGTTATGAAGATAAACATACCGCAGAAAACAAGAATGTGCTTCTTCGGCCCCAACACCAAACTTTGAGACTGCCTTGTCATTCATATTTAAGATTACAGATAGTATCCGTATGCCACACCATCTTATGTCAGAGATATCCTTTTGAAAGCTGATATCACTGCCTTGATCAAGATTTACAACCTCCCTTACGAAGTCCAAGAAACATGACCAATCCCAATATTTAGAGAAAACATTGGTTTCCACAACCAGAAGGCGATAAGATGTCCGCACAACATGCAAGTAATGAGTAATAACCTGATTTAAGTAAAAAAGACAAAGCATGTAGTGAATGGGAAGCAGAACAAAATAGTTAACTTCTAATCTTCTAGCATGATATAAGAAAGACAGGAAAAAAAAGAATATCATTGAGTAGGATATCATAACTAAAAGATTTCTTTACTGGATACTGAATTAACTTAGAGAACACCTCTACCCTTAAGCAGATTCACCATGTAAAATGGATGTAAATATAATGCTGTCAAAAATATTGATGAAAGCATAACCCCTGACCACAACTTATCTCCACATCCAACAATTTGGTTATGCCTTATAATCAACACAAAGTTGCCAGACATCTGACCATGAAGGTTGTGTTTAAGATATCTTAGCTAGATATGTTGAACAAACGAAAACTTGTTCTAGTTCTGACTATGAGAAATAAATTAAGGTCAAATATACCTCTGCAGATAGCTCTAAATCACTCCCTTTCATCAAAATGCGCTCAAAAGGAGGAGGAGCAAATTTGAAGTAATTTAATGCAGACCTGGTCCAGAGAAAAGAAAAGACCAACTTACTTTCAAATGTTGCTACAAATAAATCCTGTAATGATGTATATAGCATAAAAAATGAATTTATATCCATGTTAAAACTCAGACCGCAACCATTTAAAGCATGAATGAAGGAATATCAAATTCAGCTGTCCTAGCAGAGTTTCTAAAATGAAATACAGCCAAATGGTTCAAACAATCACCTATTAACAACTCAAGGCATAACAGCAATTTCTAACATAAAGCTTAATTAAGATGTTTGCTTTCAAATTATTGCATTTACACCAAGCAAAAATGCAAGAAAAGACAAACAACCATCTCATAATTTGGCATGCTCACCTATAAGAAGTATAAAGGTGAAAAAGTTTATTCATCATCAGTGGCAATCAGGAATTTACAAGGTGAAGTGGTATAAAGTAGGCCATCCTCTTAAGAATTAACTAAACTTAAAATTAAAAAAGAAAAATTGTCTTCGGGTTATGTAGAAATATACAGCTAGATTAGATTTAGATACAAATGTAACCTGCCTAAAATTATTTTCTGAACAGGCTTAGAACAGAGAAAAATGATGCAATAACATAAATTTACCCCAACAAAAAAGGAGCCAAATCAAGGGCACGGCTGAAAGCTAGGCAAGCAAGCTCATGAAGATCCAAACCCCTCCCATGTTGAATATGGAACTCAATAACATTAATAACTTCATCATCATCAAGATATCCTGATTCAGCAACACTAGCACCTAAATTTGACCTCAAACTAGGCACAAGCCGTAGCAAAGTCACAGCTTTGTCCACCACTCTTCGTGCTATTGGGCGAAAGCACCCAATCAATGGAATTGTGTATTTAGGGTGGAGAAGTAACTCTGCCAGAGAACTCACTACTTCTTCTTCAGTCACCAGGCATCCCTGTCCCAAGTTCCAACCAAATCCAAAATAGATAATTGTTTAAATTTAAACCAACTATTCAAAATAGCAATAAAAATAATATAAAATCACATAATTTGAGAATATTGAAGCCAATAACTATTAAATTTTGAATTTTAACGGCTAAAATAAATTGTGCAATGCACTCAATAGTTTTCATCTTTCCTCGTTTATCAATTTGAAAAAATCGCCCCCACCACAAAACTAACAAAAAGAATGAAATCAATTTGGGAAAAGAAGAAGTGAAAAGAAAAATGATTCATGATGAACCGCGGGACTCAACATTAGCATTCAACAACCTACACTCTTAAAAGGCTAAATAATTTTCTTTTGCCGTTCTTTGCCTTCCTTTCCTATTCTCCACAAATTGATCATCTCCCAACAAAATAAAACAAACAAGGCAAAGGCCAAGCAAAACCTGTAGGAAGAATAAATACCTTTTCCACAAGGGACTGGAAGCGCCAAACACGCCCAACCTTAGGGCAGCGAGCAAGAAACCTCTGAAGTGACAATTCAAGACTAAAACTCCCGTCCATAGACATTTCTCCCTCAAGACAAAAAAATAAACAAACAAACTATATATTAATTACAAAAAAAAAAACGCAGCTTTTTAATCCAGAAAAAAGATATGCACGGCTCGGAAGCAACGCCACTTTTCTTTGCGTTTTAACCTGCAAAATCACTTTAAAAGAAAAAAAAAAGAGTACATGGAAAAGGAAAATCAACTGTATTTTTAGTTCGTTTCTTCCTTGCTTTGCTACCTCTTTCTTGAGCTACTTGAAGTTCTGTCCTTTCTTTCAGGGTTTAGGGTTTTTCAAAACGAAGCGCTTTTCTATTTATATATTTGAGAAGAAGCGCCGTTTCTACGTAACTTTTAATATTTGTTTCTTTTGGCTTATATAAGGTCGTAAGTTCGGCGGTAGTGCTTCAATTTTTCGGGAGGTTCTACTCCTACATAAAGCCTAGGAAAAGTTCATAAGGGGGTTGAAAACAATTGCAAATGGGTTAGTTTTAAAATTTTTGATAAAATGTAAATTTGTCAGATTTTTTTATAAAATGCTATATACTTTAATAAATCTATATAAATATTGATAAATTGGTAGAAATATATTGATAAAGTCTTAAATATTTTGGTAAATTCAAAATTTTAGTTATTTTGTTAAAATATTAGATATTTTGGAAATTTATATAAATATTAGTAAATTGATAGATATGTTGGTAAAATATTATATATTTTGGTTAATTCAAAGTGTTGGTAAAATATTATATATTTTGATAAAATGTTAGATATATTAGTAAATCTTTAGCAATTTTGGTAAATAGTTAGATATATTAGTAAATTTTTAAAAATATTGATATATCGTTAGAAATATCAATAATTTTTTGGTAAATTATTAGATATATTAGTAAATCCTTACAAACATTGATATATTATTAGAAATATTGATAAATTCTTAGATGTTTTGGTAAAGTTATAAAAATTCCAGTAACTGTTGAGACTTGATATAAGGTTTGAAAAAGGATAATCTATCAAAATAGTCGTTTTTGTTTATCTCAAGTTATATTTTAGTCACTTATGTTTGAAATATTACGTTTTAGCCACTTACGTTAACGTATTGTAACATTTTAGTCACTACACCGTTAATTATCGTTAACGGTGTAACGGTAAGCTGACGTGGCACATTAAATTATCATTTCAAACAAATTTTTATGTTAAATTATACAATTGGTCCCTATAATTTTTCATTTTGAACTTTTTTTTATATTCTTCTAACTTTCCTTTTTTTTCTTTATTTTTCACTCTTTTTTGCTTCTCCCCATGTTTTCCTCCCTTCTCCATATTTTTTAACTCTATGTTTTTCATTTGTTAAAACATTTTTTATGTTTATGAAAAAAGAAAAGTCAAAAGCAAAAAACAAAATAAAACTTATTTTGCATATTTTTACCGCACAACTACAAACCCTCCTCGCCCACCGTCGCATTAATGAACCAATTTGGATCTTTCAATAACCTAGTCCACAAGCTTGCCTTACTTGAAGACCTTGCCAGTCGTGACTTATAGCAGTCAACCCTCAACAAAGTTTCTCGAGCCTGTTCCCTTAACCTCCTAACCAACCCCCACAACCACCTTATCTATCTTACCTACAACATTCTCGCCCTCTCGAAACTACGTTATTTCATAAATTCTTTAAACAAGCTCTACACTCTCAATAACTAAAACGACCACCATACGAAACTTACCATCAACTTTACCTAAATCAGTTTAGTTCCATGCTTCCTTTCTCCCTTCAATTCATCCATGCTCGGCTTTTAATCAAGCTTGCTTGGGAATATCCAAAAAGGTTTAGATCAATTTTATCGTTTACTTAATTTTATTCGTCAGCAAATAAAATGAAATGAAAGAAATAATCTACACGATTCTGTAAAAATTTGGAAACAGAAAAAATTGTTTTGAATATAAAGATTTCAATTTATGTTTAGATTTGACTAGGGACATGACTTTTTATCTTGATTAACTAGATCCAGTTTTAGTTTCAAAATTAGGTTATATTCAAATCGAAATTCGATTAAGAATTATTGATATTCGGTTTTGAGTGAAATTCAATATAGGAATCATGTGAAAGAAACTATGACTTGATTTATTTGGTGGGCAAAAATTATGTTTTTGCAGTGAAGAATATAATAAGAGAGAAAAATAAAGGGAAAGAAGAAAAGGAAAATAAAAAATATTCAAAAAATAAAAATATAGGGATTAGTATTAACAAATGAAAAACATAAAAAAACTACTTTATAAGAAACGGAGAAGGGAAGAAAATAGAAAGAGATCCTCTCGTTGACATTTCATTATTGACATTTCATGGTTTATAAAAAGTAAACGTGGCTACGAGTCATCATATTTGTGGTTGATGTAATGGTCACCGTGAGATAAGATAGGATGTTCGTTTTCTATTTAAAATAAACATCTACAACTCTACAAGGATTCTACCTTCTCTTCCTATAAATAGATGACACTAATAGAGCTATTAACACAACTATTGAGAGATTATTATTCTGCCGAAAAATAGAGAATTTATTTTTAAATTTTAAATATATTTTTCCAGAATAATAATTTTACCGGTTAAAGAAAATCATTTTTAAACCGAATTTGTTTCCAACAGTTAGGACCGTAAACATTGTTTTGAATTTAGTCGTAGTTGTAAGCTATTTTTATAGTAATCCAAAATAGTTTTAACTTAGTGAGGTTTTAGTTTGCAACCTGATTCTGTTGTGATGCTCGTATCTGGATCCGACGAATGAGTCGGCTCGGGGCATGAATAGTACAATCCCTACCAATAGTATTACCAGTACCCCCATCATGGTACTATAATTATTATCCTCATAGCTACACTAATGATTCCCCCGCCTGATTAGATTTCCTAAAATCCCTATTGGAACATTTTCAAATATTTATAGTGTTCCAATAACTATAAATGAATGGGTGTAAGTAATCAAAAGATTAAATTATTTGATTTTTTGAAAAAGAATTATAAACATTTAAATAATATTATTTGAATAGTTATAATTAAATGAATAATTATGTGTTTATTTTAAAAACATTATTATTCAAAAAGACACGTATTGATGAAAGATGTCTCTACGAAGAGACATGAAAATTCCTATAAATAGTAATGAGATTTCATTTGGAAACCATACCAAAAAATTCTAATATTCTTTGTATCATTCGTTCATTTTCTAATATTATTAGATTATTCTATAAAGTATTACTGCAGAAATCCTTTATAGAAATTGAGTTTCTTGTCATACATTGCTCAGTGTGTAGTGGGCTATTCTCGTTAGTGCAAAATGCAAATAGTCATTGGCTTTATTGCATTCTCGAGGTTAATTTGCTTGGGACTCATTTGCACACCAAAGATAGGTGGGGGCGAATATAACCTTAAAGATAGTGGTTTGATACACGCATTGGAACCTTGTCCTATTTCTTCTTCTGTTCGAGTTTCGTTCGTTTGTTCGAGATTTTCCTCACTGGAGATTTGTACTAACAATTTTAAGGTTATAATTCATGATGACTACCACAACTCATGAAAGTGGAACACTAAGGGAGTTGGCTTCTAATTTTTTCAAACTTGATCGGTTTGATGGTGGCAATTTTCTACGATAGCAGAAAAAGATGCACTTCTTATTATCAACTTTGAAGATTGCTTATGTTTTGGATACTACAAGACCTGACGAAACTGAAAGCGAATCTGTTGCTGCAACCCGAGAAAGACAAAAATAGGACAGTGCTGATTACATGTGCATGGGCCACATATTATGTAACACCCCTATCCCGTATCCGTCACCGGATTAGGGTTAAGGGCATTACCTGACAGATCGGAAACTTTATCAACAATTCATAAATTAAGCCATCATTTACAATCATAAAGTCCCCTCAGTAGGTCAACGAGACCTTAATCATGCTTTAAAGGAGGGTCGGGACTAAACCGAACACATATAGAAATTCTCAGAAAATTTAAAACTTTTCTAAGTTTCAGGGGTTACACGTCCGTGTGGGCAAGCCGTGTGCCTCCCACGGCTACTAGACACACCCGTGTGTCTTCCCCGTGGTCGAAACTGACTTAACTCCACGGCCACCAAGCACGCCCGTGTACCTTGGTCGTGGTCAATTCTGACTTAGCTCCACGGCCACCAAGCATGCCCTTGCACTTTGGCCGTGGTCAATTCTGACTAAACCACACAATTACCAGGCACGTCCGTGTCCCAAGGCCATGTACTCTTAGCTAGTTACTGACTTAGTCCCACGGTCGGTAGGCACGCCCGTGTGCCATAACCGTGTGGCAAAATAGGCTATTTGTAAGGCCAAAATGTCACCCTCAAAAGGGTCAAACCTACAAGCAAATTACCAATACTTCTCATGCACATTTGTCAACCATGAACATATCAAAATAATCATCAAATCTCAACATTCCAATCCAATTATAATCAAACCAAAACATACATCATATAACACATTCATCAAAATATATTACCAACATATAACTAGCCAAATCACATGGCTACGTTCACACCTCATTCTTATACAATTAACTAGCTTATACATGTCATATCTAGCTATATACATTTCCAAAATGTACCAAAACAAGATGAGTAGTGTGATGACGATCCTCGACGATCCCCTAGCCTTCAGTAGCTTTGACGACCTATAAAACAGAACAAATAAATACACAGAGTAAGCTTTTAAAAGCTTAGGAAGCCAGAGTACAAATAAGCTTAACATAACACATAACCAAAATGATGTAATAACCATAATGGTTCTCATAACAATTTCAGCTCATCCTTTCTTTAGCTCATTTGCTTAGCCCAAAACTTACCACATCCTCAACTCAAATACCTGATATGCACATAGTTCATTTAAGCCTAATTTCACATATCATCTCATCATTTTATTGCTCATATTCAAATTAGTAAGTTCATATAGATACTTACATTTCATTCACACCTTGTGTACTTATCAAACATACTTGAGTCGGATAAACATTCACGTATCATTCATAGCTCAAAATTTCCCGTTGAACCATTCGGAATCTAATAGGATATACAGAATACTCAGAATAGTCGTACAATGCCAGCGTCCCAGACGTGGTCTTACATGTAATCAGATGTCGATGCCAATGTCCCAGACAGGGTCTTACACATAATCAGATATCGATGCCACTGTCTCAGGCAGTGTCCCGGACAGGGTCTTACACGTAATCAAATATCGATGCCACTGTCCTGGACAGGGTCTTACACGTAATCAAATATCGATGCCACTGTCCTGGACAGGGTCTTACACGTAATCAAATATCGATGCCACTGTCCCGGACAGGGTCTTACACGTAATCAAATATTGATGCCACTGTCCCGAACAGGGTCTTACACGTAATTAGATATCGATGCCACTGTCCCATACAGGGTCTTACACGTAATCAGATATCGATACCACTGTCTCGAACAGGGTCTTACACGTAATCAAATATCGATCACCTATGTCATAACATAGTTAACCCTATCTATTTCTATGTTCGAACGGAACTTCTAAGATGTTAACACTATGTCAATCTTATCTTAGAATTCATATATACACAAACATCTCATATGCATTCATCATTATCTATAGTCATATAAACATATGTAATTCAATACAAATACATTTATTTATATATCGACTTACCTCAAATTCGGATATTCGTTCTGTCTCTGTTATTCGACTACTTTCATTTTCCTGCGATCTAATTCCGTTTTATTCAATCCTTGATCTTAATTTGAGTTTACAATGGTCGAATAACCTAGCTTCTTTCTTCTTTCTTTTCTTTGGTATTTTCGGCACTAATGGTATGAATATCATCACCATTTTTCATGTTTTGTTTTATTAACTATCATATTATTATACATCTTACTATATTAACCTTTCTTAATAATAAGAAACACATAACATGGGCATATTTGACCTTTGTCCATCCACTATCCATATATTGGCATATTTGCCTCCTAAGGCCACAAACATTCAAAAACCACAACACTTAAGTACTTTAACAAATAGTATGCCGGTTTTACATTTAATGCAATTTAATCCTTTTATCAAATTAAACATATAAACGGACAAATTAACCTACGAAAATTTAACACATGCTTAGTCACATATCAACGGTATAGAATATAATATTAAAATATTATACAGACTCGGATTTATGGCCCCGAAACCACTGTTCTGACTAGGGTACAAACCAGATTGTTACATATTGAATGGTTTATCTGATGGTTTGTTCGACACCTACCAAAACGAGGTCACCGCTAAAGAATTATGGGACAAATTGGAGACAAGATACATGATCGAAGATGTTACAAGTAAGAAATTTCTTGTCAGTCGTTTCAATAATTATCAAATGGTTGATGGTCATTCTATTATGGAACAATTCCGTGATATTGAAAAGATGCTGAATCAATTCAAGCAATATGATATGAAAATGGATGAAATGATTGTTGTATCCTCCATAATAGACAAACTTCCTCCATCTTGGAAAGACTTTAAAAGAAGTCTAAAACATAAAAAAGAGGAAATATCTCTTAAGGCTTTGGCAAATCATCTTCGTATTGAAGAAGAATATCGAAAGCAAGATCAAATCTAAATTTTGAAAATGCCAAAATACATGTTACGGAGGAAGTACAGACTACTAAACCAATCAAGAGAAAGTTCAAACAAACTGATAGAGCACCTAAGTTTAAAAAGAAACAAAAGGGCTGGGACATTTCAAGAATGAATGTCAATTTTTAAAGAAGAAATCAACTTCTAAGGCTGATAATAACGAAAAGTTTGTTGCAATGATATCTGAAATTAATATGGCACAAGATGATAATACATGGTGGATTGATACCGAAGCAACCAAACATGTGTGCAAAGATAAAAGCATGTTCACAAAGTTCACACAATGTGAAAATGACAATGTCTTGTACATGAAAAATTCTTCCATCGCAGCAATCAAAGGCAAAGGGTCTGTTGAACTACAATTCACTTATGGAAAGGTTTTAACCTTAAATGATGTATATTATGTACCAGAAGTTAGAAAAAATTTAGTGTCTGGAAGTCTGTTAAATAAGTTTGGTTTCAAACTTGTTTTTGAGGCAGATAAGTTTATTTTGTCTAAGGGAGGAATTTTTGTAGGGAAAGTGTATATGTATGAGATTATGTTCAAACTGAATATTATTAATAAGAATAAAAATACTATTTCTGCTTATATGGTTGAACCTTTTGTTTATGGCATTATAGATTAGGTCATTTGAATTATAGAAAGTTGAATGACATGTATAAGTTAGATTTAATTCCAATTTTTAATAATAATATTGAAAAATGCAATACATGTATGTTGACTAAAATTACAAGAAACCCTTTCCTTAAGGTTAAAAGAAAAACATAATTGCTTGATTTGATACATAATGATTTATGTGACATGTATAATACTCTACATTAGGTGGAAAGAAATATTTTGTTACTTTTATTGATGATTGTTCTAGATATTGTTACGTATATTTATTGCATTCAAAAGATGAAGCACTTGATAAATTTAAAGTTTATAAATCTGAAGTTGAACTTCAGTGTGAATCATTTATCAAGTGCTTAAGATCTGATAGAGGTGGAGAATACTATAATCCAAGTTATTTTGAATCCACTGGGATTGTCCATTGATAAACCGCAATAGTAACATATTTTAGGCCCACATTTAGCATGCTTTTGGATGATTTATCCCTTGAATTATGTAATTTGGTGCTCTTAATCCTTTAATTTCATGTTTTATACTCAGGAAAGCACCGGAGGATGAAAAGAACGAGAAACGGGCCCAAAACAGAGTAAATGGGCCATATCACGAAATCAACACGGCCTGGGCCCAAGACCACACGACCGTGCCTCATTCAACAGACTCGAACACGGCCTGGCCACGATTCACACGGGCGTACGCCACGGGCATGTCCCTGCCATGACAAAGATGAATTTCACTCGGAATAGGATACTTGTAGGCAAAGAAACACATTTCAAAGCCTATTTAAACACCCTAGTAGGAATTCTACTTGGATTAGGATACTTAGGAGCCAAGTAACACATTTCAAAGCCTATATAAACACCCTAGGAGGCAACTTAAGAGAGAGTTCGGCAGAAACCTTCTGCCAGGGCTTTTGTCAAGCGTCTAGCTAGGCCAAGGAGCCGAGCCAGAGAGGCCAGAATTGTGGGATTCACTCGAAGAAAGCCAGTTGATTCATCTCAAGAAGCCGGAGTTATATTCAAGATGGAGGATCTCTCCTTCAATTCCTTCAGGGGGTTTTAGGGATTTCTTATGTTTTGTTTTATCTTTTCTTCTGAGGTGTTTTCTTTTATTATTATGAACTAAACCCTCAGATACCTGAGGGGGATGAAACCTAAGATGAATCTTATTATCGTTTGTTGAACTATATGATAAATATTTGACTTGTTCTTAATTATGTGTTCTTAATTCCTATGTTGATATTTTCGGGATATTAATTCAAGTGTGATGTGCTTAGGTGGAGGAGCAAAAGTCCTTGCCTAAGAGTAGATCTAGCATAGTTAAGCGGAGTTGCTCGCGCGCCTAGAGATAGGGTGACGAAAATCTGCCGGATTAGGGTCAAACCTAATATAAGAGTCCATAGATTGAGTTAATGCAATTCTAGGGGTTTAATTAGAAAGAGATTTCAATTAATCAACCTAGGGTTAGACGTTAGTCGCTTCGAGAGAGGGATTAATATACGTTAGGGAGTCCTACGGATCAAGTCAAATGAATAAATCGTCTGGTTCAGAGTTAGATAACAAGTGAAGTCTAGGTGGATTCTTCCTTGGGTATTGTCTTAACCAATTGGTTTTTCCCAAATTTATTTTCCCCAATTCATTCTCTTTGTCTTTGCATCTTTAGCTTACTTGTTAGTTAATTTTAGATTAGATAAAAATTCCTTTAATTCTTAGGCTAAATAATAGAAAGAAAGTTAGTATTAGTACTTTTGGTTCCTTTGGGTTCGACAATCTGGTCTTGCCTTAACTATACTACTGTTCGATAGGTGCGCTTGCCTCAAATCGTTGTCATAGTTGGTTTCCAGGTTCGATCATTCTTTATATAAATTTTAAGACTTTGACATCGCATAAAACAACGATCATCTATCAAGTTTCAGCCCCTTACACACCACAACAAAATGGTATAGCTGAAAGGAAAAATAGAGTATTGACTAAAATGGTAAATTTAATGTTATCATATTCAGGTTTTGGATAAGGTTTTTGGGGAGGAGCTGTTCTAACAGCTTGTCATATATTGAATAGAGTTCCTAATAAGGAAACTAAAATAACCCCTTATGAACAATGGAAGAAAAGGAAACCAAACCTTAATCATTTGAAGGTTTGGGGTTGTAGAGCTATTGTCAAAGTTCCAACACCTAAAAGTAAAAAGTTAGGTGAAAGAGGAATTGAATGCATATTTATAGGATATGCACATAATAGCAAGGCATATAGGTTCATGATAATTGAACCAAATGATTCAATTTCAATTAATACTATTATTGAATCAAGAGATGCTATTTTTGATGAAAATATATTTAATTCTATATTAAGACAATTACAGCCACAACAATTGATTCATTCTTCAAATGAGAATGAGATTCAATTGGAACAAATTGATAATAATGATGAATCTTGTCAAGAATTAATAAGAAGTAAGATGATTAAAAAGGTCAAGGATTTTGGACCAGATTTCATTATGTTTCTTATAGAAGGAAAATGTGAAAGTATATACAATAAGATACGTTATTGTTATAATACAGAATCTGATCCTATTACATTTGAAGAGGCAATGAAATCTCAAGACTCTGCTTTTTGGAAAGAAGTAATAAATGATGAGATGGATTCAATAATGGGAAATCAAACTTGGATCTTAGTTGATCTTCCACTGGGTTCCAAACCAATCGGTTGTAAATGGATCTTCAAAAAGAAAATGAAGGTCGATGGAACCATTGATAAGTTTAAAGCAAGGTTGGTAGCCAAAAGGTTTTACACAAAAATAATGTATTGATTACTTTGATACCTATGCTCCAGTAGCAAGAATTGCTGCAATTAGACTCTTAATATCACTTACCTCTATATATAATTTGGTTGTTCACCAAATGGATGTTAAAACTGCATTTTTAAATGGTGGATTGGAAAAGGAAGTGTACATGGAACAACTGGAAGGATTTGTTGTTCCAGGACAAGAGCATAAGGTATGTAAGCTTGTTAAATCTTTATATGGACTTAAACAAGCACCAAAACAATGGCACCAAAAGTTTGACAATGTTATTTTAGCTAATGGCTATAAAATAAATGAATCCGATAAGTGTATATATAGCAAATTTGAAAATAGAAAAGGTGTCATAATTTGCTTATATGTAGATGACATGCTCATTTTTGGCACGGATTTGGAACAAATAGAAAACACAAAGAAATTCTTGTCAAACAACTTTACTATGAAGGATATGGGTGTAGCAGATGTTATTCTTGGGATTAAAATAACTTGAGATGAAAGCACTATAGCTTTATCACAATCACATTACATTGAAAATGTGCTTAAAAAGTTTGATCTTTTCAACTGTATACCAGCATCTACACTTATGGATCCTCAAATAAAATTAGTTCCTAATGTTGGTAGGAAAATTGATCATTGAAATATACAAGTCTAATTGGTTGTCTTATGTACATAATGACTTGTACAAGACCAGATATTGCATATGCTGTTGGGAAATTGAGTAGGTACACAAGTAATCCAAGTAGTTTGCATTGGCAAGCTTTGAACAGAGTACTTAGGTACTTAAAGAAAACTATTAACTATGATTGTGTTATAATGGATATCCTCCAGTTTTAGAAGGGTATTCAAATGCTAGTTGGATTACAAGTTTGGAAGATCATGCATCTACTAGTGGATGGATCTTCATTCTTGGTGGAGGAGTCATTTCTTGGGGTTCTAAGAAATAAACATGTATTATTGACTCCACCATGGCAGCAGAATTTATTGCATTAACCGCTGCATCTAAAGAAGCAAAATGGTTAAGAAATTTGCTTTATGATGTACCTTTATGGCCTAAGCCAATTTCACCTATTTCTATCCGTTGTGATAGTGAGGCTACTCTAGCAAAGGCATATAGCCAAGTATATAATGGAAAGTCTATACACATTGGATTAATACATAGTTATGTCTGATAATTAATCTCTGATGGAGTGATCACTATTAATTATATGAGGTCAAGTGAAAATTTGACGGATCCTTTAACAAAAGGTCTTGCTACAGATGCAATAAAAAGGACCTCAAAAGGGATGAGACTCAAGCCCATTAATTAGAGTCATCTATGATGGAAACTCGACTCAACGCTTGATATAACGTCAAGTCTTGAATTCAATGAGACAAAGTACATCATTAGTATGTGACTGTTAGCACTATAAATAAATCCATCCTAAGATTCAAGTGCTAGGTACCCGTAATGATAAGGGAAGGATGAGTAATGTACTCTTAATGGACCCATAACATAAATATGTTAGAGTGTTATAATTACGGGAACACTCTTGATGGGATCTACCTATGTGAGTGGAAGTGTGTCAGCTTCTAGAAGCTCAAGGGCTTGGCTCTAGCAGCACTCAGGAAAAGAGGACACATACACATGGCCATAATAGTGTCCCTAGATACTATGCATTGATCGATGTTGAAATCATTGTGTGAGATGCGTTCGGTTAATCAATTGAAATAGTTGGTTCAAAGCTTAGTCTATCTTGGAATTTTGATTAACTTTAACATGTTTTCACTAAGTGAAGGTTCAATCGTAAGATACCTTCATTTATGCAAATCGATTTCCAAGAATATCAAAATGTAAAATATTTTGAAAATGAGGGGAGATTGTTAGAACATTTTCAAATATTTATAGTGTTCCAATAACTATAAATGAATGGGTGTAATTAATCAAAAGATTATATTATTTAACCTATTGAAAAAGAATTATAAATATTTAAATAATATTATTTGAATAGTTATAATTAAATGAATAATTATGTGTTTATTTTAAAAACATTATTATTCAGAAAGACACCTATTGATGAAAGATGTCTCTATGAAGAGACATGAAAATTCCTATAAATAGGAATGAGATTTCATTTGGAAATCATACCAAAAAATTCTAATATTCTTTGTATCCTTCCTTCATTTTCTAATATTATTAGATTATTCTATAAAGTATTACTGCAGAAATCCTTTATAGAAATTGAGTTTCTTGTCATATATTGCTCAGTGTGTAGTGGGCTATTCTCATCAGTGCAAAATGCAAATAGTCATTGGCTTCATTGTATCCTCGAGGTTAATTTGTTTGGAACTCGTTTGCACACCAAAGATAAGTGGGGGCGAATATAATCTTAAAGATAGTGGTTTGATACACGCCTTGGAGCCTTGTCCTATTTCTTTTTCTATTCGAGTTTCATTCGTGTGTTCGAGATTTTCCTCACCGGAGATTTGTACTAACAATCCCCAATTAGGATCGTAGCAATTTACAAAAATGGAAGAAAAAAATGAAGGCGCTCAAGGAACAATTATCTTCCGAGCAGAAAAGGTACGAATAGCAACAAATATTTCTCCGGGAACAGTTAGAAAAACAAAGACAGATGGATTTAAGAGACGAAAGAAGTGAGAAGATTATTGAGGAATTGAGAGCGATCGAAAAATCCTAGAGGGAAGCCCTCTAGGAGAATGAAAATGAGACGACTCACTCTACTCACAGACAATAGGTGGCACTAGGAGTGTAAGTGATCCTGTAGACAACAGCATTAGCCAGAGCTAATAGTTGAATAAAGATGTGTTCAATGAGTGTTTTATTTTGGTTAGCAAAGTTTTGAAATCCAAGACCACCAATATTCAATGATTGGCATCATGTATCCCAACTAACCAATGTCAACTTCCTTTTATTGTTAGCATTCCTTCAAACAAAGTTGTATACCATTTTTTTTTTCAATTTCTTTTAATAATCAATGTTGTCTGCATGAAAAAATTTGATATTGTCATGACTACGAACTTGGCTAGTGTAACACACCCTACTATGGATAGGAGGCTTGCACTCCATCCGCTAAGTTGATTGCAAACTTTATCATGCACAGACTAGTACTTATTCTTGGTGATATGTTTATGGAAGAGTAAAATAATTGCTAATATGATCAACAGTCATATCATTTGTGTTTATAGAGAAATGGATCTTTGTCTTTCGAGTGCTAATCTTGTGACCCAAGTGAAGACTGAAAAAGTCGTAATATATGTTTGACCATTGTGGCTTGTCCCACATATGTTTTATAGAAAATCACCAAGTCCTCTTCAAAAAAAAAGATGTGATAAAGGTGTCCCATTTTTTCTAAGTTTAATAGGCTCCCATTCTTTACGCTTAATTGCATCAAGAATTCTTTGGCCAAGACGTTTGATCCCAAAGCACAAACATATATGGAAAGAGGAGATTCTTTCATCGGATTCCTCTTGCCCTGAAATCTTCGATTAATGACCCATTGAAATCTTTGTAAAATATAAAGAAGCACAATGCATAAGAACATGGGCAAAATTTTGTGGAATGCCACCATCTATGATTGAATCATTTAAAAATATCGTTTCACTTTATCCTTTTTTCGAATCTACTTTAATTGCTATTCACCCCATTTTCCCTTTATCAGTCCTCCATTAATTGGATAACCTTTTTAGGCAATTAAAATGTTATCAGTAATACATCTTTTGGCTACGAAGCTCATTTGATTTTAATCAATCCATAATGGAATAATTGGCTTTAATCTATTGATAGTTGTTGGTCACCACCTTATAAAGCATCGATGACAAACTAATTAGCCGGAAATGTGAAAAATTCTTAGGACCACTACTTTTAAGAATAAAGACAATTAAGTTTTTGTTGAACTCCAAATTGACGATGCCTTTGTCAATGACATGTCGCACCAAGTTACAAATATCATTTCCCAAAACCTACCATCGGCATTGGAAAAATTGTGTGTACAAGCCATAAAGCCAGGGGTTTTTGGAGGAATCATGTCAAAAAGCATATTTTTAACTTCTTCATTCGAAACTCTCTTTTGAAGTGAATCCAAGGTGTTTGAATCAATAGTGAGAAATCTACCACTTGTATAAATTATAAAAATAAAAAATAATCACTCTTTTTAAAGTGTCATCATCGTATCACTAGTCATTGCATAGATCTTCTTTCCTCCTTGTAATAGTTCTATTGTAGAAGTATTTCGTATTGTAGTCCCTCTTGTGAAATCCACTCACATCTAGCCTTCCGGTGCCATAGGACTTCCTCTAATTCAAGGATTTTCTCAAATTTCGTTCTAAGATCATTGTCAAAATACGGGAGTTTTTTGGACTCATTTTTCTCTAATGCCATTTTGATTCCCTTGAGCATGCCATAATAATCTTTTTCCTAGTCCTAATATTACTGAACACTTTTTGATTCTATTTTTTTAGCCATCGTGGCAAATCATAATGAGATATTAGTGGATTGTTGCCTCATTGATTTAATAAGCTCTCCAAACAGCTCATGTGTTAGCCAACCTAAAAATAATTAAAATAATTTTTTATGGTTTATTGATTCACCGACTCCGGCCTTTATAAAGAAAGATTGAAAAAGCCTCGATTTGCAATCATTCAAAACAGTTTCGTTCTACCTTTTGTTGGAACAAAAGTTAGACAAATTAGAGAGATTACATAACAAATCCAAATTGCAAATGAGTCAAAGAGATAAGAGAGAACTGACACGCAATATTTATTATCATAAATCCGGATTCACGAATCCTACTATACGAAACCTCACTTAAAGAATTGTTTTGCTCAACAATTTATTCAGTACAACTATTGGCTAAAACCTAATCTACCATCTCCTAATGAATAATTGCAACTCCAAAATCGAACCTAAATTGTTACAAATTACTCTCCCCAAATACAAACAAAGTAAACCCACAAGCTAACTATTTATAGCTTTTCTCTTATATTGATCAACAGCTAAGAGATAAAAAACTATCACTAATTTAAACACTGATTTTATCTAAATATTTATCCTGACAAATACTCCCATAAACAACAGCATAATCATATATCCCATGGTTGCTACAAATGCCCCTATCCGAAAAGATAAGGATAAACTCTAACAAATCAAATAGTTTAAACTTTTCATGCTACTTCAAAATATGCGTGATGGTGCTGATGGCTCTGAAGCATTGGGCACAAAAGTCACATATCGTCAATTGTTGTTCTATCCCTTATTCTAACAGGTTATGGAACAATAGAAGAGTCATAACTCCTATAGAGATCTATGGTCTAACTTATCTCTTTCTAGGTGATAGATCACAGTTCCGGGGTTAAGCGACTCCCAATCAAAAATTGCTCTAACCTTTCAAAGATTATACCCTACTCCAAGTAAACTTCCCCCGAATCCCTGATATTATCGACAAACATGAAATTTCGAAACCGGTCATAGCCTCCTGAATAAATTGACCCCGTCATCAATCAAGAACGAACTAAAGATCCAAAATATTAAAAGTTCAAAAATTATATAAAAGTTCATTTTTAAATTATCCAATATTATTATAATTTATAAATTCTATAAAATAAAAATCATATACAATTACATAGAATATAATTAATTAAAAAGTATATAAAATCTTTGAAAACTTAAATGAGTTTCAAATAAAAGATAAACAAGACTGTCTAAGTAATGTCGGTATATGACTGAGCCTAATCTAGTGTCAGAAATACAGTGAACAAAAATAATTTCTCACTTTTTACAAGACATGCACATTTTTTCTCTAACAAATATTGAAAATAATTTACATGCAAGAAGTCAAATAGTCTAAAATAGTGTTTGTTCATCATATAAAATTACAGAAAAGACTGTTATTACAAATTTCATTGGCCTATAAAAAGTGGCACTCTTTTTTCTTTTTTCGAGTTACAATAAAACACTAACAATGACCAAAGAATAAAAGATTACAATACTTGAATAAGATTCAATTTAAAAAATAAAATAAAATAACAAAAAGAAACCCCTAAGAACCCCAACTATTAAGCTTGACCCTACAGCACAAACACCCAATCTACTATATGAAAAGAAAAGTCTATTATAATTACAGAGTATGCACATATTTTGGCAGCACATAAATTCTGGGGTGTGCAAATATGGCAACAGAGTGAAGGGGGGAACAAAGGGATGGCTTCACTCATTCCGTATGCTGTAACAAGAATGAGAAACCAGAGTGTCCACGAATCAGAGGTGGCGGATCGATTTCAGCCACCTCTATTTGTTGCATTGACTTGGAGATATCATCCATAGAGAATGGAATGCTACAAGAGAAAAGACCTAAATGTTACAGCAATGGGAGAAAAGCAATACTACCAATAAAAAGGTTATGTATGTTATGATAACTGGTACCTTGAATCATCATCCAGTAAAAATGAACTGCTGACAGCATTGTTGGAGTCCTCAGTCATCTTAACTCTCATACTCGCAATTACCTGCAGCGAGAACATTTTTGGGCAGAAGTAGCCGTTATATCGAAAGATAATGTTTGAGGTATTGACTTTTGTAACAGATAAAGGGTAAAGGACAATTCTATATGTAGAGACAAAAGCAGGAACTGGTGATGCAATCGAAATCGTGAATTATATGGTAAGGCAAAGACCATAACAGAGCTATTAAGAATTTGTAGGACAAAGCAAGGTTCCAGGTAATTCAATAAGAATCCAGAAATACTGGCAATGAAAAATGTATGCATGCACACATATCCAACTGTGAGAACCATCTTGTGCTAGCTCTGCACTATCAGAAAGATTTGAAAGGTGAGGAATAAAAAGACCAGCATTTTTAACTTACATCTGAAGATACACTGTGTGTACCATATTTGTCATCCCAGTACATTGTACTTATCCTGTACAGCTGCTGTATGCTAAGCACCTGGTATTTGAAAAAAGCAAAAGGAAAAATCAGAGAAATGAAGTGAGAAAAGGAGGATTTAGGAGGTGCAAAAGGTGTGTAGGCAACTCACAGGGCAAAGATCATTGGTTATCTCTTTCAAGGTCTTTTTGGGCTTCTGGTGTATGACCTATTTTGGAAGAAAAATTCAAATAAAAACAAAGTTTAATAAGAGATTAAAAAAAAGAACAAAAAAAAAAAAAAAAAGAAAAAGTTTAAATGCCATGGTAGCAGTGTAGCAATAAAGACAAACCAGGAAGCCAACTGCTTGTCTAATATGCTTCAGCTCATCCCAAGCTGAGCCTGCAAACTGAAAGTAAAGCACGCATTCAACATTTCTTCTATTAAAAAAATCAGTAAAAAAATGAGGTGATGATTGCTTGTTAGAGTACGGTGTTGCTACCTCCTCAGTTGCATCATGGCACCATTGTTCCAGCTCAGCTAGCCCAGCTTTAACGTACTCCCCATTGCTGAATGAGCAACATTCACGCCGCAAAAGAAGGCTGCAAAAACATATTTAAAATGTAAATAAAAATAGTTTGATATATGATAAGCAATCAAGAACAAGAAGATAGAACCTCAAAGTTTTCGTACTTTTTTAGTGCATTTACCTATTAAACAATTGAACATTAATGAATGAAAATGTCTGAGTGAACACTTTGCAAATTAAGAATGAAGGAACCTGCAGGGACAAGAGAGCAAAGAGAATTATGTTGCCATAGTGGAAAGCAATTCACTTTTGGTCAAGGCATAACTGGCCCTCACTCACATAATTGGCCCTCATTGTCTTCAAGTAATTGTTTAAAGTTTTCACTATGCTTTGCCAGTGCGCAATAAGAGCTTGTTGAGCCACAGCATTAGCTTGAGAACGTCCCTTCCCTAGGCTAGCCCGGGAAGTTCTGGGTGCCTGCATCGTAATCGTAATGGACATGAATGGGGAGCAAAATGATTTCGTTATTGCAAAAAATAAGAGTACTTAACAATGCAAACCATTAACATGGCTGCAAACAAAGCAACAGTGTTGGGTCAAAAACCATTTATTTGAACTGTTGGCTGTCAGTTTTACCTTAAACCACAAAATTCAAACATATCTACAATCTATCCTAGTTCTTAATAAATATGCTAATTAGAAGAAAGATAGAATGTGCAGTGACAAATAAATCATAAGGGTGAGCAAAAGTGAAGTAGTTTAGGTTACAAGAATCCACAAAAGAGCTGGTTACAGAATAGAAAAAGCAGAAATCGATGAAAAAAAAAGAGTAGCTCAGGTTTGATTGCATACAAAAGACCTCAAGTCTCAATTTTGAAACTTGAAAAATGAAGCAAATTCAAGTATTTTCTCCTATTATTGTAACTGCTAAAAATGTAAGGCAGAATTGCTCTATATACCTGAATACATGATGCAAGCACTGGAGATATCTCCTTTTTCAAATTGTCCCTTATCATTCCATATATCTTCTCAAGGAAGGCTGTCAGTTGCTGTTTGAAAAGCAAAGCTGGATATTTTGCTTCAACTTGTCGTAGGTCATCAAGACCACCAAGCAGCCGGCCATTAAGAAATGAGAAACCAGCAGTTTGTGGAGAACCTCGAAGTCCCTAAGAGGTTAAGTCAGAAGACAAAAAGGAAAAGAATTAAAAAACTCGATCAAGCTGCAGGTTGAGGTAAATGTATGGCAGCAAAGATACTTTAAAGGTTATCCCTACTTGAGACATCCTTCCAAATAGAGAAGCTGAAGTTGATCTTCGCCTTTGAGGAGTTAGGCTTGCTGCACCACTTGCTTTGAGCGTGCGTTGCAGCAGCAATAGTAGAGTGGATGAATTTGATAACCAATAGGATAACAAGTCATTATTATCCGCCACCTAGAATTAGGCAATATTTTTAAACATGAGTATTTATACAGCAATAAAAGAAACAAAAGAAAATTACTGCTTTATAAATTATCCCATTGAAAAATTTCCATGCAATCTGCCTTGAATCAAATTGATCAGCCACAAAATAAAGGTTGATTTGTTAATACCTCTATTGATGCCCCTATGGTTTGAATTATTCGATCAAAAATACTTGTTCTTTCAACTTCAAATGATCTCCAATGGAGCAGGCATTTATATATTAGGCAAGCAGCAACTGGCTTGCCCCCGGAGAATCCTAAATCTTGAGAAATACACTTTATTAGAAGTTCCTGATTCTCCTGCACCAATCAGAATAAAGCCATTAATTGTAGTTCATCAAAGCCTTCCAAAAAACCAAAACAAAAAATCTAAACCTCTTGATAAAGATCATTTTCATGTTAATAAGTAAGCATCTTTCTAATGGCCAAAGGAAAGAGGTATGCATATTTTTCAAATTTTAGAACTGACCTGTTGCTTTTCATTAAGAGACTTTTGGGGCTTCTCCTCAGTCTCAGTTAACTGTGGATTTGGTAGCGCTTTCTTTATTTCTTCATTCACAACATTACCATTCTCAGGAGTTCTCTGAAATTTCAGAAAATAAAATACACAACATAAACCTCCATAATATACAAGGTATTTAAAAAAGAAAAAGACTTCTAAGCAACCAGTACCTGAAAAATTGTCGTCTTGGGTCTCGCTGCCAAAGCTCTGCCTGTTGGTGACATGGAGAGCGCCTGTTGACGGAGTACCTGATTCTCTGATTCTAAATTAGAGAGCTTCTCTTCTAGCCTGAACCATGGGAAGAATAAAAAGTTGATACAGGCTTAAGCTGTAAATCATGTCCAATCCTAGTCATGCAATAGACCATTATATACACAAACTGTTGGTGTGAGAGCTAGCAGCAAAAGATATTTAGTCAACCTAATCAACAATGTAACACATGCGCAGATTACAATAACTTCATATATAGTTGACAAAAACTATGGCAAAAGGACCACCATAAGATCGAATGTCTTTGCTGCAAATTATCCAAATAGGTAATAGCAAGAAAAGAAATGGAGACACCATAAACAAGCAATGTAATCATAACTGATTCTACTGAAACAGTAGTGATCAACCAATGAATTCATTTTCAATATCATGGTATTAGTGACAAACCTCTGCACTGAATCTTGAAGCTGATCTACTTTCTTCCCAGCATCTTCAAGCTTCTTAGTCAGATCCACATTTTTGGCCTGCTCAGTGGCATGAGCTTGCTTTGCCTCCTTAGCTGTTTGCTTTTCAGCCAGTAGCAAAGCCTGTACGGATTTAGAAATTCGTTCATCAGAGTCAAGAGATGCATATTTGACACCAAAGGCCAGGAAGCCTCCTCAAATCACCAAAGGTTAAGGCAGCAATGTTTTTGAGCAAGCATCTGGTCAAAGGATAAGCTCCTTCAAACTTAGATCACTTGGACTTTGTTCCTCTTGTCCAGATAAATTTGTGCATATACAAATCAAGAGAATCCAGAAATTGTCTAAAGAAAAAGTAAAACACCTACAGATTTACATTGGAGCTAAAGCATTTGAGCAGTACAAACCATGCAAACTCCATACAAGTAGAAAATATGATGCAACATATGAATATAGGGCTCTCTCAAATGCTTTTTGATATAACATCCTTGAATACTAGCATAACCAATTTTTTTCTTCAAATAACGAAATAGAAAATTAAAATAATCTTTCAGACTCAGCATAATCAAACGGCCACACTCTACTTAAGGAAAAATTATATACCATCTCAGACAAGAATGGTTGAATACCTTCAACTTCTCAACTTCAGATGTCAACGAATTTATCTTTTCTGTATCTTGAACAATAACAGGAGTTTCTTTGACAACAGGAGGTGCTTCCTCAATGGCTTTTCGTGCTTCCTCTCTTTCCTTGATAACCATAGATTTAGCTTCTTCCACTTGTGATTGCATTTCATGCAGTGCATCTTGCAATTTTGCAATTTCTTGAGCTTTTGCCTCCTCAAGATCAGTCTGCATTTAAGTTCAAATAAGAATAGCATAGACCTAGTAAACTATAAGAATACCACCTACAGCATTAAACTATTCAAGTAAAAAGATAAAAGGCTTTGGTAAGCAATAATATAACTACGCTACCCTCAATCGCTTTTCAAGTTGCAAACGCCATGTAAGTTCCTCCACCCGCTTCTCTAGCTTGTCCTTTGCCGCCTTCAAAGCTCCAGTTTCTCTTGCAGCCTAAATAAATTTAGAAAAATCGGGTTTAGCTTGGATAAGCAACCAAATCTGCATTAACATTTTGACATGTATAAATTAAGCAGCAAAAGACAAACCATTTTGAGCTTTCTGAGCTCTCTTCTAGCAACTCTGCACCTCCAGCCACACTGTGAAACTAATACAGCCTTCTGAAGACTCTTATAATAAGAATAAGCTTGGTAGCAACGCCAGTGAGCCTGCAGATCACCAGGAGTTAAGAACCAATAACATTTATCATAACTAAAGAGTTAAAGCCCTTTTAAGCACCAATATGTTAATAGTAGAACTTCCCATATGGTAAATACAGTATCCTTCTATGTTTTCAATAAAGATGTCAAGTTACTCTACCTGTATGATGATGGCAGCTTTAGTCTGCTTCCTGAACCTAAACTCATTGCGAGCAGTCATCGACCTTAATCCTGTCTGCAATATAATTGCAGATTTCCTCATTGTCAAATAGGATTTTCTGTCAATGTGTCGGCGCAAATTCTTCTGAATATTCAAAGCTCCAGCTTCTCTCCTCAGCTCATCATATATTTTGCGTGCCATATTACCTACAAATTGTGAAAGGAGATTAAATCAGAACTCCAAGCCAGGTCCATAAGGAAAAAAGGAGAAGGAATGAACCTAATAACTGAATAACTGAAAGGGAAATGTTACACTTTCCAAAAGCAGAGAGAAAGTGCTATTCTCCTAGCACAATTTTGAAACTTGGAATTTTTTTTTACTTCATTTATTAACAATTTTCAACACCCAATTCATCAAGATGATTAATTTTGTCACTCTCACAAAGCGAAAAGAAAATTACAACAAAAACTCCCAAAAGTTCTAAACATACATCTCAGTCAGAATAATGGTCACTGTTTTCACCTCTAAAATTCTTAAACAAAGCTTACAAACATCTAGACATTGAAAAAGGCAGTACCATGGAGACATGACCATTTCTAGCAGGAAACTATAGAAGGTAGCTTTAACAGAGTTCAAAAAAACACCTCTCAAATAAGACTGCAGACTGATAGCAGCCCCACGTAATGAGATGAATTCCTTGCGAGCAATATATGTACGAATCTGTCGCTGAATGGTCCTGGCTGCATTTCCAAGCACCTCTGCTCTCCTAGCATCCAACTCTGCCATCTGACCTGCTCTAAGGAAAATCTTTGTCTTCCCCACCTGCAAATACACATCATCCAGGAAAAAAAAAGACAAAAAACACTGTTATACAAGGCCGAAATGACATTTCTTGAAAGTGAGCAAAAGACGTTAAGAACTTAAAAGATGTCAGCAAGCCCATGTTAACCAAAAGCACTTGATACTTCTGCAAGAGCTTTCACAATTGCACCCATCCTTTTCATTTCACACGGTGAAGGAGGGAGCATACCGCATTTCCTTCCCTTCAGAAAAGTTGGTGACAATATTTTATCCCATTTACATTCTTTTTCTATAATATATAACTGGAGAGAGTGCAGCAAAGATACACATCAATTGGGTATATCATCTTCTGAAGCTAAACCAACTTCTAAGAACCCTACAGATTATGTACTTTCAGTGTATTGGCCAAAAAGAAAATTACTGAAACTCCAATAATGAATAAAAATATTATTTTCATCATTTTCAGCAATGAAATAGAAGGGATTCAAGAGAATTTAACTGCTTATTAGGTAAATTTACAAGGATCGAAGCTTAAGTTGCAGATGAATAAAGTTAAGAAGAAAGGTGAATTTCTCTGTAGGTTGATAACATTTTCCAAGAAAAAGCAAGCAATTTAAGGATCCTATTAAAAAATTTCCAGTTAAGTACAGTAACCAAAAGAATAACTATCACCAATCAAAATATTATTTTGCCAGATTTATTAAATAACAATGGATACACATTAAAATGAAAATGATAAAAAGAGATTACCTGATATCCTTTCAGTCCCTTCTTATCAAGTATCAGTTGACATGCAACCTTATCATCGTAACTGAAGAAAAGAGAGAATACCAGATGAAACTCTATTAGTTAGTTGTTGTTTAATCAAAGAAAATCATAGCAGATCTTCTAAAATGTATACAAGCATGAAACACCTAGAACCATTACTGAAACTTACTTTCCTTCCAAAACATCCGGAGCAAGTAGACCAAAACGATTGAGAAAATCGTAAAATGTACGTCTGGTAGGATATCCAGCACAGCTGATCCTAATAGCTTCAAGAACACCCTAGAAGAGAAACAAATACAAATTTTAGTCAAGACAAGGTATGAAAACCAAAATATAATGAACCAAGAGAATCTTGACAGGTAACACTCGGATTCAACAATGGCATTAATAGCATATAAATACTCACACCACAGCGTAATTGTTGAATAACATTGAAATTCTCAAAAATAGCAGGCTTCAGGACATTATTTGGTTTCACACATCTAATGTAGTGAGGTTCTGTAGCACTCAAGGTCTCCATCAGAGATTGAAGTTGTAGCTGCAATTTAGACAAATTGTTAACAATTTCTCATTATCAGAGCATAAAAGAAAATAACAAAGTTGTAATACATGGCAAGTCTTTCAAAACCATTCAAGCTTAGTGAACAGCCAATATGCTATCCAAAGTAGAGCGACCAACATAATGAAAAATGTTATAAGCAGGTGGAAGCACTAAGCATCTAAACCATGACCCAACTGGAGAAATAGAAAATCCTAAAAGCATAAGTTGACTGCTAACGCACTGGAAGTAGTAAATGATTGCCATGTCTTAGCCAACTCGCTGTCATGATTTAAACATGATAAAAGCCAAAAGATAGTCAACCAGGAAATTCATATTTTCAATCAGTTTTCATACACCAGTTTCCACGAGTTTACCATATTTCAAGCTCTGGAATCAAAGTAAAACAGAGCACCATTAGCACTTAATTAAACCCTACAGTAAAAGAAGTCATATATAAGCTGACCCCAAATTTAACAAGAGAGGAAGGGTGAGCAAAATTGTTGGGTAAAAGAGTAAAATATGATGCAGCCAGGGCATTAGCAATATAAGCAAGAAGTCTATCATATCCATATGCTACAAGCAAACTTACAGATAAGGAGAAAGGACAAGCAAACCTTCGTGAAAGAAAGTTAAACCAACAATAGGGCAGCTATAAGTGGAATGTTGTAATCACATAACTGTGCAACTGAACAAGAGAGATTGACTATGATAAAATACCTTGAAGCGCGATCCAATGGAAGAAAATTTTGATGACTTTGATGATTCTTCTGGAAGTGGAGGAAAAAGACTTCTCACAAAAGAACACTCTGATGCAGTCAACAGAGCTTGATGCTCAGCCACAACATAATCTTTGTTTTTATCCAGAAACTGATTTGCTTGATAGGTTACCTAGTCAGTGGATAAAGACATCAAAAATTGTGAACAATCTACAGCCAACAAGGATAAGGTTCATATACTAGGAAAAAAAAGTTTACCTCCCCTGCATAGTGTGAGATGGTAAAATCAGTACGGGAAAGCTTTGGTTTGATAAAACGCTTATTATTTTTGAAAGTCTGATACAACTTCTGTGCAAAAGTCTCATGGGTAGACTTGGGGAACATACTGCATTGATGAAAATAAACACAAGAACATTGACCAAAGGAAAGAATAAGAGACAAAGTATAGAACTAAATAAATTAACCTATCATAGATTAAAATCATTTTGAACCAAGAATTATTAACCAAAGCAGCATACCAGGCTTCATCTAAAAGCGCAATTATTCCTCCAGGCTTCTGTTATATATTGGATTACACAAAATAACATATTAGAATAAGGGGGAAATGAATATGACAGAACAAGGAAGATGCAAAATCTATTTGCTGATACAAAAGTATCTTGCAATGAAATAAAAAATTGAAAAACTATATGAAAACAAACTATAAACCTTTTCAATAAGGTCCAAGACATCTTGATTATCTACAAACTCGATGTAGCTCCAATTAATTTCTTCTTTTGTATATTCTTCCTGCTCCATCTTGAATACATGCTGCAAACATATATTACAATGGATGATAATCAGTCTTACTAAATCTCCAACCCATGGCCAGGCCTATTTATGAAGAAATCTAACCTGATTGAAATGTTGCTGCAGCTTTTCATTCGTGAAGTTGATGCAAAACTGTTCAAAGCTGTTTTAAGCATCACAAGTCAAGCTTGTATCGGAGTAATATTACTATTACAAAAGCAACTTCCAAGTCTGCAAAGTTAAGGTGTTACCTATTACACTTAAAACTTTCAAAACCATAAATATCAAGAACTCCAATTATTGACTTTGAGTTTGGATCCTGTCCAATCGAAACGTTAATTTTATCCACAAGCCTGGAAACAAGAATGTAGATAGAACAATTAATATTTAACATATACAAAAAAATAAGACAATTTTAGTTCAAATCATTAAGCAGGAAAACGGAAAAGGGCACCAGTTTAATTAGTACCATACCAGTCAAATAACCGAGAATATACTGTTTTGGCCAAAGCATCCCTGCTGGCAACTGCATTCTCAGGGTCAAGGCTTCTTGTGATAATTTCTTCTGGAGTTACCATGACACGTTTGATGAGGGCATCTTCCAAGCTCTGGGCATCACACCTATTAATGATTTTGATTGATGAGTAGGAAAATACAACTGTTTAACAATCATTAAGAGAATGCAACATACAAGCTGAGAATATGGAAATGTTAAAGATAAATACCTAAGAAGTTCAGCGGTCATATTAAGGTGGAATCTAGACTTTTCATCCTTGACGACTGAGGAATCTATTTCCTTTCCCTTGGCAAAATTAATGTTCCCAAGGTGAAGAATCGCAGCAACTACTCTAAAAATTGATTCCTGAAATTTAAGGTGTATCATTTGTATTAATAAAACATCACAAAAACACAAATAGCCTGAACTCTAAAAAGTGATATGGTAACACCTGTTCTTCGTCATTGATTCCAACAATATCCATAGCCCTTCTGGTTGCAAGATACTCGTGAGCATCATTTACACCATCCAACTCATAGCAACTTGATTGATTTAGATAATGGAAAGTTTTTGGGCTGCCTAACTTATATCTTTCAATATCCTGCAGAATTTCAAAAATAAAAATATATATATATATTTTACAAATACAAGGATCTATGTTGCTCAGACTTGATTACGAGTATCAGGTGTTGGTACATGTCTAGATGTTGACTCCTCAATTTCCTTGAACTTAGGATAACATGGGAAAAGGGTCCGAGAGGAGGATAAGGCTCCAGGGACTAGTTTTTGGCGTACAAACATATATATAAATAAGGTTACACAATTTATTTGTTTGAACATGAGAGTTAATTTCAACTTATGTGATAATTGTAAGGGATGGTGAACATATCAATTTGTTTTCTTGCATATACGATAATAGTAAAGTCGACTTATTGAAGGGGAACTATGAAATTCAACAGTTGCATATTTTAAGGAGATTTGGAGGTCTACTTGTGCAGAAATGGGCCCAAAAGGCTTAATTCGTATTATTTCAAGGCCCAAAATCCAACCTCATCGAAAACTATACTTTGGTTTACTTCCTAACACAACAACAGGTAAGTACAAAAAAATAAATAAATAAAAACAATGCAGAGACTGGTTTTTTCTCTTTTAAATGTGAAACCAAGAAGAAGACTTGACCAACCACATATTTTCCTTCTTTCTTTTCTCTCTATTTTACTCTCTTTTTCTTTTTTCTTTACTAATTGATTTCTTTTTTTTCTCACTTTGAAAGTTCCCAATGTTTTTCACCTCTCTCTCCTCTTACCCATGATGTTAATAGTAAACTAGAGATCTCTATTGGCTTTGGGGTTCAGATCAAAACACGAAGACGAGTTCAAAGGTTTTACCAATATCAAAAACAGATATCAAATCATATCAACGTCATTTTGTGTCAACACCCATCATTCTCACTTTTTACCGAGTCCAAGCAACAAAGCAGGGGATCACTAGCAATATTAAAATTGCTTGATGAAAAGAACATAAACATCAAATCAAAACCAAAACATGGCAACACACCTCAGGTGGTGCAGCACACAGAAGGTAAAAGCAGTGGTAGTTCCTCTCAGGATCAGAAATTTGGCAAACACGAGATCTTTCAAGCAAATAGGTTCTGATTGCTGCCCCAGATATCCTTCCATTCTTGTCAAATTGGATTTCAACAAATTTACCAAAACGACTGCATTGGGAAGTCTCAATTAAAATTAAGGAAACAATGCCAAGAAGAATACTAAATATGCATAATCTGTTGTAATCGAAATCAACAAATACTCTAGCAACACCATAAACTCATAAGTTATCATATTTCTATAACACTACAATAACAAGTGCACACCTTGAATTGTTGTTCCTAACCGTCTTAGCATTGCCAAATGCTTCAAGAACTGGATTGGACTGCAATATTCAGTAGCAGAACAAGAAATAAGATGAAGAAAATTGCAATCAATTTTGTTCTCCAGAAAGAAAATGTACGGTTTACCTCCAAAACTTGCTGTTCAACTGTGCGCCCTTCTACTCCAGATCGCCCACCCAAGAATGCAAGATATCTCATGAGCATTTTTGTGGTCTCAGTTTTACCAGCACCACTTTCACCACTAACCAGAATAGAATTGCTTTTACCTTCATTAATCATTGCCCTAATTTTTTTTATGAAACAGCACAAAGTAAGAATTCAAACAAAAATAGAAAGCAAATGTCTACAATGGGATGAAAGAGATTGATAACTAATCACCTATATGCAGCATCACCAACTGCAAAAACATGGGGACTTAGTTCTCCAAAAGTAGCTCCTTTATATTGTTCCATCATATGAGTATCATAGAGATGAGGTAATCTTTGAAATGGATTTACTGCGATCAGGATATTGCCGGTGTATGTCTAAGACAGTAATGAATTAACATGGTAAGAATATGCTTCAAGTTCTTCCTTTAGTATCTAAGTACCTCTAGCTGTTGGTACATTTATATACACACACATATAAAAAGAAATACATGTATTGACTCACATAGATCTCATTAAGTTCATATCTTGTAGCCAAGTTTTGCAAAACTCCAGGTTCGTGCAAATATGAAAGCTTTGTCATGTCATCTACTCCACCAGGTGGTGCTTCTGTATCCTTTGGAAAAGCTTTTGATATATTTGTGACAACCTGCACAAAGCAATCCAATTGATTATATCTACATATAGGCACCACAACCATCAACTTAGCTAACAGAAAAACATAGAGAATTTCCTCAGTTATGACCCAACATAATCAGGAAATAAACATATTGTGCCCATGTTCATTCTCAATTTTTTTCTCTTCTTTTATTTTTATTTACAAGGGAAGGCATGAGTGATCTTGTTTACTCCAGACTCAATATGCACTTTGACCACCTTTATCGTTACAATAATAATTTATCATTAGGAATTCGGGGGGGAGACATGTGTAGACTCAGACTTAAAACCCTCTCTTATTTTTATATCTTTTATATTCTTCAGCATTGCGGGCAAACTCTAACCAAATCATTCTTCTTTACTAAAGAAACTACATTTTGTTCCTATACTTCTAGATAGAGCACCATTTACAATAATAGTATTTCATCAGTTTCTTTTTTCCATTTTTTCATCTAAATTATGAGCATTAGTAGCTTTGAAGCTAAAAGTAAGCACTCCATTGCTCTAATTTCCACTTACAATTACTTACCATGCAAAAACAAAACAGCTCCATTAATACTAATTAAGAAAGAAAAGATAAGGGAGCACTTACAGTTTTTCCATGTGCGATGTTAACATGAATCTCATTTCCATTGATACGAATAACTTCTCCATCAATCCATGCTAAGCCAGGATCTTCAACCCATACATGAGAACCTATAATTATGTTATCTGGGCCAGCCTGAAAAATGAATTTCCCAAAATAGGAAGTCAGATAGAGAAACTTGAACAACATGGAAGCATAGGATATATATATCAAATGTATAACCTAAAAGTCACAATGATCAAGAAAAAAGAAAAATCTAAGCTCAGGATAGTTAGAGTTCAGAAGAACCTAAAGCTAGAATGGATAAGAAGGCAAAATATAAGTTGAGTTAGGGATATTCAGAGAAGATAATAATTCGTTAGTAACATTCTTTCAGAAATAACACATAGTCAACCAGAAGTCAACTGTTATATGGAAGTAAAAAAGCAGCAAAAACCATTCATGGAGAAACTATAACTTTTAAAAATAAACTATTCTTTGAATTTTACAAGTACTTTTAACTTGTAACATAAGGCAGTAATCCAAAAGACATCACCTCCTTACACAGATAAGTGCTCTTTGAAACATTAGGTACCTTCTGAACACGAATACTAAATGATAAACTAAGGTCATTGAAACATCAATGTTTGCTTCTAAGCACATTAAGCTAACTCACCTGTGACTACAATTGGCTGAAACAACTACAACATAAACTGAAAAATCCAACCATCCAACCTAAAAAATTGAACATAAAATAACTGGCAGCTAATTCAAGCTAATCCCTCATTCATTTGCCTCTTCAAACCAATTCTATCACCAAATGAATCGAAATACCCATTCAAATACCTTGACAACACTGCAAATAAATCATTGACATACAAGTTTCAAATGCTATTTGAGATATATTCATCCCAGAAAACTGCCTCCTCCTGTGCTCTGTTAACAAACCCCACTTCCCTTCGAACTTACAGAATTATCAAATAGACAAATTACCCACTTCCTCAAACTAGAATTGCATGCAAAGTCAAGTCAAGCACGGGAAACAAAGTCAAATTTCAAATTTCACAAATAGCACACGCCACAATCTTGTATACTCAATAACATACAAGCAAAAGACTAGATTTTGCTAAAAGCAAAACTAAGAGGCAAAAGAAAAACAGAAATATATTGAAGTGAGCCAGTCCTTACCATTTAAAACAGCAAATAAAAGCCCTGATCTTTCAACTCATCCAAGTACGAACTCTCTTAGAAAACCAAAAAAAGCCCCCAAATAAACTTTCAAACTTCTGAACAAAACCCAGAAATCCTGTGTGTTTGTTCTCTTCCCTCTTCAAACCCAAAGCTTGAAAGACCTTGTATATTCAAAATATCCCCCTCTCTCTAAACTCTGGGTTTTCCTTTTATTTCTCGTTTCTTCCTCCTTCCAAACTCTGGACAGTCTGTTTTTGAAAAAAAAATAGGTTTTTTGAAGTTTCAAAAAAAAGATTGAATTTTTTGAGTTTCAGTTTTTTTTTTTTTTTTAAATTCCTCTCTCACACTTCTCTGAATCAAAGCTATTTGGCGTTTGTGTGGTCAGCTGAGGATAGCAAGGTGTGGGGACAAAGGGTGGGTCCTACAGACCAACCTCTACCTCTCTCTCCTCTCTGCACCGTGCTTTGAGGACCTGTCTGTGTCTTTTTTTTTTTTTTTTTTCCTTCCTTTTCTTTTCCCCCAAACAGTCTTCAAAAATGAGACGCCAGCTTCAATATTTTGGCTAAATTTAAATCCAGGACGGTCACTGTTTACTAGTGTGTTTTTTTTAAATTGCCTTGTTACGAGATTTGCCCATACTTTTCGCCTTTTATAACTTGACTGCCATTTCCTACAACAAATACAAATCGTTTAATATTCAATAAAATAAGATTCTGTTTAGTTGATTTTTTATTATTAAATTCAATAATTAAAAAATAATGTATAAATTGTGAACAAACACAATCTCAATAAATAAATCATTTTGAATTATTGTGAAACTAGTTTCTATTCATTTTATAATATTTTAAATTTATAACATTATTTTTTGTTTGAAGCCATTAATGAATTTTTTTCAAAAATAATTAAAGAATTGAAAAAATTAATATAAGTACAAAATGTTTTTAAAATTTTTTTAACTAATTTAGAATAAAATATATTAATATCATTTGATCTTAAAAATACTTAATATTAAAACAATACAAAAATTTATGTGTAATTAAAATTAAAAAAACTATTTTAGACTTTTCAAATTAATTTTGTTTTTAATAAATAAATCAAATATATGTGAAATAACAATAATAATTAATGAAATATAAAGTACATGTAATTTGAGTATTAAAATATAAATTGGTAAAATTTAGAAGAATTTATATAGTATAAATTAAAACACAGAAGGATGTTTCTATAATTTAACCATTGTTTAAATATAATGAAAACTGTAAGTGGAAGCCCTCAATAGTTGAACCAAAAACACGAAATACACTCTCCGTTACTAATCCAATTTATAAAGAGTATTATAAATTAAACTCTCTCTTTTATTCATTGAATACTAACTCGATTAGTATGGATAATATTATCACCAATTAACTAGCTTATAATAAAAACAATCACCAAGCAACAAAATTTAATAGTTGAAAAAAAAAAGTGAGCTCAAATTGTCATATTCACCTTCAAAACAGAATATAAAATTAAGGGAGATGGATTGTTTAGTTGTAGATAAAATTATGTGAATTTTTTATTAAACAGTAACAAAAGCTCAAATCAACCAAAATATTTTATTTCGAAAAGTTTAATGACTAAATAAAAACATTTAATAGTTCAATAACCAAAATGGAATGAATGCTATAGTTTAGTAACTATTTTTGTAGTTTCCAAATTATTTATTAATACAAATGTGAGAATTTAAGGTGAGTAGTTTTACACAATGAATTTCTCTATAAAATGAAACCATTTCCACCAAATCTATCTTATTTTGAAGTAAGCATTTTCAGTGTATAATTAATATTGCATAGAATAATTTATGAAATTCTGTAAATTGTAACAAGAAATTACTCAACAATACCTTTATGCATGGAAGGTAATGGAAATGTCTTTAATAACATAAATTATAGGAATATCTTTTGTATGATTAAAAGTTTTATGTAAGGGAAGATACACATAATGGATACATAATATGACTCGATCGGCATTGGCATTATTGTTAGTGTAGGAGGACGTGAGTTCAAATGCATTAAAACGTATTATCTTCCTATTTAAGGGTTGGAGAAGGGTTATGAGTAGTTCTAAGCATTTTATAAAAAAAATAATACATAATATCAATTTAATATTTTTAGATATTCATTTATTATGTTAAACGTTTATTTAATATTATGATTCAATAATGAATTACTTTTAGCATATATTTTAAATTGGTAAGAAATAAATATAAAAAGTAATTAAGATTTTAAAACAAAATATTGCATATTAACTTTGACCATGGAAGGCAATGTCAATGCCTTCTATAACAGGAAATATTGAAAACTTTTGTATAAATTTCATTGTTATTGTTAAGGAAATATCAATGCCTTAATTATGTAAGTAATGCAATTTACTGTAATAAAGGTAATTAACTATATTAAATATAATAATATTTGTATATTTTTTTTCATTCAAGATACGCAATTTCTTAAAAATTTTAAGATTACATAGTCGAGCTGTTTCATTTTTATATTTTTGTTAGAAAAATCAATATAATGAAATAAATTTGTTTGGATTACCAACAATTATGTTTTTATTTTTGAAATATACAATTAAAGGTTTAGTATTATTCATGTATTTACAATAAGGACATACCTACATTGTACATGCACACATTATATTTAAAGGGAGCTAACCTATATAAAAATTTATTACTATTCATTCGAAAATTCGACCTTGAGTAGATTCTATAAGTGAACAACTTTTAATCACCAAGCCAATCAAAAGAGTTCACCAATAATTATGTTAAGCATATGTCATTATGTCATCGATTTTAATAAATACAAATATATAATTTTCACTTGATAACGATAAAAATTAAAGTTTGATTATATTGAGGTGTAAACATTAGATCATCAAATTAAAATATTGAAAATATTTGTAAAATATATATGGCTATATATCAGGAAATGGAAACAAATTTTCTTCAAGAATATCTATATAATATTGGGACAACTGTAAAATGAAAATATAAAGTTTGTAAACAACAATAATATTCCAATGGAAAAATAAAAAGTGAGATTAAATTTTATAAGGAATAAAAATCAATTCCTTAGTATTGTCTCCTTATGTGGCATGAAAAGATAAATATTAAATTTATACATGAATTTTAGTTTAATGTGTAATTTAATACATGAATTTTGATTTAGAATAGTTATACTCATGAAACTTGAATTGTAACTCATTCGTATAGATGAAAATTTGATTTTGACTCAATTGTACACATTTAAAGAAATGAATACATATATTTGTTTTCATATTAAATTAATATGATTTTTTGTGCATACAATAAATCGACGTAAACTTGGGCCAATTCAATAATATTGTTAGTGGTTTATTAAAATTGAATTAAATAAAAATTTCACGTATAAAATCTCACAAAATCAAAATTAATGTATGACTTTACACATTAAATAAAAGTTCATATATAACTTTGATATTTATCCATTTCTCAAAAAATACAAGCTGTTAAGTTACATCTTTAATTTTCCTTTTTAGTATTTTCATCTGATTATAATCCATATGATAGTTAGATAATAAGTCTTAGGAAAATTTAGAAACCGCATAAATAAAGAAAAATTTACTGAAGAATTAAATTGGAAAAAAAAAAAAGAAGAAGAGCAAAAACTCGGATTAAATTGAGATAAAAATGGTAAATCACATAGATAGTCACTTAATTATAAAATTTTCATTTTAGGCACCCAAAATAAAAAGTTTGCAATTTAAGCACTCACATTACATAGTTCGGTCATTTTGGTTATTCTCACTAAAATAAAAAAACGACAAGCTGAAGTGACAATTAAAAAAACCAATATAATAACAAATTTACACCTAAACTTTTACATATTATACTGATTTAGTCATAATTCTAAAAAATTTAAATAAATATATAAAACTACATAAATAGTCTATAAGAACATAATAATAAATCTAAATTTTATATTAATATTAATATTAAATAAAAAACCCTCCTCATCTCGTCACTCCCTGAAAAACAATAAAATTGCATTTTAATTCTCATAAAATTATATAACTTAATCCCGACTTCCGAAGTTTTTTTTCTAACTTCACCTTACCTATAGACAACTTGCAAACATTTTTATTTGAAACATTGAACGCTTCAAAATATGGTTGAGAGAACATATGTTGTTATAAAAAAAATATTTCCCATAATAACAAAAACATCTTAGTATAACATAAAAAAAAAAAGGTGGGTCGTATAGCATGTTATATATTTTATAACTCAATCACAAGTAGTATTGAGATGATTCATATACTTCGAATAGTACATAAAAAAAGGAGATTTTTATAATATTAATGATGCAAAATTAAATTCAAATGATAATGAACTCGGTCAATGACTAATAGATGATGATAATAAGCATATGTTAAATATTAAAGATAAAATAACCAAACAAATATGCACTAGAACAATTAGATAAAATTATATAATGTTTATTTTTCTTACTATTTTTATTATCATCTATTTTTTAGACTAATATAATATATATGATGATTTTATTTTAATTTTTGTTACTGGCCTACGAATTATTTTATAGTAATTAATATTTTAAAAAATATAAATTATGTACTTGTGTAAATACAAATTAAATCACTAAACATGATGTAGGAATCACGATGTAATTATGCTCTGTCAACTAAATATATTTAAAAAATTATAAATTTTCATAATTATAAAAATATAAATATTACCTTAATAATTATAATTATTTAATTTCTCTGTGCTTTTTAGACACACACTTAAATAAAATTAGATTGATTTTTTCATCCGTTAAATCTATTGATTTAAAAATAATTGCATGGTTGGGGGTGTTCATGAATTTCATCATTGTGAAAAAAGACGAAGCTTTAGACATTGACGATGCTAATTAAAGGCAAAAATATCTTGACCTTTTAATAAAAGACAAATAAATTAATCTTAAAAGTTAGTGGACGATTCTTTCATTCAAAATAATAAATATACAAATAAAAATTAATTCCCCTCTATTTATCTACCAACATCGACCGAATAAAAACAAAAAGAAAGTAGCATTTTTTAATGCTAATCCTTGTAATATTCAAAGTTTAAAGTTAAAAAAGAGAATTTTTGCCTTTATTTGAATTCGGGTTGTATTAATCGTATTTATTATTCGACTTTTATTTTATTATTATATTTTATTAAAAAAATTATAAATTTATTTAAACTTTAAATTTAAGAGTTAAAGAAATTCAATAATTTTTTAGTGGAGACTTAAATTCGAGTATTTTGAATGAAAAAGTTAATTATTTATTTAAAGTATTTGACCTAGTTCAATTTTAAAGTTAATTTGAGTCTAAATTAATTATCGAATATTAGAAATTTTTTTAAAAAATGGTTAGGATTAAACTTTTTAAGAATTAGTCGTGTAAAGATTAAACTTTCTAAAATATCAAACAAATGTCAATTTTTTTGAGTTATGTTTTCCTTTTCCATTTCAAGTAATATTTTATTTTATTTCAAATATTTTTAACATTCACTTAATTTTATATTACAAAATGAGACGAAATATATAAAAAGCTCTAAATAATATCTTCGAATAAATTTAAACCTTATATAAATATTTTTAAAAACTTAACCTTTATAGAAATAACTTTTAAAATATTCCCCCATTCGAGTATTTCACCTAAATTAACTTGAATATTTAGAAAATATTATATAAATTGAAATTGATGTTAAAATTATAAAGGGCAGTCTCGTGATTATGTCAAAGACAAGGGTCGTTAGAATTGGTTCCGAAATGTAATCTTTCACGACAAGACAAAGGGAAACCCGCCCATCTTTGATGCAGGCCTCGAATGCATTGCAATAAATAGTAAATTAAATCTTTTGTGAATATTTTATGGGTTATTCCTTTAGTAGTGTACAAAGTAAAATTTTCATATTTTTATAAATATTTTATTTTAAAATATTAAAAATACGGTTAGGAATATTATACTTGGACGAAATCATTATGCCATTGCTCACATGCTGTGGCAGCCACTGTTTCAATCGGTCTTTAATTTGAAATGACCAAAGAACCCTTAAACCTATATTTGTTCGACTAAATTAGAGAAGTAAGAAGGCTACTCCAATGGAAAAGCAACGTATGATTGCAAAGAAGTTTCATTTTAGTACATTTAGAGAAATTATATTTAAATTCAAAATTTAAAAATTTAAAAATTTCGAAACATTTATAATATATAAACTGATACGCAATTAAAGAATTAAATGATTGTTTTTAAAGCAAATGTAGTTATTAATTTTAAAACATTAAAAGTAAAATAGATGAATATTCTTATTTTTTTAAAAATTACAATAAGATTAAAATAAATTTTTGTAAGCATTGAATTAAATTATTATTGAGAAAAACAATATATTTACCTAAATTAAAATTCGAATATAAAATTTCAAAGTTTTTAATATTTTAATAAATTTTATCGTGAAACCTTAAAAATTTTGAGATGTTGTTACCAAAAATACAATAATTGACGATGCATAAATCAAATATGCAAAATATTTAACAAATTGCGTATTTAATCGTATTCATTATATATTATCAATATTTTTGCTTTGTATTGTGATTTAATTATTTTTCATTCATTGTTTGACTAGAATTGTTTCGATAATTACAATGCAAGTAAACTAATATTTAAATGATAGAAGATGGCAGAACTAGTTCATAACAATTGGGAATATATAGTGGCAAATTACACGTTATTCAGAAACTTATGCACATAATTTTAGTTGTGTACGCTAAATGTTTTTGGTTTCGGCCAACACATAACTTTGCAATTTTATTAGTTGCTTAATTGGCTACGTTAAAAGATAACACGTGTATATTAAACAAATTCAACACATAAAATATAACATAATTTACAATTCAACCAAGGTATTTCTTCCGCAGTGTAATCTTTTAAAAACTTTAATAAAAATTAAAGAAATAATTGACTAAACCATTCCGTTAATAAAAATTGTTAATTAATTGATTTAACTATTAAATATACTTGACATAACAGATGATAGTTAAAAAGATTACACGTAACATCCCATATAGAAGAGTGCTGGCATACCATCCCATCATAATTTTAACTAGTAATGAAAATATATTTGAAGTTGAGACTAATATTTTTATTAGATAAACGAGTAACTTTAAATAACTTAATTTTTTTTGTCCCAACTCCAACTATTTTTTTTAGGAGTAACATCTTATCATTAAAACCGAATACGTACAAGCTCACCTAAACCAAGGATCGAAACTATCTCGGATCAGCTGGTCCACCCTCTACACCCAACCTATGGTCCAATCTAGGTGAGAAGCCCAGAGCAATAACAAGCCCGTACCGAAAAAGAGAATAGAAAAGATTAAGGTGTAATGGGAAACATATGGAAACCATAAAAATAAATGAACCGAAGCCAGCTTCAAACCGTCTCGAGCGGATTAAAGAAATTGGTGCCTGTTTGCAAAACAAGTTGCGAAACCCATACTCTGGTTGACTGATCGTTTATCTTGACACCAAGCCCTATGCATCTGTTTGCAACACTTCCAAAAGCCCCCTCCCCGACTTGAGCAGCATAGCCTTCCTGCCTTTCCTTTGTCGTCATGTTCTGCGAAAATGGGGGTAATCCTCAACCCAGTAAGCATCCTCATCGGAACGGAGACCCTGCGCACCGAGAAGATAAGATGCTTCATTCCCCGATCGGTGCGTGTGCACGAATAGACATTCCTAAAAGCCCATCGCTACGACCTTACCTTCTTCAATCAAAGGGCAACCACAGACATGTCCAACTCAGTGGATTAGAGCTTGCGAATAATCGAAAGAACGTCTCCCTCCACCAAGATACGCTGTAGACTAAGATCTGCCGCAAAGCGAAATGCAGCTACGCCCGTAACAGCCTTTGCCATAAAGGAATCCATGAGGTGAGGGGCCCTCACCATGCAATCACCTATTACATACCCCTCCGAGTCTCTAATAATGACACCAATACTACCTCTGCCTTGCGAACTTAGGAAAGCCACATCAAAGTTTACCTTGTAAAACGAGCCAAGAGGAGGAAGCCAGCGAGCCGCGGCCGCCGACACCATCGTGCTAATAGAGCTCAAGCGAACATTAAGAGACTCCTATTCTCGAAGGTGAGTATTGATAAGCTGAATAATCTGGGCTGTTGTAGAAGTCACATGTTCATGCACTGATTTACTTCGAACACGACACAACGAAAGAGATTTGCTTCCAATGAGTTGCCCGCCTTGCATAACTTACTAGTGAAATTGTGATGCAAGGTGTGCCCTCTTGCAATGAGAAACCCAGTGTACTGCCAGAAGGGAGAAATTTCAGCACAGTCCAAAAAATTATGAGCAAAGTCCTCAACACCCGAAGCAGAGCATCCAGGACGTATTGGTGATGCTGAGAGATGCCTGTAGTGTAATTTGCTTTAGGTGGGAATGAATTTATTGCAGATCCACCAATCAGTCAGTCAACTTCATCTTAATATCACCGCGGCCAATAAAACCAATGAAAATTGTGCCAATAAAACCAATGAAAATTGTGCAAACCATACTGTTCTATTGATTAAATGGACTTATTCAATCACTTAAATTGATCTGATTTGTAAAACATGCGAAAAAATCTATATATTTAATTTTTGGCGGTCAAGTGAAGCAAATGGAATTTAGAACAACCATGATGAATAAGAAAACTAATATTAGAATATATGTAATCTAATAATATTTAATTTTGTAATTTTAAAGTTTTGAGTCAATAGTTTAATCATTTTAGTTGTAGATAGACTTTAATCTCGATCGTTGGTTTCAGGGGAACTCAACTATAAATAGAAGTTTTATAGAGATACATTGAGAGTATTTACTCAATCATCGAAATAATGGTAAGATGTTAAACAAAAACATATTAAATTCAAAATATTCTTCGTCTAGCACCTTATCATTTTTCACACTTAAAGTTTTACCCGGTAAGTTTTATCATGAATTATTGAATGTGTATAAAAATTAAATCATCGAAAAATTAATATCTAATTGATATAATTTTTCAACAAGTTATCAAACATGGCCTAATTCATTTTAAATAAAAAACTATTTATGTTAAATATTTAACTAAATATAAATTAAAAGATAAAAGAGTATATCAAAATAAATATAAAAATGAGTAATTATTTTTAACGCATAGATTGTAGACAAATCAATATCTTTTAATTAGTTTTTACAAACATAATTATAAGTCAAATTTAAACAAAAATAATACATATTTTAACTTTTCTTTTAAAAGATTGCTATTTTAACCTCAGGTAAATACGAAAATCCACTGTCCTAGCTAATCAGCCAATTAGGTAAAGCCTTTGCTGGTATTGATGGGGATAAAAGGCTACAATAAAGCCCAAAAAATTGGATGGTCTGGGCTGCTGGATTTAATATTCTTAATTTCATATATTTATATATTTAAAATTTTATTTTATTTATAATTTAAATTATTTTTTATATTTTAATTTTATATTGGAAGATTTTATGTTTTAATATTTATTTTATGTTATTTTTTAATGCACATTTATATTTCAATACACGTATGCAAAATAAAAATTTTTAATATTGAAGTGTTTTGTTGAGTTGGGTGTTACCCAATAAGCAGATCAAACTAATTTATGAATTTATAAAAAATATTTTATTATTTCAACTTTTTTTTATAAAATTATTTAAATTTATTTTGACCATATCGCGAGTTCTTTATAATCTAATAATAATAATATAATCATAATAAAATAAATGTGATAAACCCCCGCCGTAAACCTTAACTTTTCGTTGTTTAAAAGACGGAGTTGTGAAAAGCCCCTCACTCACTTAGATCTCGCGAGACTCCCCACCAACCATTTCCTCCCCGATGGCGGCTTTTTCGCTTTTGCCCTCCGCCCATATTGCGCCTAAACCCACGCTTCATTTCATCAAAGCCTCCACTTCCGATCTCCCCAAAACCTCTCCATCACTACCGTCGACGAAGCCTCAACCCCCATCCCTCAAGCCCCATCACAACATCCGCGAAGAAGCTCGTCTCCACAACGCCGCCACCGTCACCACCAACCACCCTCGCTTCTCCGCTAAATACGTCCCGTTCACCTCCATCACCGATCCTTCCTCCTCCGATGAATCCTACTCTCTCGACGAGATCGTTTACCGATCTCAATCTGGCTCCCTCCTCGACGTCCAGCACGACATGTCCGCCCTCAAACACTTCGACGGCGCTTACTGGCGAAACCTCTTTGACTCACGTGTCGGAAAGACTACTTGGCCGTTCGGTTCCGGCGTCTGGTCGAAAAAAGAATGGGTATTACCTGAAATCGACGATGATGATATCATCTCTGCTTTTGAAGGTAACTCTAACCTCTTCTGGGCTGAAAGGTATGGCAAAGACTTCTTAGGAATGAATGATTTATGGGTGAAACATTGTGGAATTAGCCATACGGGTAGCTTTAAAGATTTGGGCATGACTGTTTTAGTTAGTCAAGTTAATAGGTTGAGGAAAATGAATAAACCAGTAGTTGGAGTTGGCTGTGCTTCTACAGGGGATACATCAGCAGCATTATCTGCTTATTGTGCAGCTGCTGGGATTCCTTCTCTTGTATTTTTACCTGCGAATAGGATTTCCATGGCTCAGCTTGTTCAACCCATTGCAAATGGTGCATTTGTTTTGAGTATCGATACTGATTTCGATGGATGTATGCAGTTGATTAGGGAAGTAACGGCTGAATTGCCGATTTATTTGGCTAACTCCCTGAATAGTTTGAGGCTTGAAGGACAAAAAACGGCTGCTATTGAGATTTTACAGCAATTTGATTGGGAAGTTCCAGATTGGGTCATTGTTCCTGGTGGAAATCTTGGGAATATTTATGCTTTTTACAAAGGATTTTCAATGTGCAAAGACTTGGGACTTGTTGATAAGATTCCTAGGTTGGTCTGCGCCCAAGCTGCGAATGCGAATCCGTTGTATTTGTATTTCAAGTCTGGTTGGGAAGACTTTCAGCCTGTGAAAGCGAAAACAACATTTGCATCTGCTATCCAGATTGGTGATCCAGTTTCCACTGATAGAGCAGTATATGCCTTGAAGAATTCAAATGGGATTGTTGAGGAAGCGACAGAGGAAGAGTTAATGGATGCCATGGCACAAGCTGATTCCACTGGGATGTTTACTTGCCCACATACAGGGGTGGCATTGACTGCACTGAATAAGCTTAGGAGAAGTGGGGTTATTGGTCCTACTGATAGGACAGTGGTGGTGAGTACAGCCCATGGGTTGAAATTTACACAGAGTAAGATTGGTTATCACTCTAAGAATATCAAGGACATGGCTTGCAGATTGGCAAACACTCCTGTGCAAGTCACTGCAGATTTCGGGTCGGTAATGGATGTTTTGAAGAAGTATTTATTAAGTAAATCTCATTGAGTTGATTGGCAAACCCGAATTTCGGGTCGGTAATGGATGTTTTGAACAAGTATTTATCAAGTAAAGCTCATTAAGCCGATTAATATGAGCATGATTAGACTTGCTCATGTTGTGCCTTTATATTGTTGTTGTTATTTGCATGTATTTTTGTTTTCATTAGGGCCTTCTTGTTAGGATTGTAGCTTTGAGGAGAGAAAACAATAACATCTTAGCAAAGCTTACCAATTTTGAAGGGATCTCTACCATTTGAATTTAATGGCATTTTAAATCTTTATATTGCTTGGTTTAGGCATTTTGATTTGTTTTTTTTCCTTGGCCTATTAACACAGTCCGTTGATTCCTCAATAATTGTTCTTCAGAAAAAGTTCAAACGACATCCAAGATCCAAACAAAGAAAAGACATTATATGATTGATTGCCTTTTATTTCACACCAAAAAAAAATCCCAAATTTACAATAATATCTAATACATGAAACAACAAAAAATCACCTATAACAATTTGAATAAATACATACATTGTAATCGTACTTAATGAAAAAATGACAAAAAAGAAAAAGAATCCTGTGATTTAACTTCTTCTGTATATGTAAGAGTGAGAATGAATAACTCAAATCAACAAATTTTCAGGAAAAAAAAAAAATACTAAATGAGTCATAGGGTTCTGCTTCTTACACAGTGCTTGGGCCTGGATCAAGGCCGAGATTAGACCTCCCTTTGACAGAGTTTATCTTCTCCAGCTTCAAACCAGCCCTGAACCTTGCAATGAAATTATCAGCTTTGGTATTCACATCTGGGCTTGGACAAAACAATGGGCCTGTCATCGATTCTCCGCCGTCGACACCACCGGTTTTATTTCCATCCGCAGGGCTCGATTCACCGCTTAATGGATCATCCAAATCCGGTGACCCACTCCTTGAACTGTTGATGCTTTTTAATCTGACGAAATCACCATGTACTTCGAACTTCCACGCCGGCATTTTAAACGGTGGAGGGGGTGGCGGCGGAGGGATTGTATTGAACGGCGATTCGTTACCACTTTCGACGTTCTCTTCGACATTGTTGACGTTTCTTATCTTGACTGGCAAAGGAGGTTTTTGGATCGTCGTTACAGGTGGTTTATTGGGTTCTCTTTTTGATGCACGCGCTTCCATTGACGGTGGCAGCGTTGGAGGTGGAGAGGTTGAATGATGCTTTCTGGCTTTGTTTTTCTTGGAAGAGAAGATGTTATAGAACGATGGTAGTGGTGGAGGCGGCGGCGGTGGCGGCGGTGAGGGGGGTGGATATAAAGGAAGTGTTGCAAGGTTGAAGAATTCATCAAGGTTTTCCACGCTTCTTTGCCTTTGCTTCTTCTTTTTTCTTCTTAACGAAGTTAAGAAATCTTTAGTCACTCCACCTCTCTTTTTCTCACTCTTCTTACTTCTCTTTTCCGACCCAGATATTGGCGGCGGCGGCGGAGGTGGAGGCGGTGGAGGAGGCGGAGGTGGTGAAGCTGGTGGCTTAGTTGGCGGCGGTGATGATGGTGATGGAAGAGAATACTTGTTTGTTACGTCACTGTACGCGACTTCCTTACGTTCACTTCTCTCCCTACGTCGAACATCTTCATAAGCCCGCTTAGGTTTCCTTCTAACAGCCTTAGGAGGCTGCGGTGGAGGCGACTGAGGCGGCGTTGGAGGCGATGCTGCTGCTGCTGCTACAGGTGTTGGAACTGACACTATCTGCGGAGACGTACGATGAACAGTATCGACAGCTATATCCTTTAAGTTATTTAAGTAAACTTGTTCTTCATCATGCTCCCGCCTCGATCTACTCCGGTAATTATACAACCCAGTATCATCATAAAACCTCCACCGATCATCGCCGTTCATTGTCCAAGTAGGTTCCTGACGTAGATCTGGATATGAACTGCTGCTTCTCATCCTCCGCAGCGAGTTATACGCCGTCCGATCTGATGACAACGCTTGATCGTAACTCCATTGACCTGGAGTTGAGCTTCGAACATGATGGTCAACAACATGTCTCGGTGTCGAAGAAAACTTGTAATCTTGGTAAGAAGAAGTTGGGGTCTCATTGGCATCATTGTCGCCGTTGCTTTTGCTAAGAAAAGCACAGATAATGGCGAAAAGTACGAGGACTAGGTTGAGGGAATCCCATGATTTTTTAACGAGTTGTGGCTTGAATATTTTGGAAGTGAAAGACAAGAAGGAAGGGATGATGATGAAGATAAATGCGAATGCGACGGCTAATAAGAGGATAATAACAATACCGGTATTGAACAAGAGATGGCGGCGGCGGAGGCGGCGGTTGTCGGTGGTTTGGAGCCAAAATGGGGTCATGTCTTCACCGAATTCCTCCATTTTTTTTTTTTTGTGAGATAAGGGAAGTTTTGGCTAAACTTTTTTAAGCTTTTTGCTTTGTTGTTGCTTGCTTTGCTCGATTTGCCTTTTGGGTTTGGTTTTGGGTAATGCCTTTTGTTTCTCGAGCATGCTTTGCTTTCTTGCTTTATATAAACCAATGATTAAGTGTAGTAGAGAAGACATGTAAATTTATTATTTTTATTATTTTTATTTTATGTTGAAAAAATTGAAAGTCTTATTATTTTTATATTGAATATGAGAGAGAGTCTTATTTTAATGTAATAATGTTGGCTATTTTGAAATTAAAAAATTACTTTAAAGGAGAAGAAGAGAAATTAATAAAATAAATATTATTACAATATCTAGTCTAGGATAGAGAGAGATGATGCCTTCACATGAAACACAGTCCTGTCCTTGTAAGAATGACACCCCAAAAGCAAAGAATAAAGTGTATTCCCCCTTGCAATAACAAAAGATATGTAACTAGGTAAAACCATCGTCACATTGTATTTTATCTTATTTATTAAGAAAATTGATTCATACACGTTTGATAAAGTATAAAATGATTATTTTATTAAAAAAATCATTCATTTTTATTTTAAAAAATTAATTATTACATGTTAGCATAAGATGCACATAATATAACAAATGTAATTATTCAGTTATTCTATCAGTTATATTATAATTTTAATAATAAAAATAAATGAAACTTTTAATAAATAAGACTAATTTGATATTTTTTAAATAAATGAAATAAACTGTAACGTAACTCTTAATATATAGGCCTCTATAATACTTTTATTGTTTTTTTCTCGTGCTTGTTATTTTAGTAAAATTTTTCAAGTTTATAATTTTGATTTGATTTATATATATTTTTAAAAATATATTTTATTAATTAAATTAGATTTACGTATCATTTTATAAATTAATAGCGAAATTCTCGTTGTCTTAAATATATATAGTTAATGCAACAAAATTATACTTGCATGTAGCAAAATGATTTTAGTTTAGAGATGCAACCCACCATCATTTAAATAAAAAAAAATGGTCTACTCCTATGTAATTTAATTTGTCATAAGAAAATAAAGATGTGGATAATTATAAAAGTTTCACGTTTTAAATTTAGTGGGAAAAAAATGAAAATGTTAAATAGAGTGAAAAGTCGTAAAATCCGCGTATGACAACTAAGGTTTACTAAAAGGAAATTAATTAATAAATTAAAACTTGGAGTGACGTGTTAGCATAAGCATTTTGCAAGGAAAAAGACAATGGACAAACAGCAAGGAAAGCAGCTAGCCGCTTGTATCAATCGAAACAAAAGCGCGTTCTCTATTTTTTCTCTTTTGGGTCAAGTCTTTTTACTTGCTTTTCTCTGTGTTTGTTGCTTTTATCTCGCAAGTAGAAAGGCCACAGATGAGCAACACAATCCTCCAACGCTTGGTAAGTGGCCAACCAAAATAGGTAAAACTATATGCACAGAAATTGGGGTAGAAAATATAGCTGGATACACTCCGGCTACAACGCATGAGCCATCAGCCAAACATTAGACACTAACAACATGAGCAAGGGTGGGAAGCTTACAGGAGAAGATGAGAGAAAGAGAGGATTGATCATGAGAGGCTTCAATTAAAAACAAATAGTAATGCTGTAAAAAGGTTCACCATAACCTCAGATTTAATTTCATTAATTTTTCTTAACTTTCCAAGCACATTAATCTCGAACATGATCACATTAAGATACATTTAAGTCATACATTAATCTGAGTTTAAGTTAAACTCTACTAAAGAGACAATCATTTTACGAGAGACCCACTCAAAAACTCTTTTAATTTTCTATAAATATACTCTCTTCCAAGATCAACCATTAATTATCACTCTATTAAAATATTATCCAAAATATTTAATGTCTTTTCGCTTTACTTATAGTGTGAACCAATACAACAAATCACCTTAACATTTTGTCTAACTTATTATAACAATGAATAAAACATCAAAATTTATATAAAAATGAAATATTTTAGAAATAATTAAAACGAGATATAATATAGAAACACAATATAAATATATAATTTTCCAAATTTTGCAAAAGTAATATTATTTTTTACTTTGACATGTATGTAATTTAGACGGCTGTTTGTTGCTTTTTCTGCAAGAAATTTCAGCTTCAAAGTTATGGCAGCATGCATGTTTTGTTTGGGGTTGGGATTTCTTAAGGCATAAATGATGGGCGGGCATTGGATTTATGTGCAATTTTTGCTAAAAAGTTTTGAATGTTTCTGGGAAATGATATTCCGTTGTACTTGCCTTGGCAATTTGGTTTGAATTTTTGCAATTTGCTGCCAAAAGTTATTGGTCTATTTCTTATGCCAAAACCTAAATGAATGCTAGTTGCGGCACAGTTTATTATTATTATTATTGTTGTTTTAGAGTGGATCAATTCAAAGTATGGATTTTCAATTAAATTACACAATTTATTTTATTTAACTCAGTTTATTATTTAAATTTAAATATTTCTATATACATACACGAAATACACTTGAATAGCGTAGCTGAAAATTTTTAGTCCACATATTGACGTAGGGACAAATCAAGTTTCTAGATTTTAGATAATGTATGTGTCAGAATTAATAGAATAGAGATAGCTTAAATTCAGAATGTTTGTGCACTCCACGTGTTACTTTAAGGTTAACACAATGTTTTAATATCCGTGTACTCGAATAAAGAAGATAGAACTCGATTGATATTGTTCTTTTTAGAGAAATCATAGTAAGATAAATCGAGGAAGAAAGAGATTTTCAAAGAGTATTATGTTTTATTTCTGTGTGAAAAAAATGAGAAAATCAACCCTCTATTTCTGAAAAATTATTTACTTTTCTGGAAAATGATTTACAGAAAATATTTTCTGGTGTTTGGATGAATCTGTGTAAAATATTTTCTGTTGTTTGGCAGTTTTCCTGAAAATATTTTCCGGAAAAGCTGGTTTTACATATATTAATAAATTTTATATACATATTAAATTGTTTTTACATATATTGCAATGATTTACAAGGTTTGATCTTCACTCGTATATTATATCAAGGTTTGATCTTTTAAGTTTTGTCAATATGGTAATGTAAGTGTATGAGTGTGAGTTTAAAATTATATTGTATAAAAAAAAGAAAAAAAAATGTTTTAAATATTTTAAATATATCTATGATTTAGTGATAATTTACAGTTTGGTTAATAAATTGCGAATGTTTTCAAATATTATTGACACAAATAGAAAAGTAGGAGTAATGAAACAAGTGTCAGTAAGCTGAACCTATAGCAATTCGAATGTAGAGAACAGAGAATGAAAGGCACGAAAAAAGGAAGAAGATTACCATTACAAACAGCAAAACCATGTACCATACTTTATTTATTTCCTTAATCACTCTTTGCACATGTGCATATACAAAAGCAAAAACTCAAGCACATGATATAATCTAGCATCATTGATGAAGAAGAAAATGTTGTGTAGCTATTTACATCGTGGACGCAAGGATCCCATAACAAGTTGACAGGTTTTACGACCCTAGTAACTAATGGTTATGTTCCAATCAGAACAGCAAAGATTACCTCATATATAGCAAAGTGCCTACTGTGGTCGGTCCGTGAGCACTAACAAAAACCTGGAAAACCACTAATAATGACTTGACATATATTAAACTTTTTACAGAAGCTACAAAACTGCAACAAGGACTGATACTGTCCTCGTGACCCTTTTCCAGACTGATACTGTCCACTTTCAACACTATGCTTCGCCACTGGAACAGCCTTTAGGCCATTATCACCATAAGCAACAAAATTATCCTCCTCAAAATCACCATTAGGTGATAATTCACCTTCTTCTTTCTCAATTTTCAAGGGACCAGCAGGTTCTTCAAGATATCTACTAGCATTAGTGTCACCTGTAGGCACTCCATTAACTAATAGAGCATGTTTGGTTACATCACCACCCTGAGATACCAAGAAAATTCACACAAGCATTTTACGACTAAAATATTCAAAGCAATAAAAAGATGTCAATTATTACTATATTTTACAAAAGGAATTTGTAATATCAGCTTCAGCCATGCTAAGTAGAATACAACAGTCGACAAAGCATAAACTCATACCTCTGATGTGTGCGGAAGATCTACATTAGCTTCAGGTTCATGATCCTCACCAGCTGCAACGCTACTAGGTCTAGATGCTGCTGCATGACATCCATTGAAATTCTCAATCGCAGTATTGTAACAAAATTTTGGAGAGCAGGGAATTATAAGATGAAATTAATAGTAAAAACTAGTTCAATGAACAAAAAAATCAGGGAAAATAAATGTCACTAAAGCTGTAATTGGAGATAAGGATCAATATGATGGGATTAGATAAGCTAATAATAAGAATATAGAAGATAGCAATACCCTCAAGAGACCACGGAATAGCATGCAACAATACTTTTAAAATCTATCAAACTTGCGGCTTTGGTACAAATGAAAAATTTCCCTCAACCCTTCAGCAGGATATCGCAACATTTGAAATCACATTATTAAAGACATAATTAATGGTTTCATCAATGGTAAATTTTGCAACATAGGAAAATGCAGCATTTTGCATCGTTGATATGGAAAGTCCTCTTACATTTTACACTCAAGTTCTTTGAATCCTGCTGCTTGAAATAGAAGCTGCGATGATCAAGTGATTTATAATGGTTTTTTGAATAAATTTCAGCCCAAACTTTGTTAAAGTCAGAACGGCACTTTGTCCACTCTTCTTGCTTCTGCATCAGGCGAGTTAATATGACAGACAATGCAAGAGCAGGGTTTTTATGTAATATTTCCATTACATCAAGACCATGGTCACCATATAAACGCTCAATGCACCTCAAATTTAGAACTGCAGTGATTCAGAAGGGATCAAAAATAAAAAAGATGAACGTCCAACTACCAGATAGTAGGGTATAATTCAATGATCAAGTAATAAATACAAACCAGTAAAGTATTCTTCTACACGAATTGGAGAATCCATATTGATTTTATTTTCATTAATGCTGTTCAGAAGGTCCTCGGCACGCTTGGCAGTTGAACTCACAGATTCTATCAACATATCCATTTCAAATCTACAAGCAGTAGACAAGAAATCAATTATGTCTAGAAGGATCCAGTACATTAAGTTGTGATCGGATAACATAAGGACCAAATAACAAAGAGAAACAAAAAACAGAAATGGGACCTGTTTTTTTTTCAATTCCCATAACTATTTTTCAATTAACCAAAGGACTTCAAATTTGAGTGCCAAATAAAATCAAAATAGGCTCATATGAATAAAACAGAAATGGGAACAGTTCATCTTTCTTTTCCTCATATTTATTAGCAAACAAATAAAGAATTATCCATATGTCTTCCAAGAACTCAACCCCATCAAGGCCAAAGTCTATTTTCTGGGATGCCACCTCCTATTCAAATCAAACGACCATCTTACTTTACCAGTGACATACAATAACACTCCTCATACTACTCACACACAAAATGATTTGTAGGTTAATTTTGGCTTCAGCAGTTGGATTCCAAACAATACCAGCTAAGTTCATACTTTCCGACACCAATTTCTACCGTAATTATATTAAAGTTACACATAATCACTTCAAATAACAGCTAAAAAAAAAATACTGCTATCAATGGAAATAGTTACGTTCCGATCAATGAAACAAAGTAGGCTCACTTCAGAGTAACTCACCATTAGTCAAGAACAAGTACGGGACAATCAATTCACCTGTGGAAGTAATAAAGGAAAAAAAAAAACACACTGATTAACAGTATCATTTTCAAAATGTCCTTGCATTTGAGTGCAACCAAACAAGATTCATGATATTGAAAAGTAAACCAATAGAAAATATATATAACAGTACCAGAATCTCCATACAATCTTCTCAAAGCTTGTGGAGAACCTCCAACGGGAACACGGCCTCGAAGAATAACGCCATCGATATCAAATGCTATTCCAAAATTACACCTGAAAAAGAATAACAACTTCAAGTTTCATACATTTTCTAGGGAACCAAACAAGAAACTTTAGCAGATTCCAGATTCTTTAAGGGGAAAAAAAAGAAAAAAGGAAATTAAAATGACCGATTCCGTCCCCTGGGATTAGGGTTATGGGTCTCGTTGATCCGTCCCCTGGATTAGTATCAAACAGAGACGTGGGTTTGGGTAAAAAGAAGTTAGCAATTGAACTCTTCGACGAGTGGGGGAGACGGAGTGGGAAGTGCAACTGAGACGATGGGAAGGTGGGAAGGGAATGGCTGAGACGATGGGAAGGTATAATTTTTGAGTTATAAAATTAAAAATTATTTTTAAAATTTTAAAATTATTTATAGTCCAATTTGGTGTAATTTTTATAACAAGTACCATAAAGGTATTTACAATAATCGTATTTACACCAATCCAATATTTGAACTATAAAATTTATTTCGATTCAAAATCGAAACTCGAACTACTCGATTCAATTTAGTTTGTATCTTTTTTCTAAATGGAACAGAGTTTGGATCAGCTGTAGTTTATGACAGGTTGAGGTTGATGATCATAATGAGACCCCTTAAATGGACAAGATTTTGTGATTTATCGGGCATTAGGCTCGATGATCATAAGGATGTACATCCGAGTGAGTTGTTCTCTTTCAACTTCACTTGATTCCGCATTGAAGCCACCAGAATTTCTTTTGAACCAATTAAAATTTATTCGGGCTCCATAAATTGTGTCTCAGACTCTCCCTAAAAGTTGCTTGCTTACATCTCTTCAATCGACTGTGACAATTGACCCAGTCAATACCGGGCCATCCACTGGTAACCCAAGCTGTAACTGCATGTCCTCGAGTGTGTCTCGGCTCTCCACCTTTCCACCAATGTGCTTACAAGTGTGGGGTCCAATTTACACTTCTACCTATACGGGCCACGTGCAAAAATTCAGCATCTCTCAAGTATGGTTCGATTAAAGACAATGGAGGAGTGGGTATATTAGAAAGATACGTCTCCAAAATCCAATCTTCCAACTATATATAAAATATTAAATTTCAATATAACAATAAAATATTTAAATTAAATTAGATTAAATATAAAAAAATCTTACTATTTGCAATTGATCGATCAAAATGTGTTTGTCATCCAAATGAATTAGAGTTTTTTCTATTGCTAATTTCAATAAATACGAAATAAATTATAATACAAAAATTAATTTAAAAAAACCTTAATACAATTTTAATAATAATAAAAAGTCGAGGAATAAAAATTGAGTGAGAAATTTGATAATCTGAGAGAGATGAGTTGAGATTGAATTGAAAATGAATAGAATTAGGGGTTTAAATAGGAGAAAGAAAGTATTCGATGGGTGTGGGGGAACTGTTAGGGTGGGGTAGTCGTTGTGAAAAATACTCCTAGTTGAAAGCGTTTTTAGCATATATGACAGAAAGCGTGTTTAGTTTGAAACATTTTCTTGTCAATCTGCAAACCGGACGCATTTTTATTTTTTGGTCTAATCCCATAAATTTTTTAAAAATCAGTCTAATCTGATTTTTTTTTATTATAAAAAACGACATGTTTAGATCATTTATCTCAAAGTGAAAGGTTAAAAAGAGAAGTTAAAAGAAAAGTGGGTGGGGAAATATATGCCCGAGAGGCAACCTAAATCTATTGAGCTATGGGGTTTGGTGAGACTTTTTAGTTCTCTCATCGGTGGTTAAATTAATAGTTAAAAAATTTCCATGTCCCTTTACTTTTTTAAGTCTACATTTACTGTAAGGAATTTAATTACTTTTTTTATTCGAATTTTAAAAATATAAATTAATTTTAATATTATTAGAATTCTTTTATTAAGTTTAAATTTACCAAAATAAAAAATTTAATTTCTTAAAATTAAAATAAAACGTTTAAGTTCCAAATATCGGGTAAGTATAGTCTCTTCTCACTTTACTCCTCTACTATACAATACAAGCTTTATATTTTAGGTCATCTCTTTCCATTTTCCTAGCCTCTTTATTCACGTTTAAGAAAGTAAGAATGTGACTCGAAATACGTTGAATTCAAACCAGAGGCGGTCCCCAAACTTTAATAAAATATTAGTAAATTGTTAAATTGACCCTCCGAAAATAATAGAATTTTAATTTAGTATTTTAAAAAATTATAAAGATATAAGTTAATACAAAGTTGAAATTAATTTTAGTTATCATAAAAATGCGTAATTTAATTCCAAATCCCCAATCTTATTTCTGCCCTAATTCAGTTTTTACTTTTAAAGTTAAATATTATTCAAATTAGATTTGGTTACTTGGTCATTTTCAACTGATTCTCATATTAACTTCAAGTTCAATCATGTTTACTAGTGTTCAAAGTTGAAAATTTTTGATACTACAAAAACAACAAGTACAAAATTTAATTATACTCGTAATTTCTAAACTTTTAGAATCATAATCCTCTTTATAATAATCCCATTTATCTATTAAAATTTTGAATTTTATTTTTGGTGGTTGTTTTACACTCATAACAACATTTTTTCTTTTAAAAACTTCAATTTAAAAAAATTATAATGTACTAATATTAATATTAATTTGTGAGATTTAAATAATAATTTTACTAAATTTTACTAGTGCAATTTAAATTATTATTATTTTTCATTTAATAAAAATATCTTAATTAAAATTTGTTATTTAAATTTAAGTGAAAAAATGGTTATAAATACCTTGTTTAATAAATAACATACTTTATACTTTATGATGATTGTGATAGATAAAATGATATTTTAAAAAGTAAAAATAAAACATAAAAAATTATAATTATAATGAGAGTGGTGCACTGCTAAAAGAGCTTTTAAACTCCACAATAGGATCGGTGAATTAACAATTGTTCTATAAAAGTATAGTAAATATTAGAAAAATAAATATTTTAAAACTGTTTGTAAAATAAAAAATATATATATCATCAGTGTAGATAATTAAATCATTTGAAAACGTGAGCCGATCAAAATTGACCTAATTCGAATAAGTTAGGCTTATGGTTGTGTCATTTACATCTACACTTGTATATAAATATAAGCTCAAAATATTCCTTTCACTGATTTGGTGGGAAAATGGTAATGAATGGGAATATTTGGGGAAATGCGAATGTGCTAAAAAGAATCCCAAGCATTCAAGTTTCCCAAACCCCTACAAAATATATATGTATTGATGGCAAAAAACAAAAAAACAAAAAAAAAAAATTCATTCATTGATGAAAATATCAAGCTTACCCACATTCTCAATCATCATTACAATCAATAACATCAACACTATGTCTATGGCCTTTTCCCCACTATCATAATCCACCAAACAATGGCCCCAAAAAACACCCACAATAATGGAGTATTAATGAGCTTTCCCAAAACACCATCATCATTTTTCTTATCCCAAACACTACTTAAACCAATTTTCTGATTGATAAATGCAGATAGAATTTCATTGTGATTGTAACTACTTCACCATTGATATTATAACACGATTCCTTTCACGAAAGTTGCAATATAGACTTCCTGTTTCTTTACAAGCCTAAACCCAGCTACAACGCATTTCTTACCCTCTTTTTTTTAGCCCCATAACAGGTTTAGTACTCTTGTCTCACCATATGTTTAAGGAAGCACTATATGCAGTGGTAAATTTACAGACTGCAGTGGCAAGAACTAGAAGATAAGAACTGCTATTGTGATTATTACAGCAATTGTACATATCATTGCCTGCAAAAAATAATGATTTGGAATTAATATCAAAGATCAATGGCCTATAAAGGGGACACATATTCTTCGTTACCTTATATCATTGCAAATTCAACTAAATAATTTTTTGCAGTTTCTTCAATTACTTTCAGTTTTGATCCTTTCACCCAAGTTTCAGAAGTTGACAATAATAAGGGTCCTATATAGTTTTAGAAGAGTATCTTGCACACCAAACACAATTCAACAGCGGGGAACATAAGGAAATTTGTAATTGTGATAATCACTTCTACCAGATTACATTAATGTGTTTTAGTCAAAGTAAACGCGCACTAGAAAACTGTTAAGGACCTTGTATGCAACTAAAATAACCACAAAACTAAAGAAAACACCAATCTCTTAATTAGCACTTACAGCTATTGCAGAGGCAGCAAGTCCAGCTCTCTCCCTAGGATCTCTGTGGTAGTAGCTTCTAAAGTAGAGAATGGTAGCATAATACCACATGAAAGGGAAAACAAATCCTAACAGAAGTCTGTAAAAGAAAAGCAGACATGCTCAGGAGTCCAAAACAAGAAGATGAGTTGAAGGAGGATGGTGAGGAGCACGGGAACTCACGAAAACCATCCTATTCCACAGCCAAAGCAAGGAAGAGGTTTATCGTACATTCCCAGGCGCGGGTCTTCTGCATCTCTAATAAGTGTATATTCGTCGTTTCTGCCTTCAACTGGTTCTGTTGAGTGCTCTGTATTCACCAAAATTCTTACCACATCAATGAAAGTAATCAAAATGAACATATTACACATATATTTTACTCAAAGAGGCTCAATTGAACACATTCATTGGTGTATTGGAGATGTTACCAAGAAACATAGCAGATAGCATGGTTTAAATTTCAGGTTCGAATGAAATGTTGAACTGAAACTATTTTGAACCAGAAAAGGCATCCAAAACTACAAATTTTAACAAAACCTCCAACAATGGCTAACCATAACTGCGCCTACCATCCATTCATATGCATGCAATTAACAGGTTCATAATATTGCATGAGCAGGACAGTAACTTTTATGATGCATGACCAGTGATTCAATTCTTTAATCTTAAGAAATCATGACATATTTGTGCTCCTTTGACAATCGAGAACCAAAAAATACTTTAGTTGAAGTGAACTGATTATATTCATCGGACAAACAGAACTCCCAGCAAGTAAAATCAAATCTCATTAAAGCCCATATAGGCACTTTTAATCGCATGTTCTAGTAGTTACATTCATAGATTTGTCAATGTAATGACTTCATGGATTGCTCAAGGCTTTCCTTAAACTTTCGATGATAACAGTTATTAGCACAAATAAAGGAGACTATTGACATTTTTAACCTCAAGTAGCACATTAAATATGCTTCTGATTTAAAAACTCAAAGAAGATCCGCAGCACTTAAACGAAATGGTCCTAACTAGTAAATACTATAGCTGATTAATTTGTAAATGACCATATATAAAACTGAATACAGGAGACAAAATTCCATAAAGCTATGTGAACAATACAATTTCACAGCCAATAAGCAATTTTTGAGCAAGCAGTGAACTATTATACGCAGAACTAAAAGATGTAGAAGGAAGAAGATCAGTACTCCAATCCATGTATTTGGAATATCCAAGTCTAACATTTAGTCGATGGGCTCAGCTCTTCACGCTGCCCTTTAAGGACCTGCTTAAAATATTCAGAAGTATATATAATAGAAGTAAAAAACTTGATTAGGCTCATAAATCAACTTTCTGAATAATAAATGGAGCGACATTGATTTTGAAAGCAGGAACCAATAGTTCATATTCCTTATCAATATTTTCATTGTGATTGTTACTAGTTCATGTGTCCTTTGAAGGAGCAGCTCTGTCGTGAACAGGGAAGAATGCCATATTAGCAGCTACAATAGCCATTAGAAAGGTTTCATTAAAAGAAAATGCTAATATCCCGATACTGGATACTGATTTTGACCTATGAAACTGCTATCTGGTCCTATCCCCCCAAAAGAAGAATATTACAAAACCAAAATTCAAGAAAACCAACCAACCATCACCCATTTAAATAGCTGCAACATATAAGGACCATTTAAGAATCATTTTAATTATGCATAAAGAATGTTCAATTACCTAAGCTCTCCTCGCTTAAAAGCAAGAGGTAGCAAAAAGTTTTACTCGAAGAGGCTAAATTTAACACATTCAATGGCCTAATGGAGATGTCAGTCAGAAACATAGCAGAGTTTCATGATTTAAACTTCTGAGTGAAATGCAGAACTGAAACTATTTTGAACCAGAAGAGACATTAATGAAATGCCAGTATTGGTTACCCATTAATGTTCCTAAATTGGTTAACCCCTCATATGCACGCAAAAGAAATTAACAGATTCATCATATTGCATGAGCACGACAGTAACTGTTTGATCTCTAGAAATCATGATATGACAATTATTTTTAGTCCTTTAACAATTGGGAACCAAAAACGCTTGACTACAAGTAAGCTGCTTATTCATGCAATAGATTTCATATTTAGTTCAATTTAACAAATTACAGACACCTCAAGGCTTTCCTTCAACAGTCACTAATGACAGTTATTAGTGCGAATAAAGGAGACTACTGAGATTTTTATCCTTCAAGTAACAAAGTAAATATGCTTCTGATTTAATCACCCAATGAAGAGAAAAGTACTTAGGATATGATCCTAATTAGCAAATATTATAGCTGACTAATTTGTAAATGAACATGAATAACATCAAAATACAGAAAATATAGCATTCCAGAAAGCTTTGTGAACCATACGATATCACAGCTAATAAGCGATTTGTATGAAGCACTGAACTGTTATATGCAGAAAAAAGGAAAAGATGTTGAAGGAATGCGATCAGTAATCTAATCCATTTATTCGGAATATGAATATCCAGGTCTAAAAGTCAGTTGGTAGTCTCTGAACCTCTCTCTGCCTTTGGAGGACCTGCTCTGTCAAGAACAACGGAAGAATGTACCACCATATTAGCAGCTACACAATAGCCATTAGAAAGGTTTCTAAAAAAAAAAAGCAAATATCTCAATGCTGAGTACAGATTTTAACCTATGGAACAGGAAATACATGGTTCTATCCCCTAAAAGAAGAGTATTACAAAAACCAATTTTCAAGAAAAACTCGACCAACCCATCACCCTTCACTTGAAAGATTGCCGGAACAACTAAGAATTAATTTAATTATGCATAAAGACAAATCAACTAAGCTCTCCTTGCTTAAAAGCAAAGAAATAAAGAGGAAGCAATTCTGTTAAAATCAATTTTATTTAATCAACACTGACCAAAGAAAAGAACCTTGAAATCCATCAAAATAACGCCACAAAATAACCAATTATCCCACTAAAACTCAGACCTTGATTTCTAGAGAGACTAATTCCCAAAACCCTAAAAAACCCAAACAAGATACAGAACACAACAATCACTCTACAATATCAAAAATAGTAATTTAGCAATTAAAAAAACAGAGCAATTGATTATGAAACAGTAAAATGTAGCAGCAAAAAGAAAGGAAGGGGTGAAAGTTGCTTGCCTGTCTGTCAAAGTGAGAGAGTGAAGGAAAAGAAAAGGAATTTGACAGAAGAGAAAAAGCAGAGCAAATCAAATTTTAGTTGAGAAGCGATTTTCTTTATTTGCTTTTTCATTTAGTGGGTTTTTATTGATGTCAGCGTTACCTTATTCATCTTCCCCACATTGGTTTATGGGGAAAAGAGGGAAAAAAAAAACACTTAAAAAGACACTTTTTATGTACTGGTTTTGATGCGTTTGGACTTTGGATCGATCAAATACCCATTTTGTATGGGTGTTTATCCATATATCAGATATAAACCTTAAATCAAACATGGAATATACAATAATAATAATAATTTTTATTCAATTTTTACTTTTTCTAAACTAAAATAAAATATAATCATTTAATTAAATTAGTTAATTATTTAATATTTACATATAAATATATATTTTAATAGACTTAAGGTGCCATAAGGCAAAAACAAATAAAAATTAAACAACTAAACAGATACATTAGATCGTTTTATCGACAAAAATATTAGGCTTCAAAAATAGGATTGGACAAAACAAATTAACCTAGTTTTAAATATGGGTAGGGCTCGGGCTTGAACATTCAAAGTCTGAACTTGGCTCGGCTCAGCCCATTTTTTAAATTTGTAATGATTTATATTATGTAATTTATAATACGTAAAAATTAAATCTATAGTAATATATGATACTACTATAATGTAAACACAAAAAAATTAAGATGACTATATAAAAAATATAATAAAAATATTAAAATATTAAATATTAAAAATAAAATAATTACAAATATAAATGTGTATACTTTTTAAAAATTAAAAAAAATATATTCGACTTATAAACACCTCTAAGATACACCAAAACATTTATCTCTCTTAAAAACCAATTCCACCCCTGGAAATTTCTATAAAAATTCGTAACTCATTTGGTTGTTGTGGCTTCAACTTCGAAATTAAGTCATCTACTATGTTAACTTCACAAAATACATATTTCACCATAACATATCAGTTTTGATAAGGCAATGGATAGGATCGATTTAAGTAGTAATATGAAAACAAGATAAATTAAAAGATTAATCATAAGATAGAGATAAACACTAATTAAAATAAAAGAGATTGAGATAAGCGAGAAGTGAATAAAAAAGATGTGAAACATTGTTCCTCTTTGAAATTAGATGTTTCCCAAAAGACAATCAAGTTTAGTTGGTTAGGTTACAAATGATAAGGTATTAGCCTAGTTTAGTTAAGGCGTGAATATGTTGGAATGTGATGTTCAACTTGATTTATGTGAATTAGATGTTTGATTTGGTAAGTGACTTAGAAATGTATTATTTGGTATTTGTAATGCTTGATTGAATGGTATTTTGAAGTATCTTTGAATGGCTGAAATGGTAATGTTGGAATGAGTTCTAAAAATGTGTAATTTACCAAAATAGAAATCTATTGGATTGTTCTCGGTATCGCGATACCAATCTTGATCCATTTTTTTTTAAATTTTACAATTTGATCTTCAGGTTGGGAAACTTGGCTATTGTCTTTGATATCTTGGTACCAAACTCGAGATATTGCAATACCCACCTAATGAGAATTGAAATATGGCTAGTGTCTTTAGTATCGCGATACCCTATTGTTATATTTAGAAAAAAATTTAATTTAGTCCTAATTCGATCTCGAGTTATTATTGAGCTTCGTAAGCTTATATAACACCCAAAAATGATTGTGTATAGTGTTGAATGTGTGTTTTGTTTGAATAAATACAGTAAATTGTATAAATTGACTATAATTGATCATAGTTGCTCTGACAACGATTGTGACACACTATAACTCGGACCCGACGATCGGGTCGCATTAAGGGTGTTACACAAGCAGTCCACTTCCACTGCAACTTGTTTGTATCCTTTGTTCCATGCATTTTCAGTCCCATCTGCAATAGCCCGTAATTCAGTATGAACTATGAAGCATATTAGACACACCAATATTTCGATAAAAACCAAGGCAACAGTTCCTCATATTGTCTCGAAGCACACCTCCTGCTGAACTCGTGTTTCTGTTAGTGTTAACTACCCCGCCTATGTTAAGTTAACCCAACCAACATCAAGTGCTTCCCACTTGATTAGGCTCACTGTACCATTCACTTGTCTACTAAGCTCAAACTGGTTGCTGCAATGCACAAGCCATTTGACTAATAACCATGTCCTTATTTTAATACTTAGCATAAAAAACTATGTAGTTACGATTCCTCCAAGCATATTAACAGACCATGGAAAAAAACACATCTTAGGTGGTTCAGTCATAACTACAACCATGCTTCTTTTGGAGATTACTATAAATCCAAGTAAAATTGCAGTTGAAAAACCAATGCTTTAAGCCAGGAACCAACTGCTCCCAAATGCTTCTAATAGCAAAACACTCACGTAAGACATGACTAGCCAATTCATGTGTACACCCACAAATTGAACATGAAAGGCCTTTCGTTGAGCGATGATGACATCTCTCGGCATTAGTAAAGATCCTCTTCCGCAAAGCAAGCCACCAGATTACTTAATATGTTCCGACACCACTGCTTCCCATATCATATTCCAAGCATTATCCCTCGGTTCCCAAGCATTTTCCATCAAGTTTCTATAAGCATCTCAAACTGTAAACCTATGCGAGCACCCTCATCTCCAAATGCACCAACAACACCATCATCATTGTTTGGAGGCAACACATTAGCAATATAAGCCAATATATTTTATGGAAGCCAAGCAAACAAAATGTTCCATTCCCATTGTCCACCAAAATTGACCATATCCTTCAAATGGACCTACCCCTGCATAATGAATATGAAGAGGGCCAAGATCTGCAATCCAAATATCAGTCTAGAAACGGAAACGGACTGATTCTGCACCACCCAATAAACATACAATCAGTTCTCGAAACTTGCCCTATTTTCTCTCCATAAAGCAGAACTATTATTCTGATTGATTTTCTTTGGACAAACAAATACTATCCTATATTTCTGATAAATTTGTTGAATCAAGATCAAATTGATAGAATGTGTAAATGTTGCAAGCTAAATTTGTTAAATAAAAAATAAATTGACAAAATATGTAAAATTTAAGAGAAAATTTGATTATTATACAAATAAAAATTATATGCAATTACAAAAAAAAAAACATTAATATTATGATTAATTGTTCTTAGTTGCTTACTTTAGAGATGAATTAATTTTTCAATATCAAAATTGAGAGGGATTAGATAAAAATATTTTTTTACCAAGATTATCCTTTAAACAAAATTATTAGGCAAGGCTGGTAATTTCCGAACTTTCTTCTTACACGTTAGGCTAAATAATGTTGTTAAGTGCATGTCATCACATTAAACTATGCAAAATTAAAGAGAAACAAATAGGGTTTTTAGTCATGTGATTAGCTTTTTAGTATCATTTTTTATTCATACAAATTTTAAATATACTTTTATTAATTAAAAATTCAATTCAGACATAAATTATTTTATGAGTCTTTCTTATAATTTTTTATATTAAATTTATAATACATCGATATCGTGAAAAGAATTACATAATAAATATACTTATTAAAAATTAATTGATGTTTTGACTACATCAGTAAAACTAATTATTTATCATTTTTTAGATTTAAGTATCATTATGATTAATTTTGTATTGACTTATTATATAAAAATATAAAAACACTCTCATAAAAATATAAAAATATAGTTTAACAGAATATATTTTAATAATTTCAATTTCAAATCTCTTCTTGATAAATTTTTTATTGACTTATTATATAAAAATTTAAAAGCACTTTCATAAAAATTTAACTTAACTTGTATATGAAAAGATATTTTAATAATCTCAAAATTGAATTGATGTTCGGTTAATCTGTAACATCAATTGAATGAAACACTTAAAATAAGTATAAATTATTTATACTTATTTTTACCTATTAGTGAAGTTGTCCATGGGCCGGGCTCAGACAAAATTATAGGCCCAATTAATAGGCCTGACCCGAAAAATAAATTTAAAATATTATCAAAACTTGGCACAAATTATATATGCTAAACCTAGACTCGGCTCAACCTGATCCATATTAAAGTCTATAGTATCGATATAATATGGAATGTATCGATACTTGCTACGAGGTATCGATACTTTAGGGAGGGTATCAATACTCAAGTAAATTTTTTTAAATTTTTAAAATATCAAACTTTAAAATGATATGAATACTAGGTAGGATATTAATACTTTGTTAAGGATATTAATATTTTCAGGTCAAATTGGGCCAAGCCGAATCCAAATTAAAAAAATCTTATCCTATACTCAACCCTTACAAAAAATGTACCTTATTTTTTATCTATACCTATTTTTTAAAATTATATATTTTTATCCAAATACACTTATCTTTCGAACGGACCATGCAGAACTCTACCTATAAGCATGCTTTAAGTGCAACCGAACTAAGGCTAGATCCATGGTTACGAAACCTTTTTAAAAAAGTAGAAGGTAGCTCAACCGGGTAGCCGGTCCAACCGACCAATATAAAGAATCAAGCACATGACCTACGTAGAGAATCATCGTTCTGTTACAACCTCGAAAGTTCCTCTCCGTTCTCTCCCATAAAACCAAACCCTAACTCGAATTCAGAGCCACCAAACTCACCTTAACAATGGCTCATCATGGCGGCTCCGACCCAGAATCCGAACCAAACACCCGACTTTACAATCCATACCAAGACCTTAACCTCCAGGTTCCTATCAACAACCTTTACAAGCTCCCTACCTCCCCGGAGTTCCTCTTCGCTGAGGAATCCCTCCACCAGCGCCGTTCCTGGGGCGAAAACCTAACGTTTTATACCGGTTCCGCTTATTTAGGCGGCTCTGTATCGGGCGCAGCCGTCGGGCTCTTCTCCGCTCTCAGGAATTTCGAGCAAGGCGATACTTTGAAACTCAAAATCAATCGGATCTTGAATAGTTCGGGTCACACGGGTCGATCATGGGGGAACAGGATCGGTGTGGTGGGCTTGATTTATGCGGGGATGGAGAGCGGGGTCGTGGCTGTAACTGACCGTGATGATGTCTGGAGTAGCGTGGCGGCGGGTCTTGCGACCGGAGCTCTTTGTCGGGCCGCGAGAGGGGTAAGGTCTGCTGCGGTTGCTGGTGCGCTTGGTGGGTTGGCAGCTGGAACCGTGGTTGCTGGGAAGCAAGTCTTGAAGAGATACGTGCCACTTTAAAGCTGGAATTTTCAGTGAGTTGATATTTCGTTGAATCGAAAATTTTGATGGTGCTAGGTCGAATCTTTGGGGAAAAAATTGATAATAGGTTTCTAAGAAATTTAATTCATGTAATATGTGAAGGTAATGTGATGAATAATCGTGTGCCTAACGATTAATGATTTTCGAAGTTTCTTTGTTCTATATTAATGATCGGTATTCGATCAACCATGCTTTTCTCTTTGTTTATTATCTACTTAATTGTGATAAATGGTAATTAGAAATTTCTTTATTGTTAGTTAATTTTATGCTTTGTTACTGCACTCTTCATTTTTTGAAGTACTATTTGGGAATCATCTCCAAACATATGAAAAAACTTAGATTTGAGACATATACTAGTATTTGACATTCATCCCCTACTCGGGGCAATTTTATATGGTTAGTAATTTGTTTGTTATGGCAGGGAAAAAAGATGCATGTTAATTGCTTCTGTTTGATGTCTTTGTATGCGTGGAAACCCTGTTTAGACATATTTCAAGGTAGTAACTTTGTAGAAATTAAGTTGTCTTGTTTTGTGAAAGAAAGAGCTGAAATGTGAGGGGAGCAAGTTGAAGAATACCGAGTTGTTGTTTGATATTCAACAATCAGCTGAACTGAGTTTGAGATTCTTATTGCATATTGGTATATTGTAACTTCATAGCCAGTTATGTGGTGTTGTAGTGTTTGTATTACAATTGTCCTATTATTTGCCGGTATGTAATGGACAAAAGTGATAATCCCATGCTTGGTGTCAGGTGTCATGTAGGCGTTGGACTTAGGTTCAGATAATAATAAGTTTCCTAAACCTCATCTGGCCATGCGCATTTGATCATGCATACACTTTGTGCCCCTAGCATAAAAAGCTTGCTCAATTGAAATCTTTATTTTATTTTCTTATAAGTTTCTTCATTAGATGTACTGTTACCAGTGAGAAAGGGGATAACATCAAAGTCTCTACTTTGAGTATTCGACAAAATACATGGACTAGAAGGAAGCATACATAGCCAAAAGAATTTAAATAAGTTTGCATTTTTTGTTGAAACCCTGTACCAATCCTTAGAGTTCATTATCCTAATTATATATCTTAAGCTTATTATATAAATTTATAGATGTGCATGCAAAATATACATATATTCATCGGGTGTTTTGGATACTACTAAGGTTAGGTACTTAGGTACCAGCATTTCAAAGTTTGTGGAACTGAGATTACCCAGGAACTGCTCAAGTTTAGCCTGTTTTAGGTTTTAAAGTCATGGTAATTAGAAATATATATGATTTGGAATGAAATTCCTTAAGTTATTTTAATGGTTATATTTGTATGTGCTTTGATAATACATTCTCCATAAGTGTTTCATTATTTGCAGCAAACGCAAGCAATAAATTTAGGACCTAAGGGTACATTTGGTTCACTGTAATGGAATATGACTCTAATTGAATAGAGCTATAATGGAATAGTGCTCTAATCAGTAATTCCATTGTTTGGTTGACTGGAATGGAATAGAGCTGTAATAGTATTTTTGTGTTTGGATGAATGGAATAGATATTGTATATAAGGAAAAAGGCTTAAATGACTAAAGTACTAGCAAAATTTGTTTAGGTAGATGATTATTGTTATTAAATTTTAATAAATTTATTGTTAAATATATTTTAATAAAAATAAAAATAATTTAATTATATTTTAATATTATTATTAAATACAATTTAATAAAATAATATATAATTTAATAACATTCTTAATATAATTATTATATTTAAAAATTCATAATATATAATATTATAAAAATAATATAACTTACTTTATTATTTTTAAACTGTAATACATATTTAATGTGCTAAAATATCATTAGTGAAACAAATAATTTAATTATTCTACAATAAAAAATAAAGTATTAGAAGTAATAAATAGCTTGTGATTAAAAAAATTAGACACTAAAATAGAAATAATGATATAATTTAAATGTTAATTTATGAGTTAAATAATTTTAATCGATACTTTGTTACATATAACAAACATTATAATGTTACATTTCACATTTTCATTTCATTTAAATTGTGACAGAAAAAATGCTAAACATCACATACGTATAAACTATTCTACTTTAATTCATCAAATCAATGGGAATATGTGTGATCATTTAATAAAAAATATTACATTTAAATTTAATTATAAAAAAAAATATAAATATCAATATAGAAATAAGATGAATAAATGATTAACAAAATCTGACTTATCTATGTACTGGCCCCCAAAAGAAAGAAATGGAAATTATTGTCAAATATTCAGCTCATATGTCGTATTCTCAATACATATGATTGTACCTGATACCAATATAAATGAACAGCCTTAACAATTAAATACAATGATAAAACATAATGAACAACCATGTTTTGATACCCTTTTACATGTTAATAACACAAAATACCATCAGCTTTCATTGTTAAAATGCTATTAATGTACAAAGAGCTAAATAGTGGGAAAGAACAACAAAGAGATGTATTACTTGTCATATCATATCCATGTTAGTGATAGTCTCCAATGTAGGATTAAGCCTTGAAGTCTACAACTCACGGCTGCTGCACATTTACTTCAAATCAAGTTCCATGACTTTTATAGTTAATCTAAATAATTTCCTTTCAATTTCTTTTCTTGAAAGCTAGGCTGTTAAGCTATAAGCTTTTCATAGCTAATCTATTAAACAATTAACCTTTCACCAACATAACTAAGTTCATTAGAGTTAGAACCAAAAACATGGAAGCTAGACTGTTAGAATACTAGCTTTTCACACACAGCAATATCAACTAAATCTAGTAAAGACGCCTCGATAACATTAGCATTTTTGCTTTCATTGACCGTACCATATATAAGATGGTCAAGAGCTACTCTGATCCAAGACAGTAGATTCCACAGCAGATCAAATTCATTTACCAAACTAAATTTAGTCAAGAGCATCAATAATTAACAGATCAAGCTATTTTACTAACCCACGAGCAGCAAAGAAATAACTAACCACATTCACATCATCTCAAACTAAGATTAACAGAGTTAATGTATTGAAACTAGAAGTAGCAAAAATGAACAGATTGAAACTCATTCATCAGACTAGATCATCAAGCAGCTGGCAGCAGATATCTAAGTAATTCTTCAGTTACACTTAACAAAGACATAAAGCATTAAGGTTCTTTTACATTTCTCCAAGCTCAAGCGCGTTGAATACTAAACTACAACAAAAATTAATAAACATGAAATGACAAGAATGAAAGAGCATCACCATTGTCAGTGGAGATTCCCATTATATTTGTAGTTTCTAATGGTCACTTTCTCAATACAGGAAAATTCTCAGGACATATATCATTCTTGTGATTTAATGCCAACCCAGCCCCACCAAATCTCTAAACTTGTATCTACAATAGGTATGCTGGAGAAGTACTCACATGCATCTCCGGTTATGCATTTGTTAGCTATCAAGTTGAATTTTTACTGATTGCCTTCTTGCTGTGCTTTAGAAGAATCTTCCTTTTTATCCACGATCTGTTGGATACCTTATTGATATTCTTCTATGAAACTCTTAAGAGCATCTCTTTATGCAGAAGCCCTTGTCATGTATAACCTCTGTAAAGCAGGCCTCAAAGTCTCCATCCCTCCTCTTGCAACAATCGCTATTAAATCATTTCCATAGACAACATCAAAACAATGTAAAATTCAACAAAATAAACTATAATACCAGGAAAATATGAGAGAGAAAAGAGTGAGAGGAGAGAATTTTGGCCTAAAATATAAACTCATAGACAGATGAATTATTTCCCCCAAAATTTCACAATATAGCATTCACACAACCAATAAAAACAACTATCAAAGGCAAAATGACATCACAATCCGAAAGCACAAACACATACAATCAGAGGTAAAAGAAAAAGAAAAGGAAATTTCATATAATATAAAATTCTTGCCGACAAGAAAAAATGCGCCGTATAATTAACAAAGCTAATTTCCACAGACCAATTAACCTATCCATAGGTCCATACCCCAATCAAAATCTTCTTCCATAAAAAATAATATCTCATATTCAAGCCTGAGCATATAGGAGGAGGACCCAGCAATTCACGGTGTTAAAGCATACGACTATACTGAGGAGATTGGCTACAAACAACATAGTTACTAAAGTGAGCTAAAAGAGATCTGCAAAAGGGCGGTTAAGTGGCAATGGCAGCCGATAAACCTGCAAATCCATGGTCACTTAAATAATAATAAACCCTCAGAAATCAAACTAGAGCTTAAAGTTCCAATCATTAGGTCAAAACCTTATATCAACATGCATCGATTTGATTCCACAACAGAAGATTCAAGTAGAAACAACATGCTAAAAAAGAAATTCCGATTGATACATAAGAAAAACCAAGTCAGGAATTAAGTAATTTTGATTTTTTTTTTCGAATTGAAATTTAATAAAGAAAAAAGCAATAAGACAAGCATAAATATTCCACTGCATACTTCAAATTAAAAACTAAAAGCTTTTTTTTAGGAAACTAAGACCTTTCCTTGGCCTGGTGAAGAAGGGATTCACCAAAAACATGCCAATGGAAGTGTAAAATATAAGACTTGAACACAGGTGCCAACAACAAAATAAAACAAAATGCAGTCACAGATGACTCTGAACAGAAGGGGAAAAAGAAATCAAAGAATAAATTCCATGCTACCTCTAGACAAGTTTTACTAAAAAAGGGAATTGACATGAAAACCTAACTGAACTCAAGCATTACGGGACTTTGTTCCTTGACCTTCATAAGATGTCTCAAGCACGAATCTAACGGTTTATTGCACATATAACAAGGTTCGGCGGTACTGATGCCTGAGGGCTTTTGATTTAGGGCTTAGATCAAAGATAAAGAAACCAAAATTAAAGCATAGAAAATAAACAAAGAAGAAAAAGTGGTAATGCTTTCTTCAATATCAAAAGACGATCACAAAATAAATAGATGAGGATTTTGATTCATCACAGCCAGAAAAACTTGAGTTACTAAACTAAACTTTAGGAACGAAGAAAATGAAAAACAAAGTAAAAGAACTGCAGACAGTTGGTGAGGGGCAATGGTGTTTAGGGCTTTGTAAATGGAGAACGTAGTGAACATGGAGGTTGTAGTTGAAACTACAAAATGATGATGAAACAATGAGGGCAAAAATGAAAAAAAAAATCTTTCAGCATTACTACCGTGCTCTGAATGGGGTGAGGCAAAGAATTCTATTCAGGCTCTATTCAGTGTTTAGTGGGAATAGAAAACTAAACAGCAACATCCGTAATAGACATTTCATTGAAGCAAACAAGGGTTTATGGTGGGCCCATGGAATTGAATTGTAATGGCATAGCCATTACATTGAACCAAACAGGGTGTTTATGTTACCCGGATTCATGGTGTGTTGAAAATGAGTTTACGTCTAACTTTGTTTTCTCTGCTACAAGTATGGTAGAGCAACAAATTATTGTGAATCTATGGATTCTTTTTAAGCCTCGAATTCTTAGAACTTATGAAAATATCCGAATACTTAAAGTAATTTTTGTTCTTTTCTCATTAATGACATGATTGTCTCTTGTTGTTTTCCTTTTATGTTTTGGAGAAAAATATTGTTATTAATGGAATTCCATAAAAAAATTCCCCACCTAATACAATTTTTTGGTAATCTTTTCATCTTTTATTCATATCCCCCTTAAAATACGAGAGTAAATATAGAAAGTAGTGTTATATTACATGATGTAAATTAGTTGTGTTGTATTTGTTTATAAGAACATTTAATTTTTTATGTTTTCTTAGTAATGTAATGCTATTGACTGACCTCGTATACAAATTTTATTGATCGAAATTAATCATTAATGCAAAATTGAAAAAACTTAGGTGGTAGTAATTTTGAAAGGATTTAAATTGGAATAAATTTAAACATAATTAACAACGTAGGTAATCTTGTTATAGATAAAATGTTAGGTGTGACATTCAAGGTAATCTCGCTACAGAGAAAATGCTTGCGTACATAAATTATATTAGTATGTACTTTGCAATGTACCCCCAAAAATTACTTTGCAATTCTTGTTATGTCTAAGTCATGGAATCTTTTTAATAAGTTCTCGAAGTGTTTATTGTCATTTGTAAACTCCACCATAGTCTTTTATTTTGATTAAAGTTGTTTATGTATAATAATATTATATCACTTGCATTAAAGAAAACACAAAGTATAACTATTATAGCTAAGCAATATAAATATAAATATATATATTATTTGACAAGTAAAAGCTGTCAAAATTACTCATTGAATGTAGTAGACAAAAGGTGAACATCCCAAACTTAGTAAGGAGTACATTCAAAACCCAAATTAAAAGTGTTTACTCTAAATTAGTAAGGATACTCTTCTGCAAAGCAAGCCACAGGATTACTTAATATGTTCTAGCATCATTGCTTTTCATATCATATTCCAAACGTTATCCCTCGGTTCTTAAGCATTTTCCATCAAGTTTCTATAAGTATCTTGAAGTATGTACCTATGCGAGCTCTCTCATATCCAAATGCACCAACACCACCATCATTGTAATACTTTTAACTCGTATCCGTCACCAAAATAGGGTTATGGGAATGCTACAGTAAGTTAACAAAAAAATAAACAAGTAAATCATAATTATTTCAGATATAATTTATCAAATACCACAAAATAATTGAATTACAATAATATCTTATATTTACGAGGCTTTAATTGAACTTTAGGGACTAAACAATTAATCTTAAAACCCTTAAGGACTATTTTGAAACAAATCAGAACATTTCAAGAAAATATAAAAAAAAATTCAAAAAAACAGGGGACACACGGCTATGTGGCTAGACCGTGTAACTTTTGAAATTGTGACACACGGCCATGTCCTTGCCCGTGTAACTCACTGAGTTAGGCCACAAGGTCATGTCGTAGGCTGTGTAACATACTAACTTAATACACATGGTCATGTCGCATGCCGTGTGTGGTACACGACAAAATGGCACAGGCGTGTCCCAGATCGTGTGCACCTAAATGAACCTTAAATATCAAGTTTACCATTTCAAGATTTCTTGGACATGAAGTAACCCATTTACCAGCCATTAGACCAATTTAAAATGACATTAAACAAACTCAAATCATGCCGTTTCAACCATCTTAAGTGCCTAATCAATGTACCCTTATCGGTACCACAAATATACACACTTATACAATAATATAAATCATCAACCAAAACATGCCAATTCACACAACTTATATTCTAACCAATATGTCTATCATAGGCATCTCAAATCATAACAATTCAAATAGACCTTTAAGTCATACATATACTACAAGTTTATATCAAAAACATCTTCTATCATTCATAATCCATAGCAAGTCATTATCTAAACATTTGCCAAATAAACTTCAAGATCATGTAATGATGCTCAAGTTACCAACTTGCACTTAGGCTCACTCTTTACATATATACATACCAAAACAAAAGTAATGACAAAACAAGCCTATTACTTTCCATATAATCCAAAATAAACATTCATTATCTACCGAAATTAGATGAATAATGTGACTTGAGTGCTAATCCGATCATCCAACCTTCAAAAGTATCTACAAGAAACAAAAATTTACATAAGTAAGCTCATTGAAGCTTAGTAAGTTCGATGTACAAAAACAATAAATCTTACCAAAGTAAATATAACAATTCAATAAAAAAATAATTCAACAACAAGTGTTTCCTGTCATCCACAATATCAAATCGGTGAATTGCATAATTCAATTCAAAGCTCAAATAATAATCTCCAGGAAAACATTTATGTCCACAACGAGTTAATTCATGATGTCAAATACATGTCATGCCTTTAAATCATTAAATAAGTTATAATACAATAATTTACGACTTGATAAATGACTTACAGATACGAGTACACAAGTAACCCAACCGAAACATGCCAATCGCTCACAAGAGCTATCCACTCGATAACACGCCAAACGCTCATAAGAGCTAATCCAACTAATAACACGCCACGACACTAAGTGCCTAGCCCACAAGCTATACATCCGCCCCTATAACACACCAGATCATGATAGTATAACACGAGGGTAGGGGTGAGTATTCAATCGAATCGAGTCAAATCAAGTGAAAAATTTCGAGTTGACGAATCCTATTTTAGCAATCGAACTTAATTTGAATTTTTTTCGAATTGAACCGAATCGAGTAAAAAAATTTCGAGTCAAGTTGAGTTAACGAATCCTATTATTTATACTCAATGTTGCGTTTACATGACCCATTATTTAACTAGTAGACGAAGTATAAGATTATTTAACTATATAAACAAATATAATGGTTTTTCCTTTTAACTTAATGAGTAAATATTTATCAAAACGACGTAGTTTTGCCTTTTAATTTAATGGTTTTGACTTTTAACTTTAGAAAAGGTAAACATTTATCAAAACAACGTTGTCGAAACTTTTTTTTGAAATTAACTTTTTATTTTAAAACAAACGAACGAAAATGGGAGTTGCCACCAATCATTTTTATGAGGTGTGATCAGATCACCTCGTAATTTGATCATTTTAATAAAATGTAACATCCTAAAAATAGGGATTCTGCATTTTACACTATTTCTTGTGTTTGGGGGGGTTCTAGGGAGACTCGGGATCAAATCGAAACCTTGGTAAAATTTTGGACTCTTCAAAGATAGAATCGAATCCCATAATTCCATTTTGCCGCCTAATACGAGGGATGGACACGGTGCTTGTCGTCAATTCCACATTATCCCATAAGCAAATAATTTAAGCATTCCATTAATTTTTCCTTCATGATTAATAGATTAGATTAGCTTACTAATTTATTTATATTTTTATTTATTTCCATGCTCTCTATCCTCCATTTCCGTGGTTGTTCTTTTAGAAGATTAAAATTCAAACTTCCATATTGCAAGTCGTCCAAATGAATTGTGTCTTCATCAAATTTAAAATTTGCCCATGATTCATATTGCATTGTCGCCCCACTCATGTATTTTTTTAAAGGAATTTAAAATTGCCCATGATCTATATTGCAAGCGTCCAAATGAACTGTGCCTGCATCAAATTTTTTTTAACTCATTAATTTTTAATTATTTATTTCAATCCCATTAAACCTTTGTTTTTAATTGTTTATTTCAACCACAAAAATGCTTTCCATGCCGTCCATCAACTTTGAAAATGCCATAGTGCTTATCATATATATCAGTCACTATCTTTTGTTTTCAATTATTTATTTCAACCCCATTAAACCTTTGTTTTTAATTGTTTATTTCAACCACAAAAATGCTTTCCAGGGCGTCCATCAACTTTGAAAATGCCATAGTGCTTATCATATATATCAGCCACTATCTTTTGTTTTCAATTATTTATTTCAACCCCATTAAACCTTTGTTTTTAATTCAACCACAAAAATGCTTTCCATGCCGTCCATCAACTTTGAAAAGGCCATAGTGCTTGTCATATATATCAGCCACAATCTTTTGTTTTCAATTATTTATTTCAACCCCATTTTATTCTTTTTGTTTTTTTTGCCAAAACCGTAGCACCTTGGTTTTTACTCTTTTTCTGTCTTTCATCTCTTTTTTCCTTCAATTGGCATCCTCTTCTCTCGAAGTACTCTAGCGTAGTCGAATCCCCTTTCATCTCGTTTTCTTGAGCCGAATCACCTCTGCGCATCTATTTCAAATCATTTTACTCAATCCTACTCTTTTGTTCCAATCACGAATCACCCATTGTTACAAACCTATCCCGTGTCTCACATCTACCATTATCAACCTAATATCAAGAAACATTCCTGAGGGTTGCCGAAAATCGCTTCTACAGAAGGGTCCTATAGTGCAAGCTGAACGTTCGTAGTCCTAAGCCTGAAGATCTGTTGATTGTCGAATCTCACATTTCCACTCGAGTTTTAAGTTAAACTAAGAAAGGGAGTGGAACCGTAGTCTCTGCTCCAAAGTTTAAAAAAAAGTGTGCTGTGTCAATGGTTCGAGACTATTCGTCAGGTTGTGGTAGAGAGTCGACATCTGCCTGGGTTAGGCAAATAACCGTCATTCCTGCTAGTGAGAACGTCGACGTAGGGAGTTTAGTTTTACGTATAATCAGGTGTGTACTACTCACACGCCTTCTTTGATATTGTGTTATTAACTGAAATGGCCGAAAGCCAAAATAACTGATATAATGGATTAACTACCCTTAGGGGTAAGGTTGGAGACACCAGGTAAGATCTTCGTTAATAATATGGCTGTTAATATGCATGTATGTATATTCTGATGTTATGCATGTATGAAATATGATCTGCTTTATACTATGAGTTTGGTTGCATACATATTGTGCATAATGAAAAGAGCATGGGCTCGGGATTGAATGAAGGAGGAGAGAGAATTAGTGACTACGGTCACGAGTGACTTTTGTCACGAGTGGTCTAAGTACCACGGTGGTTGAAACCACGAATAATCTAATTAGTGACTTATCTCGATGGTCAAGTACCACAGTGGGTTGGCCCCACGTATGCATTATTTATCAGAGATTGTCACGGTGGTCTACGACCACAGTGGGTTGGCCCCACGAGTACATTATAGTGACTCTGTCACGAGTGACTACGGTCACGAGTGGTCTAGGACCACGATGGTCATGAACTATAGTGGCATAATGCCACGGGTGTTTTGGATGGAGAGCTATTCTGGGATGGGTAGCATTGCATGCACATAACATGAGTTGTACTGAGTGGGCTAAGGCCCAATTTACGTTACATGGGGATGTACACACTGAGTCTCGATGACTCACCCCTTTTGTTAATTTTGCAGGTAATCAATAGATGGCGGGTCTTGGGCCGAGACAGACTCGAGGTGGCCATGCGTTGCAATTTCTTTAAGTAAACTCAGACTTTATTTTAAATTTATTTCTGTTTTGGGATTTCAAGTTGTAATAAGGCCGCTTTAACTTTAACTTTAAATCGGGTTTTAGACTTTTATGTTGATATTGCATGTTTTATAAACTATCGAATATGGGGTATATCAAAATATAAATAGTTTCAAAGTGTTTAACAAAAGATGGATTGCAAGTAACAAATAAATTTGGAGTTTTTATTAAAACTACAACATTGTTTTAAAATGTCACTCTACGAGAATCCTTGATTTTGGCTTTCGTAAAATAACAGATTTACTCACAATCTTTTTTATTTGATTAAAAATAAGTCGGCACAAAACTTCCAATCACAACTGTAAAAATGTTTCTCAACACAGACATTTAATAAAAATGGTTTCCAAAGTCACGTTGTTTCTTTAAAATTTCAAAACCTCCAATCTCGTAACATACCAGACTTGGTCTTAGTGTATAGACTGGGTATGGGGTGTTACAATTGTGGTATCAGAGCCAAGTTTACAAAACTCAGCTGTGGGCTTGGGGTTTAAAATGTTTTTTTTCAAAAGTTGGAAAATGGTTTAGAAAAATACATGTTTCTGGAAGCGTGGCACCCGAGTCTTCGGCACCAATCCGCACTGTAAGTTCCCTGATTATCGCTTGAATTTTTATGAAATGTTGTGATGGATAGTTTTAAGAAATGCAACTCTAAGAATAGAGACCCTTAGAAATATTTCTTGCGAAAACCTACTTCTGATACTAATTTCATAAGACTGTTCGGTAATAAACAGTGGAAGAAGTACTAATTCATAAAACTTATAATCAGATTAAGTTAAATCGGTAGTCATGCGCGCCGTAGATGTGGACGTGGTATGTGCGACCGTGGACGTGGACGTGGTGTGCGCGGCCGTGGTAGAGGCCGGGGTGTTGAAGTTGAACCTTCAGAATCTGGGCATGGGCCGGAAGGTGAAGTGCCTGCATCACCAGTTGCGGAAGCGGAATTTCAGGACCAAACTGGTGGAGACGATACTGTGTTTCAGGCTATGTTACGTGTTCTGGAGAGAATGGCTAAAGCGAGCACGGGATCAGTGGCTAGAAAATCTGTCTTTGAGCGACTCCGAACTAATGGGGCTGAGACTTTTAGGGGCATTTCTGGTGTGGCTCCTAATGTAGCCGAGTACTAGTTAGAAGTAGTGGAACGGTTTATGGATGATCTTGACTGCACTGCGGAGGAGAAACTGAAAGGAGTTGTGTCTCTTCTCCGAGATGAGGCTTACCAATAGTGGCTCACGGTTAGAAATGGTACAGCAGTGGACCGCATCACCTGGGACTTCTTTAAGTCTGCATTCCAAGGGAAATACATTGGGTCAAGCTATGTGGATGCGCAGTGAAAGGCATTTCTTAACTTAGTTCAGGGAAGTAAGTCCGTGGCTGAGTCTGAGGCGGAATTCCTGCGTCTAAGCCGGTATGCTCATGGTATTATGTCTACAGATCATGAGCGTTGTGTCCGATTTGAAGATGGTCTGAGGGACGAGTTACGAGTACTGATAGCTCCGCAACGGGAAAGAAAATTTGCTGTTCTAGTGGAAAAAGCTAAGATAGCCGAAGAGGCAAAGCGTTCTAAAAGGCAGAGTCAAGATAGGGACAATGGTAGAAATAAGATAAGTTTTAGACCTTCAAGATCTACTGGAAATTTTCAGAAGAGGCCGAGGTTAGATGGGCCGGGTCAAGTTGTGAGACCCACTATTACTGGTCAACCACAACAATGTGTTACATGTGGGAAGTTCCATTTTGGAGAATGCTGGGCAAGAAGTAATGGATGCTTCAGATGTGGGTCAGTGGATCACCGGGTAAGAGATTGCCCGCAAGAGCCAAACAAAACGCGATCAGCAGGTCAGAATTATGTTCAGCCTGGTAGAGGGGGTCAGCAGCCACAGAGAGGTCGTGGTCCGGCCAGAGGAGGTAATGGTCTTGGTCGTGGACGTGGAGCACCGGGCAGAGGTACTGGGAACACAAAAGCAAGACAGCCTGGGTTAGTCTATGCAACTAGACGCCGTGAGGAGGGCGATGCACCGGACGTCATAACCGGTACGTTCCTTATTTACGGATTGCCTTTTTCTGCACTGATTGATATTGGGTCAACACATTTCTATGTTGCTAGAACTGTGTCTGGAACTTCAAACATAGACTCTGAGATTGCTTCTAGGGAGATGACTGTACTAAGCCCGTTAGGATAGTCTGTAGTGGTAAACAAACTCTTTAGGGATGTGCCTCTAGAAGTACAGGGGATGATTTTCCCGGCTGACCTGATGGAACTGCCAATCAGGGAGTTCGATTTAATTTTAGGTATGGACTGGTTAGTGAAATATCAAGCAAACTTGGATTGTGCTGCTAAGCGCATGGTGTTAAGGACTCCTGAGGATGATAAGGTAGTAGTGATAGGGGAAATGAGGAATAACTTGTCTAATGTAGTGTCCGCTTTAAAGGCTGAAAAGATGGTACAGAAAGGGTGTGAGGCGTTCTTGACTTTCATCAGTGCTTTAGAGGCCAAAGAGTTGACTGTAAAGGATGTTAGAACGGTGAAAGAGTTCTCTGATGTTTTTCCAGAAGAGCTTCCAGGGTTACCTCCAGATCGCGAGGTGGAATTCAGTATTGATCTTCTTCCGGGAATAGCACCAGTGTCTATTGCCCCATATAGAATGGCGCCGAAGGAGTTGGTGGAACTGAAAGCCCAAATTCAGGAATTGTTGGACCTGGGTTTTATTCGACCCAGTGTGTCACCTTGGGGAGCACCGGTGTTGTTTGTTAAAAAGAAGGATGGGTAAATGCGAATGTGCATTGACTATAGGCAGTTGAACAAGTTGACGATTAAGAACAAGTACCCGTTGCCTAGGATAGACGATCTGTTTGATCAGTTACGAGGCGCTTCGGTCTTCTCAAAGATAGACTTGAGGTCAGGTTATCACCAACTTAAGATTAAGGAGACAGATATTCATAAGACAGCTTTTCAAACTCGTTATGGTCACTACGAGTTTCTAGTGATACCATTTGGATTGACAAATGCACCAGTTGCGTTTATGGACATGATGAACCGGGTATTCCAACCCTATCTGGATCGGTTTGTCGTGGTGTTCATAGACGATATTTTGGTTTATTCAAGTTCGGAAGAGGAACATGATTCGCATCTTCGAGTAGTTCTGCAAATTCTGGGGGAGAAACAGCTGTACGCTAAATTCAGTAAGTGTGAATTTTGGCTAAAGGAAGTTACCTTTCTGGGATATGTGGTGTCTGCTGAAGGAATTAGGGTTGATCCCCGGAAAATTGAGGCCGTGTTGGATTGGAAACCGACTAGGTCTGTGGCAGAAATTTGGAGTTTTCTTGGTCTGGCTGGGTATTACAGAAGGTTTGTAGAGAGATTCTCACTAATAGCCGCACCGTTAACTAAGTTGTTACGGAAAGGAGTACCGTTTGTCTGGTCAGATAAGCAATAGGAAAGTTTTGAGAAGCTGAAGAGGATCTTGACTGAGGCTCCAGTGTTGATTCAGCCTGAGGCTGAGAAGGAGTTTGTCGTGTACTGTGATGCGTCGCACACGGGTTTGGGACGTGTGTTGGTGCAGGAAGGGAAGGTGGTATCATATGCGTCCCGGCAGTTGAGACCGCATGAAGTGAATTATCCCACGCATGATCTGGAGTTAGCTGCGATAGTGTTCGCTTTGAAGATTTGGAGACACTACTTGTATGGGGAAAAGTCCATTATCTACACGGACCACAAGAGCCTGAAATACCTCCTTACCCAAAAGGAGTTGAATTTAAGGCAGCGGAGATGGATTGAGTTGCTAAAGGACTATGATTGTTTGATCGAGTATCACCCGGATAAAGCCAACGTGGTGGCTGATGCGTTGAGCCGTAAGGTAATATCGGACTTAAGGGCAATGTTTGCCCATCTCAGTTTGTATGATGATGGAAGTGTGTTAGCGGAACTTCAAGTGAAGCCCTCTTGGGTCAGTCAGATAAAGGAGAAGCAATTATCTGATGAGTCGCTAAGTTTGAAACTTCAGTTAGTGGCAGGTGGTGAGACAAAAGATTTTAGTGTGAGCAGTGATGGGGTATTGTGCTTTCGAGGAAAGACTTGTATGCCAAGAGATTCTGAGTTAAGACAGAAGATCCTGCAGGAAGCGCATAGTAGCCCATATGCTATGCATCCTAGAGGAGATAAGATGTATCAGGATTTGCGAGAACAGTTTTGGTGGCCGGGTCTGAAGCAAGAGGTAACTGAATTTGTGGGTAAATGCTTGACGTGTCAACAGGTGAAGGCGGAACACCAATTGCCTTCGGGGTTGCTGCAGCCAGTAAAGATTCCACTTTGGAAGTGGGAAAGGATAACGATGGACTTTGTGAGTGGGCTACCCTTGACTCCCACGAAGAAAGATTCAGTGTGGGTAATTGTCGATCGGTTGACGAAGTCTGCTCAAATCATACCGGTTCGGGTTGATTATTCACTACCAAAGTTAGCCAAGCTGTACGTAGCAGAGATTGTGAGGTTGCATGGGGTACCAATGTCAATTATATCAGACAGAGACCCTAGGTTTACATCATGGTTTTGGAAAGCGTTACATCAGGCGTTGGGTACAAGACTAGACTTCAGCACAGCATTTCATCCACAGACTGATGGTCAGTCTGAGAGGGTAATTCAGATCTTGGAAGATATGTTGAGAGGCTGCGTCATTGACTTCAAGGGTAGTTGGGAGGAATTTTTACCGTTGGCGGAATTCGCATACAACAACAGCTACCAATCTAGCATTAAGATGGTGCCCTATGAAGCGTTGTATGGTCGGAAATGTCGCACTCCTACTTGCTGGACAGAGTTGGGTGAGCGACGGCTGCTGGGCCCAGAGTTGGTTTCTGAAACAGAGGAAAAGGTTAAGTTAATTTGGACTCGGTTAAAGGAAGCTTCTGACAGGCAGAAATCTTATGCGGATCTAAAGCGTAAAGACATAGAATTTGCAGTAGGTGATCAGGTTTTCTTAAAGGTTTCACCGTGGAAAAAAGTTCTAAGGTTTGGACGGAAGGGCAAGCTGAGCCCCAGGTTTATTGGGCCTTATCGTGTGTTGAAGCGTGTGGGACCAGTAGTGTAACACCCCTTACCCGAGACCGTTGCCGGAGTCGAGCACGAGGTATTACTAGACTTAACTTACTAGTTCTGGGCATAAAAATTGAAACTGTCCGTCTGCGTCATGTTCACTAAATTAATTATAACTTGAGTTACGAAACTCGAAATCTAGATCCGTAAATTTTTCTTGAAACTAGACTCATATATCTTCTTACTGTAATTTTTCTAGAATTTTTGGTGTGGCCAATTAGTACAGTTTATTAGTTAAAGTCTCCCCTATTACACAGTTTGATAGTTCTGACCTCTCTTCACTAAATATCAATTATCTCATAATATACAACTCTTTTTCCTACACCATTTTCTTTATATAAAAATAGACTCAATAAGATTTAATTCTATATCTCATGAACAACCTAATTCAATTTCTACTATTTTTGGTGATTTTTCAAAATCACATCACTACTGCTGTCCAACTATTCAATCCTTTTATCAAATTAAACACACAGACAGATAAATTAGCTCACGAAACTTCAACACATGCTCAATCATATAACAACGGCACAGAAAATAATATTAAAATATTTTATTGACTCGGATTTGTGGTTTCGCAACCACTATTCCATTTAGGCCCTATTTCGGGATGTTATATTTCTCCCCCCTTTAGGGATTTTCGTCCCCGAAAATCTTACCTGTAAAGAGATTTGGGTACTGTTTTCGCATAGTCTTTTCGGGCTCCCATGTAGCCTCTTCTATTCCATGCATATTCCATAATACTTTCACAAGTACAATACTTTTATTCCTTAATTGCTTAACCTTTCGAGCTAGAATTTTTATCGGTTCCTCCCCGTAAGTCATATCTGGCTGAATCTCAACCTCTGTTTGCGAAATCACATGCGATGGATCTGAACGATAACGACGTAGCATAGACACATGAAACACATTATGAATCTTCTCTAACTCAGTTGGCAAAGCCAATCGATATGCCAATGGCCCAACTCTCTCGATCACCTCAAACGGTCCAATAAAACGGGGACTTAATTTGCCTTTCTTGCCAAATCTGAGAACTTTCTTCCACGGGGATACTTTCAAGAATACCCTATCACCAACTTGAAATTCAATGTCTTTTCTTTTCAAATCTGCATAGGATTTCTGTCTATCTTAAGCTGCTTTCAAGCAATCTCTGATGACTTTTACTTTTTCTTCTGTTTCCTTGACTAGATCAACCCCGTAAATCTGATTTTCCTTAAGCTCTGTCCAATACAAAGGTGTGCGACATTTATGTCCATACAAAGCTTCATAAGGTGCCATCTTCAAACTCGATTGATAACTATTATTATAAGCAAACTCTATTAATGGTAAATATTTCTCCCAACTACCTTGAAATTCTAATACACAACATCTAAGCATATCTTCAAGTACCTGAATAACTCTCTCTGATTGACCATCAGTCTGAGGATGGAAAGCTGTACTAAAACTCAACTTTGTACCTAAAGCTTCCTGCAATTTCTTCCAAAACTGTGAGGTAAATTTCGGATCTCTATCTGAGATAATCGATAACGGTACTCCATATAGTCTTACAATCTCTGTAATATATAACTCGACCAACTTGTCAAGTGAATAATCCATACGAACTGGGATAAAATGAGCCGACTTTGTTAACTTATCAACCACAACCCATACTGCATCTTTCTTTCTCGGTGTCGAAGGCAATCCTGTCACAAAATCCATAGTAACTCGATCCCATTTCCACTCGGGAACTAATACAGGCTGCAATAAACCTGAAGGTACCTGATGTTCGGCTTTTACCTACTGACAGATCAAGCATCTAGAAACAAACTCTGATATATCTCTTTTCATTCCTGTCCACCAATACATTTTCTTCAAATCATTATACATCTTTGTACTACCTAGATGAATAGACAAAGAACTGTTACGTGCTTCCTGTAAGATTTTCCTAATAAGCTCATCATTCTTTGGTACACATACTCTGTCTCTGAACAACAAACAACCGTCAGAACCGATCTAAAAATCAGACTCTACACCTGACTCGTACTGAACTCTTTTGGCTTGCAACTCACTGTCATCTTTCTAAGCTTCACAAACTTCTTCAAGAAACGTCGATTTAGCTCTCAACTCAGCTAAGATAGAACCATCATCTGATAACGCCAAACTAGTGTGCAAAGCTCTCAATGCAAATAACGATTTTCTACTCAAAGCATCAGCAACAACATTTGCCTTACCCGGGTGATAATCGATCACTAGCTCATAATCTTTAACCAACTCTAGCCATCTTCTTTACCTCAAGTTCAGATCTTTCTGAGTCATCAAGTACTAAAATAGGAGCTTTAGTCAACAATACTTTTAACTTGTCGAAACTCTGTTGACACTTCTCAGTCCATTCAAACTTGACAGCTTTCTGTAACAATCTTGTCAATGGAGTAGCTATCTTGGAAAATCCCTCTACAAATCGTCTATAATAACTGGCAAGACCAAGAAAACTTCTGACCTCTGATACATTTCTAGGAGGCTTCCAATCAACAATTGCTGAAATCTTACTCGAATCAATTCTAATACCTTTACCTGAGACAATATGTCCAAGAAAACAAACTTCCTGTAACCAGAACTCACTTTTGCTAAACTTGGCATAAAGCTGATTATCTCTCAAAATCTGTAAAACTGTTCTCAAATGCTCTGCATGCTCAGTCTCATCATGAGAATAAATCAAAATGTCATCAATGAATACGACTACAAACTTGTCCAAATAAGGTCTAAAAATTCGGTTCATTAAAACCATAAAATAGCAGGAGTATTAGTTAAGCCAAATGGCATCACAAGAAACTCATAGTGACCATACCTAGTTCTAAAAGCAGTCTTTGGAACATCTGACTCTTTAACTCGCAACAGATAGTATCCGAATCTCAAATCTATCTTAGAGAACAGAGTGGCTCCCTTCAATTGATCAAACAAATCACCTATTCTAGGTAATGGATATTTGTTCTTGATGGTTACCTTGTTAAGCTGCCGATAGTCTATGCACAATCTCATAGAACCGTCCTTCTTTTTCACAAATAACAGTGGCGCGCCCCATGGTGAATAACTAGGTCTTACAAAGCCTTTATCAGTTAATTCCTGTAACTGAGCTTTCAATTCTTTCAATTCTATTGAAGCCATTCTATAAGAAGCAATAGAAATAGGTGTGGTACCTGGAATCAATTCAATACCAAACTCAACTTCTCTGATAGGAGGCAAACCTGGTAGTTCTTCCGGAAACACATCAGGAAACTCATTTACCACAGGCACTGATTCAATTTTCAACTCTGGGTCTTTAGTACTCAACACAAAAGCAAGATAAGCTTCACATCCTTTCCTTAAACATTTCTGAGCAGACATAACAGAAATCATGGAAATTGAACTATCTGACTCATCTGAATTAACCCGAAGGAACTCACCATTTTCACATTTCAACTCAATGAATCTTTTTCCACAATTCACTATCACATCATGTGCAGTTAGCCAATCCATACCAAGAATCACATCAAACTCATCAAATGGCAATAGCATGAGATCAACCGGAAAACAGTAACATTTAATCATCAAAGGGCATTTTTTACATACTTTGTTTACTAACACATGCTGACCTAATGGGTTCGATACTTTAATCACAAATTCTGTAAACTCTATGGGCATGTTCATACTAGGCATTAATTTCATGCAAACATAGGAATGGATTGAACCCGGATCAATCAAAGCAATAACATTAACATCATGAAGAGAAAATGTACCCGTAATTACATCGGGGGAAGATGCCTCTTCACAAGCACGGGTAGCATAAGTCTTTGTAGGTGCTCTAACATCTAATCTTGTTGTTGTATCTCTAAATGTACCTCTACCTGCCCCTACTCCCGAATTTCTCTGAGATCTGCCTCTAACAGGGGCATTACTTGATCTTGCACTCGGTATTACTTCTTTTTTAACCATCTCGGGACACTCCCTAATAAAATGATCCGGTGCACCACATCGGAAACAACCAATCTCAGTTGCTCGACATTGACCTAGATGACGTCGACCACATTGAGGACACTCGGGTCTATCAGGCTGAATACTGCCAACACTCGCAATCGAAGTGGTTTGAGCTTTTGAATCTATAAATCTTCCACCTCTGTTTCGGCCAGAATACCCGGTTGAAAAATTAGATCTCGTAGAAAACTCTCTAGGCCTCTTGGATGTAGACTGAAATGACTTGCTCATCTGTCTTTTCTTCGTGTCTTGCATATCAATTTCAGCTTTACCTTTTCTTTTTAATAACTCTTCTGCCTTACAGGCTCGTTCAACTAAAACAACAAACTCTTTTATCTCTAAAACACCAACTGACAGTCGGATATCATCATTGAGCCCATCCTCAAATCTTTTGCACATGATAGCCTCTGTAGACACACACTCTCGAGCATAATTGCTGAGTCGGATAAATTCACGTTCATAGTCGATCACAGTCATCTTACCCTATTTTAACTCAAGGAACTCTTTTCTTTTCTGGTCAATAAACCTCTGACTGATGTACTTCTTACGGAACTCCTCCTGAAAGAAATCCCAAGTAACTCTTTCCTTCGGTACTACTGACACAAGTGTCTTCCACCACTGGTAGGCCGAATCTCTAAGAAGTGACACCACACATTTAATACATTCTTCCGATGTGCAGGATAACTCATCAAAGACTCTGATAGTGTTCACGAGCCAAAATTCAGCTTTCTCTGCATCATCATCTTTGGTAGCCCGAAACTCTTCAGCCCCTTGTTTTCTGATCTTGTCAACGGGTAGTTTCTCTCTTCTAACAGTATTTATAACTGGGGAAGCTACATGGGTAGTCTGTGGATCATGAGGGGGTGGAGGTCTAACGGCCGGGTTCGTACGAACGAACTCAGCAAACCATTCATTCATAGCTTGGAAGAAGGCTTCTCGAGCCCCTCCTCCCTGACTAACTGTAACGGGCCTTTCACGACAATCTAGTGGCACCGTCCCTTCAGTGGGAGCGGGCGCATTACTCTCTACATCATCTGCACCATCTCGTTCGGGATCCATAACTATAAAAGAAAAACATTTTTAAAATTGTCAGGAGTCGTCACACTATTAAAATATAAGTATGACATGTATAGTTAGACACTTACTCATACTGAATATTCCGAGAACCGACTAAACTCTTGCTCTGATACCAATAAATGTAACACCCCTTACCCGAGACCGTTGCCGGAGTCGAGCACGAGGTATTACTAGACTTAACTTACTAGTTCTGGGCATAAAAATTGAAACTGTCCATCTGCGTCATGTTCACTAAATTAATTATAACTTGAGTTAAGAAACTTGAAATCTAGATCCGTAAATTTTTCTTGAAACTAGACTCATATATCTTCTTACTGTAATTTTTCTAGAATTTTTGGTGTGGCCAATTAGTACAGTTTATTAGTTAAAGTCTTTCCTATTACACAGTTTGACAGTTCTGACCTCTCTTCACTAAAAATCAATTATCTCATAATATACAACTCTTTTTCCTACACCGTTTTCTTTATATAAAAATAGACTCAATAAGATTTAATTCTATATCTCATGTACAACCTAATTCAATTTCTACTATTTTTGGTGATTTTTCAAAATCACGTCACTACTGCTGTCCAACTATTCCCCTGCATATAATTACATAATTTCTTTAAAATAACTATCAACTAGGCATTTCATAACATCCAAAACATGTTCTTAATTAACCATTTTAATGGCTAATCATTACCAAGCATTTACAAGCCAATATTAAGCCATGTCATAAGGTCATACACACAAAATGGCTAAGTCCCTATACATGTCATAACTTAAAACGTTCGAGTCACAAAATACCAATATAATCCTTTGATAGTGTGTAACGATCTCCGACGTCCTTTCGATCCCCGAGTTGGCTTGTAATACTATAAAAAAAAATAAAGAATGGGAATAAGCATAAAGCTTAGTAAGTTTACATGTAAATAGATGACAACATTCTTAATGAATTATCTTATGCTTTTCTTATCAAGATCACTTAAGCTTTTAACTCAATATACTTAAACTTGTATTCTTACCTGTACCTTTTAACATGAATTTGTCTTACCTTACCTTTTTAGCTTGAACCTGTCTTACCTTTACTTTGGTATACTCTTTGAATTTTCCCGTTGAACCACTTTGGAATACTAAGGATACGCGGGTACCTTTCCTTATGAAACTTAACCATTGCCATGTCTTGACATGGTCTTACGTGGTATCCTTGCCTTATGAACTCACCAATGCCATGCCTTGGCATGGTCTTACATGGGATCTTTGCCTTATAGTAACTTATCAATGCCATGTCTTGACATGGTCTTACATGATTTCCTTAAACCCTAATGTCATGACATTTGTATCCTACACATTCCTAAGGTTCAACCGGAACTTTCTGAGATAGCTTTTCCGTCAATTCATACTTGAGTCTTTAAATAATAAATTTACAGAGTAAATATGTAAATGCTGGAATTTAACAATATTAAATGTAAAATAACAGAATATTGCATTTATTTACTGCAAACTTACCTCGAAACAAAATCGATAAACTATATCGATTTAGTCCACTATCTTTTTCTTTCCCCGATCTAACTCTGGATTTCGTTCTTCTTGATCTATAATAGCAAATTTAGCTTATTTAATACTCACAATTACTAAAACAGTCCTTAACTCTAACTTTGGCAAAATTATAATTTTGCCCCTAAACTTTTACATATTTACAATTCAGCCCTTATTCTTATATTTTATAACATGCTGAACATTTTTCCCTTCTATAGCAACTTTAAATTCTCACTAATTCACACACTTATGACCAATTTATAACTTTTACTAATTAGCCCAAACTACTTAAATTCATCAAAAAAACCCAAAGACAAAACTTGTTAATCTAACACATATCTTTTATTTTCTACCATCAAATAACAAAAATCACAAGTTCTCATCAATGCATAACTCAAAATATTCATCAAAATTCAAAATTCAAACATGGGTTTTGTAGCACTCAAAGCAACGATCTCAAAAACGTAAAAATTATCGAAAACGGATCAAAAACTAACCTTGAATTTAAGCTTAGAAATGCAAAAGATACAAAGCTTCAAAGTTTTCTTTTTCTCTCTTTGAGTTTCGGCAAGCAGATGGTAAAATGAAAACCATCCACTCATGTTTCTTTTATTATAATATAACATATTAATATAATATAAAATTTCTACTAATGTTTTTAATATAAAAAAACATATAATTATGCATTTCATCATTCAATGCCGTCCACTAGCCATATAGTTGGCTTAATTGCCACATAAGTCCTCACACTTAAGAAGACATAACAAATAGACATCTTTTCATAAAGCACACTAATTTTGCATTTGATGCAATTCAATCCTTTTATCAAATTTGAAACACCCCAAACCCGGCCCACGAGCTTTGACCAGATTTGGTATGTTCCTCAAGTAAACCGGTTCAAAATTCTTTTGTTACTTAGGAAAAACTTGTGTGATTTTTAAAAAAAATATTGCTTGGGTTGGGCTTGAGTTGAAAACAAATTTATCTTATGTTAAAACCCATTTATTTAAGGTGACAAAACATTTAGAGTTAATTTTAAAAGGAATTTACTTAAACTTTAATTGATAAAAATCCATAAACATAATAAATAAAAGAAAAAAAAATAAAGTAAACCACAATGGCCTTATTATATCAATGATCCCAAAGTAAAACTTAAAATACTTAAAATAAATTGAAAGTCCAAATCATAAATTTCTTGCTATGCATGGCCACCTTTAAGCTCCTGCCGACCCGGTCCATTACTGCTCATCACCTGAAAAATATTCCCCAACGGGGTGAGTCAACAGACTCAATATGTACACAACACTAAGTCATAATAGAATCAGGCATACAAATGATACACATTCAAATCATAGAATACAATTAATGATGCATTCCCAAACCCAAACCTAATTGTCCATCCGCTACACACCCCCGTACCTGCCAAACACACCGTGGGGACTACTAAGTCGACCCTCCTTCCGCTACACACCAATTTGCGGGCTTAAGGCTCCGCATCTGTGGTTTTAGGAAACCACTTTTCAGATTACTGTGGTCTTAGATCACCACTTTTCAGATTACCGTGGTCGTAAGTCACCACTTTTCAGATTACTGTGGTATTAACTTTTCACTTCCCCTTTCAATATACAACCAAATGCCCCATTAATATGCATAATATACCATAGTTCAAATTCTTATCATATTCTCATGTTACGAATAACATATTTCATATTCCTAGTAGAAGTAGGAAACGTACCTGAGTACTTAGTACCATAACACGGTACTTTAGCCATGCTCATATTTTTATTAACATATATTTTAATATATGCAACCATAATTCATATTACAAAGATAGTGTGGAGTACACACATTCTTAATAATACATTTAATTTAAACATAGCCATGAACCTATCAAAACTTAGGGTAGGGTACACACTTGATTTGCTTAACGAATTCCTTGAAATCCCGAAATCTGATCTACTGCCTTAGATCTCAAATTCCTACATTTGATTAATCACTTACTACTTTAATAAAAAGCCATTCGGCCATAAATCCAAATCCTAGTAGGATTAGTATTCTTGAAACTTACCTTGAAATTCTCAAATCCCGAAATCCTTGTATCCCTCTGTCGAAATCCCTATAACTTCATGTTAGATCAATTTCTAACATTTATTCACAACAAATAACCCTTAGCCGTATGTTAAATATGACTTACCTTAGATTCTTAAATCCCGAAATTCACCGAATAACTAGGGAACACGCGACTTATGGTGTACCTTCGGGAAAAGAACTTCTCCTTCCTTGTAGTCGACACTTAGTAAATCCCGAAAGATCTCCTTACTTTAGGAATCGACAATCCTTGCTTGAGCCTTTAACAATATTCGGCTATGGCCTTGATGTGGATTAAAATTTCGGCTTCTTGATGAACAGTAGAGGATTTTTGGTTTTTCAAAGAAAGAAGAGGAAGATATAAAACTTAGGAAAATTCGGCAAGACTAGGGGATTCTGCTTTCGGCTTTGTGAAGAATTGAAAAGAGAAAGAAGAACAATGACAGAGAGAATTCGGCAGAGAGAAGAGAATTTGCTTAAGAAATTCGGCAAAGGAAAAGTGAATGAATGAATGGCCTCTCTTTTCCTTTTATAGCCAAATTTACTAGGCTAGAGTCCCTTACTTGGCCACCACTCTTCTTTATTTGATAGCTTTATCTCTTTAATTTAAAATAATTAAAGAAATATCCTTTATTATCTCTTATCTCTTAATAAAAAATACTAATAATAATCCTCTTTTATCTCTTCCTTATCTATCAAAATAAAAGGGATAAATCCATATTTATCCATCTATTATCTCTTCAAAAAATAATCCAATAAAAATCCTTTATTATCACCTTATTAATCACATATTTATGAAAATAAAACATCTCCTTTTCTAGAAGCATGTGCCGTCCACCTCAGCCTTCTGGAAGCCAAAATAAAACCTTATTTATTTGCTTCCCAAGTGACTCGAACCCAGGCCCATTCCTCTTGCACATGGCGCCATTTCCATAGGCCCTAAGTGGCATCTTCAGGCCACTTTTCCAAGCCTGTTTGTGTGTCAAATTTCACAAACTTTTTCTTTTAAGGCCACCTTGCCTTAATTTCCTCTTTTAAACTTTAAAACTCGACATTTCTAAGTCATTTCTAAGTTTCCAAAAATTTTCGTTCGGCTCTGTAAACTTGACATTTCCTTACATTTCCAAGTTTCCAGAAATGTTCACTTTCCTCTTTTGAATCATTTCCAAATCATTTCCTTACATTTCCTAGTTTTCAAAAATGTTCACTTTCCATTTTTAAACTTAACATTTCTATACATTTTCAGGTTTCCAAAAATGTTCATTTCCAAATCATTTCCATTCATTTCTGGGTTTCCAGAAATGTTCGAAACTTATTCCTAGTACATAAAACATGTCACTTCGTACAATTAAACCGAAAATGCATAGGCCCTTTCCAGGATGTTACCACATTAAACACACAGACAGATAAATTAGCTCACGAAACTTCAACACATGCTCAATCATATAACAACGGCACAGAAAATAATATTAAAATATTTTATTGACTCGAATTTGTGGTTTCGCAACCACTATTCCATTTAGGCCCTATTTCGGGATGTTACAAGTAGCTTATCAGCTCGAACTACCTTCAGAATTGAGACAGATCCATGATGTATTCCATGTCTCGATGTTAAGGCGGTACCGTTCGGATCCATCTCATATAGTGCCAGTGGAAGAAATCGAAGTAAGGCCTGACTTATCTTTTGAGGAGGAACCAGTTCAGATCTTGGACTGAGACGTTAAAATATTGAGAAGGAAGACAGTTCTATTGGTTAAAGTTTTGTGGCGAAATCACGGTTCCGAGGAAGCTATGTGGGAGCCAGAGGATGTGATACGACAACAATACCCTCACCTCTTTTGATCAGGTAAATTTTGATGTCGAAATTTTTTTTAGGGGGTAGAACTGTAACATCCTAAAAATAGGGATTCTGCATTTTACACTATTTCTTGTGTTTGGGGGGGTTCTAGGGAGACTCGGGATCAAACCGGAACCTTGGTAAAATTTTGGACTCTTCGAAGATAGAAGAGTTACCGAAAATCGCTTCTACAGAAGGGTCCTATAGTGCAAGCTGAACGTTCGTAGTCCTAAGCCTGAAGATCTGTTGATTGCCGAATCTCACCTTTCCACTCGAGTTTTAAGTCAAACTAAGAAAGGGAGTGGAACCATAGTCTCTGCTCCAAAGTTTAAAAAAAAAGTGTGCTGTGTCAGTGGTTCGAGACTATCCGTCAGGTTGTGGTAGAGAGTCGGCGTCTGCCTGGGTTAGGCAAATAACCGTCATTCCTGCTAGTGAGAACGTCGACGTAGGGAGTTTAGTTTTACGTATAATCAGGTGTGTACTACTCACACGCCTTCTTTGATATTGTGTTATTAACTGAAATGGCCGAAAGCCAAAATAACTGATATGATGGATTAACTACCCTTAGGGGTAAGGTTGGAGACACCAGGTAAGATCTTCGTTAATAATATGGCTGTTAATATCCATGTATGTATATTCTGATGTTATGCATGTATGAAATATGATCTGCTTTATACTATGAGTTTGGTTGCATACATATTTTGCATAATGAAAAGAGCATGGGCTCGGGATTGAATGAAGGAGGAGAGAGAATCAGTGACTACGGTCACGAGTGACTTTTGTCACGAGTGGTCTAAGTACCACGGTGGTTGAAACCACGAATAATCTAATTAGTGACTTATCTCGGTGGTCAAGTACCACAGTGGGTTGGCCCCACGTATGCATTATTTATCAGAGATCGTCACGGTGGTCTACGACCAAAGTGGGTTGGCCCCACGAGTACATTATAGTGACTCTGTCACGAGTGGTCTAGGACCACGGTGGTCATGAACCACAGTGGCATAATGCCACGGGTGTTTTGGATGGAGAGCTTTTCTGGGATGGGTAGCATTGCATGCACATAACATGAGTTGTACTGAGTGGGCTAAGGCCCAATTTATGTTACATGGGGATGTACACACTGAGTCTCGATGACTCACCCCTTTTGTTAATTTTGCAGGTAATCAGTAGATGGCGGGTCTTGGGCCAAGACAGACTCGAGGTGGCCATGTGTTGCAATTTCTTTAAGTAAACTCTGACTTTATTTTAAATTTATTTCTGTTTTGGGATTTCAAGTTGTAATAAGGCCGCTTTAACTTTAACTTTAAATTGGGTTTTAGACTTTTATGTTGATATTGCATGTTTTATAAACTATCGAATATGGGGTATATCAAAATATAAATAGTTTCAAAGTGTTTAACAAAAGATGGATTGCAAGTAACAAATAAATTTGGAGTTTTTATTAAAACTACAACATTGTTTTAAAATGTCACTCTACGAGAATCCTTGATTTTGGCTTTCGTAAAATAACAGATTTACTCACAACCTTTTTGATTTGATTGAAAAGAAGTCGGCACAAAACTTCCAATCACAACTGTAAAAATGTTTCTCAACACAAACATTTAATAAAAATGGTTTCCAGAGTTACGTTGTTTCTTTAAAATTTCAAAACCTCCAATCCCGTAACATACCAGACTTGGTCTTAGTGTATAGACTGGGTATGTGGTGTTACATAAAAAGTTGAGATTTACTAAAACGATGATTTTGGTTTACAAAATCCAGGAAATGGGTTCGGGGGTCGATTACGCACGAGGAAGGATTAGCACCCTCGTAATGCCCAAAATTGGTACCTAGTTGATTAATTGATGTCTTAATGTCGATAACGGAAATTTTGAAGAGAATTTAAAACATGATCCCCCTTCACATAATATCAAAATATCGTTTAACCAAATTAAATTTCACGAAAAAAGCCTTATTTCAAGTTAATCGAGAAGAAAGGATCGTGCCCCGTAAGTTAGGACACGAAACCTTAAATCCTCGAAAATAAGAATGATCGCCAATTGGTCATTACTTAAATCTCATTTTTATATTTTTAAAATAGATATTCAACTATTTCGGTTTTTAGAAAGAGGTCAAACTTTGTAAGTTAGGAGCACGACTCCTCTAATTCCAAAAATTATGAACATTGTCTTGTTTTTTTTTTTAAACATTTTTCTATTCATATGATAAAACGAATGCAACCTTTTAACGACATGCTTTTTAATTTATCTAGGCCTAATAATAAAATGAATGCATATCTTTTAACATGATACACGGTATGGATATTGACAAAAATAAAACAATATAGTAGCGGGTAAACAAAGAAATGATGATATTAAAATGATAGGCGAATAAATAATTGAACAAATGAACAAAAAAATAAAAGATAAAATAAAGATGCTATGCTAGTGAGTAATAATAATGTAACTATAATGATAAAAATGTCAATTTATAATAATAATAGCAATAATCATAATATTAATATGAATAATAAAAGAATATTAATAAATAATAATCATAATACTAATCATACATAAAAAATACATAAAAAAAGGAGGATTTAAATAACATAAAATTTGAATGTTCTAAAAAAAAAGGGTAAGGGGATAATAAAAAAATATAGAAAGGTCCATAAAAGGGTAAATAAGATAAACGAATGATTGAATTGAAATAAAAATGAAATTAAAAGTGAAAATTATAAAGAAATAAATTAATTAAGTAATAAATCAGAATAAAGGACCAAAATAAAATGCGCGAAAAGAAAAATGGACTAAAGGGGAAATTATCCCAAACTCCAAGACACGCGTAATTCCCAAGGAGGTCAGCAGACGAAGGACTAAATCAAAAACAAATTAAAATTAAGTGGTGCAACCTAAAATGAAAAAAAAAATGAAATTAGGACCATATTAAAAAGGAGTTTGAAAGCGAAAGGACCAAGGTCCCAAATAGACCACTATTGCAAAAACACACGGATCTAGCCAGCTTTCGGGTCGGGTCTCGAGTCGCGTCAAAACGACGCCGTTTTGGGGCATTTAGGGCCTGGACGAAACTACGTCGTTTAGAGGTCCCTATTTAAGTAAAAAATGTTTCAAAAATCATTTCTAAACTGTTTAAAAAGAAAATTATTTTCTCTCCTTTTTTCTCTGAAAGGGACCTCTGAGTCCGACCATAGGAACGGCGGACCTTCGTCGTGGCCGGAAAATTGCCCAAAAACTCCTTTTAACCCTTTTTCTGCGTAGAACTCTAATTCAGAATGCCAAACTAAAGCCAAAACTCCCAAAAAGAAAAGGAAAACCTTTCGATTCTCGACGTCCTCAACCGCGGCATTAGCCGAATTCCTAGGGTTCAACAGCCTCTCGAATTGAAGGAGACACCAACAGTGGCGCGAAGACAAAAAGGCAGGTAAAGGTTTTATTTTTATTTATTATTTTATTTTTCATTTATTTTAATAAAAACAGAAGGAAATAAACTACCTTTGTTTTTGCTCTGTTGTTTCAAGATTTTAGTTTTTGTATTTCTTTTATTTTTTGTGTTGTGTAAAATTACATATCAAATCTCTGGCTTTTATAGCCGATTATTCATATATTTTTCTTTTTTCTTCTTTTTGTTTCTGCAATATTTATCGTCTGTTTTCTTGCTGTTACTGTTCTGTCCTTTTTCTTTCTCTTTGCAGGCGACAGTGCGTGGTCAATAGAGGGGAAAGACCTTTGCTTTTGCCGTTTTGGTGCAAGGGTGAGGCGTCAGGCCTCGGGACAAGAGGTCTCGGGTGGCGTGCCTGCAAGGGGAGGAGTGGTGCGAGAAACCCTAGGGTTTCTGGCTTTTCTGAAACTAGTTTAGGTTTTTGGGTCATTGGGCCTTTTTTTTGTATTTAGGCTTCATTTTTGGGCTATTTTGTAATTGGACTTTAATAATGAACTTTGTTTTATTTATTTGTTTATTTATTTTGTTTTTCTGGTTTAGTTTGGGTTGGGCCGAGCAAAATTGGGCTATTACAACATAGTTTTGCCTTTTCTTATTCGAATTTTCTGATAACTCAAATTGTGTAATTCATATTCGAGTTAAACCGAAAAATTTAATTTTTTTATTTGAGTTGATCCGAATAATTTGATTAACTCAAATAACTTGAACTATTTAATTCAAAATTTTAATTTTTTATCTAGTTTTTCGAATCGAATCGAATTTTACTCACGCATTCACGAGGGTTCCTAACAAATGATGAACCTCAGTATACTTGGGAAAATATATATATCACACCACATCAATTTCCACTCCAACCCCACGTAACACGCCATCATTCAATCGTACTCTATCTCTCGTTCATCCGGCCCAAGTACCGAAATCCAATAACATTTTCCCCAACAACATTATAACATCAATTAAACAATTAAAATAAATTATTTCACATTATATCATCATACAATTCATATAAATATCAATTTTTCCTTTTCCACGTAAATCAACAAGATTTTGATTAGAGGTGTGTATGGGCTGGGCTCAACTAAAAATTTAGGCCAGGCCCAGCCCAGCCTAAAAAATGGGCCTAAATTTTTGCCCAAGCCCGATTGGGATAAAAATGCTAAAACCCGGGCCCAACCCGGCCCGCCAATATTAATTTTTATATTATTTTTTATAAAATTTTAAAAAATATAATACATAACACTAAGAACATCAAAATAAATATTTCCCAACAAATTGAAAATAAATTTTAAAAAATATGTATACTTAAATAACACTAAAATAGATGCAACTTAATAAGCAAATACCTCTAAAATAATAACAAAATTAGCAAATGTCTTTAAAATAATAACAAAATTAACAATAAAATAAGTTTTATATAATATCTAAACAATAACAACAAAATAGTAGAAACATAATAGTAAAATGCTGGCAAAATAGGGGGAAACAATAAGAAAATAATATTAAAAAACAAAAAAAAGTAGATTTTTTTGTCCTTTAGTGAATTCGGGCAGGGCCAAAAATGCCTTACCTGAGGCCCGACCCATTTTTTAAACGGACCTTCTTTTTTTTGTCCAAACTTATTTTTCGGGCCTATATTTTTGTCCAAACTCTACCACATTTCGGGCTGGCCTTTGGGCCCAGCCGAGTGGCCCGACCCATGAACAGGTCTAATCTTGATCTAAAGTGTAAAATTTTATCAATATTAACTTTCATTTCATAATCCAATTTATTCTACATTTTATACCCTTTTATTTTTTGAAATTATACAATTGTCCCAAACTTTTACAATTTATGCAATTTAGTCTTTTAGCCCGTAAATCATCAAATTGACCATATTTTAGAGATCAGATTATAGCCGAATATTCTAGGCTCTTAAACAGTCCACAAAACACCTCTTATTCACCAATAAACCATGTAATTTCAACATTTTAACAATTTAATCCTTTAATAAAAAACTAACTAAAATCACTTTACAAAACAACCAAAAACCACAATCAAAACTTTAAACACATAATTATCATCACAAAAAACCAAGATTAATCAACAGATTCAAAAACGAAGGTATGGGTTAGTTAAACTTAGTTGGAACGATCTTAAAAATATAAAAATTACAAGAAATAGATGAGAATTGAGCTCACATACAAGAAAATGAAACCAAAGCTTAGAGCCCTCTTCAATGGTGTTTCGGCATCAATTTGAAGAAATGAAGAAGAAAATACTATCTTTCCTAATTATTTTTGTTTTAATTTAAATGTTAATTACTATTATGCCATTAAAATACATGTTATTTTATCATTTTTATTCATATTGCCGTCCAACAATAATAACAAGGGGCTAATTGCTACATAGGTCCTTCCTAATTTAATAATTAAGCTATTTGATCATCTAAATGTAATAATTAATAAATTTTACATTTTTTACAATTTAGTCCTTTTACCTTAATTAGTTATCTAAACATTAAAATTTCTTAACCAAATTTTAGCACAACTCAAATGACTCCGTAAATATTCTATAAATAATATTTACGAGTCGACATGATAAAAATTTGTGATTTCGAAATCACTGTTCTATCACTACTAAAAAACGGACTATTACAATTATCTTTATTTGGAGGTAGCATATTAGTAATATAAGCCAATATATTTAATGAAAGCAAAGCACACAAAATGTTCCAATTCCACTTTCCATCAAAATTTACCATATCTTTCAAACGGTCCAACCCACTATATAATGAATATGAAGAGGGCCAAGATCTGCAATCCAAATATCAGTTCAGAAACGGACTCATTCTCCATGACCAAACGACCATACAATCAGTTCTCCAAACTTGCCCCGAACTCTCTCCATAAAGCTTAACTATTATTCCAACTGATTTACTTTGGACAAACAAATATTATCTTATATAAATTTGTTAATCATGATCAAATTAATAGAATATGTAAATGTTGCAAGCTAAATTTATTAGATCAATAATAAAATGACAAAATCTGTAAAATTTGAAAGCTAAATTTAGTATTATACCAATAAAAATTATATACAATTGAAAAAAATATTAATATTGTGATTAGTTGTTATTAATTGCTCACTTTTGAAGTCGATAATGATTAAATTACTTTAATTTTTTAAAGATAAACTAATTTATTTAATATCAAAATTGAGAGGGAGTAGATAATTTTTTTTTTACCAAAATTGTCCCTTTGACAAAATGATTAGGGAAGACTCTGATAATTTCCTTTCTTCTTAATGTTAGGCTCAATAATCTTGTTAAGTACATGTCATGTCATTAAACTATGCAAAATTAAAGAGAAATAAATAGGTTTTTAGTCATGTGATTAGCTTATTTTAGTATTATTTTTTACTTAATACAAAATTTAAATATTTTTTATTAATTAAAAAACTCAAATTACACTGAAATTATTTTGTGGGTGTTTCTTATAATCTTTTATATTAAATTTATAATGGGGAGAAAAATTTTGTAACAAATATATTTATTAAAAATTAATTAACCTTTTGATTACAATGGTAAAATTAATTATTTATCATTTATGAAGTTTTGTGTTCAAATATCATTATGATCGTTTTTTATTGACTTATTAATAAAAAGATATAATCATTCTCATAAAATATAACTTAATTTATATATAAGAATGTATTTTATTAATTTCAATTTCAAATCTCTTCAAATAATTTTTTTATTGATTTATTATATAAAATGATAAAAATACTTTCATAAAAATAAAATTTAATTTATATATAAAAATATTTTAACAATTTCAAAATTGAATTAATGTTGGGTTAATTTTTGATATTAACTTAATAAAACACTTAAAATAAATATAAATAAATAATACTTCTCTATAAACTAGATCTATCTAAGGAATGGGTTACCAATCATACTCAAACGCTCGCCCAAAAAATAAGAAAGTTTGAATAAAAACATAAGGGCCGGGACTTTAACAGAAAAAATGAGTCTCGTTTTCTTTTTAATTTAAACTGGCCCGAATAACATGCCTGTAGTATAGGCCCTATGCTGCCTTTTTTTCTCTCAGTCCAATCTGTTGTTCCTTCTTGAAAACCAAAAACCAAGTTCTAAATCCCTAATTTCTAACAGCCCTCTCCTCCTCCATTTGCCTTCGCCACTCCAATCTCCACCTACACCCCCCGGCCGACCACCACCATCATCGTTCACCAGTCACCACCACTGACCTCACGGTTCACACCCACTGTCGCTTCCCTCAGTCCTCAACACACATTGCCTCCATCGAGTTTTGTTTTAAAGGTATGAACATTAGAGTTTTGTTTTAAAGCTGTGAGCATTTTTTTAGCCTGATTTTGTTGAAAAACACAAATAAGAAATACTATCCCTAACTTCTAATTGCTGTTGTATTGGTTATGCTTTTACTTTTACTTCTCTTTTTTTTTTGGGGGGGGGTGACAGATAATTTAGATTATTTGTTATTTCATGGGTTGTTATTGTTTACCATGTTCGTCATGAATATGTTAGTTTTGCCTGCTTTATTTTTGTTGTGGTGAGTTCTCTGTTACTTTGGTTATCTTTGGTCCTTAATAAGACTTTTATGTTGTGGTGTTAGATATCTATGCATATGTATGTATGCATGTGTTTCTGTGTATATATAATATGCATATATTTTGTAAACTACATAACTTCTGTCTTGCGTTTGGCTTAGAAACCTTTTAACGTGCATGTATGGATACACACATACACAAACCTGAGCATGTTTCTGATCTGAACATTTGGACCAACTGTTTGTCAACTGCTTTAGTTAGTCAAAATTTTTGTTCAGCAATCAAAATTTTGTACAAGTAACGAAAATGGAAGCGAACTCTGTCTGGATCAGTGTGCTTTTTTAAAACCGAATGCATATGTTTTTCTAGTGTACAACTTCTTCCAGGTTAACTAATGAATTGGACCAATCTGTGATAATCTGTTGGATGACTAATTATGCTGAGTAATGTATGGCATGGATAAGATTTTGAATTGCATTTAATGATAAGGTTGGATATTAGCTAAATAACTCTTCTTATTGGTTGGGGATATAAGGACATGAGATATCTCTAACTGCAGAAATTGAGTCAGCATGTGATTGGATTGGAAGCTAAACACATTGATGTTTGTGCTATCACACAATAAGGAGTTGAACTGAAAGCTGAATGGTAATAAAGGGCATAATTTGGACTGATAGCTTCAATGGTCCTGCTAGTAGTCCCTGTTGAATAAACATTTGCCTGGAGGCTTGAGTTTAAATTCCCTTTGTTTAAGGAATTATTTTCTTTCTTTTGCCGTGCACCTTTGGAAGGAAACAAAAGCATGGATAATAACCTTTAGAAAAGAAAAGATAAATTACTTGGAAAATATATTTTTTAGATGTAAGGTTTTTATTTTAATTTATTTATAATATATCATTTTCATTTTAATTTTAATTTTAGATGTTGACATGTAGTCACTAAGTAGACACGTGGAAAGCTGACATGGATAATTGAAGACATGTAGATGTTTTCATTAGGCCAGTTTTTTTTTCCATTGTTGAACATTCGAAATAAAATTTACAATATAAGAAATTTTTTGAAGTAAACGATATATTATATTTCTAAAATTTGTTTTATATAATAAAATATTTTTTAATATAAATTAATACAGACTGGGCTGGACCTATCAATTGGACCTAAAATTTTATTATGGCCCGACCCGAACCCGGCCCATGGAGTGATCTACTATAAACCTTAATCCTTAAATTGGTAGAAAATAACCTTAAGCATATTTTTTAACTGTATTGAATCTGGGTTTGATCTGTATTCTTTTTATGTTTCTGGAGATTTATCAGTTCACACGTAGTTTTTTAAATCTTTTGAGATTTGAGATGTTAATAAGTTTGTAGCTCAGCTAGACTAGCCTTGCTATGCGTGTTTATCAAAAGTTAAAAAAAATTGTTGGATTTTGAATAGGGATAGAAGGAGTAAAAGGGGTAGTATTTTATTAGGTTCCAAATGGTAGGAGTTTGGAAAGTTTATAGTAACCTGAGCTTCTGTTATTTAAGAAAAAAAAGTATGACTTGTTTTTCTTTTCCTTTTTAGTTGGGAATAGATCATAGCTGTTATATTAGAAATTTCCAGCTTTGGGGTTGAAATCACTATAAAATTAATGCAATTTGGTAAAGGAAAAAACATTCTTGGTGGAAGTGTTTGATTATGGTTTAGTTTACGGCTGAGATTTAGCAAGTATGATATTTTGTTGGAGCTGAAATCTGGATTTATTGCCACTGTTTTGAGTTTATTACAGTAACTTGCCTGGGATCAGGATTATTAACATCAGAATGGATGTATAATTAACCGATGAGTAATGAATATTTGTTCCCTAGAATTGTCTTCAGTTCAGCATGTATCATGTGCTGTAGTGTTTAAAGATCTGGTGATAAGAGTTTGTTAAACGGTTTTTTTTAAGTGCCTGGCCCCGAGTGGAATATTGGAGAAGTGGGCAATGTGGTGTCTGATGGAGGATTGCGATCCAAATATCAAATAGCCATCTTCCTCTTTGTATCTTCTCCAGATATTAAATCAGAAGTTAATGCTTGCGCTCTGGTTCACATGGAGTGCAAGTTTGGCTCTTCTTTTACATTTTTGCCAATATTGAAAGGCATCGAGCTTAATTGTGATTAAAAGTTTTATAACTTTTTGTGTGTTATCATTTGATTCACTAAAGCATATTAAATTATAAACTTATCAGTACATGAAATTTTAACTCATAAAAAAAAAAAAAAAATTCTCTCATTTGAATTAAAACGAGTTAATACTTTTTTGAGCTGTTTAAAAAATGTATATTTTACGCTCGTTATAACATCAACAATCATTGAATTTAATAGGGAAGTATTGAAAAATTAAGTGTTGAATTTAACTTATATAATTTGTTCAATATATTATTTATTTCCTTTATTTATTTTATTTGTTTTTGTGATTTTTGGCACAGTGTTTGAGCGATTTCCGTTGACTATGAGCAGCGGTACCAGAGCCAGAAACTTCCGTCGCCGTGGCGATGATGTTGATGACGATGACAAGGGCAACGATAATAAAAACAACCCCTCCTCTGCCACTGCCACCACAAACCCCTCATCTTCAAAACCCGCCATGAAGAAAATTCCGAAACTCCTCAGTTTCGCTGACGATGAAAATGAAGAAGAAACAACCAAATCATCCTCAAATAGAAGCAGAGATAGAGAAAGAGAAAAATCCTTTTCCTCTCGGTTTCCCAAACCCTCATCCGCCCACAAGATTACCTCCATGAAAGACCGCAAAAGCTCTTCTTCTTTACCTTCCAATGTACAACCCCAAGCCGGTACTTATACAAAAGAAGCATTACTTGAGCTCCAAAAGAACACACGCACCCTCGCGGCCCCTTCTTCACGGGCTTCCTCCATGTCATCTGAGCCTAAGATTGTTCTCAAAGGCCTTCTCAAACCCCAATCCCAAAATTTGAACTCCCAGCAAGAGAATGTCCCACAACATAAACTTGATAAAGACGAAGTAGAATCTAGGTTGACAACGATGGCGATTGGTAAAGAAGTAGATATGGATTCTTCGGCCTTTCCTGACCAGGCAACTATTGAGGCTATCAAGGCAAAGAAGGACCGGGCTCGGAAGTCTTTTGCAAGGCCTGCTCCTGATTATATATCACTGGATAGTGGGAGTAATCGTGGTGGTATAGAGGAAGAGTTCAGTGATGAGGAGGAAGCAGAGTTCCGAGGGCGGTTGTTGGGTGAAAGTGGGAAAAAGGGTGTGTTTGAGGTTGTTGAGGAGAGAGCAATTGGTGTAGTTTCGAGGAAAGATGAGATTCATGATGAGGATAATGATGATGAGGAGGAGAAGCTGTGGGAAGAAGAGCAGTTCCGGAAAGGACTGGGGAAGAGGTTGGATGACGCTTCGAATGGAGTTGTAATTAGTAGTAATACCACTGCTGGAGTTGCTATGGTTCATAATATGCCTCAGCAACACCAGAAAAGGTTTGGGTATTCGACAATGGCTTCATATGGTTCGATGATGCCAAGTGTGCCACCTGCTCCATCTTCAAGCATTGTTGGAGCAGCTGGGGCTTCTCAAGGTTTAGATGTTGCGTCCATATCTCAACAAGCTGAGATTGCTAAAAAGGCTTTACAAGAGAATTTGAGGAGGCTTAAGGTATCCCTATGTTCTCTACTTGTCTTTAAAGAGTATGAAATAGAAACCAAAGTGATTTAATTTTGATTACCTGGTAGTGGGTATGAGTTGGTAGGTTTTAGTTTTGTTGTTGCCAATAGTTTGTATGAGAAGTATGCTTTAAATTGAATCCAAAGGGTTACCTAACATGAAACTGGAAGAACATGATAACTATAGTCACACTTGTAAGGAGTCAATTCTAGGCATACCATTTTACATAAATACACTCATTTTTTTGTATAAAATAGACCAATTGTTTTGATATTTTTCTAGCTTTCTAAAGTGGAAGGATGCTAGAAACTATTACTTCTGTGGTTTTGGTTTGTTTTCCAATTTTTAGTCATTTATAGGCTTCGGTGGTGGGGCATTGCAATGAAATGGCTGCACTGTGATGTAGGCGTCCTTGATAGATTTGCATCAAAAGTTATGCTAGATGTCTAATATTATCTCTGAAGCTCTTGCCATAGAGTTTTTTCGAGGATTTAAATGACTTTTGATAACTGATTGATTGCAGGGATTGTTTGACTAATTGACGATGCTGTGTTTCTTAGTGATGCATTGAGTAAATGTGTTTTTGATAACTTCCAATTCAAATGAGATTGCAAGATTAGATAGTAGTACTTGAGTTCCAAACAAGTTGCCTAAGTAGTGTTGTTGTGGTGTTTACGTGGAGCCTTCCATTTCTTATGACTGATAGCTTCTTTTTAGTAGATTTATTGTTTTCCATGAAACTATGTGGGATTTGGTCGATAGTAAGATGTGTAGAACTTGTCAATAGCTCTTTGATACCCAAATGAGATTTGAATGAAAGGGCTACATGGGTCAACTATTGTATCAACTTCTTGATGGATTTTCTAAAATCACATAATTACTTAATGGGTTAATCATACCTATTAAAGTTCAGGTTTTAACTTCGAATCTGTAATGCACGTAATGAGTGTGACATGACCATTGCTACTAAGTACAGGAGGGAAGTCCAATATGCAGGAAAGTCCATTGTTGCAATCAGTCCTTTTGGTGCTTATTTGTGTCATTGTCCAAGCCTTATTAATTCATTTCGTTGTATTGTTGAGATATGTATTCCTAATCTAGTTCTTGTTAGCTTCCCTAAACTATGGTCTTTACACTTTAGGATTATATTTTACTCAAGTTAAGTTTCGGTTTTCTCAAAGGTTATTAGATGAGTTTTATTGGTTAAGTTCCTGGACCTAATGAAGACTTGTGAGAGGTGCTAGCTTTTGCTTGTATAGTTAGTTAGAGGGCGTGACAAATTTGTAATAATGAATGTGAGAGGTGCTAGCTTTTGCTTGTATAGTTAGTTAGAGGGCGTGACAAATTTGTAATAATGAATGAGTCAAGGAAGTCGAATATTCTGCTCTATCCGCTTATAAACAGATATATTTTTGCTCTTTCTATGCTACGAAATTAGTGTGTTTTTTTAATGAAAGAAAAGCCTACTAATATTCTTTCTTTTATAAATATGCTACAAATTTTTTGCATAGGTACTCTTCACTTTCAAATGTTCTTTACCTGAGTTTTCATGTGCGTTAAGAGATGTTTGAATTATTTGGTACCTAATCAGTTTTTATGTCCTTACCAGGAATCTCATGCCAGAACCATTTCATCATTGAGTAAGGCTGATGAGAATTTGTCAGCCTCTCTTTTCAATATCACGGCTCTTGAGAAGTCTCTATCTGCTGCTGGTGAGAAGTTCATCTTTATGCAAAAGCTTCGTGATTATGTTTCTGTTATATGTGAATTTTTGCAGGTATGGCTTTATCTGATTCTATATCCTGTTTTCCTGTGTGCCAGTTTCCTCCTTAATTAGATGTCTGTTTTGATCTCTCTTTGTCTCTTTTGGAGAGTACATATCTTAAATTTTAGAGCTTTTTACTTTTAAAATACATATCTTAAATTTTAGAGCTTTTTACTTTTAAAATTATAAGTGATTAAGTATTTAATAATAAATCTGATCAGCAAAAAATTATTTAATAATAACAAAAGTAGGAAATACATAAACTGAATGAAATATAATAAATGTTAAATTCATTTTTGATAGAATTCAATTCATATCAATCTCAATTACTATCTGGATATTAATTCTTTATATCACTTTTTTATTAAGGATAATTTAAATATGTAAAAATAAAAGTTAGTGTCCTTTTACATCTAAAAATGTTTGAAGCACAATTTTACTCGTAGGCATGCAAACACACTGTTACACAGGATTTGTTCATGTAGTACCAGTGATCTCAAAAAAAAAAAAAAAGAAAATACTGAATAAGTAATTTGAAATTTCATTTGTGAAAAGCATGTTACTAGTATAAAATTCGAGTCACAAATATCAAGTTCTCAATCATTGATAGCTACGAGAAACTGAATTAGCAAAAAGTACTTGTAAGCTATGAATGCACAATCTGAAAATTAGCTAAATGTTTGAAATTACATTAGCACGTACAAGCATAATAAATTATTAAAAAGCCCTTTGGTTGGCATTAGATGGTATGTTTAATACCACTTAATTTTTGTATGTAAACATGGTCTTAAGAATTTTAATTGTTTGGAGTGACTTCTTGTTAGATATTCAGTTTTCTTGAGGCTTCTTTTTCATGCATGCTTGTAACTAGACCTGTTTGTATACTGATGCTTATCTTTTTCACTATGACTTTCTAACCAGCATAAAGCTCCCCTTATAGAGGAACTTGAAGAGCACATGCAGAAACTTAATGAAGAACGGGCATTGGCTGTCTTGGAAAGAAGATCTGCAAACAACGATGATGAAATGCTGGAGGTTGAAGCAGCTGTGAAAGCAGCAATGTTGGTTTTCAGTGAACGTGGAAGCAGTGCCGTAATGATTGAAGTTGCTACAAATGCAGCCCAGGCTGCATCTGTTGCCATTAGAGAACAAGTAAATTTACCGGTTAAGTTAGATGAATTTGGTAGAGATGTGAACCGGCAGAAACGTTTGGATATGGAACGAAGGGCTGAGGCTCGTCAACGCAGGAAAGCTCGATTCGATTCTAAGAGATTATCATCCATGGAGACAGACCGTTCCTACCAGAAAATAGAAGGAGAATCAAGCACTGACGAGAGTGATAGTGAGGGTACAGCATATCGATCAAACCGTGACATGTTGCTTCAAACAGCAAATGAAATTTTCAGTGATGCATCGGAGGAATATTCCCAACTTTCTTCTGTTAAACAGAAGTTTGAAAAATTGAAGAAAGATTATTCTTCAAGCTATCGGGATGCTTACATGTCATTAAGTATTCCTTCTATCTTCTCTCCATATGTAAGACTTGAGCTGCTTAGGTGGGACCCACTCCATGGTGATGAAGACTTTTCTGATATGAAATGGTAATGGTGTTTTACTAAAGAACTTCAGTTATATTGCTAATTGAACTTAAATAGCCTGTTTTGAATCTTTTGATATGTGCTTGCTGGCTTTGTTATCGTAGTTTTTGGTGATTGATGCTAACAGAGGTGCATGCTTCAATGAACAAACACATGATAAAGGTTTATTGTTGTATCTGTTTCAATTAGAATTTATGCTAAGAAGTACCCTGTTTTGAATATTTTGATATGGGCTCGGTTATCTCGGTTTGATTGGTAGAAACGAAGGTGCATACTTGAATGAACAGACACATGTTAAAGGTTTATATTTGCATCTGTTTCAATTATTATTTGTACTAAGAATATCTTTCACCTTTGCAGGCATAATTTGCTATTCAATTATGGTTTTTGTGAAGATGGGAGTTCTGCACTTGATGATTCTGATGCTAACCTCGTTCCTGCACTAGTGGAAAAGATTGCGCTTCCAGTATTGCATCATGAAATTTCCCATTGTTGGGACATGCTTAGCACGCAAGAAACAAAGAATGCTGTTTCTGCAACGAGTTTGATTATAGATTACGTTCCTCCTTCTTGTGAGGCGTTAGCAGAATTATTAGTTACCATCCGCTCTCGTCTAAGGGATGCCATTACTGATATTGTGGTATTTACTCTCTCTATCTTTCTCTGTATATATATTTATATCTCAATCTTTCTTTATCTCTGTGTGTGCACATCTGCAGAAAGGCATCTGTGCCTCTATGTGTGTCTAATCTTTGACTATGGACATGTTAACTCATAACTGTTCTTATTATTGTGATTCTTTGTTATTTTTACTTCGCAGGTCCCAACATGGAGCCCACTTGTGATGAAGGCTGTGCCAAATGCTGCACGAGTTGCTGCATATCGGTTTGGGATGTCTGTTCGTTTGATGAGAAATATCTGCTTGTGGAAGGATATCCTGGCATTGCCAGTTTTAGAGAGGCTTGCTCTAGATGACCTTTTGTGTGGGAAAATTTTACCTCATATTCGGTGCATTGCTTCAGATGTTCATGATGCTGTCACAAGAACAGAACGTATTGTAGCTTCTTTATCTGGGGTGTGGGCAGGCACAAATGTCTCACGAGATTCCAGGTACTAATAGTCTGTCTATACCATATAGAAAAAGGTTAATAAGGTGCATTAAATTTCCATAATTGCTCTCCACCTGCTGTGATCAAATTGGTCATCTGTGTTCCTATTGAACCGAGTACTTTTGCGCAACCATGGTTCAATTATAATCCACAAATTAATAAATATCCAACATCCTGCTCCTTTCATTCCTGGCCTCTTCCCCCGTGGATTATTGCTTGTTTCATCTACATTTTTTCTGCTTTCCCTGTTCTTGGTCTGTAATCATTGTTTTACTGTTTACTTTTCAAATTTATCTTTCTCTCTCGAAATTCACACCAATACGTTACACTCATAATAGAAGTTATATGTACATAATTATAACATAAAAGGCTCACCTTTTAAACGACTGCAAGGGTACTGGTTTGGTACTTTCCGACTTAATTACATGATTGCTTCTCGTTCGGAAGCTTCCTGGCTTCTGCATCTCATGATTTTTCTTTTGTACTCTTTAAATGTGCAGTAGCAAGTTGCAACCGCTGGTGGATTTTGTGTTGTCGTTAGGAAAAACATTGGAGAGAAGGCATGCGTCAGGTGTGAGTGAAAGTGAGGCAGGTGGACTAGCTCGTCGGTTGAAGAAAATGTTGGTTGAGCTAAATGAATATGACAATGCTAGGGATATAGCGAGGAGGTTTCATCTAAAGGAAGCATTGTGAACCATGCCTTGTTAAGGATAAGATATGATTAACCTCGCTGAGTGAGACTAGTAAAGTTGTCCAATGAACCGACAGTAGGTGTTAGATATAGAATAATATGGGAAGAGATCACCATTGAGACTTTTGTGGAATATGATTTTTTTTTTTATAGTAAATTCTCTCTGATGTTTCTAATGCAAATGTTGTAAATTTGATCTTTCTTTTCTGCCCCTTAGTAGTTCTTACAAAATTTATTTGGTATATATAAAGCCCCAACAGTCTCAAATTCTGTCTTTTTCCAAGATTTTCTTAAAATAAGTTTATTAGAGGGGTATTTGAAGGACAGAATTCTCCTTTTTTGATAATATTGGAAAGGAGGAAATTCATTTCAATTATCTGTTCTATATTTCAGAAGAAATTTATTTATCATGATAAAGTTGGAGAGTGTTGGAATTTTTCTTAAAATTTACAATAAAACAATGTGGGTGGCGTTTTGGAAAATTTAAGCTCGATTGCTAAGTTTTGAGTTCAGCCCGAAAAAATAGTTTTAAATTTTTGCTCAAGCTCAGCTTAGATTATAAATGTTAAATTTTGGTATAATTCGACTCATCCCATATTAAATCCTATAGTATTGATATCATAGGAAATGTATCGATACTTAAATTTTTTTTTTTAATTTTCAAAACATCGAACTTTAAAAGTGTCGATACTAGGCAGGATATTGATTAATGTATCAATACTTTGTTAAGGGTATTGGTACTTTTGATATTTTAGATATATATTCGGGTTGGGTCTGGGCTAGGGTAAAAAAAAGGCTTACTCAAGGCCTGGTTCATTTATAAAACGAGTATTGTTTTTTGTCCAAGCCTATATTTTAAGTCTATATTTTTTGTTCAAACTCTTACACATTTTGGATAGGTTACTTTGTAATTGCAAATGGGTTATCTAATAAATAGGTAAAATTTTTGAAAAACAAATATTTGTAAATGAGTTACTTGATAAACAGAAAAAGAAATTGAAAAACGAATTCTTTCATAATATTTGATCATAATTATTGGTAATCTTTCATGATTTTCAGTATTGTCTTATAATTTTTAGTATGACATCAAAATTTCTTATTTGTTTTCAAAATAAAGGTTTGGCTTGAGAAATCAATTTTTAAAAGAAAGAAAATATTTTTGCCTACTAATAAAATTTAAAACTAATAAAATAAAAACATTAGTAAAAAGAAAAACATGAGGGAATATTAATTTTGGTTTGTCTTACTAAATTTGTTTTATTTATTTAATTCTTCATTTTTTTTAAAAATGATCATAAAATATAATTTTTTCCCTCAGAAAATTTAGCATAAAATAAAAGTTATCAAATTTTTCCCCATGAAATTTTTTTAATATTTAAAAATAATTAATTTTTACTTCAAAATTATATTTCTTACCAAATCATCATTTTGAAACATACTAAAAAAATTTAAGAATATATTAAAAAATATGGGGAAGTACCAAAATATGAGGAAACATAAAAAAATTTGAGGGAACACCAAAATTTTAACTTTTTTAGCATATTTTTTCCATTACAAAATCTCAATGGAATTTCTTAAAATTTAAAAATTATATTTTTTATTTACTCTAAAATTATATCTTATGCCAAACATTCTTTTCGAAATAATACCAAAAATTATGATAGTATACCAAGAGTTATGAAAAAGTACCAAAACTTATGATGATGTATAAAAAATTATAAGGAAGTACAAAAAATTATGAGGGAGTACCAAAACTTAGATGTATCAAAAATCATGAGGAAAAACCAAAAAATATGAGGAAGTACAAAAAATTATGAGGGATACCAAAAAATACGAGGATGCACAAAAAATTATGAAGATGTACAAAACATTATGAGAGGATACAAAAAATACGAGGGAATATTAAAAAAAATGAGGATATACTAAAAATTATAAGGATGTACCAAAACATATGAGGAAGTACAAAAAATTATGAGAGATTATAAAAAAAAGAAAAGAGAAAGTACCAAGGATGTAAAAATATGATGATGTATCAAAAATTATGAAGATGCTGAAAAAATTATGAGTGAATGAATACCAAAAATTATGAGGGAATATTAAAAAAAATAAGAGGCAGTACCATAAAATATGAGGAAATACTAAAAAAATGAGGAAGTACCAAAAATTATGGAAGAATACCAAACAACAAGAAAAGATACCAAAAATTGTGAGGGGATACCAATTTTTGGTATCGCCTCAATAATTTTTTCATTTATTTAATTTTTCATATTTTTAAATTATCATTTTTTTTTGTTACAAAATCCCATTGAAATTTCTTAATATTTAAAAATGTAACATCCTAAAACTATAGAGTTAAATTCTTTTAGATATTATTATGAGTTTAGTCTTAGCACTAGTGGATAAAAGCTTAGTAGAATTTTTTGGGAACTAAGATTCAAACCCCATTGTTTGCATTTTCCTCTTTATTTTTAGCAACTAAGGATGAACAAATAAATGTGGTAGAATATGATTAAGAAATAGGCAATAGTCTAATGGTTAAGTATCACACCTTTTAACTCTTTGTTCCTAGGTTATATCCACATTGTTTACTTCATTTTTTTTTCATGAAATTCGGCCAAAACGGGCCATTTACCAAATAACCCTTGAATTTTTTCTTAACTCAACCATTAAGTCCCTTTTCAAGCCACAGGAGGAGTTCTAATTCAAATCTAACTCAAATTGAAATTCTGTTCTCCCTATTTATTCTTAATTTTCTCTGCAAATCCTCTTTTGTAGAATTCTCTCAAAGTTCTTATTGGAAGTTTAATTCTTCAAACTCAACTTTGTAATCAAGTCCAAACCGAATCATTTATCAATCGATCGTAGAATTTCGTGCCATCAATCCCTAAGTTTCTATCAAGATCAACTCGTGTAGGTAATCTGGATCATATCCGGACGTAAGTACTATTGTACGAGACCTTGGAAGACAGATGTGTGTTCTTTTATGAAAAATTGAGTCAAAATTTGAAACTGTCGAGTCGCGCACAACCTAGCACACGGGCTTGTTGCCAGCCAGTGTGGATCACATGGCGTCTCACACGACGATTCGCATATTCACTTCGCACACGGCCTGGGGTATTGCATATAGTTCGGTCACTCAGTCGTGTGGCCCCTGCACCTCACCTATCCGCTTCGCACATGGCCTGGGGCTTCGCACACGATTCGGTCACACGGTTGTGTGGCGCCTGAAACTCAAAATTTACAGTTTTGTCTCAAATTTAATTATTTTATTCAAATCAGTCCCTAATTAGGTTTTTAATAGCATTTAGAGAACTAGATTATCAATATGTCTTGGAGTAGGAATAGAACAACGAAATATATGGATTATTGAATTACTCTTGATTGATTACTTGAATAGTGAATAATGTTACATGTATGTTATGGATACCCGAATGAATGATCCAAATGCCCTAATTGTTTGCAAAATTGTATGTCTAATTTATTCATGAATTTCATTGATTAGTTATGAGATTAAAGGTAAACAACATATAGGTTGAATGACTTGGAATGTATTTATATTACTTTTGCAAGGGTTGGGTGATATGATCAAAGGAATAGTTGACAATTTATCTGCATTTAATTGTTTGTTGCGTACTCACAGTTACAGCAGGTTCTAACTGTAACGGTCTCGCTATGTACCCACAGTTACAGTAGATCCTAACTGCGACATTTTCATTCACGGTCCCTTTGATAGCTCTTATCTGCGAGATGGTTGTGTTTCCGCAGTTACTGACAACTTGTATCTGCAATTTCCAAAATCCAAATGTGGTATTAAGTCCACAAGTTAGAGTGATGATGGAGGGAGTTCGAGACAACTCCCGATTTTGGAGTGTTAGTGGTTGGGGGTAGGACAACAGATTTTCAAATAGATTTTTGTATGACATATGTGACAATTCATGCACGCATGACTGAATTTACTTAATGAAACGATTGAATTGATTTATGTGCCTATATCTTTCGTGAACAATATGAATAACTCTGAAATTGATTCGATTGATTGTCTATGGTTGAATATGTTATTACTATTTCTTGACCAAGGTTGCAACACCGATTTACCATGTTTGAAATTGACAAATATTTATAGCCGATTGCTATTCTTGATAATGATGTACGATGTGTATTTATTGTTTAAAAATATAGTTGTGTGATTTGGTTTATTGTAAAGGAACTCACATTGAACTTCCAAAGCTCACTCCCTCAAGTTTCCATCTTTACAAGTAATCCATCAGACTAGGATGCAGACACGACACTCGGAGTGTCTCGGCTTGTGTTCCATTTTTCTTTCTGTTAATGTTATTGTTTTTAGTTCCTTAGGAGGTTGAGTTATTTTTGTTTTCTTTTATTATAAATTGTGGTTTGGGATTTGGTTTTAATTTAGTTGTTAGGTGCATCTCATTCAGTATTGATTATAAGGTTAGGTTATTGTTTGTTAATATTTGATTAAACGAGATTGTTTTATTAAATCGACTTATGTTTTAATTTTGTTGCTATTCCTAATAAGTTAAACTAGAATATATAAATAACATGTATGAAATTGAGTTTTAAAAGGAAAATTGATTTTGATAAAGATCAAGCCACTTTGGCGGCTAATGTAATCTTCTAAATTCAGGTCTACAATCTAGGTCGGGTTGAAGAGGTTACAATTTTTTTTGTTTACTCCAAAATTATATCTCGTGCCAAACCTTCTTTTCGAAATAATACCAAAAATTATGAGTAAGCACACAAAATCTAACGGAATACCAAAATTATGAACATATACCAATTATTATGAGAAAATATCAATAAATTATGAGAGTATACCAATTATTAACTTGTAACTTGTTCAATAGGTAAAAGCTTATATAAGCTTTTTTTTAAAGAAGCTCACAACAAAGCCTCTCTTATTTTTTGCTTGATCCTAATTAAATAAAACAAGGTGAGTGGAATTTTTTAAATTTTTTTTTATGTTCTCAATAAAAAACAAAACAAGAATTTTTTTTATTTTAATGACATTTAATTATTTTTTAGATACAATTATGCTAAAACAAATATTAATATAAATTTTATTATCATATATTTTAAACTAATATTATATATAAAGTGTAATTTTGTAATCATCTTGGGGTAGGATTTTTTTCTATACCCAACCCCAACCCAACCTTAGAATTAGGGCCGTCTAGAACTCATTTTCAAAAAAAAAAAAAAAACCCAACAATATCGGATTAGGTCGGTCAGTACCCATTGGGTTTGAGTTTTTTTGTCATCCTTAATTGTAATGTACATTATTGTTTGGAATGTTTAGTTAACAAAAATCAAAGGTTATCAAGGTAACCATACACATTGGAATCACATTTTTATGTTTGGATGAAGAAAATTATCAAAATTGTCAAGATTCAATAATACATAGAATAGTCTCAATATAACCTCTTAGAATCTTTAGTGCCCTTGATAATGTGACATTTTCTATAATTGTACTTTCATTTTTAATGAATGCGACTCATTTCAAACTAATAATAAAAATTAATAATTAAATTCTCTAATTTTCGATATAATCTTCAAATAATATTTCAAATATATGTAAAAATATCCTAAGCCGAGGAAAATTAAAATTTAGTCTATTATATTTCATTTTCTTAACAAATTTATTGGTAATTTCTATAATATTGGTCAAAATTTTCCAACAATAAAAACATATAACATGTTTTAATAATAAAAAATTATTTGATACATTATCGATGAAGATTTTAAATTCCACAAGTAGGGTTTAGAGCGTTACGTTTTCTATTTTCTATAGCTTAAATTTAAGTTTAGTAAAATAAGCGTTTTTACTCATATTTTGGTAATATAATGACCCATTGGGCCAATACGGGCTCAGGTAAGGACTGATGAGCCAATTTAGTGTGCAGGACACCAATTTCAGGCCAAGAAACACAAGGAACGACTTTAATGTCGCGACACTAGAATGCAGTGTCACAACATCTAACTTTGAAGCATATTAAGAGCATCAATGACTTCAGTGTCACGACACCAGCATGTAGTATCGTGACACCCAACTTCGAAGCCACAAAAGTCCCATTCGTTGTCCAATGTCGCGACACTGGTCTTGTGGTGTCGCGATACCAGTTTGATGGAAGCTCAAAATACTACAAGGGTGTTTTAGTCCACACAACCTTAATTAACTTGTTATTCAACTCTTACTTGACCTAATTAGGTTATAATACATGAATTCTATATATAGTCGCTTAAGACAATGGATTCCAGGGGCTTTCCATACAATATTTCATACTTTTAATTTAGGTTTTATGTTTAGTTTAAGTTTATTATGTTTGTTTAATCAGAAGATTCTATTCCGAAATTAGATAATCACGAGCGAAGGATGTTCCGAATACATGCTTTCATCGTCATATATATGAGTATTCTCTTCCTTTATTCTATTATTTATATTGTGTTCGTTAATTTTATTAATTGAATGTGTGTATAAATATCAGAATTCATTTTGTGCTTTATATTTATTTTACATGAATTAGTTGTTTGTTGATTAATTGATAAAGTAAATAATAACAAAAAATTGAGTACTTATTTGAGAGTACTTAGTATACTAGGAATTGACACCCCTAGTAGAAGATCTAAACAGGTGAAACCGAGACGGTATCCTATTGAGTAGAATTCGTACCAAGCGGTGAGACCGAGAGGGTACCTTAGGTGGTAAATCCTTAGTGAAGGTTAGATCGAAAGGGTATTCCTATCTAAGGGTGGTAAATACTTAATTGAATGTAATTATTGACTTAATTAATGATTAGCGTTACAATTGATTCTATGCTAAAGGGGGCTCGCGTAGTCAAAACTAGGAATAGGAGAAACCGATAGTTAACTTAGGGTTAGTTTTAGTTTAAGTTAAATTAATTAATTAGTTTTATTATTGTTTTGGATTTACACTACTAATTCAGAACTCGACTAGATTAGTACTTACTTTCTGTAATTAATTTTAATAGTGATTTTCTCCAATCAACAATCCATTGGGTACGATTATTGGAATACTTACCAAATGTTTCATTGTAAACAAATTATATTACAAATTGACCCGTATACTTGCAGACACTACTCCTTAATTTTATATCTTTTTGTTGTAGTATTTCTAGTCAAGACGTTCGTACGTCTAACAACGGTCAAGTTGTTGGTGCCATTGTTGGGGATTGTGACGATGATAATTGTTATTAAATTAATTACTTTGTAAAATAATATTGATAGAAAGACGAATAAGCTAAATATGAGTGTTAAATTTTATTTTATTTTATTGTTCATTGTTTTTTCTTATTTTTATTTTGTTAGTTACCTTGTTGATTTTTTAAAATCTAATCATGGGTGAATTTTATGGCACCCCAAACCTGGTCGGAACGGAACAGACCGACTCGAATCCGGAACGTCACATTGCCACTCATGTGACTCTCCTCATCGGTCATCCAAACACACCATAAAATCAACCATCACACCATCAAACCATGCTTAATCAAGTATTTTTAGCCATGCAAGCCAAAATCATGCTTCGATTAACACAAAATAGCAATTTAAGAACATGGGTAAAATCGTCATTTTGCACAACACTGGTAAAAAACACGTAAATCATAAAATTAATCCAACAAGTGTATTGGGGATTTTATTCTAAACCATTTGTGAAAATTTCAGCTTAAAATGTCATTTATAGCTCACTTAAATTTAAAACCAAATTTAAGGACTAAAACGTAAATTTTACAAAATATATAGATAAAATATTATAATAAATTGAAGTTAAAATATTGAAATTCAATGTTTAAATACATGTCATGTAATTTTTCAAAGCATTTCGCGGTGTTTAAGGTCTCCAATTGTATTATGTAAAAATCAGGACTTATTTGCAATAGTTTCAAAATATGCCCAAAAACACTCTGAAAACCTTGTCACGAACACGTGATTTTCACATTGTGACATTGAGCCGTCGTCACGACATCCTATAAGTCTTGTTGTGACATTGACTGGAAAAAATTGTAGAAAAATTTCAACACTTCAACACTTACATATAACACTTTGACACTCAAATGCACATACCAATTCGTGGTTTCATGCCATTTCCCCTATTCTAACATATCATACAGCATACTTAAATCATTTTAATCATGTTTAAACACACAAGGTCACATATTAACAAGCTTTGGCATCCAAATCAATCACCTAAACTAACATTCTTTTCTAAAGTCTCAAACCAATTTACTCAACATAGCAAATTTGCATAAAAAGCAATTTAAAGTCCAATAAAGGTACATACCTTGCCATTTGGTTATTATGCATTTGTCCAAGCCCTCAACATATTATTTAAGCCATTTTAACCATAATTTAACTAAGCATTTATCTAACATACTTCATGTAATTATCCAAGCAATTAAAACATCCACAAAACAATTATAAAAATCCTTAAATAGTCCATGGAAAATCCATTTACAAACCAAAACAAACCCAAAGTCTAATCCCTCAATATAAACCCACATTTCCATCCCTTATTAACCAAATCCATCTCACATGTATAACCAAGATGCCTTTGCCTTTGGATCTTAAGCTTGCCCACTTCACCACTCCATAGAAGCTATTTCTCTGCAAAAATAGACACAAAAGAGTGTGAGCTTAACCAAGCTCAATAAGTACTCAAGATGCTACAATAAATCACAAACACCACAGTTAAAACAAGCATGCTAAATACATTTATCACATAGCATTATCAAACATCATATCACGCACTTTAGCATATTATAACACAACTAAGCTTGTTTATAGAATAACAAATATTAAGTAGGAAAACTTACTTCAAGGACTTAGAATAGATGATTTGGTCACCTAAGCCCCCTTTAATTCACTGCTTTGTGCATTAACTATAACACATAAGATCACTTACCTTTAGCAACTAGCTTCCACAACAAGCTCAAGTTAGTTTTTGTTTGCTTTTGTCCTTGCTTGTAAAGACTCCCAAATGAGTTAACACTTTACATACACATCAAAAATATTACAAAGGAATTACAAACAACAACAAACAAGATTAATTCATTCTAAAATCACAAATCAAAACCTCTAGATTTCTATACCAAAAATTTACCTAGTTTTGTCGAAAATAGGATTTCACCACTCAAATCCTATTTCTAAACCTTAATTTCGATCCTAATATTCCTAAATATCATCTAATTACATATTTAAACCCTCAATTTTGTCCAATTACATGGATCTCATTTTTTCAAAAAGAATCAAGCCAAAGTGAAGAGATCATTCAAATCTTTCAAAATTACTTAAAGGTTTGTTAAATTAGAATTAAAAACCTTATAACAGGATCAAAATAAGTTGAAAATAGCTTTGAAATGATACTTTAACTTAATAAAATGAGACTCGCCATTTTCAAGCTTGAAATCAACTTAAAATCAAATGATCTATTGAAATCGTGAATTAATTAATTAAAACTCAATTTAAAAACCTAACACACTTAGTTTAATCATGAAAAGTCAGAATGTTACCTCAAATTTTCAAAATCGACGAGTTATAAAGCTAACTCGAGTTTGAACATGTGAAGAACTCTAGAGAAATTGAGGATGAAATCATAAGTATTCTTTGAAATTGGAAGGAGATTTTGTTTTTGGCAAAATTTTTGAAGCGATGAAGAATGGGAAGGAAAAAGACAGAACTTTCGTTTATACATCCCCTTTTGATTCTGCCGATTAAATAGAATCAAATACAATCAAAAGTGAAACCAGATTTTGATCTAACGAAAAATTTTAAAATTGAAAACGGAAATAGAATAGGATGAAAAGATGGAAAATCAATAAAAGAAGGTGGGTAGAAAAACTTATTAGACACCAGGATCGATGGTATCTAATAAGTTCTACCTACTATTGGATTTGAACCAATGACTCCCGCCGTATGAAAGCAATACTCTAACTGCTGAGTTAAGTAGGTCATTTATTATCATAAGAAATCATAAAGAGAAAGAAAAGGGACCTATTACATTGATGGATTATAAATCCAATATTACTTCTAAGCAATACCAATCAAACCGACCAAAAGGGTATGGTTATGATGTTGGATCATGTAATATTCATCTTGACAAGAAATTATCTACATGGGGGGTTTTAAATAACCAATCAATTTTTAAAAATTTGGCAACTACCCCTTTAACCACCTCAAGTTTTCTTCCTTTTTCCAAATTGGTCCTTGGTTTTCAATTAAAGCCAATTTCAAAATTATTTTCAAATCAAGTCTTGTTTTTAGAATTCATTTTAACCAAATTAATTCCTGAACACTTAATCTTAATTTCTTAACCTAAATTTTTAATTATACTTATATTAATATTTTATTTAATTAATTCCTAATTATTTAATTGTCTAACCTAATTATGGTTTTCGGTTCACTAACCCCCGATTTACTAACCCAAATCTGCTAACCCAATTTTTGGGATGTGACAAAATTGATGATGATAATTATAGGTGGTACGATGAATTGTTCGTTATCGGAGTGACAAACCATAAAAGTAACACATTTTAATCCTATGCTTAGCGCGTTTTTGGATGTTTTATTATACAATTTTATCAATTTGATGCTCTTAATCCTTTAAATTCATGTTTCTATACTTAAGAGAGCATAGGGAAGTGAAAGGAACAAAAAACGGGCCAAAATCAGATAAAACGGGCCATCTTAAGGATCCACACGGCCAAGCCCGTACCACACGGGTTGAGCACATGCCTATGTGAACCACACGGGCTGGACACAAGCCCGTGTGCCAGCCCGTGTCAATCGAGAGCCATGCAAATTTGCACACGGCCTGAGCCTTCTCACATGGCCTGATCACACGCTCGTGTCCCTGTCGCACCCTGCTTTGTTTTCACGTGGAAAAAGCCAATTTTTAGGGTTTCTGAGCATTCTAAAGTCTATAAATACACACCAGAGGAAGACCTAAGAGAGCACGTAGAGTAGAACGAAGAAATTACTCGAAGGAAGCCGTCAGAATCAATTTAGAAGCAGGATCTCATTCAAGATTGAAGATCTCCATTAATTTTCCTAAGAAGTTTTTAGGTTCTTTATGTCTTGTTGTTTTCTTTATTCTGAGATGTTTTCCTTTTACATTGTGAACTAAACTCCCTAAATAACCAGGGATGATGAAACCTATGATGGATCTTATTATTTAATTATCTGAATTATATGATAAATACTTGTTCTTGTTCTTAATTATGTGTTCTTAACCTTGCTTTAATATTTTTAGGATATTAATTCAAGTTTGATGTGCTTATTCAGTGGAGCAAAAATCTCTGTTTAAGAGTAGATCTAGCATAATTAAGTGGAGTTGATTGCAACCCTAGAAATAGGATAACATAAATCTGTTGGATTAGAGTCAAAACTAATAAGGGAATCCATAAATCGAGTTAATGCGACGATAGGGGTTTTAATTAGAAAGAGATTTCAATTAATCAACCTAGAGTAAGTTATTTTTAATCTTGAAAGAGATATTAACATAATTTAGGGATTTCTACGGATCAAGGCAAGTGAATAAATCGTTTAATTCAGAGTCAGAATAATAAGTGAAGTCTAGGTGGATTCTTCCTTGGGTAATTGTCTTTATTCATTGGTTTGTTCGATTACTTTCTTCACTCTCTGTCTCGTTCATAGTAAATTAGTTAGTTAGATTTTAGATTAAAACAAATCCCCTTAATTATTAGGCCAAATAATAGAAAGATAGTTATTACTAGTAATTTTAGTCCTTGTGGATACGATATTCCGGACTCACCATAGCTATACTACTGTTCGATAGGTGCGTTTGCCTTCGTCGAATTATTAGTTAGTTTTGAGACCATCACGGAGGATTAAGTTGGGTGAACGGAGCTTCGACAAACCAGTGAAGTTATGATGAAGATGACAATATGTGAATATTTAGCCAAACCTCATGGTGATTCGTATGAGATGTCTTCGTGGTGCAATGAAGGGTATGTTAACAAATGACCGAGTTGGGTAGACAAAGCTTCAACGAATCAATGGATTCACGACAAAAAACATGATATGCTCGAATATTTTAGCCCAACAAGAATTAGACTTAATCATGGATGATGATGTATATAGGTATCTAAACGAGCAACATGGGAACAAACAAATATCAAGTCAGTTGAACAGAGCTTCGACCAGTTGAGTTATAACCGAGAGTATGAGCAACGAAGTGCCTTTCATTGGTGAGGTTGATGATGATCTCGATTGGTGGAAAGTCTAGTTCATTAAAGGCGAATCACTTTAGAGCCTCAACGAATGGAGTGATGATAAAGGGTATTCATACAAACCTTCTTATGAGTCAAAGAAATATGGAGCTTTTTGCCTCGGTCTAGAATACCAAGCTAAACTAGAGCAAATCCAAAAATGGGTGGACCAGTTAGAGGAACTTTCTGAAATCAAGCAGAAATAGAAACTTCAATAGGAGAGGTTGGGTGTGATGTTCCCAAATCTGATCATGAGGACCATCGTATCGTCGTCAACCACCCTAAATTAAATGATAATAGTTAGCAAGGGTATGGAATTGGATACCATGAGAATGAATTGAATATGGTCAAAGGTGTCTCTGATCCAATTGACATAGCAGTAGATGTAGACATAGAGGTAGAGATAGCATTGCCAACTGACACGGAGTTTAATTCGATTTTGAGTGAAAGTGTGGACGTGTCGATCCACTTTCTGGCCATAGTTGAGGAGATGCCAATTGAAGAAGTCGAGGAGTTTATATTGTTCTCATTCGATGATAAAGGTAAAGCTCAGACTAACAGAATCTTATGCGACCTTGAGGTGAGGAAGTTCAAGGTAATAATACCCCAAACCATATTTTGGGGTTGACTTGTAATGTGGATGTTGTGCTGGTCGAAAATAAGGCAACATTAGTGGAATCGACCGAAAGGGATAGTTTACATCTCTTGGTGGAGGAACAAACGACGAATTAAAGTGTCAAGAACCAATTGGATCTTTTTTTGTGGCGATATGGATCATCCCATTTTTTTAAAGGACTTCTATTTTCTATTTTGATTTTTGCTTGTTAATTTTTCTTGTTTGTCTATGTTTATTTTTAGTATTAATGATAGTTGTTTGTAGTTGTGTCCACAGCAGGTGTGATATTGTGAAGTGACAAAATCGAAAAATCGAAGAAGTTTGAAACTGGACTCGATCTCGCGGCATTGCACCCCGATGCCATGAAACCTAAGTCGAAAAGCCACATATATTGAAAAGCCAAGTTTTATCTAAAATTCTTTATGTTTACGGTTTGTTATCCACTGTACACACTTCTTTTTATTTTATTTTATAGTATTCTATGTCATATTTATAGTCATAGAGTTTTCTGTAAGCACTTTTCTGTGTAGGAACCTCGCATGAGGAGGCACTACAATATCGAACTAAACGGGCAAAAGGAGAACAACCCAACTAACCTTGCGACACTCTCACGAAAAATCGAGTAGTCTCTTCTCTTATCTTTTGGGTGCACATTAGGGATAATGTGCCAACTAAAGTGTGTGGGGGTAACATAGAAATTGTTATGTCAGATTACCTCTTCGGGCTAAACCTTTAAAATGATATCAGGTTACTAGTCTAGGCTAAACTTCTGTCACATGTATATTTGAGTTCGCATCAAATGCTGGATCTCAGAAATCATATGAAACCAATCTGCAAAAATGTGCACAAGATCCTATTGACATGTCAATCTTATCCTAACCTTTACTAAGTTTACCCTAGAGTCTTTATCATATATACATTCTTTACAATTTATTCCAACTTTCACCTTTATACCAATTTACCATTACCAATTCACAATCAAGCATAAATACACAAATCAAATGCATAACAATTTTAGAAAAAATTATACCGTATGAACTCACTTGGTCAAAATAGTAAAGAAGTTGAATTTGCAGGGACTAATCGATAATTTTTGCTTTTTCGCGATTGTTTTTGGTTTGATTCAATTCTCGATCTAAACAATTATTTTAGACAATTAATCAATGCCAAATATTTTCATGTTATGCCATGATTTGTATGAACCTATATAATTTCATTTTTATGATAGCCTTAAAGGTTTACATTTTATTCATTTTAGTCCCCAAAACCGAAATAACTATGTCTCTCAATTTTGAGCCTTGATTTACAATTTCAATTACATCCATTAGAGATCCTATACTATCTATTTCTATCAAGATTTCATAACAGATTTACAATTTATTCACTTTAGTCCTTATGTACAAAAATTAATAATTAACCTTTACAATCTAGTCTTTTTTCACATCCAAGCTTAAAATCTATCAATTTAACACCAATTTCTTGAAGAAATCATCAATGTAAACCTTCAAAAACTTTAATATTTTTTCAAATTGGTACATGGGCTAGCTAAATTAAGCCCCCACGATCTCAAAAACATAAAAATTACAAGAAAATGGCTTGCAATTTCTTACCAATCAAAGGCCGAATGTTAAAAGCCAAGCTTGGTTTTTCTCTTTTCTTTTCTTTATAGATTTGGTGTTGGAAGAATGAAGAAGATGATAATCTTCTTTTCATTCCACTCATTTTGTTGTTTTTATATATGTTTTATACATTAATTAATTTATTAATCATATAATTAACTTAATAAACCTTAATCAATTAAATTTTTATCTCAATTAACTAAAATTAGTGGATGTAACATCATCCTCCACTAATTGATGAAACAAAATGGTTTATTTACCATTTTGAACTCTTAGCTAATTAAAATCTACAATGATAAAACTTTTACAATGTAATCCATGTACCTTGATTAGCTATCAATTCGACAAAATTGCAAAACTAAACTTTAACATATTTTTAAAATAAACTCATAAATATTAATATTTATAGACTCGAGTTATGAAAATGGGATTCCAAAATTTCCTTTTTTGGTACCACTAAAAATTAGGTTGCTACATTTGGGGTACTCTGCTACAAAGTTGCAACATTGCCTTTCACAACATCGCGACGTTATGATTCAAAGAGTGTTGTCATGACATTTTCTTTTGCAATGTTGCGACATTTACTTACAAAGTTGTGAAACCCCTAAAACCCCATTGTTTGTAAATAATGTTATTTTAGGAATATACATGTTAGATTTTTTAGAGTAAATAAAATGTGATTTATTAGTTTTAACAGGGAAGGTAGCTGGATATTGGAAGGAGTTGAAAAGACTTATATATTGAGAGATATTAATCCAGGGTATAGATTAAATTGTAATGTTGTGAAAAGTGTTGGGGTTAAAGTGTGAAATTGAAAATATAAAAAGATTAAATTTAATTAGATGGAAAGAGTGGAAGAAATAGAAGTGCAATTTTACCAAAAGTGAATAGTTTCAATTGATGAATTTTAGAGATTTTCAAGGGTGAAAAAGGAATTTCTTAAATATAGTTATGTAGAAAAATCTTATACATGTTGTCAACATCTCCACCTTGGATCAAATTGAAAAGGGAGATGAAATCTCAACCATTTGATGAAAATCATGATTAAAATATTTTATATTATATTATAATATTTTATTAATTAAATTAATTAGATATTTTGATTACAATTACGTAGGGATTTCATCCATTCTTCATACTTCACACGCCACCACCCTTGCTCATGAAAGAAACTTTTCATTTTATTATAATTCAATCCCTTAACCATTAAGCTTTGGCTAGAAGCCATCAATTTTCCATAGAAATTCTTAGTCAAATCAAGAGTACAACATCATAGCAATGTTATATTCAAATGGAGAAGGTGTATGTTCATGTTAGAAGAGAAAGGCAATCAAGTTTAAGTGAAACTCTAAAGGTTTAAGGTGAGATTTTCATGAGTTAATGAAGTTAATATGTTTAAAATGAAAGTGCCTAGAAGAGATATTAGATTAGTGTTTTGATTATATATTTTATGTGTATTTTATATAAACATGAAGAGAGAGATAAAGAAGTGGAACCAAGTGGTGTAGACAAAGGAAAAAAAGTAGTAAAAGATTGAAGCATGGTAGAAAAAGACATACGTAGAATTTAAATGTTAGAATTTATACTTGATTATGTTCATAAATAATGAAAAATAGTTTAATTGAAGTGATATTTGTTGGAAAAAATTCGGTTTGAAGACGGTTTTCTTGCATAATGGAAAAATAAAATTTTAAAAATCGAGCCGGTTTGTGATATTTATAGCAATAACTTTTTCTCGAAATCATACCTGTGTTTTGGGCTAGATAGATCCCAGACATTTTTGAATTTCAATTGCTCGGCCTTCTCCGCTATTCCCGTACTACGAACCACTTTGAGTGTAGGCTCGAACAATTTCGAATCAAACACAAAACCAGAAAATTTTGCTATACATTTAGTGGGAAAGTAAATCTCTCTCAATAAAAACTAGTAGAATTGTTATTTCTAGAAAATATAATTTATTCTAAAAATAAATTTCCATTCCTTTTTACTAGAATAGCAATGTAGAAAACTTATGTGAAACTTGTGTTTCTTTTGTTGTGTTATTCTATTTTAAACCCCTACTAGTGCCATCAATTTATAGAAAGAATTGGAAGAATCATGGTTGAACTAGTAGAACACAAATAATATTTATATAATAGAAAAATCTAGTATTATTAGAGAGAGGGGTGGCAACCCTAGCTAAATTTTACTAGGGTTTGTCATCGCCTTGTATTCAATATGAGGGGATTGAGGTTCTCCTATAGTAAGTCTAATTATATGTGTTTCCTAGAATTTTAGCCCAACACATTATAATTTAATCTAACAAATACATGTTTTTCTATTTCCTTAAATAAATATTATTTATTAAATTAATTTAAATTAATTAATTTTTTAATTCAATAATTTTTAACCCAATTCTATCAACTATCAATATGTACTTTATTATGGTACACACACTTTCATAAAATGTTCAATGCGGTACTTGTACTTTAAAATGTATAATATAGTACCTGAATTATCAATGTGTTTTATTATAGTACCTAGTGTTAACACCATTAGTGAATTGCTAAATCAACTAATGAAAATGCGGCATGTAGAATTCTTTCCCTAAATCATGACGTTCACATAGATAATATAACATTATATGAAAAACTAAATTAAAAAATAAATAATTAAGCATATGATTAGTAAAAAAGAAGTAAATATTATGCTTACATAAACAAAAACGGAATCTTTTCCATTTAAGTAAATGATGATATTTTCTAAAGAGTTTTTCATTTGAAATAATATTTTTAATTGGTTTTTAAATAATATTTTATTATTATCCATGAAAGTACATGTATTTTCATGTAAGTTTAATATTTAGTACTTTTATTAAGTTTAGTTATTTATTTATTTTAATTTTATTTATTTATTTATTTTACATAATGTTATATTATTCATGTGGACTTGATGATTAGAAAAAAATCTACTTGTCGAATTTTCATTAGTTGGTTTAACAATTCACTTACGTTGTGAGCAACAAGTGCCATAATAAGACACATATTGATAGTTCAAGTAATACATTAGAAATTTTTAGTACAAGTACCACATTGGACATTTTATGAAAGTACATGTACCATAATAAAACACATTTTAATAGTTCAAGTACCACTTTGGATAATCTCAAAGTACAAGTATCACATATTGATATATATATATATATATATATATATATATATTTTGAATTTTTTGCCTCGAATATATACTTATTTTTTATACAATTCCAACTACTAGAGGTGAGATCAGTTTAGCTTGGTCGAGTTTTTTTTTTTTTTTTTCGAACCGTCTATCATAACTTGCGGCTTTGTTTTTTATTTTTCATGTCAATTTTTTTTTGGGGATTTATTTTGACAAAATGAACTTTGTTTATGACTTATAGATATCATTTGGTAAAGTTTCAAACTATTTTTTTTAATAAATATTCCTAAAAGATAAATTTTCAAGAAATAAAAACAATCGATAACTTTTATATGGTTTTAAAAAAAAATTTACATAAATTTTTACATTATTTTCATTATTTTAAAAATAAAATATTTTTTACATCATAGAAATATAAATAATTATAAATTGAAAAGAAGGAATTTGATTTCGACTATTTTTTAACTTGTGTTTCATTAATTGCCCAAACATTTTATATTAGGTTGTCTTTCGAATTTTCTTACTCACCCACACTTATTATCCCCCAAAGTCTTTTTAAATCCTTAATTTGTAAAGTAATATCTATTTAAACACATTCAAATCCTTACAATAACAACAGCTTCAACTAAACTAAAATTTAATCAACCACATACATTTTTTTAGGGAAACCACATACACTTAAATATTCTAATACAACTTAATAATTAATTTTGTTTTAGTCCATTCTAACAAATGGAATGTTAAATAAGGTAATTTGTAATTCGAAATAAATTGACAATATTTAAATAATAAATTTAATATTTTTAATTAGATAAAGTAAAATTTGATATATTGTTATTTATTTACTAGTAGTAAGTAGAATTTCGAGTTTATTGGAGTAAATCTAAATCAAAATTTGGACATAAGAGTTACAAAAAAAATAGAGACCAGGCCAATCCAACTCAACTAAGGACATAAACAGAATAATGGAAAACAAGGAAGGGCAAAAAGGGAAAAAGGGGAAAAAAGAAAAGGGTTTTTGATGTTGAGTAGGAGTAGGCCAGGGTTATTCAAAAAAAAAAAGTTGAAAGGGTTATATAAAAACCTAAAAGAGGAACAATTCCAAGCACCTAAGATTTGTTGTATTGTTATTTTGCCTTTTCGCTATCGTCTTTGCCTATCAACTCCACGGCGCAGATCCGAGGAGTCTCTATTTTTCAATCCAAACAACCCCTCTAAACACTCTCTTCTTTTATTTCTCCTACTCTTCCAGGTTGCTCCTTTTTCCCTCTTTTCTTCTCTTTTTTGTTTTGTTTGGGTGTTTGTGTTTGATTGGTTTCTTGTTGAGTCTATGTTTTTCTATTGTTGGGTTTTATTTGATGTTTATTGGATTCGTTTTACTGTATGGGATCTGGGTTTGATCTGTTTTCTTTTTATCTTTCTGGGATTCTGGTTTTGAGATTTATCAGTTCACGTAGTTTTTCTTTAAATATTTTGAGATTTGAGATTTTAGTAAGTTTGTAGCTCAGCTAGACTAGCCTTGCTATACGTGTTTATTTTAAGTTAAAAAAAATTTGTTGGATTTTGAATAGGAATAGAAGGAATAAAAAGGGGTTGTATTTTATTAGGTTCCTAATGGTAGGAATTTGGAAAGTTTATAGTAACCTGAGCTTCTGTTATTTAAGAAAAAAAAGTATGACTTGTTTTCTTTTCCTTTTTGGTTGGGAATAGATCATAACTGTTATATTTGAAATTGCCAGCTTTGGGGTTGAAATCACTATAAAGTTAATGCAATTTGTTAAAGGAAAAAACATTACTTGTGGAAGTGTTTTATAATGGTTTAGTTTACGGCTGAGATTTAGCAAGTATGATATTTTGTTGGAGCTGAAATCTGGATTTGGGGTTATTACAGTAAGTTGTCTGGGATTAGGATTATTAACATCAGAATGGATGTATAATTAACTGATTAGTAATGATTATGTCTTCCCTAGAAGTGTCTTCAGTTCAGCATGTGTCATGTGCTGTAATGTTTAAAGATTTGGTGATAAGAGTTTGTTACACAGTTTTCTTTTTAAGTGCCTGGCTCCGAGTGGAATATTGGAGAAGTGGACAATGTGGTGTCTGATGGAGGATTGCGATCCAATTATCAGATAGCCATCTGCCTCTTTGTATCTTCTCCAGATATCAAATCAGAAGTTAATGCTTGCTCTCTGCTTCACATGGAGTGCAAGTTTGGCTCTTCTTTTACATTTTGTCAATATTGAAAAGCATTGACCTTAATTGCGATTAAAGTTTTATAAATTTTGGTGTTTATATGGTTGGCAGCATCTTGATTTATTTATCAGTATCCTGTTATATTCTTAAACTGAAAGGCTGTAATTTGTGGGCTGAACTACGCTTAATAGCTTCATTTTTTTTCTTCCTTCAGCAGTCATGGCAGGTTTGGCACCAGAAGGATCCCAATTTGATGCTCGTCAATATGACCAGAAAATGACTGAGCTGTAAGTTTCTTGTTTGTAGTTGACGTATGCTTTTCTCTCTTTGCCTGTTTTTCTATTTATGCTTTATACATATAAAGATATTTGTTTTACCATTTGGTGATGTTTATGTGGTCAAAACTCACAGGCTCCAGACCGATGGAGATGACTTTTTCACAAGTTATGATGAAGTTTATGACAGTTTTGATGCAATGGGACTTCAAGAGAACCTTCTGAGGGGTATCTATGCATATGGTATGTAATACACTGGAAAGAAAATCATAAAGTTTGTAATTTGCTTTCATAAATTCTTCACATATCATAGTCTGCCATTTGTTCGAACTAATATAATATTTCTATGTTTCCATTTTTGCTAATTTATGCTGAATCCCCATTCAAGGTTTTGAGAAGCCTTCTGCTATTCAGCAAAGAGGAATTGTACCATTTTGCAAGGGTCTTGATGTGATTCAACAGGCACAATCCGGAACTGGGAAAACAGCGACTTTCTGCTCTGGAATTCTACAGCAACTTGACTATGCTGTAGTCCAATGCCAGGCTCTGGTTTTGGCACCCACGAGAGAGTTGGCACAACAGATTGAGAAGGTCATGCGAGCACTTGGTGATTACCTTGGTGTTAAGGTCCACGCTTGTGTTGGTGGGACAAGTGTTCGTGAGGATCAGCGCATTCTTCAAAGTGGTGTTCATGTTGTTGTTGGTACTCCTGGTCGTGTCTTTGACATGTTGAGAAGGCAGTCACTTCGTCCTGATTATATCAAGATGTTTGTCTTGGATGAGGCTGATGAGATGCTTTCCCGTGGTTTTAAAGATCAGGTTTGTTATTTCATCATGTTATCTTCCCATTCAAATGAACTTTGAAATCTTAGGTTTTGATATTTTTCTGCTCTAATAACGTTGTTATATCTTTCAGATCTATGATATCTTCCAGCTGCTTCCAGCCAAGATTCAGGTTGGAGTGTTTTCGGCCACAATGCCGCCGGAGGCCCTCGAGATTACTAGGAAATTTATGAATAAGCCTGTGAGAATTTTGGTAAAGCGTGATGAGCTAACCCTGGAGGGTATCAAGCAGTTTTATGTGAATGTTGAAAAGGAAGAGTGGAAGCTTGAAACTCTGTGTGATCTTTACGAGACCCTAGCCATTACCCAGAGTGTCATTTTTGTGAATACCAGGCGTAAGGTCGACTGGTTAACTGACAAGATGCGAAGCCGTGACCACACAGTGTCTGCCACCCATGGAGACATGGACCAGAACACTCGTGACGTTATCATGCGTGAATTCCGCTCTGGTTCATCTCGTGTTCTCATCACCACCGATCTCCTTGCTCGAGGTATTGATGTGCAGCAAGTCTCTCTAGTCATAAACTATGATCTGCCTACTCAACCAGAAAACTACCTCCACCGTATCGGTCGAAGTGGAAGGTTTGGGAGAAAAGGTGTGGCCATCAACTTTGTGACTACAGATGATGAGAGGATGCTTTTTGACATCCAAAAGTTCTATAATGTGGTCATTGAGGAGCTGCCATCAAACGTTGCCGATCTCCTTTGATGAGATTAGACACCCTTTTTGAATATTGTTGAGGCAAGGTGTTTTGTTATTTTGGCAAGTTTCTTATTTTTCTCCCTATCTAGCGTCTTAAGTTAAATGTTCTTAAACATATCTGACCATTGAATCCAGTTTTGCCCACTCCTTTGTGGTGGGTTTAATATGTTGTTTCAAATTTTTATGCAGCAGTAGGGTTTTTGAGTTGTATGTCATCATTTTCTAGTTATAATATAAAATCATGGAAGGCATTTCATACATTTGGAGAAGGCGTTTTCTTAACTATTTCGAATGGGCTCAAATGCAAATACAATGCAGCTATATACACAAGGGGGGAACTTGCATTTTGATAAAACCTTATTGGTGCACGTGGTTGTCCATTACTTAAATAACAACGGGTCAATTTCATGATCTTTCTGCATTTCGCTCTGCGCCTACGGTCTTAGGGCAGCTTTTCCCTTCCACAAAAAATATCAATATTCTCTGCAAATTTTTAACATGGCAGGCATGTGAGCAGCTCTTAGCAAATAATAGTGAAATATTTCCCTGAGGGATCAATCCATCTTCGAAAGCGAAAGATTGGACGCAGAAAAAGGAAAAGTTTTGAGTTCTGAATTCTCTATCAAATAATTCATACACTCTGGCACTATTGTCTTTTGCACCTCGTCTCACTATACAATGACAACATAATTTACTGTTACCCATTCTATTTCTTGGTAGTATTCGTGAATAAAGTAAAGAATTAATGTATGCTAAGAAAGTTAGACTTGATAGGCTTAAATATTTTTAATTTATTTCATTCATTTAATTATTTATTTTAAATTTGAATGTAACTATCTAATTCTATCCAAGTGTTTTTATAATTTAAAAAAAATTAATTGTATAGCTAGATTATAAAGAATCGATGTATGTAGTATTTGATATCTTGAATTAATCACAATTAATTTATCAAGAGATAAAAGGGAGAAGTTTTAAGGATTTGGTATTCATTAAATCACAAAATTATATGTTTTGTGATTATTCCTAGTTAAAATCAACGTGGAACCTTCGAGAAGAAAAGAAAAAGCGAGAGTTGTCGGCGAGTGATGCGAGACCACGGTTTGTACATTTACGATATAAGCTCGTTTTAATTGATCTTCACATTAACTGCATTTAGAAATATCAAGGTGAGTACCTAGTGATAATAAAAGCCAATGAACTAAGCTTGATTGTGAATTGTCGAAATGAGGGACTAAATTGAATAAGTTGTAAAATATTATGAATTACTCAGGATATGATAAGTGTTATGAGATTGGAAGAAAATGTATTGAATGGCATGAAGCTTATGTGATATGTTAATTGATTTGGTTGTGATTGTGAATATAATTGATAAATGGTAATCGTATTAAATTGTAAATGAATTGAATATTTGTACCCTATTACTGTTCGGGATGTGTCGGATATAGTTGACATGTCATATGATTGAGTTGTGTACGGGATTACACTCTTATCTGCCAGGATGCACTTTGTGTGCTAGGATGCACTTTATGTGCCAAGATGCGTTTTGTACGCTATATGCATGTTATGTGCTAGTTACCCTACTTTGGTTTATCTAATGATGCACTTTGGTGCCAATTAGGTGTGTTGGTTGGACGATCCGAGTATCTATTCGAGTCCAAGTTAGATTAATAAGGGTTGTAAATTATAAGTTTGGTAAATGATGTGAATATGGAAATATATGATGCCTTTTGAACCAATTATGTATACATGTGATTTGGGAGGAATGGAAACATGTTGAAAATTATGTAAATTAGTTAAAAACGAGCCCTGAGGGCCTAAATGAATGCAAATGAGTCGATAAACTCCAGAAATGAGTTGAATAAGATGACAACAAAGTAAATGAATTGTGTATCATAATACATGAGTAATGTAATGTTGATGATATGTTATAAAGAATGTTTGATTCATGGTTAATATTGAATTGGTATGTAAGGAGTGGTTGGCTATTGATAGGTAGGTTGGAATTGGTCATACTCGTGGTAAATTGGATATAGATGTTATTTTGGCATTGATACAATAATGGCTATGCTCATTGTTTGATATTAGAAAGGTTGACAATTAGTTTATGTATTGGCTAGATGTTATGTGCAAATTACAAATTTTAGCTTAAAGTTTAATGCTAATGCTTATGTTTTATATACCTTAAATTATAAGTTTACCACTGAGCCCTATTGTTCAGCGTATGATTTTTTTCACTGTACGCAGGTATAGGCGATCCTTAGGAATTTGAGAAGTCGTTCTAGCATCCAAAATCGATTCTTCGACTCTATAATGATCCGAAAGTTAATAGTGTCAGAAAATGTGATTTGTGGGCCCTATTTTTGTAAACCGATCTTGTAAATATTATTAAATATGTACAAATTTATTATACAAATGAATTGAATCTTGGATAGATAATCTTTGCCGAATTAGTGATTAATTAGGGCCGAGGGACTAAATTGTAAAAGTTCTAACGCTATAGATTTTTAAATAGGAAATGAATTGAGGACTTAAATTGCAATTAACCTGAGGTTTAAAATAACAAATAGACCATGTTAAAGCATAGCATAGTGGAGGGTAATGTGCATGTCTCTTCGTTAATGGAAATTAAAATTAGTTAAAGTTAAATAACTTAAAATTTAAATGCTTAAAATATAAGATAGTAGAGGAAGAAAAACATTTCACAATCTTCTTCCTCCTTAGGCTGAAACTAAAAAAAGAAAGAGAACCTAAGCAACAGTTGAAGGTTTGGCCTTGATTGGTATGTTCAAATTAGTTTATTTTCTTGTAATTTTTATGTTTTTGAGGTTCTAGGAGCTTGATTTAGCTAACCCGTGTACCAATTTGTAAAACTAATAAAGTTTTCAAAAGTTTCTATTGTTGATTTATTGAAGTTTTTTGTGTTAAATTGTTAGATTTTAAGCTTGGATGTGAAAAAGGACTAGTTTGTAAAGTTTAATTGTTAGTTTTTACACATAATGACTAAAGTGAATAAAGTGTAAAACTGTTATGAAGTATGAATAGAAATATACGGATGAAAGTGAAGTCAGTTTGTAAATTGAATCTTAGATTTGAAAGTTATGCTTGTTTCGATTTTAGGGGCTAAATTGAATAAAATACAAAGTTTGTATAAAATGACAATTGAGTGTGAATTTGGTTGAATATTAATGATATTGTGTGTTTATGTTAATCCGTAGCTAACGTTGATTCAGATTTCTCTAGAGGGAAAAGGAAAAGCTAAAGCCAACGACGAATAGCTCGAAATTCCATTGTTGAATTATAGAAACCATTGTTGTCGGACAATACGGGGTGGTAAACTATCTTTTACGGACAATCTGAGGTGTTAAGTCATTGTTGCCGAGCAACTTGGGATGACATAATTGATAAGTTATAGAAACTATCGTTGCCAGACAATTCGGGGTGGTAAGTCATCATTACCGGGCAGCCCAGGATGACAGATTAAATTGAGTTGATGATGAACTAATGAGAACTTGAATATAAATGAGTTCATAGACTTGGAATCAATTCAAATGGTAATACTGAATCATGCTTAAATAGATACAAACATGGTTTTATACAAGTAGCATATATGTAAAGATTAAGCCTAGTTTAATGAATAAATGTTTAGCATGAGTAATTGATAAGTGCATGGTTACATAAAACTCATGTGTATTTATGTAATGGCTTGAAAATTTATAAGAGTTATATTCGTGTGTATAAGATTACTTGTTGTGCCTTATATCATAGTAATACTACTAAGTATTTTTACTTAGCATACAGTATTGTTTTCTCATGCGTAAGTACAAGTAGATTTTTAATAAGTAGAATGTTATTACAGCATCCAGCAAATGACTCCCGACTTAGCAAGTTTGTAATTGTCTTATTTTGTATTTTGAGGGCAAGTGCCTCGATTGAGTAATTTTGGTATAAATTGTAACACCCTCACTCGACCCGATCACCAAATCTGGGTATGGAGTGTCAAAAATGGACTCGATTTGAAACGAGGACCAATTCTAAGCTTAATGAATTTAAGATGAACTTATTTAAATAATGTATATATATCTTACAACAAAACCCCTAATTTAAAGTAAAAGTTTCCTATCTCCAATTCTAAACTTTAAGGTAACTACTTCATTACAATGCAATCAACCTCGAGGCAAAGCCTCTGAAGGTACCCATTTCTTATGTGCATGACACCCTACTAATGATGATCTTGAATCTAACATGGTCTGGCTTCATCCCTCATCAAGTTCCTGATCCTACGAATCCCGCAACCATAGGTTGAAACCCCTAGTAAGTTTGAATGAACTTAGTGAGTTTCTTTACCATATTATACAAAAATAAACCCCATCTAACAAAGTTTAAATAGAAAAGAACCCAACACACATTACTCCATGTTTCGTGTAGATGATCTCGTTTTGTCTGGAGTGTCAGACTCCTATTAGCTTTTCACCTTTCCTTAATGGTGGAATGATCGCTGAGCGATCGTTAGTTGATTTGCTTATGACCATTCAACCAATTCTGGTGAATTCTCACTTGTCCTTATGACCGCCTCCGGACGTACTAACGTCCAGAGCGTGGATACTGCAATAAAATAGAGAGTTATGAGGCGGTATCCTCAAGTATACAGGTCGAGTTGTAATATAGATTTTATAACGAAGTAGGTAAGCACTCCGAAGATCGTAAGTATTCCGAAGATCGTACCCAAGGGAGGCGAGTACTAAATCAATCTTAACCTAAAAAATTAAATATCTAATTAATACTTTAAGTCAGTTATAGTATGAGAGTAAAATAAGAAATATGTTTAGGGTTTGTAAAATAATAAAATAAAATAACATAAAAAGAAATTAAAGTTGCAAGAGATAGAGATAAATAAAGTGAATCAAATCTGAGGATGAGTAATCAGCTCGCTTCAGCAATCCCAACTAATTGTCGTCTCAGGTTCCTCATCAACCAACTAGTCGCTACCCTAGCAGGATATTCTGATCTTCCACTAACACAACGAGTCAACAAGAATTACTTATCTTCCGACCTCACAGTCTAGATTAGCTTGGGTAAAGGTGTTCACGAATGAGTAATACCAATTTTGGGTTAATTCCCGCCTTGATGATTCCCAGGGTTGTCAAGCCTAGGGTTTGTTTCACGTCCTTCCTTTTCCAAACAATTGATCCGTTGAGTAACCCTACAAAATAGTTAAGAGATCATGCCTCCACTTGCTAATCCCCCATAGAAGGATTAGTTCCTCATGGCTTTAATAAATAATATGGAAAGAATGGAAGAATTGATCATGAGGAATGAGGCGGAATAGGGAGTTTAAGAAAGCCTAATTGATATTGAATAATACAAATCCACAGAAGTTGATCTTGCTTTACAATCAAATCTCTTGAAGAAACAAATAAACTAGACTATGAAAACCTAAGAGAAACAATAAAACAAACTTAAAACCTAAGAAAAGAACCTGAGCTAATAGAATGGTGTCTATAATGTGTGCCACAGAGGTTTATTTATAGCTTTCAGGTAGTCGTCGTCCTTAACCCTAGGTTAGCTGACATTCCCGAGCTTTAAGTTCGATTGTGCAGACCAAAACGCCTCTACTTCATATTTTATTCTCATCACAGAGTCGATGTCACTACACACCAAGACCTGTGTCGCGATATAGCAACCAATATACTCCCCTGCAGCCATCTTCAAGGGTATGTCGCGACTTGAAGATAGTTTCTCACTTTCTTTATTCTGCTCCCTATGTTGCGACATTGGATCTCTCATGTTGCGACATAGCATTCAGTATTGGCTCGAAATGCTTTCTAATAGTCTCCTGCACATTCACGAAGTATGTTAGTTCTCCCTTAAGCCTCGTTCGACCCTTAAGATCAATAAAAGACTTGATTTGCACATTTTATTGAATGTTCATAAAACTAAAGAAACTTAATTAAACATAACAAAAATGCTTGTATTCAAGCTCCTTAAATGTGAAAACTAGTTTAATTTGCTACACCGAATTATGGTAGATCACCATATACATATCGCCCATTGTCCACCCTAACTTTGGCGGATAAACTGACATTCTACTCTTTATTCGGGTTGGAATGTTGTTTGAGATTTCTTCTACGTAATTTGCCCTTTTTGTGATACCTTGATTTTAAAACATAATATGCCCGTCTGCATTGGATTGATTGACTTATTTTTGGAAAAAATGCGCTTTGAAAACAATTTTCTTACACAACAGAAAATTAAAATTTTGAAAATCGACCTGGTTTGTGATATTTATAGTAATAAACCTTAACTAAATACATGTGTTTTTGGATAAGCGGATCCTTAATGTTTTCCGACTTTCAACCAAATGATCTTCTCCGCTATTCTCGTACCATAAACTACTTTTAGTGTGGGGTCGAACCAAAACATAGAACTAGAAAAAGTTTTCCTTTTGGGGTGAAAACAAAAATTCTCCCTTCTTTAATAGAAACTAGTAAAATTGTTATTCTAGAAAAATATAGGCATATTTGAAAGAAAAAAAGCCCTCAACGTTTGGGGGCTTTTGGTTTTGTGCCCTTGACCTTTTTTTTATTAACACCCTCAACGTTATGATTTTGTCTGAAATCAATTCAATTTTAACGGTAAACGTGAGTTGACTGTTAGTCAAATGACAAGTCAACGAAATAACCTAAGTGGCGTGACACATAATCACAATGATGTCATCGATGACATCATCAAAACAATTTTTTTTTCATTTTTTTCATCTTCTTTCTTCTTCTCTCTTCCCCTCTAACTGGTTTCTTAGAGTTTCTTTCTTTCCAAACACCCATTTTCGCTTCAATCCCCTCACTTCATTCCCAGTCTCTACTGGCAACCCTCACTATATCCTTGGTTGGAACATTCTTCATCTAAAAATCTGAAAAAGAGAGAAAATCTGAGATTTCCTAAGATCAAAAGTTCATTTTCTCACTAAACCAATAATGTATGGAAACTGTATGTTAAGACATTTAAGTTTTCTTCAAGGGAAAGGAAAGTTATGATTCTAAATAAATGGAAAAATTAATTACTCAAATTTCATCATTAACTGCTAAAATTTTCCTAAACCCTTCAATCTAAAGACCACCATTTTTAATCACAGTTAGTTGAGTTTCACAACTTCTTTGTTCATTAAGATAACAAAAGAATCAAGATTTCGATAGAAAGATCATTGCCTATTATGGAAATATAATTGACAAGTTAAATCTCAGGCAAAACCAACAAAAATCCATTAACATAAACGTAGGAAAAACGACTCAAAAGACCATAAAAGGAAGAGCTTTCGCATAAATAAAGAAAACCCATTTTACCAACTTCATTCAAGAATCAAAATACCATTTCTTTAAAAAAGCCCAAAATTTCAAATTTTCCAGACATTTCAAAACAGGAAAAGAGGACTCACTCGACAACTTGGCGATAGCCAAGGTCATCGTATCGCTGCAAGTGTCTTCCTGTATGAGAAACCAAGCAAACCATCGTCAAACAAAATGGAAGAAACAATTGAAAAGAGAATAGTTCAAAACCTAGAAATATTTTAGAGCCAAATATATTCAGTTAAAAAGCAACCAACAAATATATTGAGTTGAAATGGATATTTGAGAGAGCGAAATACAGGTGTAGGCATGAAAATGGTGGTGGGGTGTGTGTGTGTTTTTTTTACTGTAACAACAGGGAAGAGAGAAAGAGTGAAGAAGAAAGAATGAAACAAAATGAAAAAAAAATTGTTAAACAATTTTTTTAGATGACGTTATCGTGCTTATGTGGCAAGCCACATAGGCTTATTTTGTTGACCGGCGCTTGACTAATGGTCAACTCACATTTACCATTAAAATTGGGTTGATTTCTGAAAAAATCATAACGTTGAGGGTGTCAATAAAAAAAAGGTCAATGGCACAAAACCAAAAACCCCCAAACGTTGAGTTTTTTTTTTTTTTACAATTATGCCAAAAATATATTTAAAAGTTAAAAATAAATTCTCTCTATTTTTTGACAGAGTAACAATCTCTCAAAAGTTGTGTAAATAGCTCTACCAGTGTCATCTATTTATAAGAAGAGAAGGTAAAACCTTTATAGAGTTGTAGAAGTTTACTTTCACTAGAAGAACAATATCCTAGTGTATCTAGTATATAGGGGCAGCAACCCTAGTGAATGATCCAACCTGATTTAATTTTTCTATTTTCCAAAACAAAGTTTAATATCTACATATTAAATAATTTTCTCATCTCAATTTTACCCCAGCAAAATTTAGAGAAAATTTATTCAATATGTCACAACTCAACATGTTCACTATGACCGAATTATTTATTTTTATTTTCGGGCTTCAAAATAGTCCAAAAAAATAAACTCATTCTTCCATAATTTTTTAAGTAACCCTATATAGAATTGCAAATTTCCATTTTTATTTTTGGAAACCTACATTCATTTCCAAATGATTCCATTTCAGACAAAACCATAATCATTCCTAAAACAACTATTTCTCTTTTTCTATTCATTCAATTCATTTCTATTCAAATACGCAATTCATTTATGGTTTCAGCGAGCTACCGGAGAAACCGATTGGACATATGTAGTTGAGACTCAAATGATTTATAATTAAGTTTTGGCTTTTCACCTATAGATTATAAATTCATTTAGTCACGAAGTCATTCCACTATAGTTTCGGCTTTTCACCTATTGATTATAAATTCATTACATGTAACATCCTGAATTAGGGGTTGTCTAAAATTTAATTAATTTTCCATGTGTGTGCTTGAAGAATTAAATACTAGGATCATTTGGCATGTTTTAGGGTCTAGAAATAACCCCAAGCTAGGCCTGACTTAGAATTAAAAATTTCTTTCTAAGTGTTTTAAAGACGGGAGCTAGGTGAGTTAGGGGTTAAGTAAAATTTCGGGTGAAGCTTAACACAAAGAAACTCATTGGCAAAGTGGCTTCCATGCGCCACTTAAGAGTTGGAGGTGAAGATGGGCGCAGGTCATAGGTTCGAATAACTGGAGCAGCGTTTTGCGTTTTATTTTTATATGCGGTGATGGGCTTAAGTAGGAAGACTTTAAAATTAAATGATGGGGTTTTATGACATGAAAGTCAATTGGGAAGAGTGGCCTGGAGCGTTGGAAGAGAGGGCTGCGGCAGTGAGGTTCTAGGTTCGAACCAAGGGAGCTGCAATTGGAGTTTTATTTTTTTTTTTATGGCGCCAAGAGATAAGGTGGAAAGTGGCCAGCACATGGGATCTTCAAGTGGATCAAGCTAGTTGTTTTTAAATTCAAATGGGATAATGGATCAATGTTGGATTTTATTTTATTTTTGTTTATTAGAAGATAATGGTGGCCTTTATATTTTTTTTTAATTGTTTTGAATGTGGGATAAAGATATAAAATAGGAGAGGAATTTGGGATATAATTAAAAAGGAAATAGTGGCTTTTGGTGGTGTTTAGGTTCGGCTGGAGGGGTGTATTAATATTAGTTTATTTTAGTTTTATTTTGAAGAGGTGATAAAAAAATAGGATGGGGGGACAATTGATATGTTTTTTTTTATTATCTTTGAATAGGTGTCAAGAGATAGAATAGGAGTTGTATTTGGGAGTTGGTAAAAAGATAGAAGTGGCCGAATTTTTGGAGTCTTCAAGGGGGGAAAGTGCCGAATGTTTTTAGGCATTTTTGGTGCATATTCGGCCAGCTTTAGTCTAGTGCACCTAGCCAAATTTTCAAGGTGAGTTCTCTCATTTTTCTTCCTTGAAACCGAAAACCCCAAGCAACCTATACCTTGCCGAAATTTGCTTTATTCTATCTTAATTTTCATTGGTAGTCGAATGCTTTTTGGGTTCTCAAGCTTTTATTTCTTTTACTTTCTCTCCTTCTTCTTGACCTATTAGCCGAACCATATACCCTCTATTTCTCTCTTGTTCTTTTTCATTTATGCTAAGCCGAAATATACTGATGGTTGGCTAATCAGTGTTGAAACCGATTTTTATCTAGGAACTTCGGGATTTGCAAAACAGTAGATCTGACTCTCCAGTCTCTGTCAATCGGTTGCTAAGTGGTAAGGATCTATTTTAGTAAGTTATTCTTTTAGTATTCAAAAGCCGAAGGCTGTTAATGGGGTATATGATTACCGATTATAGGGAAGCAGAAACACTTGGAGTGTGGTGGCTAGTATTCAAAGGCGGTTAGGTAAGGTTTTCGGGTTCAAATATTAACCCTTTGGATATATGTTGGTTTGGCCGAATGGTCAGAAGCACTAACATGGGTATGGCCGAATATAGGAGCAAGGAAAGAAAGGGTGGCCGATTGATTCCTGGAGATTTAGAGCTTTCATTAACAACAGGTGTGTACATACACACTTTATAACTAATTAATGTGCTGAATCTATTGTGTATGCTAAACTGGATTGTGTAGATGTGAATTTAATACCCTAAAGGTATAAGCAAGGATTCAGGTAAGTCCTTGGTAATACGAGGTTATTATTTGATGCTTATGGAGGCATGACATATTTAGTATATGTGATATGGTTGATGATAAATCCAGTGTATGATATTAATTAAACATGGTGGGCATAATTTCTGTTAAATGCATATCATATATATATGTGGGTTAAACGAGTGGAGGGGGAAGTGATATTCGTGTCGACGGACACCAGTGGTTTGGTACCACATTTCGTGACTTCGGTCACCAGAGGTTTGGCACCTCCAGAGGTTTGGCACCTCATAGCGTCTCGTCCCAGTGGCTTAGCACCACAGTGGGTTGGCCCCACGGTTTATATTATGGGATTGACGCCAGTGATTTGGTATCACAGTGGGTTGGCCCCACCAGTGGTTTGACACCACAGTATTGATGGATATCGTGACTCTAAGTCACCAGTGGTTTGGCACCACCAGTGGTTTGGTACCACACGGGGTAGAGAAAGGTGTTATGGATGGCTAGGTTGGGTGCATGATTTAGTGCATGTTCACTTAGTTATAAATTGTGTATGAGATTGCATTAATCCGGGGGAAGGGTTACACATTGAGTCTTGGTGACTCACCTTCTCCTTTAACATTTTTCAGGTGACTCGTAGATCGCGGATGAGGAGCCGGATGGACTCGAGGTGGCCATGCAGTGAAAATGTGGATTTAAATGAACTTCGAACTATTTTTATTTTATTGTTGGTTTAATTTGTTCAAGTTGTAATAAGGCCTCCTAAGATTATATTTTGCTTATTTTACATGTTTTGAATAATTTGTTTCAACTATTTAATGACTGTAAAATGGGTACACATGTTTTTCTCAAATTCAAACGCTAAATGTTTTATTGTGCCATCGGGTACATCTGAAATCTGTAACAACCTGACCTAATAAATTTTTAAACAAAACTAAGTGTGGTTTTCTTCTTACACCTCAATGGTTTTGACAAGATAATTGAAAATAAAATGTTTTCGACAACATTTTAAATCGGTTAAAAAGGGATTTTCAAAAAATGTTTTTTTTTTGTAACATACCAAATTCGGTCGTAGTGTTTGGGCCGGGTTTGGGGCGTTACAAATTGGTATCAGAACCCAGTTCAAAGCTCGGCTGTGGGGGCCCAAGGCCCAAAATGTTTTGGTAGGCCTTTTTGAAATATTTCTGGGTTTTTGAACAGCATGGCATCGAGTCTCCGGCACCAATCCGCCCAGGTAAGTACCTCTAACTTCTGTGTGGATTATTATTTGTAGAAGGGTAGGTATGGAACGTAGATAGCATGATTAAGTGGATGAACACTAGGACTAGTTACCCCAACAAAGTACATAAGACTTTAATGGCTTAACTAAACAACCCTACGACTAAGTCGCCGAGTTAGGGTGTGGTAACCCTGGTGCGCATGTCTAGGATTGGATCAGGAAGAGCTTGGTATTTAAGCAGTCCTCGTACTCACCTCCTCTTCGCAGGACTCCTACCTGGTGCGTAGCTTCGGTTCACTCTAACCAAGAGGACTCGATCATAGGCTAAACACAATAAATAAAACCCGAAAGGGATTAGCCATGTTTTATGGAAACTCTAGTTTTAAAACCACCGAAGTACCCTTTAAATAGTAGCAAAAAAAAAAATTATTTTTGGGAAAATTTTCAAAATATTTTCGACTTACCAAAATTACCAAAATGCCCCTAGTGGCAAAATTATGAAAATGCCCTTGGTTTCTAAAATTCCGTATTACTCTGATTTCAACAAAATTCTCTTACTTTGCAAAAGTATCCAAAATTATGTATTTCAAAAATAATACCCTGACTTTGGAAATTTACAAAATTACCCCTGATTGACAAAATTACCAAAATACCCCTGGTTTCCGAAATTTTGCTATACCTTTAATTTGAACAAATTTTTGAAAATACCCTCAAGTTTTGGAAATTTCAAAATGTCCTGACTTATTAAAATTTTAAAATTCTTCTGGTTTATTACAAAAATACCCCTGTAGGAAAATGACAAAAATACCCCTGGGATAGAAACGGACAGAAATGCCCGAAGAGTGAATAAGTATGAAAGGTAATAGGGAATGGATGTGATTTTTTGTGAACTAGGATAGAGGACTTGAACCTTGATTGATCGAAAGAATCCCTATTGAGCTTTCTATAAAACTTCTTCGCGAATAATCAAGTGAAACAAATTACTAATCCATAAAAATTTCTTAATCAGGTTAAAGCGCAATAGTTAGAATGAGCTCTAGAGGACGTGGCCGTCGTGGACGCGGTAGGGGCAGGATAATCGTGTCAGAACCCGTTAGGTCGGGTCAAGGTTCTGAGAATGAAGTACCACTGCCACCACCACCTCCAGCATTTGGAGCTGAGGAACAGGATCAGACCGGAGGTGAGGCAGTATCGCAAGCTGTGTTGCGAGTCCTTGAGTTGGTGGCTGGGGCTAGTGGAAATTTGGGAGCTCGAAAACCTGTTCCCGAGCGACTCCGATCTAACGGAGCTGAAGTATTTCGGGGTGTGTCGGGAGTGGCACCCAGTGCAGCGGAATATTGGTTGGAATTAACGGAAAGGATCATGGACGATCTTGACCTGACTAATGAAGAAAAGCTGAAAGGAGCAGTGTCGCTTTTGAAGGATGAAGCATATCAGTGGTGGCTCACGGTTCGAGATGGTGCCACGGCAGATGATCTTACGTGGGATTACTTCAAAGCTGCTTTTCAGAAGAAGTATGTGGGCACCAGCTACACTGATGCTCAGAGGAAAACTTTTCTGGGATTGGTGCAAGGAACTAAGTCAGTGTCGGAATATGAGGCTGAATTTTTAAGGCTGAGCAGATATGCTAGGGGCATCGTGGCTACTGAACATGAACGTTGTGTCCGCTTTGAGGACGGGCTTAGAGATGACTTGAGGTTGCTAATTGCTTCGCAGCAGGTTCGTGAATTTTCGTCCCTAGTGGAAAAGGCTAAGGTAGCCGAAGGGATCAAAGAGTCTGTGAGACAGAATTATGACAAAAATAAACTGAAAAGAGGTTTTGGGCCATCTGGATCAAGTAATAATGCACAGAAATGGGCTAAGCAGAGTGGGCCGAATCAGGAAGGAAAACCCATGACTACTAATTAGAGACCGGCTCAGTGTAATCGTTGTGGGAAGTCACATTGGGGAGGTTGTTGGACCGGGGAAAGAGGATGCTTTGAATGTGGATCTTTGGATCATCGTGTAAGGGATTGTCCTTGGAAATTGGCAAGGAATCAGCCAGAGGGTCAGAACCGTGCTCAGGTTAGGAATGTGGGACCACCACAGAGGGGTCGTGGTAATGATAGAGGAGGCAATGGTCCTAATCGAGGTCGCGGAATTCAGGGCAGAGGTGCAGGCAACATAGAAGCTAGGCAGCCTGGCTTGGTCTATGCAGCGAGGCACCGCGAGGAGGGTGACGCACCGGACGTCATAACCAGTACGTTCCTAATTTTCGGTCTTCCTTATGTTGCATTAATTGATGTGGGTTCAACGCACTCATACGTCACTAGTAGTGTGGTAGAGACTATGAACCTAGACTTCGAGACTGCTTCTAGGGAGATGATTGTAATTAGCCCTTTAGGTCACTCTGTAGTTGTAAACAAGCTTTATAGAGATGTACCCCTAGAACTCCAAGGGGTAGTGTTTGTGGCTGATCTGATGGAACTGCCGTTTGGGGAGTTCGATCTAATTCTTGGAATAGACTGGCTGGTTAAGTATCAGGCAAGGTTGGATTGCGCTGCTAAGCGCATGGTTCTAAAGACGGCTAAGGGTGATGAAGTGGTCATGATAGGTAATAGAAGAGATTATCTATCCAATGTGGTGTCTGCCTTGAAGGCTGAGAAAATGGTCAGAAAAGGTTGTGAGGCGTTGTTGGTTCGAATCTGTGCCTTGGAGGCTAAGGAGTCAGCAGTTGAGAAGGTTCGAACTGTAGGGGAATTCGCTGATGTGTTTCCAGAAGAACTCCCGGGTCTGCCTCCAGATCGGGAAGTTGAGTTCGGTATAGACTTGTTGCCCGGAACGGCACCTGTGTCTATAGCACCCTACCGAATGGCACCCAAGGAATTAGTGGAGCTGAAGGCTCAAATTCAGGAGCTCTTGGATAGAGGGTTTATCCGACCAAGTATATCCCCGTAGGGAGCACCTGTGCTATTTGTTAAGAAAAAGGACGGTTCAATGCGGATGTGTATCGACTACCGTCAACTAAACAAGTTAACGATCAAAAACAAGTATCCGTTACCTCGGATTGATGACCTGTTTGACCAACTGAAGGGTGCATCGGTGTTCTCGAAGATAGATCTTAGGTCGGGTTATCATCAACTTAAGGTGAAGGAGGTTGATGTACACAAGACGGCATTTCGTACTCGGTATGGGCATTACGAGTTTCTAGTGATGCCGTTTGGGTTGACCAACGCGCCGGCAGCATTCATGGACTTAATGAATAGAGTGTTTCAGCAGTACTTGGATCAATTTGTCGTGGTGTTTATAGATGACATATTGGTTTATTCAAAGACGGAGGAGGAGCATGATAGGCATTTGCGTATAGTTCTACAACTATTGAGGGAGAAGCTGTTATATGCCAAATTTAGTAAGTGCGAATTTTGGCTAAGGGAGGTGGCTTTCTTAGGTCACGTAGTATCAGCTGAAGGGATTAGAGTGGACCCTTGCAAGGTTGAAGCGGTGTTGGATTGGAAACTGCCTAGGTCAGTGGCGGAAATTCGAAGTTTTCTGGGTCTGGCAGGGTACTATCGAAGATTTGTGGAAGGATTCTCTTTAATCGCAGCGCCGTTGACTAAGTTATTAAGAAAAGGAGTCCCATTTGTTTGGTCAGAGAAACAGCAAGAAAGTTTTGATAAGCTAAGGAAGATTCTGACGGAAGCTCCAGTTTTGGTACAGCCTGAGGCAGGGAAGTTGTTCACGGTTTATTGTGATGCGTCCCATACTGGTTTGGGATGTGTGTTGATGCAGGAAGAGAAGGTAGTGGCCTATGCATCCCGTCAACTAAGACCGCATGAGGTTAACTATCCGACTCACGACTTGGAGTTAGCGGCAGTAGTCTTCGCTTTGAAAATATGGAGGCATTACTTGTATGGGGAAAAGTCGATAGTCTACACGGATCACAAAAGTTTGAGGTATCTCTTGACTCAGAAGGACTTAAATTTGAGGCAGTGCCGATGGATTGAACTGTTGAAGGACTACGACTGTTCAATTGAGTACCATCCAGGCAAGGCTAACGTGGTGGCTGATGCGTTGAGCCGGAAGGTCGTGACAGACTTAAGGGCGATGTTTGCTCATCTCAGACTATACGACGATGGAAGTCTTTTGGCAGAGCTGCAAGTTAATCCAACTTGGATCGAGGAGATTAAGGAAAAGCAATTAGGGGATGACCGTTTAAATGCGCGGAGGTTACAAGTTCAAGATGGTGGTTTGGAAGGGTATAGTTTGACTGGTAATGGTGTATTATGTTTTCAAGGGCGGCCTTGTATTCCGAAGGATGTGGAATTGAGGCAAAGAATTCTTCAAGATGCACATAGCAGCCCATACGCTATGCATCCTGGAGGAAGCAAGATGTATGGAGATTTGCGGAGACAGTTTTGGTGGCCAGGGTTGAAGCGCGAGGTAACTGAGCTTGTGGGAAAGTGTCTGACGTGTCAGCAAGTAAAGGCTGAACATCAGTTGCCATCAGGGTTACTTCAACCAGTGAAGATTCCGCAGTGGAAATGGGAGAGGATCACTATGGATTTCGTCAGTGGGCTACCCCTCACGCCCAGCAAGAAGGACGCAGTTTGGGTAATTGTGGACCGTCTGACTAAGTCAGCTCATTTCATACCGGTGAGAATGGATTATTCACTTCAGAAGCTAACTAAGCTGTATGTGTCGGAAATAGTAAGGTTGCATGGTGTGCCAGTATCGATCATCTCAGATAGGGATCCTAGGTTCACGTCAAGATTCTGGAAAGCATTGCATCAGGCTTTGGGTACACGATTGGATTTCAGTACAGCTTTCCATCCACAGTCTGATGGGCAATCGGAAAGGGTCATACAGATGTTAGAAGATATGCTGAGAGGGTATGTTTTGGATTTCAGGGGTACTTGGGAAGAGTATCTACCGTTGGCGGAATTCGCTTATAACAATAGTTATCAAGCGAGCATTCAGATAGCTCCATATGAAGCACTGTATGGACGAAAATGCCGAACTCCTACATGTTGGACGGAGTTGGGTGAACGACAAGTTTTGGGTCCAGAGTTAGTGACAGAAACTGAGGACAAAGTTAAGGTGATTCGGGCTCGTCTTAAGGAAGCGTCAGATAGACAGAAGTCCTACGCTGATCTTAAGCGCAAGGAAATGGAGTATGCTGTAGGAGATAAAGTTTTTCTGAAAGTGTCGCCTTGGAAAAAGGTATTAAGATTTGGGCGAAAAGGGAAGCTAAGCCCAAGGTTCATCGGCCCATATACAGTGTTGAAGCGAGTGGGACCGGTAGCTTATCAGCTCGAGCTGCCGGCAGAATTGAGTCAGATTCATAACGTCTTTCATGTGTCAATGCTTAGACGGTATCGGTCAGATCCATCACACGTTGTGCCAGTGGCAGAGATTGAGGTAAACTCGGACTTATCTTTCGAGGAGGAACCAGTTCAGATCTTGGATCAAGATGTCAAGGTTCTACGTAGGAAGTCAGTACCTTTAGTGAAAGTGCTATGGCGGAACCATGGTGTAGAAGAAGCTACGTGGGAACCCGAGGAGGTGATGCGGCAGCAATACCCCCACCTCTTCCGATCAGGTAATTTCGAGGCCGAAATTATTTTTAAGGGGGGTAGAACTATAACATCCTGAATTAGGGGTTGTCTAAAATTTAATTAATTTTCCATGTGTGTGCTTGAAGAATTAAATACTAGGATCATTTGGCATGTTTTAGGGTCTAGAAATAACCCCAAGCTAGGCCTGACTTAGAATTAAAAATTTCTTTCTAAGTGTTTTAAAGACGGGAGCTAGGTGAGTTAGGGGTTAAGTAAAATTTCGGGTGAAGCTTAACACAAAGAAACTCATTGGCAAAGTGGCTTCCATGCGCCACTTAAGAGTTGGAGGTGAAGATGGGCGCAGGTCATAGGTTCGAATAACTGTAGCAGCGTTTTGCGTTTTATTTTTATATGCGGTGATGGGCTTAAGTAGGAAGACTTTAAAATTAAATGATGGGGTTTTATGACATGAAAGTCAATTGGGAAGAGTGGCCTGGAGCGTTGGAAGAGAGGGCTGCGGCAGTGAGGTTCTAGGTTCGAACCAAGGGAGCTGCAATTGGAGTTTTATTTTTTTTTTATGGCGCCAAGAGATAAGGTGGAAAGTGGCCAGCACATGGGATCTTCAAGTGGATCAAGCTAGTTGTTTTTAAATTCAAATGGGATAATGGATCAATGTTGGATTTTATTTTATTTTTGTTTATTAGAAGATAATGGTGGCCTTTATATTTTTTTTAATTGTTTTGAATGTGGGATAAAGATATAAAATAGGAGAGGAATTTGGGATATAATTAAAAAGGAAATAGTGGCTTTTGGTGGTGTTTAGGTTCGGCTGGAGGGGTGTATTAATATTAGTTTATTTTAGTTTTATTTTGAAGAGGTGATAAAAAAATAGGATGGGGGGACAATTGATATGTTTTTTTTATTATCTTTGAATAGGTGTCAAGAGATAGAATAGGAGTTGTATTTGGGAGTTGGTAAAAAGATAGAAGTGGCCGAATTTTTGGAGTCTTCAAGGGGGGAAAGTGCCGAATGTTTTTAGGCATTTTTGGTGCATATTCGGCCAGCTTTAGTCTAGTACACCTAGCCAAATTTTCAAGGTGAGTTCTCTCATTTTTCTTCCTTGAAACCAAAAACCCCAAGCAACCTATACCTTGCCGAAATTTGCTTTATTCTATCTTAATTTTCATTGGTAGCCGAATGCTTTTTGGGTTCTCAAGCTTTTATTTCTTTTACTTTCTCTCCTTCTTCTTGACCTATTAGCCGAACCATATACCCTCTATTTCTCTCTTGTTCTTTTTCATTTATGCTAAGCCAAAATATACTGATGGTTGGCTAATCAGTGTTGAAACCGATTTTTATCTAGGAACTTCGGGATTTGCAAAACAGTAGATCTGACTCTCCAGTCTCTGTCAATCGGTTGCTAAGTGGTAAGGATCTATTTTAGTAAGTTATTCTTTTAGTATTCAAAAGCCGAAGGCTGTTAATGGGGTATATGATTACCGATTATAGGGAAGCAGAAACACTTGGAGTGTGGTGGCTAGTATTCAAAGGCGGTTAGGTAAGGTTTTCGGGTTCAAATATTAACCCTTTGGATATATGTTGGTTTGGCCGAATGGTCAGAAGCACTAACATGGGTATGGCCGAATATAGGAGCAAGGAAAAAAAGGGTGGCCGATTGATTCCTGGAGATTTAGAGCTTTCATTAACAACAGGTGTGTACATACACACTTTATAACTAATTAATGTGCTGAATCTATTGTGTATGCTAAACTGGATTGTGTAGATGTGAATTTAATACCCTAAAGGTATAAGCAAGGATTCAGATAAGTCCTTGGTAATACGAGGTTATTATTTGATGCTTATGGAAGCATGACATATTTAGTATATGTGATATGGTTGATGATAAATCCAGTGTATGATATTAATTAAACATGGTGGGCATAATTTCTGTTAAATGCATATCATATATATATGTGGGTTAAACGAGTGGAGGGGGAAGTGATATTCGTGTCGACGGACACCAGTGGTTTGGTACCACATTTCGTGACTTCGGTCACCAGAGGTTTGGCACCTCCAGAGGTTTGGCACCTCATAGTGTCTCGTCCCAGTGGCTTAGCACCACAGTGGGTTGGCCCCACCAGTGGTTTGACACCACAGTATTGATGGATATCGTGACTCTAAGTCACCAGTGGTTTGGCACCACCAGTGGTTTGGTACCACACGGGGTAGAGAAAGGTGTTATGGATGGCTAGGTTGGGTGCATGATTTAGTGCATGTTCACTTAGTTATAAATTGTGTATGAGATTGCATTAAACCGGGGGAAGGGTTACACATTGAGTCTTGGTGACTCACCTTCTCCTTTAACATTTTTCAGGCGACTCGTAGATCGCGGATGAGGAGCCGGATGGACTCGAGGTGGCCATGCAGTGAAAATGTGGATTTAAATGAACTTCGAACTATTTTTATTTTATTGTTGGTTTAATTTGTTCAAGTTGTAATAAGGCCTCCTAAGATTATATTTTGCTTATTTTACATGTTTTGAATAATTTGTTTCAACTATTTAATGACTGTAAAATGGGTACACATGTTTTTCTCAAATTCAAACGCTAAATGTTTTATTGTGCCATCGGGTACATCTGAAATCTGTAACAACCTGACCTAATAAATTTTTAAACAAAACTAAGTGTGGTTTTCTTCTTACACCTCAATGGTTTTGACAAGATAATTGAAAATAAAATGTTTTCGACAACATTTTAAATCGGTTAAAAAGGGATTTTCAAAAAATGTTTTTTTTTTGTAACATACCAAATTCGGTCGTAGTGTTTGGGCCGGGTTTGGGGCGTTACATTACAAAAGCAGCTATTTAGTGCTTGTTCAATGACCTTGTCATAAGTGTGTTACCCTCATAGGATATCCTTGGTCTCTTTGAGATAATATCTGATCTCCTAATACGACCCTATTTTATCTCATGGTAACCATTATATATTCCTTAATGAAAAGTCAATTACTATCAAATAGTAATCAAATCATCCATCACAAAGACGGATGACCCATAGCCATATTTACTTTTCATCAATTGTATAATGCCAATGTGAGGATATTATTTACCCATGCTTTGGGCTATGAATTCCACTGTTGTGAATGACACTACATACTAAAGAAGTCGTACACCCAACACATCAGCTTTCGATTCCTTATCTATTTGAACTTATGCTTTTACTTACATCAAAGTGTACAAGTCACGCATGCATAATCCACAATCTATGCAAGATTTAGGTACGTTACACTATGAACGTCACAAGTGAATAAATCCATAAACATATTTAGGATCTATTCTGCCTGGGTCCTGTCCGATGCACTGTTAGTCACATCTAGTTTTTTTATCTTTTGGGAGTCATTTTCTTCGATACCCAAGACAAGGCATCTCCCCAATTGAACTTGATAGACGACATATTAGTCTTTCAATCAGTTTGCTCACTTCTGATTAGACTAAGGATATGTTTAGGTTCATCTACTGATACAATCTATCTTTTCGTATTACGATCCGACCACATAATACTGCTTAGTATTAGTTAAACATTAGATAACCAATGAGCAACATTTGCTTTCATTTTGCTTTGCATGCAAAAACCATTTGAGGACAATAATACAAAGTATATTAATCGTAATTAATGAATTTGTTTTATTAACCAATCTGTTCGAAAAATTACAAGTGTATATTGAAGAAAGTAATACGCTTAGGGCACTAGATCCAACACTTATAGTTTCCAGCAGATTGTTATCTAATTTACCATTCTAGTTATCGATCTCCCTTTATGACGGTTCCCCATGGAACTACTCATTGGCGGATATACTCGTAATAGATTTTCCTCAAAGAGAAATAGTTTTGACAAACATACTTGTCTATTGTACTGTCTTTACTAGTACCTCTTTAGTACTGTCCTTGACGGATATACTCGCAAAAACTCTTTCTGATACTTTTGGGTGTTGTAATAGTTGTTGAGATAGATTCAAAAGAGTGCAATAATGATGATAATTAGAGTTATCCACGGGTCGAGTTAGGCCAAGTAAAAAATTTGGGCCTGTTTTCTAGGCTCGGGCTCGGCCCAAAAAATGGGCTTAAATTTTTGCCCAAGTCCTACCCAGATAAAAATACTAAAACCCGAGCCCAACTCGATCTAAATTAATATTTTTTATATTATTTTTATATAAAAATAAATTTAAAAAATATAATACATCAAATACACTAAAAACATTAAAATAAATGTTTTCCAACAAATGGAAAAAGTTAAAAAAATATATACTTAAATAACAAGAAGATAAGTGTAACTTAACAAACAAACTCCTTTAAAATAGTAGCAAATTAATAATAAAATAAGAGTTATACAATATTTAAGCAATAACAACAAAATAGTAACCATATAATAGCGAAATGATAGCAAAAAAATGAAATATAATAAAAAAATAGGAACAATTTTTTTTTTTTTGCAAATTATGGTTGGGCTGGGCTAGAATGGGCCTAAAAAGCTTACCCGAAACCCGGCCCATTCAAAAAACTAACATTATTTTTTTATCCAAACTCATTTTTCGAACTTATATTTTTGTTCAAAACTTTCTACTTTTTAGGCGGGCCTTCGAATCAGGCATAAACAAGTCTAGTGATAATAGTGGTTATAATGATGTTGTGGATATGATAAAAAAAAGTTGTTGGAAAATTGTAACCTAATGTGTAAAATAATAAGATCCTCAAATTCATAGTTTCACTCTAAAGAAAGACAATTAGAGATTAAATGAAAAAAAAAATAAAGATGTATTTCTTATTGATCGAGAGTTTGAATCAAAAGAGGTGCAAAAAGTGTTAGCTGCTACTCAGGAGATTCTTAAGAAGTTGAGCTTCAGAAGTGAAAATTTTGATGAAATACTAGTTGTTGGAAGAACTAAAACATGTCACAGAGGCCTAGGTTACATTGGTAATGACGAGGAAACTTGTTCTCCGTCTATTTTTTTTTAAGCTAAAGATCATATTGTTCCTCCTCCATAAATAGGTGAAAGGAGATTAAAAAGGCCTACACGTTACTACCATGAAAATATTGGCCACATTAGACTATAATGATACAAGATGCAGGACGATCTAAGACGAAGTAACTCCAAACATGTTACACAATATGTTGCAGTAGCTTCCTAATCTGTTGATTTTTTCAGAGCCAAGGAAACTGGCACACCCATTAAATTAACAAGAAGAATGGTAAAGTTTGGTCATATTAGGCCTCAATGTTATGAGCTACTCAATTATCTTAAAAGAAATTGTTATGTTTCACCTCATGTTGCTCAAGGTGTTCCAACAAGCCATGAAATTGAAACATGAAGCATATCTCACAAGAAAATGTTGGTTAAAAAAGATTAATCACTTGTCAGTTTTGAAGATAAACAACATATTAACGCATAAAGTTATTACTCATTTTGATCAAATTGAGGATATATTGATTGTCATGGATACTCGATCAATGATTTGTGGAAAAAGTCCTTATTACTCCACGAGTTACAATTCTTGTTTTACAGGATTGTTGATGTAGCACCTCATCTCATCTCTTTTAACAAACCTAATGCAAACTTAACCGGGGAGAGTAAGAAGGAACATTAGAATAGAGAATAGAGTAAGGGAGAGTAATGGTGGTATTATAATGTCACTAATTTTTTGGTTAATTTATTGAACTGAACTAATCGAGGTATATGAAATGTCACAGTGTCATACATACACTGTCATTCTTGCAAATAATTGATGAATTCTTAACAGATTGGACCCGCAACAGCTCTGCTGTCAACAGCGAGAACAATACAATCATTAAACAATTCCACAAAAATTCATAAAATCAAATGCTGTGATATTTTTCTTTTTGGTTCATAAAATGCTGTAAAGTTTAGACAAATGGCTTTCGATTCCTTCACCTATTCAAACATTAACCATTCCACGTGGCAAATACCCATCAATGAACATTCAAAGTTAACTTTAGGGTAACCCATAATGTGCAACTCAACTGTCTTATAGTGTGTGATTCCAAAGTAGAAAATGTCACATCTCACTCATTCATCTCTTCACTAACTCCCACCCAAAGAATCTTCCTCCTTGAACAATCCTTGCCTAGAATTTTGTCCATTGATGGAGCAGTTTAGATCCAATTCATACAAGGATGGTGGAGAAATGCAGATGAAGAGTTACTGTGGAGGAGGGCCAAGTAACATGCAAGACATGAGGTGTTACAGTGAAAATTCTGTTCAACAAAACCAGCTTGGCAAGGACATTAAGATGAAGAAAAGCAAAAGCTCTGGAGGGTCTGCTTCAAAGAGCTGGAGTTTTACTGATCCTGAGCTGCAGAGAAAGAAAAGGGTTGCCAGCTACAAGGTTTATGCTGTTGAAGGCAAGATGAAAGGGTCTTTCAGGAAAAGTTTCAGGTGGATCAAGGACACTGCCACCCAAGTTGTCTATGGCTGGAGGTGATCCATCATCTATGTCCATGGCTCATCTCTTTGTTTTGTTTGAGGTTTGTGCTTTTACTATGTTGGTGAATGATTGATGAAAAACTTGACATTAGGGGCGAAGTTCCCCTTTTATTTAAGAATCTTGAATCTGAAATCTTCATAAACTATGGAATGTGAAAATTGATGTTTCTTGGATGAGTTTCTACATTAAGCTCAATAAACTTTTTTTTTAATGAAAATGCTATTGATTGCTCTGATTGTGTTAATTTAGCTTAGTTCATGGTTTATGGGGCTATGTTGCAACATTAACAGTATCTGTGTTGCAATTGATATTTCAACGGAACTTGGTAAATTAGAAATAGATTTAACTTTCCTTGACAATGTATTATCCTCTTTTTGTTACCATAATAGTAAACATTACATAAATGTGACATTTTTGTACCAACACACTGTTGAATTCCCTTGCAACCAAGTCCGAGTCATGTGTAGATCTCCTTTTAGATACAGTAATAATTTTTACACCAGGAAAAGTAAGCATTTATGGGCAATCCCTCCAATGCAATCCTTTTTTCTCACCTAAGCGGCTGGCCATTGATGTTGAGTTTGACTGACATTTGAGCCCACAGAGTAAAAGCTGCTGATTCATAGCCCAACATGACACCAACCATATTATTTACTATAAAACTTTAGTCATGGGAGATGAAACCAAGAAAATTAAATGGTGGTTTATAGCTTTTGAATTGCAACCAACTAAAATAACTCAAAAACAATAATATAGTCAATGAACAATAGAGAACAAAACATGAAAGAAGTGTTGTAATAATAGTTCTAAAGAAGCAAAGATTGGCCTTGTGTCAAATCCTACCTTTTTTCCCCTTTACATCTACAGTTTTCAACATTCTACATTATACAAGAGTAACATCAACAAGCCAAGATATGGCAAGTTTTTAAACAATGATGAACATATTCTTCTACTATTTTCACAGGCCACCGCTCTTACATTTGTCAACTAGTGTACATGCAATAACCCCCCCCTAAAGGCATCAACAAGCTAATAATAACTAATGATAAAAACAAAGGCCTCAAAGTGACACTGCAAATGGCCGGAAAAGAAAGAGGCCTAAACATCTTCAAAAATACCTAAGATTGACTGAATGTTGTTATGCTGAGCGGGCTGGACTATGAATCTCTGAAGACGGTTGTTTTCTTTGCAACTTCCCTTTTAACTGCCTGATCTTTGCATCTACCCGTGCTGAGAACCCGATCATGGTCCTTTCTCTGGCTCTCGATCGCTCCCTAGTCCACATGCGTTGATCCTCGACGTCTTTCTTGTAGTACTTGATCTCCTGGATGATATGATGATCCAATGGATGGAAACATCTTTGGTAAGATATATGGGCCAAATATGGGAGATTACAAGCGATGGTTACTAAGAGGGTGGCCAACCAATAGATCGGTGCTGGAGCGAGAGCTTCTACTAGAATTTGGTAGGCATTACCTGAAATGCTGGGAGATAGCCTGCCATAAACAAAGAGAAACAAATACCAAGTGGCAATGCTTCCCCATATAAAGAGGTGCTGGATCCATGTGAAGTGGCTCATTGTGAAGGCAATCTGGCAATTGAGTGCCCAAATGATGCACGTGAACATTGTTGTTCCCAAAGCAGGCATACTAGCAGTCTGTCCTTCCTCACGGAAAGCTTGATCATAGAAGATGATGATATTGAGGAAGAAAATAATGAGAGAGGAATAAAGGCCATTGCCCATCCACCCAAGTATCTTATACCAGTCGAAAAACAAATTTTTAGGTCCTTGCTGATATACTGCAGGAAACTGCAACACAAATAGGCATACAAAATCTTATAATAAAGTCGCTCGTGGCAAGGATGAATTTTGTTAATAAGAAAATTATTTACAGAGCACAGATTAACCTGCAAGCAGACCTCGGAAGAAACATCTTGCTCGAAAACTCCTAGTGAGATTACAGGCAATGATGTAAGAAGAACATTGAACAGTAACATGTACCAGTCATCATAAATTGATTGTCCAGAAAAGCCAGCAAATGCCTCAAAGTAAAAAAGGGTGAGGCCAAATGCTATATTCTTGTAGAAGAAATAGCAAACCTGAAGGTTGAAGTGGTACAGAATTAGAGGTTGACCAAGCAGAAAGAGTGCAAGAAAATGAAAAATGAAGGCAATCCCTCATTATTACCATCTGTGCAATCCTCTTATAACACCAGTGTCCATGGACAACAAGAAGTCTTTCCAAGAAACGAAACTGGGCAATGGAGAAGTCACTGGCCATTACAGCCTGAAAAAGCGAACAAGGTAGGTAATACACTAACATACAGAAAAAAACTCGTCCTAACAAGCATCATGTCCAAGACAGAACTGCTAAATATAGGGAAGGAAATTTTTGTCAGCAATTGAAGAGCAAATGCTTACAATTTTAGCAAGTCATGCTCCAAACATTTCTAAGAACAGCCAAAAGAAGCCTAACAATTACTTTATCTCCCAATGAGGATGGCTGTATAAGCTAAGGTTTATATGTGTGTGTGTCTCACAAATTCAAAAAAGGACCAGACTAGCAAATTCCCATCTAAAGCCCAATTCTAATGAGATGATGTCTTCTCTTCAAAATTCATACATATATATAAATATCCTTAACATAAAACTATATAAAAGGTTTGTTTGCTACTAGCATTACAAGCATACATTGCAACTGTACGAAAAGGGAAATACGTTACCAACCTGCATACCTTCTACACCACTGATGCCAACTCCAATGTCAGCTTCTTTAATCATTCCAACGTCGTTTGCACCATCACCAATAGCTAAGGTGGTTTTCCCAGTTCCTTCTTTTACTAATCTTGTTACCTGGTACCAAAAGGATGTACTAAATAAATAGAATATGCAATAAGATCTCACCATGAGCAGTCTCACCTGATTTGATCCTTTAAAAACTTAGAACAAGCGGGGAGGAAAAGAAAGGAAAAAGATATCTTACTAGTGCCTTCTGCTTGGGAGACACACGACAGCATATGACAGATGCACACTGAACTGCTAACACTAGGAATTGCTGTTTCACGTCATCCTCCAAGGCATATGCAAGAGTCTTTCCATCAATGATCAATGCGAATGCGGCATGTGGATCTCTTTCAAGTTTGATCATTTGTGAAGCATTGGTAATTTGCAACAATATATTCTCCTTAACTACCTAATCATTAATGAAGAGAAAATACGTCAGCCGTCAATGAAATCAATTTCCTGAAGAAAAATTCCTGTCCTTTCACACACAAATGCATGCACGTACAGACACAATAAAAACCATACCTCTTTGGCATCTGAACTAATTTCTGTAATGCAGATCTGCTTCATGCCTTGTCTTAGCAGACTGCAAGCATATCTACATCACAAAATGAAATTTTTCACTAAATTGCTTTCATGGAGCATCTTTCCATCAGAAATCCAATTTCAGGTTCTGATTAGATGAGGTAAAAGAAAGCTTAATATTGAATGGCATGAGACAGACCCTATATTTATAGCAGTTTCCACCTTGTCCCCTGTCAAAACCCAAATCTTCAGGCCAGCTTGTGCAAGTTTATCTATACATTGGGGTACCTGAAATGAAGAAAGTTAAAACAGGTTGATGTAAGCCAGAAAAAAATAAAAATGGACAAAAAGAAAAAGAAAAAGAAAACTAAGTTTCTTGGAGAACGCAAACTGCGATATAACATACCCCCTTTTGCAATTTGTCTTCCACAGCAGTAGCACCAACGAGAATCAAATCCCTCTCCATCATCTCTGCAATGTTTTCAAGCATCAAATCTCTATCAGCCCCAATAGTAGTTTTTGCTTCTTGAAATTCATTGTTCCAAGCAGAGTACTCAGACTCGCCGAGCCTTTTATAAGCCAGTGCCAGCGTTCGCAATCCAGCTTCTCCATACTCATTCAAATGCCTAGTGGTATCTTCCTCGTATAATCTTCCATTCTTTGATAGCCTATCAAAAATAATGCTGACCAAACAAAGTAACAATAAATCAGTCAAACACAATCATCAGGTCAATAAAGGCATATAGTGGTGAAGGGTTTATTTTGCATCTATTAATACCTTGAAGAGGTCAAAAGGGCAATAGAGAGACTAACCTGTCAGCACCTTTACACAGAACAAGAATCTGCCCATCTTCATCCCTTACAATTACTGTCATTCGCTTTCTTTTGCTAGTAAATTCCAACATATTTAGAAGTTTGAACTCCCTACAAGATGCCCAGAGGACCTTTAAGAAGCTAAAACAAAAGGAATTCAGGAGAGATTAGCAAAGAGCACAAACATTGTGCATTGGTATCCCCACCTGTCAATTGTTTGCCCTGAAGCTGAATACCTTTCACGGACAAACACACTTGATTGAGTTCTTTTACAAAACTCAAAACCAAATTCTTTGGCTGCAACAAGAAAGGCTGCTTCATCAGGTGACTCTGATTCATACGTATAACTGCCGGTCTCTTCGTTCAGCTCAGGGACAGCAGTGTGACAAATTGCTAATATTCGAAAAAATAACATAATGACATCTGCATTAGGCTCATTCAACCAGTTCCCTTCCATGACACGACTGTCCTCAAAGCTAAAACCTTTTATGGGAGATTTATGAACCATTTCATCTTTGGAAATAACAACAGTTTCAAGTTCAATTTCTTGTTGTTTGCCTTTTTGCCTGAAATCAGTTGATCTTTCTACATCCTGATCCTCAAGGTCACTAGCCATCTGCTGTGCAGCAGCAAGTTCTACTTCACTAGAGCTCATGCCATATGCAGTACCGGCAATGGAACATTTGAGAAAATCCATCTGATTGCAGGTCAAAGTGCCTGTTTTATCTGAAAGGATTGTATCTACCTGGCCCAACTCCTCATTTAAATTTGATGTCCGTGCTTGAGCAGGATTCCCAGTTTCTTCATCATACATTTGTATGTCTTGATTAATAAAAGTTGCTTGCAAAACCTTGACCACCTCAATTGAAACATAAAGTGAAATAGGTATTAAATACCCATAAAGCATGAGGGCAGTGATCAGATGGGTGACCCCAGATAATACAGGCTTTCTAGGATCATAATAATCATCTGTATTCTGAGGTTGCAGATACCACCAGTCTGGCATGTCGAACTTTGTTTTCACTGCAAAACCGATAGAGCTTACCAATGAGATCACCAAAAGGAGGCTAAAAAGAACATATATTATATAATCCATTTTCCTTTCTATTCTGCTCCTCTTCGAAGGGGACTTTGTGGCATTCTGCATGACTTTGCTATCATGGCCGGTGAAAATCACGACCCCATAGACAAAAGCTGTATTACGCAGCTTTGAATCTCTAAGGAGAATCTGGCTAGGGTCGAGGGCATAAACTTCATGATCGTATTCAAAGTTACCAATAAAGGTGTAAAGGCTAGGGTTGGGATCTTCACATTTAATTTTTCCTGTGAAGTTCTTGAAAGACGCATCCTCATCCAAAGGCAATGTAACCTCCAAAGCTCTCTTTACCTTCAAGTTTGTCTCGCCATCTAAATTCATAGTCTCAACATAGCAAATTCCGTCTTCGTAACTTGATGACAGAAGTAGCAAATCCGCTGGGAAAAACTGATCCTTCTCCACTTTCACCACATCTCCAACCTGAAGCTTCTTCCATGACTTATAATCAAAAACACCTTCCTCCTTATGAAATTTTACCTTCCGACTATTAACTTTTATATCTTGCATAAACCTTCGCCAATCCTCTAAAGCTTCCTTTGCCATGCTAAGCCCTACAACAAAGACCAAGGGAGCAATCATGCTCACAGCAGAAAATGGCGAAAGGGGTGTAACTGAAACAATTGCAGCTGCAAGGAAATACAAATTGGCAACTCTGTGGAATTGTTCATACAAAGCTTTTGGTAAGAAAGTGAAAAAATTATACTTGGTTGTGGATATGTAATTTGATCGGTACTTAAAAGGTTTTTTCTTGTGCATAAGAGGTTGATTGCAATGCACAATTCTTGAGTATCCAGGCCCTTCAATAGAATGAGGCCCCTCTTCAGTAGCTTCTGGCCTAGTACATGCGAATGTATAGAGATGACTCAGCCGGAGCCTTGCTCGAATCCTACCCTGTGTCATCTCTGAGAATCAACCTTTAAGAAAAATTAGTAGACAACTGCCAAACAAAGAATTCCCAAACCTAGCCTTCACTGGTGGACATTAATGCAGCCAGTCATTCATGGTCCCTTGCTTTAAGTCCTGGTTTCACAAACATAAAGGGAATTTCAACATTAGCATATAACTTACATTTACAAAATGAAGCTTGCAACAATTGAAGCTCCACACAAAATGCCAAACTTCAAAAGCATAAGCATTCAGAAAATTATGTCATTTAAATTACATCCTATATACATTCTAGCATAACCCAGATTTGAAAGTCTTATAGCTATAAAAATCTAGGAATAAAAGATAAATTAAGACAAATATGAGAACAAATCTACATCGCTGAAAGCTACAAGATTGAACCCCCCCCCCAAAAAAAAAAGATCCTAGGAATCTATTAAACAGAAAAAAAAAATCCCATACCCAATTTCACTTTTCACCTCAAATATCAAAATAAATAGCTCAATTTAAACAAAGATGAAATTAAAAGGACAAATGAGACAATGGCGCAGCTAAAACTTCAAAATTTTCAACGAACGAAGAAACAGATCACTGATACTTGACACAAAATAAAAAGAAACCACATACTCGAAACTTTTAGAAAACTTAACCCAAAACAAGAATTTTAAAAGAAAATAGAAGAAAAAAAGTACCTTGAATCTGGAAGCTGATTCATCTTCAATACAGAAATTAACAAACCAACCCATTTGCAAAAAAATCATTAAAAAAGAGTAGACAATAAATTTTGCAGATCAAGGAACGACGGTAAAGAGTTTATTTTTTTATTAATTGATTTAATTTAATTATATTAAATTTGATTAATGGAGTAAATCTAGAGAGTGGCCAGGGTTTTAGGCTTAAAAGAGAGAGAGAGAAATTTTCGATCTTTGAGCCAATGACAGTAATTCCCGGTTTCCCATTGCTTTCTACAAATATTTTCTGTAATATATATTATTTTATCAATTTCCTTTTTCAAATTTTCACTACTTTGATTTTTCTTCTATGAGTTTCTTCATCTTCTTCTTTTTTCTTTTTCATAAAATTGAACAGAGATCAATCTGTTCACATGGGTTCTTGTTTTGAAAGAATGACGTGGCAATAATCTTTCTTTTTTTGCTCTAAAAATGGAACAACGTTCGATGTTCGTGGACCCTTTGATCCTACGTGTCAGATCCTCACCTTAGTCTTTGATAAATAATTTTATTTTATTAAAAAAAACTGTTTTTAATATTATCCATAATTAAACTATTTTTAATTTAGAGAGATGAAAGTTGTGATTAGTTAAGACTTAAGGGCCAAGGTCCTGTCTTTCCTTCTAACTACTCCCTTCTTCATGTTATAATAATTTTATTTATTTATTTTAATAAATTCACCGTTGAGTTGATACTATCTCTTGGCTCATCCCATCATTATTTATTAATATAAATTTAAGTTCAATTTTATTTTAGAGTTTTTGTTTGTGATTGAAGTTATATAAATTCAAAATTTTTCATTCCTTCCATCAAAATAAATTAAATGCAAATTATTCAAACGTTTTTTTAATAAATTATTCATGCTTCGTACTCCATTACTTATTTGTTTCTATTAAATTCTAAAATAAAAAGTTGAAAGTTGAAATATACTTTTAAGTGATTCTACATTTTACATTTGAGTTTTAATCGCTTTAATTTTATTTTCAGAAATTTAATTTTTCTTTTTTTTTCATATTTAAAAATTTAACTGTAGTTGCTATCTTGTTAAAATTTTCGTTTTAAATTCACTGGTGTGACATTTAAAAAATTACGTTCACTTGGTAGTGATGTAAAAACATTAATATTGAGAATGTTAATGTGGATTTTAACCATTTGAATTCATTATATATATATATATATATATATATATATTATTGAAATAGTGCTCTCAAGAAAAAAGCATTCCTATTGTAATTGAAATAGATAACAATATTAACTATTTAGAACTAACTAATGACATTATAAGAATAGAGGACTAAATTATGTCAAAATTAAAGTGTATGTATCATACTCAAGTTTTAGCATGGTTAGGGGCCAAAACTGAAATTTGAACAATTTTTTTTTTATAATGATAATAAAATAGCAAGGCACACTCAAAATGTGTGTCAATTTTTAAGATTCTTAAATTTAGACATAACAAAAGGACTAAATTTGAAATTTAACACTTTCTTATATTACGAAGGAAAAATAATCATACACCTTCAAAATTAAATGAGTACACGTGTCGCATGGCAAATGCCATGATCACTCTTTTGATATCATATATTATATAAGAAAAGGTATGGCAACAGGCAACATATATGATAATTTTGAATATTGGGATACTTATTTGAGTTTCAGGATATTTGTTTTTTTTAGTTATATTTAAAGTTAGCCCTCTTTCTTAAATTAAGTTTTAAATATATTTTTTTCCTACATAATAATGATAATTTTAAATAATAAATAACTTTAAATATCATGCATTAAATTATAATTAAAATTTAAAATTAAAATCTCAATACAAATTATAAAATAATATAGTTACTCGCAATTGTCATATATATATATATATATATATATATCATATAATATATCTTATATATTATATAAAAGAAGGTACAAAAACATATATTGAACATTGAGTTCTAGATAGTTCTTTGAAGAAACTCAATGAAGCTTAACTTCAATCCTCACCATAAGCATAGTCTTAATCTTGCCTTATCAATATGTCACATCATGTAAAGTGGGCCTATGCAATTCTTAAAAGATGGGGAAGGGTTGTTTTCAACATTAATTAATACATCACTTCTTCAAGTTTGACATTGCTTTGACGAGTCTCCTCACATCGGTTCAAATAGTGTTTTCAACTGACAATTAGACTCTTTATCGCTTGCACATATAAAGTAGAGCATTCGATGGTTGAACTAGTGCCTAGTTAACATATTCTTATAAATACTCTTCTTTCAATATAAAGAGGGAAAAAGAGAGATCTATCATATAACTCTCACTCTACTCAAATACCATATTTGGATTTCTATTCTTAGTGACTCTCCATACCACTACAATATGAACCACCATCATATCAACTCCAACACCTTATATAACTTAACGATAAACTACACTCAATGTCACTAAACTCTTAGTAAGTTTATGTCTTGATCACTTAATTTCAAAAAATTACAAAATGATTATTGAACTATTTGAAAACTTTTATTTAAGTCATTGGGCTGCTAAGTTTATTTTTAAAGTTCGGCTAGCAAGCTCTAATTGATGATTCGACGATTGGTACAATGGGTCGGTACTCAATGACGAGTAGAAAAACATACCTTAGATATAAACCGATTTGACGGTTAGTGTTAGAGATTGAAGAAGAAAACTAATTAGATTTTGGTTCACAGATTCGTGACGCTCAAAACTATTTCATGAAAAAAATTGAATTGTAGAAGAGAAGAAAAAGAGCTTTCAATTGATATAGGCGATGCAAACGGAGAAGGCCATACAACAACGATTTTAACAGTCTAGTGACCGTAATGAAAATTTTGTAGATTTTTAAAGTGAGTGACTAAAATGTAAACTTATTAATAGTAGAATGAATTTTGATGTAATTTAACTAAATTGTTATAACATATATAATATCATCTTTTCCTCCTCCAACGTTAATGGATAAATACTAACGATAAAAAATGACTACAACGCGCAAGATTAGAATTTTTTATTCATAAATGGTGCAAAATCGTTTATATGATTTTATAGTATTTTCTTTTTCATAATAAATGTTGATTATAATAATATTTAAAAAGAAGAATTTGCAAATGGAGTACAATTAAAAGTATTAATAACGAAGTTAGTGGTTTATGGGCTCCATGAGTATTGAATATTATAGCCAATGTTGAATCCCCCCCCCCCCCACACACACACAAAAAAGTTGTTGCTTTTTTGGGTATATAGGCTTATTAAAAGCTAATTAAGCACTATATCTCACCATCTCAATTATTGAAGATGAAGAATATTATTGATTTGAAGAGTTTTTGTTTGAAGATTTGCTATTATGAATGGATCCACTTCCCTGTAATGTTTTTCTATCATTGGTAAAACTAATCAAATCATTAATTTTTATTTTGAAATTTCATGAAAAAAATTAATATATACATATAAATAATAATAATATAGATATACACATTCATTTTATAAATTATATAAAAAAATATTTAAACTAGTTTTAATTCAATTCAATTGATATACGATAAATATTCTTATCAATTCAAAAAAGATTTAAAAAAATTTTATTCTAATTGGACCATTGGTTTTTAATTTAATCAATTCATGAAATTAATTTTGATTAAAAATGATTTAATCGCATCAATCTTATCTTGGTTTTGCAAGGAAGAAATTTTGAGAGTGCTATCAATTGTGATGCACAAACTATTGTTAGATTTGTCCAAATACTTAAGGTTGCATATTAGAGTATCTTTCAAAAGATTATTTCAATTTTAAAAAATAATGTAAATTGTGATATAAAATACATATAAGTTTAACCTACATGATTGTTTTGGAAAGTAACTTACCTGATTGCTTGTAAAATTCGCATAATGCTTAATTATTGAGGATTTTAATATGTGTATTATAAGTATTTTTATTTTGAAAGACCAAAAATTATATTTTAACCTTGAATTTTAATATTCACTTTGTTGTTGGTCTAGTGGAGTGTGGCAATATCCTCGTTCACTTTCCTTTTACTATTTCCTAAAGTTAATGGTTTTGGATCTGACATAGATTTCATAGAAATTGATGCCAATGGATCACACCACTATGATTTTAGCTTAGGCTTTTGTATAGAGTGCTTCACAATTTTAAAATAAGAAAAATTAATTCGTATGTTGCAACTTAATTCGTAAAGTTGCATAATTTATCTTATTTGTTGGTATATTTGATCACATCAAACAAGATTTTTTTTCAAGGATCTTAATATAATATACTTATTTTACATACTAAAATATGTTATCCAATAAGGTATGGGCTAATCTTTATATTAAGGGTATTTGATTTGATGAGATTTGAACTGATTAAGATGGATTAAAGGTTACTTTGTGAAGCTGGATTCGTGCTCTCAATATAAAAGCCTTATTCAATCTTGAAAAAGGTAATTGTTGAGGCAATTATGTGAGAATTGCTTCACGAAGTGCCACAAGCAGTGCATGATGCTCTTGACACTAGGCATTGCACAAGTCACAAAACTTGCCTTATTTGTATTTGGCAATCTTTTCAACAAAATTAGTTAGGCAGTCACTTAGATAATTTTTTGGACGTGTGTTGGCCTATACTTGAAGATCCTTTTGGTGGAGCAACAAATCTTCAAAGATTGAATCAATCTGAATCAAGCCAATCAGATCCATTGTTTCAAAGAGATTGGCTTGGCTGATCTAAAGACTTATCTTGGAGATATTTAATTTATTTTTAACTTTATGAGGATATTTGTAAAGCCTTTTATGAGGCGATTTTAGTGAGATATTGATTGTAATTGCTCTGTATCTTAACAAGTCTTAAATTCTTATATTTTATAGGCTTGTGTAAGTTGGAAGGGTGGAGAGTTGAGCTTCTAATGTATTCATTAGAAAGTAACTAAACAAGTGAATCACTTGATTTACAAACTAAGGTTTCAGGGATAAAACTTAGTGCAGAGACATCTAGATCTTAGGTGCAAAAGTAAGGTTGCTATACTGGTGTGTGATAGGACTTAACTGTTTGTACAAAGTTTAAGATAGTGGATTATCTCTCTAGGTATGGCCCCGTAGATGTAGGAAAATTGAATTGTGTAAACAACTTGATTGTGTTCATCTTTGTTTTAGTCGCAGTGGGACTCTTAATGAGCATTACTCGTACTACTACACAAAGCACTGCTCCCCTGTTTTACTAGAACTACATCGTCCCTTTTATCTTTGAGAGTGGATGTATCCCAATAGTAACTCTTGTTCCTACTCTTCACCAACTTGAAGAATAGTTTGCATCTATCTTTACTGTCATCCTCTACCTCTAACTTGGTTGTGAATGGATTTTGGGCTATCAATCTCCCTTGTCAACATTGATTATTAATCTTAAAATCCATGTTCATAATCTAGAAAAAAACAATTGGTAATCAGTTACAAAGTCTCAAGTGTATTTTCTTTAGAGTTTTCAAAGATAATCGCATTTCCAGTTTTCCATATACCCTTAATGTGTGTAAGTAAAGTTTGTATATAACTCTCCATTTGGATCGATGTCTTTCGAAGCTCATCATTCGTAAGGAATTAGTTATTATAAATCTTCCACAAAAATAAAATGAGTTTAAAAGGTAACTTAAGCTTCCATGTCGATAATTATAATTATAATTATAAGGATAATCTTGAGATAAACAATTACTTTTGTATTTAACTATTTAAAAAGTTCTCTTAAAGGATAAGTGTTGCTATTGATAATTTTATCATCTTAGGATTTTAATTTGTATTATATTTATTATATTACAGAGAAAATTTGAATAGAACTCCTCTTTGTAAAGAAAGAATTTGGCTTCTCTCAAAGGCAAGACTTTTTGAATACTTTTTCATCAATCTAATATTATTTTCGGTATTGATAAAATTATGAGTAATTATGTAACACCCCTAACCCGAATCCGTCGTCGGAATAAGGTTACAGAGCATTACCAGAATTTTACAAATCAAACAGACAGAAAATGCAAACATATCATATCATATAATATTCATATCAGAAACCAATCAAAATTAAACATATTGTCCCTTATATAAACCCTCGAGGCCCAAAACGCGCGTTAGGAACAAGTTGGACTAGATCGGGTACTCAAAGAATTTTTCAAAAAACATTGAAAACTTTTAAAGCTGCAGAGGTCACATGACTGTGTGGCCAGACCGTGTGACTCACACGGCCAAGAGACACGCTCGTGTCTTAGGCCGTGTGGACATTCAAAATAGGGACACACGATCGTGTCCCAACCCGTGTCCATACCCGTGTAACTCTCTGAATTGGGTCACAAGGCCAAGTCATACGCCCGTGTGCTAGGCCGTGTAAGCATACTGACTTGCATTCTTAAAAAGATACAGGGGACACACAGCTGTGTCACTTGGTCGTGTGTCACACACGGCTGAGACACACGCCCGTGTCGCTACCCGTGTGGACTAAAATAGACCATTTTCCAAGCCACATTTCTCACCCAATTTGGTACCAACCTAAACTCAACAATTTGCATATAACCAAGTCATAATAAGGCATTCAGGACAAGCTAAAATCAAGTCTTAAACATGTATTATCACCACATACAACCAATATGCCATTAGGCACCTCAAGTGACAACTTAAAAACATGTCAATCAAGCATCCAAACTTACCTAAATAACCAAATACATATATGCATAATCCCAAATGGTACCAAATGTACTATTCTAACAAACATCAATATGATAAGACCACATATATATATATATATATCAAAATATACCAAACACAAGCCATTTAATTGGCTAACCTCAACAAAACACTTATATGCCAACAGTGGCCAAATTAATATATACATTATAACCAAATTCAAATATCCGAAAGTACCAAAAGAGCCGATGGATAGTGTGATATACCTCCAACAAGCTTCCAAGCTAAACGGGCTTCCGAATTACTATAAAACATGAAAAATAACATAGAGTAAGCATCTAAGCTTAGTAAGTTCGTATAACAAAGAAATTAACTTATTATTTAATCACATTTAAGGTAAGCATACAAAACATATCCAAACCATTTGGCCAAAAACCTAAACACATATCCTCAACATGTTAGCCATGTAGAACGCATATAATAGCCAATAAACATGGATGAACATAACCACTAAACAAGTTTCGTATACATGTATCATCCATTTCATGTTTCAATATATCATGTAATATCATTTCCATGTATTTCATGTATTTACCTGTAATGGTCTGTATCAAACTCGTATTGTCTCATAACAGAACATTGTCCGTTGAGCCATTTAAAATATCATCGGATACACGGGTAGTACACACAAGGTGTACTGAACTGTAATCCATCAATTCATGTACATATTTTCTTATACGAGCTATGAATCGATATGCTCTCACGAGCTGTGAATCGGTAAGCTCATACAAGCTCAGAATCGGTAAGCTCTCACGAGCTGCAAATCAGGAAGCTCATACAAGCTGTAGTGTGTTCGCAACACATGCAAGACCCTAACCAAATTGGTAACCCTAATGACATGTCATTAGTATCCAACGGATTCCTAAGGTTCAAACAGGACTCAGTTATCGTCGGATATGCGATCGGTATTTATACATGGCAATTATACAATTCACATACATATAGTTCAATTTAAAACATATAAATATACAATGTAATTACACGAACTTACCTCGATAAGTGTACGTAGATTCAGAGGCAACTAATCTGATATTTTCTCTTTACCTCGATCAAACTCTGTACGAGGTCTGACAGGATCTATACGAATAAATTTAACTCATTTCAATATAATTCTCATTCAATTTAATCCAACACGAAATTTTGGTAAAATTACCATTTTCCCTATACTTTTAAGTCCTTTGTAATTTAGTCCCTAGGCTCAAAAATGAATTTCATGCAATTTAATCCTTACTAAAGCCTAGCCAATTTTTATAAATATTAATAGCAGCCCATATAATTCACAATTTCACAAATTTTACCATAAATTTATCACCTTTTCTGATTTAACCACTAATTGATTATTTCATCAAAGTTCTCTTTACAAAAGTTGTTTATCTTACAACAACCATTCATTTTCTATCATAAAACTTCAAACCTCAAGTATGCTCATCAATAGCAAACCCCTAATACTTTAACATTTTTGCAAATTAATCCTCAGGCTAGCTAGATTAAACTACAAAGATCCCAAAAATATAGAAATCATCAAAAACGGGACAAAAATACATACCTAATTAAGCAAAATAAGCTTGCCTCAATTTCAAAATTCCATGGCTAGTTTTTTTTTTTTTTGAAGGAAGATGATGATAATAGTTTATTTTATTTTATTTATCATAACTTTAATCACTAATTTCTAAAATTAACCTTAATAATTCATTCAATTTCCAATGATGACTACTCATGTTTATCCACTAACAACTTTAATGTCTAATTACTATATAAGGACCTCCAATTTAAGATTCTATAGCTATTTAATACCTTTAGCTATTAGAACTCAACTTTGCACTTCACGCAATTTAGTCCCTTTTATCAAATTAAATATGTAAACGGTAAAATTTATTAACGAAATTTTTATACGGTATTTCTATCATGCTGTAGACTATAAAATAATAAAAAAATAAATTTTTCGACTTCGAATTTGTGGTCCTGAAACCACTGTTCCAATTTCACTGAAAACGGGTTGTTACAAATTAATTTTCATACTTTCTAACCAAGGCTAGATAGAAGTTTTTGTTTCATAGTATTGTGAGATTCAAGTGTTCTTTTTATATATTTTTATTTAATTAGTATTTACTCATTCTCTATTTTAGGGGTTAGGTCTTTACAGTCCCTTATAATTATTCTTAGTATTGTTTCAAGTTGGGTCTTTCGTTTGGTAATTAGGATTGTAAATTTGTGGGGTGTGCCTTGCATTTATCAGACACATTGCAGTCACTGATAAGGAATGAGGCAGAAGCAGATTGAATTCAAGTTGTTCGCTTCAAGAATAAAAGATTTGGATGTGACCTGAAAGGAAGAAAATAAATAAATTTAGAAAATAACAAAGGAAATAAGAAAAAATAAAAAAATAAAGGATAAAGGATAAATATTAAAAATAATAACTAAATAGCAAAAAGATAGATTAAAGCAAAGTAGAAGATGGAACGATAATCGATAGTTATGATGGATAGAAGGATAAATGTCCAATTGAATCCTTTGATATATAAATCTGAATCAAAATAATCTCAATTGAAGGGTGAAGAATGAATTCCCACGATTCCTTGAAGAAAATTGAGAATAAAACTACTTCAAAAAATCATAAGAAAGAAATCTTGCACAAGAAACAAACTCCCAGAGTTGAAAACTTTATTAATAAAAACAATTGTCTGATTTGTGTTTAATGCAAAGGCCTATATATAGGATAACTAAATAAATCTAAATAAAACTCTTAAGCAAACTAGAACTCTAATTAATCTAAACAAGATGTAGTTTTAAACTAAACTTTATGGTTGATATAAACCACCTAAATAACTTAAACTACTTAATAATTATTAAACATTCGGAATAATAAAATAATAAAAAGATAAGAGCTGATAAATACAATATTATACTATTATATAATAAAAATTAAGCCTAAAACCTGAACCCAATATGCTTTAAACTCAAGTTAAAAGCCCAAAACTCGTAATTCTTGTCATAATCCTGTCCATAAATTCTACTCGCACAGTCTTCACTAAAACATTCATAACTTGAGCTCCCGAACTCGAAATTGAGTGATTCAAATTGCGTTTCGAAGTTAAGAAATAGATATTCGAACGCCATGAAGACATATTAATCCACAAATGCCTGGATCCTATCCAAAAATTCATCACAAGTCTGTTGATTTCCCAAACTTGAAAATTGACAATTTCGGTGAATGGAATTTAATAAATTTCACCCTATCCGTGCATGTATCATTCCCCCTTTCCTCGAAAATATTCGTCCTTAAATCTTGTCTTTGATCAATTCCTGGTTTGATTTACTTGTCCTTTGATATTGTTGTTGGGCCTTGAGGTGGTGTGAGCCCATCACATTCATGGGTCTGAAACTGGGCCTGGAGACTCGCATCAAGCACCTTAGAAGAGAATCAACGAGCAAATGAAGAATGGCCAAAACAGGCTCGATGTCAGGATGATGCGACGTGGCAACAGCATCGTGACAACAACATCGTGACGAGGAAAGCCGACACGTCATGACGATTCCTAATGTTATGCAACCATATTTGTATAGCTCAACAGAACTTCTTCTCCCAGTTGGACTATAATTACTTCAAGGTTATTTTAGTCATTTTATCCCATAGTATTGAACTTATTTAAAGGATTTTTGTAACCCTGATTAGACACATCAATCAGAAATGGCTTTTCTTTGAGGAAAAAAAGATATAGTTGCATATGGAGTTTTGGTGAGAGTTTGAAAGAATTTTGTGAAACCCCTTTTGTAAGAGAGTGTTTAAAAGAAAATATAGTGGCTCATGGTTGTGGTGGAAAAGAAAATAAATATATAATAAAAATGAAGATTTTATTAAAAAGAAATATGGAAAGAATAAAAGACTTTTGGGGAGAGAGTTTACAGAAAAAGGTCAAGCCCCAATATGTGTAACTCCATCCCCTATTTATAGTACTAAGATAGATAGACTAGTCCTACTTAAATTCCTAAAGATAATTACAAATAATCAAAGATAAATAAAGATAAATAAAATAATTCCTAAATTAAATAATTCCTAATAATTATCTTAATATTAATTATCCTAATATAATCAAAATAGAGTCTAATAGAATAAAGTCTCTTCTTTTTGCATTTCAACCCTTGTGTCTTCGATGCTTGCACTTTTGGCACCAACTTTTCCCTGTGTCGTACATTGGCCCATTTTGTCTCTAAATTCACTCTTTTGGCCCTTAATTTCGCTTTTACCTCCAATTTAGTCCCTACAAGATAAAAGACAATAAATAGCCCAAATTAGTAGAATCATACTCAAAATAAATATGCAATTAGCACATAAAAATATGACGTTCTAGAGTATTATCAAATTCATCCTACTTAGCCCATACTTGCCCTCAAGTATGGTTCCTATCCACTGTGAAAATTATATCCTAAAAGAAATTCTACTCCAAAGTTTTATAAAAATCAGTCAAAAATGCATATGAAAAATAAAGAGAACTTCTAAGCTTGCTTTAAGTAAAACAGAAAAATTTTTCTAATTAACACACACAAAAATTAAAATAATCTTGAATTATTTCATGCTATTTAGATAAATTACTAAACCTACCAAAACACTCATTTATTTCCTCCTTTAGTCCCCAACTACAATTTTATTAGTACCATTTTTCTTTTCTTTTTTTTTTCTTTTTTTCCTTTTTATTATTATTATTTTTTTACTTTTTTCTTTTTATTATTATTTTTTACTTAGGAATATATTGAACCTTTTGACGCGAAGAGAGATGACAACCCAAGCACCCCACCTCGGTTACTCAGCCCAACATACTCCTAAAAATTATTTATTTCCGGTTAGCGAAGTTTTACCCATCACGTCACATAACCTTTTAACGCGAAGTAGAATGACAACCCAAGCACCCTACCCCGGTTACTCAATCAGTCATGTTCTGAGCCGCATTCATAACCTTGGTTAGCGGAGTTTTACCTATCACGTCACATAACCTTTTGACGCGAAGTAGAATGACAACCCAAGCACCCTACCCCGGTTATTCAGTCAATCACGTTCTAAGCTGCACTCATAACCTTGGAAACATTTATTAAACAAAATTTACACGAAATTTTAATTTTAAGAGGACCTAAGAGAAATAATCAAGTGTCGAAAATAAGTTTTAGTAACCACCTAATAGACATGAATATAATTTAGGCATGCAAATGTATTAAGTGTCCACTTGATATTAAACTTGATCAATTTTACGAAAAGTAAGATAGAGTTAACTTATTAATCATAATTATTTTTAGCCTAATAAAAATAAAACAGTGGAGATAAAATCAAACAGACAAAATCATAACTAACTCAATAGTCAAGAATCATGCATGTAGGTCAAACAGTGGCAAGTCGTGGTCAAATTCTTGGGCATGAAAAGCGACAGAATATTCTTAAAAAAATATGGACAAAATGGAGCCTCAAGCAGCAAACATAAGTCACATCAGCAGACAACAGTAATACGAAAAGTACCTCCCCCTACTTAAAACACATTGTCCTCAATGTGGGCGAAAAAGAAATAAATAGGTAGAAAAGTGTAGAAAAACTCCCTGTGTAGCTACTGTCGATTGCGGAGGATAGTAATGAGTTCGGTGAGTTGCTGGCCAAAAGTGTCAAGTCGAGCCTCAATGCGCTCCGTTTTACCTAAGCAAAGAAGAGAAATTTATTAATATTTAAATAAAAAAATTAAAAAGAAAAGAAAAGAAAACAATAAATAATAAATAATAATAAAAATGAAAATAAATCATAAAAGAAAAATAAAGATTGGGTTGCCTCCCAACAAGCGCTTATTTAACGTCATTAGCTCGACGACTTAAATGTTTCTACGGTGGCTCAAAATAAATCTTTTCAATCGTGTGAGCTTGGAAATTCTCATTTTTTATCACATCCACCATATTTGGGTTTAATCGTCCTTGCGCCTCTTTCATTAGTTTCATATTTTCCTCCAAGGGGTTGATCCTTTTTAAGTCGGCAATGGTCTCATCATTCTCCAAAAATCTGAATTTGAGATGCTCGAGAAGTGGTTTTAATTTCGGATCTAATGCCTGCACAACAGAAGGTAGAAGTTTAGTATCCATAGGAGCCAATAATTTATTAACAGATTCAAAGTCATCAAACATCATTTTAAATTTATCTCCATAAATTGACTCAAAATTTTCTTCCACTAAAGAGTCAATTATGTCGACACAATCTACGCTCAAGATTTCACTGGGATGACTAATGGCGTCGTAGACATTAAACTTCACGATCTCCCCATCAAACTCCATCGTGAGAGTTCCACTTCGAATGTCAATTTTAGTACTAACCGTACTAAGGAAGGGTCGTCCCAACAAGAGATCCAAAGATCCGGAAGTACTATCCTCCTCTATTTTTATTACATAAAAATCTGCAGGGAAAATAAGTTCGTTAACTTTTACCAACACGTCCTCGAGGACTCCTTCAGGATGCACAACGGACCTGTCTGCCAATTGAATGATAACACCTGTTTTTGTCAAAAAACCTGCGTTAAGTGATTCATAAATAGAATATGGCATTACATTTATGGAGGCTCCTAGATCACACATAGCATTTTTAATTCCTCAGTGGCTTATTTTGCATGGTATTGCAAACATGCCCTTATCCTTACATTTTGCTGGCATTTTTCGCTGCAACACTGCGGATACATTCTCACCGACATTTACCCTTTCATTACCTGTTAATTTTCGCTTGTTGGTGCAAAGCTCTTTAAGAAATTTAGCATACCTCGGTATTTGCTTGATGGCATCCAACAGCGGAATGTTGATCTCGACATTCCTAAATGTTTCGAGGATTTCCTTGTCCTCTTTACCTTTTCAACACTGGTTGAATCGTTCTGGAAATGGAGGTTGAATTATGGGTAATGGGGGTTTCGTTCGGACCTGTTCATCGTTCTTGGGCTTTTCTTGGGCGATTTCTTGGCCAAGATTCCTATCAAGAATTGGTTCCAGTACCTTTCCACTTCGCAACGTCACTGCATTCGCGTTTTGTCTTTGATTCGGTTCGGTTTATGACGGTAGCTTCCCTTGACAATTCAATTTCTCAACTGATATGGTCAATTCTCTTATAGACGCCTCAGTTTTCTGTTGAAAATCCTTCATTTCTCTTTGGAAATTAAGAGTTTGCTGTTGAAAATCAAGGACATTAGCTGTTAATTTATTGACCATGGTTTCTAAGAAATTACCTGAATCTCGAGGCTGTTGTGGAAGTTCATTTTGGTATGGCTGGTTATACCGTGGGTTGGTCCCATAACTCAAGTTGGGATGGTCCCTCTATCCTGGGTTGTAGGTATTAGCGTAGGGATCATATCGCCTTTGTGGTGGGCCAGGGAAATTTCCCACTGCATCTAAATGAGCCATAGAGTCATCATACAAACTGGGGCATGCATCAGTTGTATGCTCAGGCGTAGCACATATTCCACATAACCGAGCTGTCTTTGTTTTTTCTGCAAGAAGAGTATTCATCATATTAGTAAGTTTATCAAATTTATCTTCTATTGTAGAAATACTTAACTGGTGAACCCTTCTGGGTTTGTCAAGATTAGCTCGAGACTGTTGAGAATTTGCAGCCATCATGGAGATCAGGTCTCTTGCTTGTTGAGGGGTCATATTGACTAACGCTCCTCCACTAGCAGCATCTACCATATTCATCTCCATTGGTTTCAAACCTTCATAAAAGTATTGGAAGAGAGATTGCTCTGTTATACCATGTTGTGGGCAACTTGCACACAATTTCTTAAACCGCTCCCAATAGTTGTAAAAGGACTCTGCTTCTTTTTGCCTTATTCTCAAGATCTCTCTTCTTAGCTCAGCTACTGTAGATGCTTGAAAAAACCTGTTGAGAAATAAACGAGATAAATTAGCCCAAGTAGTAATAGATCCAGGAGGTAAATAAAATAATCATTCCCCAGCTGAATCTGCTAGGGAAAAAGGGAAAGCGCGCAATTTAATTTGATCCTCAGTTACGCCTTGAGGTTTCATACTCAGACAAACCATATGAAACTCCTTTAAATGTTTATGGGAGTTTTCATTTTGTAACCCTCGGAAAGTTGGCAGCAACTGAATTAACCCTGACTTCAGTTCAAAATCAGTATCCATAATAGGATATGCGATGCACAATGGCGGTTGTTCTGTCGGAGCTTCGGCTAGTTGCCGAATTGTTTGAGCCATTGGTTGGCGTGCTAAATTCGGGTTTTCGTTAACCCTAGTTTCAAGCACTTCTTCAGGTGAATTGATTTCTGCTTTTTCGCCTTCAAAAGTCTGAGTAGGGTTTTCGTTAACCCTAGACTCTACTTCATCGTCGATTCTGATTTCTGGCAGTGGATTGCTTTGAGTCCCAACCATCGCTGACTGCTTTTTCCTTACCTTTGTTTCCTTGCGATTAGCTTTTGCAGTCTTTTCAATCTCCGAGTCAAACGCAAGAGTGCTTGGAGTAGATCTGATCATAGAAAACAAAAAACAAGATTAGTACGTTACCGGTCCCCGGCAACGGCGTCAAAATTTGATACGTCGTTGAAAGCACAAAAAATATCCTATTCCCTACAAAATAATGAAAAAGAACAGTAAATGGGAAGTAGGGTCGAATTTTCAGGGACTGGATTATACGAATGCTTGTTTCTCGAAATCCTAGGCAGAATCGTGCCCAAGAAAACCTGCGTTCCTGAAAAAATAAAAATAACAGAATTAAAAGTTTTGATTTGGAAACGAAAATAAAATAAAAATAGAATTGAGAAGTTGAATTGGAATTGCGAAAATTAAAAATAGGAAATAGAGATGAGTTAAGAAAATTCTTATGGGGAGATTCTAGCCTCCGGTTGCCTCGATCCGCCTTGGGTTCAATCTTTGGCTTTTAGATGATCCTTCTCAAACCGAATAAGCCAGTTATAGTAGAAGAGGACGCTTACGATCATCAGCTCCAAGGATTTAGACTTCAATTTAGTAGAACCTGACTCTAGCCAACAATCGCTCTTGTGGGACCATCTTATGCTAGATCAACGTTTCTCAATGGTGAATCCCACACCATTTTGTCTCTTGGGCTCGCCAACCTCTGACGCAGTAAGCTAACGAACTGACTGTGCAACCTTCTCAAAATATACAAAGCGGCCGTTTCTTGCACACGTTGAAAAGATCACTTTTTAAGGGACATGGACGGAAGTGTCAGCCCCGTAATGCGGAGAAACGAAGAACTATTGAGAAGGCTAAGTACGAATTCTAAACCTCAAGAACCCTTTTTGAGGATTTTCGGCAACCTTTGGCTAGAAGTGTTTTAGTGGCTCATGGTTGTGGTGGAAAAGAAAATAAATATATAATAAAAATGGAGATTTTATTAAAAGGAAATATGGAAAGAACAAAAGACTTTTGGGGAGAGAGTTTACAGAAAAAGGTCAAGCCCCAATATGTGTCACTCCATCCCCTATTTATAGTACTAAGATAGATAGACTAGTCCTACTTAAATTCCTAAAGATAATTACAAATAATCAAAGATAAATAAAGATAAATAAAATAATTCCTAAATTAAATAATTCCTAATAATTATCTTAATGTTAATTATCCTAATATAATCAAAATAGAGTCTAATAGAATAAAGTCTCTTCTTTTTGCATTTCAACCCTTGTGTCCTCCATGCTTGCACTTTTGGCACTAACTTTTCCCTGTGTCGCACATTGGCCCATTTTATCTCTAAATTCACTTTTTTGGCCCTTAATTTCGCTTTTGCCTCCAATTTAGTCCCTACAAGATAAAAGACCATAAATAGCCCAAATTAGTAGAATCATACTCAAAATAAATATGCAATTAGCACATAAAAATATGACGTTCTAGAGTATTATCAAATCAGTAAGGGATTTTCTTTGAGGGCGACAAAATGTAGTCGCATATATAGCTTTGGTGAGAGTTTGAGAGAATTTTGTGAAACCCCTTTTGTACGAGTTTTGGATGTGATCTTTGTATTTGGGGTTTGAGCTTTGTATTAATGTTAAGTCGATGCCTCCTTCGCTCGTGGTTTTTATCCTCTTTAAAGGAGTTTTCCACATAAAATTTGTGTTTGCTTTTCTCTACTTTTTCTATTTCGTTGTTTATATGGGTCGATCTCCAACAAACTAATATCAGAGCTTGGTTCAAATTTTGCATATCAACTCGTTCGGTGGCACAGCAACAAATTTAAATATCGAAAAGTTTGACAAGATCACAAGTTTAAGTTTCTAATAGTTTCAGATAATTACGGAGGTAGCTGATGTGGCCAAGAACGAGGGTGATGATTCATTGTTTTCCATATATAATTTGGTTGAAAGTGGAGTCGTGTTAGATGTTAGGTATGTGCTTGATTTAGCGAAGAATCTCATCCCCTTTTGGTCTTTAAAACTCGAATGGTTCGTAGAGTATTTGAGGCAAGGTTGGTCGTAGAGGGTTATAGTCAGGTGGAGAGAGTTGATGGTTTCTCTCCTGTTTAGGTATTATTGGCCGTTGTTGCATTATACAACTTTGATTTAAAGACTAGGGGTCCGTTTGTTTACATATAACAGGTTATGCGGAAAATGTTTTCTGCATTTTCCTGTGTTTGTTTCACAGAAAATAGTTTGGTCAACGAAAAATGACTTACAGGTCAAGATAAAATAACCCTTTTTTCCTGTAAAATGACTTGCCTTTTGAAAAGCGTAAGTCATTTTCCTGAAAAGATCTCATTTATAGATAATTTTATTTTTTATAAAAATTAAATTAAATCAAGTTTAATATCATTATATTGATAATAAATTTTATTTTATTTTTAAAAATATTTAAAATATTATTTTTCAATATTATTAAACATATATATTTAATTATTTATATTTAGTCATATAATAAATTATTAATATAATTTATTTTTAATAAATTATTTAATATTTAAATTTTATTTTAATAATAAATTTTAAAAATAATAATTTAAATAATATTATTCACATATTATTGAAAATATTTAATATTAATATTTTAATAATAAATATTTATTACAATTATAAATATATTAATAAAAATTGTTTTGTAGTATAAAGGTTAAAATATGTCATAAGTCGACGTACACTTCACAGATTTGTAATTTAGTCTTTGTATTTTTATTTTCAAGAATTTAGTCCCTTTACTTTTCAAATTTGAAAATCAAGTCCAATTGTTGACATCGTTAATTTTTTTTGTCAATTTTGTTGATGCCACATTTTTAAATAAAAAAATACTCACTTAGTAGTCATGTAATAAAAAAATGACGTTGTAATGAATCTGAATTTAACATAATATTTTTAATATATGCAAAAATAATGTAAAATATAAAATTATAGATAAAAATAAATTCAATAAAACAATGAAAAAATAAGAAAATCTCAAATGTATGTTTGTTTAATTGAAAACAACTTTTATAAAATATTTTTAAGAAATCTACCAAACAATAGAAAATATTTTACACGGATTTATCCAAACACCAGAAAATATTAGCTTTTCCAGAAAAGTAAATCATTTTCCAGTAATCAATTTTTGAAAATCATTTTCAGTGAAACAAACGGAGCCTAGGAGTCTTTCAGTTTCCAAGTTCTAGCACGGTTTAGACTTGGTTAACAATCTACAAAATTTGAGTTAGACTCGTGACGGGGTATGAAAATGGAGGCGTGATAAATATGAGTAAAGGTGGAGATTTATGGGGTGTACCTCGCATTTATAGGACATATTGCAATCACCTTAGACGAGAATCGACAAAAAACTGAAAAGGGCTAAAATAGGCCTGACGTCGGGACAACGCGATGGTTTTTAGAAATGGACATGGCGACGAAGTCGTGATGAGGAAAGTCGGCACGTCATGACGTCACGCTGATTCCTAATGTTATGCAGGCACATTTTGTATATCTCAATAGGACTTCTTCTCTCAGTTTGATTTGGATTACTTTAGGGTTATTTTAGTCATTTTAGCCCTCAGTATTGAGCCTATTTAAAGGACCTTTGTAACCCTGATTTGGACACGCCAATCAGTAAGGGATTTTTTTAGGGCGACAAAATGTAGTTGCATATAGAGTTTTGGTGAGAGTTTGAGAGAATTTTGTGAAATCCCTTTTGTGTGAGTTTTGGATGTGAGCTTTGTATTCGGGGTTTGAGCTTTGTATTCTCATTGTACTCTCGTTTTGTTTACTACATTAATGTTAAGTCGATGCCTCCTTCACTCGTAGTTTTTATCCTCTTTAAAGGAGTTTTCCACATAAAATTTGTGTTTGTTCTTCTCTGCTTTTTCTATTTTGTTGTTTATACGGGTCGATCTCCAACAAATTAGTATCAGAGTTTGATTCAACTTTTGCATACCGACTTGTTTAGTGGCACAATAGCGAATTTAAATATTGAAAAGTTTGACAAGATCACAAATTTAAGTTTCTAATAGTTTCAGATAATTACGGAGGTAGCTGGTGTGGCCAAGAACGAGGGTGATGATTCGTTGTTTTCCATTTATATTTCGATTGAAGGTGGAGTCGTGTTAGATGTTAGGTATGTGTTTGATTTTGTAAAGAATCTCATCCCCTTTTGGTCTTTAGAACTCGAATGGTTCGTAGAGGGTTACAATCAGGTGGAGAAAGTTGATGGTTTCTCTCCTGTTTAGGTATTATTGGCCCTTGTTGCATTATACAACTTTGATTTGAAGGTTAAGAGTCTTTTAATTTCCAAGTTCTAGCATGGTTTAGACTTGGTTAACATTCTGCAAAATTTGAGTTAGGTCCGTGACGAGGCATGAAAAAAGAGGCGTGATAAATACAAGTCAATATGGAGATTTGTGGGGTGTGCCTCATGTTTATTAGACACCTTGCAAGCACCTTAGACGAGAATTGACGAGCAATCAAAGAAGGCCAAAATAGGTCCGGTGTCGGGATGAGGAGGTGCTTGACGTCAAGACGACGTGAAGGTTTTTGATAATGGACGTGAAGATGATGTCGTGACGAGAAAATTCAGTACATCACGACGTCACGACAATTCTTGATGTTATGCAACCACATTTTGTACAGCTCAAGAAGACTTTTTCTCCCAATTAGACTCTGATTACTTCAACCACATTTAAAAGGCCTTTGTAACCCTGATTTAGAGACGCCAATTAGCAAAGACTTTTCTTTGAGGGCAACATGATGTATTCGTATATGGAGTTTTGGTGAGAGTTTGAGAGAATTTTGTGAAACCCTTTTTGTGAGAGCTTTAGGTGTGAGCTTTGTATTCTCAATGTACTTTTGTTTTGTTTACTCATTAATGTTAAAGTCGATGTCTCCTTTACTCGTGATTTTTATCCTCTTTAGAGGAGTTTTTCATGTAAAATTTGTGTTTGTTTTTCTCTACCATTTCTATTTTTTTGTTTATATGAGTTGATCCCAACAAAATCATTAGTTAAAATCATTAGATCTGTAACTATCTTTTTATTCTAACAAATAGTAACAAGTTAGCTTAACTTGATTGAAATAAGGTGATAGAGTTGTTCTATGTGAATAGGTAAAGAATTTTGAGTTCGATTTAGTATTTTGGGGTTTATTTTATCAACTAGTTTTACTTTTTGGATAACATATATAATATAAATTTAATATACATTCAAAGTTAGTTAATTCATTTTTTTAGTTATTTATAATTGAAACCGATTCAACTTATCCATTTTATAATCGAATAGACTAAAAACTTACTTGGACAAATCAAAATCGTTCAATTTGATTGATTGACTTGACTTTTGTAGACTCCCACACATATGAAATATACGTAACTTCAAATTAATTTTAATTAGGTATTGTTTATTATTAATTTTATATAAAAATTTAGTAACACGGAAATGATATCAAAGCACAATACAATGAAAAACAAAATACAAGAAAAGATTCAACCTCGTGTGTTGATTTGTTAGGACTATATCTTTTTTTTTAATAATTCACTTAAAAAAATTAGAAGAAAAGACGCTATTTTTTAAGTCGGTGGATGGATGCTGCAACTTCAATCCTCAATAGACAAGACAATAAGCTACTTCAATTGAATGCTTAATTGACCCCACTAACACACTTCATTAATATGTTAAAAACAAAGTGTTGTTAGTTGTTTATATATGTTAATGGGACATGCACCTTGCTAAACTTGTCCTAAGTAAGTTATAAAAACACTTTCTTTTAACTTTTTCTTTTATGTCCAATTCTAATGAGAAAAATGAAGAGACTTGGGATGGTGTGACATAGCCGCCATATCGATTGAGTTGGTTAGCTCGGCAAGCGCATAGTCCAAACCTGGTTAGGCCCAATTGATAAACCTTTATAGTCCTCCAACTTTTTTTTTTAAATTAATTTATATGTTCTAATTAGGTTTTCTTGATTTTAACTATTTTTAAATATATTTAGGTTACATAGTTTTAATATTTACAAGATTTCATACTATTTATTTTATTTATTATTTAAAAATTAATATAATATAAAAATAATTTAATATTTTCTTTTTTTTAGAATCGATTTTGTGAATAGCAATTAGTGAATTTTTTTTATCGAAATCAAGTTTGGATATTAAAATTTTAAATAAAAATTGAATTTAGAATAGTATAAAAAATAGGTTGAGATTGAGGTGAGCAAAAAAGTTACCTCACCCTATTACCATCCATATAAATAATTTCCTTCAAAACATTTAGTCAAAAGGTTTTTGACAATTCCTCCATCATTATTCTATCTTGTCTTTTGTTTTGATGCAAATGTAAGTATTGGATGAGTGTAAATCTGATACATATATGTTCGAAGTCTGCTTATGTATCTCTAAAATCATTGTAGATATTCATTGGAGTGCTACGAATACTTCTCAGAAACAAAAACAAAAAAAAGACTGAAATCAGAGAATATGGTGCAACTCTGAACATTCAACAGCTTGTAATATAAAAGCTTCAAAGCAACTCTGATGGTTTCATTCCTGTTAAGGGTAGGAAAACTCAGTAGCAGAGTGCTATTTATGTAAGAAAAACATCACTGTCTGAGGCACTCAGGGCTGCACCAATTTTTGAATTAAGAGTTGGTTAAGAAATTATAACTTTGGGGGGGGGGTGTCACCATCTGATTCCAGGCTTTTCTAAATTCATCTAATGGTGAACATGCAAAGCCATGATATTTCATTCAATGACATATCTGTATATTATCAGACTTTGAGGTGATAGTTATGAAACTGAGCCAGGGAATCAAAGCTAGAAACAAGGAAATCTCGATTGCACCGCTCACTGCACCATTCTAGCTGATGTAGGCTCTGCTGCTGGCTAATCTTTTCTATGAGCTTCTGTATAAAATTTTCCCAAGTGATAGGCTAGGGACCAGGGACTTAACTCAAATTATCATCTATAAAAAGTGTTTTTTTTTTCAACAAAATAAAAATTGCAAATCTTTAATACTGAATAGAAGTCCTCGTGTGAATGTAGATGCAACAATAAGCAAACAAAGGATTGGCTGAAAGATCAAAGATCACTGGTATTTTATTTCCAATCTTCCATATGCGAGTAACATATTAATTTTATTAAAAACTCTAGCACAAGGATAGCCACACTTATGATTCATGTGTTTATCGCAGGTAAAATCAGCTCTTATGTGACTTTTACAAGTTCATGTGCTGTTTAGGTTTTGGGAGTTGGAGAAACTTGTTAAGGTTTCAACTAAATATGCAATCTTTTACTCAGATAATAGACGCTTTGTATTCAATGGACTCTGTCAAAGAACAATCGAGCAGCATTAAGATAAAGAATTCCAAATATAAAGCAGAGGGACAGATGTAAGGAAAATCAGACGAAGACAAGCTACTTGTCAAACACAAGAATCAAATGCTACAATGCTTTCATGGTTGAATGAGCAAATTACACATCATACTGAGATTATAAACCTAAATTATTTGATATGATCCTCGAATCAGAATTCTAAACCCAACTTGCATCGATGAAGGTGACTCACGGTCCTTTAGATTCTTTCTTGGGATGAATTGCTCCAACAATGGCCTCCACTTCTTCTTTCACTCTTTCAAACACGTTAGGGCCTTTAACGTCATCAACAGCGGTGTCCTCGTCGATATCATCGCTCCTTCCATGTGTTTCTTTGTGATGGTGTGGTTTTTTATCATGGTGGAATAGTGCCTCAATTTCTTCCTTACCTCTCTCAATTATGTTAGGTGCTTTAACATCTTTCTCTTCCATATCAAAATATAAAATTAAAAAGAAAAAACCAGTAAAATTGTCAGTTAAATCACCCACAAAGCTAGAATGAACAAACCCTAAATCATAAAAGAAACTAACTGAGACTCCATTTACTCTATTGGGAATTGGTACCAACAAAGAGTTCATTTCTTAATAATATCAATATATCCCAGGAAAGAATTTATAGCTACACAGATTATTAGAAGAACCTAGAAAGCTACGATTTCCCAACCCCCCCCCCCCCCAAAAAAAAAAAAAACCAATTTTTATACAAAAAGGGTGAATCTTTACAGATAAAGAAAAAGTAAAAATTTACACAAAATCTTAGCAAAGTCCAACAATCAGGCATAACAAATTCAATTAAAAGAAGAAATTAAGAGCAGATCATATAGTACCTGAGGGAGTCTGTGTTGAATGGTGTTTAGGTTCAGACATTTTGATATTGACAATATTTGAAACAGGAAATGTCAACTTCGAGTTTAGCAACTTTATGTTTTTCAACTTATGCAAATGCGTCCTTGACTGTTGCTAATGATGACGAGGAAGGATCAGATTAACAATCGAAACACTGAACTGGGTCATTTTAACTGCGCTCCATGCTCTTAATGGCTGCTTGAAATTAAGCTTCACTAATAATAAAAGCCCAATATTTCTACCCATATTTACACCTATCACACAATCTGATTCAAACAAAAAAAAGGCTTCACAATTGGACCCAAAATTGAATATGTGTATCCAGCATAGTGATCTCAATGGACCTTTAACGGTCCATGTGCCATTGGAGTCCCCTTTAGAAGCCACCACCTCACAACCATGTCCTTATTTACTACTTTACATTTTGTAATTGCTCATTCTTATATGAAAACAAATACAATAAACAAATTTCTAAATTGATTTTTTGTAAGGAATTCAATATTTGATTATAAAAGTTATTTCGGGGTTGTTTGATAAAAACTTTGATAATTTATCAATTCTACAATAACATTCAAAAAAGATAATACTTTTACGTTATCAACGTGACATAATATATTTATATTTTAATTCAATTGTAATAGAAACAAGTTTAAGCAAATAGCATCTCATCATAGTTTAAAGTGTGGGATTACGGGGAAAGAGAACCCATCAATGTGGGATTTGTGTCATTGCATGAGGAAACCAAACACTTTAAGTTAGCTCCCAAAAGCAATCAGCTCGGAGAAATGTTGGAAAGTACTAACAAACCTGAAAAGCTAAAAGAGTTTGATTTCATTTCTCATGTATTATGCCTCTCCTTTTTGAAATCATTTTCCGATGAACACAAAATTGGTTGAGGGTGTAATCAAATCAAACTAAAGAAAAAGCAAACCTTTATTTTTGTAATCAGAAAAAAATAATAGTTCCCTGCTAGAGAATAAGCAAAAAAGATGGTGATCATGTAAACAAAACCTCAATATTAGGTGGTAAAGGTGAATATCAATGTGGAAACCTTGGTCCCGTTAGTCACGCTCATTTAGAAAAGGACCACGCACATCATCACCATCTCTTCCTTTTCCCTCATTTAGTTACCATGAATTGCCTACTCCATTTTCTAAGCAATATCATTATAAACTTCTTTTAGAAATTCATAAGCCGATTTAACATATTTCAATCAACAATCGTGTTCTCTATACACAAAGATAGCATCCTATAAATTTAAACTTTGATTACCAATATATATACATTATATATATATATATATATATATATATCTCCATACTCAAATTATAATTTCCTACATGGGTTAACATAGTTTAACTTGGTCGTCTTACGTGTCATGTTTTATATAATTACACCAATAATGGTAATAATATCGATTTTTTGTATTTTATACCTAAATTTATTTACTTAAATGCCAAGTTGATATATAAGAATTCTCAATGTGATGACAGTACAATCTTAGATCAGATTTGCGTTGATTCAAACTTTTGAATTGTTGTTATTTGTTGTTAAATTAGAAAATCAAAATAATTTAAATTGTGACTTAATCTTCCTCGATTTATGAACAAATAAATGGGAAAAGACTAAGAAAAGAAGTGATTTTGAAATAATTTTAAATCGCCACCAAATACATAGAAAATTCAAAAGAAAAAGCATTGGGAAATTAGCTCTCTTAAATTTTGAGTAAACAAGTGAAGTTTCTTTCATGGGGGGATTGCCATGAAGAGAAGGAAAGCAGTGTGGGGACTAGTAGGGTCTTAATAGGCTTCCTATTTTTTTTTGCAGATTTGGGTTACATTTGCATAATTTGTTTTCACTACTTTTTTGGGTCCACAATTTTCTAATACATATCTTATTATTTTATATACAGTGGAATGCTATGTTATAAATTTCAGAATTGGGTTATCTGTTTAATGTTTAAATTTGGTTTGATATTGGAAACAAAATCATTGTGCTTGAAAATTAGGTTTGAGAGAAAAAAAAAATCAAGTCCATTTAAAATATGGATCAAATTTGGACTCCAACATTCCAAGCTTAAGCTCGATTATTATTTTTATATAGTATGTAATTTATTCACATAAAAATTAAATTTATAATAATATACAATAATACTATAATGATAAATGTAATTATAAAAATAAATTAAATGGTCTAATTAAAAACTTTAATAAAAGAGAAAACATATTAAATTAAAAAAGAAGCACTTTTCATTAAAAAATTAAAAATGGGTGAATTGAAAATAGACTTAAGATAATCATTTACAAATACGGATGGATTTGAACTAAATTTAAGACTTATATTTCGAGTCGATCTGATGTTAAGTAAAGATGATGCGTGTTTCCAACTCAAATGTAATAGGAAGCCAAAAAGATAAAATATTTATATAAATGTAGCACACAGTAGTAATTTGTTTTATATAAATATAATCTGTTAACGTATTCATATTAAGATTTTGTTACAATGCATCAATGAAATGAAGGTTGAATATATATATATATATATATATATATATGGTACTTGGTGTGGGCCAAATTTATTGATTTGCCTAGTTTTGATGTATTAAATATCATATTCTTAACTTTGAGATAGGTGTAAAAAGAGATTCCTTTTAATGATAAAAGGAAAAATCTTTTTGACATTTGAAAACTCTCATCTTTTCTAACTTTTATATAATACTAATCAAGTGAATGTTAAGAGGGGGAAAATCCCTTTTTATTTTATTTCATTTGATTAGAATCTTCTTCTATCTATTTATAGACTAATCTTAGTCCAAATTTTATGAGTGAAAAGAGAAAATGAATAGAACAAAGAGGAAGAGTTAAATTTAGTTGAGAAGTTTATAATTTACTGTAAAAATCTACAGTCCTTTTCTCATAGCTTTGGGGCATTTTTAGCATGGAAAAGGATATCACATAGTAATGCCTCTCTAAAATTCCCATTTTTTTTTTCTAAATTAAGTGTCATTAAAATATTGCTAGTAGGAATATTATTTAATGAAAAAAGATTAATTATAAAAAGAGAGAGAGAGAGAGGAATGAAAAAGACCCATACCAAAATCAATTCACTTGAAAGAAAGGACAAAGAATTAGAGAGTCATAGTTTGAAGTGTACTTGGGTTGCCTCTGATGGCTCAACAAATAAAGCAAATGAGGCTAAGGGTATTAATTGTTGCATGTGCATCAATAAAAACCAAAGAATCTTGTTTGGTCCTATTTCTTCCATCACAAGCATTCCATTCTTAATTCCTTTTTTATCTTTTTCTTTCATAAGCAAACCCTAAATTGTATTTCTTTTTTATACTATTTCATATTCAACACTCCCATGCCTATAATACTTATACCATTTGGATTTATTGGTACCAATAGAATATTGTCTCCCAATAAAGCATTTGCTTTGACCCCTTTTACCCTTTCAATCCTCTTCCTTTCATATATATATATATATATATATATATTTTTGTGATTGCAATGAGATATTGTCATTTTTTCCTTACTTTTTTTAACTAATTTCTATGGGTTGGGATTTTTGTGTGTGTTTGAGAATGTAGATTTGTAAAGAGAAAATGATTTTAGAATAATTGGAGAAAGAGAGTTGATAACAAAATTTACCCATTTTTTTTCTATTTTATTAGTGTAAATTTAAATATATCATGACAATGCAAATTTGCATTATTATATCCAATGGCTAAGCCATCCTGTTTGTCAAATTTTCAATATAATCCTTAAAATTTTAAGGATTAGTCCATATTATATATTCATCTTAAATAAAAATAATGTATTATTGGGTAAAAGTAATATGATGGTTGTTGTAGTAGTAGTCAGATTGTATTTATCTCTTCTACTACAAAAAATGGACAAATTAGTTCATGTATATTAGATTAAAGAATAAATTGTCCCATTCTGTTAAAATTTCATCTACTTGTATTGTTAAAAACTAATATGGTTGACGAAATAACTAGATAATGTCATCGGATATGCCACATGTACCTCATGCATGGTACATGGACCAATTTTAAAATTTTTAACAGAAGAACTAATTTGCTCTCTGATCTAATGTACAAGAACTAATTTGCCATTTTTTTGGTAGAGGGGATAAAATGCAACCTGACTCCTAATATAGGGGTCTTTATGATACTTTTACCTGTATTGTTGGGTTTATATATATATATATATATATATATATATTTCATATTTACAATTCGTAAGAGTGAAAATAAGAAGAAAAGAGGATGGAAGGTGAATTTATTTCTTTCAACACTTTCCCTTGTTTGGCAAAAAAGAAAATAAGTAGATTTTGCACCTTCATTTCAAATTCAATCCTTCTAAATATGGGACCAAAACACTCTCTTTGAACTCATTCTATTTTAAATTAATAATTTTATCTACAATTAGAACCTAAGTTTGGCCGGCAAAGTTTTTTTTACTATTTCGATATATTTTTATAATTAAACTTAAATTTATATTAATAATAAAATAATCCAAGCCAAGAAAGATTTACTCTTTAAACAAGTCTATTTACAACTTCATTACAAACATCTTTCTTTTCCTCTAATTTTTTTATCAAACATATCAAAATAAACACAATTTTGCTTTCGTCAAAACTAACGGACACATCTCCACTACTAAAAAAGAGTGCAACGATAAGATACATTATACACTCAAAGAGAAACATTAAGTTTAAATCTTGAAAAAAACTAGGAATCCTAAAAAGACGTTAGTAAGGTGTAATGTGCTATTTCTGCAAACTAAAGTGATTTCCACAAGGTATGAAATTAGATGCAAATTAGGGGGTTATTTTGTATGAATCCATAGTGTTCCATGAACTGCTTTGTCTATTCCTAGTTGTGAAACATGTTTACACTCATCCTAATTTATTAATGTTAGATAAGCCGTTACTTTCAGTAATAAAATCATTAGAATTAAACCCAAATGTTGACATCTCAGCATATTATATCATAAAAAAATACTAATTGTGAACTAAAAAGAAATATGTAACTAATTAAGATGATGGCCCTAGTATTTGTACCCAAATTCGTAATAAAGTTGGATTAAGTTAACCATTGAAAGATGGTAACAAATTTAGTATAAATACACCCTCTATCATTATATAGTGGCTGAAATGTTGGTCTAAAGGAGAGCAATTTAGCTTAAAGTTGACATTCAGCTAATTTTGGACGCCATTCATCAAATGGAGCAATAAAATATGACACTATTTTGGATTAATCTATTTTAAGCTAATTAAACAAATCCACATTTTTACTGTGGATATAAATAGACCCCCATATTTTAGTCTTGCCAAAATTAGTTTAGATTTTATACCCCTTCAAGAAATGTGATTAATTTTAAGATGTTAGGGTTTCTCACTTTTTCATAGGATGGAAAGGGCGTATCTACTTTTTCCCATATATGCATGTAATTGTATGTATATAACTTGCATTGCAAGCAGGGAGATGGAGAAATATACAAGTTGATGAAAGAAAAGAAAGCTTGGTCAAGAAAGTTTGGGAGATGTGGTTGGGACTTTCTCCTAAGAGGAATCATAATTATGAATTAATCATTGTATACATTTAACACGTAATTTATTGTATATGTATATTCTCCTCGTATGCCAATATTTAATAATATCTACATGAGATTCAGTTTTAGTGTTTCTTTTAAGATAAAAAAACAATAAAGTAATTTTTTTATTTTTTATATTAAGGAACTCTATCACACATATGCGTATAGAAACCATATATTTGTGTTTAAAAATAACATTATTAATATATACAATTGATGAATGTGATAAAATGTTTATAATAAAAAGTGTAAAAATGTTAAAATAAAATTTTGGTTGGATAGTAAATTTAAGGTTTTGTTAACCCAATTAGCGTGGATTCAAATCTCATCATATACATATTATTATTATTATTATTTTTTAAAAATAATATTACGTGCTTTAAACATAAAGGAACACTAAAGTAATTTCTTAACTGAACTGTGACGTGATTGATGTGTAATGATCCAAAATTCACGGGCATCAAAAAATTTCATTATTGGGCCTCCGTCTTAATAAACCAAATTCGTAAATAATTATTAGAAATATTTATGAGTCTAGTAGTGTGTTTAATTAGGCTTTAATTAGGTGAATTTAGCTTAATTAAGAGAAATTAGGAAAAAGGACTAAATTGAATAAAGGGTAAAAGTTTAATTATAGATTAAAATAAAATAAAGGGGATTAAATAGGAAATTATGCCTATTTCATTAGGTGAGCCGGCAAATGGGAAGAAAAATCTTTTTCTTCGGTTATATATTATATATAAATATTATTATGGTTTTATATTAAAATTATTATTATTATTATTATTAAATAAATTAAAATAGTGACAAATGTATGATAATGATAATAAACGTGTAAAATACATGAAAATACACTTGTAATATATTTGCATATTTTCTTAAATAATAAGTAAAAGATAATTATTAATTATTATTATATTATGAAATAAAATAAATAAAGACAAATGTAAGGTGATGATAAAATACAAGTGTGTTAATTAAAATATGTACATTTATAATATATATTTAATTTACTTAATAATAGATATTTGTTATAATTATATTATTACATTAATAAATAAATATAATATAAAGAAAGCAAAAAGGACTAAAAGGCAATGAAACCAAAAGCATAAGTTGAGGATCTGAGATGTTTAAGTTTAATATATATATTATTATTAAATAATAAAGATATTTATTATGTTTTATTATATATTATATTATATATATATATATATATATATATATATAAAAGTAAAGAAAGAAAACAAAGAAATTAAAACAACAGAATAGCAGGGACGAAATAGAGAGAAAGAAGAAAGAAAAGGAAAAAGAAAGAATATAGGGTTTTTAAGGTTCAAATTCAAATTAAGTCAATTTAAGTCATTTTCTTGTAATTTTTGAGTTTTTATGAACCTAGAACAAAATATTATTAAGTATATGCTGAAAATTTTGGAAGTTATTACATTTTTAGACATTAATTTTGCTAGGTAAAAGTGTGAATTAGAGATTGAATTAATAAAATTTCTAATTAGAATTGGGAGATGTATTAAATTGTAAAATAAGTTATAAATTTTATATAATAGGGACTAAATTGTAAGAATTCCGAAATTAGGAATTTATGATAAAAATTAGATAGTTAAGTTTAAGTTTAGTTGAAATTTGAGTAGAAATGAGGTATGAAATGAGATGGAAAAATCAATGAACTTAGTTAGGGATTAAATTGAAATTGAGATGAAAGTAGAAAAGAAATTCAAGTATTAGATGAAAAATTAATATTGTATTAATGATTATGAAATTTATCTTAATTTTTCGTAGCCAATATCGCACCTGAGGCATCCGCGAAGAAAGGAAGAGAAAAAGTGGATGAGGAGTAAAAACGAGAAATCACGGTTTGTATTACTATAATTCAAATCTATTTATTATTAATTGTTATATTTTAATGAAAATGCATGGTAAGTAAAATTAGGTAAGCAATTGAGATGATAATATTGATTTGAACGAAATTGATTCAAAAATGTTTATGGTTATTGAAATTGAATGTGAACAAATTGGAAATTAAAAGTGATTTGAATTATGCGAATTTTTGAAAGTATATTGATTAGAAACTAAAAGTGATCTGAATTGAATGAAGAAAATATGTAAGTATTTGAAATGTATATTGGTTGAAAAGTAATTAATGATTTGAATTTGATTGGAAAATGAATTAAAAATATGAATTGAATAAAAGTGAATTAAATTATGAATATGTGTGAATATGTGAATATGTGAATTGTGTATTGATTGAAAAGTGGTTTGAACTGAATCGAAGTATGATTATATGTGAATATCTTAAATATGTATTGGTATTGAATTGTATATTGATTAGAAAGTGGAAAGTGAATTTGAATTGAATTGTGATTGAATTGAAAGTGAATTTGAAATAGAAAAATGATTTGAATACGCTATTAATTAGTCGGACTGAGTCGGATATAGTTGGCATGCCATAGGATTGGAAGAGTACGGGAATTTATCAGCTTTGCCGATCAGGCACTATATGTGTCGTATTAGGCACCACGTGTGTCGTTTCAGGCACTTTATGTGTCGTATACTGCTTCTAATGTATTGATCAGGTACTGAGTACCTGTTTTAGGCACAATGTGCCGTACTAGTGTGTTTGGTTGGAATCTGTGTATCCGCCAAGATTTGAGTTTATTAATAGGGTGAATAACTGAAATGAAAAAAAATTAAATAAATTTGATTGATCGTACTATTAAAAATATGAGAAAGAAATTATGAGTTGAATTGTGAATTGAATTGAAACATGAGATTTGAAGCATGAACTTAAGGTTCATGAATTTGTTAAAATATGAAAATAAGAAGTGAAAATAGAATGACTTGGGAATAATGAAATAGTGTATGAGTTAATTGAATATAATCATATGAATTAATTATAATTATTTTTATTGAAAAATGTTGGTTTGAATAATTACTGAAAGACTAATGTTGTAAGGTTTAAGATATGGATTAGAATAAGTTATTGAATTGAGATATAGAAATGAAATATATGAAATAATGATTTTATGAAATGGTTATTGATGAAATGCATGAAATGAATATTGATATAGTAAGAAGATATATAAATTAAAATGAAGAAGAAAATTTAAAGTTTTAAATGCATGAATGGTTTATTGAAAGTAAAATAGTGGTAAGATTAATTGTTCATATTTATTGTTTTTACTTTAAGTATTTGAATTATAGTAATACTACTGGGTGTATACTAAGCGTACGGTTTGTTTCCGTGCGCAGATTAGGTACAAAAATTTTGAAGAGTTGTATTTGAGATTACGAGCCTTCATCTCATCACATCTTCAAGCAACAAGAGGGTACATTTTAAAATTTTGAATAGAATGACATGTACTTAGAAAAAATCAAGTATGTTCCAAGTAGTATTAAGGACTAAATTATAAATTATTTAAATTTATTATTTGTCCGTTTTTATGTTCTAATATATTAGTGATTAGCCAAGAATTACTTTGGCACCAAATGTAATATTCCTATATCAAGTTCCTTGAGTCGAACATGGTATAGGGGTGTTACATGATGAGTGACACTAACTCAGTAATAATATTTAATACACAACAGTGAATAAATTTTATTTGTTCTCAGTTAACCATAACTCGAGTTCCTAACTAATAAAATTTTATGTATATTAGATTATGACATATAACAAATAAATTTGTTAAAAATTAATAAAAATTTTAATTAGAATGGAAAAATTAAATGTTTAATCATAGTTATAATTTTATATATATATATATATATATATATATATATATAAAGCCTCTACTTTTTCATATGGTTTTTTTTTTTTCCAAACTTTTTGATATGCGGGGTATTCTTTTTCATGATGAACTTTACTAAGGAGGAAAGACAAGAAAGTTAATCTTTTTAATTGCCTCACCCTCGTTTAGTAGAAAGTATAAACGTGATAATTAATCTTTAAATAAAAAATATTTTTTTGAAAAGATATATATATATATATATATATATATATATTGAAAATAAACAACTTTATTTGGCCTGATTGATGTAGATTGGAGGAAAAAAAAAGGTTTTGAGGAAAATGAAATTTTGATTTTTCCAACATATTTGAGTTGGTTACATTAAAAACATCACGTGTGATCAATGCGTAATCAAAAAAACTAAAGAGGTACGTAACTCTTTTTAAAACTAATACGTGTCTTTTTTTAAATTTATTTTAATATATTATTATATTTTAATCCTTTTATCCTGTTTATGGAGTTTAAAAGGTGTACTAAATAATTTCTCCACATTTATTTATTTATTTATTACTATAGATTAGTATTTAGTACACTAGCATATACATTTTTTATTCTACAAGCAACCTTAAAAATTATCATTTGTCTTTTTTTTTTTAAATATATTTTACTATATGCCTATAAAACGTTTGTCAACCTCCCTACTTGTAGAATTTAAAAACCCCACTAGCAATATATTAAATATTATTCCTTTTTTTCTATTCCCTATAATACATTTTTAAAATCTTTAACCCGCATGTGGAGTTTAAAAAATTCAGTGACGGTGTAATATCAAAAAAAAAAAAAATTCTTAATTGTATATGATTTTATGAATTTAAGTTTTTTAATTTATTAAATAATATAAGTTACTTCATGTTATAAAACGTAATATTATTTAATCTCAGAAAATGTAATATTATTCAAATAATAATTAATAAACATAATTAAAACATATCAATATAAGTCAAATATCGTAAAATAAAAAATGATATCTTAAAAAATCTATATATGTAAATTACTACACTGCCCACTTCATTTTTTTTATAAGTTTTTCTTCTTTTCTAAATAATTAATAAATTAAGTATAATAATTCGTATAACTATAATATATTATTTTGGATTACATAAATATATTTTCATAAAGTTGTATATGTGAAATACAAATTAAAGCTAAAATTTGTTATTTAATTAAATTAAAATAATGTTTTATTTTTTGCTTTTCTAGCTAATGAAAAATAATATTTTGAAGGTAAAGTAATTGAATATAGATTTTAATTTTTTTATTTATTATTATATAAATGTATTTAGAACTTTTTTAACAAAACCAAAATTCTTATTTTATAAGCCTGATAAAACTAAAATATTTAAATGAAAAAAATGTATATTGATCAATAAAAAAAATCAAAACTTATGCTTATATATTATAGATGTTTTATTATTATGTTTGTATGTTATTTTAATATCCAAAATATTTATATTATTAAAATTAAAATTTACAAATATATATATTAATTGTTTAAAAATTATATTTTTCACAACATTTTCAAAAATATTTATTCTAAATAAAACTTTTTAAAAATACTTTTTAACCGTAACAATAATGTTAAATTAACCCTATAAACATAGAATTATCTTAAATCATTTGCTTCCTAAACATCACATTTTGCAATGAATCAATTAGATGAGTAATTATCACAACATAAAGCAAGCTCATCTGTTTTTTTTCCATTCAAATCAATTGTTTACTTTTTGACTATAACAAACAAATAATCAAGTCTTCTTAAATTATTATTTTTTACTCATATGTTTCCAATTTAATCATTTAGTTTCGAAATAACACGTTGGTGATGTAAAATTAGAAATATTTTTTTAAAAATATTTTTTTTTTGTAAAAGATTTTTCGGTCGAGGAAAATCTTGTTTATTGCAGAATATTTTTTGTTGAGGGAACATTTTTATTATTTTTAGAAATTGACGCCTGCTATTTTATCATTTTGTCCCTTCAAAAAATATATTAAATAGCAAGCTATTTTACTCAATTTTCACAACACCGAAAAACAAGAAAACTCATTTCTCTCCCGTTATTACTCTCTAAAAATTCCAGTGTTTTACTATTACTGCAATATTTGTAACCCTTCCAATCTTTCTTGAGAATTGAACTTAGTGTAGTTTACTCGAGTTTCGTTCAGTTTATTTCTCGACATTTACAAGAAGAGTAATCATTTTGAGTTCTATCTTCCTCATTGGTGTATGAATCTGGAAGTATTGTGTTAACCTTGGAGGCGATGTTCATTTTCGATTACATTGATTAAGGCGAAAGCGCTTCTAAAATTATGGTCCTTCCATGGAAGAGTGATAGTTTTATTTATTTACACTTAATTTGATTTCCTATCAGTGCTACATTAATATATTTCTAATATAAAATAGTAGAGAATGAAAGGGTAGGGCTGAAAGAAGACATTCGAGATATAAATAAAAGATTTAATTCCAATAGGGTAGCTATATTCAACTAACATTCACAATTTTAATGAATGTTTGTAAGAAGTTGGATTTTAGTTGCAAAGGGTTATAAGTTTGTTGTTGCCAATATCATTTAGCCTTTTGTTTTTATTCACATTAATTACTATTCTCCATCTACTAACACCGCTAATTTCGTAAGATAATCAATAAAATTATGTATAAAGTTTATTATTGATGAAATAAAAATCTACTATTGCTATGCTCATACATTTTATAAGGAGGGTAACCACGTTTATAAAAAATAAAACATTTTCAATATATATATATATATTAATAACATAAATGATTTTTTTATTATAATACCACATTTTTTAAAATATTATTTGTCAATCTAATTTTTTATTTATATTGTTTGTAAATCCGCTACTTTTTTTAAAATATGACAATTTTGCAATTTTTAACGTAACTTAATTCAAATTTATAATTTTATATATCTATTTACTTTTATAACACAAAAACTAAAATATTCGAAAAACCTATAATATAATGAATGGAAAAGATTGATATAATGATTTCTTCATCCTGGAAAAATATTCTGCTTTTAATTTGGAAATTGGAAAGACCAGGATGCATTTGTACTAGGTGACCCACTTCTATCATATCAAAACCATGATCATACTTGTCTTCTTTTTAATGATATATAATATATATTTTAGGTTTTGTCTTGATTTAATCCCTGTCTTGAAGGTAATAATAATAATAATAAAGTAAATTTGATTTAAGCATCTACTTTTGAATTTATGTTTACACTTTTGATGGTAAGGTGGCCAATCTTGTCCAGAGATCCAACAAAAGTTAAGAGATTTGCATTAATTTTTGAGTTCGATAGTAATAATTAAGCTCAATATAAGTTTGTAAATATATTTTTTTATTTATTTTATTGTTCATATTATGTCGTACAATTAAGTTGTAATCTTTATTAATGCATCAAAGATAAATTGATTGTCCGGATAATATAAATATAATATATGGTCCCTAAGGAATAACTACTAAATCATCAAGTTTTGGCTGTCTTCCATTGCTTAAATGCTAATCAATAATTTAGCTTTCATTTCGAGATTCTTTTCACCATTTTTAAACGTGATAAGTAACTGATAAATAATAGTAGTATGTGCTGTCCATGATATTTTCAAATAAAAAAATAATGAATTATTTTTAATTTTAGTAAAAATAAACCATTAAAAAAGACTTTTAATTAATATAATATTAAGTGAAAAAAAGAATGAAAAGCAGGAGTACTTTAATGATGATAATTTAGAAAGCAGTGTGATTTTGAAGTTGAAGCCAGCTTAGGTAGCTAGCATGCAGCAACAATGAATTGTTTAATTAGATATGAAACTGAGTTAAAACATCTATTATTTAACTTTGCATGGCTTTAAATGTGGTGGTTAATTACATGCAAAGTTAAGTCATGTATAGAAGAAAGGAGTAAAATAGTAATAATAACCAATTGAATGTGAAATGATACTATCAAATTTTCAAACACTTCATATCCATTTTTAGCACAGAATAACAAAGCATCTATAGTGGGACAGTTTTACAAACCTTTGCTGTCAATCCATAAAATTTTATTTTTACCTTTATATATAGGGAAGGTGGTTTTCTGTTTACTGTTTCAGTGATCCAATGGTGACCCACAAAAGATCACATCAAGAAAAACATATTGATACAATCACAACCGTCAGATCAGGTGACCTCATTATTAAAACAAAACTCCCAGGGATGAGAGAGTTGAATATTTTGAAAAACCATAGGAAAATGCTAGTATGGGATTGGAAGGTCAGAATGTCAGAATAATTTTCATCAGCCAATGTATATGTATTTCAACAAGTTTGATTCTTACATTAAGTTGATAAGTCCAAAGTGGGACCTGTTGAAAAACATTGGGTCCCATCGAACTGCATGTGTGCCACGCGTACTGGGTACCCCCATGGTAAGGAGGATCCCATTATAAGCCATACAACTCTTACAGGTTCATACTGCAGTTTTTAGCCTTTTGCCCACAAACCCTAACTGGGCCACCATTGGTACAGTTCCTACATTAAATTCACCCCCCCCCCTCACTGTACTTTTTCTTATCAGTTCCCTTCAAAGTTAATTTTTTCTCACATTTTCTTGTAATCAAATTTCTAGGGCTTTTGGTCTCTCGTCTCTTTTTTTTTCACCATATAGAATCTCTCTCTCTCTCTCTCTCTGTCTCTTTCTTATATGCTTTTCTATTTTTCACTTTTAAGATAATCAAATTCTCTAGAGAGAAAAGAAAAAAAAAATGGGGCACCATTCTTGTTGCAACAAGCAGAAGGTGAAGAGAGGACTATGGTCACCAGAGGAAGATGAGAAACTGATCAACTATATTACAACCTATGGCCATGGTTGCTGGAGTTCAGTCCCTAAACTTGCAGGTTGCTTTATTCATAATAAATGATAATCATAACCTTTTTTTTTCTTTGTTTTACAATCTAAATTGCACTAGTTTTTTTTTCTAACCCTTTGTTTTTTTGCAGACTATATAACTTCAAATACCAACTACATTTGATTCCTTGTTGCTGTTCTTTTTTGTTGTTGTTGTTAATTTTGAATGATACAGGCCTGCAAAGGTGTGGAAAGAGCTGCAGATTAAGATGGATAAATTACTTAAGACCTGATTTGAAACGTGGGAGTTTCTCACCACAAGAAGCAGCTCTCATCATTGAACTCCATAGTATTCTAGGCAACAGGTCCTTCAATGTTTTTTTCATTATTATGGAAGTTTGTTGACTCATAATCATTGTAATAATCATTGTCTTCTTTTAAAAATATATTGAAACAGATGGGCACAGATAGCAAAGCATCTACCTGGAAGGACCGATAATGAAGTGAAGAACTTTTGGAATTCAAGTATCAAGAAGAAGCTAATCTCCCATGATCATGTCCCAGCTTTGGCTTCTTTCGCTGATGTTCATAGCTCAAACCATACGGAGGAAGCTGGTTTCATCTCTCTAAATGCAAACCCTAATTTGATCCTCACTGCTCAACAAGACCAGCTTTATCTTTCCCCTACAGCACCTGTTCTACAAAGTTTCGGTCACCATGCAGATTTGGTTCACCATCATTTCCCCTTGACACCAATGCTCCCACCACCACCACCCCCTTCAAATACAGCTTCCTTCGACCCTGCATGGACATTACCCTATGGACCTCAACATGATCAAGATGATGATCAACATCACCAAGTCCAAGTTTTCAACAATGAAGCAGCTCAAAACTTTGTAAGTGACAAGCTTATGAATCCACCTTTCGACAATCCGTTAATGGGTCCTCCAACAGTGCCGAAACTCTGTGAAATCCTTGAAGGGAACATGGTGTGCAACATCCCACAAACATCATCGGTTTCATTAGAAAACAATATCGACCCACTAGTCTCCAGGCTATCCTCATGTTTCCCCCCGATACCTGCCGGTTCAAACTATGCACATGACATGCAGGTGGGGGCAAGCCAGATGGAGTACATTGATACCATCATCACATCAATACCCTCATCTTCATCATCATCGTCCTTATCGGCATTATCCAGCGGGCAGTATTTGACAAACCCTAATCTTCCTTCAAGCAGCTGGGACCCTTAGACAGGCATGGCGGATTTCATCACATCTTATATTATAATTTGGAGTGGATTTAGCTAGGTAAAAGCATTTATTTTCTTGAAATATAATATATTATATATGCATAAGATATATATAAAAATATATATGTAAAATGCAGGAACGGTCCAATATATGAGAGAAAATCAAATACTAAATGTTAGTAATTCAGATATTCAGCGAGGATAATGCTATCTTGATGATGTTCCATAAATAAATATGCAGGTTATTCATTTCACATATTACTCTTCCAGAATATCTTTGTGTATCAGTTTCTTCTTCTTCTTCTTCTTCTTCTCCTCTCTATAGAGAATTCCTCTATAATATGTAGTGTTAGCTTTCTCTTTCTCTCTCATTTGTAGGTGAAGGGGGCATTAAAACTGTGGGAAAATATTTCATATTTATACATTTTTAGGTGGTTGATATATATATATGTGTATATATATATATATATACATAAATTAGGTTTTAGGAATTGCTGAGAATACTGAAGATCAATGTGTAGGGTATACATATATAGTAACTGGTAATTTATGAACTTTTTAAGGTCCTTGGCTGTTTTTAACTTTTTGGAACAGAGGGGAGAGCATAAAGGATTAGAGCTAATTTAAATATAAGTATATGCAAATTATATTATATTATGATGGCATTTTTTTTATAAAATAAAAATCGATTTGTAACTTTCTCGCTAAAACCAAAATTTTATTTTATTTTTATGTAAAATTTTAGTTGATATATTGTTACAGGTGTACCATAATTTAATATATATAATTTAACTCATTATATTTTTATTTAAAAAAAAATTCTATGTAAGTCCAAAAGAATTACAACTTATATATATTATTTTGAAGGATAGTTATTTGGCATTAGTATTGGAGTCTTTTAAAAGTAGGTAAACAGATAATTACTACATATGTTTAGTTAATACAAGATTAGGGTGAAAACATAATTATTTAACAAATACATTTATAAATTATTAATATAAATAACAAATATGATTTTAGTTGAATTGCAAAGTATAAAGGTTGAAAATTATAGAAGTTTGGATTCAAATTTTATTGCGTATATATTTTTTTATTTTTCAATATTAAACACACAATTACCCTAAAAAAATACATTTATTATGTAAAACAAGAGTTCCTTTTTATCATTCTAATTGGTTTATAACATTAACTCAGTCAACAAGTATGAGTTTTATTTCTTCCCCCGTATGTTTCAACAAAACTAAAAATATTTAATTAATAATAAATTAATGCCTTTTTACTAATTTTAAATTAAAACTCAAGGAAATTATATATTCACCACTAATTCTTTTTTTACTTTCTGATGCACCATGATTTATATTATATTCTATAAAAATTTTACAATATTAAATCAAGTACTTGTTATACAAAGGAATATCTCAAATTTTTAATAAAAGAATAGACTCACTCCATATATATTTTTTATTGAAAGAAAATGGGTACGAAACAGATTTGGGTGAGACGCTAGTGGGTTGACACTAATATAGCAAATGTAGATGCAGGCCAACTTGGCGACTGATACTTCGATTGATGTCATCAATGCTCGGCCGAAGTGGTAGGGGCCCATATTATATGGCCTTTGAGCCTTTTACTACTGCCTATGCCTCTAATTATGAACAACAGCAATATGAAGAAGAACAATATTCATTTTAGGCCTAGAAACATTCACATAAATTTGCAACAAATCAAAAGACCATATTACATGAAAAGCCCCCACAACAACAACATGAAGAATTTGCAGAAAGAACATGGTCATATTTAATTTAGACCATGCTATTTCCTTGTATCAACAAACAGCTAGAACAAAAGACAGACACCCGAGTTAATGATATTTTGGGAACCCCTAGAAGAAAAAATGAACAGGGAAAATACAGAACAAGCGTTTCAATGGAAATTAATAGAAGCACAAACTCAATTGATGACTAAATGTAATGCCTCCTGCGGTTGTATACAAATTGATTGATTTAAGATTTTTTTTGTTGGTCTTCCCAGGGTCCTATTGCTCCACCTGAAGTGCACCGGATATCCAATCTGATGCAGCGGTTTGAATGTCCACCTCGATTTGTGGACAAAGTGAGAAGGGAGTTACTGCAACCTGTAATTTTATAATTTCAAGCAGGAAAAAGAAAATGAATGAACCAAATGAACATATTGGAATCAGTTTGTGCTTATAGAGCTCGATTTCATAATCTTGAAAATGAAATCCTTAAGACTATTGCATGATTGAATGACAACTTACAAATCCGTTGTCAAGGGCCTTGAAATCCAAATACTCTTCTGCTTCTTCCTGTTCTTTATTTATAAACTGCAAAATACGGGCAAGCATCTGACATGGGTACACTCAAATTGTTGCAAGGTTTTCCATACATTTGGAAGGTCATATCTTTGTACTCATGTCCAGATGATATAAGATTTTGGAGCAACATTGAAAATAGGCATTCACGGATACAGAAAAGGATTAATAAAAGTGAAAGTAAAAATTAGTAAAAGCAAAAGCATAGCTTTTAAACTTTTTAGATGCATATGCAACCTGATTTTATCGAAATGCTCAAACATATTACTGAAACCAGAAAACATGTAGAAAAGAAGATAATAATGGATTTCTTGTTCTCAGCTTCACAACTACGAAAGCAATAAATTTGGTTTCATGGAAATTAAGAAACTTTCAGATTTCATAGTTGGAATTTTACATACCTCCAGTCGAAAGTACTTTTTCACTTTATTTGTATCGGATTTAACAGCCCCAACCGACTCTACTTCCACATTCTGCCTTTGCGCAGATATGCGGCGAGCAGCACCCTAAAGAAAATATGCATATGCATGATCATGAGTGAATAGTGACAGATAATTGAAAGTCCCATTAAAGAGATTAATATAAAGAAATGATGCAATATAAGGGGGAAAAAAATTTACAGCAGCAGATGCATCTCGGCTAAGCTGTGCAAGTTGGAGCCCAAGGCTTTGTTGATTAGACATGAAATGAGCAGCAGAAGAAGGATGTCGATTAGCTGAAACAGCAAGCCAATTTGGTGCGGATCTCCACATACTTTGCTTGGTCAATTTAAAACCCTGCCATATATGAATGAATAAGCAAAGTATATATGGAGGACAAGACTAGTCAAAATCACTAACCGGAAAGAAACAAATATAGTGCTACATATTGTTTTCAATATCAAAGATCCAAAATGTAAGCCTTCTAGGAGGATATGCACATTGACCTTCTTGTTATGCACAGTAATCATTACTGGAACAATGAAAAAAATATTAATACATAAAAGTGAAAGAGGGGAAGAGAGCAAGCAGCTGATGTGCGCAAGTTCATAAATTACGGCAAAAAGAGAATATCAATTGCGTGTGAAGCAACAAGACTATGACTTTTTTTTTTTTTTTTTTTTTTGGTTCTTTATCAAATCTTATGCATCAATTGTTCTGGTTTGGAACTCATGTCTCGTTAACTTCACAAGTCATGATCATACAAATTTATCATCCTTCAGAATATTTTATGAAGTTAACAAGTCACAAGCTCCAAACCAGAACAATTGATGCATAAGATTTGATACAGAAAGAAAAAAAAGTCATAGTCATGTTAGACCGTCCTAAAGCTTTACCCCAAAGGACATCAAACTTCGAAGGCCATATGCCTAATTGGACATAACTTGGATTTAAATATCAGGTGTTGAATCCAAAACCCAAAACTGCACAGTTAAGCCAATACAACATTTGGAACTTGGATTGTTTAAATGTACTTTTTTTTATAATACATACAACTACCATGAGGAAACTTCCTCCCAGAGATGATTAATGATTTAAAGCCTTTCCAGTTCAGTGAAGCTTCTGTTCAAAAGTTGGGATGTTTTCAGCTTGAAGCTTCGCATTTTCAAAAACAATTTCAGTCAGCCAGTTGGCGGCCGATCTTTTAGAAGGGAAATTGCATCAGGGAAACTTCTAATTCGTCAACAAAGAGCATGACCAGAAACTTCCTACCACCAGATCATATACTACCATGACACTTTCTAAGAATGTCAATTCTCTTAAGAAGTTAAGGCATGACCCTAGTATAATAACCTTCAATATTGCTGTTTTTAGGAACATCTGGCATTTTGACATGATTCAAAAGGAATGAAAATTCACCTATAATTTAGAAAGCAACCATGCTCTGCAGCTTGTGTCTCAAAATCTAAGAAATTAAAGGAAGAGATGGAATGCTTCCAAAATTGCCCAATAATTTGAACCCAATATGACTAGCACTTGTACGAATAGATGAAACAAATCTATTCCTCCAAGGAATAAGGAAATGTCTTCTTCATCAGCTCTTACAAAAGATTGTTCCCTCAAAAGGTTTTATATAAACAAGATTGCAAGAGGTCATGTCAAGGAAGCAATGATACCCACATATTCAACTTAGATTATTACCCTAACATAAAGAACAAAAGCCCTATTACATCTTGTTTTAAACATGATAGACATATTCAACTTACACCACATCATCGTTATGGCATATTTAATGTCCCAAAAATAAGGAATACAAACCTTGTTTGCTGAAGGAGAAGTAGGAATTTCTATACTTAGAAAGCAACTTTTGGGGAAAACACCCTTTTCGATATCTCTGATGGCTGCGGTTATTAAAGGTAAACAAACAGCAACCGCATCCTTAAAATCACTTTCTTGGCTTTCTTCCCTCTTCCTGCAAGAGTACCCGACAGTGGAAAGAACATTCAATCACGAAGTGAAGAGAAAAATAGTAGAAACTAAATCCCCATAAACAAGTTTGTAAGTCACCAGTTCAGTGATATTGACAAAGATGGTACACCAGAAATTAGTGCTTCTCTAGCTCCAGCCACAACACCCGAGTAAAACCTGGTATATTACACATTATCAATACACTTAACATCCAAACACGAGCCAAAAAGGTTTAATACTAAACTAACAAGATAAAACTACAAAACACATGCATGAATTCATGCAAAGATTTACACATAGGAGATGAAAATTCAAAGAGAAACTTAAAGGTATCATTCTTATAATATCAATCAAGAAAGTCAAAGCAAATAGTATCATTGTGCAAACATGTTCAAAGACTTACATGTGATGACCACAGCTTGATCCCCGGTTAATTCCACTAATTACCTGAATATATTATGAAAAATATAGTAGTCAATCAATGCTCAAAACAAATCGAAATTTTCATTCATTGACAACAAGATGAAAGGCTTACCAGCAGGGGCTTAGACCACGAGAACAACGCCCCAGACAATGCTAAGGATACACAATCTACAGGAGTCCCTGAAAGCAGAGAACCATTGTTGAAGCTGATTAAGATCAAAGTCAACTCAAACCAACATTAAAATTTAGACAAGTTTGCAGAGATATGTGAAAGAATAAGGGTGACAAATTAAGGTCCTAAATGTTCTTTCTTACAATAGTAAGGTTTCATATCCCAAATTCAAGAAAACAGAGATATTTAATTTAGCTGGAATTGAATATCACAAATGCAAAAATCAAATCACACCTGAAACTTCATAAGCAGTGGCACCATCGATTTCTGCCGGAGTAACAGTAATTGTTTCTCGGACAGTCATGGAATGACCAGACACAGATTTGTCCCTAAACCAATCCATTCAGAAACTAATAAATCACAGCAAATTACTAAATTCAATAGCCAAAAAAAGGTGGAAATTAAATATAATAGAATACACATCCAAATTACTAAAAACAAAAGCACACATGACAAACCAGGAATTATTGTAACCGACATTTCCAAATATGAATTGATAAGCACATATAACAAAAGAGTTATTATAGATGAAGAAATGCATAGTTTCCTATTCCGGTAATAAAGCAAGAAATAAAAAATTAGAGAGAACCCAGATTAGAAAATGCAAAAATTAAGCCAAAAACAAACCAGGAATCAGAAAATTCTGTGAAATTTCAAGGAAAGAAATAAAAAAAAAACCCACGATTGAGGGGCGCAAACATGGACATTGTAGAGGCCAGAACGGACCAAAGCTTGAACGAGATAAACAAGGCCAAGTGAATCAATCCCTTCACCGTTGGTAACCAAAACGACAGGCTTGGAGTTGTCGTTTTCATCAGAAGCAGAAGTAGATGTCTCAGTAGAATCAGTAACGGCGTCGGGTTTTTGTTGTTGTTCATCGTTATTGGTGTTGGAGTTTCCGCCTTTTCTGCTAAGAAGAACTTCCTGGAGATTGTTAACCAAACCAGGAGGTAACATGTTTTTTTTAGTAGTCGTCATTCCTTTGTGAAATAACAATGAATGATTGAATCAAAACCCTAAAGATAGATTTGGTTCCCAAAAAAAAATAAAAAAGAGGAGATGAAATATGGGTTGGATAAATAAGATATAGATGGATAGACCGGGTCTAACGGGAGACTGAGAAAAAGAGAGAGAAAAGAAGAGATTTTAAGAAGAAATCAAAAGGCTTTTTGAGATTGAGAGAGAGAGAAATATTAGTAATAATTAACAAGGGTGGGGAACTGGGAAGAAGGTACAGTTTTTTTTCTTTTTGGGTTTCGTTTTAATGGCGAAAGTTTTTTTTTTTTTTTTTTTTTACATCCATACATGGAAGTCGTAAAGCGTTAATCGCTCTCCTTTTAAGTAGCAGTTTTAACTTTATCTAATTTTGCTTCCAGTCCCTATACCTTTTACAAATTTAACATTTTAGTCCTTTTACTCTTTTATTTTTGAAAGTATATCCTTTACTTTTAATCCCAAAAGTTTATTTTTTTTTGTTTTCATTTCATAATTAAAGTTGAATTGAAAAAACTGAAAAAAGTTTTGTTAAGTTAGATCACATGACATTTTTAAAATATAAAATTTCATCGTAACATTAGTTTAAAACTTGTGAAATAGGGGCGAAGTTTAAAAAATAAAAATTTTAGGTCGAAATTAAATTATATATCTTTAGGATAATAAAAATATAAGTTCACTATTTTAATAGCTTATATCTTTATAATTTTTAAAGAATTGAATCAAAATTTTATCATTTTTTGAGGGCCAAAATATAATTTTATCATTTGCTAATTTAAAATTTATAAATTATAAAATGAATTAAATTAAAAATTTTCCTTTTGTAAAATAGTAGTAAAAAACATTGTAAATTTATACTTAGAATCGAAAACTCTACCATCTCAAATTCAACATTTTTATTTGCCTTTCATGCATGTAAGGTTGCCTACTTGACTAATTTTTTATTTAAAAATATCATTTAATCCAGTTTAACGGAATTCTTTCTGTGGTTTAATTATAAAATCAATAGATTAAAAGGGCGAAACTGATGAGATAAAAAAAAGTACAGGACTGAGAGGAAAATTAGGCCTTTTTAACATTTCCACATGGTTCGAGATTGGTCCTAAAGAAACATCATGGTACTAAATAATCATGTCTTGTCACTGTAAGGAAATGTTAATCGGTGTTAGATTAACAAACGGCTCAAATTAGTCTTTCAAAAGAACATCATGTCATGTTTTAATTTAAGCTCTTTTCTTCTTTTTATACCATCCGATGCAAATTTTTTTGCTCTTGAAATTCGGAAAATCAGTATTTATAAATTTTTTTCGAGATAGAACTTTTGAATAAAGATTTTTACATAAACTTTTATCAATTGGATTTATTTAAAAATTTATAATTTTGGGAAATACATTAAAATATATGTTGAAATATATTGTACCTTAATTGATTTTCAAGGCTACCTGATGATGCGTTACTTGGTTATGGGTAAATGGTATGAAGTGAGAAGCATGCAATTGGCAGTTTTGTAAGAAATATATAAATAATGTGTTGAATTTCATATTTAAAACAAGACTAAAGTAAGCAAATGTCGTTTAGTACTTGGTTTTATTGAGCTACATTAATTGTTTAATAAACATCAGCTTTACTACGTACCAAATTAAAATAAAGTTTTTTTTTTTCTTATGAAAACTAATGGAAGATGGTTTAATGGAGTAAATAGACTTAATTGGGGTGTGGCAGTCCACCTACTTAGAGTTAGAGACATGGGGGGTATTGGCCTTCCACTCTTCACGTTACCTTTTATGAAGACATGACATTTTAAAAACAGGAATATCTTTTGTGGGAAATAAATAAAATTAAAGTATTCCAATTAAATAATAAAAATAAATTAATTAAATTTTTAATTCTGAATTTCATAAGTAATGTAATTTTGTTTGGTATATTGGTAAAAATTAAGTTTTTTTATTAAATAAATCTTAATTTTTGAAAATAATTTTTTTTTATAATTTTAATCATTTACGAGGTCGAAACCACCAAATATAAATTCCTACGACAAATATAACAATAACAATAAATTGAAATATAGAGTAGTAGGGTCGAATCCACATGAACTAGTTATCTAATTTCACCTTTTCTTGTGACCAAATTCGTTGTCATGGCCACAGTCATGCCCACGTAAAAAAAAAAGGGGTTTAAATTAATAAAATAAGGAAATATGAAGTATAATAAAATAAAATAAAAATAGATTCGAAAATACAAAAATAAATTTAAGAAAATAAAATAAATTGGTTAATAAAATATTTTTAAGCTTAGCCTTAGTCTCGGTGTACTCCAATCTTGAATCAATCCTTAAAATAGATTTTCCCTTCCAAGTAATAAGCTGGTTATAGTGACCAAGAACGTCTCAATCGCCAACTTTTCCTTATGTAGTCAATCCCGATTCGACCTGCAAATTGACTCTTGCCAAATTTCTAACTGCGATACATATGTACGCAATTTAAGATTTCGATAACTTTGCGATCTGAAAAGCTCAACCCGAATCAATGGCCTCAACTGCGTAGGTCATTTAAATCCGATCTCTATCTCCTTTGACGAAATCCAACTGGCTTTTCTCACCTAGACATGCTAATTTGTTTGCGGGAATTCGAACACAGCACGACCAATTTATCTTCCCAACTATACGTCAAACAACTCCAACCCAACTTGCACTTTTTGAATCGAAGCTAAATTAACTTTAAAAAATAAATTTGTACTATCCCATATACCATAGAGATAGAAAATATTACGTTGAGAGGATTCGAATCTCACAATTGTTTTCTTGGAGTAATTTTCGGGCTAAAGTTAAAAAAATAATTTAGTTAGTCATGAAAAGAATCATAATAAATTGTTTAAATAGAATTATGGAAAGTGGAAAGGGAAAGGACCTTGAAAGGAAATTAAACCAAAAGTTGAAAGTAAAAGAAAAAGAACTGAAAATGGCAGAATGAAAAGTGACGCAGGTAATGGAAAAGAAAAAAAGAAAAGAATTTATTAAAGCCTAAAGCCTAAGTGTGTGTTGAATTACCTGTAACCACTAGGTATTTATACATACTTTTAGTGATAAAATTTAGCTAGATTTTTTCTAAATATTATCACTAAATAATTTTAAATTTAAAAATCAAATTTAAACTAATTACAGAATTATAACAATATAAAAAATCTTTCAATTTTTATCCAGCCACTTTTTTAAAAAATTTCAACCCTTCAATTTTTATCAGTCATCTTTGAATCTTCAATCTTTCAATCAAGCCCTCCTCTTTGCTTTTTGTTCCAATTTAGCCCTTTTTTTGTAATAGTTTGAATCCAACTTCATTTCTGATAAGAAAAATCTAAATTTAATAGCATTTTATCCGATAATTAGCTAAAAATAAATACATTAAAAAATACAAATTTAACTTATTATTAGACTTATAAATATAATATTTTATATTATTTTAAATAGTTTTAAATAATAATTAAATATATTAACCTAAATATTTTACCTTTCTTTAATTTTTTTTTTCAAATATGAATTTTAAAAACTTTACCCTTACCCCAACTCTTATCTAAGAAAACATATACAAAGAAGAGTCTAAGGCAGTGATATCAAAGCTAGTATTTCAAAGTTAGTATAGTACTAAAGGTGGATTTGAATTGGTGGTGCGGTGTAGTGCGTTTAGCTTACTTTTTGACTTACACTATAATATCTAATTTTACCATCACCGCTATTTTTACATTAACTCTAGGTAAACACACTGTCCATCTAAACTTACCTATTACCTTTAATCTTTTAGATAATATCACCCAAGCCCAAGGCACAATATATGGAGTCATCATTGTGTTGGTTGAATTTCAAAATCAATCCTTAATTGTTGTGTCTGAGCTAAATTTAGCATTTAATCAGTGTAGAGTCTTCAACAATCCACCCACACATATGTTTCTAGTTCCTTGGTGTATGTTACTCCCTTCACCAAGTAATTAATACTATATTAATGTAAGTAGAAATTAGTAGGTGTGCCAGATCTTAGAAATTTCCCTCATTATATTATTTATTGTCCTTTTCTCATCTCTCCCAATTTGGTCATTATTATATCTCTGCCAATTTTTTTTTTTTTTTTTAGCAAAGGAGATATCAGAAAAAGAAATACTATGTGTTGTTTTTCATTTTCTTCTATTAATATTTGATATATATATATATATATATATATATGTACATGTATATTTATAATTTATACATAACATATCGTATCTATCAACAAGGTCTTTGTTGAAATGATCAAATTATGATTTTGAGATTTTGAGGCTTGAGCTTCCAGATTCAAGCCTCATCTGTATAAATTATGTGTGGGAAAGTTAATTGGTTGAGTTAATTATTTAATTTAGTATTTGTAATAATTTATTATGATAAATGTTGAAAAAACATAAAAACAAAAACACATATAGCACAATAAAAAAATCGGAAATTAATATATACTTGGTAAAGTCTTCTTCAATTTTGAAATTAAGCAAATTAATCCCCCTAAATAAATCAGATTAATTTAATCTCTGTCGATTTCAAAAACGAGCAACTAAAGACAATTAATCACGATGTTAATGTAACAAATTTAGCCTTCAAAGTTTACACATGTCAATTTGGTCTTAATTTAACAAATTTATCCCACAATATTTGTGTAAATATATAAATATTGAGGCTGAATTTGTTGAATTTTTTAGAATTAAGGCCAAAATGACAAAATATGTAAACATTGAAGGCTAAATTTGTTATTATATCAATCAAAATTATGTACAATTGACAGAAGATATTAACATCGTGATTAATTGTGCTTAGTTGCTCACTTTTGAAATTGATAATTAATTAAATTGCTTCAATTTTTTTGAGAGGTACTGAAGAGGCCTTTTTACCTATATACTTTCTATAACATTACAAGTTTTAGGGGAGGAAGATAAATTATATAAGGCTTGAAACTTGGTCTTTGATTTAAAAAATGGTTAAAATATGTTCCAAGTCTATATTTTTCGTATATTTGAAATTATTCTCTCTCTTTTTTCAAGGAATTTAATCTTTCTACTTTTCAACTTTAAAAATGCAAGTCCAATTGTTAACGCCATCAAGTTTTTTTACATAGCTACCAAGTGAGGTTTATTATTATTATTTATTATTATTTAAAATGTCATACTAGCTACCAAGAGCATTGCAATGTTCGAGCATCAATGTTAAGAACGATGAAAAGGAGGAATGAATGGAATGTAATGGGAAAAGTACATAAGAAAGATCATGACCAGGCCATGGGTCCGATCGGAGGCTATATGCCAAAATGAGTAAGATTATAGCTGAAAGATGTTATGGCATCATGATAAAAATGAGTAAGACTATAGCTGAAAGACATTATGGCATCCTATGAAATCACATCAGAACAATAAATAGGACTAAGACCATGGTTGAAAGATATTATGACATCCTTTGGTAGTCCATTGAGACAGTAAACACGAGGTTATATTGTGTAAGACCATAGCTGAAAGATGCTACAACATCATAGGTAATCCACTAGGACAATAAACACGGGGATTTCAAAGTGTAAGACCATAGTTGGGTTATGGCAACTAGTATAGTTCGTTGGGACACTAAACACGTGGTAGTCTGCCAGGACATTAAACATGGGATTATATTGCATAAGACTAGAGCCTGATTGTGGCAGCATGAGAGAGTCCACTTGGACAATAAACACGGATGGATAATCAAGACAGTAATCATGGGAAACCCCGCAAACAAGGAGAAAAGGGTTAGAAGGAAATTGGAAGCATGAACACGAAATGGTCAACCAACGGGTTGAAAGAATTTGCTAATGAATGTGAAGTGTAATAGAAGTAGGAAAAGACTGCTAGAATAATAGTCGCGAAAGCCAGTAGGGCATATGAGTGGTAACCCGATAAGGAATAGTCATGGAAGATGACGCTCCAGTGATGCCTGGTGCACAGGCAAACGAAAGATGGTTTATCCAAGAATCATAAATAAGGATTCACCAATAAGAGTCGCCAGATAATGCTCAGTGAAATGTTGTTCGTTAAATGTTGAGCATAGGCACGACAATCAATTCACAATGATAAGAGAGGTTAGTTAAAACTCATTGAAAGAGAAGGATACACTAGATGACAAATATGTTTGTTAAGACTATTCCTCTTCGAGGGGAAAACCATTTGGAAAGTACCAGACAAACGGCTAGTTCTGTAAGGAGCCAAAATTCAATTTTAAGACCCTTATAGGTCCAAAACATAACTTAACATGAGAAAAGGCTAAAACAACATGTTAGACCCATAATTTAACCTAAGTACATGCCTTTAAAAAATTATAAACAAGAGAACACTAGCATAGTTTGAGCTGAGTTGTAGAGCTTTGGATGCTTCAAGAAACACACTAACTAACAAGCCACCTATTCAACACTTGTGAACGAAAACAACACATTCGTATGCTGAGTATTGAAACTTAGTGCTGCTAATATAATTTGAATTCAAAACATAACAACATTAAATAATAGATGTACAATGTAAGAGTTGTGTGACCCAAATTCTTGTTAAAAATAAAATACAAGTGTAAAGATAGGGGGATCTACAAGGGCGAAAGCCGTAGCCTATCGTAGATACCCAATAAGTAAAATACTACTGATAAACCGTAATAGTAACATATTTTAATCCCACATTTAGTATGCTTTTGGATGATTTAAGCCTCGATTCATATAAAAAAGGTGCTCTTAATCTTTTCTTTTCATGTCTTATACCCAGGAAAGCACCCGAGGATGAAAAGAACATAAAACGGGCCCAAAAAGGAGTAAATGGGCCATATCACGAAATCGATACGGCCTGGCCCAAAGACCACACAGCCGTGCCTTGTCAAGCATCTAGAGCACGGCCTTACCTTCGAGTCACACGGCCGTGCCTCATTAAAGAAGTCCGAACACGGCTTAAAGACTAGTCACACGGGCGTGTGACCTGGCCGTGTCCCTGTTGTGGCAAAGAGCAATTTCATTCGGATTTGGATACTTTGGGGCGAAGAAACACATTCCAAGAGCCTATATAAACCCCCTAAGTACCACCTTTGAGGGGGCGGTGAAGCTAGGCCAAGGAGCCAAGCCGAAAAGGTCAGAATTGTGGGAATCACTCGAAGATAGCTAGTTGATCCATCCCAAAAAGCCGAAATTCTACTCAAGACGGCGGATTTCTCTTTCAATTCCTTCAGGGAGTTTTAAGGATTTCTTATGTTTTGTTTTATCTATTCTCTTGAGATGTTTTCTTTATTTGTTATGAACTAAAACTTCAGATACCTGAAGGGGATGAAACCTAGATGAATCTTGTTATTGTTTTCTGAATTATGTGATAAATACTTAGTTTGTTCTTAATTATGTGTGCTTAATCCAAATCTGATGTGCTTAGGTGGAGGAGGAATAGACCCTGCGTAAGATTAGATCTAGCATAATTAAGCGGAGTTGATCGCACGCCTAGAGATAGGGTGACGAGATTTTTCCGGATTAGGGTGAAACCTAATATGGGAATCCATAGATCGATTTACTACTATTCTAGGGGGTTATTATTTGAGAAAGAGATTTCCGTTAATTAACCTAGGGTTAGACGTTATTCGCCTTGAGAGAGGGTTTAATATACGTTAGGGAGTCCTACGGATCAAACTAAGTGAATAAATCGTATGGTTCAGTGTTAGATAACAAGTGAAGTCTAGGTGGATTCTTCCTGAGGGTATCGTCGTGATAAACTGAGTTTTTCTTCAAGTTATTTCCCAACTCGTTCTTTTTGTCTTCGCGTCTTTAGCTTGGTAGTCGCTAATTTAGATTAAAGAAACTTCACTTTATTTTAGGCTAAATAATAAAAAGAAAGTTAGTATTAGTACTTTTAGTTCCTTTGGGTTCGACAATCCGGTCTTGCCTAAGCTATACTGTTCGATAGGTACACTTGCCTTTAATCGTTGTCAGAGTTAGTTTCCAGGTTCGATCATTCTCTTTATAAATTTTAAAACTCTGATTTCAGCGATCAAGTTTTTGGCGCCGTTGCCGGGGAACTAAAATATTAAGAAAGCTTTATTTTTATTACTTTAGCCATTATTTTTTTTTACTTTTTATTTTTTTATTTTTTTTGCAATTTTATTTTTAGGTTAAATTTTAATTTTTGCTAAATTTTCTTTCTTTTCCTAGCAGGTACCTCTAGTTTATGACTAGAAGGAGCCCGAAAGGACCATTAGTATACAGCAGTGAAATTGAAGCTACTGTTCGTAGGACTCGCAGAGAAATTAGGCGAGCCCTAAATTACACAGAGGAAGATCAAGAAGGCAGATCCAATCCTACTGAAGGGATGGACGAGAATAACCCACAACCACATGATGTGGGGGAAAACAATGCTCCACGTACTATGTTTGATTATGCTAAGCCGCATTTAATAGGAGCGGAATCAAGTATTGTTAGGCCTGCTATAGCTGCTAAAAATTTTGAATTAAAGCCTAACACAATACAAATGATTCAACAATTTGTTCAATTTGATGGTTTGCATGACGAAGATCCAAACACTCATATAGCTAATTTCTTAGAGTTCTTTGATACCTTCAAAATAAATGGCGTTTCTGATGATGCCATATGTCTTCGGCTATTCCCTTTTTCATTAAGGAATAAATCCAAACAGTGGTTAAACTCATTACCACGAGGATCAATCACTACATGTGAACAAATGACTGAAAAATTTCTTTTAAAATATTTCCCACCGGCCAAAACGGCCAAATTACGGAATGATATCTCTTCTTTTGTGCAGATGGATTTAGAGACATTATACGACGCATGGGAGAGATACAAGGATCTCTTGAGAAGGTGTCCGCACCACGGTTTACCCTTATGGCTACAAGTCCAAACCTTCTATAACGGTGTAAACCCCTCAACGAGGCAATTAATTGATTCAGCTGCCCGTGGAACCCTTAACAACAGAACTTCTGAAGCAGCCTACGAGTTCATTGAAGAGATGTCACTGAATAACTATCAGTGGCAAGTTACAAGGACTAAACCGACAAAATCAATCGGAGTTTACAGCTTCGATGCAATGACCACACTATCAACACAGATAGAGATGATAAATAAAAAGCTTGATAGTTTGTGTTCTTCGCAGGTACACTAGTCATGCAATGCGACACAAGTGGAACTGTGGCGAATCCTGAGTACCTACCCTATCAACCGGGCGCAGAGAGCGAACAGATGAACTATATAGGTAATAATTTCAGATCCAATAATAACCCTTATAGTAATACTTACAATCTAGGTTGGAGGAACCACCCAAATTTTTCGTGGGGAGGTCAAGGAAATCAAGGAAATCAAAGGCAACAACCTCCTCAAAACTTCCAAAATCAGCCCTATCCGCAAGAGAAGAAGCCAAACCTTGAAGAGATGCTGACAAAATTTATGGCAAACACTAAAAACCGTTTCCAAGAAACTGAGAGAACACTTAAAGATCGACAAGCGTCGATGGAAAAACGTACTGAGTCAGTTGGGGAAGTCACTAATGCAGTCAGTCAACTTGCAAAGTTAATGGTAGAACGACTGCAAGGACGTCTACCAAGTAGCACGGAGATCAACCCAAAGGAGCAAATTCAAGCCATCACAGCTCATGATAGCAAAGGGTTAGACGAACCAAACAAAGAGGTAAACGAAGGTAAAATAGAGGTAGCATAAAAAGAGCCAAAACCGGTAATCAAAGAGTACCAACCTCGCATACCTTATCCCGAAGCGATGAAAAGAGATGATTCAGAGGAGCAGTTCGGTAAGTTTCTTAAACTTTTAAAGAAATTACATATTAACTTACTTCTTCTTGAAGCACTTTTTCAGATGCCAGATTCGAAGAAATTTTTAAAACAGCTCTTGACAAACAAACGCAAATATGCTCAGCAATGCTACAGAATAGACTACCACGGAAGCAAAAAGATCCAGGGAGTTTTACTATTCCTTGTTTAATTGGTAGACTAAATGTTGATAATACGTTAGCTGATTTAGGGGCAAGTATAAATGTCATGCCTTATACATTGTTTAAACGACTAGGTCTGGGGAAGCCCAAACAAACTAGGATGAGTATTCAACTAGCTGATAAAACTGTTAGAATTCCTAGGGGCATTATCGAAGATGTTCTTGTAAAAATCGACAAATTTGTTTTTTCAGTAGATTTTGTTGTCTTAGACATGGATGATGATAACTCCATCCCCTTAATTTTAGGAAGACCCTTCCTAGCAACTACCAAGACTAAAATTGATGTTGCCACAGGAGAACTCATACTTTGTGTAGGTAACGAATCAATCACTCTTCAAGCTCTTGACTCGGCCAGGACAACAATCGATGAAGGTAAGAAAGACAATTCAAATGATAATCAAATTGTTCAACTTTCATCGCAGGAAGCACCACAAGAATACAAACCTGAGTCGAATCATAAACCCAAAGCTAACAAAGAAGAATTACATAAGGAACAAAGCCTAGGGGTTGACAAACTAGAAAAGCAGAAGACACACGTCAAAGAAGAACAGGAACCCCATGAAGTAACACAAGAAGAACCACCAGAAGAGCTCATAGGAACATCAAATCACTTCAAAATAGGAGACCAGGTACTGATAGACAAAGTAGATCCTCGCATTGCCATAACACACTTGAAAGCAAAGGGAGAAATTCCTCTTAAGGTACACAATATCTTCCCGCACGGAACAGTCGAGGTAAACAATCCAACATTAGACACTTTTAAGGTACACGCTTCTTGACTTAAACCTTATAAAAAAAATAGAACTGTGAGTACGAGGGAAGATATTCAAACCTTTAAACCTTATTGATTTTTTTTCGAGGAAAGTCTAGCTTCAGACTATAAACGAGCGCTTCTAGGGAGGCAACCTGAGCACTAACACTATTTACTTTTAAATTTATTTTCTTTTTCTTTCCTTCTTTCTTTAAAAATTAGTTTTACACTAACACAAAAGTGCAAAAATCCAGTCCACACGGCCGTATCCGTGACCGTGTAGACCACCAGAATCCCTGTACTGACATAGTAGAGGCCGTGCGAATCAAATCCCAACTAATCTCGACGTCATGGATCCAACCACTACCCCACAGGCACCGACAAAGTGGCACGGCCGTGCCCCACGACTGTGTGAAGCTACTGACTTACCGAGCACGGGTAGAACACGCCCCTGCCCCCCAACCGTGTTAACATACTGACTTCTTGAACACAGGCGTGATTGGCTGAAACACGGGCATGGTGGAACAACATGCATGGACACACGGCCGTGCGAGGCAGCCGTGCGATTCTTCACGCCCTCAGACCACGGGCGTGGGGACGTGCCAAACTTGAGCTCCTATTTAAACCCCACAACCCTTCCCTTTCTCCCCAGCTTCTTTCTCCCTTCTTTTTTTTTTTCTTTCAAAATCTCTTTTCTTTACTTAGAAAAGGTATCCAGACTCTTGAGCTACACTAAAATCATGCCGAAGAAGCGTAAGAAGGCAAGCATAGTCTCCACAAAGGAGACCCTGCACATAAGTTCATGCTGGCCGCTTCATCCAAACACCAAGCCAAGGGTCTTTGAGACCAATTAGTTCCTATTTTTCTTTTCTCTTTTGTTTCAATTTCCTTATCTTTACTTCTCTTCTACTCTAGTTAGTTTAATTTATTTTAGTTTCTTAGTGTCAGGTTCGCAAGGCTACTAGGGAATCACGCCACTTCCGCCATCGCCAGCACCTCCGCAGCCCTAAAAGTTACACCCACCTCGCGAGCCATCCACCAATAAGGACTCTTCGGTCCATCCACCTTTTCTTTTATTTTTATTTTCCTTCTTAGTCTCATTTCCTTTTTCTTTCTTGTTTTAAATTATATATTTAGTTTATTTTAAATGTGTCTTAATAATCCCTGGCTAATTCTCTACGAGCTACCCAATTTCTTCATCTAGCATAGGATCGTCATCCAGACCGACCCCTTCAAACATACACACCACGACCTCTACCATCCTCCAGGGACACCATCCAAAATTCAGGGAGTATTCTTTCCCCTTCTCTTTTGATTTATCCCATAAATGTTATATCTATCTTTGTACATTGAGGGCAATGTACATCTTAAGTGTGGGGGTGAATATTTATTTAAAGAAAGGCCTAACTTTCTGCATTATTCTCAAATCCCTGAATTTAGTCTTGTTTTTAAGAAAATTTTTCATATTACTAAGTAGGATGAAATTTCTGATGGTCTATGATTTTTATTGATATGTTTTGGATTAAGTCATAGCTAATTGTGCATTAATGATTAAATTTAAAGAATATTAGAGAATCAAGCATGATAAGTCTATTTTTCAAAATTAAATTTTTGCTAGGTTGTTAACCTAAATCTGAATATTGCTTTGAAATTTGAAATTTACAAGGTTGATGTCAAAACACACTTAATTTTTGTGAGATTTTGAGCCTTATAGAGCATATATTCTTTTTCATGCTCACTTTATTGATTATAAGTGTGTCAACTTTGAACTGTTATTCTAGAACTTGCCTCGATTATACATGTTGAGACCACACCTATGATTTGATATACTGATATGATAAAGGCACCTAGGATTTAACCCACTCACTCCACTAAATAGCCTACCTTAACAACTAACCCCTAGTAAACCCCGTTGATCCTAACAACCTTTTTTATTGACTCACCAGCTAATATTAACCCAAAACCCCTTTGTATTTGTTATCACCGTTCCTTTTGACTACCCTTATATCGAGATTTGATTTGATGTATTGTCTAGCTGTTATTTTTAAGTAATAGATCCACTCATTATTATGTAATATTATTAGTTTGTTCTTAAAAAAAATCGAAGTATTTTCATTATTAGTTCTATAATTAAATGAGCTTACATGTTAAAATTCCACATCTTGAGGAAAAAGCTCGTATTATTAGTTTTCAATTGATGTAATCATTTAGGATTTGTTCAATTTTTGTTAGTTAGGCAATTCGTCAAGTCAGTCTCGATTCTAACCTTCTAACTTAGCCTTTATCCACACCTTTAACCCTAGCCCCTTTACAACCCTGTTAAAGACCTTTTGATTTGTGTATCATCTCATATTACAGTGGTGGAGATTTGATTTTCAGGCAAGCCTATGGGATTAACTTTTCAAGTTCGACTTCTGAGAGCTTAATTTTGAACCTTAAACACCTCGAGTGATTTGAGTGAATCTTTAGTGAGGATGTCAATCCTTGTTGATTTTGAATTAAAGGTAATTATTTAGATAAGGGGAGACACCTACGTTTTTGTGCTACAAATGTATGACTTTGATTGTTTGAATCTTTAGGACTCTTCGAGTTAGATCATCCATGTATAAATTATCTATGAATTATGATGAAACATTGTTGATAGGAATTATGAATCATGGAAAGTTTGTCTTAATTGTAAGTTGAGAATTTTGCTTGAGGACAAGCAAAAGCTTAAGTGTGGGGGTATTTGATAAACCGTAATAGTAACATATTTTAATCCCACATTTAGTATGCTTTTGGATGATTTAAGCCTCGATTCATATAAAAAGGTGCTCTTAATCCTTTCTTTTCATGTCTTATACCCAAGAAAGCACCCGAGGATGAAAAGAACATAAAATGGGCCCAAAACAGAGTAAATGAGCCATATCACGAAATCGACACGACCTGGCCCAAAGACCACACTTCCGTGCCTTGTCAAGCATCTAGAACACGACCTTACCTCTGAGTCACATGACTGTGCCTCATTAAAGAAGTCCGAACACGGCTTGGAGACTAGTCACACGGGCGTGTGACATGGCTGTGTGACTTGGCCGTGTCCCTGTCGTGGCAAAGAGCAATTTCATTCGGATTTGGATAGTTTGGGGCGAAGAAACACATTCCAAGAGCCTATATAAACCCCCTAAGTACCACCTTTGAGGGGACGGTGAAGCTAGGCCAAGGAGCCAAGCCGAAAAGGTCAGAATTGTGGGAATCACTCGAAGATAGCCAGTTGATCCATCCCAAGAAGCCGAAATTCTACTCAAGACTGCAGATTTCTCCTTCAATTCCTTCAGGGAGTTTTAAGGGTTTCTTATGTTTTGTTTTATCTTTTCTCTTGAGATGTTTTCTTTATTTGTTATGAACTAAACCCTTTAGATACCTGAAGGGGATGAAACCTAGATGAATCTTGTTATTGTTTTCTGAATTATGTGATAAATACTTAGTTTGTTCTTAATTATGTGTGCTTAATCCAAATATGATGTGCTTAGGTGGAGGAGGAATAGACCCTGCCTAAGATTAGATCTAGCATAATTAAGCGGAGTTGATCACACGCCTAGAGATAGGGTGACGAGATTTTGCCGGATTAGGGTGAAACCTAATATGGGAATCCATAGATCGATTTACTGTTATTCTAGGGGGTTATTATTTGAGAAAGAGATTTCCGTTAATTAACCTAGGGTTAGACGTTATTCGCCTCAAGAGAGGGTTTAATATACGTTAGGGAGTCCTACGAATCAAACTAAGTGAATAAATCGTATGGTTCAGTGTTAGATAACAAGTGAAGTCTAGGTGGATTCTTCTTGAGGGTATCGTCGTGATCAACTGAATTTTTCTTCAAGTTATTTCCCAACTCGTTCTTTTTGTCTTCGCATCTTTAGCTTAGTAGTCGCTAATTTAGATTAAAGAAACTTCACTTTATTTTAGGCTAAATAATAAAAAGAAAGTTAGTATTAGTACTTTTAGTTCCTTTGGGTTCGACAATTCGATCTTGCCTAAGCTATACTACTGTTCGATAGGTACACCTGCCTTTAATCGTTGTTAGATTTAGTTTCCAAGTTCGATCAATCTCTTTATAAATTTTAAAACTCTGATTTCAGCGATCAACTAGACTAGTGTTGCAACCTCCAGCATCCGCGGTACGGTACATGCTGCACAAGTGGAATCCATATAGAAGTTTACTTACTCTATTTGATATTTGATTAGAATAAGGTTTTTAAACCTATAAATAGATGTATTTGTAATCATTCGAATTTTCTTCTCATCTGCCCATGGTTTTTTCCCAAAAGGGTTTTCACGTAAAATTTCATGTGTTCTATTTTCTTTCTTTTTTTTTTTATGATAAATTGCCATTATTGACGTTCTATTTTTCACATACAACTTAAACATGTCTGATCAATCAATTATTACACTATCATAAAAAAAAGTTGATAATCAATTATTATATCATGTCACCCTCAAGGTATTCTGGCTTACAATTTTTACTAGTTTTCATATCACAGAAGTAAACAAGATTTCATTTCACTATATCATTTCAATATACATTTTCTCAAATTATTGATGTTCCCTGAAGAAATTTGCATCTCTACTTAGATATCTAGTAACCATAGTTTATTTATCATAATTTGACCACATTTCATTTACATATATATTCATATAGCATTTCATACTATAATCACATATCATTTTCATTCATTTGCCCTACTAACCGATTTCGAATTTAAAGACAGGTACACGGATCATTATATCAATATACACTCATGGCTCTTTGGGAATTTTAGCTAATAATTTGTACTCGACCCTCAGGAAATTGTAGTATTGTTCTCTACCCTTAGGAAATTTAAGAACTCTCCCATCCTTTTGGAATACGAGAGTAAATACAATGTAATCAATATTAAACCTATGGCATGTCAACTATACATGTAATTCTTTCTGACACCTTTTAATATGGCATTGTTGGCTGAAATCAGAGTCTTAAAATTTATAAAGAGAATGATCGAACCTGCAAACTAACTCTGACAACGATTAAAGGCAAGTGTACCTATCGAACAGTAGTATAGCTTAGGCAAGACCAGATTTTCGAACCCAAAGGAACTAAAAGTACTAATACTAACCTTCTTTTTATTATCTAGCCTAAAATAAGTGAAGTTGTTTAGGTCTAACTACTACTAAGCTAAAGACGCAAAGACAAAAAGAGTGAATTGGGAAATAATTAAGGGAAGAATCAGTTGATTTAAGACGATACCCTCAGGAAGAATCCACCTAGACTTCACTTGTTATGTAACCCTGAACCATACGATTTATTCACTTGACTTGATTCGTAGGATTCCCTAATTTATATTAAACCCTCTCTCGAGGCGAATAATGTCTAACCCTAGGTTAATTAACGGAAATCTCTTTCTCACTTAATAACCCCCTAGAATAGCAGTAAATCGATCTATGGATTCCCATATCAGGTTTCACCCTAATCCGGCAAAATCTCGTCACCCTATCTCTAGGCGTGCGAACGACTCCGCTTTAATTATGCTAGATCTATTCTTAAACAGGGACTTTTGCTCCTCCACCTAAGAACATTTGACTTGAATCAATATCCGGGAAACATTAACACAAGAATTAAGTGCACATAATTAAGAACAAATCAAGTATTTATCTTATAGTTCAGAAAATAATAACAAGATTCATCTAGGTTTCATCCCCTTCAGGTATCTGAAGGGTTTAGTTCATAACAAATAAAGAAAACATCTCAGAAGAAAATATAAAACAAAACATAAGAAATCCCTAAAACTCCTTGAAGGAATTGAAGGAGAAATCTGCCGTCTTGAGTAGAATTCCGGCTTCTAGAGATGGATTAACTGGCCATCTTCGAGTGATTCCCACAACTCTGACCTTTTCGGCTTGGCTCCTGATCGCTGCAAATCAGAGCTTTAAATATTTATAAAAGAATGATCAAACCTGGAGACTAACTCTGACAACGATATTAAGGCAAGTGTACCTATCGAACAGTAGTATAGCTTAGGCAAGATCGGTTATCGAACCCAAAGGAACTAAAAGTATTAATACTCACTTTATTTTTATTATTTAGCCTTAAAGTTAGAGTGAAGATTACTTTTTAACTAAATTGACGACAGCTAAACTAAGGACACAAAGACAAAAAGATGAATTGGAAAATAACCTTGAGGAAAAACTCAATTGATTTGATGATACCCTCGGGAAGAATCCACCTAAACTTTTCTTATTATTTAACCTTTGAATTATATGATTTCTTTTACTTAGCTTGATCCGTGAGACTCCCTAACATATATTAAACCCTCTCTCGAAGCGAATAACGTCTAATCCTAGGTTAATTAGTGGAACTCTCGTTCGCTTATAATAACCCTATAGGGCAGTATTAAATCGATCAATGGACTCCCATATTAGGTTTCACCCTAATCTGGCAAAATCTCGTAACCCTATCTCTAGGCGTTCGATCAACTCCGCTTAATTATGTTAGATCTTCTCTTAGGCAGGGTCTATTCCTCCTCCACCTAAGCACATTAGATTTGGATTAAGCAACATAATTAAGAACAAACTAAGTAATTTATCATATAACTTAAAAATCAAATAGTAAAATTCATCTAGGTTTCATGCCCTTCAGGTATCTAAGGGGTTTAGTTCATAATGAATAAAGAAAACATCGCAAGAGAAAAGATAAAACAAAACATAGGAAAACCCTAAAACCTCCTGAAGGAATCGAAGGAGAATTCCGCCGTCTTGAGTATAACTCCAGCTTCTTGGGATGGATCAACTGGCTATCCTCGCGTTATTCCCTAGCTCTGACCTTCTCGGCTTGGCTCCTTGGCCTCGCTTTCGCTCCTTCGGCTTCTGCCGAACTCCCCTCTCAAGTTGCCCTCTTGGGTGTTTATATAGACTTTGTGATGCCTTGCTTGGCCCCTAAGTATCCTAATTTAAGTAGAATTCCTACTAGGGAGTTTGGATAGGCTTTGGAATGTGTTTCTTTGCCTCCAAGTATCCTTTCCCGAATGAAATTGCTCTTTCCAGCGACAGGGACACGGCCATGGCACACGCCCGTGTGAATTGTGGCCAGGCCATGTTCAGATTTCTCTTGAGGCATGGCCGTGTGTGACGGGGTTGAGGCCATGCTCTAGGTGTTCGTCGAGGCACGGCCGTGTGTACTTTGGGCCAGGCCGTGTCGATTTCGTGTTAAGGCCCATTTACTCTATTTTAGGCCCGTTTTGTGTTCTTTTCATCCTCGGGTGCTTTCCTGGGTATAAGACATGAAAATAAAGGATTAAGAGCACCTTTTTACATAAATTAAGGGATAAATCATCCAAAAGCATATTAAATGTAGGTCTAAAATATGTTACTTTTACGGTTTATCAGCTCCTTGGCCTAGCTAACCGCCCTCCTTTCAAGTAACACTTAGGGGGTTTATATAGGCTCTTGGAATGTATTTCTTCGCCCCAAAGTATCCTAATCCGAATGAAATTGCTCTTTGCCACGACAGGGGCATGGCCATGTCACACGCCCGTGTGACTAGTCTTCAAGCCGTGTTCGGACTTCTTTAATGAGGCATGGCCGTGTGAATCGGGGGTAAGGCTGTGTTCTAGATGATCAATGCGGCACGACCGTGTGGGCTTAAGTCCAGGTCGTGGGGTTAGGGTTAATGGTGTGGATAAAGGCTGAAATTAGAAGGTTAGAATCGAGACTGACTTGACAAGTACCTATCTTTGGAAAAATGAACTAATCATTACATTAATTGAAAACTAATAATACGAGCTTTTTTTTCTCAAGATGTGGAATTTCAACATGTAAGCTTACTTAGTAGAACTAATACTGAATATACTTCGTTTTTTTAAGAACAATAATAAAAGATGAGTTCAACTACTAAACTAATTTAATTAGGTAACTTAATCAAATCATATCTCGATGTAAGGGTAGTCAAAAGGAATGGTGATAACAAATACAAAGGGGTTTTGGGTTAATATTAGCTGGTGAGTCAGTAAAAAGGGTTGTTAGGATCAACGAGATTCACTAAGGGTTAATTTATAGAGGTAGGCTTTTTAGTGGAGTCAGTGGGTTAAAACTTAGGTGCCTTTATCATCTCGGTATATCAAATCATAGGTGTGGTCTCAACATGTATAATCGAGGCAAGTTCTAGAATAACAGTTCATGGTTGACACACTCATAATCAATAAAGTGAGCATGGAAAAGAATATATGCTCTAATTGGCTCAAAATCTCACAAAAATTATGGGTGTTTTGACATCAACCTTGTAAATTTCAAACTTCAAGATAATATTCAGATTCAGCTTAACAACCTAGCAAAAATTTTAATTCTGAAAAATAGACTTATCATGCTTGATTCTCTAATATTCTTCTAATTTAATCATCAATGCACAATTAACTATGACTTGATCTAAAACATATCAATAAAAATCATAAACCATCAGAAATTTCATCCTAATTAGTAATATGAGGAAATTAGTTAAAAACAAGGCTAAATTCAGGGATTTGAGAATAATGAAGAAAGTTAGGCCGGATTTGAGAATAATGCAAGAAGTTAGGCACTTTCTTTAATTAAATATTCACCCCCACATTTAAGATGTACATTGCCCTCAATGTACAAAGATGTATATAAAATTTAAAAGAGAGGGAGAGGTGAAACTTCCTGAATTACGGATGAGATCCCGGAGTTGGAGGAGTCGGTCTGGATGACGATCCTGAGCTAGATGAAGAAATTGGGGAGCTCGTAGATAGTTAGCCAGGATTTATTAAGACACATTTAAAACAAACGAAATATATAACTAAAAACAAGAAAGAAAAAGGAAAGTAGACTAAGAAGGAAAATAAACTAAGATTGGAAGATAAAAGGGCTTGAGAGTCCTTATTGGTAGATGGTTCGTGAGGTGGGTGTGACTTCAAAGGTGACGGAGGTGTTGGCAGTGGCAGAAGTGGCGTGATTCCCAAGCAGCCTTTAGAACCTAACACTAAGAAATTAAAATATATTAAACTAAATTAAGCATAAGATTGTCAAAGAGAAGGAAATTGAAGCAAAAGAGAAAAGAGAAATAAAAACTAAATGGTCTCAAAGACCCTTGGCTTATTGTTTGGATGAAGCGGCCGACATGAGCTTATGAATGTCGGTCTCCCTATTGAGACTACACTTGCCTTCTTCCCCTTCTTCAACATTGATATTTGTGGCTCAAGAGTCTGGAGACTTTGTTATGGAGAGGGGAGAGAAAGGAAGAGAAGAGAAACATAAAAGTAGTGGAAAGTGGATGAGAAGAATGCGGAGGGGGTTGGTGTTTAAATAGAGGCTCAAGTCTAAGTTGCTTAAATAGGGTTGAGAACACCGGCAGGGGCCACACCCGTGCTAGATTTTTATGCGCCCATGTTTTTCGTGATTTTGAATTTTGGGCGCATTCAGGTGCTTGGCCACGGCTGTGGGTCACGTGGCACGCCCGTGTTCTTATTCACACGGTCTTTTGGAACGAGCGTGTTCCGCCCATTTTCGTCAAGTCAGTATGTTGGCACGGTTAGCAGGCACGGACGTGTTTCACCCGTGTTTGGCAAGTCAATAACCTCGCACGGGTAGTCAGTACAGGCGTGGAATGTTATCGCAGCCCGTGTTGGGAAAAGAAATTCGTCTCTGTTTGTGCACGGCTACTGGCACGCCCGTGGTTCTTGCCCTATATTCCACACGGCTACGGCCACGGCCATGTGTAAGACCGTGTGGCCTGGAAATCTGCACTTTTGGTTAGTTTAAACTAGGTATTCAGAAAAGAAAATAAATTGAAAGAAAGATGTGAAAATAAATTGTGTTTGTACTCGAGTTGCCTCCCGAGAAGCACTTGTTTATAGTCTTAAGCTAGACTTACCTTGTTTTCATTTTTAAAAGAAGGTTCAAGGAGCTGAAGCTCCTCTCTCATATCCCTAAAATCTTCACCATTATAAATTTTGAGTCGGTGACAATTTACATTGAATGTGCCTTTACTGGGGTGAGTTACCTCGATTGTGCCATATGGAAAAATTGTTTTGATCATGAATGGGCCTGACCATCTTGATTTCAGCTTCCCAGGAAATAATTTAAGCCTTGAGTTGTATAGCAGGACCAAGTCTCCTACTTCGAATTGTTTCGACTTCTTCAAACGAGCATCGTGGCGTCGCTTTGTTGCCTCCTTGTATAGTTTGGAGTTTTCGTAGGCCTCAGCTCTCCATTCGTCTAACTCATTCATCTGCATCATTCTTTTCTTTCCTGTAGTTTTAAGATTGAAAATTAAAAACTTTATGGCCCAAAAAGCTTTGTGTTCTAACTCGAATGGTAGATGATAGTTTTTCCCGTATACAAGTTTGTATGGGGATGTCCCTAGAGGGGTTTTAAATGCTGTTCTATAGGCCCATAAGGCATCATCTACTTTTAATGCCCAATCTTTTCTATTTGATTCAATCGTTTTTTCTAGGATGCGCTTAAGTTCTCGGTTTGCTACTTCAACTTGCCCACTGGTTTGAGGGTGATATGGGGTAGCTATCCTGTGGTGTACTCCATATTTTTTTTATAAATTTTTCAAATTGGGTATTACAGAAATGAGTGCCCCTATCACTAATGATAGCTCTAGGTGTTCCAAATTGAGAGAATAGTTTCTTGAGAAACTTAACTACTACCCTAGCATCATTGGTAGGTAAAGCTTTGGCTTCCACCCATTTTGACATTGAATCAACTGCCACTAGGATGTATTTATTTCCAAATGAACTAGGAAATGGTCCCATAAAATCAATACCCCATACATCAAATATTTCACATGATAACATATATGTTTGAGGCATTTCATCAGGTTTAGAAATATTACCTGTTCTTTGGCATTTATCACACGAAATGACATACCTGTTGGCATCTTTAAATAGAGTGGGCCAATAAAAAACTGATTCGAGTATTTTATGTGCTGTCTTAATGCCACTGTAGTGTCCTCCTGAAGGTTCTGAATGGCAGTGTTCTAGGATTTTGCTTGCTTCTGCCTTTGTAACGCATCTTTGAATTACCTGATCTGCACATATGCGGAAAAGAAAAGGATCTTCCCAAAAATAGTTTTTCGCATCAGCAAAGAACCATTTCTTTTGGTGATGTGTTAGTCTTTTTGGCAAGATGTTAGCGGTTAAATAATTTGCAATATTTGCAAACCATGGTACCTCAGAATGTGTTATAGAAAAGAGTTGTTTTTCGGGAAACGAGTTGTTTATCTCACTTTCATCGAGCTTTTCGATATGTGGATTCTCAAGTCTGGAGAGGTGATCTGCTGCAAGATTTTCAGATCCCTTCTTATCTTGTATTTCCAAATCAAATTCCTGTAAAAGTAAAATCCATAGTATAAGTCGAGGTTTTGCATTTGATTTAGTTAAAAGATAATGAAGAGCTGAATGGTCAGTGTAAACGACAACTTTAGACAATATTAAATATTGCTTAGATTTGTCAAAGGCAAAAACTACAGCTAGCAATTCTTTAATATTGCTTAGATTTGTCAAAGGCAAAAACTACAGCTAGCAATTCTTTCTCTGTGGTGGTGTAGTTTTCTTGTGTGGGTGTTAATGTTCTGCTAGCGTAGTAAATTGGCTGAAAGTGCTTGTCTCTTCGTTGTCCCAAAACTGCACCTACTGCAAAATCACTTGCATCACACATTATTTCAAAGGGTAAATTCCAATCAGGTGCAATTATAATCAGAGCATTTATTAATTTATCCTTAAGGATATAAAATGCATCTAAACATTCCTGACTGAAATTGAAAAGAACATCTTTTTCTAGTAATTTTGTTAAAGGCTTAGCTATTTTAGAAAAATCTTTAATAAATCTTCTATAGAACCCTGCATATCCTAAAAAGCTTTTAATAGTCTTAACTGAACTAGGGGGAGGTAATTTTTCTATGGTTTCAACTTTTGCTTTATCTACTTCAATCCCTTTACTAGAAATCTTATGTCCTAATACAATCCATTCTCTAACCATAAAGTGACATTTTTCCCAATTCAAAACAAGGTTTGTTTCCTCAAATCTCATTAGATCTCATTTTAATTTTTTAATGCAAAGATGGAAAGAATTAACGAATACCGAGAAATCATCCATAAATGCCTCCATAATATCCTCCACAAGTTCGTCAAAGATTGCCAACATGCAACGCTGAAATATAGCAGGAGCATTACATAATCCAAAAGGCATTCTACGATAAGCAAACGTACCGTAGGGGCATGTAAATGTTGTCTTCTCTTGATCTTCAGGAGCTATTGGGATTTGAAAGTAGCCGAGAGTCTGTCCAAGAAACAGTAGTACATATGCCCGGATAGTCTTTCTAACATTTGATCTATGAAGGGTAGAGGGAAGTGATCTTTTCTGGTGGCATCGTTCAGCTTTCTATAGTCTATACAGACTCTCCAACCTGTAACTGTTCTTGTAGGGATTAACTCATTCCTTTCATTGGGCACCACAGTCATACCTCCTTTCTTTAGAACTACCTGCACAGGACTTACCCAAGTACTGTCAGAAATAGGATAAATTATTCCTGCATCTAAAAGTTTAATTACCTCGGCCTTGACCACTTCTTTCATGTTGGGGTTTAATTGTCTCTGAGGTTGCACACACGGCTTGTATTCCTCTTCCATTAAAATTTTGTGGGTGCAACATGATGGGCTTATACCCTTGATGTCAGAAATTTTCCAAGCTATGGCCCTTTTATGTTCTCTTAGTACTTGTATCAACTCCTCTTTTTCCTTGGGTTTTAGTTCTGAAGAGATAATTACCTGTAGCGTAGAATTGTCCCCAAGGAATGCGTATTCCAAGTGTTTCGGCAACTGTTTCAATTCCAATTTGGGCGGTTCATCAATAGAGGGTTGTCGTTTTAGTTCGTCATTGATTTTAATGCTTTCTTCTTCCATTTGTGAAGATGTATTCAAATTCAACTCGTCGTCTTCATCTTCTTCCCCCTCTTCTTGCGTCAGGAACAGTTCCATCGTGTCATCATGTATGATTTCTTGTAATGAGTTTTGAATGATATGATTAGTAGTATCAACAAAATAATAGACATCATCTTGTTCTCTAGAATATCACATGACATCATAAATTTGAAAAATAATTTCCTCATTGCCTATCCTTAATACAAGTTTACCGTTACCTACATCGATAACAGCCCTAGCAGTAGCTAAAAAAGGACGCCCTAAAATTAAAGGAACATCAATGTCTTCATCCAGGTCTAACACGACAAAATCAACAGGGAAAATAAATTTAGCAATTTTCACCAAGACATCTTCAATAACTCCTCTAGGATATTTAATAGATCTATCAGCTAACTGAATACTCATCCTAGTGGGTTTTGGTTCCCTAAGATCTAGTCGTTTAAACATTTTGTAACGCATTAAATTAATACTGGTACCTAGATCAGCTAATGCCTTCTTAATATTTAGGCTACCAATTAAACAAGGAATAGTAAAACTTTCTGGGTCTTTTGATTTGGTTGGTAACTTGTTTTGGAGAATGGCTGAGTATTCTTCATTAAGTTCCACCTTTGATACTTCTTCAAGCTTCCTTTTATTCGTCAGGAGTTCTTTTAAAAATTTTGCGTATTTTGGCATCTGTGAAATGGCTTCAACAAAAGGTAAGTTAATATGTATTTGTTTAAAAAGTTCGAGAAGCTTACCGTATTGGGCATCTAATCGTTCTTTTTTCAACTTTGCTGGATATGGGATTGGTGGTTTCCTTTCTTTGCATACTGGATTTACATCCTCAACTCCCTCATCCTTTGTGTTGTTATCTTTGTGTGGTATTTTTTTTCTTTTGTTCGACTAACTCCTTTCCACTTCTTAGTGTAACTGTTTTTACCTATTCTGTTTCTTTAGAAAAAATCTCTGCTCGTATTTCACAAATCATCTCAGTAAGTAGTCCAACTGACTTAATGAGTTCCCCAACTGACTTGTAAGTTCCCCGACTCGGTTCTTGGTCTCTTCAACGGATGTTTGTTGATCTTTAAGTGTTTTCTCAGTATCTCAGAGACGATTTTCTGTGGCTGCCATGAATTTTGTCAGCATCTCTTCAAGGTTTGGCTTCTTCTCTTGCGGATATGGCTGATTTTGGAAATTTTGAAGAGGTTGTTGCCTTTGATTTCCTTGATTTCCTTGACCTCCACATGAAAAATTTGGGTGGTTCCTCCAACCTGGATTGTAAGTATTACTATAAGGATTATTATTAGATCTGAAATTGTTACCTATATAGTTCATCTGTTCGCTTTCTGTGCCCGGTTGGTAGGGTGGGTACTCAGGATTCGGCACAGTTCTACTTGCGCCGCACTGCATGACTGGGTGTACCTGCGAATAACACAAACTATCAAGCTTTTTATTTATTATCTCTATCTATGTTGATAGTGTGGTCACTATGTCGAGGTTGTAAACTCCGGCTGATTTTGTTGGTTTAGTCCTTGTAACTTGCCACTGATAGTTATTCAGTGACATCTCTTCAATGAACTCGTAGGCTGCTTCAGGAGTTCTATTGTTTAGGGTTCCACCGGTGGCTGAATCAATTACTTGCCTCGTTGAGGGGTTTACACCGTTATAAAAGCCATAAGGGTAAACCATGGTGCGAACACCTTCTCAAGAGATCCTTGTATCTCTCCCATGCGTCGTATAATGTCTCTAAATCTATCTGCACAAAAGAAGAGATATCATTCCGTAATTTGGCAGTTTTGGCCGGTGGGAAATATTTTAATAAAAATTTTTCGGTCATTTGTTCCCATGTAGTGATTGACCCTCGTGGTAACGAGTTTAACCACAGTTTGGCTTTATTTTTTAATGAAAAGGGAAATACCGAAGACGTATGGCATCATCAGAAACGCCATTTATTTTGAAGGTATCACAGAGCTTTAAAAAATTAGCTATATGAATGTTTAGGTCTTCGTCCTGTAAACTATCAAATTGAACAAATTGTTGAATCATTTGTATTGTGTTAGGCTTTAATTCAAAATTATTAGCAGCTATAGCAGGCCTAACAGTACTCGATTCTGCTCCTGTTAAATGTGGTTTAGCATAATCAAACATAGTACGTTGATCGCTGAAATTAGAGTTTTAAAAATTTATAATAAATGTGATCGAACCTGGAAACTAACTCTGACAATGATTAAAGGCAAGTGTACCCATCGAACAGTAGTATAGCTTAGGCAAGACCGGATTGTCGAACCCAAAGGAACTAAAAGTACTAATACTAACTTTCTTTTTATTATTTAGCCTTAAAGATATAGTGAAGTTGCTTTAATCTAAATTAACGACTACTAAGCTAAAGACACAAGACAAAAAGAACGAATTGGGAAATAACTTGATTAGAAACTCAGTTGATTATGACGATACCCTTAGGAAGAATCTACCTAGACTTCACTTGTCATTTAACACTGAACCATATGATTTCTTTTACTTAGCTTGATCCGTAGGACTCCCTAACCTATATTAAACGCTCTCTTGAGACAAATAACGTCTAACCCTAGGTTAATTAGTAGAACTCTCGTTCTCTTATAATAACCCCCTAGAATAGCAGTAAATCGATCAATGGATTCCCATATTAGGTTTCACCCTAATCCGGTAAAATCTCGTAACCCTATCTCTAGGCGTCAACTCTGCTTAATTATGTTAGATCTACTCTTAGGCAGGGTCTATTCCTCCTCCACCTAAGTACATAAGATTTGGATAAAGCAACATAATTAAGAACAAACTAAGTAATTATCATATAATTCAGAAATCAAATAACAAAATTCATCTAGGTTTCATCCCCTTCAGGTATCTAAGGGGTTTAGTTCATGACAAATAAATAAAACATCTCAACAGAAAAGATAAAACAAAACATAAGAAATCCCTAAAACTCCTTGAAGGAATTGAAGGAGAAATCCGCCGTCTTGAGTATAACTCCGGCTTCTTGGGATGGATCAACTGGCTATCTTCGAGTGATTCCCTCAACTCTGACCTTTCCGGCTTGGCTCTTTGGCCTAGCTTCGATGCCTTTCAATGATGGTACTTAGGGGATATTTATAGGCTCTTGGAATGTGTTTCTTTGCCCCAAAGTATCCAAATCTGAATGAAATTGTTCATTGCCACGACAGGGACACGGCCATGTCACACACCCGTGTGGCTTCGTCTTCAGGCCATGTTCGGATTTCTAAATTGATACACGACCGTGGAAATTGGGGTTGAGGCCGTGTTCTGGAGGCTTGACAAGGCACGGCCGTGTGGACTTTGGGCCAGGCCGTGTCGATTTCTTGATATGGCCCATTTACTCCGTTTTGGGCCCGTTTTATGTCATTTTCATCCTGGGTGCTTTCCTAGGTATAGGACATGAAAAGAAAGGATTAAGAGCACCTTTTTACATAAATTGAAGGATAAATCATCCAAAAGTAAGCTAAATATGGATCTAAAATATGTTACAATTACGGTTTATCAAATACCCCCACACTTAAGCTTTTTCTTGTCCTCAAGCAAAAATTCTCAACTTACAATTAAAATGAACTTTCCATAATTTACAATTCCTACCAACAATGTCTTATCATAATTCATAGATAATTTATACATGGATATTCAATTCAACGAGTCCTAAAGATTCAAACAATGATAAGTCATTCGTTTGTGATTGAAAACGTAGGTGGTTTCCCTTATCTGAAATATTACCTTTGATTCGAAATTGACAAGAGTTGACATCCTCACTATAGATTCACTCAAATCATTCAAAGTGTTTAAGGTTCATAAAAAGAAGCACTCATACGTCGAAGCTAAAAAGTTAATCCCATAGGCTTGCCTGAAAAATCAAATCTCCACCACTGTAAAATGAGATGATAAACGGATCAAAAGGTCTTTGTTAGGGTTGTAACGGGGCTAGGGTTAAGGTGTGGATAAAGGTTGAAAGTAGAAGGTTAAAATCGAGATTGAATAGGCAAGTACCTACTTAATGAATACTGAAATAATATTTACATCAACTGATAATAATAATAATCCTAATAATATGAGCTTTTCTTTCGAAATATAAACTTTAACTGTATAAGCTCATCACTAATACTGGATAAACTTCGAATATTTTTTAAGAACAAACTAATAATAAAGGATGAATTCAACTCATAGCCTAATTCGGTAACTAATCAAATCATATCTTGATTAAAAGGTAGTCAAAAGGAATGGTGATAACAAATACAAAGGAGTTTTGGGTTATTAATGGGTGAGTCAATAAAAAGGGTTGTTACGATCAACGGGGTTCACTATGGGTTAATTTATGAAGGTAGGCTTTTTAGTGGAGTGAGTGGGTTAAGTCCTAGGTGCCTTTATCATTTCTGTATATCAAATCATAAATGTGGTCTCGATATGTATAAACGAGGCAAGTTTTAGAATAACAGTTCAAAGTTGACACACTCATAATCAAAAAGTGAGCACGAAAAAAAATATATGCTCTGTGAGTTCAAAATCTCACAAAAATTATGGGTGTTTTGACATCAATCTCATAAATTTCAAACTTCAAAGCAATATTCAAATTTAGGTTAACAACCTAGTAGAAAAATTTTATTTAGAAAAATAGACTTATCATGCTTGATTCTTTAGTATCTTAAAATTTAATCATCAATGCCTAATTATCCATGACTTAATCTAAAACATGTCAATAAGAATTATAAATCATCAGAAATTTCATCCTAATTAGTAATATGAAAAATTTACTTAAAAACAAGACTAAATTCAGGGATTTGAGAATAATGAAAAAAGTTTGGCTGGATTTAAGAATAATGCAAAAAGTTAGGCCCTTTTATTAGATGATTATTCACCCCCACACTTAAGATGTACATTGCCCTCAATGTACAAAGATGAATATAACATTTATGGGATAAATCAAAAGAGAAGGGGGAGGTGTACTCCCTGAATTATGGATGAGTTCCCGGAAGAGGTCGGTCTGGGTGACGAACCTGTGCTAGATGAAGAAATTGGGGAGCTCGTAGAGGATTAGCCAGGGACTATTAAGAAACATTTAAAATATCCTATATATATAATTAAAAACAAGAAAGAAAAATGGAGGGAGACTAAGAAGGAAAGCGAAGATAAAAGAATGGACCGAAGAGTGACCTCTAGGGTGTGACCTCTAGGACTGTGGAGGTGATGGCGGTGGCGGAAGTGGCGTGGTTATCGTGGTGGTCGGTGTGATTCTCTAGCAGCCTGGTGAACCTGTCACTAAGAAACTAAAATAAGTTAAACTAAACTGAGCATAAGATTGTCAAAGAGAAGGAAATTGAAGAAAAAGAGAAAAGAAAAAGAAAAACTAATTGGTCTCAAAGATCCTTGGCTTGGTGTTGAGACGAAGCTGCCGGCATGAACTCATGTGTAAGGTTTCCTTTGGGGAGACTGTGGTTGGCCTTCTTCCGTTTCTTCGGCATGGTTTCTTGTTCGGCTCAAGGGTTTAAGAGACGTTGTTAGATAGAGAAATCTGAGATGAAGAGGGAGAGGGGAGGTAGGGAGTGAAGGAGAAGAATGGGGAGAGGGTGGGGTGGTGTTTAAATAGAGGCTCCAAATTTGGTACGTGCCCACGCCCGTGTACTAAGGGCGTGTCGAGTTACACGGCCCCCTCGCACGATCGTGTGTCCCGTTGTGTCGTTTCGTCATGCTCGTGGTGCAGCCAACCACGCTCGTGTTTCAGAAGTCAGTATGTAGACACTGTTGGGAAGCACGGGCGTATTGCGCCTGTGCTTGGCAAGTTAGTAGCTTCACACGGTCGTGGGGCACGGCCGTGCCATTCTGTCGGTGCTCGTGGGGGAGAGCGGTTGGATCCGTGATGTCGGGAAGTGGTTGAACTGGTTTGCACGGCCTCTGCCATGTCAGTACGAAGATTTTGGCGGTCCACATGGCCATAAACACGACGGTGTGTAAGACCGTGTGACCTTGAAATTCTGCACTTTTGGTTAATTTAAAAGAAAAGGAGGAAGGGAAATAAGGAAATTGAAAATAAAATTGAATGGAAATAGTGTTAGTGCTCGGGTTACCTCCCCAGAAGCGCTTGTTTATAGTCCTATGCTAGACTTTCCTTTAAAAGGAATCAGGGAGGTTTAAAGGTTTGAATATCTTCTCTCCTGCTTACTGTTCTATTTTCTTGACAAAGTTTAAGTTGAGAAGCGTTTACCTTGAAAGTGCCGTATATTGGATTGTTTACCTCGACTGTTCCGTGTGGGAAGATATCGTGTACCTTAAGAAGGATTTCTCCCTTTGCTCTCAGGTCTGTGGTAGTGATGTGAGGATCGGTTTTGTCTAACAGTACCTGGTCTCCTATTTTAAAGTGATTTGATGTCTCTACGAGCTCTTCTGGCGATTCCTCTGGTTTTACTTCGTGTGGTTCCGGCTCTTCTTTGACCTGTGTCTTCTGCTCCTCTAAATTTTCGACCCTAATGCTTTGTTCCTTGTGTGATTCTTCTTTGTCGACTTGGGGTCTATGAGTTGGCTCAGGTTTTAGGCATTGTGATGTTTCCTGCGATGAAGGTTGAACAACTTGATTATCAATTGAAGTGACTTTCTTACCTTCATCAACTGTTGTTCTGGCCGAGTCAAGAGCTTGAAGATTGATTGATTCATCACCTATACGAAGCATGAGTTCACCTGTGGCAACATCAATTTTAGTCTTAGCAGTTGCTAGAAAAGGTCTTCCTAATATTAAGGGGATTGAATTATCCTCATCCATGTCTAAGACAACAAAGTCTACTGGGAAAACAAATTTATCGATTTTTACGAGAACATCTTCGATAATGCCCCAGGAATTCTAACAGTTTTATCAGCTAATTGAATACTCATCCTAGTTTGTTTGGGCTTCCCTAGACCTAGCCATTTAAACAGTGAATAAGGCATGACATTTATGCTTGCCCCTAAATCAGCTAACGCATTATCAATATTTAAACTACCAATTAAACATGGAATTGTAAAACTCCCTGGATCTTTTAGTTTCTGTGGTAGTCTATTTTGTAACATTGCCGAGCATGTTACGTTCAACTCCACGTGGTGCTCTTTGTCGATTTTGCGTTTGTTTGTCAAGAGCTGCCTTAAAAATTTCCTCGAGTCTGGCATCTGAAAAAGAGCTTCGAGAAGAGGTAAGTTAATATGTAATTTTTTTAAGAGTTTGAGAAACTTACCAAATTGTTCCTCTGAATCGTCTCTTTTTACTGCTTCGGGGTAAGGTATGCGAGGTTGGTACTCTTTGATTACCAGTTTTGGCTTTTCTTCTGTTACCTCTGTTTTACCTTCGTCTACCTTGTTTTTCTGGTGTTGTATTGGGTTCATCTAACCCTTTACTGTCCTGAGCTGTGATGGCTTGAATTTGCTCCTTAGGGTTAATCTCCGTGTTACTAGGTAGACGCCCTTACGGTCGTTCTGACATCAGCTTTGAAAGTTGTTCGACTGCATTAGTGACTTCCTTGACTGACTTAGTAATTTCCATGATTCGGCTCTCGTTGCTTTTGATTGTTCTCTATGTTTCTTGGAAATGTTTTTCGGTGTCTGCCGAAAACTTTGTCAGCATCTCTTCGAGGGTTGGTTTTTTCTCTTGTGGATAGGGCTGATTTTGGAAGTTTTGAGGAGGTTGTTGTCTTTGATTTCCTTGACCTCCCCATAAAAAATTTGGGTGGTTCCTCCAACCTGGATTGTAAGTGTTACTATAAGGATTATTATTAGATCTGAAATTGTTACCTATATAATTCATCTCCTCTTCCGGTTGGTAGGGTGGGTACTCAGGATTCGCCACGGTTCCACCTGTGTCGCACTACATGATTGGATGTGCCTGCGAAGAACACAAACTATCAATCTTTTTATTCATCGCCGCCATCTGTGTTGATAGCATGGTCAATGCATCGATGTTGAAAACTCCGGCTGATTTTGTCGGTTTCGTCCTGTTAACTTGCCACTGATAATTATTCAGTGACATTTCCTCAATGAACTCGTAGGCCGCTTCTGGAGTTTTGTTGTTCAGGGTTCCACTGGCGGCTGAATCAATTAGTTGCCTCGTTAAGGGGTTTATACCATTGTAGAAGGTTTGGACTTATAGCCATAAGGGTAGACCATGGTGTGGACATCTCCTCAAGAGATCCTTGTATCTTTCCCATGCGTCGTATAATGTTTTTAGATCCATCTGCACAAAAGAAGAGGTATCATTCCGTAATTTAGCCATTTTGGCCGGTGGAAAATATTTCAATAAAAATTTTTTGGTCATTTGTTCCCATGTAGTGATTGACCCTCGTGGTAACGAGTTTAACCACTGTTTTGCTTTATTCCCTAATGAAAAAGGGAATAACCGAAGACATATGGCATCATCGGAAACACCATTTATTTTGAAGGTATCACAGAACTCTAAAAAGTTAGCTATATGAGCGTTTGGATCTTCGTCTTGCAAACCATCAAATTGAACAAACTGTTGAATCATTTGTATTGTGTTAGGCTTTAATTCAAAATTGTTAGCAGCTATAGCAGGCCTAACAATACTCGATTCTGCTCCTGTTAAATGTGGTTTCGCATAATCAAACATTTTGCGTAGAGCATTGTTTTCCCCCACATCCCGTGGTGGTGGGTTATTCTCGTCCATCCCTTCAGTAGGATTGGATCTACCTTCTTCCTCTATGTTTGTGTAATCTAAGGCTTGCCTGGTTTCTTGACGATTCCTGCGAGCGGTAGCTTCGATTTTGCTGTCGTATACCAAAGGTCCTCTTGGGTTCCTTCTAGTCATAAACTAGAGGTATCTTCTATGGAAAGAAAGAAAGTAAGAAAAGTAAGCAAAAATTAAAATTTGACCTAAAAAATAAAATAAAAAATAAGGGTTAAAGTAATAAAAATAGAGCGTTCTTAATATTTTAGTTCCCCAGCAACGGCGCCAAAAACTTGATCGCTGAAATCAGAGTTTTAAAAATTTATAATAAATGTGATCGAACCTGGAATCTAACTTTGACAACGATTAAAGGCAAGTGTACCTATCGAACAGTAGTATAGCTTAGGCAAGACCGGATTGTCAAACCCAAAGGAACTAAAAGTACTAATACTAACTTTCTTTTTATTATTTAGCCTTAAAGAAATAGTGAAGTTGCTTTAATCTAAATTAACGACTACTACGTTAAAGACACAAGACAAAAAGAACGAATTGGGAAATAACTTGACAAGAAACTCAGTTGATTACGACGATACCCTTAGGAAGAATCCACCTAGACTTCACTTGTCATTTAACACTTAACCATATGATTTCTTTTACTTAGCTTGATCCGTAGGACTCCCTAACCTATATTAAACCCTCTCTCGAGGCGAATAACGTCTAACCCTAGGTTAATTAGTGGAACTATCGTTCTCTTATAATAACCCCCTAGAATAGCAGTAAATCGATCAATGGATTCCCATATTAGGTTTCACCCTAATCCGACAAAATCTCGTAACCCTATCTCTAGGCGTTCGATCAACTCCGCTTAATTATGTTAGATCTACTCTTAGGCAGGGCCTATTCCTCCTCCACCTAAGCACATCAGATTTGGATTAAACAACATAATTAAGAACAAACTAAGTAATTATCATATAATTCAGAAATCAAATAACAAAATTCATCTAGGTTTCATCCCCTTCAAGTATCTGAGGGGTTTAGTTCATGACAAATAAATAAAACATCTCAAGAGAAAAGATAAAACAAAACATAAGAAATCCCTAAAACTCCCTGAAGGAATTGAAGGAGAAATCTGCCGTCTTGAGTATAACTCCGGCTTCTTGGGATGGATCAACTGGCTATCTTCGAGTGATTCCCTCAACTCTGACCTTTTCGGCTTGGCTCTTTGGCCTAGCTTTGATGCCTTTCAACGGTGGTATTTAGGGGATATTTATAGGATCTTGGAATGTGTTTCTTTGCCCCAAAGTGTCCAAATTCGAATGAAATTGTTCATTGCCACGACAGGGACACGGCCATGTCACACGCTCGTGTGGCTTCGTCTTCAGGCCGTGTTCGGATTTCTAAATTGATACACGACCGTGTAAATCGGGGTTGAGGCCGTGTTCTGGAGGCTTGACAAGGCACGGCCGTATGGACTTTGGGCCAGGCCGTGTCGATTTCTTGATATGGCCCATTTACTCCGTATTGGGCCTGTTTTATGTCATTTTCATCCTCGAGTGCTTTCCTACGTATAGGACATAAAAAGAAAAGATTAACAGCACCTTTTTACATAAATTGAAGGATAAATAATCCAAAAGTAAGCTAAATGTGGGTCTAAAATATGTTGCAATTACGGTTTATCATACGTGGAGCATTGTTTTCTCCCACATCATGTGGTTGTGGATTATTCTCGTCCATCCCTTCAGTAAGATTGGATCTGCCTGCTTGATTTTCCTCTGTGTAATTTAGGGCTCGCCTGATTTTTCTGTGATTTCTTCAAGCGGTAGCTTCAATATCACTGTCGTATACTAAAGTCCTCACGGGTTCCTCTTAGTCATAAACTAGAGGTACCTGCTGGAAAAGAAAGAAATAGAATTTAGCAAAAATCGAATTTTAACCTAAAATAAAAGTAAATTGCAAAAAATAAAAATAATGGCTAAAGTAATAAAAATAGAGCTTTCTTAATATTTTAGTTCCCCGGCAACGGCGCCAAAAACTTGATCGCTGAAATCAGAGTCTTAAAATTTATAAAGAGAATGATCGAACCTACAAACTAACTCTGACAACAATTAAAGGCAAGTGTACCTATCGAACAATAGTATAGCTTAGGCAAGACCGGATTGTCGAACCCAAATGAACTAAAAGTACTAATGCTAACCTTCTTTTTATTATCTAGCCTAAAATAATTGAAGTTGTTTAGGTCTAACTACTACTAAGCTAAAGATGCAAAGACAAAAAGAATGAATTGGGAAATAACTTGAGGGAAGACTCAGTTGATTTAAGACGATACCCTCAGGAAGAATCCACCTAGACTTCACTTGTTATTTAACCCTGAACGATACGATTTATTCACTTGACTTGATCCGTAGGATTCCCTAATTTATATTAAACCCTCTCTCGAGGTGAATAACGTCTAACCCTAGGTTAATTAACAGAAATCTCTTTCTCACTTAATAACCCCCTAGAATAGCAGTAAATCGATCTATGGATTCCCATATTAGGTTTCACCCTAATCCGGTAAAATCTCATCACCCTATCTCTAGGCGCGCGAACGACTCCGCTTTAATTATGCTAGATCTATTCTTAAGTAGGGACTTTTGCTCCTCCTCCTAAGAACATCTGACTTGAATCAATATCCCGAAACATTAACACAAGAATTAAGCGTACATAATTAAGAACAAATCAAGTATTTATCTTATAGTTCAGAAAATAATAACAAGATTCATCTAGGTTTCATCCCCTTCAGGTATTTAAAGGGTTTAGTTCATAACAAATAAAGAAAACATCTCAGAAGAAAAGATAAAACAAAACATAAGAAATCCCTAAAACTCCCTGAAGGAATTGAAGGAGAGATCCGCCGTCTTGAGTAGAATTCCGACTTCTAGAGATGGATCAACTGGCTATCTTCGAGTGATTCCCACAACTCTGACCTTTTCGGCTTGGCTCCTTGGCCTAGCTAACCGCCCTCCTTTCAGGTAACACGTAGGGGGTTTATATAGGCTTTTGGAATGTATTTCTTCGCCCAAAAGTATCCAAATCTGAATGAAATTGCTCTTTGCCACGACAGGGGCACGGCCATGTCACACGCTCGTGTGACTAGTGTTCAAGTCGTGTTTGGACTTCTTTAATGAGGCACGGTCGTGTGAATCGGGGGTAAGGCCGTGTTCTAGATGATCAATGCGGCACGACCGTGTGGGCTTAAGTCCAGGCCGTGTGGATTTCGTGATATGGCCCATTTACTCCGTTTTGGGCCCGTTTCTCATTCTTTTTATCCCCGGGTGCTTTCCTGGGTATAAGACATGAAAAGAAAGGATTAAGAGCACCGTTTTATATCAATCGAGGCTTAAATCTTCTAAAAGCATACTAAATGTGGGATTAAAATATGTTACTTTTATGGTTTATCAATTATCATTATTAATTACCATCAATACTCAATTCAATAGAACCATTATGATGGCATCATAATTTAGATGAAAATCACTTATAAGATCAATGATGTCCACGGAACTAACTAAAAAGTTGACTAAGGTAAGTGGACCTATCAATTAATAGTAAAGCTACAATGGCAAAGATATCGTTCCCACGAAGACTAAAAGTACTAGTAATTACTGTCTCTCTATTATTTAACCGAATAATTCAAGTGGTAATTAAAAATTAAAATTAACTAAATTAATAAACTATCGAAGACTTCAAAGAACAAATCAGGAAAACTATCGATTAACAACCAAGAAGCGAAACAATACCTAAGAAAGAATTCGCCTAGATTTCATTTTTCACTATCAATCTAAATTACGCAATTTCTTTTACTTAGTACATTGATCCGTAGAAATCCCTAAATTATGCTAATATCTCTTTTGATTAATTAAAATTTCTTTCTAATTAAAACCCTTATTATCACATTAACTCATGCTATGGATTCCCTATTAAATTTGACTCTAATCCGGTAGATTTATGTCATACTATTTCTAGAATTGCATGCAACTCCACTCAATTATGCAAGATCTATTCTTAAATAGGGTCTATTCAACCACTTACTTAAGCACATCAAACATTAATTAATAATCTAGAAATATTAAACCAAGAATTAAGCACACATAATTAAGAACAAGAAGCTAAGTATTTATTATGTAAAATAAAAATCAAATGGCAGAATCCATTATAAGGTTCATCTCCCTAGGTATTTAGAAAATTAGTTCATGCTTGAAAATAAAAACATCCAAGACACAATATAATCGTAATAAAAAAAAACTCATGATAACTTCCTAAGAAATCAACAAGAATCTTCAATCTTGACAGAAATCTATTTCAAAGTAGGCTTCAATGGTGTTTTTCGAGTTGTTTTCTTGAGTATTCTCTGATAGCTCCCTTCCATCTTCTTATTTTTGTCATATATATGTCTTAGAATGCCCGAAAACTTAAAAATTGTAATTTTCCATAGTTCAGAGTGCAAACCCGCGCAATCAACACTACTTACCACATGGCCATATGGTAGACTGTGTGGCCGAGCTGTATGGAATGGGTCAACCCATGTGGCTCTTGTAGCTTGCTTCAATTTTCCAGTTTTCGCTCTTTTTTGCTCATTTTTCTCCCAAATGCTTTATTAAGCATAAAAACATGAATTTAAAGGATTAGGAGCATAAAATTCACAATTAACATCGAGTAATCACCCAAAAATACATTAAGAATAAGATTAAAATATGTTATTTTAAGCACTTATCATTCAATTTCATACCAATCATTTCAAGAACTTCAAGTATAGATACATCTACCTTGTCATTCATTGCCTCGTTGATTACATCAATCTAGCTACTCGAGTAAAACATGTAATTTAAAACAAATTATAGTAGCAGAAATTGCATAGTTATTTGATGTTTGCCTTCGTTTTTCCTTTTGCCTTCAAATTTTCAACATCGTCTTTAACTACGTTCGATAATATAATTATGAAAATAACATTAATTTCACAATCAAACACAAGAATCATTGATGTGTCTCTAACTAACTATTATCACAATAAAGGCAAGCGCACCTATCGTTTAATAGTATAGTTATGGTAAGACCGGTAATATCGTATCCACAAGGACCAAGAGTACTAGTAATTACTATCTTTTTATTATCTAGCCTAAGAATTGGAGTGATTTCTTCTTAAACTAAACTAATTTAAAAGCACGACAGAGAATGAATTAGGAAAATACTTTTAGACAACTTATATGATAAACGCAATACCTAAGGAAGAATCCATCTAGACTTCACTTATTACTTTTGATACATATGATTTATTCACTTGAGTTAATCCGTTGAAATCCTTGATTTATGTTAATATCTCTTTCAAGACTAAAAATAACCGAGTCTAGGTTGATTTATTGAAATCTCTTTTTAATTAAAACCCCTATGTCGCATTAACTCGATCTGTGGATCCCCTTATTAGATTTGACTCTAATCCGACAAATTTTCGTCGCCCTATTTCTAGGGTTGCAATCAACTCCGCTTAATTGTGTTGATCTACTCTTAAACAGAGACTTTTGCTCCACTGAATAAGCACATTCGACTTGAATCAATAACCTGAATTATCAAAACAAGAATAAGAACTTACAATTAAGAATAAGAACAAGTATGTTTCTTATAAATCAAATAGTAATAAGATCTGTCTTAGGTTTCATCCCCTCAGGTATTTGAGAATGATAGAGGGAAACATATTAAAATAAGGAAAACAACAAAATATAAGAAAACCCAAAAACTTCTGAAGAACTTGATGGGAGATCTTCAGTCTTGATGAAGATCCTTCTTCCGAGCTGTTCCCGATGGCTGTCTTCGAGTATTTTCTTCCTTCTACTCGGCATCCTCTTTTAGGTTTCCTCCTAGGGTGTTTATATAGGCTTTGGGACGCCTTTCTTGGCCCACAAGTAGCCTTTCCGAATAGAATTCAACTTGGGTTCGGCAGGGACACGCCTGTGTGCGGTGGCTTAGGCCGTGTTCAATTCTGCTCGCCACACATGGTCGTGTGGTACGCTCGTGTACGGAAGTCTAGGCCGTGTTGATTTCCTAGGTAGGCCCATTTTGTCCTGTTTTGGCCCGTTTCTAGCTCTTTTCGACTTCTTAAGCTCTCCTGAGTATAAAACATGAAATTAAAGGATTAGGAGCATCGAATTCATCAAATCTAATGAAAATTCATCCAAAAATAAGCCAATCATGGGGTTAAAATATGTATAAATTATGGTTTATCAATCATTAAAATCAAATATGATTGCACTTAATTCAATAAGGTCCCTTATAACCCTAATATAAAAAAATCTCATATTTTGTAGTCTACCTAATTGAGTCTAAATTTGACTTTGTAACTATATTATAGGGACCTCAAGATAGCTAATAACATCATTTTTCCTCAAAGTTCAACTATTCTCTCTCTAGTTAACCATAAACTCAACAATGGTAGTTTAACTTAAACATTAATATTTTTCAATCTAACACTTGATCTAAGCTCGTCTACTATCTTAGAGTAATAGTCCAACAAAAATCAAAGTTTAAAGTCTTCTAACTTTGCTATAGAGTGGACGACAATGGAGAAAACTTAACCTTTCTTCTTGTAGTTCAGTTGGAAGAGAAAGAAGAATTTTTATTTTTATTAACATTTCTCTCTCCTACTTACACATGTATAAGCATTATAACTAAGTTAAATTAACATTAAATAAACAAATTCAATGATTAAAATTTTATCATGGAGCTCTTAGTGGAAAAGGATAAATATGATCATATGAAAGCACTACCATAATTTAATTATGGTTTAATCTTATTTAGATCCTTAACCTAATCTCCCATCTAATATTTTTAAATTTAGCCATCTTACAATTTTGTCCCTATACTATATTTAACAACTTATCAATTTAGTCAACAATTCTCGTTTCTATTTTCGTAATAATCTTGTAACTTCTCAATTCAAAATTTTAGATGGTTTAATTTAATAAACTCAGCTTCGAAACTAAATTTTCTGACATTAACGAAAATCTGGTCGTTACATGGAGCATATTTTACCAAAAAACATGACAAATCTATTTGTTCTCTTGCTAATAATGTATAAATAAGCATAATTTAAAGAATTGGATTTTCTTTTGGTATAATCAAAGCTTACGTTAAAATTTAGGGGGGAAAGGATGTTAAACACTAGAACTTGAGATCTAGACCTTAAAGTGTTAACATGAACTTTTAACTATTGAACTAAGAATAAAAAAAAGGGAAAGTCAAGCACGAAAGCTTAAGTGTAGAATATTATCTTTAAGGATAATTTCCCTATAACATATCCACCAAAATTCAATAAGCTTTTTTATTATGATAAAGAATTGGAATAGGAAGAACAAAACTAAAATTTTAATGCTCAACATCAATCCAAAAGTATTATTTGTGGTCATTACAATATTATCAAATTTAAAGGAAGCTCTCACCCCTGTTTTTCTAGAAATTAAATTGGTTTGAAGCACCTCATTTAAGGCTGGGATCTCTCTAGATGTAAGTTTGAATAGAACCTTGTCTTTTCCAAGCACATGTGCAATTCATGAGTTTCAAAATAAATGGTTTTTTTCTCCTTCCTCCACTTGGAAGTAAGACATAAAAGCATTTCGACTGCCACAAATGTGCTTAGTGTCACTAGAGTTTATCACCCACTTTTTCATATTAGTTAAAACATTGACTTGAGAAATGATTGTATTAATTATGTCATCTGCTTCAACTAAATTAACATTTGACTTAGTAGGATTACTTTCTCCCTGTAACAGCCGTTTTTCAGTGGTGTCGAAAATAATGGTTTCGGGGCCATAAATTTGACGAGCGAGTCCGTAAATATTATTAATATTATAAATTTTGATTTGATAATTTATGTTATTTGAAGGAATTATTAGGTTCAAGTGGTAAATCCTTAAAGTCAAGTGGTTTTAGAAAATGAGGTATCGAGACCTCGTTTCTATAAACCAAGCTCGTAAATATTTTATTAAATATTTATGGTGTTATTAAGGTCATATTAAAAATTGGTTAAGAATTTTCAATGTTTAGATAGTTAATTAATTGAAAATGACTAAATTATAAAAGTTAAAAAGTTAATTTCTATTAGTTAAAATGGATCAAATAGCTATGAAAAGGTGAATTCATGGACTTGGATGATAATTATATCATATTTGTGGTTAGTGGATGATATTGGTTGGTTTTTGGTGTAATTTTAGTAGTTTAAAATGGTTAATTTTGTAATTTGATAATTAAATTAAAATGTTAAAACAAACTAAAAGACAAAAAGGCTATCATCTTCTTCAATTTGCTATTTTGCAAACCGAAATCCATTGCTAGGTGAAGAAAGTTTTCAGCCAAAGCTTAAATTCATGCATGGTATGTTTTCGAGCCCCGTTTTTAGTGATTTTTATGTTTTTGAGCCCATATTAGCTTAATCTAACTAGCTCGAGGGTCAACTTGTAAAACTGTTAAAGGTTTAGGGATTTTCCATGAATGATTGTGAGGTTTTTTTTTTTAATTTTAATGGATGAATTATTAAAGTTGATAGCTAGATATAAATATTTTGTTAAGTGGTTTTTAGTGATTTTGAATGTTAGGGATTAAATTGTTTAAATAGCAAAATTTAAGGGAAATAATATGAATTTTTGAAAGATGTGGGCTGTTTTGGACCCCTAAGAAAATCGGCTAACATGGCTTCTCTTTTAAAAATGGTAAATTTGCAACTTATAGGTCTAATGACTAAATTGAATAAAAGGACAAATGTTGGGGCTTTGTAAATTCACATTAAAATTTGTTATAAGCTTGAATTAATTATTTTAAGCTAATTAAATATATTATTTAGATCAAGAAACGCTACAGTTGGATTTAAATCAAGAAAAAAGCTAAGGTTCTGGGCTAGTTGATAAACCTCAATTTATACATATTTTAACCCCATGCTTGGCTTATTTTTGGATGAATTCCCATTAGATTTTATGAATTCGATGCTCCTAATCCTTTAATTTCATGTTTTACACTCAGGAGAGCTTAGGGAGTCGAAAAGGACGAGAAACGGGCCAAAAAGGGACAAAATGGGCCTACCTCAGAAATCAACAGGCCTGGACTTTCTCACACGGGCAAACCACACGGCCGTGTGTGACGAGCAGAATTGAGCACGGACTAAGCCATCGAACATGGCCATGCATGACAAGCAGAATCAAGCACGGCCTAGGCCCTCGCCCACGGGCGTGTCCTTGCCGATCCCAAGTCTAATTCTATTCAGAAAAGGCTACTTGTGGGCCAAGAAAGGTGTTCCAAAGCCTATATAAACACCCTTGGGGGCAACCTAAATAAGGACGGAAAGTAGAAGGCAGAAAATACTCGAAGACAGCCGTCGGGAGCAGCTTGGAAGAAGGATCTCCTTCAAGACTGAAGATCTCCTATCAATTTCTCTTGAAGTTTTTAGGTTTTCTTTTGTTTTGTGGGTTTCCTTATTTTAAGATGTTTCCTTTTATCATTATGAACTAAATCCCTTAAATACTTGAGGGGATGAAACCTAAGACATATCTTATTATTATTTGATTTATAAGATAAATACTTGTTCTTATTCTTAATTGTGAGTTCTTATTATTATTTTGATAATTCAGGTTATTAATTCAAGTCGAATGTGCTTATTCAGAGGAGCAAAAGTCCCTGTTTAAGAGTAGATCAACACAATTAAGCTGAGTTGATTGCAACTCTAGAAATAGGGCGACGAAAATCTGCCGGATTAGAGTCAAATCTAATAGGGGAATCCATAGATCGAGTTAATGCGACAATAGGGGTTTTAATTAGAAAGAGATTTCAATTAATCAACCTAGAGTCAGTTGTTTTTAGTCTCGAAAGAGATATTAACATAAATCAAGGATTTCTACAGATTAAGTCAAGTGAATAAATCATATGAATCAAAAGTAATAAGTGAAGTCTAAGTGGATTCTTCCTTGGGTATTGTCTTTATCATATAAGTTGTCTAAAAGTATTTTCCTAGTTCATTCTTTGTCGTGCTTTTAATTAAGTTTTAGTTTAAAAGAAATCACTCCAATTCTTAGGCTAGATAATAGAAAGATAGTAATTACTAGTACTCTTGGTCCTTGTGGATACGATATTACCAGTCTTACCATGTAACAGTCCGGTTAGACCCTAGTTGGAACAGTGGTTTCGAGACCACAAATCTGAGTTTGAATAATATTTTAATATTATTTTCTGTGCCTATGATATATGATTAAGCATGTGTTAAAGTTTTGTAAGTTAATTTGTCCATTTGTGTGCTTAATTTGATAAATGGTTTAAATTGCATCAAATGCAAAATTTGTATGCTATTTGTTAAAGCACTTATATGTTGTGGCTTATAAAAGAGGAGGCCTTATGAGGCAATTTAACCACTATTTAGTTAGTGGATGAACAAAGGACAAATGTGCCCTTAATGTATGTTTGTTTGAATTATTAATGGAAGGATAATTTTGTAAATCGGTAAATAATATGATAATAAATAAAAGAAACAAATGAAAGATGAGAGTGATAATCTTTTATTCATCCATTTAGCCGAAAGTTAGCAAAGAAAAAGGAGGAAATAAACAAGTTAGGTTTCGGCACACTTGTAGCCAAATTAAGGTATGTTTTGACTTTAGATTTTGATGATTTTTATGTTTTTGAGATTGTTGATAAGTTTACTATCAAGCCCATGTTGTAATTTGAAGAATTGATGATGTTTATGAAATGTACCATTGATAAAATGGTGAGCTTTGTGATGATTTTAGGTGTTAAATGAAAGATATGTGTTAAATGAACATGCTTTGTTCATGAATTTTTGATGAATTTAGCTAATTAGGGCTAAATTGTGAAAATAGCAATTTGAGGGACTAAATTGTAAAATAAATGAAATGTTTGGACTTGTATGAGATACATGAGTATTCAACTAAGCATGTTAAATGATGATTTGGTATATTTGATGTTTTGAGAAAAATGGACTAAATTGATAAAATGTGCAAATATGAGGGCTAAGTTGCAAATAACCCTAAATATGTGTATTTGAATTGAATTGAATGAATTAGTGAATAAAAGGGTTAAATTTGAATATGTATAGATCAAGAACCGAAGAAAACGGATTTAGATCACAGGAAAGCTAAGGTAGTTGAATAAACGAGTCCGAATGAATATCCGAATCTGAGGTAAGTCATTATACAAATAAATGTATTTGTATTGAATTATATATGTTCATATGACTATTTATAACGATGAATGTTTACGAGATGTTGTGTACATGAATTCCGAGATAAGATCGACCTAGTGACAATGTTCGAGAAGTCCCATAAGAACCTAGGAATATATAGGATTAGCTATGTCATGACATAGGTGTCTGTTATGTGATATCATGTAAGACTACGTCTGGGAAGTTGGCATTGATTTGAGAGTTCGTGTAAGAACACGTTTGGGACGTTGGCATCGATATGAGATTTACGTGTAAGACCATGTTTGGGACATTGGCATCGTATTGATTCGTGTAAGACCCTGTCAGGGATAGTGGCATCAACATTTGATTACATGTAAGACCACGTCTGGGACGTTGGCTTTGTATGACTATTCTGAGTATTCTACATATCCTATTAGATTCCGAACGGTTCAACGGGCAAGTCTGAGAAATAAACGATTATGTGATCAGTATATCCGTTTCAGGTACGTTCGATATGTACACTAAGTGTGTATGAAAGGTAAGTGTCTATATGAACTTACTATGATGAATATGTGTTTTGCAATGATGAGATAATATGTGAAAATTTGATTGAATGAACCATAAGATTATGTGATACTTGAGTTATATTTGAGTTGAAGATTATGGTAAGATATGGCCCAGCAAATAAGCCAAAGAAGAAATGAGATGAATTTGTTATGAAAACCAGTAATGTTATTATATCATTTTGGTTATGTGCTTATTATGCTAAGTTTATTTGTATGTGGCTTACTAAGCTTTTGAAAGCTTACTCTATGTGTGTTTGTTCTGTTTTATATATCGTCAAAGCTATTGAAGGCTCGGGGATCATCGAGGATCATCATCACACTACTCAACTTGTTTTGGTACTCTTGAAATATGTATATAGGTAGATATGGCATGTATAGGCTAGTCATTTGAGTTATGTTTGAAATGTGTATAATAGCCATGAGATGTGGCTAGATAAGTATTGGTAATATGCTTGGGCATATATATATTAAATTATGCATGTTTTTGGTATGGCTAGATAGCTTATGAAATGGTTAAAGATATGGTAAACATATGAATGCATTATGAGTTTTCTTTGATTGATCAAAGAAGTGGATATATGAAAGGTAAAGGTAGATGAATTATGCTTAATTGCATATGTGTTTAGTTGTACAATTTGGCATGGTTGAAGTTGTAATTGTAGGTGAAGATTTGATGATCACTTTGATATGTTTTGGTTGCAAAAAATGCATGAAATGATTTGCTAGTTTGCTTGTAGGTATGACCCTATTGTGGGTGGCATTATGGCCTTGTCAATGGCCTGTTTTGCCTACACGGTTATGGCACACGGGCGTGCCCAATAGCCGTGGGAAAATGACAGTATCTAGCTAAGAGTACACGGCATTGGCACATGGATGTGCCTGGTAGCCGTGTGAATAAGTCAGTATATAGCTTAAGAGCATACGACCATGGTACACGGGCGTGTCTAGTGGCCGTGTGGAAAAGTCAGTATACATGCCCTAATTTGGCATGGCCAAGACACATGGGTGTGTCTGTGACCGTGGAAGACACACGGCTTGCCCACATGGGCATGTGTCCTGCATAACTTAGAAAAGTTTTAAATTTCCGAGAATTTCCGTATGTGTTTGGCTTAGTCCTGACCCTACTCTAAAGCATGATTAAGGTTTCGATAACCAATATAAGGGATTCCTCGATTGTGATTGATGAATGATTGTATGACATGTCTGTATAAGTTTTCGATCTGTCTGGTAACGCCTTGAACCCTAATCCGGCGACAGATACGGGTTAGGGGTGTTACATACCATAACTATACTATCAAACGATAGGTGCACTTGCCATTATTGTGATCATAGTTAGTTAGAGACACATCAAGTTTTTGGCGCCGTTGTCGGGGACTAAGATATTAGGAACACTAAATTTTTATTACTTTAGCCATGCTTATTTTTATTTGCAATTTATTTTTTATTTTAACTTGATAATTTTTCTTTTATTTGCTTCTGGCAGGTAATTTTAGTATATGACTAGAAGAAACCCGTCAGGACCATTGCTTTTTGACAGTGAGATAGAAAGTACCACTCGCAGAAATCGTAGGGAGATAAGGCGAAGCCTACAATACATAGAAGAAGAGCAAGAGGACGACACTAATACTACCGAGGAGATGGCTGACAATAATCCACTTCCTCCGGTGGTTGCCGAAAATCCCGCTCCTCGTACTATGTATGATTATGCTAAACCTAATTTAACAGGAATTGAATCAAGTATTGTTAGACCTGCTGTTGCTGCAAATAATTTTGAACTGAAACCTAACACTATTCAGATGATTCAGCAGTTTGTTCAGTTTGATGGCTTGCAGGATGAGGATCCAAACAATCACTTGGCAAATTTTCCGGAGTTTTGCAATACTTTCAAAATTAATGGCGTTTCTGATGATGCCATTCGCCTTCGGTTGTTTCCCTTCTCGTTGAGTAACAAATCCAAACAGTGGTTGAACTCGTTACCACGAGGATCAATCACTACACGGGAACAAATGACCGCAAAACTTTTACTTAAATACTTTCCGCCGGCTAAAATGGCTAAGTTGAGGAATGACATCTCTTCTTTTGTGCAGATGGATTTAGAGACACTTTACAATACATGGGAGAGATACAAGGATCTACTGAGAAGGTGCCCACACCATGGGTTACTTCTATGGCTATAGGTTCAAACCTTTTACAGTGGTGTGAACCCCTCAACTAGGCAATTGATTAATGCAGCCGCCGACGGTACACTTAACAACAAAACACCTGAGGCTGCCTACGAATTCATTGAAGAGATGTCACTGAATAACTATCAGTGGCAAGTTATGAGGATGAATCCAACAAAGGCAACCGGTGTTTTCAACCTCGACGCAGTGACCATGCTATCAAACCAGGTAGAGCTTTTAAGTAAAAAGATTGATAGTTTGTGTGGATCTTCATAGGTAAATCCAGTGATGCAATGCGATACGAATGGAGGAGGAATGGATAATACAGAATATCTATCCTACAACCTTGGCTTAGTGATAAACCGTAAAAGTAAAATATTTTAATCCCACATTTAGCATACTTTTAGATGATTTATCCTTTGATTATGTAAAAAGGTGCTCTTAATCCTTTCTTTTCATATTTTATACTCAGGAAAACACCCAAGGATAAAAAGAACGAGAAAAGGGCTTAAAACGGACCCAATTGGGCCAAGAGAAAAATCGACACGACCTGGCCCAAAGACCACACGGCCGTGCCTCATTAAAAGTCCGAACACGATCTGGCCACGATTCACACGGGCGTGTGCCATGGCCGTGTCCCTGTCACTGGAAAGAGCAATTTCATTCGGGAAAGGATACTTGGAGGCAAAGAAACACATTCCAAAGCCTATTCAAACACCCTATTAGGAATTCTACTTAAATTAGGATACTTAGGGGCCAAGTAAGGCATCACAAAGTCTATATAAACACCTTAGGGGGCAACTTGAAAGGGGAGTTCGGCAGAAGCCGAAACGACCGAAAGCGAGGCCAATGAGCCAAGCCGAGAAGGTCAGAGTTAGGGAATAACGCGAGGATAGCCAGTTGATCCATCCCAAAAAGCCGGAGTTATACTCAAAACGGTGGAATTCTCCTTCAATTCCTTCAGGGGGTTTTGGGGTTTTTCTTATGTTTTGTTTTATCTTTTCTCTTGTGATGTTTTGTTTATTTGTTATGAACTAAACCCCTCAGATACATGAAGGGGATGAAACTTAGATGGATTTTTTTTATTTGATTTTTAAGTTGTATGATAAATTACTTAGTTTGTTCTTAATAATGTTGCTTAATCCAAATCTAATGTGCTTAGGTGGAGGAGGAATAGACCCTGCCTAAGAGGAGATCTAACATAATTAAGTGGAGTTGATCGAACGCCTATAGATAAGGTTACGAGATTTTGCCGGATTAGGGTGAAACCTAATATGGGAGTCCATTGATCGATTTACTGCTATCCTAGGGGGTTATTATAAGCGAACGAGAGTTCCACTAATTAACCTAGGGTTAGACGTTATTCGCCTCGAGAGAGGGTTTAATATAGGTTAGGGAGTCTCACGGATTGAGCTAAGTAAAAGAAATCATATAATTTAAGGTTAGATAATAAGTGAAGTCTAGGTGGATTCTTCCCGAAGGTATCGTCGAAATCGACTAAGTTTTTCTTCAAAGTTATTCTCCAATTCGTCTTCTTGTCTTTGTGTCCTTAGTTTAGTTGTCGTCATTTTAGTTTAAAAGAAATCTTCACTCTAACTATAAGGCTAAATAATAAGAAGAAAGTGAGTATTAATACTTTTAGTTCCTTTGGGTTCAATAACCGTTCTTGCCTAAGCTATACTACTGTTCGATAGGTACACTTGCCTTAATATCGTTGTCAGAGTTAGTCTCCAGGTTTGATCATTCTTTTATAAATATTTAAAGCTCTGATTTGCAGCGATCAAGTTTTTGGCGCCGTTGCCGGGGAACTAAAATATTAAGAAAGCTTAATTTTTATTACTTTAGCCATTTTTTTATTGCAATTTTTTTTTACTTTGCTAATTTTTCTTTGCTTTGACAGGTAATTTTAGTTTAGAGGAGATGACACTAAATAACTATCAGTGGCAAGTTATGAGGACAACGCCAACAAAAGCCCGTAGTGTTTTCAACCTCGACGTGGTCACTAGGTTATCTAACCAGCTAGAGATGATGAATAAAAAGGTTGATTATCTACATAGTCTATCGCAGGTACACCCGGTAATGCAATATGATTCGAATCTAGGAGGCGTGGCGAATCCTAAGGACCCACCCTACGGATATGGCATGGAAAACGAGCAAGCTCACTATACGGGTAACTATTCTAGACCTCAAAATAATTTTTATACTGACACTTATAACGCAGGTTGGAGTTATCATCCCAATTTCTCGTGGGATGATCAAAATAGCCAAAGACCGGAACTTTCTCTAAACTTTCAACAACCACCTCACCAACAGGAAGAAGAGTCGGACATTGAGGAGATGCGGGCAACATTCTCGATAGACACAGAAAAACGTCTCCAAGAAAATGAGAGAACAATCAAAAGCAACGAGAGCCGAATCATGGAAATTACTAAGTCAGTCAAGGAAGTCACTAACGCGGTCGAACAACTTGCAAAGCTGATGCCAGAACGACCGCAAGGGCGTCAACCTAGTAACACGGAGATTAACCCTAAAGAGCAAAATCAAGCCATCACCGCTCAGGACAGTAAAGGGTTAGATGAAACCAATGCAATACCAGAAAACAAGATAGACGAAGGTAAAACAGAGGTGACACAAGAAAAGCCAAAACCTATAATCAAAGAGTACCAACCTCACATACCTTATCCCGAAGTAATGAAAAGAGACGATTCAGAAGAACAATTCGGTAAGTTTCTTAAACTTTTAAAGAAATTACATATTAACTTACCTCTTCTTGAATCTCTATTTCAGACGCCAGACTCGAGGAAATTTTTAAGACAACTCTTGACAAACAAACGCAAATTAGACGAGGAGCACCACGTAGAATTAAATGCAGCATGCTCAGCAATGTTACAGAACAGACTACCGCAGAAGCAAAAAGACACAGGAGAACTCATTCTTCGTGTAGGTGACGAATCAATCAGTCTGCAAGCTTTTGACTCGGCCAGGACATCAAGTGATGAAGGTAAGAAAGTAAATTCAGTTGATAATCAAATTAGAAAGTAAATTCAGTTGATAATCAAATTGTTCAACTTTCACAACAGGAAAAACCACAAGGCTACAAACCTGAGCTAAATCATGGGCCCCAAGCCGTACAAGCTCATAACAATGAATTGTTAGTGGAATCTGACCCAAGGCAAGAAACTGTGGTAAGTGAAGGTAAGGTTGAGGTAAGCCATGATTTACCAAACCCGGTAAATACAGAGTACCAAGCTCGTGTGCCATATCCTGATGCAATAAAGAAAGACCACACAGAGGAAGAATTCGGTGAACTCACACTTCGTGTAGACGACGAAACAATCACTCTTCAAGCTCTTGACTCAGCTAGGACATCGAGTAATAAAGATACGAACGTTAATTCTATTGATAATCACTTCGTTCAACCTTCTTTACAGGAAGCATCACGAAATCACCTTAGACCTCGTGCCAACAAAGAAGAAACACATAAGGAACAAAGCTTTAGGGTTGACAAACTAAAAGAGAAGGAAACACAAATCAGAGAGGAAAAGGAGCCGCACGAAGTGAAACTGAAGGAGACCCCAGACAAGCTGATAAGAACAACAAATCACATCAAAACAGAGTATCAGGTATTGTTGAAAAAGGAAGACCCTCGAATCACCAATTCAGACCTCAAGACAAACGAAGAAATCACTTTTGAGGCACTTAATGTCTTCCTATACGGTACAGTCGAGGTAATCAATCCTAAATTCGACACTTTTGAGGTAAACATTACTCGACTTAAACTATATATCCACAACTGAAGTGATCACATGAGAAAGGATTTTCACCTCATCAAACCACCATGACCATACGAATGAGAGGTAAAGTCTACCTTAAGACTATAAACGAGCGCTTCTCGGGAGGCAACCCGAGCACTAACCTTTTTTATTTTTATTTTTATTTTTATTTTTTTTCTTCTTTCTTCTTTTATTTTCTTCTTCTTCTTTAGCACCGAACTAACCAAGAGAGCAGGTTTTAGACCACACGGCCTTACACACGGGCGTGTTCGTGGCCGTGTGTGGAAGCTAAGAGACAAACCACGGGCGGGCCAATAGCCGTGCACGACAGAGAAGAATTTTTTTTCCCAACATGGCCTGCGATAAAAGACCACGCCCGTGCCGACTACCCGTGCGAGGTTACTAACTTGTTGAGCACAGGCGAGACACGGCCGTGCCTTACAACCGTATGAAGTTACTGACTTGTCGAGCACGGGCTAAACACGCCCATTCCAACCGACCGTGTGAAGAAAAACACGGGCGTCTTATCTGCAACACGGCCATGGTGAACCCACCTGAACGCGCCTACAATAAAACACGGGCTACATCTCTATTTAAACCTCCTTCTTCCTTTTTCTTTTCTAGTTATCTTTCATTTTTCATTATTTCTTTTTTATTTTCATCATTTTTTTCTTTATTATTTTCTTCTTATTCTTTATGAAATTTAGATTTAGCTTAGGATAAAACCAGGCCGGCTACCTCGAGGATTCAATTTCAAATGGTTCAAGGCGCTCCCTCAAGTTCACCTACAATCCTATCCGATTTCTTTTCATTGACTTTATCCAAAATTCAGGAAGTTCCACTTTTCTCCCCATCTTATGATTTTTATGATTATTTTACTATTATCCATCTTTGTACATTGAGGGCAATGTACATCTTAAGTGGGGGGTTAACTATAATATTATTTGAAAATCCCTGAATTATGCCTTGTTCAAAAGTAAAGTCTCTCATATTATGATTAGAATGAAATTTCCTATGATTTATGATCTTTGTTGATATGTTTTGGAGTAAGTCATTGATAATTGTGCATTGATGATTAAATTTGATGGATACTAGAGAATCAAGCATGATAAGTCTATTTTTCAGAATAATTTTTTTTTTAGGTTGTCTACTTGAATCTGAATATTACTTTGAAGTTTGAAATTTACTAGGTTGACATCAAAACACCCATAATTTTTGTGAGATTTTGAGCCTTTTAGAGCATATATTCATTTTCATGCTCACTTTTTGATTATGAGAGTATCAACATTGATTTGTTATTCTAGAACTTGCATCGATTATACATGTCGAGACCACACCTTTGATTTGATATACAGAGATGATAAAGGCACCTAGGATTTAACCCACTCACTCCACTAAAAAGCCTACCTTCATAATTAACCCCTAGTAAACCCCGTTGATCCTAACAACCCTTTTGATTGACTCACCTACTAATATTAACCCAAAACCCTTTGTATGTGTTATCACCATTCTTCTTAACTACCCTTTTTGTCGAGATTTAATTTTGAGCAGTTACCTAACTATGTTCTATATTTCAGTTGTTAAAGTTCGTTATTATTTGTGATTTGTTCTTAAAAAAATTCAAAAAAAATAAAAAAAATCAGTATTAGTTATGTGATTAAATGAGCTTTTACGTTTGAATTCCAATTATCAAAGAAGAAGCTCGTATTAGAGTATTATCAATAGTAGTATTATTAGTTTTCATTCGATGTAATATTCATTATTAGTTCATTGTTTCTAGTTAGGTAATTTGTCAAAGTCAGTCTCGATTCTAACCTTCTAATTTAGCCTTTATCCATACCCTTAACCTAAGCCCGTTACAACCCTGCTAAAGACCTTTTGATTTGTGTATCATCTCATTTTACAGTGGAGGAGATTTGATTTTCATGCAAGCCTATGAGATTAACTTTTCATGTTCGACTTATTGAGTGCTTAATTTTGAACCTTAAACACTTTGAGTGATTTGAGTGAATCTTTAGTGAGGATGTCAACTCTTGTCAATTTTGAATCAGAGGTAACTATTCAGGTAAAGGGAAAACGCCTATGTTTTCATGCTATAAATGTATGACTTTGATTGTTTCAATCTTTAGGACTCTTTGAGTTAAATTATCCATGTATGAATTATCTTTGAATTATGGTAAATCATGATTGATGAATTTTATGAATCAAGGAAATTCGTTTTAATTATGAGTTGAGAATTTTGCTTGAGGACAAGCAAAAGCTTAAGTGTGGGGGTATTTGATAAACCGTAAAAGTAACATATTTTAATCCCACATTTAGCATACTTTTGGATGATTTATCCTTTGATTATGTAAAAAGGTGCTCTTAATCCTTTCTTTTCATATTTTATACTCAGGAAAGCACCCAAGGATAAAAAGAACGAGAAACAGGCTTAAAACGGACCCAATTGGGCCAAGAGAAAAATCGACATGGCCTGGCCCAAAGACCACACGACCGTGCCTCATTAAAAGTCCGAACACGGCCTGGCCATGATTCACACAGGTGTGTGCCATGGCCGTGTCCCTGTCGCTGGAAAGAGCAATTTCATTCGGGAAAGGATACTTGGAGGCAAAGAAACACATTCCAAAGCCTATTCAAACGCCCTATTAGGAATTCTACTTAAATTAGGATACTTAGGGACAAGTAAGGCATTGCAAAGTCTATATAAACACCTTAGGGGGCAACTTGAAAGGGGAGTTTGGCAGAAGCCGAAACGAGTGAAAGCGAGGCTAAGGAGCCAAGCCGAGAAGGTCAGAGTTAGGGAATAATGCGAGGATAGCCAGTTGATCCATCCCAAGAAGCCGGAGTTATACTCAAAACGGCGGAATTCTCCTTCAATTCCTTCAGGGGGTTTTGGGGTATTTCTTATGTTTTGTTTTATCTTTTCTCTTGCGATGTTTTGTTTATTCGTTATGAACTAAACCCCTCAGATACCTGAAGGGGATGAAACTTAGATGGATTTTTTTTATTTGATTTTTAAGTTGTATGATAAATTACTTAGTTTGTTCTTAATTATGTTGCTTAATCCAAATCTAATGTGCTTAGGTGGAGGAGGAATAGACCCTGCCTAAGAGGAGATCTAACACAATTAAGCGGAGTTGATCAAACGCCTAGAGATAGGGTTACGAGATTTTGCCGGATTAGGGTGAAACCTAATATAGGAGTCCATTGATCGATTTACTGCTATCCTAGAGAGTTATTATAATCGAACGAGAGTTCCACTAATTAACCTAGGGTTAGACATTATTCGCCTCGAGAGAGGGTTTAATATAGGTTAGGGAGTCTCACAGATCGAGCTAAGTAAAAGAAATCATATAATTTAAGGTTAGATAATAAGTGAAGTCTAGGTGGATTCTTCCCGAAGGTATCGTCGAAATCAACTGAGTTTTTCTTCAAAGTTATTCTCCAATTCGTCTTCTTGTCTTTGTGTCCTTAGTTTAGTTGTCGTCACTTTAGTTTAAAAGAAATCTTCACTCTAACTATAAGGCTAAATAATAAGAAGAAAGTGAGTGTATTAATACTTTTAGTTCCTTTGGGTTTGATAACCGGTCTTGCCTAAGCTATACTACTGTTCGATAGGTACACTTGCCTTAATATCGTTGTCAGAGTTAGTCTCCAGGTTTGATCATTCTTTTATAAATATTTAAAGCTCTGATTTACAGTGATCAAGTTTTTGGCGCCGTTGCCGGGGAACTAAAATATTAAGAAAGCTTAATTTTTATTACTTTAACCATTTTTTTATTGCAATTTTTTTTTACTTTGCTAATTTTTCATTGCTTTGACAGGTAATTTTAGTGTAGAGGAGATGACAACAACCCCCTCCAGGCTTTCAACAGCAACACTACCCACAAGAGAAGAAGCCGAACCTTGAGGAGATGCTAACAAAATTTATCGCGGTGTCAGAAACTCGTTTCCAAAACACTGAAACAGCACTTAAAAATTAGCAAGCATCTATTCAAGGGCTCGAGAACCAAATAGGACAACCTGCTAAGCTATCTCTGAACGACCACAAGGTAGCTTGCCAAGCAACACTGAAACTAACCCAAAGGAGCAACTTCATGCCATTACTACTCACGATAGTGAAGGGTTAGACGAACCAAACCTAAGGCAAGTGAACGTGGTAGCTAAAGGTAAGGTTGAGGTAAGCCATGATAAACCAAAACTGGTAAGTACAAAGTATAAACCTCGTGTGCCATACCCCAATGCGACGAAGAAAGACCGTACAGATGAACAATTCAGTAAATTCCTTAAACTTCTAAAGAAATTATAAATTAACTTACCGTTTATTGAAGCTATTTTGCAAATGCCCAATTCAATAAAATTTTTAAAAGAGCTTTTGGCAAACAAACAGGATTCCCAACCCACACGGCCTTGTACACGGGCGTGGCCGTGGTCGTGTGGACACCACAAGTAGGTACACCGGCGTAGCGGAGATTGTGCGAGAATAGGACGAAAATTTTCCCCAAAACACGGACTGCGATAAAATGCCACGGTCGCGCTATTTGACCGTGGTCAACACTGACTAAAGAACACAGGATACTAATAAACCCACACGGGCGTGCCTTAAAACTGTGGGAAATACTGAGTAAATGACACGGGCGTCCGACATGCCCGTGCCCAAAAGTCATGGTCAAAGCTGAGTAAGTCACACGGGCGTGTCCCACGCCCGTGCCTATAAGCCGTGGTCGATTCTGATCAATCAACATGGGCATTGAAACCTCTACATAGGCGTGGGAGAAATGAAAGAAGTATCACACGGCCGTGTGACCTAACACGCCTAGGGTACATGGGCGTGGGCCGCGACCACGTGTTCCAATCGCTATTTAAACCCCCTTCTCCTATTCTCTTTCTTTCCCAAAATCTTCTTCCCCCAAACCCTAGCCACAGCACCCCTTTTTCGGCCACCGCCCTCCTCTTCCACTTTTTTCTCTCCTCCAGCCCAAAACCTCCTTTTTCCCTTTTCCTTTCCCATTGTCTTTCTTCCTTCTTTTTCCTTTCCCCCTTTCCCTTATTCCTTCTTTACACCGCCACCACACCAACCACCATCCTTGCCACCGTTGGTCACTCTTTTTCCCCTTTATTTTTGAATTCATATCCATTCCCATTCTTTATTTTTATTTTTATTTTCTTTATTATTTTCTTTTTATTCTTCATGCCATTTAGGTTTAGCTTAGGATACAATAAGTTCATGCCGGCTACTTCATTGATTTGATTTCAAAAGGTTCGAGGTGCTGCCGGAGTATCCTCCCCCACGTTCACCTCTGCCTAAATTTATTAGGTTTCTTTTCATTGACTCCATCCAAAATTCAGGAAGTTTCACTTCTCTCTTTATCTTATGATTTTCTCACTATATTGTCATTTTTTATCTTTGTACATTGAGGACAATGTGCATCTTAAGTGTGGGGAGGTTAATTATATTATTATTAGAAAATCCCTGAATTATGTCTTGTTCTTAAGTAATTTTCTCATATTACTATTAGAATGAAACTTCTATTGACTTATGATTTTCATTGATATGTTTTGGATTAAGCCGTAGGTAATTATGCATTGATTGTTTAAACTTTAAGGCATTAGAGAATCAAGCATGATAAGTCTATTTTTAGAATTAAAAATTTATTAGGTTGTTTCCTTAAATTTGAATATTACTTTGAAGTTTGAAATTTGCAAGGTTGACATTAAAAACCATAATTTTTGTGAGATTTTGAGCCTTTTAGAGCATACATTTTTCTTGCTCACTTTATTGATTATGAGTGTGTCAACATTGATTTGTTATTCTAGAACTTGCTTCGATTATGCATGTCGAGACCACACTTTTGATTTGATATACTGAGATGATAAAGGCACCTAATATTTAACCCACTTAATCCACCAAAAAGCCTACCTCTATAATTAACCCCTAGTGAAACCCTTTGATCCTAATAAACCATTTCTTGATTTACCCTTAATATTAACCTAAAACTCATTCTTTTTTATTCATCAAGAATTTTTCGTATTGAATTAACCCTTTATGTCGAGAATTGATTTGATCAGTTGCCTAACTATGTTTTCTATTTCAACTGTTAATTTCTTTTTGAATTACTTGTTCTTATTCTTAAAAAAAAGTTGGAAATATATTCATTATTAGTGCTATGAGCTTAAATGGTTAATTTCACATCTTTAGAAGAAGCTCGTGTTATTAGTGATAAGTTTTCAATCGATATTATTATTCAGTATTAATTCATTTTTCTAGTTAGGTAAATTGTTAATTCAATCCCGATTTTAACCTTCTTTTTCAGCCTTTATCCACACCTTTAACCCAAGCCTCGTTACAACCCTTTTAAAGACCTTTTGATTTGTGTATCATCTCATTTTATAATGGTGGAGATTTGATTTTCATGCAAGCCTATGGTAATAACTTTTCATGTTTGACTTTTGAGTGCTTAATTTGAACCTTAAACACTTTGAGTGATTTGAGTGAATCTTTAGTGAGGATGTTAATTCTTGTCAATTTTGAATTAAAGGTGATTATTTAGGTAAGGGGAAACACCTATGTTTTCGTGTAATAAAAATTTGTGACTTGGATTGTTTGAATCTTTAGGACTCTTTCAATTAAATTATCAATGTATGAATTATTTGTGAATTATGATAAGACATTATTGATGGGAATTATGAATTGAGGAAGTTAATTTTAATTGTGAGTTGAGGATTTTGCTTGAGGACAAGCAAATGTTTAAGTGTGGGGATATTTGATAAACCTCAATTTATACATATTTTAACTCCATGTTTGGCTTATTTTTGGATGAATTTCCATTAGATTTGATAAATTCGATGCTCCTAATCTTTTAATTTCATGTTTACACTCAGGAGAGCTTAGGGAGTGGAAAAGGACGAGAAACGGGCCAAAAAAGGACAAAATGGGCCTACATTAGAAATCAACACGGCCTGGACTTTCTCACACGAGAAAACCACATGGTCGTGTGTGACGAGTAGAATTGAGCACGGCCTAAGCATCGAACATGGCCATGCGTGACAAGCAGAATTAAGCACGACCTAGGCCCTCGCCTACGGGTATGTCCTTGCCGATCCCAAGTCTAATTCTATTCAGAAAAGGCTACTTGTGGGCCAAGAAAGACGTTCCAAAGCCTATATAAACACCCTAGGGGGCAACCTAAACGAGGACGGAGAGTAGAAGCCAGAAAATACTCGAAGACAGCCATCGGGAGCAGCTTGGAAGAAGGATCTCCTTCAAGGCTGAAGATCTCCTATCAATTTCTCTTGAAGTTTTTGGGTTTTCTTATGTTTTGTGGTTTTCCTTATTTTAAGATGTTTCCTTTTATCATTATGAACTAAATCCCTTAAATACTTGAGGGGATGAAACCTAAGACAGATCTTATTATTAATTGATTTATAAGATAAATACTTGTTCTTATTCTTAATTGTGAGTTCTTATTCTTGTTTTGATAATTCAGGTTATTAATTCAAGTTGATTGTGCTTATTCAGAGGAGCAAAAGTACCTGTTTAAGAGTAGATCAACACAATTAAGCGGAGTTGATTGCAACCCTAGAAATAGGGCGACGAAAATCTACCGTATTAGAGTCAAATCTAATAGGGGAATCCAGATATCGAGTTAATACGACAATAGGTGTTTTAATTAGAAAGAGATTCCAATTAATCAACCTAGAGTCAGTTGTTTTTAGTCTCGAAAGAGATATTAACATAAATCAGGGATTTCTACGGATTAAGTCAAGTGAATAAATCATATGAATCAAAAGTAATAAATGAAATCTAGGTGGATTCTTCCTTGGGTATTGTCTTTATCATATTAGTTCTCTAAAAGTATTTTCCTAATTCATTCTTTGCCATGATTTTAATTAAGTTTTAGTTTAAAAGAAATCACTCCAATTCTTAGGCTAGATAATAGAAAGATAGTAATTACTAGTACTCTTGGTCCTTGTGGATACGATATTACCGATCTTACCATAACTATACTATCAAACGATAGGTGCTCTTGCCTTTATTCTGATCATAGTTATTTAGAGACACATCACTAGTTGTTGACTTTGTTTTAGCAACCGTTCTAGTTGAGGTAAGTTCGTATAAGGATTAAATTTGTTATTATTGTTTTAGATGGAATATTAATTAATATTTGTGATATGTATAATTAGATTGATAGTTGCGTATTAATTTTGGTATAATAGATTAAGTTGTGAAGATAAGTAAACTTAAAGTCTATTTATGAAAAATATGATCTTCGTTTAATGTGTAATGGAATGAAAGGAAAGAGTTTGGATGTGTATATTGAAAATGTGTATTTCATGAAACATGTGTGAAATGATATATTATAATGAAATTTAAAGAATTGGATATGTACAAAGGTCCCGTTTGAATGTTGTGAATATTTTAAATGCAAATGACATGTCATTAGGGATTATACGATTTTGGGTGTTGGTCCTAGATGTCCTACTGATGGCTGAGGTCCTGCATTTGTTACGGATTCTCCACAGCTCGTGTGAGCAGCATTGTATAGCTAACATCCTAATCTGATAAATCATAATTTGTACATATTTTAATCCCTGAATTGTGGAATTTGATGCTCCTAATCCTTTAATTTCATGTTTTATACTTAGGAGAGCATCGAAGGATGAAAAGAACGAGAAACGGGCCAAAAACAGAGAAAATGGGCCAAAGTAAGAAGTCCACACGGCCTGGAGAAAACAATACGGCCGTGCTACTTTAGCAGACCCGAACACGGTCTGGGCTCGATTCACACGGCCGTGCCACAGGGCGTGTCCCTATCGTGACTCATTTTAATTCCATTCAGATTAGGTTACTTAGGGGCAAAGAAAGACATTCCGAAAGCCTATATAAACACCCTAAGTGTAACCTAAAAAGGGAGGCCGAAGGGCGAAGCCAGAGAGGGCCGAATTATGGGATTTACTCGAAGACAGGTGGTTGATTCATCTCAAGAAGCCGGAATCATGCTCAAGACTGAGGATCTTCCCTTCAATTTCCTTCAGAGGGTTTTAGGGTTTTTCTTATGTTTTGTTTTATACTTTCTTCTGAGATGTATTCTTTTATGAACATGAACTAAACCCCTCAAATACTTGAGGGGGATGAAACCTAAAACGGATCTTGTTATTTTTTTCTGAACTATATGATAAATACTTAATTTTTTCTTAATTATGTGTTCTTAATTCTTGCTTTGAAATTTCAGGATATTGATTCAAGTATTGATGTGCTTAGGTAGTAGAGCAAAAGTCCTTGTTTAAGAGTAGATCTAGCATAGTTAAGCGGATTTGATCGCACTCCTAGAGATAGGATGACAAAAATTTGCCGGATTAGGGTCAAACCTAATATGGAAGTCCATAGATCGAGTTAATACAACTCTAGGGGTTTTATTAGAAAGAGATTTCAATTACTCAACCTAGGGTTAGACGTTAGTAGCCTTGAGAGAAGTATTAATATAAATTAGGGAATCCTACAGATCAAGTCAAGTGAATAAATCGTCTGGTTCAGAGTTAGATAACAAGTGAATTCTAGGTGGATTCTTCCTCGGGTATTGTCTTAATCAATTGGTTTTCCCAAAAGTATTTCCCCAATTCATTCTCTTTGTCTTAGAATCTTTAGCATAGTAATTAGTTAGTTTTAGTTTAAACAACAATTCCCTTGACTCTTAGGCCAAATAATAGAAGGATAGTAATTACTAGTACTCTTGGCCCTTACGGATACGATATTTCCGGTTTTGCCATAGCTATACTACCAAACGATAGGTGCGCTTGCCTTATTCGTTGTCATAGTTAGTTTCTAGGCTCGATCATTCATTATATAAATATTAAGACTTTCAGACACGATCAAGTTTTTGGTGTCGTTGTCGGGGACTAAGATATTAGGAACACTTGATTTTTATTACGAGTAAGCATATTGGCATGGCGGAGACCGTACGATACGGCCGTGGACAAAACTGCGTAAGGCACACAGGCGTGGGTAAGAATGACATGGGCGTGCCTCTGGATTAGGGTCGATACTGTTAAGACGACACGGGCGTGCGACACACCCATGCCTACAAACCGTGGACAAACCTGTTGAATTAACACGAGCGTGGGTAATAATGACACGAGCGTGGGAGAAGTGAACAAAGCTCGACACGGCACGAGCGTGGGCCGCAAAACCAGGCATGCCAAAACCTTAATGTTTGAAGCACCCGGGCTAAAAAAGAGTTACACAGGCGTGCGACACGCCCGTGTACCACTATTTCTATATAAACCCTTCACTATTGATCTTCTTCACCAAACATTCTTCTCTGAACCCTAGCCACCATAATTTTTCTTCCTCCTTCACCATACTTACCACCATCCCCATATCAAATAAACGAAAGGATCCTACCAAAATCTCCCCGTGCAAGACCAATCTACATGAGTTCATGCCGGCCGTTTCATTGACCCGACAATCTAAGGACATTTGAGTCTATTTAATTTTTCTTTTTCTTTTCTCTTTTCCTTTATTTTCCTTCCCTTTATCTTTATTGTCTTTAATTTTTATTCTTACATTTTGTTTTCTTTGATTTAGGCTCTAAAGCCTGTTAGGGAATCACCACACCACGCCCTTAGAAATCACACCCACATCGCGGACCATCTAACGATAAGGACTTTTTAGTCCATTAATCTTTTCTTTTAATTTTATTTTACTTTTTACACTCTTTCTCTTTATCTTTCTTGTCTTTAAATATATAATTCGTATAGTTTAAATTATTCTTATTATTTCCTGGCCATGTCTTCACAATTTACCCAATTTCTTCATCTAGTGCAGTGATTGTTGGCGGCCACCATACCACCAACAAAGATGCCTCCTCCAACTTATCTTTCACCTCCGAATCAAATGTCTCCACTGCCAACTCTAGGAATCCATCCAAAATTCAGGAAGTTTCACTTCTCCCTATCTCTTAAGATTTCATGCTATTAGTCTCTAGATATATATCTTTGTACATTGAGGGCAATGTACATCTTAAGTGTGGGGGGTGAATTTTATTTTGAAAAGTTCCTAACTTTTTGTATTATTCTCAAATCCCTGAATTATGTCTTGTTCTTATTAATTTCCTCACATTATTATTAGAATAAAATTTCCTTTGATTCATGATTTTTGTTGATATGTTTTGGATTAAGTCATTAATAATTGTGTAGTGATGGTTTAAACTTTAGGAGACTAGAGAAATCAAGCATGATGAGTCTATTCTCAGAATTAAAAATTTGTTAGGTTGTCTACCTGAATCTAATTATTACCTTAAAGTTTGAAATTTACAAGGTTGATATCAAAAACCCATAATTTTTGTGAGATTTTGAGCCTTTTAGAGCATAAATTTTTTTTGCTCACTTCATTGATTATGAGTGTGTCAACATTGAATTGTTATTTTAGAACTTGCTTCGATTATACATGTCAAGACCACATCATTGTTTTGATATACAGAGATGATAAACGCACTTAGGATTTAACCCACTTACTCCACTAAAAGCCTACCCTCACAATAAACCCCTAATGAACCCCTTTGATCTTAACAAACCGTTTATTGACTCACCCACTAATATTAACCCAAAACCCATCTTGTATTTCTTATCACCATTTCTCTTGACTACCCTTATATCGAGATTTGATTTGATCAGTTGCCTAACTACATTCTTTATTTCAATTGTTAAAATCTATTTACTTGATTTGTTCTTAAAAAAAATGAAGTATATTCATTATTAGTTCTATGTTAATTGAGCTTATACGTTTAAATTTCACATCTTGAAAAGAAGCTCGTTGATAAACCGTAATATGAACATATTTTAATCCTACATTTAGCATACTTTTGGATGATTTAAGCCTTGAATTGTGGAACTTGGTGCTCTTATCCTTTGTTTTCATGTTTTATACTCAAGAGAGCAACGAGTGATGAAAAGAAGAAGAAACGGGCCTAGGATGGAGTAAATGGGCCATATCACGAAATCGACATGGCCTCGGCCCAAGACCACACGACCGTGCCCCATCAACAGACCCGAACACGGCCTGGCCATGACTTACACGGGCGTGTTCCATGGGCGTGTCCCTGACGTGATAAAGAAGAGTTTCGTTCGGATTACGGTGCTTAGAGGCAAAGAAAGCCATTCCAAAAGCCTATATAAACACCCTAGAGGCCAACCTTCAGGTGGCATGCAGTTAGGCCGAAGATCCGAGCCAGAGAGGCCAGAATTGTGGGATTTACTCAAAGAAAGCCAATTGATTCATCTTAAGAAGCCGGAGTTATACTCAAGACGGAGGATCTTCCCTTCAAATTCCTTCAGGGGGTTTTAGGGTTTTTCTTATGTTTTGTTTTATATTTTCTTCTAAGATGTATTTTTTTATTATTATGAACTAAACCCCTCAAATACCTGAGGGGGATGAAACCTAAGACGGATCTTGTTATTATTTTCTGAACTATATGATAAATACTTGATTTGTTCTTAATTCTTGCTTTGATATTTCAGGATATTGATTCAAGTATTGATGTGCTTAGGTAGAGAAGGAATAGACCCTGTCTAAGAGTAGATCTAGCATAATGTAACATCCCAAAATTGAGCCTAGAAGAATTGGGCCCAATGGGCCTTGGGCGTAGGAGTGTTTAAAATTTTTAAGAACAAAAGAACGACGTTATTTCAAACTGGACTTATTAGGAAGGTGATTTTGGAAAGTTACGAGGCTTCTAGGAAGTTCCGGGTTCAAGTTAGGCTATAGGTAAATTTTCGTGTTTGAGCACTTTAAGGAAGAGAAGGTAAGGGGCATCAAGGCTTAAGGAAATAAGTGTGAATTTTGCTAGCACAAGGAGTCTATTGGTAAAGGTGGAAAGTGGCGTGTGAAGTGTACTAATGGTCTGAGGTTCGAATCCCATCTATTGCAAACTTTTTTATTAGTTTTTGTACTATTCATCCAAAGTGTCGGTCAAGGCTATATTTTTGGTAAGGAAGACTTTTTAATTTGGGAAAGATGGCTAAGGATTATGGTAAGGAGGAAGACTAGGGAAAATGAAGGAAAGAAAAGAAGGAAAAGGCAAGAGAAGGGAACATGTGGCCTATTATGTAGGTGATGTTTTGGAAAGATTATTTGGTCAACATTCACCCCTTTAGGCATTAGAGGCACACGGTTTTGTTGGGGAAAAAGGAGGAGCTGAATTTTCCTAGCCTATTTGCAAGTTTGTGCTTGAAAAAGCCTATTTTCTCTTTTGAACATTTTTGGTACTCTTTTCCAACCTTTTTCCTTTGTGTTAGCCGAATTACCTAACATTTCTTCTCATATCTCTTCTTTTCTTTTTATCATTCCTTCAACCTTTCTTCCTTTTTCCTAAATCAACATCACCATATGATCGAATCTTCTTTATTATTTTCTCTTCAATAGTCGAATTTCTATCATCTTCTATCTTCCCCGTTTTTGTGTGTTGGACATCTCTCCTTGGTTGAATCGGAGTTCTAGTGGGTAGCCGAATACCAAATCATTGCCGATTCATTCGTAGTCATAAGCCAATTGGTGGGAATTAGGATTATCATCGATTAAGGTAAGGAGTATTTTCATAGTCCATTCGATATCGCTACTCGGTTATGGTGTTAATCGGATTGAAAGTTTGGCTAATCGATTATGTTGTTAGGCACAAAATCACTCGATACTCTCTACTTGTGGATTTTTCGAAAGTAGTGGTAAAGTCGAACACCTATCCCTCGTAATAAGAGACTCGGATTGTTGGTAAGTGATATAGATGGTTAATCAATCGCAATACTTGGATGAAGTTGTAAATTGGGCTTTGGACTAATTGTTGACCGATTGTATCTTTAGGTGCCGCGGAGAATATCGTGTTACGGATTCCGAATAAGGTGTGTAATCCCGTACCTTCTGAATACATGTTTGAAATGGTGTGTAATCTCACATCTCTCTGAAAGTTTGTATGATATGTTTTGTGATTCGGTCAAAATACCGAAGAAAACTGGAAAACCGGCATCTATGACCACTTGGGCTTGCGTATATTTGTAGTGGTAACCATAATTTAGCAATGAAACAGTTTGGTCAGCAACAGTGATGTGATTTAGAAAAAATCACGAAAAATAGGAGGAAGGGAATTAATAAGTGAATAAGATATTAAATCAAAGCTTACTGTATCTATTTTGATATGGAAGAAACGGAGAAGAAAAATGAATTTTATATTCTGAGATATCTTAATTTTAGTGAGACTGTTTCTAATTGACTTCGTGGTTCCCTGATCTGTCTTGGAAAAATTGTATAAAATTGTACAAAGTGAATTATGAGTTATAATTTATAGTATAGATTCCTTAGTGAGCTTTTTTCATTAGAAACAAGTGGGAGCAGTATATGAAAACCGTACAATGTGATATTTGAAAATAAGTTAAGAAAGGTCAGAATCATTGGACAGTGAAACAAGGGAAACTTTAAGGAATAAAATGTACTAAATGGCTAAGCAAAAAATTTTGGGAAAATTATAGTAGAAAATTATACAAGTCTAGTTTCAAGGAAAATTTACGGATTTAAATTTCGAGATTCCTAACACAAGTTATAGACAATTTAGTCAGTATGATGCAGGTAGACAATTTCAATTTTTGTGCCTCACATTAGTAGTTAAGTCTGGGTTGTAAATTTCCAAAATACCCTTGGAGGGTAAATTACCGAAATAACCCTTTGGTTGCGAGATTACCGAGTTACCCTTAGTTGGTAAAATTATAGATTTACCGAAATGTCCTTATGGACCGAATTACCGAAATGCCCCTATGGGTTGATTTGATAGATTGTTATAATGGGCAGATTTGATAGATTGTTATAATGGGCCAATTTACCGAAATGTCCTTATGGACCAAATTACCGAAATGCCCCTATGGGCCGAATGGTCGTATTGCTTTAATGGGCTGATTCATAAAAAGTATTCAATAGGTTAATGGATGTTATTTTTATATGGATGTTTTACGATTATGTATGATGCATCTTTACATATTGCATGGGATGGGAAAATTTGAATGAAGAGAAGTATAGACCGGTGGCATTGCCACAAATTCTGATAATGGCTTTGTGCCATCGTGATTAAGGCTGTGTGCCGATTATATTACCGTATGTGATACTCTGGTGGCTCAGCCACAAATATTATAAATGGCAGCTTGACTACAAATTGGAGAGACTGGCGGGGTGGGTTGACTTGATCCCCACAGGAGAGATTGGTTGGTACGGGGGAGAGCTTGGCTGGATGGGATGGGATGGGTTGCATATTTTGCATATTTATATATATTTATATATATTGTTATGGTAAATGGGCTTCGGCCCAAGATTATGCTTTATGGGCTCATGCCCAAGTTTTTGCTAAACGGGTTCAGACCCAGTGGATGACGGTAAGGGGATTATACACTGAGTTCTTGTAACTCACCCCCTTGCTTAACCCTTGTAGGTAATGCTCAGTGACGAGGACTTGGGGCCGTGGATGACTCGGTGGAGGCCTTACTTAAAAATGGTGTTTTCAAACTTTAGTAAAGTTTCATGTTTCCGTTTTATTTCATTACTTTTACTATTTTGGGTTTAAAGTTGTAATAAGGCCTCTGGGATAAACTTTAATTTGCTTTATATTTGGACGTATTTGTTGTTTTTCTTAAATTGTTTTAAATGGGGATTTTCTAAAAACATAAATAACGGTTTTCCAAAATTGATTAATAAACGGATTTTATACCAAACTTTTACAAATATTTAACTCGGAAAATTTTCTCTCGAATTATCAAACGATATTTTCAAACGTCACGGTTTATAAAATCTCTAGTTCAAATTTATCGATTTATCAATCAATCTTCGAGGTTAGTAGTATTTTATCAAATATTTCAAATCAAATTTGTTTTCTTGATTTTAACAAATCAATACCTATTTTTGTACGAATAAAAAGGATTTAACATGTTTTTCTCATGTGACATGTCAGATCCGGTCATAACGCATGGGTCGGGTTTGGGGTGTTACACATAATTAAGCGGAGTTGATCGCAACCCTAGAGATAGGATGGCAAAAATTTGCCGGATTAGAGTCAAACCTAATATAAGAGTCCATAAATCGAGTTAATACAATTCTAGGGGTTTTAATTAGAAAGAGATTTCAATTAATCAACCTAGGGTTAGACGTTAGTAGCCTCGAGAGATGTATTAATATAAATTAGGGAATCCTACGGATCAAGTCAAGTGAATAAATCATCTAGTTCAGAGTTAAATAACAAGTGAAGTCTAGGTGGATTCTTCCTCGGGTATTGTCTTAATCAATTGGTTTTTTCCACAAGTATTTTCCCCAATTCATCCTCTTTGTCTTAGCATCTTTAGCTTAGTAGTTAGTTAATTTTAGAATAAATAACAATTCTCTTAATTCTTAGGCTAAATAATAAAAAGAAAGTTAGTATTAGTACTTTTGGTTCCTTTGGGTTCGACAATCCGGTCTTGCCACTAAGCTATACTACTGTTCGATAGGTGCACTTGCCTCAAGTCGTTGTCACAGTTAGTTTCTAGGCTCGATCATTCTTTATATAAATTTTTAAGACTCTGATATACGATCAAGTTTTTGGCACCGTTGACGGGGAACTAAAATATTAAGAACGCTCAATTTTTATTACTTTAGCCATTTTATTTTTGCAATTTATTATTTTTATTTTTATTTTGTTGTTAACCTTACAAACTTTCCTTCTTTTATTTGTTCTTAACAGGTACCTTTAGTTTATGACTAGAAGGAACCCGACAGGACCCCTAATTTACAACAGTGAAAATGAAGGTACCGTTCGCAGAAATCATAGAGAAATAAGGTGAAGCTTAAATTGCATAGAAGAAGAGCAAGAAGTCGAAAACAATACCTCCGAAGAGATGGCTAAGAATAATCCGCTACCTCCAGAGGTGGCCGAAAATCATGCTCCTCGAACTATGTATGATTATGCTAAACCTAATTTAACAGGAACTGAATCAAGTATTGTTAGACCTGTTATTGCTGCTAATAATTTAGAACTGAAACCTAACACAATTCAGATGATACCGCAATTTGTTCAGTTTGATAGTTTGCAGGATGAAGATCCAAACAATCACTTGGCGAATTTCCTAGAATTTTGCGATACTTTCAGAATAAATGGCGTTTCTGATGATGCCATTTGTCTTCAGTTGTTTCCCTTTTCTTTGAGGAATAAATCCAAACAGTGGTTACATTCTCTTCCACGAGGATCAATCACTACATGGGATCAAATGACCGAAAAATTTTTATTACAATATTTTCCGCCGGCTAAAACGGCCAAATTAAGGAATGATATCTCTTCTTTTGTGCAGATGGATTTAGAGACACTTTATGATGCATTGGAGAGATACAAAGATTTATTCAGAAGGTGTCCACACCATGGATTAACCTTGTGGCTATAGGTTCAAACTTTTTACAACGGTGTGAACCCTTCAACAAGACAATTAATTGATTCAGCCGACAGCGGAACTTTGAATAACAAAACACCTGAGGCTGTCTACGAATTTATCGAAGAGATGTCACTAAATAACTATCAGTGGCAAGTTATGAGGACAAAGCCTACTAAAGCAGCCAGTGTTTTCAACCTCGACGCAGTAGCCATGCTATCAAATCAGGTAGAGTTGTTAAATAAAAAGGTTGATGGTTTATGTGGTTCTTTACAAGAACATCCAGTTATGCAGTGTGATACGAATGGATGAGGGATGAACAACACAGATTATCCACCTTACAACCCGAACGCTGAGAATGAGCAAGTCAACTATATGGGTAACAATTTTAAATCCCAAAATAACCCTTATAGTAATACTTATAATCCAGGTTGGAGGAACAACCCCAATTTTTTATGGGGAGGTCAAGGAAATCAGAGACAACAACCCCCTCCAAACTTCCAACAACAGCTTGCCAAGATCATCTCAGAACGACCACAAGGCAGCTTGCCAAGTAACACTGAAACTAACCCAAATGAGCAACTTCAAGCCATAACAGCTCAGGATAGTGAAAGGTTAGATGAGCCCAAGGTAAGCCAAGAGAATATGGTAAAGGAAGGTAAGAACGAAGTAAGTCATGATAAGCCAAAACCAGTAAGTAAAGAATACCAACCTCGTATACCATATCCCGATGCGATGAAGAAAGACAACACAGACGAACAATTCGGTAATTTCTTAAACTTTTAAAGAAATTACATATTAACTTACCGTTTCTTGAAGCTCTTTCGCATATGCCAGATTCAAGGAAATTTTTAAAAGAGCTCTTGACAAACAAGCGGAAGTTAGACGAGGAATCGCATGTGGAACTAAACGCAGTGTGTTCAGTAATGTTGCAAAATAGACTACCGCAAAAATTAAAAGATCCAGGGAGTTTTACAATTCCATGCTTAATTGGTAGTTTATCTATTGATAATGCTTTAGCTGATTTAGGGGCGAGCATAAATGTTATGCCCTATAAAATGTTTAAACAACTAGGTCTAGTGGAACCCAAACAAACTTGGATGAGCATTCAATTACCTGATAAAACTATTAGAATTCCTAGAGGTATAATTGAAGATGTTCACGTAAAAATTGATAAATTCATATTCCCAGTAGACTTTGTCGTTTTAGACATGAATGAGGACAATAATATCCCCTTAACTTTAGGAAGACCCTTTTTAGCAACTACTAGGACTAAAATTGATGTTAGCGCAGGTGAACTCATACTTTGTGTAGGTGACGAATCAATCAGACTCCAGGCTCTTGACTCAGCTAGGACATCGAGTAATCAATGTGAGAAAATTAATTTTATTAATGACCATTCAGTTAAACCTTCTTTTTAGGAAGCACCACGGAACAACACAACTGAGCCAGATCCTATACCTTATGCCAAGGAGCAAATAAATCATGAGGAACGAAGGCTTCAGATCGATGAATTAGATGAGTGGAAGACACACTTCAAGGAGAAATTAGGAATACACAAAGCAGAACCAACACCATTCCATGGGACAAACAGATTCAAGATCGGAGATCGGGTATTGATAGATAAGGCAAACCCTCGAATACCTCCTCCTGACCCTAATACAAACAAAGAAATCTCTTTTAGGGTACTCAAGGTTTTCCCATATGGAACAGTCGAGGTAAGTAATCCTATATTCGACAGTTTTAAAGTAACGCTACTCGACTTGAGCTATAAACTGATAAAAGGACTGATAGCATAAGGAAGGACTTTCAACTCCTAAAACCACCATGAATGTGCGAATGAGAGGTAAGTCTAGCTTAAGACTATAAACGAGTGCTTCTCAAGAGGCAACCCGAGTACTAACCCCATTAATTTTTACATTTTTTTATTTTTACTCTTAATTTTTCTTTTCAGTCCCTAACTATAAACTAACCAAGTGCAGATTTCCATACCACACGGCCGTAGCCGTGGCCGTGTGGATGCTACAGATGTACGTACTGACATAGTAGAGATAGTATGAAACAAAACGAAAAATATCTTCAAGCCACGGGCCCTCAACTGAACACCACGACCGTGCGATGCGGCCGTGGCCAACACTGTTTTAGCAACACGGGCGTGGCGACCTGCAAATAGGCGTGGGAGAAATGAACGAAGCATAACATGGCCGTGTGACTCGACACGCCCACGGTACAGGGGCGTGGAGATGTACCAAACCTAAAATTTCTATTTAAACCACCCCTCTCCCCTTCTTACCTACTCCCCACCCTTCTTCTTCCTTTACACCTCCCCTTGTTTTTCATTCTCATTCTTCTTCATTCCCCCTAACCCTAGATCTAACCACATCCATGTCGAAGAAACGGAAAGATCCTAGCACAGTCTCTTTTTGTGAGACCGATCTACATAAGTTCATGCCGGCCACTTCATTAACTCGACAGGAAAAGGACCTTTGAGTCCATTTAACTTTTCTTTTCATTTTCACTTCTCCTTTATTTTCCTTTTCTTTATTTTTCTTTTACTTAGTTTACTCTATTTTATTTCGTTTTCTTTCATTTAGGTTCTAAAGGCTACTTGGGAATCACCACACCACGACCATAGCCACGACACCACAGCCTTAGAAATCACACTCACCTCGCTAACCATCTAACAATAAGGACTCTTTGGTCCATTAATCTTTTCTTTTAATTTTATTTTACTTTCTATTTTCTTTCTCTTTCTCTTTCTTGTCTTTAAATATATATTTAGTATATTTTGAATTATTATCATTATTTCCTGGCTAATTCTTCACAAGCTTCCCAATTTCTTCATCTAGCGCAGAGATTGTCGGCGACCACCACACCACGACACTCCCAACGCAAGGAAACCATCCAAATTCAGGAAATTTCACCTCTCCTTATCTCTTAAATTTCATATATATCCTTGTACATTGAGGGCAATGTACATCTTAATTGTGGGGGGTGAATATTTATTTCGAGAAAGTGCCTAACTTTCTGCATTATTCTTAAATCCCTGAACGATATCTTGTCTTTAAGTAATTTTCTCTAATTACTACTAGAATGAAATTTCCTGTGATCCATGATTTTCTTTGATATGTTTTAGAATAAACCATTGATAATTGTGCAGTGATGTTTTAAACTTTAGGAGACTAGAGAATCAAGCATGATGAGTCTATTTTCAAAAATTAAAATTTTGTTAGGTTGTCTACCTGAATCTAATTATTACCTTGAAGTTTAAAATTTACAAAGTTGATATCAAAAACCCATAATTTTTGTGAGATTTTGAGCCTTTTAGAGCATACATTCTGTCGTGCTCACTTTTTGATTATGAGTGTGTCAACATTGATTTATTATTCTAGAACTTGCTTCGATTATACATGTTGAGACCACATTATTGATTTGATATACAGAGATGATAAAGGCACTTAGGACTTAACCACTTACTCCACTAAAAACCTACCTTCCCCAACAACCCTTTTTCTTGACTCACCCACTAATATTACCCCAAAACCCATCTTGTATTTGTTATCACTATTCCTTAACTACCTTTTTGTCGAGATTTGATTTTGAACAGTTTCCTAACTATGTTCTATATTTTAGTTGTTAAAGTTCTTTCTCATTATTGTAATGATTTTTTCTTAAAAAAATCGAAGTATATTCATTATTAGTTCTTTAATTAAGTGAGCTTATATGTTTAAATTCCATATCTTGAAAAAAAAGCTCGTATTATTAGTATTACAAATTTTCAGTTGATGTAATTATTTAAGATTAGTTCATTTTTCTAGTTAGGAAAATTGTTAATTCAATCTCGATTTTAACCTTCTAATTCAGCCTTTATCCACACCTTTAACCTAAGCCCCATTACAACCCTTTTTAAAGACCTTTTGATCTGTGTATCATCTCATTTTTCAGTGGTGAAGATTTGATTTTCATGCAAGCCTATGGGATTAACTTTTCATGTTTGACTTTTGAGTGCTTAATTTTGAACCTTAAACACTTTGAGTGATTTGAGTGAATCTTTAGTGAGGATGTCAACTCTTGTCAATTTTGAATTAAAGGTGATTATTTAGGTAAGGGGAAACACCTATGTTTTCGTGTTAGAAAAACTATGACTTTGATTGGTTGAATCTTTAGGACCCTTCTACTTAAATTATCAATGTATAAATTATCTTTGAATTATGATGGAACATTATTAATGAATATTATGAATCAATGAAGTTTATTTTTAATTGTAAGTTGAGAATTTTGCTTGAGGACAAGCAAATGCTTAAGTGTGGGGGTATTTGATAAACCGTAATATGAACATATTCTAATCCCACATTTAGCATACTTTTGGATGATTTAAGCCTTGACTTGTGGAACTTGGTGCTCTTAATCCTTTGCTTTCATGTTTTATATTCAGGAGAGCACCAGATGAAGAACAAGAAACAGGCCTAAAACAGAGTAAATGGGCCATATCACTAAATCAACACGACCTGGGCCCAAGACCATACGGCCGTGGCTCATCAACAGACCCGAACACGGCCTGGCCACGACTTACACGGGCGTGTGCCATGGGCGTGTCCCTGACATGATAAAGAAGAGTTTCATTCAGATTAGGGTACTTAGAGGCAAAGAAAGTCATTCCAAAAGCCTATATAAACACCCTAGAGGCCAACCTTCAGGGGGCGTGCAGTTAGGCCGAAGAGCCGAGCCAGAGAGGCCAGAATTGTGGGATTTACTCGAAGAAAGCCAGTTGATTCATCTCAAGAAGCCGGAGTTATACTCAAGACTGAGGATCTTCCCTTCAATTTCCTTCAGGGGGTTTTAGGTTTTTTCTTATGTTTTGTTTTATATTTTCTTCTGAGATGTATTCTTTTATGATTATGAACTAAACCCCTCAAATACCTGAGGGGGATGAAACCTAAGATGGATCTTGTTATTATTTTCTGAATTATATGATAAATACTTGATTTGTTCTTAATTATGTGTTCTTAATTCTTGCTTTGATATTTCAGGATATTGATTCAAGTATTGATGTGCTTAGGCAGTGGAGCAAAAGTCCCTGTTTAAGAGTAGATCTAGCATAGTTAAGCGGAGTTGATCGCAACCCTAGAAATAGGATGATGAAAATCTGCCGGATTAGGGTCAAACCTAATATGGGAGTCCATAGATCGAGTTAATGCAATTCCAGGGATTTTAATTAGAAAGAGATTTCAATTAATCAACTTAAGGTTAGACGTTAGTAGCCTCGAAAGAGGTATTAATATAAATTAGGGAATCCTACGGATCAAGTCAAGTGAATAAATCGTCTGGTTTAGAGTTAAATAACAAATGAAATCTAGATGGATTCTTCCTCGGGTATTCTCCTAATCAATTGGTCTTTCCCAAAAGTATTTTCCCCAATTCATTCTCTGTGTCTTAGCATCCTTAGCTTAGTAGTTAGTTAATTTTAGATTAAACAACAATTCCCTTAATTTTTAGGCTAAATAATAAAAAGAAAGTTAGTATTAGTACTTTTGGTTCCCTTGGGTTCGACATTCTGGTCTTGCCACTAAACTATACTATTGTTCGATAGGTGCGCTTGCCTCAATCGTGGTGATAGTTAGTTTCTAGGCTCGATCATTCATTATATAAATATTAAGACTTTCAGACACGATCAAGTTTTTGGTGTCGTTTCTGGGGACTAAGATATTAGAAACACTTGATTTTTATTACGAGTAAGCATATTGGCATGGTGGAGACCGTGCAATACGGCCGTAGACGAAACTACGTAAGGCATACAAGCATGGGTAAGAATGATATTGGCGTGCCTCTGGATTAGGGTCGATACTGTTAAGACGACACGGGCGTGCGACACGCCCGTGCCTACAAACCGTGGCCAAACTTGTTGAATTAACACGAGCGTGGGTAATAATGGCACGGGCGTGGGAGAAGCGAACAAAGCTCGACATGGTCGTGCGACATGATCCATAGCTCATATGAGTAGATCCTTATCACGGCTCGTGTGAGCACTATTAGAAAGGTTATGATTATATAAAAAGGTACACTATGTGTTAGCATTCCCGAGTATCCGATATGATTCTATATGGTTCAACGGGTAAGTAAAGGTTATTGGAAAGACATGTATTAAATTTAATGTTACTAATGTTCATAAGAAATGAAAAGATAGATATGCATATATGAAATGAAAAGGATAAGAATTTATCATGTGATAAATGAAATACACATGGAATTCATTTCTTAGTATATACTATGTTTCATAGATGTTATGTTTACTTATTATCTACTAACTATGTGGATTCAAATGAGAAGAATGTGTAATGGATATATATGTGATGGATGATATAAAAAGTCTAAATGCTTATTATGTATATGCCATGATTTACTTGGTGCTTACATGTAATGTTATACTTACTAACCTTATGAGGTGATGTGTATAGGAAATGAAGTTTGGCGTATGACATGATGAAAGTGTGATTGGTTGTTTAGTTTAATATGTTTTGTAAGTTTAAGTTTCCTTTATACGAACTTTCTAAGCACTAATTGCTTACGTAGTTGCTTTCTCTGTTTTGTAGATCATCAGAAAAGCTCAACCGATTAGAATCTTGTTGGAGTATCATCATACAATCCATTCGTCATATTGGTAGTTATGGTTGTCTTGGTTAATGGTCATAAATGACATGTAATAGGGTTAAAAAGGTTATTCTAGTGATTTGACTTGTTTAGGTTGTGCTAAGTTTGTTGTAGTTAATGATATTAAATGATGTCATGTGAATAATAGGTACAAGTATGTGTGGATGAGCTTTATGCATGCTTTATAGATATTAGGTATTATAAGGTATAATGGCATGTTTCGAAATGGCTATTTGGCATGGTTGACATAGGTTCAAACTAGAAATTTGAGATGTGGAATGGGTCTAAATTTGGTGTGTGAAATATGGTGCCTTTGATTGGCATATTGGTAGGTATATGTTGAATGATTCTTGACTTGATTTGTATTTATTTGAAGTTGAAATGGATGAATGATAAGTATATGGCGTAGATTTTAAGCTTAGTCCATGTCAATTAGATGAATTTACTTGGATGTATATTTTGTGGTACCAATGAGGGTATATTGGTTGAATGATGGAAAGGTGTTGCATATATGATGATTTCATCATGATTTGTTCTCATTTAAGTGTGTTTTAATTAGGTTAAAAAGGTTAGCAAATGGTTTGCTCGTGGCTCAAGAAAGTATTTTTGGTAAACTTGTTTTCCAATGCACATTTTGGTACACACAGCTTATGACACGAGCTGTCACACGATCATGTGTCACACACGAGTTGGCTGATAAATCGCAATATATACATATTTTAATCCCACATTTAGCATACTTTTGGATGATTTATTCCCTGAATTGTGGAATTTGGTACTCCTTATCGTTTAGTTTCATGTTTTATACTCAGGAGAGCCTCAGAGGATGAAAAGAACGAGAAACGGGCCAAAAACGGAGAAAATGGGCCAAAGCACGAAATGCACACGGCCTGGGCCCAAGCCACACGGTAGTGCCTTTTTAACAGACCCGACCACGGCCTGGATTCGGTTCACACGGGCGTGCCACACAGGCGTGTCATTGTCGTGACCTGCTTTAATTCTATTCGGAATAGGGTACTTAGAGGCAAAGAAAGACATTCCAAAAGCCTATATAAACACCCTAGAGGCCAACCTTCAAGGGGGCGTCCAGGTAGGCTTAGGAGCAAAGCCAGAGAGGTCAGAATTGTGGGATTTACTTGAAGAAAGCCAGTTGATTCATCTCAAGAAGCCGGAGTCATACTCAAGACAGAGGTTTTTTCCTTCAATTTCCTTCAAGGGGTTTTAGGGTTTTTCTTATGTTTTGTTTTATATTTTCTTCTGAGATGTATTCTTTTATGATTATGAACTAAACCCCTCAAATACCTGAGGGGGATGAAACCTAAGATGGGTCTTGTTATTATTTTCTGAATTATATGATAAATACTTGATTTGTTCTTAATTATGTGTTCTTAATTCTTGCTTTGATATTTCAGGATATTGATTCAAGTATTGATGTGCTTAGGCAGTGGAGCAAAAGTCCCTGTTTAAGAGTAGATCTAGCATAATTAAGCGGAGTTGATCGCAACCCTAGAAATAGGATGATGAAAATCTGCCGGATTAGGGTCAAACCTAATATGGGAGTCCATAGATCGAGTTAATGCAATTCCAGAGATTTTAATTAGAAAGAGATTTCAATTAATCAACTTAAGGTTAGACGTTAGTAGCCTCGAAAGAGGTATTAATATAAATTAGGGAATCCTACGGATCAAGTCAAGTGAATAAATTGTCTGGTTTAGAGTTAAATAACAAATGAAATCTAGGTGGATTCTTCCTCGGGTATTCTCCTAATCAATTGGTCTTTCCCAAAAGTATTTTCCCCAATTCATTCTCTGTGTCTTAGCATCCTTAGCTTAGTAGTTAGTTAATTTTAGATTAAACAAAAAGTCCCTTAATTCTTAGGCTAAATAATAAAAAGAAAGTTAGTATTATTACTTTTGGTTCCCTTGGGTTCGACATTCCGGTCTTACCACTAAACTATACTACTATTCAATAGGTGCGCTTGCCTCAATCATGGTGATAGTTAGTTTCTAGGCTAGATCATTTATTATATAAATTTTAAGACTTTCAGACACGATCATTGCCACACAACCGTGTGTCACATACGGGCTGTTCGTATGGCCATGTGTCCTTTGTTTTTAAATGCAGGTTTCACATAGTTTGAGATACGGTCTGTGACATGGCCGTGTCTCCCAAACCAGTTAGTTACACGATCTAACACACGACCTACTACATGGTCGTGTGACCCAACTTCGAAAATGCACACGATTTGACACACGGCCCACGACACGACCGTGTAGCCCTATTTCGAATGTCCACACGGTCTAGGCTATGTCACACGGCCCTGTGACCCATGTTTCACAATTTTTTCATGTTTTGCCTGAAATTTCTGATTTGCTTTGAATAAGTCCTCATTGTTTCCAAACTATTTTTAGGGCCAATTAAGCTCGATTTAAGGCATGTAAAAGTATTTTTATCATATTTAAATTACATTATTGAAAATAAATATGTGAATTGCATTTTTTTCCATATTTCGATGATTAAGGTTCTGTTTTGCACTGTAATATTTCGTAACTCTTATCCGACGATGAAGACGGCTTAGGGGTGTTACACTCCCATTTTGTTTTGTGAATTGAAGTGTGTAATGGCCTAGTTTTCTACCCATGAAACAATTCTCCTGTTTTTTTCCTTAAAGATAGGATTTTTAGTTTTGGGCTTGTAATCGTTTTTTGTATACCTCTTTTTTATCTTGCCTTGCATCAAGTTGCATTCACAGTGCTTTTGTTTCCTTTGGCAGCTTTGAATTCTTTTTTGTTGGTTTGTGGGTGATTAAGTGTACGAGTCAGAGCTACTTGTGTTTGTATTTAAGTTGTTGCTTGCAATCACTCAATGATTGGGACGACTTTTCAATAAGCAATCTAGCAACAAACTCTTTTAGAAGAGTTATAATTTAGGATTTCAAGTCCTCCAATAGTTTGTGGCTTTCATTAATTTGCACCTTAATGTCTTTATCCTCAATCATCTCCAACTTTTAGTATTTTCCTATAACATTCTACTTGCCAACATCTTTAGTAGTGTATCCAGTAATCACAGAGTCCCAAATTTCCTTTGCTTCCTTATACAAAGAATAAACACCAAATCGTTCATTAGAAATTATGGAAATAATAGTGTGCGCGCATATCTTATCGGCAAAAACTCATAGATCAAATTGTTTATTAAAGGAATTGGTAGGTTTGAATTCAGTGAGAGTGAAGGCAACTCCACGCATATCCAGGATTGAGAAGATACTCTTTTGCCATCTCTTGAATTTATCCCCATCAAATACTTCAATTTTGAAGATGTTAAGGATGTGCTTGGCCTATAAAACAATAAGCAGCATTGGCATTGCAATAACGATAGAAGGAACAACAACAGTGACATGAGGAACACCTGCAACGACATGATCATTGGCGGTGGCATGGAAAGATCATCAATAGTAGTGGGAAAGCATCCAAAATTATCCTTAAAATTGTTGAACTACGAATCGAAAAAACTCAGAAAGTTACAAATGGTGTTGAGTAGAAGGCTGAGAACATGCAGTGAAAGTAAAAATATAAGCTCTTCAAGACAAGTCTCTTGGACTATAAAAGGTGAATTTACACTAAGAAATAAAAACAAACGGGTCTGCTATATTCCCTCACAAAAGGGGAAATCCATTGATTTGTACCGCACTAGACGTTCGAGCTTAGTTTTCGTGCGCATGCGCCTATGTTTTTTTTAGTCCTTATAAGCTCAATATGTTTTAAAACTTTTTTCTTAGGTATAATTTTTATAGTTTAAAATATGTACCATAGTATTTCCTTAACCCATAAATAAGAGGATAATGTGCTTAAGTATATTTGAAGCTACGTCTTCCTATATTAACAATAATTCACATACCAATCAAACTAAAACTCAATCGATATTTATAATTGAAGTTAAATAAAATATATGTATTTTTTCCTAACAACTTACTTTAAATATTATATATACAACCTTCGACCCCCCATTACTAATACTTCCGAGTACACTAATTATGTATTTATATATTTGGTGTATTATATATATATATATATATATATATATATATATATATTATACTTTGGTATTTTCCTTTATAGTTTTTACGTGAAAGGATCTGCTTCAGCTTTAACTACAATTGTTTTTTAAAGTTTAGTTTGTTTAACTTTTATGTTTCCCATTTTATTTTCTTCGGAAAATATATTACCCTGAATTATTATAATAAGAACAGTTGGGTGCTTTGCTTAATTAAATTAATATTAAGTAGTTGCGACTATTATTACCAAATTCTAGATGAATATAGAATATGAAGAATATTTTAAAAACTATGTTTATATAAATTAATTTTCATATTCGTTCGGTTGACCTGTCGAATAATCGTGTGTGGTTGTCCAAAGGAGGTATGGACCACCATGTACCATGCAAATTCAACTTATTATAGGCTTCACTAATTGACTTGCTTGATGACCCAACAATTAATTCAACAAAAAAATGGTTGTGGGAACTAATAATAAGGTGTAAGTTTTGAATTTTAAGTCTGATATTGAGTGAATTTTTAATTTAAGACCACTAATATTATTAATATGACAGTATTATAATAATTTATTTAAAAAGTTGGCGGTTGAGAGATATGATGCCTTAAAATTCGAAGAAGACAAGCAAATGGGGTGGCTGCAAAACAAAACCACCAAAGATGGGAAAGTAACAAAACCCATCTATGTGTTTCCCCCTTCACCGATCTGACAAGTAAACCATACATCAGCAAGCCATCAAAGCACAGTAACCAAAGTCAAAGCAGAGCAAGCCCCTCACTTGAATGACCCCGGCACTTCAATCCGGTGGATCAGTCCACAACTTTTATCTAATACCTATCTTCTTGAAATTTGAAGCCTTCTTTAACTAGGACATAAGCCGCTGAGTTACCTTCTCTTCCTGTGAATTTGAACCAACATTGTTCAAAGGAAGAAAAGATTATTTTGCTGTCATGAACAATCACACTAATACACGACCTGTCTTCTTGTGGTTATCTGAGTTTCCTTATGACTATTAAAGAGCCACCTTCGAGCTCGATACTTGAGAAACCCATATATGCAGCAAAACCGAGTGGTTGGAGGACTGCCAGTGCCTTAGCTACGAACATGTCAGTTATACATATATTAATTATGGTGCTTCAGCCTAAAACCTGGCCTGCATAGTCTCTAACTATAATATCAGAAACTGATTAACGCGTTTGTTGTTTATAACAGGCATCAAAATTAACTAGCACAAACAAGTCACAAGGAGGCACCCATCTCAGTCTGCTAAGGATTGTAGATTCAGATGTAGAAGCAATAGTCAAGTCAAGCGCTTTCATCCAAATAACAACTCCCAAGCTTGTTTGAGTAACATTTTCATGCACCAGTTGGTTCCTCGACCACCAAATCACCCAAATAGTGATAGCTATTATCCCGTATGTATTTAGATCCACAGATTCGAACATATGGCGGAGCCAGTTCTGTAATAAAAGTTCATCTTGTTGGGCAGGCCATTGAATCCCCAGAAAGCTCCAAACCTCCAATGCCAGCGATCACTCTATGATCACATGACTTGTAGTTTATGGGCCTAAATTACACCTAGGGCGCACACAATTAGAGGTCACTCTCTTAATATGCTTGTTTGAGTAACATAGTTATTAGCAAATCTCCGCATGTAATCTTAATCTTAGGAAGGGTTGCAATTTGCTAAAGCTTCCTACAGAAATTGTAAGCATAATTTGGAAATGCATGCTGAGATGTAGAACTAGGGTTATTCAGCCCTATAAGAAGTAGCTTATAAACACTTCTAACGGAGTACTCATCGGTATTGTTTGCACCCCACAGCAACATGTTGTTTTGAGGGAACTGGCCAAGGGGAATGCTCAATATTCAATGGGCTTCATCGGCACTAAACGCAATAATCACTGAATCTTAATCTTTATTCCAAGTCCAACGATGGTCCCTTCCACAATTAAGGCTTTGTTTGCATTATTTTTCAAAAGTCCTTTGAGGTCAAAAGTATTTTTGAAGTCAAAAATAATACTAAACAGACCATTTTTGAAATCAAAATTACTTTTGAAAAGTGTTTTTCAATTGAAAAGTAAAAGCAATTTTTTTTAGCTTTTGTATTTGGCAAAAGTGCTTTTAGGAATAAATGACAGTTTTAATCTTTATAATGTATTTTATATAATATTTATATGGTGTATGTAATTATTAAAAATTTAAAATATAATATATATATTTAAATTTTATTGGTCATATTTTATTATTTAAAATATAGTTTATTTATTCGAATTAAATGTTATGAATAATTAATATTAATTGTTTTAAAATATTTAAAATTTATATTTTATATATTAAAATATCAAAAACAAATTATAATAAATTATTTTTTATATTCTTACTAAGATATCATAATATTAACTAATTTGAACATTATTTAAATACATATTTATTACTTTATAACACAATGTCTAAAATGAAAATTTTATTTATCAAAAGTATTTTTTAACAGTAATACTAAACACTTAAACTTTAAACTAAACTTTTTAAAAGTACTTCTTAAAATCAATTTTCTACTATACTTTTTAAAAGCACTTCTCAAAAATAATACTAAACTAAGCTTAAATAAAAAATGCATACAATATCCGTCCTCACAATAGTGTCACAAATTTTGCAGCAACCAACAATTGGCAACCAATTGCTACTCCAGACTAAAATGGAGGTACCATATCCCATCTCCACTTATTTCTTGCCTCAATTAAGTCCCTAGCACTCCAAATATTTTTGTCTACCCCTTTTTAGAAAACTCATCTTTAACTTTAGTTTTAAGAAAACTACAAATTTTCATTTAAAAAGAGGAGTCACACTTTTTTTTTGGTTTGGTGTGATTGATTACCTATAAGATCACATTTTTATAAAGAAATTTTAATATTTAAAAAAATGATATTTTTAAAATATGGGTTAGAACCCAGAGAAATAAATTAGGATCGGGAGTTGGTTATGTGTAGGGAAGGTTTTAACATCCCTACCGTGCCTAAAATTGGTACGTTATTAATAAGATGTTATAAAAAAAATTCGATATTTAAAAATTCAAAATCTAATATTTAATTATGATCCCTTGAAGAGTTTACATATAATAAAACAATTTTTATTTTTCAAGTAAATTAAAATTTTGAAATAAAACAATTTCCAATATTTTTTGGTATCCGTGAAAATACCGAAAATTTATCTTTTATTGATAAACTCATGAATTCACTCATGAATTCACTCAACATGAAAAAAGGTATCCCGTTATTAATAAATATCAACAAACTCTCTCCCAAAACGACAAAAGATTCATCGATTAAATTAATTTGGAGATATTTCCTCATTATTTTAGAAATTAATTAAAAATAATTCAAAAATGCATATAACATAAAAAAAATTTAAAAAGCATGCATTCAACAATTATTGGATTAAAGCTAAAAATCTATGCTAACATAAAATTGAATTTAAGAACCTCAATATCAATGCTTACAATTTTTTTTTAAATCTAACCCAACATAATAAAAACCCTAAAATCTAACTTTAAATTAACCCCAACATAATAAAAATTAACTGAAAATGACATCTAACTCTTTGCAAAGCAAATTTGATGTAAATTGGAATAGCTTGGACAACTGATTTGATAAACACTTCCTTTTTGTCTAGAAACAATATTCTTGAGCTCCAACTATGAATCCAACTCCGAATCCAATCCTTTAGACCTTAAAAAGCAACCGTTTTATTCCTACCCACCATCGTAGGGATTCCAATGTATCTATCGATATTGGTAGTGCGCCTAACCCCAAGTTCTGACTGGAACACAGCTCGTATGCATGACTAATCTCCTTCCCCACTAATGCACCCCTCACCGAGGCTTCCCCAAATATTATACTATAATCTTCGAAAAGTAAATGGCTTAACCCAAGACCACCCCTTGTAATTCTAGTCTCCTTGAGCGTACCCTCCCTCCTTGCAAGCCTGAATATCGCAAAGAAGCCTTCATTACAAATCAGAAACAAGTACCGGCCGACCGGATCTCTCTGTTGTAAACCTCTGCACAGTTTGATGATTTCGCCTAACTGACCATTAAAAACTATTGAATAGAAAATTATTGTAATTATAATTATAATTATTCAGATATATTTATGGTAATTATATATGCATTTATAATAGTTGTGGGACTTCTAAAGTTCGAAGGTGAATTATCATGAAACTGGAAACATCATGTTCAAATAATAATTGGGTAAACTACTTTATAGTAGTCATCCAACTATGATTTTTTTCCTTTTTGGTCACTCAACTATGGAAAGTTACAAAATGGTCATCCAACTATTAGTAAATTACTTTTTTGGTCACCCAACTACTGAAAGTTACAAAATGGTCACTCAACTATTCAATTTTCTCTTTTTTGGTCACCTTACTATTGAATTTTTGAGTGTTTCCATTTTTACGTAAGCCAGTTGGTGACCAAAAAAGACAAAATTAAATAGTTAGATGACCATTTTGTAACTTTTTGTAGTTAGGTGACCAAAAAAGAAATTTACTAATAGTTGGGTGACCATTCATAACTTTTCATAGTTATGTGACAAAAAAAAATCATAGTTGGGTGACCTCTACTATAGTTTACTCATAATAATTTTACTTTACACCCTTAAAAGAATTTAAAGACACTTTTTTTATCCAATAGTTTTCTTTGATAATCAAAGTTAATTAAGTAATTTGACAACTTAGTTAATGGTACTTAATTACACTAAGAAACATTTATATGTGCTTAAATTAAGTCACGTTAGTGTATACAAATCAAAATATTAATTTTTTTGAAAAGGAAGTTCGTTATTTCATTCAATGAATGGGGTCATATATTTCGGGGGAAAGAAAACAACAAACGCTTTTCATAAATGGTAAAGGACAAGTTTCATCAACACAACAAAGGCTTCAACGCGTCAGCATCAATAAAACATTATGATACAATGACAATTAGCTCTATCAGAACTCAAGCACGACATATCCGAAGTGATTGCAAGCACTTAACACAATAAAGAAATCGGCCTCGAATGGTCCAAAGCGGTGGGCAAAAACCAACAAAAGAATTGAGCATACACCAAACTATAGAGGATAGCGACAAAACCATCCCTAAAATCACTTGTAAAAGCAAGACTAAAAAACATGCTACAAGAGCAAACAAAAATTTGTAAAAGTGGAGACTTATTAAAAAATGGAAAAAAATAAAAAAATAAAAATAAAACTTAAGACAATACGAGTCCAAATTGACTCATGAAATAATTTATTATTTTGAAATGCTCTCAAAACAGAAACAAATTAAGAAACCTACAAAAAGTCACCTACTTTCTAAGAGAAATTGTTGGTGGCTAGTGGAGTTTCAGTGATAATAGACACTGTCATCTTTCCATCATAACTTGTGAAGAAAACAAAGATACCCACAAAATGGATCTGCAAACTGAAAACAGAGAAGGCACATTGTGACACCCTTGCTTGACCTAATTACCGAATCCAAGTATGGGGTGTCACAACTGTACCAAGTTCATATACAATATTAGAACTAAGTATTTTAAAATCAGACTATATTACCTTTTTATTTAAAGACCTTTACAACAGAGGCAATACTTTTAAATAAAAGTTCAATGTCCCAACCCCAGACTCTAAGGAAATTGCATAGTTACAATATATTTGACTCCATGATGAAGTCTTTAGAGGTACCTCCTTCCTATGGGCATGACACTTTACTGACAATTATCATTGATCCCACAGAATCTGGCTTGGTCCCTCATCGAGTTCCTTTTCCCACGAATCCTGCAACCACAAATCACCTCAGTAAGTCCCAAAAGAACTTAGTAAATCTCTTAATTGGATTACTTATACATAGACCCCATCTCGCAGGGGTAGTAAAAGAAAAGAAATTGATGTCCATGGAACTAATTAAAAAGTTGACTAAGGCAAGTGCACCTATCAATTAATACTATAGTTACGGTGAGCAAATATATCATTCCCATGAAGTGATAAGTGATAAAAGTAACATGTTTTAATCCCGTTCTTAATGCGTTTTTGGATGATTATCTGAGGTAAAATGGAGAATTTTATGCTCCTAATCCTTTAAATTTATGTTTCTATACTTAGGAGAGCATTTGAAAGCAAAAAGAGCGAAAACAAGCGAATATCGAAAAATCGGAGCAAGTTTTAGGAGCCACACGATCTGGGCACACGGCCATGTGAACCACATGGGCTGTCACATGACCATGTTCCAGACCATATGGATTTCACGAATCACATTTTGGACACGCAGAAAAACGTAATTTTTAGGTTTTTTGGGTATTCTAAGACCTATATATACCAAATATAAGAATATTGGGGAAGCGTCAAAGAATATTGAAGAAAACAACTCATAAAACACCATTAAAGCCGACTCGAAAATAGATTTCCATCAAGATTGAAGATCTCCTTTTACCATGTTCCAGACCATATGGATTTCACGAATCACATTTTGGACACGCAGAAAAACGTAATTTTTAGGTTTTTTGGGTATTCTAAGACCTATATATACCAAATATAAGAATATTGGGGAAGCCGTCAAAGAATATTGAAGAAAACAACTCATAAAACACCATTAAAGCCGACTCGAAAATAGATTTCCATCAAGATTGAAGATCTCCTTTTGATTTCTTTGGGGAGATGAACCCTATGATGAGTTATATCTTTTGATCCATGGATCTTGATTTGCTTGAATAGAGGAGGAATAGAGGAGGAAAAGCCTCTGTTTAAGAGTAGGTCTAGCATAATTGAGTGGAGTTGCATGCAACCCTAGAAATAGGGCGACATAAATTTACTAGATTAGAGTTACATCTAATAAGGGGATCCATAAATCGAGTTAATACGATAATAGAGGTTTTAATTACAAAGAAATTTCAATTAATCAACCTAGGGTCAAAAGAGATATTAGTATAACTTAGGAATTTCTACGGATCAAGATACTAAGTGAAGAAATTGTTTAATTCAGATTGATAATGATAGATGAAATCTAGGTGGATTTTTTCCTGGGTATTGTTTCGCTTCTTGGATGTTAATTGTTTGTTTTCTTAATTTATTCTTTGTCGTGTTCTTTAGTTAATTAATTTAGTTAATTTTAGTTTTAATCAATCACTCCAATTTGTCAGTTAAATAATAGAAAGACGGATAATTACTAGTTCTTTTAGTCTTCGTGGGAACGATATCTGTGCTCAACGTAGATATACTATTAATTGATAGGTGCACTTGCCTTTGTCGAATTTTTAGTTGGTTTCGTGAACATCACAAAGACTAAAAGTACTAATAATTTCCATCTTTCTATTATTTAACTAAATAATTCGAGTGATTGATTAAAAACTAAAATTAACTAATAAACATGACAAAGAACAAATCAGGAAAATAATCGATTAACAATCAAGAAGCGAAACAATACCCAGGAAAGAATTCGCCTAGATTGCATCTGTCACTATCAATCTAAATTACACAATTTCTTTTACTTAGCACCTTGATCCATAGAAATCTCTAAATTATGCTAATATCTCTTTCGAGCATAAGAGAACAAGAATTAATAATCTAGACATATTAAACCAAGAATTAAGCACACATAAATGAGAACAAGAAACTAAGTATTTATTGTGTAAAATAAAAATCAAACAACAGAATCCATGTAATATCCTGAAATAGGGGTTGTGCGTTTGGAACATAACTCAAGTGTTAGTAGGCCTTAAGATTGGTTTGGATGTGTTTTAGGGGTTCTTAAAGCTCGAGGATAAAAAGGGAGTGTTTTGGAAATTTTTGAAAATTTTGGGTTAAAGGTGGAAATTGGGTGAAGGAGGCCTTAAGTAAAATTTTTGGAAGGTTTTGGACATGAAAGTCCAGGTGGTAAAGTGGCTTGGGGCGCTGCTTTGGGGGCCTTGGAGGCCTGCGCAAGAAGGGAAGAGGTTCGAGTTGCAAGGGAAGCAAAAAGGAAAAAAATTATGTTTTTGCATTAGTGAGGCGCGCGGCTAAGGAGGCTTTATAAGAAAATCGAGGTGGTTCTTGTCACAAAAAGGCGCTTGGGAGAGGTGGCTAGGACGCTAGCAGCAGGAGAGCTTCTCGAGGTCGGGTGCTCGAGTCCTAATGGAGGCGCGCGGGTATTTTATTTTTGGCTTTGGCGATTAAGGCAAAGGAAGCTAAGGAATAAAGGTTTAAAAGAAAATGTGACGCGATATTGGCATGAAAGACGCGTTGGCATTGTGGCAGGAGACTTGGGAATGTTGCTTCAGGTCTCGGGTTCGAGACTTTGGGGGCGCACCTGGGTTTCTTTTTTTTTCATGCAGGCGTGGGAACTTAGTGTCCTGCATGGGGCATGCGCATGAAGCATGGGTTGTCCTTTTTTTTATTTTATTCTTGTTTAATTTTGCTGCAGGAGGTATGGGTATTATTTAGTTTTATTTTTTTTTATTGATAGGGTGATGGGCTACATTTTTATGTAGTATATTTTATTGTTTTTGGGGTTAGGAATTAGCAAAAGTGGGAAGCATGGCCGTTGGGAGCATGGGCAGCCTTGGGGTTGCAAAAACATGGCCGAATGGAGCTCCTAGGGACCTTGTTGGTCGGCCTTGATGATGGCAAAAGATGCATGGCCGAATTTCATGCTTAGTTTTTCTTTCATTCCAATTTGTCTTAGCCGAAAATGAGAAGGAGCATGGCTGAAATGCATGCAATTTGTTGTTCCTTTCTTTGCTCTTGGAGCTTAGCCGAATGTAGGACTCCTTAGGCTGCTTTTCTTTTCTTCCCATAGTGTGCATGGCCGAATTTCTTGAAATGGTTTTTCATTTCTTTGCTTTGAGCATGGTCGGTTTTGTAGTATGCTAAGTAGGTGTGCCGAATTTTTGCCTTAGTGTTTCGGCCTTCTTCCTCTTTGTTTGGTGACCAAAACTTCAAGGAGCTTTAAGGGCCATTGTATTTTATTTTCTTCCTATTTGCTAGCTTAGCCGAATACAACCATTAATTGAAAGGTTAACCGAAGCCCCTCCACCATTAGACACCATTGCCGAATCTCTCAGGGATCAAAGGGACTTTTGGGTGCTAACTTTTCAAACGGTTTTGATGGTGTGGAAGGTGATTTCGGGAAGTTGATCGTTAGTGGTAAGTATTTTCCACTCTAGTAATCGATTATGAGTTCTTTTTATTAAGGGTGCCGAAATCAAGGGGGTAGGCCTCGTTTTCTAAGGTTGGCCGAATGTGTAGTGGCATAACTTGTGTTTCTTTACATGTGTCTACGTGAAGGACCAGTGAGGGAGCTCTCGGGACTTTTAGCATTTTGGATTTTCGACTACTCAAATATCAAGTTTTAGTTCTCGGGTTTCAGTGAGGTAAGTGGCTAATAGCTTTCGGCCTTAGGCCACACTTTGGTATTGAAGGGTTGACCGATTTTGGTTATGTGTTTTAGGGGCAAAACGATAGAAGTAGCAGAAGCTTTCGGGATTTTAGATTTTGTTAGATTCGATAGATCAGAATCTCGCTATAGTCAGGTGTGTAGTTATCGCACTGTTCTTTTGCTTGTTATATGTATTGTATGTATTATTTTATGTAAATGTATAAGTTGTGCATGTTAGGCGAAATTAAGGTTAAGATGGTGGATACCCAAGGGGGTGATCGAATAATCAGGTTAGTGGTTTTGGTACTAATCTTTCAGTGATTCGCGGTAATGAATGACTATTGATGAATGTATAAAAATGTGATGACGTGTGATGTATAAGTGTTTTGAGTAATATGTTACCATGACACATATATATATATATATGCATGGGATTTGGGATGTGAATATTTAAGGAAAGGATGTACGTTATGTGTGTGGTCTAGTGCTAGCCTCGTGCTACATTAGCACTTGATGTTTAGCTATGTGCTTCCTCAAGGGAGGTGTTGGCTAAGTGCCCATCTCGGCGGTTGATAGCTGTGTGCATCACCGTGGACTAATTGATATGTGGAATCCCTATGGGATCGATGGCTTGGCCACGGCCTTGAGCAGTAAGTCTGCCAAGGTAAGATATGTGGATCACTATGTGGGTTGAGCTTCATAATTATATATTCATAATTGCATATTCATATTCGCATATTCATGTTTATGGACTGTGTGGATATGGGCTAAGCCCATATGTGGAGACATGTGTATTAACTGTGCACTGAGTCTTGGTGACTCACCCAATTTTTCTAAACCTTTCAGGTGATCGTGATTTTGGATCGGGTCGGAGTGGATACAAAGGTGGCCATGCGAAAGCGGATTCTCATGCGAAAAGGATATTTTGATTAATTGAGTATCTACATTTTCATTATTCTGATTAAGTGTTTAATGTAAAAAGGTCCATTAAAGTATTTAAGTACCTTTATTAAGCATCTTTATTATTATGCTCTATTATGGGTGGATAGTTTAAATATCGATTGCAAATGATTTTATTTTTTCAAGTAAAGCTTGAATCCGATATTTTTATAACAAACTTCAATTTTTACTTAGAATATTACAAGTCACGAAAATGTTTTATTAAAGGACACAAATTTTCCACGATTTTTACTATTAAGTAAGAATATTTTTGAAAGTGTTCCGCAGTGGCATTCCAAATTCGGTCGGCGTGAATGGGCCGGGTTTGGGGTGTTACAATCCATCATAACGTTCATCTCCCTAGGTATTTAGAAAATTAGTCCATGCTTGAAAATAAAAACATCCAAGGCACAATATAACCACAAGAAATAAAGAAACTCATGTTAACTTCCTAAGAAATAAAATGAGAATATTCAATCTTGACAGAAATTTGCTTCAAAGTCGGCTTCAATGGTGTTTTTCGAGTTGTTTTGTTGAGTATTCTCTCACGGCTCCCTCCTATTTTCTTATTTTTGTCATATATACGTTTTAGAATGCCTAAAAAACCTAAAAATTGTGATTTTTTGCTATTTGGTGCGCAATTTTATGAAATCGACATAGCCTACCACACGTCCGTGTAGTCTGGCCGTGTGGAATGGTCCAACCTATGTGGCTTCTTTAGCTTGCTCCGATGATCGATTTTCTCTCATTGTTCGCTTCTTTTGCTCCCAAATAAATTTAAAATATTAGGAGCATAAAATTCACAATTAAAATTGAATAATTACCCAAAAATTCATTAAGAATGAGGTTAAAATATGTTACTTTTAGCACTTATTAGAAACTAAATGTAATTAACTCCCTTCTTATGCGGGAAAATTTCTCTTAACTCGACGTAGCGGCCTCTAATTTATCTTTATCCTATCCATTAGCGAATAGATTGTTAATTAATTTTCTCCTAGGCAATCCTTTCAACCTTCAATCAGTCTTTGACGGTTCCTTAGATGTATCGCCATCTCCAGGGACTCTATTTTTTCTTTACTTGTATCTTCTCTTCCATTTATCCCAGGGTGGATTCTTCTTTCCACCTTGTCCTTATAAGGTAGCCCTTCGGTCTACCCTTCTAATGGCCTTTTGGTGTGTCCCCCTTGGCAATCATTACCCATTTGTTTAGTCCATGGCAGACTCCCTTTCTTACCATATTCCTCAAGGACTTACTGACTTTACATCCGCCGAGTTAACTAATGAGGTCCTCCGCCACTCTGGCAGACTAATTCTCAATTCTCCCTTCATTTGGGTGGAAAACTTGTTTCGAATTACTTCTTCATAATCCACCCTATTTATGATACCTTGGTTTTAGTATGAGATATGTTTGTTCGTAATTTGACCGTTTAGACTTATAGTTTCCAGCAAATGGATAACTAGTTTACCATTCTAGTTACCGACCTCCCTTATTTGACATTTCCCATGGAACTACTCTTTGTTAGATATACTCGCAGTTGATTTTCCTCGAAGAGGAATAGTCGTGACAGACATATCTACCACTTGGACTAACCTACTTAGTGCCTTCTCTTGTCGGTGGGTTTTATTTAACCATTATTTTCAAATTCGTCGTTACGGAGTGTTAACAATTTACCTTCCCTGCTCAATCTATAGGTTTAATAAACCTTATGTCAGAGGCAAATCTCTTAATAACCTCCCAAGGTTTTCCACTAGCACGCAAAATTTTTTGGCAATTTTTAATAGCGCATTCTTACCCATGACATACGGGTAGATCCCCTTTCATTGTCTGTCCATAATGCATTAACAATGCATCCTTCCCCATCAGATCTTAATTGGGTCGTCATCATTTGCCCTACTAGCTTTCATGATTATTGTTTCGGCAAATTGTATGCCCCCATTTTTCGCTACTTTTGCCTTCTTTGGCAGTTTCCTTAAAATCCTTTTGCCAACACTTGCATTATTCTTCCAACTTTTTTTTTCTTAGGAATGATTCGCCATAATTATCGTCTAGGCGGTCCACCCCGTATTTAATTTCATGGCGAACTCTATTGGTTGTTGTACCCAAGCCATGGTCTTACACCCTTTCACCCTATGTTTAATGTCCTGACAGACGTCACCATGTTTACTGTCCTAGTGGACTACCCTAATTGTCATAGTTGAGCTATTGTCTTACATGTTAGACCTCTTTTGAGGTATCGCCCCGTAGGAACTTACTGCCGTTGTGGTGTCGCCCCATAAAATTTGATGACTGCTATTACGATGTTGCTCTTTGAATCCTAATAACTATCTTCACAGTGACGTCCCGAATGACCTGTTTCACATTCCACCTTGATGTTCGAACATCAAAGTGTTCCCCCCGTAAGCTTGAAGCTTTGCATATCACGGCTTGCACACAGCAACACTGTATGACGATATCTTAACAGAATTCCATTTTTCCATTTTTTCTATTCCTCCACTCATTCCTCCATTCGCTATCCTAACCTTGATGCTCAGACACTGTAGTGTCCCTTCCGTAAGGCCCAGAGTTTCATACATCACGATTTGCGCACAACAACACTGTATGACAATATCTAACAGAATCACCCTTTCTTAATCCTAACTTCATCTATCCCGTCGATAAATTTGAGCTACCATTGAGAGACACACTAATGGAGAATCTTTATACATCAGTGATTTGTTTTGTTGCCTTTGATCAAAATAAAAATTATTTGTTAAAATTAAATATGACAAGATACAAATCAAAGTATAACAAAACAAAATTTAACTATTTTTACATTTTTTATGTAATATCAATATATAATTTAATTGGATAACATAACAAATAGAGACAAATACAATACCATGGGAAATCATACTCACTTGATATATTCTTCTTGTCTTTTGGAATTTGAGAGTTTGTTACCTTCTTTGTTTTCTTTTTTTTTTTTTGACTTTTTTGAATTGGCTTTTCATCCGATAATTTCTTAAACCCTTTTTCTTAACATGTACAGGACCAAACATTGGTTTTTCGTTTGATTTACCTTTGGCGTCACTAATAACATCATCTTGAAAAGATATATGCTCTGAATTTTCCAAATCTTTAGCTTCTTGCATAGTTGCCATATCCTTCTCAACTAATTGCAATGCCTCAATTAGTTTCTCTTTGACAATTTGAGTTCATTTAGGGGTCAATACAATTGAAACCTATCTTTTCAACTCCACACGGTAAATTCTTTCACATCCATCTTCAGTTACTTGATATAAAGAATTTCACTTCTACTATCTTCAATGCAATTGAAGCATGTGTTATCCATCTACTTTCTTCAAACCTTTTAAACATAGCAATGGTGTAAACATCAGAAGCATGCTTTAAAATCTCACGTCCATTAACTTATCTTGGTGCTCCATTTTTACATCGAAAGTCTTGATTTAATTCTGTTTGGAAAAATTCTTTTACCTTTTCCACGTAATGTTGTATAACCTTCATAAGATACAAAGAGCAATTCATAACCTGATGCAATATGTTGTTCATACTCTCGCTTCTTTGAGTGGATCTAATTCAAGTCGGAAAAAAAATCAATGATAAAGGCAGGGTACCATTTTTCTCAAAGCTTATATAATCTCTTGAGCCAAGCATGATCTTGAAGTTAAAAAATTTCAATCATAACAACCCAACTTGATTCAAAATCTATTTCACTTTCACATCCATAAAAACATTTATTAAATTCAGGTTTGAACTTAGCATTGGTAAAATGACCAGGAAAATGTTGTTTGGCATTATTTGAAATGTGCTACATACATAATCTATGAGATGACTCGGGAACACCATTTGTCTTGCTTTCATTATCGCATGATCTTGATTAGTTAAAATGCTCATTAGTTTTCGGTGCCCCATGGCTTCTAAAAACGTTTCAAATATCTAGATAAATGACTTAGTAGTTTCATCTGATAAAAAAGCACAACCGAACAAAATAGTATTCCAATGATTGTTGATTCCAACAAATGGAGCACAAACGAAATTATACTTATTGGTTCTATATGTGGTATCAAACACAAGAACATCTCTAAAACAACAATAATCCAATTTTGATCTTCCATCTCTCTAAAAAAAAAAAAGCTATTCCATTATTCTGGTCCACTTGCACTAAATAAAAAAATATTGGATCTTCAACTAGCTTATGTTCGAAAAAATTGGTATTGATAATTATGACAATCTAGCTTTATAAATGAAAGAAATTGTGAAAATCTTGCTTTATAAATGTAATATTTTCAAACTCAATCTCTTTCTTGAAAAATAAATATGAACTTGTTTATTTAATTCCTATTGCAACCATTGAACGAACAACATCTGCATATCCTTTCAAAAATTTTCTTGCTAATTTGTGATTATGATAATCATGGAAGTAAGAAACAACCAAAACACTTGCTATTTTAAAACGAATTTTAGCTTGACAACATGTCTTTGTCTCTAGATGATTTTTTTTTTTTCACTTTACTAACATCTTTGAATTCATGATACCCGACTTTCGAGCATAAAAATTCATGTTGCCTTATAGGTTCAGTCATACTTCGTGTCTTAGTTCCTTCCCAAACACTAAACCCCTTACTCAAAGCAATCTGATTATAAATATTATAAGCCTCTTCTTCAAAATGCACTTTCAACCCCACTTTTATTTCTTCAACTAAGTTATCTTCATTCTTGACAAGATGAATAATTTCCTCTTTATTTATCTCCATAAATAAAAATTATGAATTAACCAAACTTGGAAATAAAATATTAATAAAATGTCAAATTAAAACCACAATGACACAAGAAATATTTTAAAAAATATTGGAAAAGAATTAATTAAAATCTAATGTACCATATACATCTGGCATTTTTTTACTAAGTTAACTCAAGTATTATTAAAAATCCCAATACTGTCCAAGATTACAAACACACGAGTATTTCAAACAAATCTAAATCAATTAAAAATACATAACACCCAAAAGAAAAGACTACCTCATCAAACTAAAAAAAATCTAAAGAACAATTGTAACACCCCTTACTCGATCTGTAACACCCCAAACCCGGCCTATGCGTTAAGACCAGACTTGGCATGCCACATAATTCGAACTTACGTCCAGTCATCAATGCTTTTAATGAAAACAATTTTTTAAAACGATTTTGAAGACGGGGTTTATAAAAAATCGAGATTTATTTGAAAACCATGACTTTAAAACATGAGAGTTTACAATTTGATTTTCAGAGAAATAATTGGTTAAAAACCTAAATAATTGGTTGAAATAAATTTATAAAAGAGTTTTCACGGGAATTTTACGAGTAAGTGATATTTAAGAAAAACCATTTTTATACGTAAGTTTAAGAAAACATTTATAAGAATTAAACAGCCCCATTTAAGTAACTAAAAAATATTAAAATCCATCCACGAATAAAAATCCATAAAAATAATACCAGAGGCCTTATTACATCGCAATTGAAATAGTACTTAGATAAAAAAAAATACTTAAAAGAAGTTCAAAGTTTTTATAACTCATCATTCGTAGTATGGCCTCCACACGAAGTCATCCCCGGCCCAAGCCTCCATCAATTGTCATTACCTGAGAAGGGTAAGAAAACGGGGTGAGTTACTTAGAACTCAGTGTGTAACCCACTTACCGTGTCTATTGGGCCATAACCATATAAACATATATTTGGGCTTGAGCCCATTTACAAATGTGCATTATATAAATCAAATATAAAAATGCATGTGATATGCAATTCCCAACCAAGCCTAATTTCCATCCGCTACACACCACCCGTACCAACCATCACACCTGTGGGGATCAAGTCAACCCACCCCGCCAACACACCAATCGTAGGCATAAAGCCATTTTAAAAATTGTGGTTAAACCACCGAACTAGATTGTGGCAGAGCCACTCGAACTAGATTGTGGCAGAGCCACGCGAACTAGATTTTGGCAACAGGCCTTTCTTCTCTTCATCAATTTTCCCAACCCATGCAATCATGTATATATATAAAACATAACAATACATTCACATGATGAATTTTAAAAAAAGGTCCATATATCGGTCTAGCAATTTTTGGCCCATATATCGATCTAGCAGTTTTTTTTTTTCAAATTTACCCATATAGCAAATTATCAAATTGGCCCATATAATAATTTATCAAGTTGGCCCATATAGCAAATTATCAAGTTGGGCCCATATAGCAATTTATCAAGTTGGCCATATAGCAATTTATCAAGTTGGCCCATATAGCAAATTATCAAGTTGGCCCATATAACAATTTATCAAATTGACCCATTAAGGGTGTTTTCGTAATTCGATCCATAAGGACATTTCGTAATTTAGCCCATTAGGGGCATTTTCGTAATTTGGCCCATAAGGGCGTTTTCATAATTCGGTAATCGTACCCACTAAGGGTAATTCGGTAATTTACCCTCTAAGGGTATGATGGTAATTTTCGCAACCTAGGCTTAATTACTAATTTGGGGCATAAAAATCAAAACTGTCCATCTGCGTCGTACTGACTAAATTGACTATAACTCGAGTTGGGAAACTTGAAATTTAGATCCGTAAATTTTTCCTGAAACTAGACTCATATAACTTCTTACTGTAATTTTTCCAGAATTTTTTTCATAGCCAATTAGTACAGTTTATTCTTCAAAGTATCCCTTGTTTCACTATTTGACAGTTCTGCCCTCTCTTCACAAAATCTCAGATATCTTATTGTACAGAACTCAAATACTGGTTTTGTTTGATCCAAATAAAAATAGACTCAATAAGAATTCTAATAATATAGACCATGTCCCGTAATTATTTTTCTACAATTTATAGTGATTTTTCCAAGTCAGAATAGGGGATCTCGAAATCACTCTGAACCAGTCTCACAAAAATCTAAAAATCTCAAAATATACTAATCCTTTGCTTGCTCCGTTTCTTTTATAAGAAAATAGGCTCAATTATCTTTCAATTCATATCTCCTTCACTTTCTAATTCAATTTCCACAATTTTTGGTAATTTTTCAAAATCACATCACTGCTGCTAACCAAAACTGTTTTATTGCAAAGTATGGTTACCACTACGAACATATGTACGCCCGAGTGGTCATAGATGCCAATTTCCAGTTTTCTTTGGTATTTCAACCAAATCACAGAACATTCATGTAAAATTTCAGAGAAGTTTGAGATTACACACCATTTCAAACATGTATTTGGAAGGGTATGAGATTACACACCTTGATTAGGATTCCCTAAGAACCACTCTTCGTTGCCCCTAGAACAATACCAACCAAAAGTTAGCCTCGGATTTCCAAAAGATTTCATATCACTCACACTTGAATCACTTACCACTATGTCCGAAGGTAGAATATATCGAGTGATTTGTCCCTAAAACATATAGTCGATTATTTCAAATTATTACTCCGTTAGCAACCAATCGAATATTGAATAATATCAATAATCCATAAGAACTCCTTACCTTATTAATATTGGATCCGATTTCCCCCACTTGACTTATGGCTAGAATGATACACAGCCATCCACTTAGAACACGATTTAATCAAAGAAAAGAGTGTCTACCCAAATGAGAAAGAATTTATGAAGGAGTGATTATGGATTGAGAGGTTCGGTATTGACTTGAAGTTGTGGCAATGATAGGAGAAGTTGGAGAAAAGAACACAAAAGGATGCCAAAAGAAAATTAGGATTATCAAGCACCAAAAATCCTACCAAATGACTAAAACAAATTCAGCTATCCTCTCCTTCACCTCAACTGTCCATGCCTTTGCAAATAAGACAAAATTTACCAACCCAAAACTTTAAAAAAAAAAAAAAACCAACATGCTCCCTAATTCACTCTCCATCATTCCTTTTTTTTTTCTCACCTACTCCATTACTTCAAATTCGATCATTATTATTATTCTTTTATTTCTTTTTCCTTTCTTTTTCCTTGTTTTCCTCCTTACCTTATCTTTTTAGTCATCATTTCATTTTTCTTTTATTTCATTCCTTTAATGATGTCATGGATGACACTTGGAAGAGCACATAAAAATAAATCCAAAATTTGCAAAAAATGAGATTTGAACCCCTTCCCTCCATGCTCTCCACTTGATGCCATAACCTTTTTACCAATAGTTCATTTATGTTAACAATTTACTCACTTATTTCCATAAGCTTTGATGCCTCTTACTATCTCTCCTTAATAGGCTTAAACACAAACTTTTACTAAAGCCTAACTTGAACTCGAAACTTCATAGAACCCCGTAACTTTCTAAAATCACTTATCTAATATGTCCAATTTACAATATTACCGTTCTCATATTCTCAAAACTTTTAAAACGCTTCTACGCTCAAGGTCTAATGGGCCCAATTCTACCAAGCCCAAATTCGGGATGTTACACGTCCAGTTATCGAATCCGAGCTACAGGATGCTACAATTGTAAATAGAACAATCTCATACATATTCATCAATAACATTCAATAAATTAATAAATACAAGTCAAGTATTATGTTTAACATGCATTACAAACAAAAATTGAGTCTTAATCAAGCTTACGAAAGCTCTTAAATCGACTCGAAACCAATTAGGACCATTTTGAAACTTTTACAAAAAGATAGGTAAATAGTAAAACAGAGGTCACACGGTTGTGTGAAACAACTCAGACCGTGTAACTCTCTGTGGTCGTGTGACCTAAATATCACCCTGAATGTGTTGAACACACAGCTGTGTCATCCAACCATGTGTGACACACGGCCGTGTGGTAGCCCGTGTGCAACAAAAATGACCTATTTGAGCAAGCTTTCATACCATTTCCTCAAGTGACCTATGATGTCATTTCATGTTATTCAAACCAACACCAAAACATTCATAATTCAAATCCAAAACACCAATTCACCAAATCATTTTAACATACAACCAATATGCCCTCATGAGCACTGGCAATTCAATAAATTCAATTCAAATAAAGTTTTTAACCATTTCATATTACAACCTATTTCATAAGCATAATATCATACAAGTCTTTACCATTATCATAAACTTTCTAATTGTCGAATTGGTACCAACAACATAACATAACTAAGTTACAAATATAAGCTTGTATCCAAAACTAATATGCCAAAACATGATCACTATCATTGCAAAGATTAACCATCCTATATACATGCCACAAGTAACCAGCTTCAAAATATCAAAAGTCTACCGAAATTAGAGATGATAGGTGTGAGTTTCTCACTAATCCAATCAACACATTCTGGATGTCCAAAATCTAAAAAAAAAAAAAAAGTAGTAACATGAGTAAGTATTTAAAATACTTAATAAGCTCATACAATATAAACATTTATTTACATCAATTTCATATCGCATACAAAATCACAATGTAATACAAGTATACCTATCAAGATTCAAACCACATCATTAACATATAAGATTTTGAGCTCAATCACATTTATAACCTCAATTGTTCACAACTTCATTCCCAATCAACTTATACTTTGTATTCAAATCATATTCATTACTTTGCCAATATCAAATGACATATCATCACATTTCATTCATAACGTTACCCAATGGAACTTCGTAAAAAAACTCCGTACACAGGTGAAAGTAATAGTGTCTAGTTACTTCTTTGGGTTAAACCTACATGAATAATGAATCATAGTGCCTGGTCACTCGTAAGAGTTGAACCTACACGAATCAGATAATCAAAACGAATTAGATAACAGTGTCTAGTCACTCGTTAGGGTTGAACTTACACAACAAATAGTCTGGCCAGGACTTAATAAACCTATATTATCGAGTCTGCAACACATACTGGAGATCGGAACATGCGGGCAATAACCCATAACCTCGTATATGAGACTTTTACTAATTTCATCGGGATTTATCTCACATTATAACATAATTCCGATCACCAACAATCACCATTACCAAATCAAATATAATACATCAACTTAAGTAATTTTAATTATATTGTATAAGCTTACCTGAAAAAACTGTAGCGGTTTAGCTAATAGGGACTAGTCGACAACTTTTCTTTTTCCTCGTACGTCATTTGATTGTTGAAATTCTTAATCTAAATCATAATTTGTCACAATTAACTAATTCAATTATCATTTAACAACATATGGAAATCATACTACACGAATCAAATAATAGTGTTTGGTCATCCATTAGGGTTGAACCTACACAACAAATAGCCTGGCCAGGGCTTAATAAACCTGTATTCTTGAGTCCACAACACATGCTGAAGCTCGAAACTTGCGGGCAATAACCCGTAACCTTGTATAAAAGACTTTTACTAATTTCATCAGGATTTATCTCACATTATAACATAATTCTAATCACCAACAATCATCAGTACCAAATCAAATATAATACATCAACATAAGTAATTTAAATTATACTGTATGAACTTACCTGACAAAACTGTAGCGGTTTAACTAATAGTGACTAGTCGGTAATTTTTCCTTTTCCTTGTACGTCCTCTGATTATTAAAATTCTTGATCTAAGTCATAATTCGTCTCAATTAACTAATTCAATTATCATTTAACAACATATAGAACTCATACTATATCTCAATTTCACTTATACACTAATTCTCCAAGTTTTGCATTTATCTCAAGTTAGTCCCTAAAATTGAAACTATCATAACCTTCGATTTTGAGCTTTGATTTTGGAATTGATCTCAAAAACATCCTTAACTACTATACCAGCATCATATAACATATAATTTTCACCCTTCTATTTGCAAATTTCACAATTTAATCCTTAAAGACAAAACTATCAAAATTTCACTTACAATTCAGTTCTACTAACAATTAAACTTGTCATACTAACCATTAACACTAAAAACTTCATGAATTCTTTAATGGTAACTTTTCTAAAATTTAACAGCTTCACGAAATAGTCCCTAGGTTAACTAAATCAAGCTTCCAAGATTTCAAAAATATAAAAATTACAATAAACATACTAGAATTTGCTTACCAATCAATGAGGTAAAGCTTGAAACCCAAACCCTTGTTTTTGTTTCTCACATTCGATTATGGAAGAGAAAGTTGAAGAAGATGATAAAATATCTTTTTTTTTCTTAATCAACTTATATAGCTAGGTAAAATTGTAAATATTAAGATCTTTTAAATTAAATTTTACTTAATCTATTACTAATTAAACTTTAAAAATGATTAGCAAATTTGGTGGGATACAATTGGTACCCACAACCGTTTAGACTTATACAAATGGTCCAATTGCTCAATTAGTCCTTTAATTAATCAATCAAGCTATATTTCAATTAAACCTTAATTAATTAGAGTCTAATAGCAATTAACCCCAAAGTTAATGGGATTTAATGACATCCACCACCGCTTGGACTTTTGAAAATGGTCTATTCTCCATTTTGATCCCTTATTTATTTGAAATCTATAACGATTAACTTTTACCAATTTTACGATTTAGCCATTGTACTTTAATTAACCATCCAATCACTAAAATTTCTTGACCAAAATTCAATTCACCTATAATACGAATCCATAAATATTTAATTAAACTATTTACGGTCTCTAATTATGGAAATGAGGTCTTGATACCTCATTTTTCAAAACCACTTAAATTTAGGACCGAACTACTTGTACTTAACTAATTATCCAATTAAATAAAATTACTAAATCAAAATTCACTATATCACAATACTTGACTCGTAAATATTAAATAATAATATTTACGAACTCACTCATCGAAAATATAGTCCCAAAATTACTATTTCTACCACCACTAAAAAACGAACTGTTATAACAATAACTACCAAAAAAAAAACTCAATGATCCCATCCCAATAGTGTGATGTATATTTAATTTAATGATATGCCCTTTGATATAAAATTGAAAAGAAAAAAGTTCAATCAGTAAAATTCAACTTTGTTTCTTTTTATGATAAGAATGTTTCATTAAATTTTACAACTAAGAATAGAAACTATAAAAATCAAAACTTACCTATGAATCAAGATGAATAGCAGCAATTGTCAAATGATAAGATAATATTTAGGGGAAAAAAGAGAAAATTGAAGCGTGAATAGTAATCTCAGTGATTACTGCCGAATCGGATACAAAAGTTTCAATTAGGGTTAAGATGTGGCTAAAAATTTTAGATTAATGACTAAAACTTAAGAAAAAAAATGAATTCACAATAAAT